>OY979677.1:5000000-6250000 GCA_963855955.1 Luperina nickerlii | reverse complement strand
AGATTATCGACATGGAACATTCACAACTTTATTTATTTGAATTTTAGTTCCTGAGAACCTCTCGAGGTTCTCAGGAACTAAAATTTTGAATCGGCACAAAAAACAACTGTCATTTCGTATAGTAAGTATATTTAGTCCAGCGTACTTGTTTAATAGAGGTCAGTGGTCAAGACCCTTTATCTCGAGAACGCGTGGAGGTATCGAGTTGAAATTAAAACCATATACTCAGGTCTACATTCCCTAGAAGCTGTGAAATTAAAAATCAAACTTCTAAGTTAACGTAAAAAAAGATACAGCCGTTTAAGCCGCAAAAAAACGTGTATTTCGACACTCCAGGGAATCAAAATTTATACGGTACTTCCTGTCATGAAATTTGGCGAGAAGCAAGGTCATGTAGCACAAGTAAAGGACAAAATCCGAAAACCGTAAATATGTACCGTACATTAAAAAAAAAACCCGTGATAAACTATTTACATACCTACAAATTTGTACGGAACCATCGGTGCGCGACTCCGACTCGCACTTGTTTAAAGATAATAGAGATAATAAAAGTAGTGTTATCTTTACCTGTATATGAAGCCTATGTATTATAGTTTCAACTGGGAAAAATATAATTTCCATTGCAATGAAAGATACTATATTGGCTTTTAAGCTGATATCTTCAATCAAAGGGTTTGTAGAGTTTTTACTGTAGTTCACATTGTAGGAGTCACTCAGTTCATGTTTGTGTCTCTGTTGGAAACGGAGAACTTTTTCAGTGATCTTCTTCAAGGTTATGCTGAAAAATAAAGAAATATGATAAGTACAAAATTATAATGAAACGAGGGTTGTTTCTATATTTAATATTTTTAGGGTATTACTCTATTATTAGTTAGTTAACAAAAATTAAATTTTATAAAGGCTGAAATTGGGGTGGATTTTTACAAAGGCTGAATTTATATTATATGAACCAATAAAATTGGGGTGCATTTTCTTTAGTCAAATGTTTGAATACCCACAATAAAACCAGCAGGATTTTTCAAGATCTGGCTCTTAAGGTGCCACTAGTCGATATTTTTTCTATACAAATTTCGCGAGAGTATTACTCGACTGTTTGACATTGTGCATCCAAAGTTAAACATGATATCGTTTTGACTTATTATTAATTTTGTCTGTACGGAAACAGAATAGTAAAATAAAAAGCCATTAAAAAGGTATGAGTCAACAAAGATTCGTTTTTCTTGCTATTTTTAACGTAACTTTGGGTGTAAATAAGTAATAAACCAAGTCCGTACCGACAAAGCTCAGTTATCGAAGAGTTCAATAAACATTAATTGTAATTGATTTGTGCAGTGGATTTTTCATAAAACTCGATTTTCCGAAGCACTTTTCGATTTTTTTTACGCGCTTATCAGTTCGGTACGGTGTTTCTGTGCGTGAGAACTAGACGCGTTGTTCGTGTAGACTAGCGTGTAACTGCTCATCACTGATACGTCTAGCTCTGTCGGACACGAAGCCATGTAAGACAGCGTGCTTTTTGGCCATGACCATCAGTGAGTTCGAGCTCGCGACTAGTTTACTCTTAATATTCTCCAAGTGAAAATGACATGATACTTACTGAGCAAGATACTTAGTGATGCCAAGGCTAACAGTTGGGAAGACAATGGCCCATATAGGCAGCATCCGGCCTCTACTCGGCGTGCCCCACTCCAAGATGCGCATGAAACCTTCCCTGAACACATCTAGGAGTGCTGGCTTGTCACTGGCTATGTCACTCTGCACCGTTTCTACTAAGCTTGCTGAGTAGAATGGAGTAATGATTGCTAAACTTACACTGAAAATTTAAACATTTTATAGGAATGGAATAAGATTACGTCTTGAACTTTGTTTTCTCTTACTGTTTGACGGACTATTAAGTGAAGCAAAGTTTACTTGGGTTAATCGATTATTAATTTGAAATGCTATTATTCTTACCATTTTAATGTTACATGTTGTAGGAACTGCAAGACGGAATCACATTTTCCTATGTCCCTGATAAGAAAAGAAAATAGTAACGTAGTTTCAGAAAAATATTAGAGGTCTATCAAAATTCCAAAATGCTGCACATTTAGGATGCTCACTTGGGCCAGCTAGTTCCTTTGCTGACCACATCCTCCACTGCCAAATTTAGACCTTTCACTATACAAGCAGAGCCGATGCCCTTCCACAGTGTGGTGACATCTTGCCGCCGGTGCAGTCGCGCGACCACAGGCAGCAGGGTGTAAGGTACTATGTGGTAGTTCTTCAGACCATTGTGGACCTGTAAACATGTTAATATTGTGGCATTATAAGCTAAGTGTCTTTATTACGCAACATATGGATGTAATATAATATGTGGTAGCTGTTATAGCTGATGCAATAGATAAGCGATGCAAGATTGATTCTAATCTATTGATTGATTTCCAACCAATTATGATCCTTATTATGGCATCTACATACATATACAGGGTGTTTAGTAGAATGACCGACACAATTTTTTGAGGGATTGGGGATGTCATTTGCTAGCACATAATTGTTTTATTTTTTATTTATACTGTGAATTTTTTAATTTAATTTTTTCATTTCTTAACACATATTTACGACTTTGGAAACACCCAAGTAATTTTATAGAACCAATTGTAAATAAATGTAAATTGCAGGTAATACTAAACATTATTGCGCTATATCACAACCACAAACAAAATAGTTGTGGCGATATTTCCTATCCCTAAGAAAATTTTGTCGGTCTTTCTACCAAACACCCTGTATATGTATATGGAGGGTGGCAGGGACATCGACGCACAACCTGTTACCATGGATTCAGTACGATTCTGAACCCTCTAGAAATTCGCCGTTGATTATTAAAAATTTGCTATTCCATACATGACCTTTTTTTATAACTGGCGCATTTCATTCGTTTTTGAAGCTAGGGGGTCTAGAATCATGTGCTGAATTCATTGTTAAAATTTACGTGTCAATGTCCCTGCCCTGCCTTTTTTTTTCAGGATGGGAAATCATCAAATGACCCCTCCCGCTCTGGGTGGAGCGGAAGGGAGTGTCAGACTCTTACTGACTAAAACCCACCCGTGTTCCTTCCTTAGCCCTTTATGTTCCGGGCCAGCGGTGTTCCTTTCGGACAATCCCGGTGACCCGGCAGGCTTCGGCCCTGACGGGCCCCTTCAAATGATGCTGACATCTCTTTGAGGCGCGCGTGGAACACGTACGCGCCGTCCGGCACGGGTCTGGTCCTGATCGGACGGTGAGCTACCCATTACTCTCCGTCCGCAGGCCCGCGCCTACGGTGGCCCGGAGTCGTCACGCGGTTCCCGACGCCCGGAGCGTCTCCCGCGGCGGCTGGGACGGGAGGCTCTCTCCCTCTGCCATCCCGCCACCTCCTTCGCTAGCATGACTGCTTCGCAGAAGGAGGCGACTGCCTCCCACTCCCTCTCGCTCCGGACCATGGCTTGAACCAGGGCCGGACGCGAGAGGTCGCCGCCGCTGCCGATCACCTCTATGAGGACAAGGCGGTGCTCCGCCCAAGCGAGGCAGACCGTATGCTTCACCGTGTCCTCTGGGCGATCCTGGCAATGGTGACACCCGGGCGTTTCCTCCCGCCTGATGATGTGCAGGAACATCCGTGTCCGGTGAGGACCTGCGTCAGGCGGTAGGTGAGGGCGACGTAACGCCTCTTTAACCACTCCTCAAAGAGGGGTCTTATCGCCACTGTCGTGGCGTGCCCTGCGTTGGCTTGCGACAGTTGCTCTTTCCATGCCGCCATGAGATCGCGCCGGAGGTTCGTCCGCTCCGCCGCGATTTGCCGCGTAAGCGAAGTTTCCCCCCGGCGTAGTGCCTCCGCGCGCCACTCATACAGGCGCGCAAGGACTATCGCCTCCAGATCCCATGGCGGCAGTCCGGCAAGGAGGCTTGCCGCCTCGCCCGAGATCGTGCGGTAGCCCCGGATCAGACTTATGGCTACCACCTTCTGAGGCGCGTTCAAATAGTGGGCGGCTCGCCGCCGCAGTGAACGCGCCCACACCGAGGCCTCGTATAGGGCCATGGACCGCACGACCCCTGCGTAAAGCCTCCGGCAGGAGGCGTTTGGCCCCCTCAGGTTGGGCAAGAGCCGCTTGAAGGCGGCCCCGGCCCATTCCAGTTTTGGGGGCCAAACATCGAGAATGCTCGACGAAGTTCCACCGGCTGTCAAGGACGAGACCCAGGTATTTCATCGTCGTTTCGACGTCGGTGTGAACCCCTCCTAACGTTAGTTGGGATCCCGATGGTGGTGTGTTCCGGGGCCCATGAAACGGCATGGCCTCGAACTTGTGCAATGCCACCGGCGTCAGCGTAGCAAACCACGCTGACGCTATCAGGGAGGTCGGCCCGCACCCGCAGCACCCAGTTGTAACCGATGTCCCACAGGAGCGACCCCAGAACCGATCCCTGCGGGACACCGCAGGACATCTCTCGCCGATTCCATTCCCCGTCGCGACCGGGGTAGATGACGGCTCTGTCCGTCAAATACGCCCCGACTACTCGACGGAGGTAGGTCGGCACCCGGTGATACCGGAGTGCTTCCCCAATGCAGCCCCAGGGCAGGGTGTTAAATACGTTGGCGATGTCGGGTGACACCGTCACGACGACCCCAGCCCGGGACACCACGTCCACCGGCGTGAGGGCTCTCACGCGTATGATGGCATCCACCGTCGAGCGCCCCTTGCGGAAGCCAAACTGGCTGTCCGCAAGATCCGGCCCCGTTCTCACCAGGTGCCCGACGAGGCGGCCCCTAATCACTCTCTCAAAGAGCTTGCCGACATTGTCGAGCAGCACGATGGGTCGGTATGCGGATGGAGAGTCTGCAGGGCGCCTTGGCTTTTGAATGAGGACCAGCTTCCCTGTCTTCCAATGGGGTGGAAACTGGCCTCTCTACATACATGCGCGCTTAAGAGCACCTTCAGTCGGAGCCCGAGGGCCCTTGAGGTCAGGACCCAGGCTTTACCTGGCAAGCCGTCAGGTCCTGGGGCAATATTTTTGGCCTTCAGCTTTCCTGCTGCCACTCTCGGATCTACCCCGGTCACATCAGGAATGTCGTCATTGTCCACGTGGTCCGCTTCAGACACCGCAAGTGGCGGAGCCATGGGCAGAGGAGTGTGCTAGCCCCGTGAAAGGAACAGAGCGCTCACCACCTCCTCCACCAGCTTGGGGAGGAGACTCTACATCAGCGGGGGGTCCTTGCCACCCTTATATCTTTGTCTACTTTTTATTGATATATTGCTTGAAAGTTAATTGAACTTCTCTGATTTACTCATTCAGATCCCTCACTTTAAATTTTTGTTATTTCTCTTTTGTGTTTGACTAAAGTAAAATATTGATTGATAACAAACCTGGCACTGTCTTCTCAACACAATAAATGGGTGACTTAATAAGTTTTCAGTGATAAGACTTGCAACACTTATAGCTGTTGTAACATAGGTGTTGGTATCTGAAACAATTAATGTGTTATGTTAATGCAATCAATAAGACATTACCTATTGATAGTACAGTCAAAACTGCTTATAACAACATTGAACGGACCGACCAAATACTGATGTTATAGCCAATAGTTGTTACAAACATACATATTTGTACATAGGTTCTTGTCGCAGGACTCCTGCATTCTGTTGTAATATCTAGTAAGTATATTATTTTAAGTAAAGTTGTTATAAATGGTTTTACTGTACTTATTCAATTAATAAATTGGAGATCATCATACTCTAGATAGGTTGATAAATGATATTTTATTTCTGTAATTTGGTTGTAAAAACACTTTTAGACATCAAAAGAAATAATAATATTTTAAAACTAGGGTTGGTGTTTCCTCAACCGACTAGTCTGAGATGAAACGCTGACACAAACTCATGCTTCACAGCCTCTTTTAAAGTCCATGCATTATCTTAGTCAGATTATGTGAGAACCATGCAGAAAAGTGTCTGCAATGGTTTTTTGAGTAACAAAACACAGATTTGAGTGGACCTGTCCAGTCAGGGCACACATGTATCAGTAATTGTGTAGGACAACTTATAATAACTACCTATTACACAGCATTCATTGAAAATGGGTTGAGAGGAATATTTTAAATTTAATTAAATGATTCCAATTTATTAATACTATATGTGGTCGTCCAAATCAAAAGGGACCTTATGGCGGTAACTAGTTTCCGAGATATTAATAAATTTGTAAAATACCTCAAAAAAATCGTTTTTTTATTAACTGTATTTTTAAAAAGATGATTGTATTTACTACATGTAGATGTGTTCAACTTTTCGAAAAGTCAATTTAAAAAAGTTTTGTATTCATCTAAAGTTTAGTAAAAAAGGAACCTTATCGCAGCAAGACCTAACAAATCGTTTTTCTTGTAATTCAAGCCATATATTATATCAACATTTTAATATGTTCCCACAACAAACAAGTTTATGCAAGGATTGTAAGAATTTCCATTAGTAATAATCATAGTCAATCAAAGTATACCATCAGTTATAACTTCACACTAAAACACAACTTTTTTGTACGGCATACTTAAATTGCGATTTTCTCGAAACTTATAATTACGATCAGTGAATTTCAAAAATTCGTAAAAAAATAACGGTAGTGGTTAGAAGGTTGGTTCTTGGGTCTATAGTTCGGTACATTTATGTAGTTTTCAGCTCTGTAGATAACTCATTTCCGCCATAAGGTCCCTTTTGATTTGGACGACCACATATCATTTCTTTCTGTGTTATGGTTTTGGCTAAGTTCCCACTTCTATACGTAAACACACAGGCGTGAGCATGATGTTACCACATTTATGGGCAAGTAATTAATTGCATTACGATTTAAAAGAAATCGTACGTATCTCTATGATCTATCTTTATATATTGTAATTTATGTGTAAACTTTGAGTGCGCAATAATAATAACATACCGTCTTCAGAAACTTCATCCATAACCAAAGGTGGGCCCTGAAACTCCTCGGTTACAGGAGTATGATAGCCGTATATCTGCTGATAGCGAGTGTCGTACAAGTCATTCGTTTCCCTGTTAGGATCTAGGCCATATGGCCTGTTATAGCCGGAAAAATCACCAAAACCAGCCATACTTGACTTCTCAGATCATTATTTTCAGCGAAAATGTAATATTTTGCCCTGTAAAATAAAATACAAAAAATCAAGGAACTGAGTGTGCCGATTACCACTGTTTTCTATTACGAATTTTTCTATCTTTTACAATGAAAATGTATAGTATACTTACTAACCAATAATAACTTTTGGTAAACAAGAATCAATGATAAAAAGCGCCAATCACAGAACATTTTAATAATTGATTAACGTATTCTAAGTTTTGGTAATCGAGAAAGTATTCGAATTTAAATGTCAAATGATATCACAGACACTTTCTAGTGTTGCATGCCTTAGTCGAGTTCGATTTCTCTATGTTCTGTGCTCTCGTTTGAGAGTAGTATATTCCTTGGCTGTGCGACAGGCATCAATAATATCCGAAACCAGTTTGTTATTGATTGGCTAAAAGGTCTTAGCAACCAGGCCATAAAACTAATATAAAAAAAAAGTTTGTTATTTTTTTTGACATTGACATTTAATGTTTGACAGATGTCATGAACGCAAACTCAAAGCAGAGCAAAACGGCCAAGACGCATGATCAAAAAGATTTTAAACGGCTAGTCCGACGAGTGAATATCGATTATAAAATAGGACAAAAGTTCTCCAACAAAAATGAGTCTTACATTTTTAAATGACATTTGATTGAATTAAAAATTCATAATGCTAGGCAAGGCTGTGCTGTGTTTATCGACTTTACAGATTTATTGTAATTATTTTATTTAAATATTAATGGTGAACTATGCCATTTAAGTGTGTGGAGCCAGTGGCCTGGATGTATTGTGTGATGTTAATTACAGGTATAGCGGCACAGGAGCAATGTACGGATTTGCGCGGTCGGTTGATTTCCCACGGCCTTCATTACGTGCCTGGCCCAGATACTTGTACGCTTTGCGTTTGTGACAATGGATTGCCTAAAGTTTGTAAAGCGGTACTATGTTCACCACCCCAGGTAAGTTAATGTTTCATGGTATTTTTAACTTTCACAATAATTTGAGTATTCAATAGCACAGAAAAAACTCATAAAACATGTTTTGTTTTATTATTCAAAGAAAATTATCAACAGTACTACATTAAAAAAATACATTAACATAATTTCATTTATCCATGAAATATACATATAATTTATATTAAACTTATTTAATAAATATTTGAATGTAAAAAAACTTTGAAAATATAAAAATAGTAGCCTACTGGTATCAGCAACAGCTAAACGATTGGACTCCAGAGAGAGAAAACTCGTAGCAATATGAGAGTTGTGTCCCCTTTCTGAATCAAACCTGATAGCTATTATTGTTTCAATGTAAGTCCAAAGTTGACAAAGATGTTTTACACTCTTCAGTGTAAATTGCTGAGAGTTTAATTTCTATATAAATGGACCATAACATCACACTTGTTATGCCCCTGAACGCTAGTTAGTAGTTTACATACTAATTTAACAAAATGTGGACAGTCTTAAATGTACATGTTTTGCTGATGCGGTGGCTTGCACCCGGCATATAAACCTAAGGAGTCGTCCATTAACCATCTGAAGTTTTTTAAATTCTTTAAACCCCCCTCCCCCTTGTTATATTTTAAATTACTATACCCCCCCGCCCCCATTGTGATATTTCGTGTGTTTTTATGGAACTGTGAACTTTGTTGTGAAATGTAGTACTGTGGCCTGTGACAATACATTTTGCAATCACTAATTAACAAGGTTACAGTATTTTACTGTGCTTCCTGCCTTTTGTCTTGTTATTGTCTATTGGTTCTATTGCATAGTGACAGTTTACACAGTATTGTGTCACCTTACCTTAGATGTATCTTAAATATAAATGTACTAGGAGCGCCCCGCAGTTTCAACCGCATAAGTGTCGATCCCATGGGAATATCGGGATAAAAACTATCCTATGTCCTTTCCCGGGACTCAAGCTATCTCTATTTCAAATTACATCTAAATTTGTTCAGCGGTTTAAGCATCAAGAGGTAACAGACAGACACACTTTCGCATGTATTATATTAATGTGGATTATACACATAAACCTACCAGAATAAATTCCTTAAAACCTGCATCAAAATCCGTTGAGTGGCTTAGAAGAACAATGCAGTCACACACACACAGACTCGAAAAACGACTAATCTATACAAATAAATAAAATTGAAGTGTCTGTTTGTAATGTCAAAAAAACAGCTTTTTACTAATAAATGCATATGAAAGTATTGACGGTTCTTATAAAAATATATATACATATGTTTGGTAATCTCCGAAACGGCTGGACCGATTTTAATGAAATTTGGTATGGGGATACTTTGAACACTACTTTTATCGACATACCACGCGGGCGAAGCTGCGGGCGGTTGCTAATGAATAATATGTCTATACATATTTTGAAAACGCAGGACTGTCGATCATTCCGAGTCGGGAACACATGCTGCGAGTTCATCTGTCTGGACGATGTGGTGAAGCCAGCGGAGGGCGCGGAAGCCAACGTGCGGCTGGCGGCTGGTGGCGCGGCCGGCGTAGTTTTGCTGACGGTCGCGCTCGTGGTGTACCGCGTGAGAAAGCAGAAGAGACGCCGTCCCCCCCATGCCGACGATCAGAGGAGCTTGACTAGCATTGGGTATGTTTTTTTAACAACTAAGGGCGAATTTCACCAATGAAATTGAACGTTGTTAGCGCATCTTAACCACGTTCAAGAGCTGACAGTCACGCTAATTACGTAACCATTATCAATATCAATCTGAATCATTTTGTAGAATATTGCTAAACCATTGCTTCACATGTTAGAAAAATTTGTCTGCTCAACAACATAGATAACCCAATGAATGTTTTTGAACTGTCAAAATGAAAGCCGAGTGTCATCACTTATAGTATTTATGCTTACTTACACTTTACTTTCATCACGCATAATACTATTTATCATTATTTACACTTTAATACTATTTATCATCCTTTTTATTTGTTTATATGTTTACATTATACTTTTACTCAATTTTCATGTTGTGACACGTCAATTGTCAAACTGTCAATTACTTTTTAAATGTCTTTCTGGCTTAGTCTATGGTAATTACTCTTTGGTCTAAATAACTTAAATTATTTTTATCAATATGTTTAGCTTTTGTATTATTAAGATTATTACGATTGTTTAGTCTAAATAACTTAATTTTAAATTAGATTTATAATATTCTTTACGCACTCGTGGATATGTCTTGGCCGGATACACTTGTCAGATTAGATGATGGCCACATAGAAGAAAACTGATATTTGAAAAAGGAAGACTACTTAGAAACGAGCTCATGAACAGCTGGAGGCGGCTGGCATTCGAGTCTTGGGACTGAGACATTAAGCATCAAAAAAACTGCTTGGTTTTGCTGTGTCAACTTGAACTGCTTGGTTCTGCTGCGACATCTTTGACTAACCCAGGGGATCCAGCTAAAGATTCCACCTGGGACCTTCTACTTCTAATCTTCGCGAGCTAACCTCGTATAACTTGCTACCCTGACGCCTGATACCCGTTCCTACAGTGCTGAGTTGATTCCATAACGTGAACTATAAAACTCCAGTGAGTGCGCGCGTGTGTGAACTATAAACTTCCGAGAGTGCGTGCTATTTAGTATTTTTATAACTAGCTGTTTTTTATAACTTGCTGTATTTTATCTTCCCTAATAAAAATTATTGGACGGTCTGCTTACCCTCTATTTTAAATATGGTAGAGATCGTTACAGTTTGGCGCCACAACGTTAAAATAACTCGAACTCACCCCCTTTTTCTAAATTCTAAAAAAAACTAGCACTAGGTATCTATTTTTGAACTCCTTATTTGGCTTAGTCTTTTGAATACTAACTAACTTATTTTTCTTCTTCAGCTCTCTTCTTGAAGACTCCTATATTCGATTCAACACTTCTTCATACTGAACATCATCTTATACTTCATTCTCATACATCCCACTACCGAAAGGTAGTTGGCATCCATTCTTCGCTTGTCAGTGTTTTTAAAACCATTCGTGGTCACTTACAAGTTGGGGTTTGGCTTACTCTACGACGTACTATTGGACAATATCCCGTAGTCGTTTCCTCCTACACTTAACTCTTTACCAATACATCACTACACTGCACCCCACATACTTGCACACTACAGCGTTTACCCATTGGTAATCGTACTCAGTCTTCGCTTGGCGTGTTTTTAAAACCACCTCGTGGTCACTACCAAGTTAGGGGATTGAGACACTTCACGACTGAAACAGGAGAATATCCTGTGGATGTTTATACAAACCCATACATCTACACAACTCCTATAACAAATACTCCACTATCCTCCTAAACACTTAATAATAATATATTTATACTTATATCTGGAAATCATACCGAAATAAGTATATCGTGGGCTCTCAAAATATTTTTCTAATTGTTATTGTTTGACATTGGTTGCTAGGTAACTAGCCATAGTGCATTTGCATTGAGTATTAGTCTTTTTGCGCGGTGGGAAAAGTAGGTACTAAACTTTATGCATTAGTTCCGAATTTCACCACTAATACAAATAAGTTTTCATTGGTTTTCGATTTTTATTTTCTGTAGACTGTCTTACTCTTAAATTTATATACACTTTTGGACCGTGTCCAACACTACTCTCTTGACGTATTACTCGGAGCTTACCGACTACTGTATTGCGGGAGCTGCCCTGACGTTTACTCGGAGCTAACTTACTGCTGCCCTTGACGTTTTACTCGGAGCTTTCCGTCTTCTGTATTACGGGAGCTGCCCTAGCGTTTTTTTTTTCTAACTGCGGTGTTGCGGTTCAGACCTAACCCCTTTATCCTTCCTTGCCTCTTAACTTAACACTCTTGAGACGACACTTGAGTCCTTTCTAACATTCGAGTTTTCTTTAACTCTGACCCCTCTCTTAACTCATGACACTCTTGAGATGACACTTGAGTCCTCGAGTTTTCTCTAACTCTGACCCCTCTCTTAACTCATGACACTCTTGAGATGACACTTGAGTCCTCGAGTTTTCTTTGACTCAGATCCCTCTATCCCTCCTTCCCTCTTAACTCGTAACACTCTTGAGACCTTTCTAACATTCGAGTTTTCTTTAACTCAGATCCTATATAGACTCGCATATTTTTATTCTTTTACACTCGTTTGCTATCCCTATATTTGTACTTTTTTTTTCGTATTATACTATATTCATAACTCATCCCTTTCTTCTTTCCTTCCTCTATAATAGAGTTCCTTTTGATTTATTAAAACTCTATTTGTTTTTTAATTCATTCATCGGTTCTTAAACCATTAAAAGATTAATTTTAATCTTTCGTATATATCTATTCTTTTCTACAAGTTAATATGATAACTTGTCTATTTCTATCAACTCTAAAAGTTGATTGGAGCGGTTGACAACTCCATATAAATAAGCCCTTGTTATCTATCGACTCTAAAAGTTGATTGGAGCGGATGACAACTCCATATAAATAAGCCTTTGTTAACTATCAACTCTAAAAGTTGATTGGAGCGGATGACAACTCCATAAAAATATGCCTTTGTTAACTATCGACTCTAAAAGTTGATTTTCTGTCTATCGACTCTAAAAGTTGATTGGAGCGGATGACAACTCCATAAAAATAAGCCCTTGTTGACTATCGACTCTAAAAGTTGATTTTCTGTCTATCGACTCTAAAAGTTGATTTTCTGTCTATCGACTCTAAAAGTTGATTAGGAGCGGATGACAACTCCTTTAAAAATAAGCCTTTGTTAAACCTTTATATTTTCATCTCATTAGTGGTTTTAGACGCGAGCGGATTACAACTCCTTAAATAAGCCTTAAAGTTATGACTTATCAGGTTGAGTAGTGATCATTGAATGTGAATCCTACCTGACCTAACTTCGTAAGATGTCGGTGTGTTTGAATGAGTTATGTAAGTTTTGTGAATGTTGTAATATTTTAACCTTAGCAAAATTTTTGTTCTAGGCCAAAAATTTTCTCGGGGTCGTTGGGGAAATATAGTATTTATGCTTACTTACACTTTACTTTCATCACGCATAATACTATTTATCATTATTTACACTTTAATACTATTTATCATCCTTTTTATTTGTTTATATGTTTACATTATACTTTTACTCAATTTTCATGTTGTGACACGTCAATTGTCAAACTGTCAATTACTTTTTAAATGTCTTTCTGGCTTAGTCTATGGTAATTACTCTTTGGTCTAAATAACTTAAATTATTTTTATCAATATGTTTAGCTTTTGTATTATTAAGATTATTACGATTGTTTAGTCTAAATAACTTAATTTTAAATTAGATTTATAATATTCTTTACGCACTCGTGGATATGTCTTGGCCGGATACACTTGTCAGATTAGATGATGGCCACATAGAAGAAAACTGATATTTGAAAAAGGAAGACTACTTAGAAACGAGCTCATGAACAGCTGGAGGCGGCTGGCATTCGAGTCTTGGGACTGAGACATTAAGCATCAAAAAAACTGCTTGGTTTTGCTGTGTCAACTTGAACTGCTTGGTTCTGCTGCGACATCTTTGACTAACCCAGGGGATCCAGCTAAAGATTCCACCTGGGACCTTCTACTTCTAATCTTCGCGAGCTAACCTCGTATAACTTGCTACCCTGACGCCTGATACCCGTTCCTACAGTGCTGAGCTGATTCCATAACGTGAACTATAAAACTCCAGTGAGTGCGCGCGTGTGTGAACTATAAACTTCCGAGAGTGCGTGCTATTTAGTATTTTTATAACTAGCTGTTTTATAACTTTCTGTATTTTATCTTCCCTAATAAAAATTATTGGACGGTCTGCTTACCCTCTATTTTAAATATGGTAGAGATCGTTACACACTATTGTGGAATATTGACACTGGCAGCTCATGAATGCGGAAATTCGCCCTGAGTCGTATTATGCCAATGTCGTGTATGTTTTGAAACCTTAGATATAGAATTCCATGTGAATTGGCAAGGTTGCCTGTGTAAACAAGGTGCTGGATGTCCGAACACGCGACGTTGTTCGGCTATACTTGAATGAGAGGTAGTAACCAAGTTAATTGCATCTTTAAGACTTAATTGAGCGTGTTTTCTAGAAAAAGTCCAAAAAACCTGCATTCTACGAAGGATAAGAGAGTCTCCAGAATGTCCAACCGCGCTCGTTTGACCAAAGAGGCGGTAATACACATGCGCACTACATCCGCTTCGAATCCGAAAAAAAAAATACAAACATCCGAGTTGAGAACCTCCTTTTTTAGAAATGACGATCCGAAGTGCCCGTAGTACCATTTGTATCAAGGGTTGCGCTCGAGATCCGAATTACATTCGTCCGATTTTAGAACATTGAATCCGTATTAGGATTGGATGCAGAGCGGAAATGCTAACGGCACAACATCCATGGTACGTACATAATCTTGCGCTGATAACTGGATAAAACCGCATAACTGCATATATAATTATGTATGTCCACAAGGTACGTCTAACGTTTGATTGCGGCTTATAGGATGTCGCAGATTGCTCTACAGTCGAGTTACACATCGCTTGCCGTCCTTGTTGCTAATTAATATGTAGTTGATATTGCCGAGTACCGTTTAACTAAATGTAAAGTGAAGCAGTTAAATGGAATTATAGTGAATTATGGAGTAATCAATGAATGGCGTGCTATACTATAGTGCGGGTTCAGTTTGTACGCTCTAACAGTTTGAAAACTGCGTGGGTATGTTACAGATTTCCCGCGATTTCTCAGTCGGATTTAGGCAGTAGAATACTAATCGACGACGAATGTCCTAGGTTTGATTCGATCTCCGTCGGACAAAGTATTATTTTGTATTTTCACTACGAAATTCTCATTAGCACCGAAGTCTTAAGTTCGTGATCGATTGATGACAATAACCACGCCTATTTGGTTCTTATAATATAACTGGCAGAATATGGGCTTACTAATACACCTCCTTGTTATGATACAAATAAAATTCAAACCATTATTAAAACATGACAAAGACTAATAAATGATAATAATGTGTCTTGAAGCCGCTCTCGCGTGGTTTCATTCGTCAACTTATTGTTTGTGATACCATTCCATTGACCTACAGACTACAGTTTTAATTGCGTGGTTGGTTACTCATAATATCGTCACACAATCCTTTGATGTAATAAAATTACGTTTATGGAGAGCAGAGCGACAGTATTTTTTATACAGCGTGAAAACTGGTGAATTAGAAGTTTTGGTGGTGGTTTGGGTTGCTTTCCTTGAGTGAAGACTTAAATGAAAACCGTACCGTAAAACCTTGCAACTGGTTAATAAATGGTGGCAAGGTGGTATAGAATCCTTGATGAATATTTGGATCACGGCATGAGCTATTCAGAGCGATAACATCTACCAAGGTCTTAAACAATAAACTGGGTAATCTGACTTAATGCAGTTAGAATCCCTTTAATACAGCAGATTATAAAAACAAATCATGAATGAATTACGCGGCTTACGACGCGGCTGTGGTAAACATTTGCATACAATACGCATTAAGTATGTAGGTATGAATTCCTTGTTGGCTCAGGAATTTGTAATGTCAAAATAACAGCTTTTTACTAAAAGCTTAAGAAACTACGAACGCGGTACTTACTCAAAGGATTTTTTTTTAAATTTTTTGTCTGTCTGTTTTGTCCGGCTAATCTCCGAAATGGCTGTACCGACTGTGACGGGACTTTCATTGGCAAATAGCTGATGTTATAAGGAGTAACTTAGGAACATTGTAGAAACATAATTAGATTTATAGCAAAAAATATATAAATAATAATATGCACGCGAACGAAGTCGCGGGCACAGCTAGTATGTAATATAATTCAAGGACAGACGTGTAATGTGATAAGTTGCTTATGGAGGCGCAGTGTCTCATGTCGACGATGCAACTTAAGGGGCTTACAGGCCCCCCCGGTGGGTTCCCGCATTGTCGAGGCGGGGGGGCTCAGTAGCCGTGGCTTGGACACCCACGGTGAAGCGAAGAGGAACCCGAGGAGGGGCCGCTCGTCAGGGCTTTTGCCGACAAGCCAACGACGTAGCGGCCAAAAGTAGGTTGCGGTGTCGCTTGGGCGACATCGCAACTGAGGCGGGCCGCGATGTCATACCTGAGGCATCGCGGCTGAGGGGTGGAGGCCGCGGCGGGAGAGGAGTGCCGGTATTACGGTGCGCCGCTCTCCCTACCTTCCGCGGCCTTGACGGGGTCGCCACCGTACGATGGCGGACGCGGTGGGGCTGCAGGGGAAGAGGAGTGTCGGTATTACGTTGGCCGCTCTCCCTATCCTCTGCAGCCGAAAATTGGCAGGCGGCGGGGCCAATGTCCTGACCCGTCGCAGGAGGGACCAAGGGTGCCCAGACACGGGGTCGTCTGGCGCCCATGTGCTGGTTTGGTCCCTGGGGCGGTCACGGCGTGCTATGTGTTCTAGTGCGCCGGTGATGGGGAGTACTCCCCAGAGGAGGGTCCGGCAACGGACAGCCGCGGCGGGTTCGCGGATGAGTGCTAACGCGTGCCCGTGTTCCCGCCGTAAGCGGCAGAGGAGGACACCGTGGAGTTTTAGTGGGTTAGAGTCCCACATAACTGCACTATCTCCCCGTGGTAGTGCAGTATGCATGAGCATTTCTCCACGATAAAAAAAAAAAAAGGGGCTTACAGGACCTTAACACAAAAAACGCAAGTTTTAGAAACAAAAGTATAAGATCGACCACAGTAAACAAAATCAGAAATATATACATATGATATTCTTCAGGATATATGCTAGTAATAGTGTGTTGAAAACATAATACAACTAATTTGATACGATAGAAAAAAAACATGAAGATACCTCTAAAAACTTTCTTTTTACAATAAAAACCATACTAATATACATACAATCATTCTGATTTTTTGTCAGATTATTCTACAAGCAACATACTAAAATACTAGTGTTTTAATTTTTTAGTCCAAACAATAGATTTTTTGTAATTAAATAATTGCTTCATATTTTGCAATAAATTACCAGCGTTGTGTCATCGCGCTTCTCGTTCTTTTCTATGCAGTCCGACAGTGACCGCGGTTTTAGGTCATGTAAGCCCCTCGAGATATTTGGCGCCAAGCCGGGCCAAGTAAATAACTAGATTGGTCAGGCAGCACTGAGAAAACGAGTATAAATAGGAGATTATATATATATATGTATATATAATATCCTGTGATTAATAATGTAAAAGGTCACCTCCTCCACGTTTTCACGTAAACGCGGCATCGGTAAATGGCAGTTGTAGCCAAAGTCTGCCTTTGGCAAAATTAAAGTTTTATTCACAGCAACAAATCGTTTGAACAGGTACATAAGCGGCAGTATGGGCTACATGGGAGGTACGTGTGAGACGGCCCTGGCTGCGTGGAAGCCGCCCAGCAACTACCTGCCGCGCGGGGAAGCACCGCCGCCGTACGACGAGGCTATTGCACAGTGTCGCCCTGAATCCATGAGGTATGACCACTTACGTCCTAGGTACAACTGCGGACATTAGTGGACGATCACTTTTCACACTTATGTCCAAAAGTGATTCACCGCCCGTGTTCGCTATGGTACCTACTTATAGTATACATACGGAATCTTCTGGAATACGATATATTTATTTGCGTAGCTAACAGGATTTCATAGAGTATATTTTTTATTTATAGAATTAATTCCTGTCTTAAGGTTTTAATTCCTGTCTTAAGGTCTAGTGTATAAACAAATATTTAAGATTTGCACACCAGGTACCTGGTAGAATATGACGGAAATTCACTATCCATATTTGTCAACTTATTATACTCGTATTCTTCCAAATAAATGTTATACTTAGTCCTAAATTCATAAAAGGAAGAACACAGGTATTGTCATATTTCCTGTATAAATAATACCGTTTGCAGAATAACAAATGAGCCATCCTACCACCGCACGTACCCTGCCACTGTGGACACGATGGCGCGGCCAGACGACCTGCAGTGCGGCGGACACGGCTACGTCAACATACCGCGCCCCGTCACACAGGTCACATATTATGTATGAGCTTGTTTAACTAGCCCACTTAGGGTTCTTATTAACAACTCTTATTAAGTATAAAATGAGCCATCGTCGCCACTGTGGAAACGATGGCGTGGCCCGCCCACGTTCAATGAGGCCATTGAAAAACTTTATAAATTCTTTGACACACCAAGGTACACCCCCGTACATTTTCATTATAACCTCCTCAAACTCTATTTAATTCTTCCATTGCGTTGCATGTGAAGCTAGTTTCAGACACGCGCAATCAGCCGTGCAGTCAACTTGTCGATAGCCAACAAAATGAATTCAAGTAAAACTACATAGCGTGATAGTGAAACAATTCTAAGTTATGTACTCGTATGTTCACGCCTGTTACCACCCACACGAGCGTAGCCACTGATCTGTAATCAGCCTTATAAAAGCGTGGGAGATGTCATCTTACTCGACATATGTAAATGTCAATGCGTAATTTGCCCGATAAGTAAGGGTGAAAACGGTCCTATGAACTTTGAAGTAATCTGGCCTGAATTAACTTTTTAACTGTGATCTAGAATAACATAATTTATAAACGAGCTTCTTTGAAAATCTGTCTTACTATCGTTTTAATGATATCGAATTTAAATCACCAATTTAAATACCCGCAACTTATCTGTATCGAAATAAGCAAAATCCGAATCTCATTTCATTCGATTCAGACTTGAATATGGCGAGCATAGAATTGCGAGCTTAATGTTATAGTAATGTAAGTTAATTCTATGGGTGAATTAAAATGTTATTTAAAAAAATAGTATTTAGTTCCAAGCTTTGACTTTGAATTAGTATAACTAGAACTTAAGTAAACCCAAAAGACAGGTATCGCCGATGTTGGCGGCAAGTCTGCGAGGCTGAAGTGGGACTAGGCGGGTCACACTTATAGGATGCATCCAGACAGATGGTCCAAAGTCGTCACACACCACCGAGGCAGGTCTCGGAAATGCTGGCGTGACGATTTGGACTCATTCCTAACTGATTGGACGGAGAAGGCACAGCACAAGGAAAGGTGGAAGAATATGGGGGAGGCTTTTGCCCAGCAGTGGGATAATATCGGCTAATGGAATAAAAAAAAAAACTCAAAATTACAATAAGTATACGTTTTATGCAGCATTATTTTCAAACTAGAATCCCAAGTATTCTCCCGTCAATGTTCACAGATCGCCAACACACAGAACTGCTACAACGCGCCGCTGCTGCAGCCAGTACATCAGCAAGACAATAGGGAGCCACCACCCATGCCGCACCACCCTCTTGCACCTAATAGTAAGTACAATAAAACGCACCACAAAACCACCACCACCGCACCACCACCACCGCATTGTAAAAGTCAATTATTAAAAAAAGTGGATTAGTGAGTTTCTTGCCAGCTCTTTCTACAAAATATTTTGAATTCGATTCAATTAAAGTTCATGAATCCATGATCAGCATATAACATTCCAACTGCTGAGATAGAGGCCTGCTCTTTGTTAGAGGGAGTGTGTCGTAATTCACCACGCGAGCCCAGTGCGGGTTGGTAGATGTCACACGTCTTCGAATTTTTGGTTCTAGGACATGCAGTGGCGGTACCTTCATAGAAGCCGAAAAGCCCGGCTTGCCCTAATAAAATCATAATTCACAACAACACACTTACTTATCAATAAACCTATCAATAAATAAATATTTTAAAAAAATACCAGTCAATGAACTCGAACACAAACATTAATAACTGAAAATCAGCCAATCCCTCAGTTGGGCGTTTTTTTTATACGTTGAAAATCTGTGGGCTTGCCCTAATTTTGACCCCTAGGCACGCCACTGAGGACATGCCGGTTTCCTTACGATGTTTTTCTTCACCGTTTTCAGAACAGTGGTGATGAAATAATTTACATGGCAATGGCATTCGAGAATACGTTCGACTCTGTAGAGCGATGTCGCTTTCGTATAGCCATTATTGTCAATATGCTATTGTTTTCCGTTGTTTATATTTTGAGTGGTGACTATCCTAACCATAATAATGACAAGTGCCTTTCAAATACAAAGTCATACATACAAAGTCATACTCAGTGAGTCGGTGCTACAAACAATACTGTGATGACAGGATCACCAAAGTTTTGGCAAAACCTATACAAAATGGTTATTGTGTTTACTGTAGCGATCTATGAAGGTTCAACAGGTAATAATTAGGATGTGGTCGAACATATCGCATCAGCATCCTTTAAGGATTGTCCTTAATGATATGTGAGCTTGCTACGCACTGCCGGGTCAGCGGGATTGTCCGAAAGGGTTACCGCTGGCCCGGAACATAAAGGGCGAAGGAAGGAACACGGGTGGGTTTTAGTCAGTAAGAGTCTGACACTCCCTTCCGCTCCACCCAGAGCGGGAGGAGTCATTTGATGATTTCCCATCCTGAAAAAAAAAAAACTTGCTACGCAACGAGGCGGGTGTAGCGTTCATCCGGTTTCAGATTCTTACGACATTTCTGTATAACATTACTGTAGCTCTTTTTACTTAAAGGTGCAACCAAACCACGGTCAGTAGTCGACATTGTGACATATTTTGAGACGTATGATCTATGAGGTCACGTACAGGGTAGCAGGGACGCACAACCTATTTCTGTGGAATCAGTACATGATTCTGGACCCCGCAGCGTTGAAATTTTTAGTTAGTTGTTTTAAAAAAATTGCTGTTTCATACGTTTTGGCCGTGTAGGTATTGCACTTTTGTACGAATAAGCAGATAAATAAAAAAATTACTGACTAAAAATTTTGGTTGGGGTGGGGGCCGGGTGGAAGGTGACCTCCCATCCTGTATTTGGAGGTGACTGTCAACGTAATTCGACCGCGATTTGGTTGCACCCAAATTACATTTCACACAATGACATCTTGTTTTTATTGCTTCAGTGGTTGGATTCCCGAGTGCCATTCGACTGACGGGTTCCCTGGGCGCTATCAGTAACCGCGGGTTACTGTCAGTTCTGCAGCGCGAGCCTGACCACGAGCGGCCACACAACGTGCCCGGCTTCTACACCAACACTGCCAACGTACACACCTCACTGTTAGTAATGTTGTAACGTAACGGTGCGACTACAACCACAGCACCAAAAAAAAAAAACACAAAAAACCAACATCTAAATACATGTAAAATATACACGTTTAATAAATACTGATTTTTGGTAGCGTAAACTCTGACTATTAGAAATAAGTGACCGTGCTCCATGGCTTCGCAGAAAGTGCGCAGTTCTTGTGGGAATCTTCCGTCCAATTCAATTACCTAATCTTTATTGCAATCCATAATCCATAATGTACACATACAGGTGGTAAGTACTAATATATAAAAACAATTATGGACCCCGGCGGGGTACAGCAAATTTTAAATAAGTAGGAGAGAGGAAGAGCGCTTTTATGCTCATAAAGATTTACATTGGAATTACGCACTTTTCTGGTGTCCAAAGTATCCTATATCATTCGGGAATAGTGTAGCTTTCTATCAGTAAAATATTTTTTTTATAATTGGATCGGTATTACCAGAGACTACCTTTTACAAATATACAAACTTTCGAAACAGCTTTACTTCTTTATAATTTTATAAGCCGTGTGCCCGATGGGATTTCCCGTTGGCAAAAATTAAGAACTTGCATACGAACTATCATTCCCTACTAACTATCAACTAACTACTACTAACTATCAACTAACTAACTACTACTAACTATCAACCCCTTTAGAGGATTAATTTTCAGGAAACCTTCCTTACTGCTCACTTTCATTATCTAAGGAACTCTTTCTGTGCAAAAAGAACTCTTCTTGCAAAACTTTGTTTATGCTTCTAACCCAGCGATTTAGGCTGTGCATTGTCTATGAGTAAATAAATGAGTTAAAAGATTTTTATTGACTAGATTAGTTCTTAATTGCAGCCACCGCACAATCCCCCGCATATCGACGGCTGTCGACGCCACGATTCTCGACACGCCAATTTCTGGCTTCAACCGCGCCGACCGCTCGCTCCACAACGAGATCCGACGCTCGTTCCACAAGCCGAGCGACAACAACCGACATAACGCCGACACCGGACGAAGCATGCCGAGGAACCTCAACTTGGCGTCTGCTAACGATATTACTAGAAATATTGAGCCGGTTCTGGATGCAGATACGTATGTTACTATCTCTGCGTTATCCATTTTAATTTGTCGGTCCAATAGTGGGCCAACTATAAATACGATATTATGGAATAGAATAGGTACTCTTCAATAAGTAGGTATACCATATAAATCACAGACATAAATATAGAAATTTTACAAAGGGTGACACAATGGCCGGTCTTATCGCCTAGAGGGCGATCGAAAAAAAGGACAGATATATAAGCAAGTCTCAATAATAAAATAAGCCTGGTAAATAAAAACAAACAGTTATAAAGAATCACACAAATTAAGTAATATGCTTTGTTCATCAGTAAGGATTTTAGCCGCTTCTTAAATAAGCACACATTCAATTCTTTGATTGACCATGTTATGTGTATGTGATTAAGACTGGTGCCATGCAAAATACACTTTTATTCGTTAACACTGTTACCTTCTTACGCATAACACAGTTTTGAGCGTTTGTGCTATTAATGGTCACAGTGCTGTCATCGGCAAATAGTGACAGGCTAACTTGTAAGTTTCGGCAAATCATTTAAATAGATTATAATTAGAGTAGGCCTTAAAACACTGCCCTGGGGTACGCCATATGTTCGATTAGCAGACTTGTAGATTCGTCGACATTTAGTTTAAAATCTATTTCAGATACTTAAACGTACTCTTTCGTGTACTTTAAATAAGATTCTATTAAATTCAGGACATTACCTAAAACGTTTTCGGCGTCCAGTTTATTTAGCAAAATATTATTCAAATTCAAATTCAAATTATTTATTGTGGTACACAGGTAAAAATAGTAGGTAGTTTAGTAGTTATTAATATATTAGTAAATAATCATCAATAATTTAAAAATATGTCACTAATTTTATAGTAATTGATATAGTAGTCATTAGTTTGTTAATATTTAAAACAATAGGCAAAAAAAGAAAAATAATAATAGTAATATAATAAAAAAAAACTGGAAATAATAATGATAATGGAATGAATTAATAAATTAAAATCTGTCTTCGAGGTACTCATTAACAGAGTAATATACCTTATTATATAATAGTTTTAATAAAGCTTTTTTGAAATCAAGTATTGCATTTAATTCTTTGATTTCAATAGGAAGCTTATTATAGATTTTAGGTGCCATTCCAAGAAGACTTTTCGAAAATAATGCAGTTCTGTGTGAAATGGTACATATCTCTGTTGCGACGTTTAGATTTCAATGTTTTAAATATATGAAAGTTGGATTTGACAAATACTGCTATTTCAAAAATGTACATACAAGGAAATGTTAGCAGTTTAAATGTTTTAAAATATGGGATACAGCTGTCAGTAGGTTTTAGTTTAAATACAGAACGCACACATCTCTTTTGAGCTTTGAACACAGTTAACCTCTCTGTGGAATTTCCCCAAAATATAATTCCAAAACGTAATGTAGATGTCACATATGCTTTGTACGATATGAGAACTATAGACTCGTTTGCCATTTTTGCAAGATTATAGAGTGCATATGAGTATTGGTGTAATTTTTACAGACAATCTCTACGTGACATTTCCAAGTCAAGTGACTATCCAGCTGGAGGCCTAAAAATCGGGCATTGTTCGTTTCAGCTATTCTTTGATTAGAATGTGTTATATTTAAATTAGGGTTTACGGTTTTTTGGTTAAATGTCATAAGCTTTGACTTTTCTATGTTTATTTTTAATTCATTCATTACTAGCCAATCAATTATGCAATGGATGGAGTTTTTTATGTCATTTTGGTAAGTGTCAATCTGTTTGCATGGTATAATCAGTGTGCTATCATCAGCAAATAAAACTGTTTGAAATTTAGTGCATTTTGGCAGATCATTGATATAGATCAGAAACAACAAAGGGCCAACGACACTTCCTTGCGGTACCCCACATGATGTATATCTAGGAGATGACATATAAGTTACCTCTACTTTAGTCTTAGAGCATATTCTTTTTAAAACAGTAATTTGCTTACGGTCACTGAGATAAGTTTTAAGTAGGTTTAAAATATTTCCTCTAATGCCATATCGATCTAATTTACCTAATAATATTTCATGATTGACATGGTCAAACGCTTTGGACATATCCATGAGTACTGTCGCAATAGGATTTTTTATGTACATTTCAACCGCGCGGCCAACTCATAATATTTGACGAAACTTTGCCAGGAATTAGTGCTAATTTGTTACTTTACACACCCCTTTTCGTGAATTTGTTACAAAAAAAACTAAGACGCTATGACAAAGAATAGTTGGCCGCTAGAACCGCCACTTGCCGTAATCATCGCCCGTGATTACACAGAAACTATATAATACAGATAGACGAATGATGCATCAAAAGAAAGGTCTTAATTTGTTCAATTTGTTACAAAATTTAAAAACGTCATAACGTAAATAAACAAAAAGTTACGCAATATTTAGTTCTCAGGTTATGAGTAGGTAGGTATCTCACCATAAATATCAAATTAATAGAGGCTAATGTGTATGGACAATTAGTTACTAATTTGTTACAGCTAAAAACAGAAAAAAAATACTAGAAAGTAGGTTCAATAATTTGTTAGAGTCGATTTTAGTTGGCCGCTCGGACGGCAATATGCCTAAAATACAATGGCGTTTATCTCGTTATAAAAAGTAGGTTTAAGCTAAGTTTTAGTACTAATCGCCAGGTAACGTAACATAGTTTGGATAAATATGGCGAACATAACTGCAGCATCCATATTTTAGAATATATTTACAATAAATAGTAGTATGAAACCGTATGAGAGTAGGGTGACCATGATTACATTAGTACCTACGAAAGCATGTTTTCGTAAACGTAATAATTATTATTCTATAATTAAGAAAAGTCGTCCTTATTTGACAGACAAAGATGTAGCGAGTTATTTTAAAAGATAATTGATAATATGAATACAAAGGTCTAATGTCCGTTGACTGCATCACACACAAAATATACATACTACAAATTATTGCTATGTAAGTACTTACATACTAAGGGCAAGAAACGTAAACGTAATAAATTATTCTATAATTAAGAAAAGTCGTCCTTATTTGACAGACAAAGATGTAGCGAGTTATTTTAAAAGATTTTTCCGATTTTTATAAATATTAACGATGTCATTTTTTTTTTCATTTCCACGTTCATTTATCAGCGACAATACATAATTATAATGAAATAATAAGATTTTCAAAAGGAGATTTTTGAAGTGAAAACTTCTTTAGCGGCGCTGTGTACTTTTTTTGGAATGGGTAAAAACTTCTAAATTCGCGTCAGGTCACGTGACCCTGATCGAAAATTCGTAAGACGTAAGACGTAAAACGTAAGACGCGCGTTGTTGAGGACAGCGCCATCTATGCACATCGGGAAGAACTACGAGGGCCTCGCGTACTAACTACGCAGTTCATCCAACAACGACGAGATGGCGCTGAACCACGGATATATAACTGACGACGAGCTCCATGCGAGCGGCTTGCTTCTCTTACCACTGCCGCGACCAACACCACGAATTGAAGTCTATCCTGTGTGCTTATTTGTAAATTTGAATAAATTCCTTTCACGAGAAGAATAAACCAGTCACTTTGGTCATCATACCTGATTTGCAAAAAACCCTATAAAATAAGGAACACACCTTAACACGCGTGTTTTGTTTATAAGACGATTCACAAAATACACTCGTAATTGTTCAAGTTTTCACTTCTGTCGGCACTACCGGAGTGCCAGTGTTTTTTTTTCGTTTGCGAGCAGCCACCGGATTGTAGAGAACAGTTAAAGCGCTTAAGAATCTGTCCTTAAGATAGAAATCCTTACATTGGATATTACGCTCGTCACTAGAGGTTGCCTGGACCTAGGTCTCGAGATGCAAGATGCACGCTGCCGCTGTGCACTTTCTCACAGAATGTTCACAAGTTAAGTGAAATAACAGTTAATTCTTCCCTAGGGAATCACTATAGCAGTTTATAATATATACACACGCGTTGATAAGTTTGCTAATTTCAATTTTACGTATTTACAGTTTGAAAACACGAAACGTGCGTGGGCTGAATTGTCACTCTTTTACTATAGATAATTGGCGGGAAACGCATATACTATAAAAGCAGGCTTGCGATTGGATGGAACGTAAGAGCCCTTTAAATGGAGCTCTGCCTTTGGTTTAGAAAAACGAATACTTAAACGCCGTGATTTCCGATTTGAAATTGGCGCCAAATATTACTTTTTAAATAATGAAAGGAGTATGTTTACGATACAATAATATTATACAGGTAAAAAAAAAAATTCTTAGCTTAATTACTTGAATTAACTTTTATAATTCAAGTAATTAAACTAAGAATATTTTTAAGACTTCTTCGAGACGACCACATGTGAAGTGAAGTGAAATCACATTAAAATGTGGCAGAGACGAATTTCATGTCTTTTTATAGATACTTAGGTAATATTTCCGAAGGTATTATAATACGTACTACAGTTTATTACTTTATTCAAGTCATCATAAAATTGTAAAAATTAAACTTACCGCAGTTGATTTGGATTCCTCTGCAATACACTTTTTGGTGGTGAGTTCTACATTAACAAATCCAACATATAAGTGTGCACAACTCATAGCTAAGCACTTTTAGATACTTCTGGATTTAGTAATAATTGTCTCAATAACTTAGTAGTATGAAAATCACGGGAATTAAATACGTACGAGCACACACCACAAAATACTGCACAGTAATGACAATATTCACAACAAAAAATAATCGCTTTGCAAACCCTTTGCAACAAATATTTTTAAAAATAGTTTGGAAACAAAAGAGATCCTTTTTCTGGAATCGTTCCCATCATAAAACACCTGCGCAAAGTCAAAGAAACGATAATTTTATCAGTACCTACCTAAATACTTTAAAGAATTAAGAACAATAGACATCAATATGGCCGCAAAACGAACCGCATATTCGTTCGAACAGAGTACAAAATTAAAAACATGCTTTCGTAGGTACTAATGTAATCATGGTCACCCTACTCTCATACGGTTTCATACTACTATTTATTGTAAATATATTCTAAAATATGGATGCTGCAGTTATGTTCGCCATATTTATCCAAACTATGTTACGTTACCTGGCGATTAGTACTAAAACTTAGCTTAAACCTACTTTTTATAACGAGATAAACGCCATTGTATTTTAGGCATATTGCCGTCCGAGCGGCCAACTAAAATCGACTCTAACAAATTATTGAACCTACTTTCTAGTATTTTTTTTCTGTTTTTAGCTGTAACAAATTAGTAACTAATTGTCCATACACATTAGCCTCTATTAATTTGATATTTATGGTGAGATACCTACCTACTCATAACCTGAGAACTAAATATTGCGTAACTTTTTGTTTATTTACGTTATGACGTTTTTAAATTTTGTAACAAATTGAACAAATTAAGACCTTTCTTTTGATGCATCATTCGTCTATCTGTATTATATAGTTTCTGTGTAATCACGGGCGATGATTACGGCAAGTGGCGGTTCTAGCGGCCAACTATTCTTTGTCATAGCGTCTTAGTTTTTTTTGTAACAAATTCACGAAAAGGGGTGTGTAAAGTAACAAATTAGCACTAATTCCTGGCAAAGTTTCGTCAAATATTATGAGTTGGCCGCGCGGTTGAAATGTACATGATTTTTTCTATCCACATTAGTAACAATTACAGAAAATAGTTCATATATTGCCTTATTAATATTTCTATTTTTCCGAAAACCATATTGTTGCTCTGCAAATAGATTATTTAACTCAAGAAATGAATATATCGAATTATAAATTATTTTTTCAAAAACTTTAGATATTACTGGTATGAGAGCAATTGGACGGTAGTTTGAAACTGTAACTTTATCACCTTTTTTGAACAAAGGCTTAATTAAAGTAGTTTTTAACGCATTTGGAAAATGGCCATGTTCTATGCATTATGGTCCACAACTCCACATAGTCACAAAAGCTTGAGTAATGTCACAATATTGAGCACACAGGTATTCTTTAGTCAACATTCATAGTTTTACTTATCCGGAAGCCCTTTTGTTCCTTTGTCAAATTTTTTTCTTTATCTAGAATGTATTTATGAACATGTGCATAAATGTATAAGCGGAATGGGACTATTATAAGATTCTATGCATTATTTATTATTTTTATCTTAATTTGTTAATTTCTAGTAACCACGCACGTCTAAACGGCGGCAATGGTTGGCGGGGTCGCACGCATAGCGAGGAACAGAACGTGGGCGCCGAGCGCGCGCCCGACATCGTGCCCGCGCCCGCGCCGTCCGCGCCGCAGCACGCGCACGCGCCGCCGTACGCGCCGCCGCACGCGCACGCGCCGCACGCCGCGCACGCGCAGAACACCGCGCACGCCACGCACGCCGCGCACGCGCAGCATACCGCGCACGCGCAGAACACCACGCACGCCACACACGTGACGCACGCCA
Source organism: Luperina nickerlii (assembly GCA_963855955.1). Lineage (NCBI taxonomy): Eukaryota > Metazoa > Arthropoda > Insecta > Lepidoptera > Noctuidae > Luperina > Luperina nickerlii. The sequence continues at coordinate 6,221,295 of OY979677.1, read as the reverse complement.
CGCCCGCGCCACCGGCGCCACAACCCACGCTCCCGCTTACCGTCGATAAGGTACTGTGCTCGAAAAAAATAAAAGATAAATATCAAAAAAGTAACTCAAATAAATAAGCAAAATCCAAGATAGATAAAATTCAAAGTCCTGACTGACTGATATATTAACGCACAGCCTAAACCGCTGGTCCGAGAGACATGAAATTTGGAGGGTAAGATAATTTGAAGGAAAGAGTAGATATCCACTAAGATAGGGTTTTAGCGGGAGGGTGAAATTTCACGCGGACGAAGTTGCGGGCAGAAGCTAGTCTCCGACATTATTGGCCAATGATTTGGATAAGTAAGGAAATATACTCACACGGTTGGCCGAGGATTCACAGTAAAAGTCGCGTTGACACGATTTTAGTCAGCTACGACTAGATTCAAAATGCTTTGACACTAATTTGATTATGGCAACAGTCATCACTGTTTGTTTATGGTTATCCATACAAACTTTTATCAACGTAGACATTATTTGTCTGAGAGTACTTCGACTTGGATCAAAGCGACTTTTCTGCAGCCTCAGACCAACAAAATCACTACTCCTTACCCTGTCATTGGCCACTAATATAGTGCTACAAGGATCTTTTGGCGCCTGAATGACATTGACAGGCGTTGTTGGTAAACATAGTGAAGTTGTCGCAGAAATTGTATTGGAAAAACAAGATGGCGGCGTTAGTTCCAACTTTGGCCACGCGCCAGAAGATACAGAGATAGAGATCAGTGTTGGCGCAGTGGTAACGGCCACGACTTACAAGTATGCAGGCACTTTGTGTAAATAATTTCATCGCCACTGCTCTCAAAACGGTGAAGGAAAACGCGAGGAAACCGGCACATCCTAAAACTAAAAAAAATCGAAGACATCTGAAGGCCAATTCTTGTAATATAAAACGTTCAAAATCTAGTCGCAGTCTCATCTCGGCGACAAACAAATGTCCAAAACTTGTCAAAATGTAGGGAAATTAAGGTATTTTTGACAGATTGAGACTGAGATCAGACTGAACATTCTTAAAATTACGAGAATTGCCCCTCAGATATCGACCAACCCGCACTGGGCCCGCGTGGTAGATTATTGCCCACTTCCTCTCGAAGAGAGGTGGCTTGTGTCCCCGCAGCGGAAACATTTTAGGCTGATAATGATTATGCCAGAAGATTCTTGTACGGTCAGCATCAAAAGTCGATTAACACTTCAGTTTTTTTAATCTCAGTTATTGAGCAAAATATTTATTCAAAATTGCAGCAGAAGTACGATGCAATTTTCAACAAATATTTTGCTCAATAACTGAGATTTAAAAAAAACTGAAGTGTTATTATTTTGCTCAATAACTAAGATTAAAAAAACTGAAGTGTTAATCGACTTTTGATGCTGACCGTACCATTCTATGTTGCCTAACGCACCGCCAGTAGTTTGAACAGTGAGACCGTTTCCAGCCATCATGCGTGTGTAGTTACTCGGGCTCGGCGCCGGGCGCGGAAGACGCCGACGACTATCGCAGCGAGTGCGAGAACTGCAAGTCTGCCAGCAGCTCTAGGTATGAAGATCAGATTGCTTTTGTATTTTTTTTAAAGATATCCTCGTTTGTAGTTCCCAAATATATAGCCTAATGTGTTGTAATCTGCGTTCGCGATTTAGTTTCCAACTATGTAATTAAATATGAGTTATTGGAAAAATAACTTTAGTACCTACAAAATAAAGTTCAGTGTACGCTACAACTTCAAAGATTTTTATAACTTTTTCAACAGTACTAGTCACTGTGAAATCAAATTAATATTCTCTTCAATAAAGTTGATATTTTTTTGACTTGAAATAACATTACATTAGTTGTACAGCTTTCCAAAGAAAAGTATTTTGTGTTACTATGTTCACAAAACTAAAGATTAACAACTTTTGAGTGATAAATGACGATCTGAGACAGGAGTGCGTAATCCGATAGTGAAAACTTGATTCAACGCGCAATGATAGGCGCACTACTACAAAGCACGGTAGGACATAACTTAGAAGCATTGCCTCTGTGGTGCGACCTTCGAGTTGGGAATCATGAAGATTACCGAAGCGCTTAGCTTTTGTGGTTTACCTGTATGTGTTTTTACAGCTTGATTTGTGATGTGTATCATCATCACAACTAAATAACACGATATAATTTGCTATTTATTGACATATTATGTATAAGGTCTATCTAGTCATCCACGAAATATTTTAAGAGCATCATCTAATAGGTGGTAAAGATTCCATAGAAACGAAAAAAAAAATACACAATGGAACCTAGGTGCGATTAAAACAAATCCTAAACTACAGTAGCTTCACATCTGTAAATTAGGTAAGTACTAATAAACAGCTGACGGGTGCAACTCAAATGCGCATAATTTAATTACCGCTGTGAGGTTAGGACTATTACAAGCGAGTGTGGAGTCGTATCCGTCAGATCTTTGTTGGTTGTCTACCTACTCGTATAGATGTGAACTGTAAGAAGTCCCAAGTGCGTAGCGCTGATTTATTTGATCAAATATCTTACCAGAGATAAGTATTCGTGAGCATACCTACTGTTGTAGGTACACGTTGTTTTTGAGAATTTCCTTGCCTACAGAAAACCCAATGTCCCGATGTCAATGGCCCAACCCAACCGGAGGAATCACATTTCGATCGGCACTTGCGAGGTAGTGAGACACTAAGTATTGGAGGCTACTCTTTTGATCATTCATAAAAGCCGCGCGCCGTCCTACAGCGCCGCCATGCCCGTCTGAAAAACTTTTTGTGAAAATTGCCCACTTCCTTGCTGACTGTACATTTTTTTTCAAAATCTGTGAATTTAGATCACAATTTCTCAAAAAGTTAAGGTTAATCTCTTAAGACTGTTTCCCAGTATATAGCTACAGCGTTTTAAGGTAACTGTCGTTACGGGCTCATCTAAAATATCCACACTGTATAAGTAGCAAATTATATCGTGCTATTTATCTGGCAATATTCATTGGTAACCCTTTGTGTATCTTTCTTTTTTTAAGTGTGACACGTTTCGAAAACAACAATGTTGGACATTGTACTTTTTTGACGCCACGCCATAAACGCATCGACGCGCAGTGTGCTACGTACGCCAAGCCACAACATCTAAATAGTTTGTTGTCGGCTATTTCCCGTTCGTTGGCACGCTCGTCGGTTAGCAATAGCCGACGGTGGTGTTTGTGGCGGTGATTATTATAACTTTTTCATTTCAGACGAATATGTTCTGTTATTAAAGTATTATTTTTATTTCCAAAAAAAGAACTTTACGATATGAGTGTAGATAAGGGTTAAAAGTGCATCGTATATGCAGATGGGTACTGGACTCGGGCTGGGAGGGAGACGCGGGCGACACGGGCGGCACACAGACGTTGCAACGCCGCGCGCCGCCCGCGCCGCAGCCGCCGCCTGCCACAGCCACACTGCCGCAGCCCGTCACCAAGCAGACGTACGTAAATCTGAGGTTAAACTAAAATAACTGCCAACCACTGCATCAGACTGATTGAAATTGACCTGGTTTTGAACTTTTTAATTGCAGTCGGATTTTTGGATTTTTCCAATTTATTTACTTCTTGCAACTAAAACAGTGTTCCTACTACCACTATGGACGCAGAGTTCCGCTTCGACAAATTAGATTATCATAACTATTTATTTTTTACATACTGGTTACCTAAAAACAGATGTATGTGTATTACAGTCGAACCGTGATGGGTCCGCCGTCGAACTGGGAGAACTGGTTCAACACGATCCCAGATTCAGACTCCGAGTCCGAGGAAGAATAGACTCACGTTCACGCTCGCTCAACAACGCACACACGTGACAAGTTAGCACCCTCTCACACGTTCTGTCTGCCTGGTACCCGGTAGCGAATGTTACGCAAACCAGGTGAAATTTAAGTGTAAAAGCTTTGATACCTATCTATTCTTATCAATGTGGTACCCGGGAGCTAGAGCGTGAATAAGGATTTAGGTTTAAAATCACAGAATAGTGAGCCAATGGAGAGGTCGCATTTGCCAACATCAGTATAAGGATAATTTGTAAAGTCCACAGAAGATAGACAAAATGGGTTTGCGATTTGGACATGTTTAAGGATCACTAACGGTGTAATGAATTGGCTTCTGTGCAATGCAGATGTCAATTACAAAGATTTCTGCGAAGTCTCTCCATTTGTTCACTACACTTTGTCTGAAGCATACGAGACACTTCTAGCGCTGCGGATTGCTAACTCTGCGAATGTATCGGTCACAGGTTGAATCTATTGCTGATGCATTTAACCGAAACCTATAACCGGCCCTGGTTGCGTTTTTTTAAGGTGGACGGTCGATATTATTAACAACAAGCTTCCAATAACAAGCAATGAAATCGTTGATGGCAGCTATTAGAAGTATTGTGTGCGACTTTATTTATAATTCAGTTTAAATTGTAAGTTTAAAACGTATTAAATTTTTATTAAATACGCTACTCCTTTATTTGATGAAGTAAAAATATGCCAATATTTTTTTTAAAGATGGCTAATTAATTTGATAGTTACTTACAATTTAGACTTCTCTTACTCTAATTTGCTTATGAAGCAAGATAATTTTCGTCTGATTCTGTATGCCCTTCGACCGTACCTTATTAATTTATTAACATTCCGTTGATGATATTAAGATTTTATTATAATTTTTATTATTTTATATATACATTGATTTGTTTATTATTTTTTTCACTGCCAACCAGTGTAGAGTTACTTTATTTTTTGCACATTTGATGTGTTCTTACGTTGGTAATGATTATTTGTTGCATAATGCACTTCGCCTATGTATTAAATACCAAAGATTTGTTACGTTTTATGTATATTGTGTTGTATAATTTATTTCTATGCGAACTGTCTTGGCCGTGGCGTTAATATTAAAAACTTGGTAGCTTCTATAGTCCGCGCAGAACTAGTGGCCCGCGCCTTAGGTATGTGAGTGGTGGGACGGAGGGGCGGGGCGCTTTGTTATTACTCAGTACGTGAGTTGCGAACAATAGGCAACCCCGCCGCCCTCACCCCCGTCCCCACCCAAGGCGCGGCCAACTAGTTCCGCGCGGACTATAATTTATGAACTAATTTCTTACTAACCCATGGTTAAATGAGGTCATTTTGGGCCAACAAGATATTCAAGCTGTTTAAAAAACAAGATCGGCGACGTAGTAATCCGAACTGCACGGCTCAGACAGAAAACTTTAGCTTTAGCTATTTATTTATGCTGCAATATGAAACACCCTGTATAAGGATACAAATAAGTCTATGATAGTTATAAGTACCTATGAAATAACGACAGTATTTTATTAATAACGTTGTCACAAATTAATGAATTTCCTGTTTAAACATAAATCAAAGCTCTGGTTTTGAATATTTTCGTAGATTACATAGTGCCAAAAAAGAACTGACAACGGAAATATTGACGAGTTAGTAATGTCGTAAGCTAAGTTACTATCCTATCCCACCACATACAGACATATTACCCTTGCTATTGAAGATTGACGAAATATACAGGGTCATATTAAATTAACTAGCGAAACTGCAGCCGTAAACGATAATCGATAACTAAACACAATAAACTACATTTAAAAAATCGTTTTTTTTTTTTGGTTTATCGACCGCTGGTGGTGTTGTTACTTGAAGTATGAGTTAGAAACTCTGTTCTCTTTACCCATGACATCTGTGAAGTTTAAACACAAAATTTTAATGTCGCCGTTCGCAGGTCTGCTGGAAGAAATGTCTTAAGAAATAAACAGTACCTTTGTACTCAATACTAATATGTTCATTTTATGTACACTACACTCACTGCCGTCAATGACCCCCACAAAAATTTATCAAATTAATTTCTTTTTTGTTTTATCATGTTTATATATCGATATCTATCACGTCTGGGGAGTTTCACTAGTTTAATTCGACCTTATATAGCCGTATTGACAGCAACTATTGGTTCTCAAGACGATTATGATTGATGCTAATTATGTCGATTGTAAAATGACATGTATGGCTTTTGACATAAGGCTGTCGTCTGTATGTAGTAAGATGGTGATACAAGTGCGCAAATAAATTGTCCTGATATAATCAAACGCCTTACAGTGCAATACAGTTAACATTTGATGTTAAACATAAGGAAATGTCGGCGATACTCTATTCACTTAAGGATTGTTGCATTAGGTCTGCATTCATCGTAATAGTGGCAAGCTATATGTATGACGGCAATGCAGATCGAACGCAGTATATTTTATTATCATCGAATTGTATTACAGAGTAGCGATTCTATGAAATTGGAAACTGCGTCAAATGTTCTAGAAGAGGCTTGATTCGAACGTCTTGAAATAACGATGCTGCTTTACGTATAGTCGACCTAGTTATTGCTCTTGCGCATCATATTATTATAAGGACAAGGTCTGTTTGTTTATGTGACAGCTAGACAGTTTCAACCTTAGTGAAGTTTCAGGATACTGGAAGTTGTTGCCAAAAGTGGTAAAGCTATATAGAGGTCGACTATACATAACAAACTAACTTGAATGGGTTTATTTCTTATTAAAAATCACTAAGATTTAACATAAAGTTGATTTTAGTCAAACATTTGGTGCAGTGGAACTTTTGGGGAATGCTATTATGTATCTCCGAACTTTCAGTCCATCTGATGATTATAATGTAAGTCGAACCAAAGATTGTTGAATAAAAATGTGATTGATATCATTATAGTCTTATATAATTCGCATCGTAGTTGTTCAGGCTCAATAATAGAATTACTTAATAGAATCAGTTGACTTACAACATTGAGATATTAAAGTTTATTCATGATATAAAGAAATGTAATACAAAAATATCTAGCTATATATTTTTGTCTATTAAGATTAATATGGGGGCGTTAGATTATTAATTAAAATAAGGAGTCAAAAAAAGAATATTAATAAGTAATTAATATATTCCCTTTTTTTCTAACCTCGCCGTATTACAATTTTGTGTTAAGTCAATAATGTCTGTAGGCAGTTGGAAATGGAAGATAATAGAACATTTAATAGTCTGACTTTCAGGGTTGTATGTAATAAATAGCACGTGTATAAATATTTAGTGATAAATTAAAGGAACATACTGCAGCAGTGCTTGATCAGTGATTATGTTGACTTTGTTGGAGTGAAGTAGAACGTTTACGACGATGTACCTGTAGTTAGGATGTTCAAAAGTGACTTCAAAGATTGATCTATTTTATTTGGTAGCTAATTTTACGGAACAAGGAATCTCCCACATCAAAATAATCAAATATTTATATATTATTATTTTGAATGAAATGTATTATCTAACCTCTCCATTGTAAATATTGTTTGGTCCCTGTGCCAGCGTTGAATAGCATAAAGGCAGCTTGGCGCTGCGAGGAAGCGTATAAGTCAAGACAGGACAACAAACCAACGGCTGGGTTGATGTCCTGTTTGTTACGATTACAGTCTGTAATATATTACTAGATTGAGGTGTTTATCATGAGGATAAAGAGCCGAGAATCACAAGTACCTATAGTCCGACTTTTAATTGGCTGCAGTTAAATGACACTTCTTACTGTCATTTTGTTAAAAAATGTTGCTCTATTAGTAATGTGATTAAAACTTGAATTTAGATATTCGTAATTGACCAATTTTGATTTGACCGTAAACAATCCAATATTCTTTGTATTGATCGGATAAAAATATATGTTGTAGTTTCAAATCAGCGTAAATATATAGTCTACTAAAGATAATTTTGTTTCAATATTTGTTTAATCTAATGTGTGTTTTGTTTAATGTTTCTTAGATCGATATAGTTGGAGTTTTAGAGTAAAAAACTCTAAAACTCCAACTATATCGATCTAAGAAATCAATTTTTTTAACAAATAAGTTTTCATTAAGAACGACGTTTACTATACAGGATTATTTGCAAAACACTAAACACCTCAAAATAAGAATATTATGAATATTTAAAATATTAAAGAATATTTAAAAGATATGTTTGTGATTAGAATTTATGTTTTTTATAAATCCAATCCGATCACTGATGTGATGAAAAAACAGTAATTAGGCATTGCTCAATGTTTTTGTTGCAAACTTATATTATCTGGAATTTCTTTTTTCTGACTGACCGACTTCTTGGCAATTCAAAAGTGCCTGTAAATGGTTTAATTGAAATAAATGCTTTGAGTTTGAGTTTTCATTATAAATATCATCCTCTAATAATATTATCAACTTTTATAAAAACAATTTAACATGGATCGCTTTTAAACTGAATGTTACTTGAATAAATTGATTATTTTGACACATCACTATTGCAATTTCGTTAAAAAGTAGTAACACATAAACTGTAATTTTACTACAGCTAATTAAAAATCCGACTATAGTGATAATGTTACAATGCCGACCATAAGCAATAAACTTTAATGAGAGGAATACTGTTTAATTCAAGCATTTTAATTTATATTAGATAGGGATGCGTAGTGTAGTAATTCTATCTTATTGTTTTCTTATCGACTTGTTCTCTTTGTTTCGCTCTCTGCCCACTGATGCGTTGAGTTTGTGTCGATGTTTTGATTCATTATATCGATATTGATTAACTCGATATTTCTTAACAATGAGCACGAGCGCGACGCTTCAGTGCACAATCAATTGACCGGTATACTTACATTCCATTCATTCTATTTACTATTAATTACTTATGTTTCCGATTTTACATTTTACCCTATGCCAATGTATTGAACTTTTGCAAATAAATGTGACGATAGTAATTTTCTAATGTTTGCGGGTAGCAGTGCAGTATTACAATCATTTCCGAACCAAATATCTTTGTTTAGATATTATTGAAATAAACAAGTTAATGGAAATGTGGAATTTTATTTAATTCCTTCGAAGCTTTACAACATGTAATGTTTAATTAGGAACATAACAATGATTATAGACAGCAGTGAGTTTGACACTGTAATGTGTGATGAAGCATCTCCTTCCTCAGGATCTGGTAACCAGGGCCCGCACTGTCTGTAACCCGACTCCTGCGAACAGTTTTATGGGAATGTTAATGGGAAGATTAAAAGTCATTTCCACATTCTTGAAATGTTTGTCTTTTTTCATATGTGCGTTGGATGCCACAGTTATTGATTGCTATCTTGCCAGTAACTTGATGAACGGTGCTTTAAGGCTGTGTATGTTGACCAGATTCTAGAAGTTCTATCCAACGAAAATACCTGTTACACAAAATTGAGGGATTATTATAAATCATAATATCATATAAATATATTTTTCATTTAGATTAATCTATCAATAAAACTACTTATTTAAAGTAAAATTTTCATACTTAAACAAACGGAAAACATGAAAATACAATCTACTCTATGTGTGAAAATTATTATGTAACATCGATAGAGTGTGAATTATAATAAGTTCTGATGGTATCGATGTCCGCTTCATTAAACCATAGATAATTTCGAGCGGCCATAGTTGTTTAGAGTACTACACAAGGCTACAAGGTGTACTATGAATGTAGTACAGACGCCAGCACATCTGTCATAATTCTTTAATAATTTTCAACTTTATCGCTAAAGCATAAGGTTCAAAATTGATTAGGAAAATTTGACAGTTTCGGGTAGCTTGATGTGCGTCTGAATTTCATGGCTAGAAGACACTACACTGTTGGCGCAATAATGATATGGGGAGGTTGTTGGTAAACATTTTGTGAAATTGTGTCACAGAAATATTGTATTGACAAACAAGATGGCGAGTAGTTCCGATTTTGGCTACGCACCATAAGATCCTTGTACACTCAGCTAAAATACCTGTCCATAGTTGTGTGGGTAGCACTTGACGTGCGGCGGGCGCGTGGGCAGCGGCACGCGGTTGCGCCAGCACGCCAGCTTACTCGCCGAGCTCTGGCGGAAGCCCTTTACGTCCGGCTCCACTTCCAGGTACTGCAGATTAGATAAGTCAGAATTAGAAATAGAAGTCATTTATTCGTGCTAATGTAAGTATACAGATAAGATATTTTTTTTTCAGATAGTCCCAATACAAGAAAACCTATAGGTACAATAAGAATTACAATATTCATGTATTTATTTATGGACAACAAACAGCAAATATCTAATTTTGATCAAGATACAACCTGATACTGACCTGCAAATTACAAAAAACTTAATTAATTATTGTCCGTGGTCCCTTCCGAAACCAAACGGAAAAGAGCCTGACATGTTCTATTATTGCGGATTCTCACTGAACTAATGTATATTTCTCTATTCCAATAGTACTTTCTAATTCCATAATAACTAAACTACAATTCGTCATTGCGCGTGCAAACGCCGCTATGTATTATTTAGTTATTTTCGGTTCTTTATGCAGTTTTAATCGTTATTTCAATACACACATACTGTATAAACAGCTATGTGATAAGTGCAATATTTAAAGATTTAAGGAATGTAGCTATGTGATATTCATATTGTACAGATTTTCCTAATCAACTTTGAACCTTATGCTTTAGCGATAAAGTTGAAAATCTATTGAAGAAATCTGACAGATTGTGGTAGGTTGATGTGCTGGCGTCCGTACATCGAAAGTTCCGTATAAACACGCTAAATGTTATAATTTCATATAGCTTAAGGGGAAGCGCTAAGGTAGTCCGCGAAATTCAAATTTTCTTACGTTTTTTGCAATTTGCTGGTCAGTATTAAGTTGTACGTAGATTAATATATGATTCGTGGCCGTAACAAATATGTATTTACAGAATTATAATCATTAAAGTCATCAACACAACTCTCTAAGATCACGTAAGTCCAAAGAATGATGATTTCATGAAACAGTTATTATTTGGACTTACGTGGTCTTAGAGAGTTATTAGTATGGATAATAATATTCGTAAGTCCAAAGAATGATGATTTCATGAAACAGGTATTTTTTTTTTTTTTTTTTTTACGTGGTCTTAGAGAGTTATTAGTATGGATAATAATATTAGTATGGATTTGCACAATGTACGAGTACACATAGTTACAGGCTATGACTAGACGAAACTTATGAGTACCTAGCTAGGTACATGTCCCTGCTAGGGCGAAGCGTTTTATTCCTACCTTTGTACCCAGAACATGTTTATAACAGGTAAACTGATTTGATATAACAGTAACTCGATTTTCGCAACACCGACATGAAGGATATTTTTCGATGTTATTCCAAGAATGATCAATTAGGTACTCTAATTGACTATAGGATTATAATCTATGATTAGGTAGGTAATAGGTACCTACTACTTAGGATTAAAATGAAAATTAAAAATAGTACGTTTGATGTAGGCTTTATCATTAGAGTGCCTCTGAGAAATGAATGAGTAACACGGAGCAGGTTTTTCCACGTCTTGATGGCGCGCCATTGTTTTGTCTTTCTTGAGTTATCTGCATTTGATTGTTATCTGGTAAAGGAGGACAGGAGCGAGTAAGGGCATAATAGAAGACGAAGTCAGGATCTTGTTCGGGGTAGGCTAAACCACTTGCTCAGATTGTGAATTACCTACAGACCTTCAATTTGGATATCAAATGGGGGGGGGGGGGGCATACAAAGATCTTGAGTGTTGATTACAATAATTGAGTTTTCTGGTCTCGTGTGAGATGTGCCTACAGACTTCGTCGTTTAATCTCTCCGGTCCATAGTTGTCAGAATTTATTTATTTATTTTTATATATTTTATTGTAGGTACACCAGAAAATACATAACAAAAAATACGATTATCACTACAAAACATGTAAGTACTTACAATGGGCAGCCTTATCGCTTAACTTAATTCTGGTTCAGACAATAAGCAAACAAGTCACACAGTGACTACGCTGAATTTACCTGCTCATTGACCAAAGGATCATTGACAGGCTTTCCTTTGATCTTGCACGGTTTGTACACGGCCACGAGCAGCAGGTTGGTGTGCGGCACGCGCGCCGCGACCAGGGGCCACGTGCACGGCTTCGGAGGTCGCTTTAGAGCCTCTTCAGCTTTTGGCGTGTCCTGGAAGACAAAAGGAAAATATAAATTGAGGTTGGGAAATGCTTTGCTTCAATGGACTCTGTGACCTCTGGATCTCTGGATAAATTCAGCTGTCAGTGAATTGTGATTCGATAGTCATAATTTTTTTTTATCGGCGGCTGATGCCATCGATGAATTTTAAATCTTAGAAGTACCTATTTAGATAAGGGTTTAAGAGGGTTGATCCGTTAGAGCCACGCTGGAGTCAAAATTGATGATTTCCGACGGACAATAAAACCATAATCTGTTTAATTTATAGATAAGATATTGACGTCATATTAATGGGAATTTCATAATCTAGTGCATGGCTGAAAAACATTTTCATTTATTCGTACAGTTTTCTCATTAGAACAGTTTTTATGCAAGCCTTTTTTTAAACTAGCGATCGACGGTCTACGCAAATGCAAGGTATTAGTAAAACCATATACGACAAACTTATAACAACGTTGCTTTATAAATAATAATAGCATTTATTAGTGCATGGCTGAAAAAAAAAAACGATTACTGTAAGTTTTCATTCAAGAAAAGTATATTCAAAAGTGTCAATTTTAGCCACTTTTCGATATTTTAAACGCGTTAGTTTAGGATGAAATCTGAAATATTTATATGTTATTTTAGGCCTAGTAAACGAAGACATTTACCTTCTAAAACATGGTACAAATATTTTTTTAATAACTTATTTTTTTATTTTACTATGAATTATTTAGTGCTGCTATATAATCGGCGCGGAATCACGCCAGCGCTCAGTGCCGGCTGAGGCCTTTCAGAGGTAGGACGTGTGTCGCTCCCGTAGCCGCGAGTCGCGTAAAATATTATCGTACTTTCGCGAGTTTTTAGCGCGTCTAGGACATGTTGATACTTTTTATTATAATATATTTTTATTATATTACAAAACTGGTGAGTACATATTTTAATGTAATGGTGTTCTATTAACTTAAGAAAAATTAAATTAGACTTCTTTATGTATGTTTTCATTTTACTTTTTTTTTCAGATATGGCTAACAAAAGGCGCTATATGGGAACAAAAAAAAACGAAAATTTGGCCAAGGCTAATGAAGCTAAAAGGTATGTTACCGAGGTTCTCTACTTATAAAAAATATATTTTTATTAGGTGTAATAAGAAACAATATACTTACTACTTTTTGAAGTAATTTTTTTTTATTACTTTTTGTTTGGATATTTTTATGAAACACAGTAGTAATAAGATAAAGTTAATATCCAATTCGTTGTTATAGGCAGAAAAGAGAAGTTCAAATACTTCAAAACCAGGACTTAAATAAAAATTCTGTTGTAAGTTTTATTTTTTTACTTTATATTTTACTAGCTGCGGCAGACACGTGTTTCCTTGGTTTTGATTGAGCAGTTGTTAAACCAAAACTAAATAAGACCTTTCTTCATTATTTATTTATCTCAAGCCGACAATCGATCGCCTGTCATGGTGCTTACTTTTTGTGTCACTATATTATACCCTACATATTATTTTCAGAATCAAGAAAATGAAAAAGACAGTGAAAAAACACTGGAAATTCTGGAAAACTTGCAGGCATTAGAAACGGCTCCAATTCAAGATCCTGACGCAGGGAATCTTGTAAGAATTACTTGGTCATTTGTATACATATTTTAGCACAAAAAAAACATTGTTAGTTATGTGCTATCTTAAGCCGACAATCGATCGCCTGTCATGGTGCATACGGTTTGTGTCACTATATTATACTCTACATATTATTTTCAGACTCAAGAAAATGAAAAAGACAGTGATAAAACACTGGAAATTCAAGAAAACTTGCAGGCATTAGAAACGGCTTCAATTCAAGATCCTGACGCAGGGAATCTTGTAAGAATGACTTGGTCTTTATAAACATATTTTAGGACAAATAAAACAAGAACCTTCAAGAACAAGTGCGTATTTACAGTATACTTTCATAAGTTCAAATACATGTTGTAGGTACATTGTTTCTGATAATATTAGACTTAAAAATATATTTCCAAATTTTATGTTATAGGTAAATAATAGACAAGAAGTTGAAAGGGATACTGTACTTCAGGCAGAGAGTGCACTTTGGCTAGAGCTACGACGTTGTTTATTGACAGCCTCTTCATTCTGTAAAGTGTGCAAACGGCGATCGACTATTAGCCCAGCCCCTTTGGTTAAACAATTTCTTTACTCATATTCCTTGGACCATATCCCTAGTATTCAACATGGGAAAGTAAACGAAAAAGTGGCCATAGAACAGTTGCAGGTACAAGTTTAGATTTTTCTAACAAACAATTTATTTTTGTATTCTTAAATTCTATTAAAAAGAAGTAATTAGAGTATTGAGTTTCAAATTATTATGATTACAGGTGCTTCGCTGGATGGACTAATCGACGATGATGGCATCACCGAAATTAAATGTCCTAGTTCGGCATTTGGATTAGAGGCAGATTTTGCTATTAGCCAAAAAAAAAATTAAATTCTGGAAAATAGATGGATCTGTGAATCGACGCCATGACTGGTTTTATCAGATACAGGGGCAGCTGCATATAACTAACAGAAATTACTGTCTGTTTGCTGTGTGGACAGGCAAAGATTTTAAATTGAAGACTAAAAACATAATCAGGGACGATAAATTTTGGAGCGAAAATATGGAACATCGGCTAGTCAGCTTTTACAATAAATGCCTGTTACCCGAAATTGTTGATCCCCGAAAAGCTAGGTCCATGAAACTTAGAGACAACAAATATTAAGATTTTATTTTACACGAAATTGTTTTTATTTACTTTAACCTAACTAATAATAATTTATTGCTCATTTATTACAATAAACAAAAAACTGAATCCCGCTTACGGAAAACGAAAACATTCCCTACTAACTAAAAACTGGCTAAGTATCAAGATGATTCTAAGCGGTGTATGATACGCGCTCCAACACAGACGGCTGTGTGTGCGTTTAACTGTATAGCTGTGTGAGTAAATTTACCTAAACGCGAGGTGCGCCGCTCTGGAGTAACGCTCTTAAAACCCGAAATTGTTATCGTTAGTTCTAGTAATGTTCTCTGATAGGATTTAGAGCATGTGTAAGTGTAACTAATACAAACAGCAGTGTAACTTTATACAGTAGGTACAAGACCGCTACAACTTTTTTAAAGACGCCAAACTTTCCGTCTGGTTTTCTACATCACTATCATCATCATCATCATCATTTCAGCCGAAAGACGCCCACTGCTGGAAATAGGCCTTCCAAAAGCACCGCCACTTCGACCGGCTCTGTGTTTCGCGCATCCATCGGATTCCTGCGGTCTTCACAAGGTCATCGGTCCTCCCTGTGGGAGAGAGGCCTTCCAACGTTACGACTTCCGGTACGCGGTCGCCACTCCAGAACCTTTCAGCTCCATCGGCCATCCCGTCGATCATCCATCATGGTTTTCTACATAACGATAATATCTACAATTTTTTATTCGATTTTAATGCACTTTACAGTATATGTATACGGTATGGCGTCAAGAAATCCAAAGTTTTATCAACGATTAGAAAAAACCTACTTGTAATTTGAATACTTAGTAATGTCTTATCAAATCAATTACATTTATCTTAACAAAATTTTAACATATTCGAACAAGTATTTAAATGTTAGTAGATAACATCGGAACATGAATAATGGATTAATTAATATCTGAGACGTACTTCCTACTTGTTAAACCTAATTAAAATACAAGCTTAGTTAATTTTCACTACATGGTTTATTAACAAGGTGCTCTCATTTTTAGCCACATGCCGTCAAAACAACAAGTAGGTAGGTAGATAATAGGTACTTCATCATCTGCCTAGCCTTTTCCCAAGTATGTTAGGGTCGGCTTCAAGCCTAACTGGTTGCAGCTGAATACCAGTATTTTACATGGAGCGACTGCCTATCTGACCTCCACAACCCAGTTACTGGGTAATACGATACGCCTCGGTAAGACTGGTTGTCAGACTTTCGGGCTTCTGACTACCCGTAACGACTGTCAAAGATCCATGAATGTCAGCCGGGACCAACGGCTTTACGTGCTTTCCGAGGCACGGAGGGGTCTCGGTATGTAAAGATGGTCACACATGCACAGACCAACCGCTGCAAGCGTAGCTTAACCTGATCGATCGACTCGTGCGGCTGTTATTATTTAGCCGCGAGTCCCTTAGATAATAGGTCCTTTGTCTGTGATAACTCTTACTGTATAAAGTGTTTGGTAACGCTATCGTATAAACATAACATCACGCCTGTAATCCGAGAAGAGTTTTTCTTTTTTGTTTCAGGATGGGAAATCATCAAATGACCCCTCCCGCTCTGGGTGGAGCGGAAGGGAGTGTTAGACTCTTACTGACTAAAACCCACCCGTGTTCCTTCCTTAGCCCTTTTTGTTCCGGGCCAGCGGTAACCCTTTCGGACAATCCCGGTGATTCGGCAGGCTTCGGCCCTGATGGGCCCATCCGCGAAGGGTTATGCAGAGGTGTACTTATAGTACACCCACACTTCGCCAGACATGTTTAAGTCCCATTTAATAGAGGGCGAACCTATATATTGTCATCAAACGGGCACAAATCCAGACTCAGGGCTGCTACTGAGAAATTTTCCTAATGAGAAATCTTATGATATAGTGTGGCAAGGACATCGACGCGTAAACTGTAACCAGGGCCCGATCTACGGGGCGGGGCAGCCGGGCAAATGCCCAGAGCGGCAACATTGAGGGCACCGGGCGGTTGCACGGAGTCCTTAATTTTCTCACCAGGAGAGAAAAATCTTAAAAAAATTACCATGCTTATCAAACCGATAAAAAAGTATTTTTAATGGTTTTTCTTTAAAAAAATTGCTATTTTTGCGATTTTTAGACGGACCAACATATTTTAAGAGCGTTACTCCAGAGCGGCGCACCTCGCGTTTAGGTAAATTTACTCACACAGCTATACAGTTAAACGCACACACAGCCGTCTGTGTTGGAGCGCGTATCATACACCGCTTAGAATCATCTTGATACTTAGCCAGTTTTTAGTTAGTAGGGAATGTTTTCGTTTTCCGTAAGCGGGATTCAGTTTTTTGTTTATTGTAATAAATGAGCAATAAATTATTATTAGTTAGGTTAAAGTAAATAAAAACAATTTCGTGTAAAATAAAATCTTAATATTTGTTGTCTCTAAGTTTCATGGACCTAGCTTTTCGGGGATCAACAATTTCGGGTAACAGGCATTTATTGTAAAAGCTGACTAGCCGATGTTCCATATTTTCGCTCCAAAATTTATCGTCCCTGATTATGTTTTTAGTCTTCAATTTAAAATCTTTGCCTGTCCACACAGCAAACAGACAGTAATTTCTGTTAGTTATATGCAGCTGCCCCTGTATCTGATAAAACCAGTCATGGCGTCGATTCACAGATCCATCTATTTTCCAGAATTTAATTTTTTTTTTGGCTAATAGCAAAATCTGCCTCTAATCCAAATGCCGAACTAGGACATTTAATTTCGGTGATGCCATCATCGTCGATTAGTCCATCCAGCGAAGCACCTGTAATCATAATAATTTGAAACTCAATACTCTAATTACTTCTTTTTAATAGAATTTAAGAATACAAAAATAAATTGTTTGTTAGAAAAATCTAAACTTGTACCTGCAACTGTTCTATGGCCACTTTTTCGTTTACTTTCCCATGTTGAATACTAGGGATATGGTCCAAGGAATATGAGTAAAGAAATTGTTTAACCAAAGGGGCTGGGCTAATAGTCGATCGCCGTTTGCACACTTTACAGAATGAAGAGGCTGTCAATAAACAACGTCGTAGCTCTAGCCAAAGTGCACTCTCTGCCTGAAGTACAGTATCCCTTTCAACTTCTTGTCTATTATTTACCTATAACATAAAATTTGGAAATATATTTTTAAGTCTAATATTATCAGAAACAATGTACCTACAACATGTATTTGAACTTATGAAAGTATACTGTAAATACGCACTTGTTCTTGAAGGTTCTTGTTTTATTTGTCCTAAAATATGTTTATAAAGACCAAGTCATTCTTACAAGATTCCCTGCGTCAGGATCTTGAATTGAAGCCGTTTCTAATGCCTGCAAGTTTTCTTGAATTTCCAGTGTTTTATCACTGTCTTTTTCATTTTCTTGAGTCTGAAAATAATATGTAGAGTATAATATAGTGACACAAACCGTATGCACCATGACAGGCGATCGATTGTCGGCTTAAGATAGCACATAACTAACAATGTTTTTTTTGTGCTAAAATATGTATACAAATGACCAAGTAATTCTTACAAGATTCCCTGCGTCAGGATCTTGAATTGGAGCCGTTTCTAATGCCTGCAAGTTTTCCAGAATTTCCAGTGTTTTTTCACTGTCTTTTTCATTTTCTTGATTCTGAAAATAATATGTAGGGTATAATATAGTGACACAAAAAGTAAGCACCATGACAGGCGATCGATTGTCGGCTTGAGATAAATAAATAATGAAGAAAGGTCTTATTTAGTTTTGGTTTAACAACTGCTCAATCAAAACCAAGGAAACACGTGTCTGCCGCAGCTAGTAAAATATAAAGTAAAAAAATAAAACTTACAACAGAATTTTTATTTAAGTCCTGGTTTTGAAGTATTTGAACTTCTCTTTTCTGCCTATAACAACGAATTGGATATTAACTTTATCTTATTACTACTGTGTTTCATAAAAATATCCAAACAAAAAGTAATAAAAAAAAATTACTTCAAAAAGTAGTAAGTATATTGTTTCTTATTACACCTAATAAAAATATATTTTTTATAAGTAGAGAACCTCGGTAACATACCTTTTAGCTTCATTAGCCTTGGCCAAATTTTCGTTTTTTTTTGTTCCCATATAGCGCCTTTTGTTAGCCATATCTGAAAAAAAAAGTAAAATGAAAACATACATAAAGAAGTCTAATTTAATTTTTCTTAAGTTAATAGAACACCATTACATTAAAATATGTAAGTACTCACCAGTTTTGTAATATAATAAAAATATATTATAATAAAAAGTATCAACATGTCCTAGACGCGCTAAAAACTCGCGAAAGTACGATAATATTTTACGCGACTCGCGGCTACGGGAGCGACACACGTCCTACCTCTGAAAGGCCTCAGCCGGCACTGAGCGCTGGCGTGATTCCGCGCCGATTATATAGCAGCACTAAATAATTCATAGTAAAATAAAAAAATAAGTTATTAAAAAAATATTTGTACCATGTTTTAGAAGGTAAATGTCTTCGTTTACTAGGCCTAAAATAACATATAAATATTTCAGATTTCATCCTAAACTAACGCGTTTAAAATATCGAAAAGTGGCTAAAATTGACACTTTTGAATATACTTTTCTTGAATGAAAACTTACAGTAATCGTTTTTTTTTTTCAGCCATGCACTAATAAATGCTATTATTATTTATAAAGCAACGTTGTTATAAGTTTGTCGTATATGGTTTTACTAATACCTTGCATTTGCGTAGACCGTCGATCGCTAGTTTAAAAAAAGGCTTGCATAAAAACTGTTCTAATGAGAAAACTGTACGAATAAATGAAAATGTTTTTCAGCCATGCACTAGATTATGAAATTCCCATTAATATGACGTCAATATCTTATCTATAAATTAAACAGATTATGGTTTTATTGTCCGTCGGAAATCATCAATTTTGACTCCAGCGTGGCTCTAACGGATCAACCCTCTTAAGAGCGTTACTCCAGAGCGGCGCGCCTCGCGTTTAGGTAAATTTACTCACACAGCTATACAGTTAAACGCACACACAGCCGTCTGTGTTGGAGCGCGTATCATACACCGCTTAGAATCATCTTGATACTTAGCCAGTTTTTAGTTAGTAGGGAATGTTTTCGTTTTCCGTAAGCGGGGATTCAGTTTTTTGTTTATTGTAATAAATGAGCAATTAAATTATTATTAGTTAGGTTAAAGTAAATAAAAACAATTTCGTGTAAAATAAAATCTTAATATTTGTTGTCTCTAAGTTTCATAGACCTAGCTTTTCGGGGATCAACAATTTCGGGTAACAGGCATTTATTGTAAAAGCTGACTAGCCGATGTTCCATATTTTCGCTCCAAAATTTATCGTCCCTGATTATGTTTTCAGTCTTAAATTTAAAATCTTTGCCTGTCCACACA
This sequence comes from Luperina nickerlii, assembly GCA_963855955.1. Lineage (NCBI taxonomy): Eukaryota > Metazoa > Arthropoda > Insecta > Lepidoptera > Noctuidae > Luperina > Luperina nickerlii. The sequence continues at coordinate 6,201,125 of OY979677.1, read as the reverse complement.
GCAAACAGACAGTAATTTCTGTTAGTTATATGCAGCTGCTCCTGTATCTGATAAAACCAGTCATGGCGTCGATTCACAGATCCATCTATGTTCCAGAATTTAATTTTTTTTTGGCTAATAGCAAAATCTGCCTCTAATCCAAATGCCGAACTAGGACATTTAATTTCGGTGATGCCATCATCGTCGATTAGTCCATCCGGCGAAGCACCTGTAATCATAATAATTTGAAACTCAATACTCTAATTACTTCTTATTAATAGAATTTAAGAATACAAAAATAAATTGTTTGTTAGAAAAATCTAAACTTGTACCTGCAACTGTTCTATGGCCACTTTTTCGTTTACTTTTCCATGTTGAATACTAGGGATAGAAGGAAAGGATTTCTTTACTCATATTCCTTGTCCAAGGAATATGAGTAAAGAAATTGTTTAACCAAAGGGGCTGGGCTAATAGTCGATCGCCGTTTGCACACTTTACAGAATGAAGAGGCTGTCAATAAACAACGTCGTAGCTCTAGCCAAAGTGCACTCTCTGCCTGAAGTACAGTATCCCTTTCAACTTCTTGTCTATTATTTACCTATAACATAAAATTTGGAAATATATTTTTAAGTCTAATATTATCAGAAACAATGTACAACATGTATTTGAACTTATGAAAGTATACTGTAAATACGCACTTGTTCTTGAAGGTTCTTGTTTTATTTGTCCTAAAATATGTTTATAAAGACCAAGTCATTCTTACAAGATTCCCTGCGTCAGGATCTTGAATTGAAGCCGTTTCTAATGCCTGCAAGTTTTCCTGAATTTCCAGTGTTTTATCACTGTCTTTTTAATTTTCTTGAGTCTGAAAATAATATGTAGAGTATAATATAGTGACAAAAACCGTATGCACCATGACAGGCGATCGATTGTCGGCTTAAGATAGCACATAACTAACAATGTTTTTTTTGTGCTAAAATATGTATACAAATGACCAAGTAATTCTTACAAGATTCCCTGCGTCAGGATCTTGAATTGGAGCCGTTTCTAATGCCTGCAAGTTTTCCAGAATTTCCAGTGTTTTTTCACTGTCTTTTTCATTTTCTTGATTCTGAAAATAATATGTAGGGTATAATATAGTGACACAAAAAGTAAGCACCATGACAGGCGATCGATTGTCGGCTTGAGATAAATAAATAATGAAGAAAGGTCTTATTTAGTTTTGGTTTAACAACTGCTCAATCAAAACCAAGGAAACACGTGTCTGCCGCAGCTAGTAAAATATAAAGTAAAAAAATAAAACTTACAACAGCATTTTTATTTAAGTCCTGGTTTTGAAGTATTTGAACTTCTCTTTTCTGCCTATAACAACAAATTGGATATTAACTTTATCTTATTACTACTGTGTTTCATAAAAATATCCAAAAAAAAGTAATAAAAAAAAATTACTTCAAAAAGTAGTAAGTATATTGTTTCTTATTACACCTAATAAAAATATATTTTTTATAAGTAGAGAACCTCGGTAACATACCTTTTAGCTTCATTAGCCTTGGCCAAATTTTCGTTTTTTTTTGTTCCCATATAGCGCCTTTTGTTAACCATATCTGAAAAAAAAGTAAAATGAAAACATACATAAAGAAGTCTAATTTAATCTTTCTTAAGTTAATAGAACACCATTACATTAAAATATGTACTCACCAAAGTTTTGTAATATAATAAAAATATATTATAATAAAAAGTATCAACATGTCCTATTCGCGCTAAAAACTCGCGAAAGTACGATAATATTTTACGCGACTCGCGGCTACGGGAGCGACACACGTCCTACCTCTGAAAGGCCTCAGCCGGCACTGAGCGCTGGCGTGATTCCGCGCCGATTATATAGCATCACTAAATAATTCATAGTAAAATAAAAAAATAAGTTATTAAAAAAATATTTGTACCATGTTTTAGAATGTAAATGTCTTCGTTTACTAGTCCTAAAATAACATATAAATATTCCAGATTTCATCCTAAACTAACGCGTTTAATATATCGAAAAGTGGCTAAAATTGACACTTTTGAATATACTTTTCTTGAATGAAAACTTACAGTAATCGTTTTTTTTTTCAGCCATGCACTAATAAATGCTATTATTATTTATAAAGCAACGTTGTTATAAGTTTGTCGTATATGGTTTTACTAATACCTTGCATTTGCGTAGACCGTCGATCGCTAGTTTAAAAAAAGGCTTGCATAAAAACTGTTCTAATGAGAAAACTGTACGAATAAATGAAAATGTTTTTCAGCCATGCACTAGATTATGAAATTCCCATTAATATGACGTCAATATCTTATCTATAAATTAAACAGATTATGGTTTTATTGTCCGTCGGAAATCATCAATTTTGACTCCAGCGTGGCTCTAACGGATCAACCCTCTTAAGAAAGAAACTTTAACACCCCAAAATCTCCTTATTTTGGGGTGTTAAAGTTTGTGTGGAAGAATTTTAACGCGCGCGGTCCGATTCACTCGAAATTCAATATAAACACTTTTGACAGAAAATAATCAATAATAAGTGTATGGAGTTTTCGAAAATTTACCCCTGACGGGGCAAAAAGTGGTAATTCGATTTTCAAGGAGATTTTCGTGAGTGGCTTGATTAATTTAAAAAAAAATATATATTGAACTTAATACTTCGTACAAATACTTAAGTAAATTAACTAAAAAAAGGGAGATTGGGGGTGTCAATTTTGTATGGAAGAATTTTAACGCGCGGTTCAATTAACTCGAAACTCAGTATGTAAGACCAAAATAAATAATAAAGTGTACGAGGGTTTTTCGAAAATCTACCCCTAACGCTGTGAAGAGAGGTAGTAAATTTCACAGCGAAGTAGGTACTTTATTACGTGGCTTGATTAACTGGAAAGTAAGTAACTAAGTAGTAGTTTTAGGTATAGAAAGATCCCAGACGATTTTTTAAAATTCCACCCCAGTGGGAATAAAAAAAGAGGATACAGGTTATATAAAAAATCTTATTCATTTGGTTAAAAAACTTGAAAATTGGCCCGAATACTACTTCTTATTTATCTAAATAAATGATAAAGATCATAAACATACATTTTCGAATTTTTTTAAGAAAAGTACGAAATACCTACACGCGGATGAAGTTGCGGGCAAAGTGCTAGTGTCTTATAATTTGCTTAAGTTTGTCTCCTGAGACAATTATAAGACGGCACTAAGCAAGCCAAGTCAAAAGAAGAAGAAATACCTAAATAGGAAAGAAGTTTGGGAACGCGAGGAGATGATGTTCGTTCCCTTTTGCTTCGCACTCACGACGACGAGGTTCGGCAAAAATGAAAGTCAGGCGTAATGTTAATGCTGAATAATATAATGTAGAAACTTTCCTAATGCTAACGCGAATAACAATGAGTCGAAGGAAGGGTTTCGGTACATAAAGATTTAATAGAAAAATAACATGTTATGCCGATGGGAGTTGTAACCTCTATATCAAACGGCCCAGTGGTCCACAGACTATTAAGTCTGGTGTTGCCAACGCTTATCGTTGCGTTCATAAACGCCACACCACCCCCCCACGGAGAAGGATGAACCGGTTATTCGAAATCGGAGAGATCCTTAAACTTAACTCGTCTACCGGAACGAGTGGTATACGGCAGTTTCGGGGCGGTTGGATTGGTGTCCCTGGATTTTGCAGGTCCTATAGGACTCTTAGGGAGGTCAACAGTCGTGTGTGTCATGGTTTCTGGGGGCTTCTTAGGGTACTCATTTGCGGTAGGTATTGTGTGATCTACGTGTGCCGGTTTTACTCGATCTACACTGACGGTCACGGTTTTGTGGTTGATTTCCAGTGTAATTGTTTTCCCATCACTGGCACGATCCACTATTCGGTACGGGCCGGTATATGGTGGCTGTAACGGTCGTCTAACAGAATCATCCCTGAGGAATACATGTGTCGCTGACGAAAGATCTTTAAATATGAATGCAGATGGTTGTGTGTGCCGAGATGCCGGGATGGGTCGCACAGTTGACATTTTACGTCGGAGTTGTACGACGAAATCTGCTGGGTCATAGAAATTATGTGGCTCATCTGATGCTACGAGCAATTCGCCGGGCAATCGAAGAGATTCCCCGTACACCATTTCAGCAGCTGTGGCTTTCAAATCTTCCTTGAAAGCTGACCGCATACCGAGAAGGACAAACGGCAACGCGCGCACCCATGAGTCCTGGTGGCACATGAGGGCAGCTTTAAGCTGGCGATGGACGCGCTCGATCATGCCGTTGGCGCAGGGATGGTAAGCTGTCGTTCTGGTTTTTGTGGTCGCGAATTGTGTCATCAGTCGGCGGAACAGGTCGGACTCGAACTGAGTTCCTTGGTCTGTTGTAATGACTGAAGGCACCCCGAAGCGAGCTATCCACTCCCGTGTTAGGGTTTCTGCTACTTCTTCTGCGGTGATCGAACGCATTGGCCATACTTCGGGCCATTTAGTCACTCTATCAATGGCAGTCAAGCAGTACCGATAGTCGTTGCAAGTCGGCAAGGGACCTATGATGTCTATGTGTACATGTTTGAAACGACCTGGCGGTAGGGCGAAATTGCCAAGTGGGGACGAATTATGGCGCGATACCTTAGCGCGCTGACATGCTATGCATTGTCGGGCCCACTGTTTGCAGTCCTTGTTGATTGACGGCCAAACATAGCGTTCAGTCACGAGACGAGTAGTGGCTCGTGCACCAGGGTGACTTAAGTTATGTAGTTTGTCGAATGTTATTTTACGGAAGGAAGGGGTCAAGTATGGGCGAGGTTTGCCGGTCGACTTATCACAGGTGATAAGAATGTCAGTTCCGGGAATGTTAACTTTTATTAACTGCAGGCTAGAGCCTTGCTGACATAAATTGGCTAACTCCTGGTCTACCTCCTGTGATTTTGCAAGCATTTGCCAATCCTGATCAAGAGCGATCGCGTCAACGCGCGACATCGCGTCTGCGACAATGTTGTCTTCTCCCTTGATATACTTAATTTCTGTGGTAAACTGGCTAATAAAGGACAACTGATTCAACTGAGTAGGTGGCAGTTTCTCCCGGCGTTGTATGAAAGCGTAGAGCAGTGGCTTGTGGTCTGTAAAAATGGTTACATGCTGAACTTCGAGGATGTGGCGGAAATGCTGCACGCTTTCATATACTGCTAATAACTCGCGATAATAAGCGGGCCACTGTGTTTGTTGGTCGGTCAGCTTTTTGCTAAAGAAAGCGAGAGGTACCCACTTCCCTTCGATTTCTTGTTGAAGGCAGGACCCGATGTGGACGCTGGAAGCGTCGGTAAACAGTCCAAGAGGGGCACCGTGTACCGGATGATGCAGTAGTGTAGCGGTCGCTAGACTCTTTTTGCAAGCTTCTAGTTGTTCGAGGAGTTCAGGTGACCATATAAATGGCTTTGCACCCTTACCTTTAGTAGCAATAACCGCTTTTATTAAAGGAGCCTGGAACAACGCGGCCTTAGGAAGAAATCGACGATAGTAATTTAGCATACCGAGAAACCGACGCACACCCTGGACAGTTTTAGGGGGTGGAAATTCGAGAATGGTTTGAACACGATCTTGAGGAGGTTGAGTGCCCTCGGGACTAATGTGATAGCCTAGGAATGTTACCTCACGTGCACCAAATACACACTTGGAAGAATTTATCACGACCCCATAGTCCCGTAATCGTCTGAAGAGAATTCGCAGATGTTCGCAATGCATAGCCACATCTGTGGAATGGACGAGAATGTCGTCCACATATGGAAAACAAAAATCAAGACCCCGTGTGACCTCGTCGATAAACCGCTGAAAGGTCTGGCCAGCGTTGCGAAGACCGAAGGTCATGAAGGGGAACTCGAAGAGGCCAAACGGGGTAATGATGGCAGTCTTTGAGATGTCATCTTCTGATACCGGAATCTGATGATACGCCTTCACAAGGTCGATAGTGCTGAAAATTTTAGAGCCCGTGAGGTTATGAGCAAAGTCATTAATGTGCCTGACTGGATACCTATCCGGCACAGTTCGGGCGTTAAGCGCGCGGTAGTCACCACAAGGACGCCAAGTTTTGTCTTTCTTTAATGCCATGTGCAAGGGAGACGACCACGCACTTTTGGATGGTCGTGCTGTGCCGGTCAAAACCATTTCCTCAAATTCCTTTTTAGCTGAGTTCAATTTTTGAGGTGCTAGGCGACGAGGACGGCAAGAAACAGGAGGCCCATCCGTTGTCTTGATGAAATGTACGGTATCGTGCTTAATATCCCTAGGGAGACCGGGAGGGTGAGTGATTTCTGGGAACTCTGCTAGCACTTGTGCGACAGCAGAGTTCGAAGGGGCTACGGCTTTGACACTGGGTTGTTCTGACGTCGCGGTGGAGGCAAGGGCAGAAAGGTTGGTGACGCCATCTATTAACCGCTTAGTGCGACAATCTGGAAGCAAGTGATAATATGCCAAAAAGTCCGAGCCAATAATCGCATTATTGACGTCGGCGACAATGAATGTCCAGGTGAAATTACGACGCAGACGAAAGTTAAGTGTCAATGTTATTGTTCCGAATGTCTGTATGCTGCTACCATTAGCAGCGCACAGATCATAATCGGTAGGTTTCCTTCGATTAGAAAGCCAACGGTGGGGGTAACAGCAAAGATCCGAACCAGTATCAATTAAAAATTGTCGCTTAGAGACTTGATCAGTTACGAAGAGGCGACGGCTGAGGGGTTGATTGTTTTCGCAATCAGTCGCCGCCGCTACTGACTGCTCTTTGGGTTTTCCGCCAGCCAATTACAGGGTGAGATGCATTTTCTGGCCTTAGTACCGTATTTCCGATGGTACCAGCAGCGTTTTTCAGTCCGGTCAGGAGTACTGTTGCGCGAGGACTGCCTGCTGCGGTTTTGAAATCGGGAGCGATCAGATCTCAGAGCAGCAATTTGATTGCCCAACTCGTCTATCCGCTCCAAGAGACTATTTAGTGTAGGTGTACCTGTAGCAGCAAAAACATTTGTCTGACTTGGCTGGGCTTCAATAATTTTATCAGCGATGTCGGCTATCCTATCTAGGCTGAGATCGGCCTGGGCTGCCAGGATGCCTTGTGCATGCTGAGGCAATCGGCGGACCCAAAGCTGGCGCAAGATGTTGTCATCTGACAGGGTGTTCCCAGCAATAGACCTAAGATGACGGAGGAACTGGGATGGTTTTCTATCTCCAAGTTCCTCATCACCTAGCAATCGTCTTACCCGCTGCTCTTCGGATATAGAAAACCGTTTAATTAATGTTTCTTTCAGTGTCTGATATTTTCCTTCTGCCGGTGGATTGATTACTATATCTTCAATTTCCCCAGCTACCTTGTGATCGATTTGGCTGAGGACATAACTGTATTTGGTGATATCAGTATTTATACCAGCCAATAGAAATTGGGCTTCGGCTTGTGCAAACCATACAGTGACTCTGTCAGACCAAAATGGTGGCAGCTTTACTGCAACCCTGCACATGGCAGCGGCTATCTCCGGCTTAGACTGGTTACTAAATTGTTCATGCTGTGCTCGCAGGGCAATGTTTTCAGCCTCAAGCATATTTAAACGTGCTTGGAGTTCTTCAGACATAGTGAGGAAACTCAAAATTTTAATAAGCCATGCAAAATCCAAAAACCCCTCAAAACACCGAGCTAGGGGTAGTTATTCTAACCGTGGGTAAGTGGTGAGGGTTGATATAAGTACAATGTGAGCATGCAAATGTGAAACAACACAAAAAAACAAATAAAAATGTGCAAACACCGATAAAATAAACACAAAAATTAAGTGCACGGGTGTCAATATTAAAACATACAAAAAAAAATGTAGAAACAGTTAAATAGTCATTATAAGCATTCAATGCATAATATCCCAACCTTTATCATATTAGTGTGTATTATACATGGCAGTTTAAAAAAAAAGTTAGTAATAATAAAGAAGTCAGCGAGTAACACACCAAAACATTTTTCAGTCAAACAAGGCAAAATGAAGAAAACAAAGTACAAATAAACACACGAAATACAAGTGCAAGTAAAATGGAATGTTATTGTGTTAACTAGCTATTTTAAAATTATTTTTCAAAATAAAAGTAAAACAAAATCACCGTTTTCGGTAGCTAACAACAGAATGTCCAGCTAATATTTAAGTGGTACTTGCGTGGACCGGAACGTCAGTTGATGTCAATGTCCGCTGTCACTGGAACTGTATTTTCGTCGGTTATAGACAGGTGGCGTTCGATGCGCTTCGTTCAATATCGATTTTCAACGAAACGAGTTTTTACTTGTCGGTTTAAATGAATTCACAATGTCTCCACAATTTCACATGCCTTTGCAATGACGCTTGTATGACGCACGTACTCGGGAAAACGGCTGGAATGCGGGAACTAACACTGAAGACGTGAAAACATAGCTCGTTTTTTTAGGCGGCAATGTCCGTAGTATGGAGCTTTGGGTCTCGTGTGCAGTCACAGGAGTTCGCTTCGCGAGATGTAGTCACTATCACGTCGGGGTCACCACTTTGGGAACGCGAGGAGATGATGTTCGTTCCCTTTTGCTTCGCACTCACGACGACGAGGTTCGGCAAAAATGAAAGTCAGGCGTAATGTTAATGCTGAATAATATAATGTAGAAACTTTCCTAATGCTAACGCGAATAACAATGAGTCGAAGGAAGGGTTTCGGTACATAAAGATTTAATAGAAAAATAACATGTTATGCCGATGGGAGTTGTAACCTCTATATCAAACGGCCCAGTGGTCCACAGACTATTAAGTCTGGTGTTGCCAACGCTTATCGTTGCGTTCATAAACGCCACAGAAGGAACAAACTCTTTCGCTATGTCATAATATTATTTATTCTGTGGCTATGTAATGATTTTTGAATTAATTCAATTCACTTAATAGCAATAAAAATAAAATATTAGAAAAATAAACAAAAATAAGACAACACACAACAAATTAAGATATCCAGGAGTTAGTGTAAAGGGCGGCAAATGTATTTTTTGCCCGGAGCGGCTAATTAGTTAGATCGGGCCCTGACTATAACCATGAATTTTGCACTTGATTCTAGACTCCCTAGTGTAGAATTTTTTTAATGGTTGTATTAAAAAAACTGTTTCGTAGAAAAGTGTAATCTACGCGGTCAAATTGTATTGAAAGGCTAATATTTCTTTTAGATCGACTATAAATGCAGGGGCGTTCAGAATCATGTACCTACTGAATCTATGTAATTGGTTGCGCCTCGATGTCCCGGCCACTCTGTATAATATGTTAGTAATTAATACCTGTAACACATAGAGCACTCTAGATCTGTCGCACGCTGCGAACCGCGTTCTGTTGATGAGCACGCGGTCGTCGTACAAAGTCTCATACTTCTCTCGTTCGTAGTCGCGCCATAGTCGCTTCTTGCGTTTCTGTTTCTCTTGTTCCGTGTCACCGGACACTAGTGTTATACAACCTGTAACAAACATAGATTTGTGTTTCTTGAAACATTACATTTTTCTTTTATTGAGGAACTAGTGACCCGCCTAGCTAGCTTCGCAGGGGTGCAGTCTACTAATATGGCGACATGTCAAACATCGAGATTCCGGTGCTATATCTAAGATAAATTTAAATTTACTATACGTATAGAATTTTCGGAATAAATTCTCTAAATGATGGTGTAAACCGCATCAAAATCCGTTGCGTTGTTTTAAAGAACAACGCGGTCACGCGGTCACGCTTTGTTTTATACTGAAAAAAAAAAGAAAATGTTTATTTGTCCCAAAACAGTTACATGGATTATAAATGAGACATCCCCAGTAAGTAATTGATGACAGGTACTTGTGTTGGGGCTATCTCGCTCTTACCTTAATTATTAACAATATTGAGACGATTGTTTACTAGAGGTGACTAAAAATTAAAATTAGGAATAAAAGATAACAGTAAATGACTTATAAACTAATTTGCAGCTCTTTGTGTAACTGTAGTTGTATGTATGCCTATGTGAAAACAGTGTTTGTGTTGTTGTGTGTGTGTGTATGTGTTTGTGTGTGTGTGTGTATGTGTATGTATTTGTGAGTGTGAATGTGTATGTCTTCTTTGAAGTGCCGATGTGTTGAAGCGCAATTTATAGACTAAACTCGGTGAGTACTTACATTACCTATTGATAAGAAAGAAACGAATAAATAAACGTACTGTTTATAGATGCCTGCATCAATTAAGAAGCAGTATGCGATAATCAAGAGAACCTTTGATTATAATAAGTATGTCGAATATTTAGTAAGTTTTGTTGCCAACTTACCAGAACTAAGAATTGTGATGAGCGTCACTATCTCCTGTGTAACTCGAAGTAAAAGGCTTAATGACCGCCACAGTGATAGGAGTATGGACGGCACCGCCTGCAAAATTAATTTATCTCATTTAAAAAAATCCAATAGACATAAAATTGTGTAAAATAAGTTAACAAGCCCTAGGTAGCAGCAGAATAAGAAAAAAATAACTTACAGTAATAGCCGAACTCTGCGGCTCATCCACCGGTGGAAAGCACACTCCCTGATAGTCATGTATCCAGTTCATCTCAAACACGCTGGCATTGAGCAGCGCCTTCATCGCCGTGGGGTACACGGACGCGAAGTGCTCGGTCAGGGGCGCGTCCGGCTCGCCCGTGACGTTGCGACCTTCCCGCGCGACTATCCAGCCGTTCTCGTCGATCAACACGCACGACCAGATCGTGCCGTCGCACCGGGGACGGCACTCTTCGCCTTCGGGACACTAGAACAGGTGTAATATTAGATATTTGTAAAATAAGTATGACCGGTATGAGCGTTCAGTTTTGTTTAAAAAAAATTATGAGTAGGTTAGGTAATATAATCTCAAGAAGCAGTTCAATTGCTGTCCACGACTACGCTACCCACGTATACGTGTATTCCGCTTTGTATTAAAATATAGGTGGGAATATCCACTGCGACCCACGGCGACCGGTGCAGCTAACGTCCGTAACTTCTACTTGCACATCCTAGTTAACAATAGAATTGCGCCATGGCTATATTCCTATCCAACAACAATGTATGAAACAAAAATGTATTAGATAATACATTCATTTAAGTTATTTTTTCATCATCTACGACTTTCGTAGATCCTCCTACGAAAGACACTGCGTAGCACCCATCGTAGCAGCTTCGTAGCAGCGTCGTAGCAGCGTCATAGCAGCATCGTAGCAACGTCGTAGCAGCGTCGTAGCAGCGTCATAACAGCATCGTAGCAGCGTCGTACCAGTGTCGTAGCAGCGTCGTAGAAGGGTCGTAGCAGCGTCGTAGCAGCGTCGTAGCAGCGTCATAGCAGCGTCGTCATCAATACCAGATTACGAGCTTTACTGAATCCCGAAATAGCTATTGAGCAGGCGGGATTAATCAAGGGTCGAGGAACAAGAGAGCAGATTCTAATTCTTCGAAAAATAATTGAAAAGTCTAGAGAGTTTAACACCCCACTCTACATCTACTTTGTTGACTTTCGCAAAGCCTTCGACACCGTGAGATGGCATAAGTTATGGGACGTACTCATTCAAATGGGAGTACCTGTCCACCTAGTTCGTCTCATACGCCGACTTTACGAGGACGGAACTGCGACTGTTCGGATAGACGACGTTGACTCGAAAAGCTTTCATACACACGCTGGTGTCCGACAGGGGTGCATATTCTCTCCACTCCTGTTCAACATATACACGGAATGTATTATGAGAATCGTTCTGGATCAATGGGACAAAGGCATTTCAGTGGAAAGTCGGAAGATATCTAACTTAAGATATGCCGACGACACTACTCTTTTCACACAAACAAGAGAAGACATGGAACACTTGCTGACCCGTCTAGAGACAACAAGCCTCTCCTTCGGACTAACGGTCAACAGAGACAAGACCAAGATGATGATCGTGGACAGAGCTGAACTAAACCATCCTGACATCCCTATGGTTGGCAACTGTGAGGTTGTCCAATCTTATGTGTACCTCGGTTCCACTATTACAAACACTGGAGGATGTTAAGACGAGATTCGAAGGAGATGTGCTATGATACGATCTGCCGTTGACAAGCTTAAAAGAGTCTGGTGCAACCGTAATATCACCAAAACCACACAAGTCCACCTAACGAGAAGCCTAGTCTTCCCGATTTTCCTATACGGCGCAGAAACGTGGACGGTTCGCCTAGAAGACCGACGCAAAATCGATGCACTGGAGATGTGGTGCTGGCGGCAACTGCTGTGGATTCCCTGGACAGCGTTTAAGACCAATGTTTCGATCCTGGAGGAGCTAAAAGTCAAGTAGAGATTATCGTCGATTGTGCAAACACGGATTATGAAATATTTCGGCCACGTGGTTCGTAACGAACATTCCATGGAACGACTCCTTGTCCAGGGACAAGTGGAGGGCAAGCGGTCACGAGGTCGGTCACCTACGCGTTGGACAGACCTTATCAAAGCGTCAACACAAACCTTCATAGTTCCGAATTTCCGAGACGCTTGAAGACCGGAATAAGTGGAGGAGCATCGCGAGGGCTGCTTTGGCCAAAGAAAATGCAGTCATCAACTACGACGACTGTCAAGAGTGAACGACTAAGGAGGAGCAAGGTCGTAGCAGCATCGTAGCAGCGTCGTAGCAGCGTCGTAGGAGAATCGTAGCAGCGTCGTAGCAGTGTCGTAGCAGCGTAGTAGTAGCGTCGTAGCAGCGTCGTAGTAGCGTAGTAATGCTATGCTGCTTACGACGAAAAGACAAGGGTAGTTTTATACTTACCGGGAAGTTGGTGATCGATTCTAGCAGATCGACTAAATGTCGTGGGTGGAAGTGGTAGCCCGCCACGCCAATGATGCCGTGCTCCGCAGAGCCCAGCGTTTTCGCCGCTGTCAACCATTCCGATCGAATGGTGTACTGGAACATACTATTACATCAGTGTCAAATGTATTTAAAATCAATGTACAGTCAACAAAAGAGATAAGTATGAGTCAAGAACATCCATCGGTTTCTTACTAAACTTAACTATATCCGACGATCCTGCATACTTATCTCTTTTGTTGACTGTACCTAGTTCTTTCCTAGAAAGACCACGTCAGGCACTAATCTTCATGGTTCTCACATGATCTAACCAAGATAATGCCTGAACTTTAAAAGAGACTGTGTGGTCTCTGAGTTTGTTTCGATGTTTCTTCTCAGAGTACTCGGTTAGAAACATCGATTTCTGCATTTAGTTTTGATTTAAAACACTGCCCGTATTGAGCTGTAGATGAAATAATTAAAGCCACCTGGTGGCCTACCATGATCTATTTAAAAACTATTCAAAAGCAAGACATTTCTGTTTAGATTCGTAAACTGCATTGCATCGTACCATGACTTCCAATACGCTCAGCGGCATTTGGATCGTTAAAAGTAAAAAAGAAAGATCGCAATTTGTTGCTGAACCGCGTTTGAAACGCTTTTGGTGAAAAAGAGACAACGCTATTATTATCAAATAAGTTTGTTTCGTGCACATTTTAGTGTCAGACACGTTCAGAAGCAAGTGACATTTTATTTGTTCTTAGACACTCAACAGTTGATTTTAAGATTCCACGTTATTACAGTAACTATTGTTAAAATAATTCTTAGTCAAAGTAGATATTTATTTACCATTTGCTATTTATTATACGAAAAAAAATATTTTTCTTTCAACGTAATAAAACAAATTAAGTATGTTTCTGTTACGAACGTACCAAGAAAAACAAATGCGGTTAAAAAAGTCATGTAAAGTAGGTATTTTAGAATTTAAAAGAAAGATTTAAGTACACTTACATTGGTTTTTGTAAAATTCCACTAAAATAGCACTAAAAAACTTTATTTTCGTCAATAATTCACCAAACGTTTCAGTTTATATTAGAGAAATAGTAACTTTTATTGAATCTGAAAAACATGAAAAACTACTGAGAGAACGACGTTTTTCATGATTCCTAGACTTTTCTGAATAAACAGCAGAATGAGGAAATAAGTAAGAACATAAATATTGTTTCATTACGTTTTCACACGTCTGCGAAATATTCAAAAAGTATAAATACATATTTAATCACTTATCGCTAATGAAATGTTTATCTGCAAATCTGATATCTGATACATTATATTGATCATCGGCGATGATCTGTCGATGAAATTATTCGAAGAAACTGCGTATATCCGTGTTATCGACATAATATTTACTCCAAAAATAAGGAAAAAGACTATCAACGATTCATATGTGAGAGGTCGTAATCGATGTTATCCTACATTACGATACATCCCGCATGTGAAGCTTTGAAACACGAAAAGCTTGAATAGAAACCGGCCAGTTGTTCTTTATATACGCTTGCCCCACTATGAAAAATCTTGTACCAAAAACTACGACTTCATTGCTCCCTAGTAGATCTACAACGTTAAAATAAACACTTACGAAATATTTTAAGTGAATTTTTAATATCTTATAGGCGGTAAAGAAGTCATAGCAACGAATTTTTGTTCTTCTGCCTTAGTGTTTTTTTACGTAATTATTATAATTTTAATGTTTTATTTTGCATACACACTTTAAGGTGCGTTAACACGAGCGCGATTTTTTACGCGTACTCGTCGCGTACGATAGCTCCCTCTTTAGAAAAACATTGGAATTAAATGCTTCTCTTTTGAGGGTGCGATGTGTAAAAAAATCGCGCTCGTGTGAACGCGCCGTTACTCCGATTCAATTAAAGTAAATATTACGGCGAAACTAGCGTACAGGATTGTGAGAAAATATGGGACCGGTATTTATTAACTATGTCGAGTGATTTTTAAAATAACTTAAGATTTTTTTTCGTTTCTATGGCTTGTATACCTACCACTTATAATGTATCGCGTATGTATAGATACACTTTAAATTATTATAGTAGTAGGGGAGCCAGAGGGTTTTTGAGCAAGCATATGCAGGGAGAAAAGTTGTTAGCTGAGTAGGTGCGGCACGATGAGAGAACACCTAAAATATATTTGAAAAGTTTCACACAGGAGCCCCGAATAAAAAAAAAGGGAAAAAACTGATCTTCAGAGCCGTTGGCATTCTTTAATATATTAAAGATAAAGGTAAATATTGATAAAGCATCGAGCCTTTCCATCGTCAACGCAACGACATCTCCGACAAAACGCGACGGCTGTTTTCAAACAGCCTTGCCTTTCATGTGCTAGCAAATATTTTTCGGTGCTGTTTATGGTGCCCCCCGAGACATGATGCCCGAAGCAATTGCTTAATTTGCTTATGGGCTAATCGGAACTGCCTACAACTCGTAAATCTGGGCTGTTACCACTGGGCCACCACTGCTCTCCTCTATACTCCAGAGGCATGAGTGTTTGATTTAAACTTCGTTCGGATGACATTTCCTGAATTAACTTTAACAAAACTTACTAAACAAAAGAAGTAAATACACGCTACCTACATTTATATAAGTACCACAAAAAGCATCCTGAATATTGACTGACGTTTTTTGCCGTCTGGGATGCATCCTTGTCTACGCGCGGAAATTATCAATAAATTCGTAAAAAATAGAGATATTTTAATAAGCTTTTTGTGAAAAAAAAATCTGTGCTATAGGCTTCTACTCCGTTCACCTCTTATACCCTGTTTTTGTACAGACGATAAAAAGTCAGCCGTTATAGAGCTTCTCCTAATCGATAAAGTTCTAGCATAGTAGCATGTAATTTTATAAATCAAAACGGTGACATAAGTAACTATCTCCTTATCAAGATTATGAGTTTGATACTATCTATAATTATGCGTCACCTTGTTTGGATTTATGGACAATAGAGACTTACTATCTGTGATATAATCAGTGTGATTGTGTGGCGATAGGGATGGATATGAAAACCTTTTTCGACGACCCCATGTAACATGGGACAAACATTAAACCTCCTTCCATCCAACCTTTAATTGCCATCCGGGCATAAGTTGCCGTGGCTAACTTGATAGACTTCGTAACCAAGTCGGCCGCAGCAAAGACAATTTCCACAAGTGGGGTTTCATGGAAGGTTCAGATCTCCGATGCGTATGCGGTCTTTCCACAGACAATGGTTCACCTTGCCGCATGCCCTATCACCTGCACAAGTGAGAAAACCGGTGTTCCCCTGTTTCGCAGACAGAAACATAGAATTTCGTTTCGCAGAAAATGTTTCATATAATATTTGGTCCTTGTATTTTTATTTCGAATATTATTGTTTCAACGACTATTTACTTGAATGAAACATATTTCACAGAAACACAATTCAATGAATTTTATAATCACGTTTTTTTATTTAACAACCGGTACAATTATTTTTTAACGAATATTGTTTGTTCAGTGTATTTTTCCATGGTACTTGAATGAAATCTACAAATAAGGGTTTCTATAAGCGATCTCGGGACTTGGGGCACCCCGACTTGGGTTAGGTTAGGTTCCTTTAAACCCTGTAGACAGAAATACCCCCTCGCGAAGCGGGGCTCCGTCGACTACGTCTTATTATTATTGCTTGTAAACCAACTTAGACCCACCACGTGATCTTCCCCACGAATTGAAACGCTTAGAAACTCTCACTCGATAAACTGTTTTTCTTGGTAATAAGTTTTATATTAACTACACAATATGAGGATAAAGAATACCTATTTGATTTGTTATTCTATGATATGAATATCAAAACATTGCATTTTATTTGTAACAAAAATCTATGATTTAATTTTATTCAAACTAAGTATTTTGCGTATTGATTATTCTATGAAATAATAATATAACAAAAAAATTATGTGATACGAAATTCTATGAACGAACCAAACGGTTTTTTTTTTTGTTAATTTTACCATCGACATGCTAATAAGAAGAAGATATACTCACAGGAGGGGGCCGTGTCTTGCTGATGCGCATCTTGCCGATGGGTTCAACCGGGACATGCACGACGAGGGTGTCGGGCGCGGCGGCGGCTCGGCGGTACCACGACTCGGCCGGCCCGCGCGCCCACCACGAGCCCGCCGGCGGGTCGGCGTGCGCGCTGGTCGCGTGGTACTGTTGCCAGCGTGTTAAACCACTCTCTGACAACAAACATATAGTAAAAGTGCGCAGTGCTGCACACCACCACCCTATTTCAAGTTAAACAAATATCAACTTTATTTCAATGACAATTAAGTTGATTTCAGAGTGACTAAGCACTATTGCAAAAGTTATAAAAATATTTGAAATTGTAGCGTAAACTGAACTTTATTGTGTAGTAGTGTAATTAAAGTTATTTTTCCATTAATACATATTTGTTTACATTTTTGGAAAATAAATCGCGAACGCAGATTACATACATCCGGTATCTGATTTCTGAATTTGAACTTACGGTGACAGTCCGCGAAATTCAAAAATACTTTGTAAAAAACGTAAGATATTTTGATTTTCGCGGGTTATATCGAAAGAATCACCATAAGTCATTCTAAAGTAGAGTTCGGCAAGTTTGGCAAGTTTTCAACTTCAGAAACGGGGTAATATACAGTCATGGGGATAGGCAGCTACAGAGCACCACGTGGCTATGACATCCTTAGATTATAAGGTCTACCGTTCAGATTGTTCGGTTGTGTTTGCAAGAGCCGCTAGATAATATCAACATTCTCCGTTACTTTCAACTGAAAACAAAGATAAAAGTCACATTTTCAGCAGTTATGTCATAAGATCGGTAAGGTCGTACCGAACTTTTGAAAATGACGTAATTTGATTTGTATCCAGAGGATACCGATGTAATAACGTGATCGATGGCTTGATTGAAGTAGCTGATTCTTATCGCTTGCTCTCGGCTCTTTGATATTTTGTAGTATTACCTCGAATTACCAGGCGATCAGATTGTAATGAGCAAGATTAAAAAAATATTATGTTGTTTAGGTACTTTCGATTGCGGTAATATGCAATACAGCAAAGGAATATTTTTTATGGTCTTCGACTGAAATGTGCTATTTCATAGTCACTTCGATTAGATAGATTCCTTTAAGTTTTGACCTAGAAAACTGATTATCGCTGATTTTACAGCTATTACTGTAACTCCTCATTAGATTTGCTATCATGTAATCAGGGTCAAGTAATGGGGCTCTGTATCTTGACAAACATAGACAAGGACGAGGTAAATCGAGTTTTAATCTTGCCTTTTTGCGGAAAATGTCACATATTTCCAACGAGTGATAAATTTTCGCACCTAACATGACCCGTTTTCCGCAAAATCGCAAGCATCAATTTTTGTTAGTTGCGAGGGAGGATTTTGATTTTTGTCACTAAGACAAACAGGATAGGTTTTTTTTTCAGTCTACCTGTAGATGTTGGCTCAGGAAAACCTTGATGAATGTTGTTTTGACAAATATCTTCCTCAAGGCGCATCGTATACCTACGAACGCGTGGCTGATAAAAAAATTAACCCACGCTGCTAAGCCACATCCTACGCAGCAGTGAATGGTTTTGAACTTTGCAATTGAATTTTTAAAATGCTTCATCTTCATAGATACGTTGGACCAATAAAGCTAGAGAACTCAAAAATTAACATAACTACCACATGGACTAATTTATACATGATGCTCTAACTAAAATTACCTCATAGCTGTGCAGGTGCTCGAAGTAGACCGCTCTTAGAGCCGTTCTACGTAAAACTATTTCTAGTTTCTGATTGATCAAGAGTTGGTCAAAGTTGACGAAGAGTTGATCAAACTGACAAATACTTGCACTAAATGGACTGGTCCACTCAAATCTGTGTGGTACTTACCTCAAAAAACCATTTCAGACATCAATCTACATGGTCTTGACATGACCCGACCAAGATTATGTCTGGACTTTAAAAGAGACTGTGACCTCTGAGTTTGTTCTTTCTTTTCAAAGTAGTTAGATAGGAAACGCCGACCTCATCTAGCTTATTTATTTTTTTTATAATATCACGTGTTAAAGTGATTCCGATATCTTATTTACAGAATAAATAATTTAATTTCATTTTATTACCACTAGCAAAGAAAGCAGTGGTAGACCCCAGCTCGCAGGTGTCACAGTCTCGGTCAGTGCCGGGGACTTGATGCTCCCGCGCCCACTGGTCCGTCGCGATGGCCTCCTTGCAGAACTTCGCCATTAGGTCCTCGTTACCTGCGCAACATTGATTGGTTTTAGGTTCGCAGATAATTATTAAACATTTTTTTTCGCATTTACAAACAAGCGTTCCGTAAAGAAAGCGAAAACCTAAGTAAGATAGCCTGATAATTTTTTCATGTTCCGTATGAAACTCAAAAAATAGAACTTAGGAAATTAAATACTAAGACAGAGAAACCTACCGGAGGTTTCTCTGTCTTACTGTTTTCAAGAGGCTTGGTCTACGTTAAGAACTGTCCGAAATGTAACTAAAGGAGTGTTCAGAGGGTGTACGTATAGTTTAAATTAGTATAGAAAATAGTTTTAAATACGTAACACACTACACACAAACTCACTTGGTTTTTCGAGACATCGCCAAGCGGTTGGTCGACTCTTCACGTGAGGGCTGGCCTATTTTTTGGCCAAATAATTAGTATCGCCATACAACGTGGCAATGCTGCCATCCTTTTGGGACTTTTCCTGATGGCAGCGATGCGGACAAATTTTTTGATGTCCTTGATTCTTTTGCACTTTTTTATATCCATGTACATATTATTAGCATTGTTTTAAGTCTATTAATAACAAGTAATAGTTCCAAAAGCGCAATAGATTATGTGATTGGATGAGCCAAACAGAAGCATAGTTTTCGGAAAGTTTTGTGATTATACATGCATCGTACCTACTTATTGGAAAGTGGTGTATCAGGCTGACCAGCTGTTGATATCAGTTGATAAGCGGATAACTTACACTCATGGTAAGATGCCACGGATCAATAATGTTATGTACTTACTTGAATTCTACTAGTAGGTATCTAACGATAGAAACAGACACATTTGAGAGAAACCCTTGAGAGAACTTAAAAAGGTAATTTAATATAAATGCTGCTGTTTTTAGAAACCACTATTTTGAATCATTAGGGCATTCATTTCGAGTGTTCAAACATTTTGGGAATTCAAACTTTATATTTGTTACTCCGACGTAAAAGCGAAAGTAATTAAGTATTCATTACCACTAATTGCTAGTGAATACCTACTGTGTTTGTCTTACTGATTGCAAGAAATAAGTGTTGTATACTAAAAATATTCCCAGTCTTATGACTTATGATTTATTACGTCGTACTAGCGTCTTGAATTGGGTATACTTTTGGATACCTATCACGGGTGTAGGTGCAAGTTAGGGTATTACCGGGGCCCTCGGCCTAAGCAAGGTAGCTTAGGAATCGATGGGCTTAGTCAGTACTAGGTTAAGATAACCTTCACCAAACTTCATAAGGATTTCCCCGTAGAGGGAAAGGAAAAGGGATAATTAAAAATACCTTTTAGATACAGCAAATCTGTATGGTATCATTTCCCCCATTGTATAGAGTTGTCTATTTCAATAACTTCTAATTTAATCGCAAAATAAACCAAAGTAATGCTTCCGTTAGGCATTAGATCAATTATGTTGCAAGGATTAAAACTATATTGCATTGGCGAAGTAAAACACTAGGCTAGTAAGAAATATCGACCAACATTGATAAGTCTTCTCAAACAAAGAAGGCGGGATCGGGCTAAAGAGATACTCGAGTTTCTGCATGGAGAAGTCTCCCTCATCACTGCGACGTTTGATAAAGTGCCGCACCTCCGCTTCGCGCGACTCAAAGTGCGGCTCAATGTGACGGCAATACAACCTGGAGATCGTGGAAACAAGAAAATTAACTATAGGAAACAATAAAATTAACATCGTTATTTGTGAAACTTAGACGTTATAGTATAGATGGATGGGCTCAGGAGCGAGAAACATTCTAGCTGAAAGTTTAAAGTCCAGTTTTGGACTGTTAGAATTACGTAGATGATTATGGGGATAAGCATCGAAAACGTGTTGTATATCGACAGGATATAGCACGTTTTGAAATCCCTATTTCCCGTTTTTGCTAAGTATTACAATATTCCGCATAAATGTTTTTCATTTAACGGATTATTTACATCCGATTCCAAGATATTTTATGAATTGCGACACATTATCGTCATATCTGCACGATCTATATCGTCTTTATAAATAGGTCTGATAAGAGGATTACCAATCAGGGTTGACGGCGTATTCAGTTCTGGACAGTGATCTCCACGCCTCGTTGGCTATTTCTCTCGTGAAGGCAGCTTCAGGGACCGCATGTACTCTGTTGTTTAGGGGCAGTGCCACCACAGCAGTATAATGGTTCAGCACTCTCTTCCAAAAGTACTGCCGTTTTTCCAGAATAGCTCTCATCCCGTCGTCATAAATGCCTTTCCCATACATCGTTATGTTACCTTTGTCTTTATCTATTATCATCATTTTGCGGAACTAAAACGTATAATAATTTAATTTAGGTCAGAATTCGTGGACAGCTAAAGAATATTAAAGAATAACAAGTCTAAGCTAATACCTTCAGCCATTCTTTAGGATAATATCGCGGCTTATGATTCTCAGCCGGCTGTTCCAAATCCAGGAGGTCAACTGTCCGATATCCGGGTTTTAAAATGTCGCCGTCGAACTGATAGCAAACAATATAATTGTCATGACTCACATAATGTTATTAAAATGACGCATGTCCAAACATTCTACAATAATTTTTTTATCCAAAGTAGTATTAGAATGTCAAAATATCAAACATCAAACATTGACATCAAATATGTAAGGAAAATCAAAGACGATATTGAAAGCAATAAATACATTTCAATTATGCGCAGATTACGGATTTCAACATAAAAATATCTAAGTATAGTAAAAACATGAATGTATTTCTGAATTAATCAATAATATGTTTAGCTTACCGTGTGTTTTATGTTGTCATGTAAGACGATATTGCCACGATGGTCGACGAGCATTAGAGATCCTCCTGCACCTATCTGAAAGATGCAACGAATTTTACTATCATCACGACCTGCTTGCTAGTATAGCCAAAGCTTTTTTCAAGTAAAACTTCTCATGGTGCTGGTGCTCTCTTTACACTCTGTTCCTCATACCTCTATAGTGCCTTGAAAAGCTTATTTGAAATGAGTAAGATTCAAGAGCAGAGGAGAAATATTCAAGAAATATTACAAGACAACCGCGACGCTCCGAAGAATGCGTGACATCATACGAATATGCGATAATAACAATGAATTGGTAATACAACTACAAGATAAAGATATGCACATTGCACGTATATGGTCAGGTAGTTCTGAAGGTAGGGCAATAAAGGTTCTGGATAATAAATATGTACTATAGAATGAACACCAACGCCTTATACTTGTCATTAAAGTAAAAAAAAATACAGCAGCTTGTAAATTCTTAAGCGTACACCCTAGCTAGAGTTAGGTAAGTTATGAGTATTCTTGGAATACAAATTTCGCAGAGTAGACTATAAAGTAATGATTTTTATCGAATTCTACGTACTACATAACACTAATTGGTATATTTCTTTGCTATTTTATATAATAATATGTTTTTATATAATAATTTTGTACAAAAACTGCTTCTATGGTCTTTTGGTGGCAAGCGTTCACCCCCTATAACATTAGACCGATGCTACGTAACGCCTACGAGACGACTGCTAATGCCTACACACACGTGTTACGTGACGCCTACAAGACGACTGCTACGCAGCGCCTACTAGACGGCGGCTACGTAATGCCTACAGACGCGCGCTACGTGACGACTGCTACATAACGTAAAAACGTATTCATTACATTCTACCAGAAATAAGCATAAAGCGCGATGATAATTTTATAATCCTGAAATGTTTACCTGATGATAAGGTAGCACCAATTTCAAATGATCGATGGGGATGTCCACGCCAGCCACTCCTAACAGCCGGTTGACCGGGTACTGCGGAAGGACTTACATTCTATCAAACAATCAACTTATAATAACCTAAGGAAATGCACTGCTGGTCTACATTCATTTGCAATAAATCACTCGATGTTTTTGTCTTCCGTATTATTCTAATCCGTAATACAATCTACAGTTCGTCAGTCCGTTTGGCTATTATCTTCTGTCTATACAATAAGACAAAGATCCGTAGCCACCTAACCAGCTGACAAAACGGGAAATAATATTGCTTCGCAAAAACAAATTACCTTCCGGCGATCTGTGGTTGGATGTAATATACTAACTAAGCTGTGTTAAAATGAAGTACCGAAAAATTAACACAAAATTAACCGAAAAATAAATGTTGAATTTAACTAAAAACAATGAGCTTATTCAAATTACAACTCTACGAATAATAATCTGTACTTTCAAATAATAAACTAAATTTCCAAATAAAAATACTAAACTTCTGAAATAAAACCTTAAGTTTCCGAAAAAATATTTATGAACAAGCGAAGGGCACCCCGAGGTTAGGTTTGGTTAGGTTACCTTCCCCCCCGGTGGGTTTCCGCATTGTCGAGGCGGGGGGGCTCAGTAGCCGTGGCTTGGACACCCACGGTGAAGCTAAGAGGAACCCGAGGAGGGGCCGCTCGTCAGGGCTTCTGCTGACAAGCCGACGACGTAGCGGCCAAAGGTAGGTTGCGGTGTCGCTTGGGCGACATCGCAACTGAGGCGGGCCGCGATGTCGTACGTACCGGAGGCATCGCGGTTGAGGGTTGGAGGCCGCGGCGGGAGAGGAGTGCCGGTATTACGGTGCGCCGCTCTCCCTACCTTCCGCGGCCTTGACGGGGTCGCCACCGTTAGATGGCGGACGCGGTGGGGCTGCAGGGGAAGAGGAGTGTCGGTATTACGTTGGCCGCTCTCCCTATCCTCTGCAGCCGAAAATTGGCAGGCGGCGGGGCCAATGTCCTGACCCGTCGCAGGGGGGACCAAGGGTGCCCAGACACGGGGTCGTCTGGCGCCCACGTGCTGGTTCGGTCCCTGGGGTGGTCACGGCGTGCTATGTGTTCTGGTGCGCCGGTGATGGGGAGTACTCCCCAGAGGAGGGTCCGGTAACGGACGGCCGCGGCGGGTTCACGGATGAGTGCTAACGCGTGCCCGTGTTCCCGCCGTAAGCGGCAGAGGAGGACACCGTGGAGTTTTAGTGGGTTAGAGTCCCACATAACTGCACTATCTCCCCGTGGTAGTGCAGTATGCATGAGCATTTCTCCACGTGAAAAAAAAAAAAAAAATGGTTAGGTTACCTTAAACTCTTTACATAGAAATAGGAGCCCCGCGAGGTGGGGCTCCGTCGACATAGAATGCAAGAGCGAGCGTATGAGAATACAAATACCTTTACTTAGGTATATATTAATTGATTAGAGTGATTCATAGTTGAGACTATTGAGACTCATAGTTTTCAGTAGAACGTAATTTAAGCTGGTAGAAAAGTATTATAGCAATAAACGGTCATGTTTATTTTTTGAAGATTTCAGTGTCTCATTAGGTCGTTTCGTCATTTTTATTCGGACAAAAGTAGTCGGAAAGTTAGTATTTTAGGCAGTAGATTTAATATTTTGAGTAAGGACAATTCTTATTTTTTTCTCGGATCTTTAATTACTACCCTGACAAAACTCTCCTCATAAGTCTACCTCTCATGTAAGAAACTGGTCCGGAAGATATACCTAAGTACGTTCCTTGAAAGCTGTAGAGGTGCAAAGAGAAATGAGGTCTGAACACTCAATCTCTGAGCGGGTCAAATTGAGCATTCGAGTCTGTAACATTCGAAGAAAGTCGCGGACAACATATATATCAGATATCATATCAATATCTGGATATAGGATAAGAATTACGTAAGAAGGTGATTTATTATGTCAAAATAAGCATTTTCCTTATTACTTACTGTCCTAGTAGAGTTTCTTTGTTTTTCCTGTGAACAAATAAGTCTTGTGATTATGAGAATTTAGATAAGCCAGTTATCAGCGCAAGTACGAACATCAGAATTTATAATGCATTTTTATCAGTTAAGTTTGTGTTTTTACACGTCTTATTTATAATATATTTATACATTATGTTCTATGTTATGGTTTGATTTCCGCACTTAGTCCTTCAATGGACCATTGTGCGTGTATATATGAATAATTAATACAATTTATACATTAATTTGCCTTTTGATGCAATCAAACTTACCTCTTCAAGTTTTTTCGTGATGTTCTGAAAGTTAAGCAAAAACATGTTAAGACTTTGATAGCATAATGAGTACATTAGCCATTTGACATGTGGATATTTGAAACGCCTTCTCCTCCTTACCTCACTTGTTACATGGTCAAACACTGGTACCGAAACGCTTATTTGCAATCTGTAATTCAACTGCTCTCCTTCGTAGTAATGTCCGTATTTGTTCTAGAACAATGTATTTTCTCAATATAAGTTAATCTGTCTGACTTGCAAGAAATGGTTTATCAACATAGCACTATCAACATTGAGGTACAAGGCTTATTAAATAAATAGGTACACACATAATTAACTTGGTATATCCAATCCTTGTAGAGCTGGGTATCGTTGAGCAACGCCTTCTTGTTTCGTCTCAGATCTTTGTATCTATTGAACTGCTCCGTGTTCTCTTTACTTTTCCAATATAACTCTCCTCTTCTGGGGTCCTAAATGAGAAGAATATTACTATTTATCACATCTATTCAAAAAGAGCTAGTGTATTCTTCGTAAACAAGGACTAAAATAGCTCTTTAATCCCTAGGGACTAAAAGTGATTTGAATTTGGAATGTGGATATTGTTAGTAAAAGTTCTAATCACTAAAGAGATTAATCACAAACATTGTATGAACAAGTAACAGGCTGTATGATAAAATAAAAAGCGCACGAGTCAATAAAAAAAAAGTAAGTGATAAAATAAAAAAAACCCGCGAAAAGCATTCTGCTTTCGTAATTGTTTACTCAAATTAGGAAAAAAAAAATGAGTAACCTAGCTTACTTATTTTTTCATAGAGGGTGATAAAAAGTAGTGCCCACCTCGGGAGCAACACTATTTCAAGCTCGAGTGACGTAATTTGAATCCCTTGCTGCGCTCAGGATTCAAAGAAACACTCGCCAACAAAATAGTTGTTTGCTACCTTGGCAAACAATCTACTATTAAATATGGTTACTTCTAGGTAAGCACTATCATCGTCGTCGTTGAGTTTGTGATGTGTACGGTTTGTTACTTGTACGGTGGCGGGGATATCGACGCATAACCTGTTACCATGGATTCAGTACATGATTCTGGACCCCCATGGTAACAGCGGGCTAATTGCGTAACAGGCTATCAGGCTATCAGTAGTAATGGGTTTCATTTTGACAGTTCAACAACATATATTGCGCTGCTTACGTTATTCAGCAGACACATTTCTTGAACATATGAAGCAATGGATTAGCAATATCCTTCAAAATTAGATTGATAGTGTGTTACGCAATTAGTGTGCAGGTTGCGCGTCGATGTTCCTGTCACCTTGTATTTTATAAGTAAGTAGGAACGTAAGAACAGGACAAAGGTAGATGATGTAAGACAAACAACCCTATTTATTTCAACAAATTATTGCAGCCATATTTTACATTAAGTAAAAAAGGTAATAAAAAAAAATAAAAAAAACCCGCCTGCGATAAAAAATTTAATTTAAAAAAAATGAGCTTGTTTTTAGCTTTTCAGTTTTTTTTAACTTAAGTTTTTGTACCGCAGTCGGGTTTTTAATTTTTTTTTAAACTTTTTTTTTATTTCCAGCTTTTTATTAGTTTACAAATGTGAAAGATTTTGCAGACGATTTAGTTTTGGTACGTGTTTTTTACGATTTGTCCCTTCGAATTACTTTTAACCATATAAGTTGTAGGTATATATTTTTGTAATCACCTTTTAAAACCCTGTATTTCGATACCCCACACGACAGGTTTTGAAAAAAAAAATGTTTTTGAAGACTTAATATGGCGCCAAAAGTCGACCATTAATTTTTTTTTTCAATTTCGATGTACCCAGTGTCACTCTCACAATTAAGACGAATCTAACAGCACCTGTCAAGCTGAAATCGATCAAGCCGTTTAGGCTACAGAGCGTGCCAAAGAAATATACATACATACATACAGTCGAACAGTCGGGTAATAAAAACATAACCCTCCTTCTGGTGCAGTCGGTAAAAAGCAGTAATGACTTGATTTTTAATCAAAGTAACTGTCTCGAAAAATGTTCTAATCTGCTTATCTTTATTGACAATGCAATATTCAGCATTTACATTAGTCGATAATACAATCGCTTAATCTACACCATACTTATGATATTCGGAAAAAAATTAGTGTAAATACTCAAAAGCTGAAATTATTTCAAATACCTACAAAGGCTTCCCTCAACAAACACAAAGTATATTTTTTTTATGTGACATTTTACATACTTTTCTCAACTGACCTGAAAAGTAAGTAAACATTCATTGAGCAATTTCCAGCGTTTGATGATCTATCATAGTACATACCTCTGCAGGAACATGGTATTGACAACATTGTGGTGTTATTTACAAAACCCGAAGTTGAAGTTGCAAATTTAAAACCACTGTTATGGTCAAAAGCGCCATAAGATTTGTAACTAGAAACAATGTACTCCACAGCCTTATAATCTATTTAAAGGAAAGTGTAAGGAGTTCGACAATAATAAAACAATGGCATTGAAAATAAAAAAAAATGTATATTCGTGAGTACCTCGACATGTGCGTAAACATCACTGAAGACCGTCAATCGTTGGTTTCTCTGCGACACCAGTGGACGCTCCATGATCTGTAGTATCTTCAGGACTTGCTGCGTCACGTCGAAGGGCGTGATGAGTTCTGCGAAGTACCCGTCACGGTCGCAGCTGAGTCCCTCGCCGTACGTACGCGTGTTATCACGGAGACCAAACACGTCGTGCAGCCACATCACAAATACTCTAGAAACCAAAGATTTCAATAAAGATTTTTGTTAAAAAAAGGAGGAAAGGTTAAGGTTAGGTAACTTTTGTTTTCTGGGGTGTAAGTACTCATTGATATCCTCCGCTTCGGAACGCTTCCGCCTTCCTCCGAGAACGGAAGGTTCTGTCGGTCTCCTACTGACTAAAACCCCACGTTTCCTTCCACTATCATGAGCCGAGTATACATTCGCTCGCACCCGGCGACCTTGCGCATCCGGTACTTCCAATTATTAGTTATTATTATTAGTGGCAATTATAATGCGGTGGTGGTATCACCATTGTACTATTATTGCCACTAAGCACTATTGATGTGTTCCGGTCCGGTTCGAAGGGAAGGGTGTAAATACAGTACATACTTTGTCTCTAAGGAGACCATCCGAGTTGCCATTGGTATTGCAGATAGGTGGCGCTGACCAATTACCACTAGATGGCCACCAGCTTGTTATCAGACCAACTTCGTGTTTTTTAAATTGTAACAAGAAAATATTTCAGACAGAAATCAAGATATAGGTCCAAAAATGGTTAAGGTAATCACACAGCAAAAAAAAAAACAACATAATGTGGTTTTCATATGGATTGACATTGCCATATGAAAATCAATTTTTTTTTGCCCTTAGATTCTAGTAGACCTATAAAGCCGTGTTTGCATGTCATTATAATTTTGTAGGTTCCTTTCACCTACATGGTATGCAATGCGGCCACGGCTATACCTTGACCATTTTTGACCTGTCTTGATTTCTGTCTGAAATATTTTTTTGTTTCGTACTTTTTAGATCACTTTTATTTTTCCGTAATCGGGTTAGAGATTTTTAAACTAAAATTTTTTATTTAACACTTTTCCGACAACTTTAATAAGACTAATGCAATAGGTCATTAGTGTGATTTATTTCGACGCCAACACTATCTATGGTTCAGTAGTTCAGGCGCTATGGTGGAACACACGTAAATACAAACATAAATACTTAAACTGCTAAAATCATAACCCTTCGTTTTGGCTTTGCGATAGTCGGGTAAAAATTACATCATTGCGGAAAAAAATATCAAGTTTGAATTCTGTTTCGCATTAATAGATAAAAAGTTAAAAACCACACACCCTTCCCTTTCACAGTTTTACAAAAAAAAAAATTTTGACAAATTTAGAAATTAAGCTAGACGCAGAATTAGAGATTATGAAGTTTTAAAAAGCTCTTAATATCAACTTAATTTTGGCCTATCAACCCTGATTCGGTACGGTACAAAAAACAATTGCAATTCTGAAAAAAAAAGCTAATTACCGACCTGATATTTCCATGGGGGTCGAGATGTTTCATAAGATGCGTATAGTTGTCGTAGAGGCTGTCGGTAAGTAACACTATAGCTTGCTGACAGGCTTTCGGCCGCTCGGGAGTACTCCGCTGTCGCTGTAGCAACCGTACTGAGTACTCCAACACGTCACCCATCCAAGTCTCATTCGTCATACTGTAGTTATCCATAGCGGCCATCATAGCTGCTGTGTTCACGTGGTTTGCCTGTAACAACACAAATTCTATAGCAAGTCCAAAAAGAAAGAAATACTACTGTAGGTATAAGAGGATTTGAAAGCACAAAGCCATTGCCTGAATTGCTCTGGATTGGTGGATCTGACCTACTGGCTTTTGGTTAAACTTAAGTGAATGTTAATAATACAAATGTTGCATGCTGAATGGTGAGAAATGGCTGAGATTTAAAAAAATATGAAATATGGTTGATCTCCTTTTTATTCTATTCTATTGAAAGGATCCATGAATACCTCTACCGAACCCTTCGGGAAAAACAGGCTTGAGGTTATGGTGTTGTTGTGCTAAAGTATCCAGAAAATTATCGATTTCCATACTTACAGAAACGAGCTTTTCGTTGAAACAACTGATAGGAGATTCTATGAGGACGTTGAAACGTAACACATTGACTCTGTCGTCATCCGTGAGGGCGCTGAGGAGCGCTAGTGTGAATTTTTCAGCGATGACCTGGTTCGAAGAGTTCTCCATGGAGCCTGATGCGTCCAGGAGTATCAGAACATCGCGTGGAGCGCCACCAGCACTCACGTACCAGGGCCGCAGCCGACAGTCATACGCTTTATCGGAATCGTCCTCTGTGTATTTCAGTTTATACATGCTTTCCCATAATGCCGCTGGAAAAAGAAATGTCAGGGATACTGATGAGTGCCATGAGGAACGACGATTGTAGGCTGGATGGGATCTAAAGTACAGTTGTGTTCAACAAAGTTTATTGTTATATCAATAACTTTTTTAATACTTGCCAGGATAATGTCTGAGAAATCCTTGGGCACTGCAAAAATATTGAAATTCCAAAGAAGAATCTTGAGCATAGTTTTTTTTGAAGGTTGACAGTAAACTTTCAGACCAGTAAAGATGTTCCTTAACGATGGGTGCTGAAAGAAAATTATCTTAATAAGACAGAGAAATACGAGTACAGCGTTGTCATAAATTCTTTACCAATTTTATCAGAATCTCATCTAAAATAAACGTTTTGTTTGTTAATTTTATTTTTATTGATTACTAGCTTTTTCCCGCGGCTTCGCCTGCGTGATTGTCGGAAACTATCCCATGGGAACGTACTACCGGGATAAAAAGTATCAAACCTCTAATCTCAAATCGTTTATTGCAATCCATAATGTACAATTACAGGTTGTAAATAAAAAAATAATAGAAACAATTATGGACCCTGTCGGGCATTTTTAAATAAGTCCTAACCCAAGTCAACTGTCTGTTGCGTATTTGCGTTTGATGGTGAGACTGCTTGGCGCTAAAAAATTGCTAAGGGTTTCGAATAATTTACTGAATAAATGTCTATTTTAAAAGCATGTGAGCGTATTTAAATGACAATAAGTTAAAAAGTATGATAATGATTTTGTAATATTGATATATTCATGTTGATTTGTTTTTATATGTTTTGAATATTTGTAATATTTATATTAATAAATATTACAAATATTCAAAACATATAAAAACACCTATCCTACCAACCTATCCTATCAACCTATCTGTCTAATTTCTTACCACAGTCGAAGACCTCAGCAGCTACATGGACGCTAGTGTAGTCTAGCGACACATCCGAGTCAAAATGCTTGCTTTTCTTCAGCTTAATCTTACGTAAACTTCTGCAGCTCAGAGGTTCCTGGTTGTCTTCTAATTCTTTTAAGTCTATCATCTTCTTTACTTGGTCTAAATCCTGCCAAAAATTGTTTTTATTAATTTACCTATTACACTTATTTTCATTTTTCCACATTCAGCAATAATATGGTTTAGATTTAAAACTAATTAATCATATAATTTGTGATGCCGTTATAATCTTACAAAGCACAAGCATCATGCATCATGCATGAGGTACATATTTTGTTTCTACACTAAGGTAGAAAATGCCTCAGGCATTAAATCCGCTTTTGTACTGTTAATATTACTTGTGCATAAAGTTTTCATACATAAATAATATGCTAGATTAAAAAAAAAAAACTAGGGCATATATTTTATTTTAATTTTATATATTCAATATTTAATACTAACGACACTGTAGTCAAAAGCGTAGCTGTCATCTGGTTTCTGTTCCGTGGTGGCCAGTTCCTCCGCTCGACGCATGATTTCCTCGGCGGCGTGAGTTCGTCTCGTCAGCAGATCCTCCAGTGCGTCCGCCATCTTGGAAACAATAGCTGTACCATTGCGAACCTCTATCCTTATGTCAAAGAAACTTTTCAGAAGCACTTTTCTTCGCACTACGGCGTCATCGTTATCGTATAAACTTTTCGAGATCTGTTCGGCCCAGACTTGTATTCTGTTTATGGAAAGATTAGGTTTAACGCTTTAATATTTCAATAGTTACTTGTACGAGAAATTATTGAGCTTCGTGAAACAAAAACCGAAACATTTAGTTTGTGAAACGTGGACATATTAACATTTATTTAGTTACAACACAGCAAAAAAAAACAAATTTTTGGTATTTAAATGTTTGTTATATTTTAAAAACTAAGAATACTCAGTTTTTAAAGGTACGTAGGTACACTGGAGATAAGAAATACATGAATAGGTACATCTTAACATACAGTGTCTGTTGTTAACCTACTTACATGTCAGGTGGTATCATTTTAGGAGGAGCTTTAACTTTCTTAGCGGCCACTGGCACGATCTTCGTGTTAACGACATTTGTGATTGTTACAGGTTTAACTTCACTTATATTTTTCGTAACTTCCAATAGAACCTCCTCATGTTTTTCTAGATATTTTTTAATGGCATCATCTGATTTATTATTTATTGTCGCGTTTTTTAATTTTGTTTTCACACCATACGATATATGAATTAAAGTGATGAGAATGAGTGATGTTATTTTCATTATGGTTTAAGTGTTGTGGACGTGGATTGGGCAGGAATAAGTTAGGGTTGATTAGTTTGGTGACGACACACGCGGTGCACGAGTCGCGCGCGGCGCGTTGACTGCCCAGCCTCCGACGGCGGCGGGCGCCGCGACGGCTCCCGACATCCTGGCGCCACGCACCCCATTTGGCTCGATCCGCTCATAGAAATTCTTAGTTTACCCTCCATGGATGTCGACTATTGACCTCTATAAGAGCAATTGATCTTAAGTTTCAGTTTCTTAATAAAATCATGTCAATAATAGCATTCACCTACATAATGACAGAAATAAAATAAGATCAACGTTTACCTCGTCTTTAGGCAGTAGATTTTACGTTTTTAGTTACTCATAAAACGAATTAGTCTTAATATCTACCTACTATGACGAATGCTTTAATACTATCGCAAATAATTAAATACTTCGTCATATTATAGGTAAGTACTTAGTTATTTTTAGGTTGGTAAGTAAATACCCTAATTTCAAGAAGCATTTTAAAACATATCTTAACGCTTAAAACACTCTTTATACTTCGATATGTTTTATAGGTAGGTAACATATCTGAATTAGATATGAGCGCCGATGGCCAATGCCACGGCGGCGGCGTGGCCTTAAAATTTCCACGGCGGCGGCGGCGTCGCGGCGGCGCGACGTGGCCGGCCGTGGGCCTTAGAATTTGTTTTATCAGGGAAAGATTTCTTAAAAAAAACTTAAAGAAAACCATATTAAAAAGCTTTACCTATATTTTTTATAGGTAAAGCTATATTACTGTCGTTATATCGAGGTGCTGAGATGTCTCTACGACGCCGCCACCATGTGTGTCCAAGTACAGGATCAGCAGTCCAAACCCATCCAACTGCGCAGAGGATTGAGACAGGGGGATGTCATATCCCCGAAACTGTTCACGAGCGCATTGGAAGATATGTTTAAGACGCTGGATTGGAAAGGTAAGCGCATTAACATAAACGGCGATTACATCTCACACCTGCGATTCGCTGATGACATAGTCTTGATGGCGGAGTCGCTGGAGGAGCTAACCCAGATGCTGGACGGCCTAGCTTCAACCTCGCGACACATCGGTCTCGGCATGAATTTGGATAAAACCAAAGTCATGATCGATGGCCTCATTGACCCGGGACCGGTCGTCGTGCACGGCCACCCTCTCGAAATTGTTTCCGAATACACTTACCTCGGGCAAATTCTGCAGTTAGGTAAAAACAATTTTGAGAGGGAGGCCAAGAGAAGGATCCAGCTAGGCTGGGCAGCGTTTGGGAAACTACATCGAGTCTTCTCGTCATCTATACCGCAGTGCTTGAAAACTAAAGTTTTCAATCAGTGCGTCCTACCCGTCATGACCTACGGGGCTGAAACGTGGACACTCACGATAGGGCTGGTCCACCAGTTCAAAGTCGCTCAGCGAGCTATGGAAAGAGCTATGCTCGGAATCTCTCTGAAGGATAGGGTCCGTAACGAATGCATCCGACAGAGAACGAAAGTTATCGACATAGCTCAAAGAATTAGCAAGCTGAAGTGGCAGTGGGCCGGTCATATCTCGCGAAGAACCGACAACCGCTGGGGTAAACGAGGTCTTGAGTGGAGACCGCGACTCGTAGTGTAGGACGCCCTCCGGCCAGGTGGGATGACGATCTGCGAAAGACTGCAGGCAGATGCTGGATGCATCAAGCTGAAGACAGGGCGCTAAGGCGCTCCTTAGGGGAGGCCTATGTCCAGCAGTGGACTGCTATAGGCTGATGATGATGATATTTTTTAATAATTGTTAATATAATTTTACATTCTTTTAAATAAAATTGGAGATCACGTTTACTTACTGAATAATAATCATTTCAATACTTATTTTCTTTTATGAGAAACTGAGCCATTTTAAGTTAATACACGTTCACTCGGTGAAATATTCGACTCGACTGAGTGTGAGCGACGAGCGAGCGTAGCGTCGCGAGGCGACTAGGCGAACTAATACGGCCGGGCCGCGCGTGCGAGCGGGAGAGCAAGTTGCGACTCGTCGCGACGGCGCGCCGCGTGCTTCACTCGGCGACGACGCGTCGACATGAACTCACGGCGACGGCGGCGCGCCGGCGCGGCGCTCATATCTAATCTGAATATGGTTAAGTAGGTCGATTACTGTTTGACCTGTGGTTAGTGAGGGTTTTGACCTCTAATAACTATCATGTCAATGTGTTTAGTCGATCAAGCCGGTAGGTATTAGTAAGGCAAATAATTAAAATCTCGTTATTCTCTCATTTTCATCTTTTCAGCAATTTATTGCGTAACATAGATATCTCCAGTTGTAGCATCGGTCACTCTTATCCATTAATTTCCAGCAGCTTTCCTCCGAAAGTCTTGCTCATCTAACTTCCTTCACTAGATTTTGCCGATTCGCAGGTTCAAGTTTCCACTCATCACTTATGCTCTATAATGTCCATCGGTTCTATTGCTAATGTGAGGATATGGCATATATAATGATGCCAGGGCCCGTGGCTAAATAATGACAGCCGCACAGGACGATCGATTAGGTTAAGCTACGCTTACTGCGGTTGGTCTGTGAATGGATGACCATCTTTACATACCGAGACCCCTCCGTGCCTCGGAAAGCACGTTAAGCCGTTGCGTTGGTCCCGGCTGTCATTCGTGGCTCTTTGACAGTCGTTACGGGTAGTCAGAAGCCCGAAACTCTGACAACCAGCCTTACCAAGGGGTATAGTATTACCCAGTAACTGGGTTGTGGAGTTCAGATAGGCATTCGCTCCATGTTAAATACTGGTATTCAGCTGCATCCGGTTAGACTGGAAGCCTACCCCAACATAGTTGGGAAAAGGCTAAGCATGATGATGAATGATGCCAAAAAATTGTCCTGTGTCTTGATATATCTCTGGGCAAGTTTCATCCAAATCCGTTGAGCCGTTTTTGCGTGATTTAGTAACAAAC
The DNA here is from genome assembly GCA_963855955.1 of Luperina nickerlii. Classification (NCBI taxonomy): domain Eukaryota; kingdom Metazoa; phylum Arthropoda; class Insecta; order Lepidoptera; family Noctuidae; genus Luperina; species Luperina nickerlii. The sequence goes on along the minus strand of OY979677.1, from coordinate 6,165,902 downwards.
ATCTAAATCCAAACATCTAAACATCCAAATATACATAAATTTACATTTATAATATGTATTATATGTATATAATAAGTAGGATAGGATACTAGGAAGTAGGATAGTCTGCCACACATTAATTGATCACCTACTCATTTTATAGATTAAAAAAACACGGTTTCTTACTTTAGTTAAGGTATAAAAGTTAATTGAAACGGTGCTCGAGGATATATTCTGATCTGAAACTCATAATGAAAGGTTAGTGACTGAGTTTTAATTTAAAAGTTGTATTATAGTCGAAAATTACGTCATTTTAGAAAATGTGTTTATTTATTTTTCTATAATTCGGTAGATTAGATAATAGACGCGAAAAATAATTTTAATAAACGGTTTTAAGAATGTAGAAAATAAAACAAGATTAATAATTCGTTATTATTTTTAGGTATTATAATTTTCTTGCTCGTCGTGTATGCGGCCGTTGGGCGCGCCCAAAATACATTACTCGTAGAAGAGTGCCCTGAAGACCAGGAAATAGACTGGACCATCGAATTGTTGATCAAACACGAAGATTGTAACAAATTTTACAAGTGCACGTTCGGCAAACCCGTTGAATACACGTGTCCTTCAGATCTTTGGTTCAACTTAGAGACTCAGCAGTGTGACTGGAGGCACAACGTAGATTGTTCGGACCGCTATGTCCCTGGTGAAACGACTACTACCCCTAAACCCACGACCACACCTTCAACAACAACCACAACAACTCTTGCACCCACAACAACAACTACTACCACTACACCTGCTCCCACAACAACTACTTCCACAACTACCACAACAACTCCTGCACCCACAACAACCACATCCACGACTACTACCACTACCCCTGCACCAACAACTACTTCAACCACTACAACAACTCCTGCACCTACAACTACTACTTCAACTACAACAACTCCTGCACCAACAACAACTACCACAACTCCTGCACCAACAACAACTACCACAACCACTCCTGTGCCCACAACTACAACCACAACCACTCCTGTTCCCACAACCACCTCTACGACTACCACGACTCCTGCACCCACCACCACTACTTCTACAACGGCAGCACCGATAACTTTCTTGCCAAATGGTTGCCCCACAAACCCCCAAATTCACTGGCTCCTGCCCCACGAGAGTGACTGTAACGCCTTCTATTACTGTGTTTGGGGACAGCTGGTTCAGAGAGTGTGCCATATTCCTTTACACTTCAACAGAGTCCTTCAGGTGAGTTTTTAATGTTTACTATACTATAAGAAGTGGTGTAATATAAGAAGAATGTGAAAGTTGACATACAAAATAATGAGAGACTAAGTTGCTTTGTGCCTTTTCTTTAAAGAAAAGTCAAGCCTTGACTAGCCTTGACTTTTCTTTACATTAACATCTTTATACATATTTATCTCGGGTTATTTTTTATTTATTAGCAAATAATTTGACAATTTAACAGCGTAAATTAAGATCTATTTTTAGAAAGTTTGCATGTATGATTTAAAAAATAAGGATTATGCCACTTATAATGTGTAACAATTTAATAAGTCTGGATTATATCTTTAAAACCGGTTGCTTACATGATTACATAACATTATTCAAAAACTTACTGATTATATCAAAAGATTATTAATTTAAGATTGTTCATACACAATCATATTTCATAATCATACGTTTAAATATAATCATTATGTGAATAACACCGTATTTTAAAAGTAATTTAAATATCTTTTTTCTCTAATATTTACTCTCTATTTCCGAGTTATAAAAATCAAAAGTTAGTTTCACAAAATACACTGACGAACAATATAAAAAGCCACTAACTTATCATCTGGGGGCACGGTAGTGCCCCCGCCAAGACGAGCTTAAATATTTCCGAAACCAAGCAAGATAGGTTTTTGAAGTGAAGATTCATATGTATTTAATAACGCATAAAAATACAGTAAATTGAAACATCATTCTCCTGCCCTTATCCCAATTTATTTGTGCTCGGCGCAACATGTCTTTTTCTTCCATACTTCTCTACTGCCTACTACCTACTCGTCGGTACTGCCAGCAGCCGACCGGACGTAGGTACGAGATTGACTGTACATAGCACGAATTAAGTCTACATACTTTCTGGGCAAACCTTTCTCTTTCAAGGCCCACCACAGCACATCCCGAGGTACCCTATCATACGCTTTCTCCAGATCAATGAACGTCATGTGCAAGTTCTTGTGTGCACGTCTGTACTTCTCGCCCGAGAAACAAAAACAAAAAATTGTTAATGAAAGAAACAATGTAGTTGTTTCCTTCATTTTTTTAAGGTTACAATTTGGATAAACAAACAAATTAACTCATACAGTGGGTTTACGAAATTGCAACAAAATTTTTGAATCATTCAATATTTTGTATTGCCTCCGCGTGCTCTCAATACGGCTTCTACGCGATTTGGCATGGTGAGTACCAAATTCCTCACCATATGCTGAGGAATATTTTTCCATTCTTCAATAAGTGAAGTACGAAGTGAAGTTCGCTAGGGTTTAGATCAGAGATTCTCACTGGCCACTACATATGATGGATTCCCAAGTCTTGAAGGTACTCGTTTGATATTTCACTCACATACATCGGCCCATCCCTTGATATTTTAAATGAGTACTTTCAAGACGTAGGAATCGTGCCCACACGTGTACAGAACCTCTCCCGAGTGGGACTTTTTCTTCGAAACATTCTTGTGTAAAACGTTCTCCTAGCCGTCTGTACACTCGACGTCTCCCGTCATGATTATACAACACGAATCTCGATTCATCAGAGAACATTTCTCTGCCCCATCCGTCCTCACCCCATTCGATGTGCTCACGGGCATATCTTAATTTTGCAACTTTCGAAGAATCGATCTTCTCGGGCCGTTGTACACCTTGACTTGCTATTGCTTTAGTCTCCCTAAACCTCCGAAGCACTTGTTAGACAGTAGAATGTCTGACATCCATTGTTCTGGCCGTTTGTCTCTGGGATCTTCCCAATTGCACCATAGTGATGATCCTGGTAAATTCCTCTGATGTGAGAGGATGATGATACGTTTGTTTCAAAGCCTGCAGAAAGCACTTTTAGTTTAAAAAAACGTGAAAATAAAAAAAAATCTATCAGTTTGTAAAAAGGTTTTAATTTGCAATATCATACTGTTTTCATGATTTTTTTACTCCATGAAAATAATTTGTGTTGTTTAAGAGATATTTAGATTTCTTTAGGCACTTCTCAAGTGGCTTTTTTATATTGCTCGTCAGTGTAATACCCAGAAGTTAGTTTTTTCGGAAAAATGTTACAGGGTTAATATTGACTGAATTCCAATAGGTAATTTTATTCGAGGAATAATTTTGAATCTTTGACAATTCTTTCATACAAAAACTGTCAGACGTCAATTTTATTCCACGAATAAAAATTATCTGTCAATTGAAAAATCAGCCCTCAGAGTAACAGATACTCGTACATGTATTAACAATACATAGGTTTGCTCTTTATTGCAAGGCACATAATATATTTAGAGGGTGAATTCATACACGTATCCTTTCGAGGAATATAATAATAATATGTGTAATAAAATACCACCCATTTACTATAACTAATATAATTATGATAATATAATGACAATAAAATAATAATTTGTGTTTTTTCTCGTTTAGGTCTGCGATTGGCCTTCGGAAGCAGGATGTTTGGCCTCCCTCAACAAACATTTGGACTCCAGAAAATTGATATAAAACTATAAAACTATTTATGAAATAGAAAGAATTGGAATCTAGATAAAGTGGCACTGTATTATACTTTTTATTTTATACCTAACTGTATTTTGTACGATTAAAAACTAAGCAAATATCATTTTGTATTTATTATTTAAATTTATTTCCAAATCGAACTGAAATTGGTATTATTATAAATAAACGCCTCTGTATGTTTCGTTTTATGAATAAATAATCGTTGAAAAGGTAATCATAATAATAAGGTCTTTAATTCTGAACAATTGCGTTGTGGTATTTTCAGTAGTACTTGACAGAATGTCTCTTAGTTAAAAGTGTCCTTCTTGGCAAAGACCTCCTTTAACAGCTTCCACTGGTTCCTATTTCTGGCAACTCTGCTCCAATTAGGACTCCCTGTGTGTGCTTTAATGTGTATTTGCCTATTTCTATAGGCATCTTTGGGGTATAAGAGGAATTGATCTTAAGTTCCATGTTCTTAATAAATCATGTCAACAATAGCATTAATTTTCCGCATCTTTAGGTTTTACGTTATCAAAGTAATCTATACAAATAAATAAAATAGGAGTATTTGTTTGTAATATTAAAATAACCGCTTTTTACTATTTGCATATGGATGTATACATAGTACATATACCAAAATAACATTTTTTACAAGTTTTGTCTGTCTGTCTGTTTGTTCCGGCTAATCTCTGAAACGGCTGGACCGATTTTGACGGGACTTTCACTGGCAGATAGCTGATGTAATAAGGAGTAACGTAAGCAATTTTTATTTTAGAAAAAAAGGTTGCCACCAAAAAAAATTAAAACCAATGAAATGAAATCTATACATCTTCTATATACAAATAAATAAAATTGGAGTGTCTGTTTGTAATTAGAGCACATTCAGCCGAGTCAGAATTTAGAAAAATTCTTCTTGATGTTGGTGAGGGAAAGTGTCCAGAAGTGAATAGTACTCATGATATAGAACTACCTACCGGTTTTTGTCAGGTTCTGGCGAACACTGAAATTTTAATACATAGTATTTATGATGATATTCACAATCTCAACAATATCAAAGAAAATTCGTGCTTGTGTGAAGATCAATTTTAGCATCTATGAACTGAAAGGTTACTGCGCTTAATCAGCGAATTTTAGATAAGCTATCTGGTGAATCACAAACATACCTTTCCCAGTTTGCAATCCGGATGAAGTGGTAAATTACCCAACAGAATTTAAAAAAAAGGAACTAAATGGAGAAATATGTACAAAAACAAAATATCGATTCATAAAATAAAAGAATTTCATTAAAATTAGCATAGGAATTTCTTTACGCGGAATACAGAATTAATAAGTTATCGTAAACTCTGCGAACTGAACAATAACTTTTTTGTTAAATTTCATGCGGACGAAGTCGCGAGTAACAGCGAGACTAATAAAAAGAGAAAAAAAAATGATTTTTCGTATGTTTGTTTAGTACGCTTTTACGCTAAAACGGCTGAACGGATTTGGATGAAATTGAGCACATAGGTAGACCATGACCTGGATTAGGGGACATAGGATTTTTTATCCTGATATTTCCACTGGATCGAGTCTTATGCGGGAGAAACCGCGGGGCGCAGCTATTACTCAAATAGCGTAATTCGCTATATGAGTAATAGGTGCGCCCCGCGGCCTTGATCCCTACCTACTATGAGTTACGCTTAAAATTATTGCGAATAATTAAATAATTCATCATATTATAGTTATATATAGTTGGGAAAAGGCTAGGCAGATGATGATGTTTTATAGGCAACATAGGAGAATGGGGTTAAGTTGGTCAATTCCAGCTTTATCTGTGGTTTAGACCTCTAATAACGATCGTGTCATTTTGAATTAAAATCTCGTTATTCTCTCATTTTCAGCTTTCCAACAGTCTACTACAACACACATACCTCTCTAATGGCAGCATCGATCATTCTAATCCATAAATTCCCAGCAGCTTCCCACCGAAGGTCTTGCTCGTCTCACTTCCTACACTATAATCTACTTAGTTCTGCTGAAGGTGTTCGATTCAATAGAGCATGAGTACAGACCTTTTCCATAGCTTGCTGTATGATTTTTATACCTACTGCCAATTTGCCGTCGTTTAAGTAAATAAACTGACGCCCATGAGCTATGGAAAAGCCTGGGGGAAGTCTATGCCAAAGAGCAAAACAATCTAGAGGATTCTAATGTCTAAATCATTAATTTAAATACATTGTAAAACTAATTTTAAGAATGCTCTTAATAAGGCTATTTGAAATGAAATTAACACATCATGACGATTAGAACAGACCGATCAGATCAGAATCGTCAAATGCATTAGGTACTTATTCTTTTGTATGGCTACTTAATTCTAGGAATAGGTAACTAACCAATTCGAAATGTATCTTCAAATCCATACTAATATTATAAATTAGAAAGTAACTTTGTCTGTTTGTCTGTCTGTCTGTATGTTACCTTTCACGTCTAAGCCACTGAACAGATTTTGATAAAATTTGGCAGAGAGATAGATTGCATCCCAGGAAATGGATATATAGGATAGTTTTTATCGACATATCTCGCGGGCGAAGTCGCGGGCAGAAGCTGGTAATCTGTAAGTCTGGATAAACGTTCACAGGAATACATTTCTATTTATTCACAGCAACAACACTAATAACAAAAAGTTTTAATTATAATATACAAGCTAACACTAAAATATATATATTATATACAAGCATATAATAAAAAATAAAAGTAAAAAGTAGGATCCCATTGGGCATCGAAAAATTCATCCTCATCGCTGTCAATGGGATACCTAAGTGCCCAAAAGTCTGGCAGCATTACCACGTTGGACAGCAATGCTGCTTCTTTGGGTTAAAAATAGGCCAGCCCTCTGGTCACGTGAAGAGTCAACTTCACAGGATATGTTTCACAACAAAAAATCGTTATGTGGAGCTAAAGGCACAGTTTTTCATAATACGGTATATCAACTAAACATTTCTATGACATATTCCTACGAAAAAGTTGTGGAAGTCCTACAATAATTAGTTGGACCACAACGTTTTTTCTGAGGCAATTTTTTTTTAGCGAGATTACTTCTTGTCTCTTTTGTTGTGAAACAACAATTTAGGAATGCGAATCTTGAGTATCCCTGTGTTATGATATTGTATAAATACATTGATTAAATAGGTATTGTAGTTTATCAGATTGCAGGTGATAAATTATAATTGATAGTCTGCCACCGCCAAACGTTGATAATACATTAATTGATCATCTGCTCATCTCATAGATTAAAAGAACACGGTTTCCTACTTTAGTTAAGGTATAAAGCTTATTAGAAACGGTGCTCAGGGATACATTCTGATCCGAAACTCATAATGAAAGGTTAGTGAATGTGTTTATTATTTTTTCAATAATTCGGTAGATTAGATTATAGACGCGAAAAAAAAAACGATAAATAGCGGTTTTAAGATAGTAGAAAATAAAGCAAGATTAATAATTCGTTATTATTTTCAGGTGTTATAATTTTATTGCTCGTCGTGTATGCCGCCCTTGGGCGCACCCGAAATACAATACTCGTAGAAGAGTGTCCTAAAGACCAGGAAACAGACTGGACCATCGAAATGTTGATCAGACACGAGGATTGTAACAAATTTTACAAGTGTACGTTCGGCAAACCCGTTGAATACATATGTCCTGCTGATCTTTGGTTCGACTTAGAGACTCAGAAGTGTGACTGGAGGCACAACGTAGATTGTACGGACCGTTATGTACCTGGTGAAGACACGACTACTACCCCTGAACCCACGACCACACCTTCAACAACAACCACAACAACTCCTGCACCCACAACAACAACAACTACTACCACTACACCTGCTCCCACAACAACTACTTCCACAACTACTACAACAACTCCTGCACCCACAACAACCACATCCACGACTACTACCACCACCCCTGCACCAACAACTACTTCAACCACTACGACAACTCCTGCACCTACAACTACTACTTCAACTACAACAACTCCTGCACCAACAACAACTACCACAACTCCTGCACCAACAACAACTACCACAACTCCTGCACCAACAACAACTACCACAACCACTCCTGTGCCCACAACTACAACCACAACCACTCCTGTTCCCACAACCACCTCTACGACTACCACGACTCCTGCACCCACCACCACTACTTCTACAACGGCGGCACCGATAACTTTCTTGCCAAATGGTTGCCCCACAAACCCCCACATTCACTGGCTCCTGCCCCACGAGAGTGACTGTAACGCCTTCTATTACTGTGTTTGGGGACAGCTGGTTCAGAGAGTGTGCCCTAGTACTTTACATTTCAACAGAATCCTTCAGGTGAGTCAAAGTTTTTAATGTTTACTATAGTGATGTGGTGTAATATAAACATGGGAAAGTTAACATAAAAAATAATGAGATACTGAGTAGCTTTGTGCCCATTACAAGCCTTGAATATTTTCTTTCTTAATGTTATTTGTCGTCGTCCAAATCAAAAGGGACCTTATGGCGGTAACTAGTTTCCGAGATATTAATAAATTTGTAAAATACCTCAAAAAAATCGTTTTTTTATTAACCGTATTTTTAAAAAGATGATTGTATTTACTACATGTAAGATGTGTTCAACTTTTCGAAAAGTCAATTTATAAAAGTTTTGTATTCATCTAAAGTTTAGTAAAAAAGGAACCTTATCGCGGCAAGACCTAACAAATCGTTTTTCTTGTAATTCAAACCATATATTATATCGACATTTTAATATGTTCCCACAACAAACAAGTTTATGCAAGGATTGTAAGAATTTCCATTAGTAATAATCATAGTCAATCAAAGTATACCATCAGTTACATAACTTCACACTAAAACGTAACTTTTTTTTACGGCATACTTAAATTGCGATTTTCTCGAAACTTATAATTTTGATCAGTGAACTTCAAAAATTCGTAAAAAATTAACGGTAGTGGTTAGAAGGTTGGTTCTTTCTTGGGTCTATAGTTCGGTATATTTATGTAGTTTTCAGCTCTGTAGATAACTCATTTCCGCCATAAGGTCCCTTTTGATTTGGACGACCACATTTTCATTTATTTGTAAATAATTTAGCAATTTAATAGTGTGAAATAAGATGAAAAGTTTGCGAGTATGAATTCTAAAAATACAATTGTGCCAATTATAATGTGTATCTAACAATTTAATAAGTGAGGATAATATCTTTATAACGGTTTATTTACATAAAACATAACATTACTCAAAAATCTACAGATAATATCAAAAGATTATCAATGTGAAGTTGTTCAAAAGCGATCATATTTCGTGAACGTAAATATTATTTTTTTTACTATGTGAATATAACTTTAAAAAATCCAGAAAATTGTATAGGGTCAATATTGACAAAATTCGATATAAAATAACAGGCTCTAAAACCATATTTTGCACCATATAGTCATACGATAACGATAGGTTCGCTCTTTATGACAAGGCACAAAGTATAATTGGCGTAATATGGGTGAATTCATATATCTCTTCTGCCCCTTCAGGGACAAGTGTAATATTATTTTCATAAAATATCTTTAATAAAATAGCGCTTGTTTAATGTAACTAATATAATTGTGATAATTTAATGACAATAAAATAATAATTTGTGTATTTTTCTCGTTTAGGTCTGCGATTGGCCTTGGGATGCGGGATGTCCGGTATCTCTGAACAAACATTTGGACTCCAGATAATTGATGAGCTATCTACAAAAATATTTATAAAACAAAACGAATTGGAATCTAGATAAAGTGGCACTGTTTTATGCTCTTTTTTATACCTAATATAATATTATATACTATATCGTATTTTGAACCATTCTATTTTTTCAGTTTGTATTTATTATTTGGATTTTTTCCAAACCATACTTAATTAAGTATCTATTGTTAAATAGAAACGCCTCTGAATGATTTCTTATAAGAGTACATATGCATGAATAATCGTTCAAAATGTAATACAAAGAAAAATAATACAAAGAAAAGATCGTTTAATTGCTAGGATAGATTAGAATAGAATAAAATAAATAATCAAATCAAAGATAATGTTTGAATCCGACTCGGATGAGCAGCGTTCGGGAAACTTCGTAATATCCTCTCGTCTCGTACCTCAAGACGAAAGTCTTTGACCAGTGCGTGTTGCCAGTACCTATGGTACTGAAACTTGGTCGCTCACAATGAGTCTCATTAGAAGGCTGAAAGTCACCTAAAGGGCAATGGAGCGGGCTATGATTATGTGTCCTATGTGATCGAATCAGAAATGAAGAGATCCGTAGGAGAACCAAGTAACCGACAGTGGGCATTGCTCGCAGAACAGATGGCCAATGGAGTCAAAAGATTCTGGAGTGGCGACCGCGTACCAGAATACGAAGCGTTGGAAAGGGACCCCACAAGGTGGACCTCTGTGGTTGACCTATTTCTTTCTCAGGATGCCATCTGTCTCCTTGCTAAATTTTAACGAAATCCGTTCTGTGGTTTAGGCGTGAAAAGGTAACATACAGACAGACAGACAAAGTTTTTAATATAACTAGCAGAGAGAAGCAGGTCATCCTGAACTCGACACTGCTTTGAGTAATGATTTCCCATTGCTTGCGAGCTTTGAGTAATGATTTCCCATTGCTTGCGAAGTGTTACTGAATTAATGAACGCCTGCGTTCCTGTAGGTATATACTACCTAATGGTACAACACTGGTACACCGACTGAATGGTTTCTTACAGATTATTCCTGACGAACATCTATGACTAAAATAATATAACAGTAGATTGTAAACACACGGGATTTCTCATTAACAGTCGCCTAACCTTATATATTTATTTTTATAATAACCAAAGATTACAGAAAAGGCCCAAACTGTATGTTTTACTGTGTACGTTTTACGAACTATCATAATGGAATAGTATAACAAAATGTAAAAAAAGAAAGTAAAAAAAATATCAATTGTTGGGAATCGAACACAGGTTTGCAAAGCAGTCGTCAAACCGGTAAGCTATTTTTTTTATTGATCAATTGGCGCTCTTGACATCGATCACGCCTGATAAAAAGCAATGGTCTATGTTTGAACGAGCGTGCGCAGAAGATGCCTAAGGCACTGTAACTCCCTCGCATTGACGAAACATAGCAAGCTGATTGACGCCGGACTCCGGTGGGAGGGTGGTCGCAAACCAGGCAGGCGTTAATGTGAATTGGCCGTGTTGGGAGTGACTGTTTAGGATGCGCCGAGTGCTCGGTTCAGTAGAGTAACTGGCGGAACAAACTGCGCTACACGAGGAGGCTTCTTCATGCATAACAAAATATTTATTTATTTTGTTGAAGTTGAGCCGTTCTTATATTAGGTATGTCATAGCGGGATGATAATCATTTAAAAGGTTAAATCCGTAACTATCTTCTATATTCGTTTCCTATTCAGCCCAATGCAGCAGCGAAGTAATGAAATAATTCGACTGTTGTCATACACTGGTATATTATGTACTGTCTCATTTCAGTTTAATTTTTATTTTGGGAAGGTTTTTGCGATTTCGAGACTTTTCTAGTACTCAAACGTTCTATAGTTTTTTCATACTTATAAGAAACAAAATATTATATCAAAATATTATATCCACATTTTTTTGTTTGAAAATTGCCCATTGTCTTGGTGACTGCATTTTTTTCAAAATCTGTATATGCAGGTCGAAATGTTTGAAAAAGTTAAGAAGTCTCCTAAGGCCGTTTTCTTGTAGCGACAACGGCTAAGGTACCTGCCCTTATTATCCCATCTCAAAAATCAATCTTGTATATTATGTTATGATTAACTGCTTAGCTCCATAATAGTGTTGGTTTGCCTTTTTACAATTTGAGGTTAACTATAGGAGAATACGAAAAAATTGCAATATTGCACATCCTTCATAGCGAATAGCGTGATAATTACACAGAATACAGACTGACCAGACTAGGATATCTATGCATAATTTTAACAAAATATATTCGGTAGATTTTGCGAGATGCTGAATAAAAAAACATTAAGTACTTTTTCCGAGGACTGGAAACGATTTTAGAATCGCTTCCAGCGAAAAAATATTTTTATGAAGTTTTGTCAGTTTGTCTATTATTCAGATAAACAGAAAAAACTTCAAAACATTTTATTTTCGGTGTTTGGCCTGACACGCACCACGAGTTTACTTTTTGCAACTCGATTTTAGAATCGCGCTGTAAAATATCGCAGAAAGTACAGTACACGCACTGCGATAAAAAAAATCGTTGATCATTGCTCATTCTCAAGGATTCGGTACAAATAAAAATAATGTCAATACTACTCATCCTTTTACAGCGGATAGCTTTATTAAGGCTTTCTTTTATCGGTAATACAATGATCTTCGGCTATATCCCAAAAAAATCTATGGCTATTATAGAATAAAAATTCAAACATTTGACAGATTACTGAGAATGTTCCACGTCTACTTCTTTTCGTATTGAAACTCCAGTGGACATGTTTATTCTAGGCAGAACGGAATACGAATGGGCGCCGGCTGGCCCGAGTTCACGATTTTTTTGTCACAATGCGCACGGGACCATACAGAGATTCAGCTCTGAAGGTCTGAATCATTACGTAATCGCTGCAGTCATCTGTGTCGGGATGCTAAAAGACGCTATTTCCACGACCAACTCAATAACCGCAGTTCTTCCGATGTATGGAAATTTCTCAAATCTGTAGGCATAGGCAAGTCACCTGCCAACCAGTGTAAGGATGTGAACCTCAATGATCTCAACAAGCATTTCCCTCTCCTTCCCTTTTCTCTTGATCCGTCTGTCAAGGCTGCTACACTAGAGAGTCTTGCTAGTTTGCCGTTACTACAATATTCTCACTGTTACTGAGGATGACGTTAAGAAGTCTATACTTGCGATTACTTCTTCTGCAGTCGGTAATGATAAGTTGTGTTCAAGAATGATAACTCCTATCCTTTCCTCATTACTTCCTGTTCTCACTCACATCTTCAATTACTCATTTTCCTCTTGCTCCTTTCCGTCAGTTTGGAAACAGGCTCACATACTTCAGACCTATTTCTATTCATCATCATCATTTTGTTTTTCATTTCTCTCTAAAGTTTTTGAACACATAGACTATAGACAATTATCATTTTTCTTGGCGTCAAACTCGATAATATCCCCTTTTCAATCCGGTTTTCGCTCGGGTCACAGTACTGTAACCGCACTTTTGAAGGTGACTGACGACATCCGTTGGGCTATGGAGAATAAGTCCCTTACTGTTCTTGTACTGCTTGACTTTAGTAGCGCCTTCAACTCAGTAGATTTCGACATTTTACTAGGTTTACTCAAATCTATCAATTTCTCTTGTTCCACTTTAGCTTGGTTCAGTTCTTACCTTCGGGGACGCTCTCACGTGTGTTCGCCTGGAGGAGTCCTTCTCTGATTGGTGTAGCCTCAATGAGAGTGTTCCTCAGGGTAGCGTTCTCTCTCCGCTCCTTTTTTCAATTTTCATAAACTTTGTTACCAGAGTAATTTCCTCTAGTTTTCATCTCTACGCAGATGACTTGCAGCTTTATCGACATTTTACTGTAGCTAACGCGAGTTCTGCAATTGCTGCAATGAATCATGACCTGGCTCGCATCAGCGTTTGGGCTAAGTCATTTGGTTTGCAAATTAACCCAACTAAATCCCAGGCCATAATCATAGGCAGATTCGTTCGCAATGCAGCTGATGTTACATCTCTGATGCCTTTATATCTCGATAGTGTTCGCATTGACTATACTGAAACCGCTAAAAATCTGGGTGTAGTTATTGTCTCCAACCTTTCGTGGCGTGCTCTGCTCAGGTCAGTGAGGTCAGCCGAAAGGTACATTTCTCCTTTCATTCGCTGAAATGCCTTCATAGTCTTCTGCCCTTGAAGATTAAAATTTCATTGGCACAAAAACTTATTCAGCCGATTATAGATTATGCCGATGCTTGCTACCTGGATGCTACTGAGGAGCTACTAAACAAGCTTGAGCGCTTGCAAAACCTGTGCATTCGCTTTGTTTTCGGTCTTCGTAAGTATGACCATGTCTCTCACCTTCGCAAGGAACCCAAGTGGCTCCCAAACCGTCTTCGCAGGAATACTCGGATTTTATGTCTCCTCTTTAACATCTTACACAACCCGTCTTATCCTTCCTACTTGTGTGAGCGTTTTTCTTACGCTCGCCCTAACGACGCACGATGTAGATCACACCTAAGATCCCTCCTTAAATCTCATCCTCATAAAACAAGCTACTGTAGCGGTATCTACAACGCCACATACAAACAACGCGTCATACTGACGTCACGCATATTCTGCATCGCGCAAGCAGAGTTTACCGCGCAACTAGCATAGATACAACAGCCCCACATGAATCAACGGGGCAGTTGCCCGCCAGACACAACACCCGTCTGGTCGGAGGATCCTCCCTTTTCTATGGAGGTTGAGTGAACTTTACACCCTGTTCCTCATACCTCTATACTGGTGACCCCGACGTGATCGTCAGCGCAGCCTTCGTGCAAATACTTCAGCGTGACGTCATCATCATCACTCCCGCAAGCTTTAGCGGCGAGTCACCCAGCCAGCCAGCTCCCACGGCTTCAACGGGTATCCTGACCACCAGCATGCAGCGACCGCGCATACCTGGTCATCACCCTCAGCCTCATCAGCAACCTCGGCACAGCACACTGCACTTTCGGCCGGTCAACAAGAAGAGCTCAATTCCTCTCCTGGTCGACGCAGCAGCCAGCCTCAACTCGGCGCTGTACTACATCCGACGCACTGGAGCATAACGCAGCGCCACCCCGACTCACTGGGGACATCTTCGCAGACAGTTGCGACTCACCGTGAACTATGCGGCAACCGGTTCCGACTCACTGGAACCTCAGCTGGCCTGGCAAGCATCGCAAGATACAAGACTCAGCCCACTATCGACCTCCGGTCTCCGGGGGGGAGTGATGTAGCGGTATCTACAACGCCACATACAAACAACGCGTCATACTGACGTCACGCAAATCCTGCATCGCGCAAGCAGAGTTTACCGCGCAACTAGCATAGATACAACGGCCCCACATGAATCAACGGGCAGTTGCCCGCTGTTCCTCATACCTCTATACTACTATTGTTATTCCTTCTCTGTCCATGCTGAAAGATTGTAGATTTAATCGCGCGCGACACAAACGCACCGCTTGTTGCGCGACTTGCGGTGCCTTTGTGTCGCGTGTCGTGTCGCGCCTGTTTGTAGGAGTCTTTATTCGATGTCGGTAACTGAAGGCCAATTCTCGTAATTTAAAACGTTCAAAATCTAGTCGCAGTCTCATCTCAGCGACAAAGAAATGTCAAAAACTTGTCAAAATGTAGGGAAATTTGAAGTATTTTTGACAGATTGAGACTGAGATCAGACTGTGAACGTTGTTAAAATTAGTAGAATTGCCCCGCTGGTCTTTGTGAACATCACTACTTACAACCTACTAAAGTTTTGATAAAGAGCTTCCTTTATGTAAACTTTAGTAGGTTGTAAGGTGACGTGCTAGACGTTGTAACCGCCTGTCATCTGGACGTCGCCTTCGTGTAAGGCGGCGCTGCTTATGAAAAAGCTAAAAAGGTACTGAAAATAAAAAAAAACACTGGCACTCCGGTAGTGCCGACAGAAGTGAAAACTTGAACAATTACGAGTGTATTTTGTGAATCGTCTTATAAACAAAATACGCGTGTTAAGGTGTGTTCCTTATTTTATAGGGTTTTTTGCAAATCAGGTATGATGACCAAAGTGACTGGTTTATTCTTCTCGTGAAAGGAATTTATTCAGATTTACAAATAAGCACACAGGATAGACTTCAGTTCGTGGTGTTGGTCGCGGCAGTGGTAAGAGAAGCAAGCCGCTCGCATGGAGCTCGTCGTCAGTTATATATCCGTGGTTCAGCGCCATCTCGTCGTTGTTGGATGAACTACGTAGTTAGTACGCGAGGCCCTCGTAGTTCTTCCCGATGTGCATAGATGGCGCTGTCCTCAACAACGCGCGTCTTACGTTTTACGTCTCACGAATTTTCGATCAGGGTCACGTGACCTGACGCGAGTTTAGAAGTTTTTACCCATTCCAAAAAAAGTACACAGCGCCGCTAAAGAAGTTTTCACTTCAAAAAAACCGTTACATCTTGTACATTTTTATGCAGCAGTATACAGCAGTAACCCAATAGTAATCTTATTGTGACGAGAATAAAGATCACATTTTGACAGTGATACAAAATCAGACATTGAGAGGACTGTAGTTCTCTATTTCACCATGTTCAGTTGTTCACCCATGTTGGTAAAGTAGGAACCTTATAATTAATGGAAAGGTAAAACTAGCACTTTACTATTTAAGTAGGTAGTCTGGAACTACACATACTTATGGAAATGAAATAAAGGACTATTCTTACATGAAAAGTTGCTCGTCCGATTACACTTTCCTACTAAATGATTAGGTAGCGGTGGAACCTTCTTGGGGTGCTTGCAAAAGTTACTAAAATTAATATAAGACATATCAAGGTTATAATTGTATTCAGCCTCTCAATTCTGTACATTCAGAGTCCCACTACGGAGGCGAGGGAATTGTACTAATATTGTTATTTTTTACAGGAAAAATTTCATCTGCTGCTGCGAATATTAAGAGTGCTTCAGCACAATTATATTCATTGCCATCAGAAATTACAGGCAATGAGCAAAGCTTTCTGTCCATAATGTCTAAAGTCTCAGTCATTATTATTATTATTAGGTTGTTTAGGTATGTTTTAAGTTTGATCTCCTTAATGGTGCATTCGTTTTGGATAAGAAATATCCGTTGGAATATGTTCACTACTATAACTAGAGGTTAGATTATACCAAGTTAATAAAGAGGCTAAGTTAGAGAACAGTTAGAAAGGTCGGAACAACGCGCGACGTGTGGCAGTTCCCGAGTTCAAAATTCATAAGATTGTGTACCTACTGGAGAAAGAAAATCGTTTATGGATTTTTTTTTGTCAGATTATTAGAAAATGCACCATTTGATGGCTGGGGAATTTCAGAATCATTAATAATAGCATTGTTGCCTCTTTATTATATTCTTGTACAGATTTGGGAGGGGAGCTTGGTTTGAGAAAGACAGTATTTCTATGGCTAGTTGAAGGCGGCATTCTATTAGGTAAAGACAATAATGGAGAATCTGCAAATGTATGAAGGTAAATGTATGTATGAAGGTGTATCAGCATAATATGATTTCGTTACTGGGGGTATACTTTTGCCGCCCCAACATAAGATAATTAACTCTGTGCAATGTATGTTATAATAAATTTTTGCCTAGAAAATTCTAGACAAGATTTATTCGTAGCATGGTGAAAGTACCAGAGCAAAGGCAGCAAGATGCAGTTTCTTGTTCTCTTTCACAACTGTGTGGCGAGGTTAGGACCAGCCGGTCGATTCTGTAAAAATCTCACCGTGAAAACTCAGGTGAAGTGAGTTTGTTTTTGCTAGGAATTCAGACTATTGACAGCTCACTCCACGCTTACTTCATCTAAGTTTTCACGGTGAGATTTTTACAGAATAGCACGGCTGTAGTGATATTCTGTAGAAAACTCACCGTGAAAACTGAGGTGAAGTGAGCGTGAAGTGAGCTGTCAACACTACCAAACCGTAGCATCAGGTGGAATGACAGCTTACTTCGAGCTCACTTCACCTAAGTTTTCACGGTGAGTTTTCTACAGAATACCACTACAACCGTGTTATTCACGGGGACATATTTACAGAATATATAGACTGCACTGAATTTTAGTATGACCAAAATAACAGCAATTGAAACACTCCAAAAAATATACCTAACATATAAAAATTATTGTTACATTTGTTACAACTATGGATTGGGATGGCCAATTGATTGTACCATTATTAACAATGGTTTTAAGATTGAGGCGTCTGACTTTTAAAATTGGACCGCAACCAATTGGTGGCGTTATTATATATCAATAACTTCCTCCAGAAACCATTCCGCAGGAACACCATGCACTTAACTCATTCTAGTAACATTATGAGTAGGTATAAAAGCTTTAAAATTTTATGTTTCAAGAGTTTTGTTCGTAATAAAAGAATTTGTGTCAAAGATTTTTTATTGCCCCCAATTTTTTTGACGCTGCCGTTTATTATATTTTGGAAGGTTTTGTTGGCATATCTTGTGAAACAATTATTTCGGAGCAGTTAGGTTCTGATGCAGTAACTAGTGTAGAAGTCGGTGCAACCACACCCGAAGACTCGGAACCGTGGTTTTTATGGGTACGGCGGCACGTATTGCAGTGTTTGTAAACATGCACCCGACTTCTTTTTAAGTGCCGAGCCGAAGACGACCCCTCGGTATCCATGCCCCATTGGATCATATTTATCTGTTCTGTGGATAATATAGTAACAAAAGTGCCTGTCGAGTGCCGGGGGAACAAAGTCCCCCTGGTCAGGCGGGTCATTATTTTTCCGCGCTAAATAACAAAAAAAAACTTACTACTACCGAAGATAATACACAAAACTAAAATTATACTATAAGTACTTAAAAGAAAATGAACACTAAAACTACCACTAATGACCTTTAAATACAGGTTTTTTTTAATTTTATCTCAAAAAGGACGCGACTGCCAAGTTAGAAGTTTCCCGCGCTTTTAGTTTTACCATGTTGATTTTTAGGGTTCCGTAGTCAACTAGGAACCCTTATAGTTTCGCCATGTCTGTCTGTCCGTCTGTCCGTCCTCACTTAATCTCTGTGACCGTTAGCACTAGAAAGCTGAAATTTGGTACCAATATGTATATCAATCACGCCGACAAAGTGGTAAAATAAAAAATGGAAAAAAATGTTTTATTAGGGTAGCCCCCCTATATGTAAAGTGGGAAGTGATTTTTTTTTTTATTTCAACCCTAACGTGTGATATATTGTTGGAAAGGTATTTAAAAATGAATAGGGGTTTACTAAAATCATTTTTTGATAATGTCAATAATTTCGGAAATAATCGCTCCAAAAGTAAAAAACAATGTGTCCCCCCCCCCCTCTAACTTTTGAACCATAAGTTTAAAAAATATGAAAAAAATCTGTAAAGTAGAACTTTATAAGGACTTTCTAGGAAAATTATTTTGAACTTGATGGAAACAACAGTTTTTGTACAAAAAAGACAAAAAGTTGTACAAAATAATTTCTGGACTAATTTTGTAGTATAATCGTATATGCAAGCATTTTTTTAACTTCGTTTACATATTTTATTATCCTAAACGTATCCCTTTGTGTTCGCGCTAAAAACCGTCACGAGTTGGAGCGCCTGCCGCGGAGCGTGCAATGATGCACGCTCCGTGTTCGCGCACGTACCCACTACCGGGAGCAGTTGCAGGAGCGCGGAGCGCTGCTGGAGCGCGAACATAATGGATACCCACTTTTAAACTTATAAGTGGGAACACTTATTGTGACGGACGGGAAACTACGGAACCCTACACTGAGCGTGGCCCGACACGCTCTTGGCCGGTTTTTTTTCTCCCTTTGGCAATTGAGCTGATGTTACATACACGTTGATAATAATTTCTCGCCAATTCTTACGACTTCTAACTGATAATAACCTAATAAAAATAAAAAATAATAAAATATTGTTTTATTGCATCCATAACCATGGAATTGGTAAATAGGTACTAAGTATTATAAAGTACTGTGAACAACTTAAGTAAAAATTGCAAAATTTTTGTAATTCAAGCTTTACACTTTCCAGCAGCTCTCCAGTAAATTGTTAGGCAAATGCACAGGTAATAGGCATGACAGAATAGTTTCGAGACCTCTGCCTGTTTGAATTTGAATAATATACCAAATAAAGATAACCAAACCAAACAAAACCAAACAAAGATTAACCAAATAAAGATTTGGCTAAAAGGACGCCGGAAGAGCCGCCGCCGCCTCTTTGGTGGGAAAGTCATTGCGGAAATATCATCATATATTTTTACAATGTTCATGTTTAATTGTTAATTAATTTGAGAAATCGCCTAAGTTGTGTTATTCTAATACTTTTCTATAATCTTTATTATTCAAGTATTCTAACATAAGAAGTGGGATTGGGTTTATACCCAATCTGCGTCGGTCTCCTATTCTATGACTTACCTACTTAACAAAGAAGAGGAGAACAAACTAATAATAAAAATTACGACGGACTTCGTTTATCATCAGACTTAGATATATTCGTATCTTTAATTTGCTGTATTTTTTTCGGCAGGCACTGACTTTGTAGAGTTTCTGTAAAAATTATATGAGCAAAAGACATAAAAAATAACATATAATTCTTTAAATTGTAGATATGTATTTTTACTCATTCAAATGGGAGTAGGTACCTATTCACCTAGTTAGTCTCATACGCCGACTTTACGAGGACGGACCTGCGACTGTTCGGATAGACGACGTTGACTCGAAAAGTTTTCATACACATGCTGGTGTCCGACAGGATGCATACTCTCTCGGTGTGAGTGTATTATGAGAATCGTTCTGGATCAATGGGACAAAGGCATTTCAGTGGGAGGTCGGAACATATATCTAACTTAAGATATGCCGACGACACTACTCTTCTCACACAAACAAGAGAAGACATGGAACACTTGCTGACCCGTCTAGAGACAACAAGCCTCTCCTTCGGACTAACGGTCAACAGAGACAAGACCAAGTTGATGAACATGGACCGAGCTGAACTAAACCATCCTGACATCTCTATGGTTGGCAACTGTGAGGTTGTCCAATCTTATGTGTACCCCGGTTTCACTATCACAAACACTGGAGGATGTGAAGACGAGATATTCGAAGGAGATGTGCTAACACACGTTCTGCCGTTGACAAGCTTAAAAGAGTCTGGTGCAACCGTAATATCACCAAAGCCACAAAAGTCTGCCTAATGAGAAGCCTTAGTCTTCCCGATTTCCTATATGGCGCAGAAACGTGGACGGTTCGCCTCAAAGACCGACGCAAAATCGATGCACTATAAATGTGGTGCTGGCGGCGACTGCTGCGGATTATAGGAATGCGGACAGCGTTTAGGACCAATGTTTCGATCCTGGAGGAGCTAAAAGTCAAGCAGAGATTATCGTCGACTGTGCCGTGGTTCGTAACGAACACTTCATGGAACGACTCGACGCAAGCGGTCACGCGGTCGGTCACCTACGCGTTGGACAGACCTTATCAAAGCGTCAACACAAACCTCCATAGTTCAGATTTACCGCGACACTGAAGACCGGAACAAGTGGAGGAACGACACGAGGGCTGCTTTGACCAAAGAAAATGCAGAGTCATCAAGCACGACCACTCTTTCAAGAGTGAACGACTAAGGAGGAGGAGGAGGATGTAGTTTTTATTTATGTCTAAGCTGGTACTTCTTTAAGTGACAAATTCACCATATTAATAGATATAATGTGTGAGTTCTTTTATATAATATTTTATTAGTGAACAAGTCGTTGGAGTACCTATAATAAATAAATAAACATCAAAACTCATCAATTTTTTTAAATGGGTTACTCATCTCGTGTTTTATTTTGGTTTTCTACTAACTATATGGCTTTAATGGCTTAAGCACTCTTTCTCTTATGGCCATATTTGCACCTGGTTTCATTAAAATCAGTCTGTCAATTGTTCAGAAAGTAATCCAAACCCATTCACCGCAGTTTCTTGCCATAGTTGGCGACCTCCCCCGTCGTTCATCAGGTACTTACAGTTACAAAACTACTGGAAGTAGAACCCAGCCAAACATCCAAACCACGGCACCATCATCTTTTATAAACATGTGACTTGACCTCCTGAGACTAACATTCATGATCTCTTACATCAATCGGTGATCTATGTACCAATAAAGAACTTCGTACGTTACGTTAGTTATAAGAGGAGCAAAATGTTGTGTATTCATGTTATTAGTCAATATTTTTTGTACATTTGTAGCGGTATCTACAACGCCACATGCGAACAACGCGTCATACTGACGTCACGCAAAATCCTGTATTCCGCAAGCAGAGTTTACCGTGTAACTAGCATAGATACAACGGCCCCGGCATGAATCATCGGGCAGTTGCCCGGCAGACACAACATCCGTCTGGTGGGAGGATCCTTCCTTTTCTATAGAGTATGAGTGAACTTTACATCCTGTTCCTCATACCTCTGTACATTTATCATGTACATAACTAAGTACCTAGTAAAAGGTAGGCCCTGGCAGCTGATAGTATGTCATGCTCACTCAAATGTCTCGCTGACGGTGGCGTGTGTGTTGGATCATTTAGCTCCCTTCAAAATGGTTGAGCTGAATGGTGCTGATTTATGCGTCGTGTTCGTGAACGGGCGCCATCAGTTGGGGTTGGTCATCACTTAGCTGCCTCGGCTTATTTTTAATTAATTTATTTTTGGATTGTAGTTTGTTAAGTACTATTTGTTGTACTCTGGACGCTTTTAACACGTACGTCTTTCTTAATTTTTTACATCGTTCTCACATTATATAATTTTAAAATCAAAAGTAATGATGTAACTAATATTTTTGTAAAATATCATTTAAAAAGAGTGACCATGGAGTTTCTTGTCCGTTCTTCTCCATAGGTACCTACGCTTTGGAATGGTCAACTAGCTTCATATTTTCGTACCGATGATTTCGTACCGAAACACACATCATGCCGTGTTGCCGACATCACAATTATAATATAACTGGCATTATATCAATACGTCCTTCTTTCGCCTTCTTCTTTCGTAAGGATTCATGAACACGATTTCGGAAAAAAAATAATATAATAGAACTGCATTTAAATGTTTCAGCCAGGCAACGATTATCGATGATGACTGTCTTGTCATGCACGAGGCAACTACGGCCGCAATCATAAAGAGCCACAAGGTTACTGAGGCGCGTGGCCAAAATCTGAACTAACGCCGCCATCTTGTTTTTTGAATACATTCCAAGTGACATTTCAAAAAACAATTGCACAATAATGTTCACCAACAACGCCCCCCGTCAATGTCATTCGGGGGCCAACAGACCGCAAGTCGCGGAGGAAATATATAAAAAAAGTAGCAGGGGTTGTTATTATATCGATGCCGAACTCGAAATAGTAATTAATTTTTTTTTGTCTGTTTGTCGGCTTATTAGATTTAGATGCAGTTTTCACTAATATATTGTAGTAAGCTTCATTTAACATTTAGTGTTTATTTCATGTCAATCGGTTCATAAATAAAAAAAGTTATGTCAATTTAAAGAATCACGGTGAACATTGGTTAAGGCATTCTATCAGAGTCCGTATACGTCTCGCGCCTGCGCGTCCGTGGCTGTGAAGGTACGAAGTTAAGGTACGCTTGCTGTCGCTTCATCAGGCACATTGTTGCCAGGTGGGAACATTGCTCATACAATGTTCAAAATTCCGATCGATTTAGACCGCACAGAAAGCCCTGTTTGTAATATTTCAAGAAAGATCAATAAAGCTAAGGTTCTTCGTGATTGTAGCCTTATTATATGGGAAGAGTTCACAATGGCCAATCGAAAAGCAGTAGAAGCAGTAGACAGAAAGTTGCGTGATGTCAAGCAAAATGATCAACCCATTGGTGGCATTACTATGCTTTTTTGTGGCGATTTTCGTCAGACTCTCCCTGTAATACCACGTGGAACAAGGGCTGATGAAGTTAGAGCCTGCCCAAAGAGTTCTCGACTGTGGCATTAGATTATCCCTTTACATTTGACATTAAATATGCGTGCGCAAATTGGAGGCAACGAAAATGCTCAAGAATTTTCAGATTTGCTACTTGAGATTGTTAACGGTGTGTATCCGCAGGAACAAGGAAAAGTTGTTCTTAATGAAAACCTATGCAAGATAGTTTCATCAATGCGAGACCTCATATCATCTGTGTATGGAAATGCAACGCAAATACCAACTTGCGAAAATTCCTGGCTTTGCGAAAGAGCTATTTTGACGCCACCAAACGACCAAGCAGCAAAAATAAACGCTGAAATTTTGAGCTCTGTTCCGGGGGATTATGTTGAGTATATTTCCATTAACAGAGTCATGGAAGAAGGAGAATCTAAAAGCTACCCAGTAGAATTTTTAGAATCCCTCAATGCTCTCCTGGACTACCAGCACATAAAATAAAATTAAAAGTAGGCGTACCCATAATGCTTCTTAGAAATTTAAGCCCCCCAAAACTTTGCAATTGCACCAGTTTAAATGTGACCAATTTACAACGAAATCTGATAGAAGCAGAGATTTTAACAGGGTGTGGAAAGATGAAAGTGTTTTCATTCGTCGGATTCCTCTCATTCCAAACAATTTTCCGTTTAGTTTTAAACGAGTCCAGTTTCCAGTCAGCCTATGTTTTGCGATGACAATTAATAAAGCCCAAGGTCAGACGCTGAAAGTTGTGGGTGTAGATCTAAGTATCAGCTGTTTCTCGCACGGTCAGTTGTATGTGGCTCTGTCACGGGTTAGCAATCCTAAGAGCCTGTATGCTTTCATCCCCGATGGCCATACGTGAAATATCGTATACAGAGGAGCATTACTCTAAAGTAAATTTTTAGCTACCCAAACGACGGTATATGTAATTCAAAATATGCTGCCCGAAAAGTCACTATTCCACGCGGACGAAGTCGCGGGCTCAGCTAGTTTAAAATATAAGTAATAAAGTAAAATTGTGGTCACTGCGACTTTCAATCTTATTGGAACTGCATTATATTCACATATGATATGACAATCTATTAGGGCTTCCAAACAATTTTCAAGATATGGACTAATACATGTAAGTGTGACGGCCAAGCTTATTGATACGAGCTACGGGTGTAGTGTCAAAGGGAAAACATCTCAAAACCTTGGTCAAACTCTAGTGTAATATTTACAACAAAACTATTACGTACTTATTACAACCAAATATTCCAGGTTTTACTTAAAACTAAAAATTACAAAATAAAAAAGTAATAAAAAAAAAATTAATGGACTTTAAAAAGAAATTAACTCAAAATTATGAAATAACTTGCAAAAAACTAAAACTAAAATATAGATCAAAAGACACCGACTTCCGAAATTAAAGTTATTTCATAATTTCGAGTTAATTTCTTTTTGAAGTCGATTTAATTCTTTTAAATTACTTTTTTTATTAAATCTATTACCATTTCCTAATCACCTGTAGTCTCTTCAACGGTGCCAGATCGACTATCGGTACATCGAGGTGCTGAAGTGTCTGTACGAAGACGCCACTATGTCAGTCCGACTCCAGGATCAGACGTCGAAACCTATTCTTCTGCAGCAAGGTGTGAGACAGGGAGACGTTGTCTATCCGAAACTGTTCATCGCTGCACTGGAGGACGTCTTCAAGGTTCTGGACTGGAAAGGGGCTGGCATTAACACCAATGGCGAGAACATAACTCACCTTCGGTTTGCCGACGATATCAAAGTCATGGCTGAGACTATGGAGGACCTCAGTACAATGCTCGATGACCTCAGTAGAGCCTCCGAAAGAGTGGGTCTTAAAATGAACATGGACAAAACGAAGGTCATGTTAAATGCCCATGTAACACCCACTCTCATAAAGATCGAAGACGCTACACTCGAAGTCGTGGACGAGTATGTTTACCTAGGAAAAACTGTCCAATTAGGTAGGTCTAACTTCAAGAAAGAGGTTAATCGTCGAATCCGACTCTGCTGGGCAGCGTTCGGGAAGCTACGCAATATTACTACGCTTCTTGTTCCACATACCGCAGTGTCTCAAGACGAAAGTCTTTGACCAGTGCGTGTTGCCAGTGATGACTTATGGCACTTAAACGCGGTCGCTCACAATGGGCCTTATAAGAAGGCTAAAAGTCACCCAAAGGGCAATGGAGAGTGCTATGCTTGGAGTTTCCCTGCGTGATCGAATCAGGAATGAGGATATCCGCAGGAGAACCAAAGTAACCAACATAGTCCGAAGAATTGCCAAACTTAAGTGGCAGTGGGCAGGGCACATCAGATCGAATCAGGAATGAGGAGATCCGCAGGAGAACCAAAGTAACCACATAGCCCGAAGAATTGCCAAACTTAAGTGGCAATGGGCAGGGCATATTGCTCGCAGAACAGATGACCGATGGGGTTGAAAGGTTCTGGAGTGGCGACCGCGTACCGGAAGACGTAGCGTTGGAAGGCCTCCCACAAGGTGGTCGGACGACCTTGTGAAGGCCGCAGGAACCCGTTGGATGCGAGAAGGACAGAACCGGTCGAAGCGGAGGTGCTTGGGGGAGGCCTATGTCCAGCAGTGGACGTCTTTCGTCTGAAATGATGATGATGGTGATTAATCACCTGTACCTAATAGGAGATTAGAAAATGGTAATAGAATTTGGGGCGCATGACAAAACAAGACCCACACCGTATTCTGTAGATTTTTTTAACCCCAAAGGTCTGATAAAGACACAGCTAGTTATAAAGAGTTACTGGGAACTAGGCGTATTCCCGGCGAGACGTCGCGCGTCGTGGTGAGACCTACTTGCAACAATTAAGCGTCCTATAAAGCCTAAGCGAAAATCCATGGTTATCGAGAAAATACAAATATTATGTTACTTTGAAAATTTTCTAGTATTCATATTTTTTCTCTGAAATATCTAATTGATGAGGTCTTTATTACTATTCACTTGGGAGGATCACCTTGCAAAAAAGCATTATTAAAGTATCAACTTTAACAATGCTTTGGATGTTGGGAAATTCTAAAACATCAAACGAAAACGGTTGATTAAATTAGATTACGTCTATTTACCAGTAACTATAGACTGTATAATTTTATGAATAAAACCAATGTATTTATTTCTCATAATTAAATATATTTTTTAATCCAAATCCAAAATTAAGACAAGGCAAACAGAAAACAATACTGTTAAATTTTAAATATCTAAAGACTACATAAATACTGATATCGCATATAATTTATTAACAACACAGTTTTAGTACAAACTTACTACATACAAAATTAGTCTCTAAGAGTTTGGCGTGAATGCCAATGTTTGTTAAGAGAGGCATGTGATAGTATTCTGTTGTCACATTTAACGTTTTGTGGCCAATCACACATCTCGTTGTCTGTGTTATAGAGCAAGCTGGCTGGGCAGGTTTGCGCTACGGGAACTGAGTGGGAGCAATTATAAAACTGGTTACAATT
The DNA here is from genome assembly GCA_963855955.1 of Luperina nickerlii. Taxonomy (NCBI): domain Eukaryota; kingdom Metazoa; phylum Arthropoda; class Insecta; order Lepidoptera; family Noctuidae; genus Luperina; species Luperina nickerlii. The sequence continues at coordinate 6,139,016 of OY979677.1, read as the reverse complement.
CTCGTGGGCGATTAGTTTACCATCAGATCCTGGTTTAGCGCACAGAGCCGGCGCGTTTCTGAAATTGCATGCGCATTCATCAGGGACAATTCTGTCACCGCAAATAACATTACTTGGCCAGTCACACTGTTCATTATTGGGATTGTATAAAAGTCCTCCGGAACAGGGTCGGCTTACAGGCACACCTCCAGAGCAAATGTAATATTGGTCGCAGTTTTCATGTGCCACTAGTACTCCTTCTGAGTCATAGCCTGCGCAGATCGTTGGAGCTTGACTGGGATCGTCATTAACAATGTTGCTGTTATTGTCTTCGTTCGAGTCACTATCGTTCTCATCACTTACAGGTTCTGGTATCACCCTGTCACCACATTCAACATTTGCTGGCCAGTCACAGTTTTGAGTGTAGGGGTTGTATAAAAGTAATCCATTGCAAGTAAAAGCCACTGGTCTGCCATGGTCGCAAACGTAAAATTGGTTGCAATTTTGATGAGCAATTTGTACACCAGTAGAGCCATCGACTGCACAAATTGCGGGAGCTTCTTCAGGGTTGCAGTTGCATGGTCCGACGATTACTTCTTCTTCACTTTCGTCTTCTTTACTCTCGCTTACGTTATCTTCAGGGTCTGGAATTATTCTATCACCACAATCAACATTGAATGGCCAGTCACATCCTTGTGAGACGGGATTATATAAAGTATTTGAAGGGCATTTGAATGGAACCGGTCTACCGTTATCACATATGTAGAACTGATTACAGTTTTCATGAGCTATTAATATACCATCAGAATTGTCTACAGCGCAAATAGAAGGAGCTTGATCAGGGTCACAGTTGCATGTACCGTTTTCGTCACTGCTTCCAGAGCAATCTTCCGTTTCGTTGCTGTCATCACTGGGTGGTTGTGGCGAGATATCATCACCTGGTGGGTGAATCTCAGAGCTGTCACTGTTACTTTCTGTGGTGGTAACTGCTGGGGTGGTAACTGCTGGGGCGGTAACTGCTGGGGTGGTAACTGCTGGGGCGGTAACTGCTGGGGTGGTAACTACTGGTATGGTAACTGCTGGGGTGGTAACTGCTGGGGCGGTAACTGCTGGGGTGGTAACTGCTGGGGCGGTAACTGCTGGGGTGGTAACTGCTGGTATGGTAACTGCTGGGGTAGTAACTGCTGGGGCGGTAACTGCTGGGGTGGTAACTGCTGGTATGGTAACTGCTGGGGTGGTAACTGCTGGGGTGGTAACTGCTGGATTGGTCACACCTGTGGTGGTAATTGTTGGGTTGGTCACACCTGGGGTGGTAACGCTGCCGTCTGGGATCACTCTGTCCCCGCAGTCAACATTTTCCGGCCAGTCACATTGTTCAGTGTAGGGATTGTATAGTAAGTCTCCGTAGCAAGTGAGAACGACAGGTTTCCCGTGATCGCATGTGTAGAATTGGTTACAATTTTCATGAGCGACTAGAACGCCATTAGAATCATCAGCCGCGCAGATGGAAGGTGCTTCCTCGGGTTTACAGTTGCATGTGCCGGGCGGTCTCGTGGGGACCACAACTTCTGGTGGGCCAATCTCAGAAGATTCAGGGTCAGGGATGACTCTGTCTCCACAGTCTACGTTGTCTGGCCAGTCACATTGGTCTTTAGCAGGGTTGAACAGAAGATTGGGTGGACATGTTAATGCTACTGGTTTGCCTCCAGAACACACGTAAAACTGGTTACAATTTTCGTGTGCTACCAGAACTCCTTCTGAATCATCTTCTGCGCAGATGGCAGGGGCTTCGCTAGGATCGCAGTTATTACCTGGGGCGGTACTTCCCGGGGTGGTAACTGCTGGGTTGGTCACACCTGAGGTGGTAATTGTTGGGTTAGTTATACTTGGGTTGGTGACACCTGAGGTGGTAATTGTGGGGTTGGTTACACTTGGGTTGGTGACACCCGAGGTGGTAATTGTTGGGTTAGTTACACTTGGGTTGGTGACACCTGAGGTGGTAATTGTGGGGTTGGTTACACTTGGGTTGGTGACACCCGAGGTGGTAATTGTTGGGTTAGTTACACTTGGGTTGGTGACACCTGAGGTGGTAATTGTGGGGTTGGTTACACTTGGGTTGGTGACACCTGAGGTGGTACCTCCTGGGGTGGTTACGCTGTCATCTGGGATCACTCTGTCCCCGCAGTCAACATTTTCCGGCCAGTCACATTGTTCAGTGTAGGGATTGTATAGTAAGTCTCCGTAGCAAGTGAGAACGACAGGTTTCCCGTGATCGCATGTGTAGAATTGGTTACAATTTTCATGAGCGACTAGAACACCATTAGAATCATCAGCCGCGCAGATGGAAGGTGCTTCCTCGGGTTTACAGTTGCATGTGCCGGGCGGTCTCGTGGGGACCACAACTTCTGGTGGGCCAATCTCAGAGGATTCAGGGTCAGGGATGACTCTGTCTCCACAGTCCACGTTGTCTGGCCAGTCACATTGGTCCTTAGCAGGGTTAAACAGAAGATTGGGTGGACATGTTAATGCTACTGGTTTGCCTTCAGAACACACGTAAAATTGGTTACAATTCTCGTGTGCTACCAAAACTCCTTCTGAATCATCTGCTGCGCAGATGGCAGGGGCTTCGCTGGGATCGCAGTTATTACCTGGGGTGCTACTTGCTGGGGTGGTAACTGCTGGGTTGGTCACACCTGAGGTGGTTCCTCCTGGGGTTGTAACGCTATTATCTGGGTCTGGTATCACTCTGTCCCCACAGTCAACATTCTCCGGCCAGTCACATTGTTCAGTGTAGGGATTGTATAGTAAGTCTCCGTGGCAAGTGAGAACGATAGGTTTTCCGTTATCGCATTTGTAGAATTGGTTGCAATTTTCATGAGCGACTAGAACGCCATTAGAATCATCAGCCGCACAGATGGAAGGTGCTTCTTCGGGCTTACAGTTGCATGTGCCGGGTGGTCGCGTGGGGACCACAACATCATCACCTGGGGGGCGAACGTCGGAGCTGTCAGAGGATTCAGGGTCAGGGATGACTCTATCTCCACAGTCCACTTTGTCTGGCCAGTCACATTGATCCTTAGCAGGGTTGAACAGAAGATTTGATGGACATGATATTGCTACTGGTTTGCCTTCAGAACACACGTAAAATTGGTTACAATTCTCGTGTGCTACCAAAATTCCTTCTGAATTATCTGCTGCGCAGATGGCAGGGGCTTCGCTGGGATCGCAGTTATTACCTGGGGTGCTACTTGCTGGGGTGGTAACTGCTGGGTTGGTCACACCTGAGGTGGTTCCTCCTGGGGTTGTAACGCTATTGTCTGGGTCTGGGATCACTCTGTCCCCACAGTCAACATTCTCCGGCCAGTCACATTGTTCAGTGTAGGGATTGTATAGTAAGTCTCCGTGGCAAGTGAGAACGATAGGTTTTCCGTTGTCGCATTTGTAGAATTGGTTGCAATTTTCATGAGCGACTAGAACGCCACTAGAATCATCAGCCGCACAGATGGAAGGTGCTTCTTCGGGCTTACAGTTGCATGTGCCGGGTGGTCGCGTGGGGACCACAACATCATCACCTGGGGGGCGAACGTCGGAGCTGTCAGAGGATTCAGGGTCAGGGATGACTCTATCTCCACAGTCCACTTTGTCTGGCCAGTCACATTGGTCCTTAGCAGGGTTGAACAGAAGATTTGATGGACATGATATTGCTACTGGTTTGCCTTCAGAACACACGTAAAATTGGTTACAATTCTCGTGTGCTACCAAAACTCCTTCTGAATTATCTGCTGCGCAGATGGCAGGGGCTTCGCTGGGATCGCAGTTATTACCTGGGGTGCTACTTGCTGGGGTGGTAACTGCTGGGTTGGTCACACCTGAGGTGGTTCCTCCTGGGGTTGTAACGCTATTGTCTGGGTCTGGGATCACTCTGTCCCCACAGTCAACATTCTCCGGCCAGTCACATTGTTCAGTGTAGGGATTGTATAGTAAGTCTCCGTGGCAAGTGAGAACGATAGGTTTTCCGTTGTCGCATTTGTAGAATTGGTTGCAATTTTCATGAGCGACTAGAACGCCACTAGAATTATCAGCCGCACAGATGGAAGGTGCTTCTTCGGGTTTACAGTTGCATGTGCCGGGTGGTCGCGTGGGAACCACAACATCATCACCTGGGGGGCGAACGTCGGAGCTGTCAGAGGATTCAGGGTCAGGGATGACTCTATCTCCACAGTCTACGTTGTCTGGCCAGTCACATTGGTCCTTAGCAGGGTTGAACAGAAGATTTGATGGACATGATATTGCTACTGGTTTGCCTTCAGAACACACGTAAAATTGGTTACAATTCTCGTGTGCTACCAAAACTCCTTCTGAATTATCTGCTGCGCAGATGGCAGGGGCTTCGCTGGGATCGCAGTTATTACCTGGGGTGCTACTTGCTGGGGTGGTAACTGCTGGGTTGGTCTCACCTGGGTTGGTCACACCTGAGGTGGTTCCTCCTGGGGTGGTAGCGCTGTTGTCTGGGTCTGGAATCACTCTGTCCTCACAGTCAACCTTCTCCGGCCAGTCACATTTTTCAATGTAGGGATTGTATAGTAAGTCTCCGTGGCACGTGACAACGACAGGTTTTCCGTTGTCGCAATTGTAAAATTGGTTGCAATTTTGATGAGCGACTAGAACGCTATTAGAATCATCAGCCGCGCAGATGGAAGGTGCTTCCTCGGGATTACAGTTGCATGTGCCGGGTGGGCGCGTGGGTACCACAACACCATCATTTGGTGGGCGAATGTCAGAGCTATCACTCCCTTCAGGTGCACTACCGTTGCCAGAAGGTGGCGACTCTGAATTGTCTTCAGGAGATGGAGATACATCATCACCATCACAGCTAGTATCGTCACTGGTATTGTCATTACAACCTGTACATTCAGTTTCAGGAACAAGTCTGTCACCACAGTCTATATTTGTTGGCCAATCACATTGTTTAGTGTAGGGATTGAATAGTAAATTTCCGAAGCAAGAAACAGCGACTGGTATTCCATGGTTGCAAATGTAGTACTTGTTGCAGTTCTCATGTGCTATCAGTACGCTTTCTGAATCAGGAGCTGCACAGATGACTGGGGCTTCTTCAGGGTTGCAATTGCAAGTACCATCGTTTTCTTTGTCTTCACTATCACTGTCGTTATCCTCTTCAGGTTCTGGAATGACTCTGTCACCGCATTCAACATTTTGCGGCCAATCGCACTCTTCTTTGTAAGGATTGTATAATAGAGTCGGGGCACAAGAGAAACTCACTGGCCTACCTTCAGCACATTGGTAGAATTGATTACAGTTTTGATGTGCCACGAGGATTCCGTTTGAGCCTTCAGCTGCACAAATAGATGGCGCTTCACCAGGGATGCAATTACAAGTCCAATCATTGTCGATGTCACTAACATCATCGCTACCGCTATCACTGTCCTCACCTTGGCTAGGGCCCTCTGAGATAGGCCTATTGCCGCACTCAACGTTGTAGGCCCAATCACATGTTTCAGTAAATGGGTCGTACAGAAGGTTATTTGGACAATAAAATGCTACTGGTTTCCCATTTGCGCATTTGTAGAACTGGTCGCAATTTTCGTGTGCTATTATTACATCATCGTTATCGTAGTTAGCCTGGCAGATCTGCTGCGCCTCAGACGGGTCGCAGTTGCAAGGGCGTGATCGTTGTTCTGGGTCGTGGTCGATCGCTTTTGCTAGTGCAATTGCACATAGCAGTAATAATACGGCGTCTGAAAATAATAAATCAATCACTAATTAATGGCTAATCTCTTCATCTTTCATGTCTTATCAGTAATTAGTAATAAATTAAATGACTTGTTGACTACCTTAGGTGGAATGATAAGCATATAACGATACAATCATGTGCGTACTGTATCAATTAATTAAAAGACAAGCAAAATGTATTGTAAAATCATATTCATTTGAGTCTTGTCTTGTTTAATCGAAATTCTCTTGGGTAGCTACTGTACGGAATTGAATTTATGCATAAATGCAACTTTGCATAAATATGCAAAGCGTTCTATATTCTATTTATACATTTTAAAATGTTTCACGCTTTCCTAATCTACTCATGGTTCACTTCGTATCGTATACCCAAAAGATTGTTTAATGGCAAATAATTGATTAATATGGCACTACAATAAATAAAAAAACCACGAGTCAAAACGAAGTAACGTACAGTAATAAGGTTCATATTTTCTGAAAAATCTGAATTCAATCGGGTATGGTATTTATAAAGTCTTTTTAATTTTGCTGACTGCAATATAGAAATAGAATTACACACTGATCATAAAATTATCCTGCAAAGTACCTGTTTATTATCTCAAACTAATTTTTCTTTATGAAATTTCAGCGCGCCGTTCCTACGAGTATCTATCTGTTTTATTTTCACCAAAAGCAAATTTACCAAGAAAAAAAATTTACTAATGCCACTGTGAGCGTTTTGGGTACAGTTGAGTTCACTGATATATTGGCAGTGACAATGTTTCAAAATATTGTAAGCGTTAAAATGATCATATTATGTAGTTCTATACAAACTTTGACATCAATAAAATGTTATCATAATAACTATGCATAATAAACAGCCGGTCGATTCTTAGGTGAAGTGAGTTTGTTTTTGCTAGGAATTGACACTATTGACAGCTCACTCCACGCTCCTTTTACCTAAGTTTTCACGGTGAGATTTTTACAGAATAGCACCACAGCACAGCTGTTCATAAGTACGTTACGGTAGTGCAGTCAAAAATATCAGACTATACTTTTCGGAACATAAATATCTAAATACTCTAGACTTCAATATATTTGGTGCATACTAGGATTCGTAAATAATCTATACAGCTTTGAATATTCAACTAAATGGCCTTTTTTGCTTGCCGGAGCATGAGTAATAAGTAAGGATGTGATAACTGACAACTTCAAATTGCATTTTTTTTTTCAAAGAAAAAGATTACAATAGGATATACTTTTGTAAAGAGATTGTTCAAAGAATTTAAGACAACAATACGAGCATGGAAATTGCCAAGATATTTTTCATAGAAAAATTGCATAGATATTTGTGAACTTTGCGCTAAATAATAATGAACAAGAGATTGTGCACAATTTTTAGTCTTTATTAGTAGCAATATTATTGATATAATGTAGTCACATATTTATGATGTCACAGATTGTTTACAATTTATTGTAAGGCAAAGCTGTTTAGAATTTTATGAAACTTACCATTGCCTATTTTTTTTTGAATCATGAACCTGCTCAGATGTTAAAGAACTCGACTGTACCTACCCATAAATAGAGATTCAACTACACTAACTTATTACTTCAGCTAAGTTTCAAAACAGGAAAGAAAGTTTCGAAAGGCAAAATATAATTTAAAAATATGAATCGGTAAAAAGGATACGACGTCGAATTCTACTGAACTTTTAATATATAAAATATCTTTCTGGTTAGTCATAAAAAACTGAATACTAGTAATTTGATTGAATTGATTTGTCTTTATTTTACAATTAATCCGAGTAAGCTAATTATCTTTCTGGAAAATAAATCTAGATTCGCCCTTGTTCTCACTTCTCATTTATTTCCAACAAATGAAAAAATGTAAAGGCACTCAACCAACAAGGTTGTCGTTTTTTCGCGCGAAAAAGGTCACTGAATGGAACTTTCACTTAAGAGTCGGAGTTATTCATCTCGAGAACGTTTGAAAATTTCACACTTTTGAAACTTTAAAGCTAGGTGAACACTTTTTATTGCACAGAACAAATGCAAAGATAGTATGTACCACAATCCACATAACACTTACCTTTCATTTAATAGATCCAATGATGCTGTTTTTTTAGTGAGTGTTGCACTAATACTGATATGAAATAATTGATTGCACTATTATTTATACGCTTCCCCCTGTTTTGAATATAATTCGCGTCAGATTATCAGTTCGATTAAAGTAAAACACTGATTTATATATCGATTAGCTGGAATGTTTTTTTTTAAAGATAATTATCAAAATTGACAAAAGAATCATCCATGGGCTGATGATAGCAACAAAAAGATAATGAAGATAACGTTCCCTTGAATACGTACTTTTCATATGTAAGGTGCAATAGATTTAAATTACTTTTTGATTAACTTCCTCTTCCTTACCTATATGGCTAATAAGACAAGGGATGTTTGTTTCAGCAGCCTAATTACAATTAACAATAAGACTTAACATTACGTAACATTTCTGTTGCCATTCCCAATCTTCTTCATAGCGTGTCGATGGCAAAAATAATAAACAGATTTTTAAATTTGTTCAGCCCAAAATTCAGCAACGCGAATACCGTTTGCTGACGCCGCCACCGTCAACAGGTAACAGGCCTTCGGTGCAAGATGTAAGGTGAGCCATGGTCTGTGGAGAGACGCCGCATACACAGCCGGATTCTGAGTAGTCCATGAACCCCCACTTTTGGAAAGTTGTCCTTATTGCGCCCTAAGGTACGAAATCTATTTAAGGTTTTCTAAGTTTGCTACAGTGACTTGTACCCGTATGGAAGACTCCCCGTCGGTAAAAAAATGAGGAGGTAAGCAGCTGTGTCTCTGAATAGAGTCAAAGATCACATCTTTCTGTGGTGGGGTTGCCATCGGCTGGACTCAAGCAGCCGAGAAGACTTTGCTGCTTTTAGGCCTCTGGGGCACTGGGTTATAGTTGTACATTGAGTGGTGTCGGTCATCCTGTAGCTTCGCCCTCTGGATGCGACTGGCTGCAAATTCGCAGCATTGCATTTCTGCAAATTTCTGAGGGCGCGATGCCAGTCAGTGGATGTAGCATTCGCAACTGGGTAGGCTTTAAGCAAGCAGTAGTAATCCAGCATGTCTCATTTAGAGCTGTATCCACTAAATTAGCGTGGGCAGATCGGCTCCATACTGGACAGGCATAATCACCAGCGGAGAAACAAAGTGTCATTCCAGTTGTTCGCAGGACTTGAGGAGATCTACCTGGTCGATTTGAGTTGACGACGCGCCTGTCTGTTAAAACACCATCCTTGCTTCAAACCCATTCTCAATGTGTTTTGTGAGGTTAAGGATCTGGCTGCAGCAAGACTTCCCTGGTCTAAATCCAGCTTGCTCTGGTATTAGTTTGCGGTCTACAAGGAAACTCATGACGTTTGTACATTTTTAAAAAGCTTTTATTAGTTTCACTTCTAAATACTGAAATTATGATGAAATCTTGCAAATAATTAAAAAAAATATGTCATCATCATCTGTCTCCAGTCTAACCGGATGCAGCTGAATACCAGTATTATACTGTGCCTCTTTTCGTAAGTCCCGTATAATTCCCATTTTGGTGCCGAAAATCACTAAATAGCCAGTAACTGCGGTCAACTTGGATGTAGCGCTCGCTTCGCTTGCTCGGTTCTCTAGGGGTTTGTCAGAGTTTTAACCTACCGTAACCAAACCCATTTGGACGGGGTGCCCTCCCTAGCTTAGTTACCAGTAAAAAGAGTTTTTCGTTAAAGTTAAAGGTCATCGAACACATATCAGCTCGGGACTTGAACAGCATCACCTTGCCTTAACAGCCTTAACGTCACTGCAGCGAGGCAGGGCGTACGCCGAGCTTACGGCTGGCCCATGGCCAAACCGATTCTCTGCATCTTCTCTTGATGGTGATTCGCTAAAGTAGCCCACGAAATTTAAAATTTGTTACGTTTTTTGCAATTTGCAAGTCAGTGTCAGGTTATATGTTGATCAAAATATGATTTTGGACCGAGTAAGTATACGTTACATAATGCTCATACTCGTAGATCACTAAAACGGTATCAGTACAGGTATTTACTTAGAATAAAGTCCTCCAGACCGTATTTCGGTCACGGCGACCAATCTCAACGGAGACTAGCCTTCGGCGCGGGAGATATTATAGTGCACAAGTGTGCACGCAGACACAGGTGCACTCCCTCTTCCCTCACTCTCATAGTCCGTTGGGACAGCAATCCGATAAGACCGGATTGAGATTAGGCGCAGGACCAACGGCTTAACGTACTTGCCGAGGCGCGGGGGTATCACACCGCCAACTTCCAAACTCCGAGCTGTTACTAAGAAATTCCTAATGGAAAAACTCAATAACACTTTGCTCGACCCCGGAATTGAATCCAGGACCCAACGCTCGGCAGTCACGCGTGCGACCACGAGACCAACGGGACAGTTACAATAGAATACCATAGAATACTGTATATTCAATTCAATTCAATTTCATTATTTCAGACATGAGTCCATAGTGTTAGTAGCAACAAAATAACTTAATAACTAGTGTTAGTAATAAGGAGAAATACTTAAAATTTTAATTATTATAGATCTTCACCCAGTGGCGCAGCAGAGGGGAGTGCCACCGATCTGAGAACACGCTCAGGAGACTACTGGTGGTGGTTGGTTGGACCATTGGTTATGTACACCATAAAAAATATACAGACAAAAATATAGAAATTTTACAAAGTGTAACTGGTGGTACTTCCCCTGTAAAATCGGAATAATACTCTATTAACAACACATTACAATTGGTAGGTATGTACAATTCATAGATTATGTGTTAATATTATTCTCAAGGATAAGATAACGATCATAAAAATATTTACAAAAAAGTTGACAGTAAATTTTTAATGTCTGCTTTATAATCTTTATTGAAATCAAATAAAGCTTTATTGTTTTATTGTTATGACTGCGGATGGTTGTTTGAAACATTCACCCCTTTATCTGCTATCGAAATGTCGCGGTCGGCTGAAGGTAACAAATACCTACAGGTGTTTAACCTACTTAGTAAGCCCAAAAGATTATTTATAGGGACTAATTAACAGACAATGAATTAAAGAAGTGGGTCCGCAAAAAAAAAAAAAATCCCCAAAAACGCGGCTTCCGCGTGGAAATGCTAAACGGCGTAGGTTCGTAGCAAAATTTCGTAGGCCAGTCTACGCCTACGCCTACGCGGTGTCGTTTTTGCTACAAGACCGACTTCGTTCGTCGTAAATAGGCTTATAATAAAAAATCGATGAATACGTGATTTATTCGGGATTATATGACGTCATTATTACACGTTTGGTATTTTATACAGGTGTGTCACGGCTTTTCATAAAAGATTTGATAAGACGTAAAACTTGGTGCACGTGTTATCTTTTATCAGGAGTTTTTCAAATCAACGTGACCTCTGAATCGTTTCGTTGTTTATAGATACAGTTTGTTTGTTCCTTATAAGATAGTGACTTAGTCTAATGGTGAATTAGTCATAATAACAACAGATCATTGCAGAATGTGGTTTTAATTGCCTTCCTTCTAAATCTAATCTAATCTTCTTCTAAATTAGACTTAGGACTCGTCACACTCCAATGGTCAATTTATAATACCTACAAGATTGCTTGTAGTTATTATAAATTGTAGAAAATTCTAGCTCCTTCTTCGGTGGAATCAAAGAGAAAGACTGATTAGTGCTTAGTCAGAATTATTTGTGACAATGATCGCAATCAATTTATTGTTAATCAGCAAACAAGTGCACCGTGCAAGGCCATGTTTGACACTGACACATTATTTCTTTAACATCTAATTAAAATAAATATGATGAAATATTATTTGGTAGTAGAACGAATGTTTTAGGATTTTCAAATTATAAAAGCAAAGTCTATTCGAAGTTATAAGTCGAAAACTACTTTTCCGATATTCTTGTCTTTGGTTTCTCTGGCTAGGATTCATTGTGCGGAGCCTCTGGCTCAGCTAGTAATTTTACCTTCATCGTCATCATCATTTCAGCCCGGAATCACCCATTGCTGGGTAGAGGCCTCCCCTTTTTTCTGCCATACTTCCCGGTTCCATGTGTCTCTCATCCAGGAGTTTCCCGCAACTTTGAGGATATCATCAACGCTTTTGGACGGCCGTGGTTTACTTAGCCGGAACTTGGCCACCCTTCGGTCACAGCTTTACTCTATCAGCCATCTCCACGTCTAGCTATATTTTACACTAGCTGCGCCACGCGGTTTCACCCGCGTAAATGTCGATTCCGTGGGAATATCAAGATAAAAAGTAGCCTATATGTTAATCTAGGGTGTCAGCTACCTCCATAATATTTTTTATCAAAATTGGTCCAGCCGTTTGAGCGTAAAGAAGTAACAAACATATAAACACACACACACACACTCACAAACTTTTGCTTTTATATATTAGTGTGATTTATGCAAAAAAATCTCTGAGAATTCGTTACTTAAAGAAAACACAACTTTTTAAAATCTCACCTTGATGACAAGGAAAATCACAGTTTTCGAGCTTTCATGCGGAATTCTTAAAATTAACGGCACAACAAAATTATTCAGCAATATCAAGTCAATCTTGATGTTATCATTAATTAGATCGACGATATGCGCTTCATGTGCCGCTGAGAGCTGCTATGCATAGGAAAGCACCGAAGTATAATATTACTTATTATTGTGAAACATTTGGAAAAGTCTAAAGTGACCACCAGTTCCGAGATATTTCTTCTTGTCCTCGACGACGACCGCTTTTTGGAAAATAGAAGACAAGTCCGAAGACAAATTGCAAGCGCAGTGGAGAAACTCAAACAGGAATCTGATACCAAACACCCAATATGGACGCACAGCTACCAACGCAACGGCTAAAAAGCAGACACATCTTAAAATCGACAGCGTCTCTAACAGCGAACCCGGCCGACGACCGTTGCAAGCTGTGGCAGGATACTCTTCCCCCTCCTAATTACTATAATAAAGGAAAGGAGCATCTCCCTGCAGGGTGTAACCTTCCGTGGTTCACATGGAAGCCCCTGAACCGTCTCCGGACACAAGTGGGAAGATGTAAGTCTAACCTAGTAAAGTGGGGCTACCTTGACGGAACGGCAGTAGGGTGTGATTGTGGTGCTATGTCGCAAACCATGCTCCTATCATGCCCTCTGTGTCCCAAAACATGCAGTCAAAGTGACTTCTGCGCTGCCACCGACAATGCCGTGGCAGTAGAAAAGTTTTGGGCCAACAAGATCTAAAATACAGTCGTGCCAGCGACATGAAGAAGAAGAAGAAGTTACATAATTGAGCGGTAGAAAAATTTTACCCATCAGTAAGCGTGGTCATTTATGGGTGGGATGAGGGTGGCGGTGATCGAGTTTAGTGACGTACAACAAAAGTAAAGAGTCCTATGTCTTGCGGTGATGTCCCATGTCCTGCAGATGGCGCTGTCGAAGACGATGAAGATTGGTAGCGGGGGGACGCACAAGGTACAACGGGTGTGTAGGTCCTCGAATCGAACATCCTCATTCTGTGAGAATCTAACTCTAAATTACGATGGGTATGTTAGGTGCCACGTCTGATTTCTATATGATTTAACTTATTTACATAAATCTTTTCCTGAGATTTCGTAAATCACACGGAGATCTGACGCTTGCTTATAAAAATGATATCTCGAGTCCCTTTTTGCCAAAGATGGTGATTCTATTAAAAAGTTATCCATATTACAATATAAATATAATTATATCTATGCATATTACCTAAAATAAATCAAACAAACGTCAAAAATAACAATTAATCATTTTTACTATGATGAATTAGTATTTGTGGAAATGATGAACAAGGTTAGATAATGATCACAGATTACCTATCAAAAATAAAGGTTGAGAGATACTGCAATCACTGCCTTGCAGTCTTTGGAACTGTCGGTAGTACCGCTACCTTTCAACGATTAGGTATTTTTCAATGACCGCAACGTGGATATGCCTTGAACAATTTTAATTCTTATGAACCAAGATTTGACCGATAAAGAAAATATAGATTAGGGACATTTCTAGAATGCAGTCTAGTTTTAAAGGATGATGGACAAAAGAAGTACCTAAACTTTGATTCCTTGCATTTGGACCATTCGCGTCCGCTATTAGTGTTAAGAGCCGCCTTTGGCCATATCATTGTGTAAGAAAAGTTGGCTGTCACTGACCACTAGTGGCGGTTGCGTGTGCTCTGTGACACATAAAAGACGTGCATCAAAATCGTATGATCTTTCAGGCATAGCTCCAGTTTATTGATAAAAAGTGTTTTTTTGGTCTTTTTGCAAGATACAATAACTATTAATAGTTATGAAAACATAAGCAGTATTTTAAGGAAGAATGATAAAAACACTTTTTTTTATTAATTTATGATCCGACTTAAGATTATTAGGAAATTAGTCGTTGTCTTTGATAATAAAAAGGGTACTTAGAGGATGTGATAACGATTCATAATAACTCTACTGACTTTTGGTAAGTTTCCTGATTTAATCATTGTTCAGAATTACTATCTCTAAACGATCCGATTCGATTGATGATAAATGATAAATGATTTTATTTTTGTAAGTAGGTTTGCACAAACACTTTTACACGTCAATCATATATTTTTTAAACTAGATGAGGTCGGCTTTTTCTATCTGACTACTCTGAGAAGAAAGGCCGAAACAAACTCAGAGGTCATAGTCTGTTTTAAAGAAACAGCATTAATGGTCTATCACAGTCATGTATGTTCGGTATTGAGGTATGGGCTAATCATATGGGGAAACTCTACAGACGCCCAGAGAGAGTTCATAGCCCAGAAAAAATGCATTAGGTCAATCTTTGGTCTTAAGTGGTCTGATTCGTGCCGGCCAGTGTTCACTGATAAGCGTCTACGTACACTTCCATCCCATTATGTCTTTGAATTGTGTAAATTCGTTAGAAACCACCTTTCACTTTTTGAGCAGGATAATAAGGCCCAATTTAAAAGGAAAATAGTAAAAAAACCTCTGGTAGTACTCGAAGCAGATTAAAGTTATGTGACAGAAACTGATACACCATGGCGGTGAAAATTTATAATAAACTACCGGAAGAAATAAGAAAAATGAATAACTTAGAATTTAATAGAACTTTAACGAATTGGCTTTGTGACAGATGTTTTTATTCAATAGATGATTATTTAAATTTTAAACAGACATGATGTACATAAATTAATGATGACTTATTTAAATTTAAATTGACATTATTTATAAATTAATCATTGATGAATTGTCGTAACCATGAAATATAATTTTATACCTAAAAATAGCTAATTTACTAACTACTTATTTTAATAATTATTTTTTATAATGTAATTAATGTTCCTAACTAATACTAATCGAAGCAAGACTGTAAATTCTATTATGTATGACAATGATGTATATATTGTGCATGACTAATGACATTAAATGATATTATTATGCATGTACTAAAAATATTTGCACGACTGATAAGTCGAATATAGTGAAACTAAAATTATTTTACCATATAATATCATGTAAGCACCTATATTCTGGCAAATAAATTTCATTTCAATTTCAATTTAAAGTCCAGACATAATCTTGGTCAGGTTATATGAAGACCATGTAGGTCGATGTCTGAGATGGTCTTTTGAGAAAAAAACCACACAGATTGAGAGGACCTGTCCAGTCAGTGCACGCATTTGTCAAAAATCGTGCAGCTCAACTCAAGACCTAAGGAGCTCAACGATTACGAACAATACCAAAGAAAGGACATTTGGGTAGGCCACATAAATTACTCAAGCTGCCAGACCATGGAGAGAATTATAAAAAATATAAAATGAATAAAATATATAACCCACATCGTCTTCACATTCACAATAATTAAAATAATGTAATACTTTACAAAGTAAGCAAATGTCATTATTTAAAAAAAAAATTGTCAATGTGTATATTATATAAAAAAAAAACAACATAAACACTCAAAATGCAGAAATTGGAAGCAGCTCAATCCCAAGCCTTTTTATCTATACATATAATAAAATTGTAGAAAAGTGGTGTCTGTACAATAGAAATATATAAAAAAAAGTAGCAGGAGTTGTTATTATATCGATGCCGAACCCGAAATTGTAATTACATTTTTTTTGTCTGTTTGTCTGTGTGTTTGTGCACGCTAATATCAGAAACGGCTTATTCAATTCAGATTCGGTTTTCACTAATATATTGTAGTCAGCTTCACTTAACATTTAGTGTTTATTTCATGTCAATCGGTTCATAAATAAAAAAGTTATGTCAATTTAAAGAATCACGGCGAACATTTGTTACGGTGTTCTATCAGAGTACGTACACGACACGCCTCGCACCTGCGCGTCCGTGACTATATAAAGCGCGCTGAGAGCCACGCCGCTGCCCGACGCTTTTTTTTTTTCAGTATTGGAAATCATCAAATGACCCCTCCCGCTCTGGGTGGAGTGGAAGGGAGTGTCAGACTCTTACTGACTAAAACCCACCCGTGTTCCTTCCTTAGCCCTTTATGTTCCGGGCCAGCGGTAACCCTTTCGGACAATCCCGCTGACCCGGCAGGCTTCGGCCCTGACGGGCCCCTCCGAATGATGCTGACATCTCTTTGAGGCGCGCGTGGAACACGTACGCGCCGTCCGGCACGGTCCTGGTCCTGATCGGACGGTGAGCTACCCATTACTCACTGCCCGCAGGCCCGCGCCTACGGTGGCCGGGAGTCGTCGCGTGGCTCCCGACGCCCGGAGCGTCTCCCGCGGCGGCTGGGACGGGAGGCTCTCTCCCCCAGTCGTCTCGCCGCCTCCTTCGCTAGCATGACTGCTTCGCAGAAGGAGGCGACTGCCCCACACTCCTTCTCGCCCCGGACCATGGCTTGAAACAGGCCCGGACGCGAGAGGTCGCCGCCGCTGCCGATCGCCTCAACGAGGACACGGCGGTGCTCCGCCCAAGCGGGGCAGACCTCCACCGTATGCTCCACCGTGTCCTCTGGGCGATCCTGGCAATGGTGACACCCGGTAGTTTCCTCCCGCCTGATTATGTGCAGGAATCTCCCAAAACTTCCGTGTCCGGTGAGGACCTGCGTCAGGCCGTAGGTGAGGGCGCCATGACGCCTCTCTAGCCACTCCTCAAAGAGGGGTCTTACCGCCGCTATCGTGGCGTGCCCTCCCCACCGACCCTTGCTCTATGTAGCTGGGCCGCAGCTGAGCCTGTAGATTTAAATTCCCGACTGGGACCTCCGAGTTTGTTTCGGCCTTTCTTCTCAGAGTAGTCAATTAGGAAAAGCCGACCCCATCGTTCTTGAATGATGATGATGTTCGTGATGCGGAAGCGGTGCGCATCCTTGGTCCGTAGGGTGAGGGGCAGCGCCAACAGCATCCTGTCTATGATAGCGAGCAGGCTTGATTGTGCGTTTGTGAACCACTGTCACCGTGCATCAGTGATGTCACAATCTGTTTTTGTGTTTTTGGTTTTGTTGTATTACTAACATAGTCTGTAAGTATATTGTTACTAACACTATGAGTCTTGCTACTTGAAATAAATTATTATTATTATTAAATAATCAAAAATCGATCCAGCCTATCTCAACTTGCTGCCTTCTCCCCAGCGCTGCCCTAAGCCGAGGTTCGTACCCCACAGGGGGTGCCCTTAGCGTGTAGTCACTTAGTATACTTAGTTAATTTAAGCCCCTGGCTGGAGGCTTTGAGTTCTCTCAAGGCAGTCACAGGATAGTCCGGTTAAGTAGTCACGACCTCTCAAGGTCAACTACGAGATGCCATAGTTAAAAAAAAGACACGCCGCTGCCATAAGGATTCAGTTATTCGTAGCGAACGCACGTATAACGACCAAGCAGCAACAATAAACGCTGAAATTTTGAGCTATGTTCCGGGGGATTATGTTGAGTATATCTCCATTAACAGAGTCATGGAAGAAGGAGAATCTACAAGCTACCCAGTAGAATTTTTAGAATCCCTCAATGCTCCTGGACTACCAGCACATAAAATAAAATTAAAAGTAGGCGTACCCATAATGCTTCTTAGAAATTTAAAACCCCAAAACTTTGCAATGGCACCAGGTTAAAAGTGATACAATTTACAATGAAATCTGATAGACGCAGAGATTTTAACAGGGTGTGGAAAAGGTGAAAGTGTTTTCATTCCTCGGATTCCTCTCATTCCAAACAATTTTCCATTTAGTTTTAAACGAGTCCAGTTTCCAGTCAGCCTATGTTTTGCGATGACAATTAATAAAGCCCAAGGTCAGACGCTGAAAGTTGTGGGTGTAGATCTAAGTATCAGCTGTTTCTCGCACGGTCAGTTGTATGTGGCTCTGTCACGGGTTAGCAATCCTAAGAGCCTGTATGCTTTCATCCCCGATGGCCATACGTCAAATATCGTATACAGAGAAGCATTACTGTAAAGTAAATTTTTAGCTACCCAAACGACGGTATTTATGTAATTCAAAATATGCTGCCCGAAAAGTCACTTTACACGCGGACGAAGTCGCGGGCACAGCTAGTCCTCAATATAATCTTTAACAGTATAAAAGGCTTTCTTGCATAACTTACGTTTAATTATTAATTTCAATTTATTAAGGCTTAGATCTAGAACATGGCTTGGTAGTTTATTATAAAAGCGTATTCATTGGCATCTGAACGAGCCACCTATTTTCTTGAGCCAACAGTAGGTACAACAAATTTGTGTTTGTTTCTAGTATTTATATTATGGATATAACTGTATTTTTAGAACAATTTTATATTTTTATGGGCATATAAAAGATTTTCATAAATATACCGTGAAGGCATAGTCATTACATTAATTTCTTTAAATTTGACTCTGAGAGAGTGCCTCGGACTTAATTTAAGTATAAATTGATCGAACAGCACGCTTCTGTAAAACAAAGATAGTCTGAATATCAGTGGCATTTCCCCACAATAGAATACCGTACGACATTACACTATGAAAATAACTAAAGTACACTAAACGGGCAGTCTCTATATCAGTTAAATTACGAATCTTTCTAACAGCGTATGCTGCGGAACTTTGCTTTTTTGACAATTTATCTATATGTGGACCCCACTGAAGCTTAGCATCCAAAGTTATGCCCAAGAATACTGTGCTGTCTTCAGGATTCAATTCCTCGCCCTTTATCAACACATTAGTTTTCACTTGCCTAACGTGGGGTAGCGTAAACTTAATGCATTTGGTTTTTTTCTCGTTTAGAAGCAAATTATTAACATTGAACCAGTGGACTACTTTCGAAATCGCGCTATTTACATCGTCAGTAACCAACTGCTGACGTTTAAGTTTAAACAAAAGTAAATTGTCATCTGCAAACAACACTATATCATGATTATCCTTTATGAGGTACGGCAAGTCATTACCCCGACCCCGTCCCGTCGTCATTAGACCCCGGTATACGCGTGCTTCCTCGATTTATCCAGGGCCTTTGACCTCGTCTCGTACGATATCCTCTGGAAGAAGCTGGAGAGCACGAACTTACCGTGGGAACTCATCAGCAAACTCCGGTACTGGTACGGGCACCAGGTCAATAGTGTCCGATGGGCGGGGGCGATGTCGGATCCTTATACTAGCGAGTGTGGCGTGAGGCAGGGCGGACTGACCTCGCCTACATTGTTCAACCTGTACATGAACGAACTGATCGACTCGCTCAGCAGTCAACATGTCGGATGCTATGTTGATGGCGTTTGTGTCAACAATATAAGTTATGCGGACGACATGGTGCTGCTGAGCGCGTCGGTCTGTGGGCTGAGGAGTTTACTCAGTACGTGTACGGAATACGCGCGTGGATATGGGTTAAAATATAATGAGAAGAAAAGCCAATACTTGGTTTTTCAGGCCATCGGTGTGTAGAGCCCTATGAACATACCGGCTGTCTATCTTGATGGTGTTCCAATACACCAAGTAGACCAATTTAAATATCTAGGGCATCTACTCACCGTGGATCTGAAAGACCATGTTGACATGAAGCGGGAACGGAGGGTGCTGTCGATTCGAGCCAGCATGTTCACAGGTGTTGCCCGCTGGTTTTCGCGTTGTTCTGCTAGTGTTAAGGTCATGCTTTTCAGAGCGTACTGCACATAAGGATGTGCAGTACAACCCACAGGCTGCACCTGTATAAGGATACACGTGCAGCCTGTGGGTTGACTATACTGAAAGAGTATACAGTGCCCTCCGTGTCCAGTACAACAACGCGTTCAGGGCGGAGTGAAAACTTCTTTAGCATCGTTGTGATTTGAAAGTTTATGAAACGAAAAAGCAACAGTAAAAAGAGACATATTATGTATCTTTTTACTTTCTTTTCACTTCAATAATATAATAATTAATATAAATAAGAAACAAGAAAGGACCAAGAATTGAGCCCTGTGGGACTCCCATCGTTACTAAAGATCTGGGTGATCTTTCTCCATTAACGTCAACGCTCTGAATCCTTTTACTCAAGTATGAAGTAAGAAGATC
Organism: Luperina nickerlii; assembly: GCA_963855955.1. Lineage (NCBI taxonomy): Eukaryota > Metazoa > Arthropoda > Insecta > Lepidoptera > Noctuidae > Luperina > Luperina nickerlii. The sequence goes on along the minus strand of OY979677.1, from coordinate 6,118,776 downwards.
CAGAACAGTATTCCGGATCCCGTAGTGGTGGAGTTTCCTGACTAACGTTTCGTGAAAAACGCAATCGAATGCCTTGGACAAATCACAAAAGATGCCCAAGGCATCTTTTGAAGCAGGCAGGCAAGAGTAGGTGCTTTTTTTTATACAACTTGGTTTTTTATTTTGCTGTATTTAGTTTAGTTTGTAAATTTCCTGTACGAGTCGCAATAAATACTTTTTCTTTATTTCTACAATGTCAATAATAGACTTAGCAACTTCTACAGAATTAGCCCACAGATCTGCAGTCTTTTTTACATTTAAAGTGTGAAAGGTTTTAATTATATCTCTACATGTAATATATTCAAAATGAAAATCCGAATCGCAACCATTAACATTTTCCTTAAGCAAAGACTCAGCAACAGAAGGTGACGAGTTTAGGGATTTAGTAGTTGAAACAGGAATATCTGAAAATAAATTTTCAATGCCTCGGCGACTTGTGAGTCTTTCGGTTACTAGACCTTCCCGTTTCACTATTAATAATATTCCAAGTCGTTTTAATTACATTACTGCTGTTTTTAATCTTTGAACTCAAATGACGTGGCCGAGTCACGTTAAATAACAAACTTTTGTAAATAATTTTGAATAATTTCTTACATACAAATTAAATTCAACAGTGTTAACATAAGTCCTTTCATTGTACAGTTCATAAAGCCGTGTTCTGCTTTTATGAATACCAATGGTAGCCCAATCACTGAACGATGCATTACTATTAACCGAGATAGTCTTGGGAATAAAGGTGGAATCAAATTGTTTACAGTATATATTTAAAAAATTATCATAAAGATGATTAGGAATGAATGGGCAAAACTGGTAATTTATTAATGAGTTTAACTTTAAAAGCCTCCAAGTGACTTGCAGTTTTGGGGTTAACAGTGATATCCTTTTTAGCCACTTTTTTGTTTTGGTTTTGAATAGTAATATAAACTCCCTGGCGCTCCCTCTTTCTGATTTTTTAAATAAATGTTTGGAAGAGTCAGTCTTTCCAGACCAGTTGAAGTTGGCAAAAGTGGTTCCAATATTCAAAAAAGGTATTAAGACTGACCCTAAAAATTACCGACCTATATCCCTTTTGCCAACATTATCAAAAATATTTGAAACAATAATTAAAACGAGGCTGATGGTACATTTAAAAATGAATAAAATCATTAATTTAAGACACTTTGGGTATCAGAAAGGCGTCGGTTGCTCTGATGCAATAAACACTCTTGTAAATGACATAATTGTTAAATTGAATGACAAAATGAAAGTGGCAGGGCTATTCATCGACCTCAGCTCCGCTTTTGATACAATTGATTATGAATTGCTACTTACTAAACTTGAATATTACGGTATCAGGGGCAAGTCCTTAAAACTTTTAAGATCCTATTTACAAAATAGACGAATGTTTGTCGAAGTAAAAAGCATCGATGAAAGTAATCATGAAGTCATATCCAATTCTAAAATCACAGATATAAAACGTGGTGTGCCCCAAGGCTCCATTTTGGGACTAATACTATTTATCATATTTACAAACGACTTGCTTAACTTTATGCATTACGTTCAGCCTGATGTAAAACTTGTTGTTTTTGCAGATGATACGAATATAATAATAGGCAAATGACTTAAAAGAATTGACCAAAAATGTAAATAAAAGCCTACAATATCTCTGCGAATGGTTTACTGCAAATAACCTTTTGCTAAATACAAGTAAGACTAACATAATATTATTTAAGACTACAACTCGACATAACGATAATTTGAATATACAAGTAAAAGGAAACAATATTGAATTAGTGGACAAAGTAAAATTTCTAGGTATTAACATAGATGTGCATTTGAATTGGAAAAATGAGCTGGCGGCTATTGACTCTTCAATTTCATCAGCATGCTATGCACTCAGGAGCCTTAGAGATATGCTGGATCTAAAGCAACTAAAGCCTATATATTATGCGCTGGTAGAGTCTAGACTAAGATACAGCATAATGCTTTGGGGTAACAGCTACAGCTATAATTGTCAGAAAGCGTTTATTTTACAGAAACGTGCCATAAGGACTATAAGTAAGGATCTCACAAAGAGACTCATGTAGAGAGCACTTTAAAGAATTGGAAATTTTAACAGTACCGAGTATTATATATTAGTAATTCTAAATCACTTTGCTAAGTATATTCATGAGTATGAATCACAAGAGGAACGTAAGGTAAGGGAAAGCACAAGAAGGAAGGAATTTAAACACAAAATGGCACCAAATTTTAACATAGCTAAGCATTGTTCTAGATACCAAGCAGTGGAGTTATTTAACAGGTTACCGACTGAATTAAAATTATTAATTTATAGCTCTCACTCTTTTAAAACTAAATTGAAAGCCTTCTTGTTGGAAAAATGTTTATACTCTGTGTCAGATTTTATGACAAATGATAAAGGTAGTCACTTATAATAATAGCAGTGAAAAGGTTTTAAATTAAATGTTGCTCATCACTAGGACCTTGATAAATTTTGTACTTTTAGAATTTTTGACACTATTTTGACATTATACCTGCATTGATATTAAATATTATATATTGGGTGACATATTTTAGGTATACGAATTGACTCTGGAACTGGACATTTCAAATCAACTTTAATTAGGCTTTTTTATTGTATTGTTCGTTTTATAATATATGTTTTGTTTCTGCATGTGATAATTTTGCTTAACATTTAATTTGGTGTTGTTTCTGCACATGATGATTTTATTTAATATTTAAAATGTAATGTTCGACACAATGTAAATTGTTTAAGAATAAATGAAATGAAATGAAATGCCCGCAATGATCAGAATCTAGTAAATTTATAATTTCTTTGTGGCTTGGTATAATATCTGTATAAATATTATCTAGGCATGTGGTACTAGTAGGGGTTATTCTCGTGGTGCTCCAAAAATAGGTTAACAAGATTGTAGGACTGAAACAGAATTAAAATTTTACTACAAAAACCTGAGTTTTCTAATAAATTTAAGTACATTAAAATCACCACAAATGATAACGGACTTGTTTGAGTTACAAATCCTGCGTAACACTTCATCCATTACCTTTTCAAAGCAGTCATACAATCCTGACGGTGGTCTATACACACTTAATACAATAGAGTGCTCCAATTCTATGCAGGCAATTTCAACCGTACGCTCAACAGATAGGCTCACAATATCTTTACGATCTTTAAATGTGAGCTGGTAACTTACTAAAATTAATGAGCCACCATGTATAGCATTTATTCTGCTGAACGAACTACCAACCTGGTGATTATTAAAATTGAACAAGAATGGTGGCTTTTCAGCCAATGTTATGTTATACAAAGAATGTCAATACTATTAAAATTCATGAATAATTCTACTTCTAAATCTTTGTTCATAAATCCTGGAATATTTTGATGCACTAGGTTGATACTATTTACTGACTTTAAACTTTTTTTGAGTTATTTTTGCAATTCTGTATGTTATAGCTAGAGGTTGCCTTTATTGTCTTAATTTATAATTTAAATTATTATCAATGCCATTAATAGTGACTAAATTATTGGCAGAATTGTTTATGTCATTGCATTGCTCAAAAGAAGCAAGTTGTTTAGTCAAATTTTTGGCTTTAATAGAAAAAAAATAAAATGGCGACACAGCTATCTGTCTTTTATAGTTGTTAGAAAGATAGTACATAACAATGTTATACCTATCTTTTGTCAAATACAAATTATTATTATTAGTTTTTATCAGAACTATTGATTAGTTTTCATCAGAACTTACCGTTCACACTTCTTCTGTGTTTCAATAGAATTTTATTTTATGGTAACATTATGGTCACACTTTTAGCAGGTAAATAGAAAACAACAATAAATATGTCTTATGAGAATCTTTGTTTTAGTAGATTTTTATATTTAATTTTTTATTTATCCTTTTGATAGATTCTTATTTTGTAAATGTGAGGTCTTTGTAGACCTTGTAGACTTTAGTTCTGTAGACAATTTTTTATTTTACTTGTTGACAGGCCTACGATGTCCTCCCATACCTACTGTAATTTGAAAACATTGTAAAAGCCAATTAATTTTAAAAATAGTAACCTGGGAGTTTCTTGCCGGCTCTTCTCCATAGGACTCGACCTAGCTTCTGACGTTTCATAAGTGACCATGTAGGCTTATGTGAAATAAAATATTTTGATTTTAGAATTGTTGAAGCTGTCGACATCGCTGTAGCTGTCGAGATAGCTTACAGAATGAACAAGCTGAAGTGGCAATGGGGCGGCCATATTAGCCGTAGAACAGATGACCGTTAGGATAGACGTGTTCTTGAGTGGAGACTGCGAAACGGCAAACGTAAGGTAGGACGTCCTCAGGCTAGGTCGAGCGACGATCTTAGCAGGGTGGCTGGTAGCAGCTGGATGAGAGTTGCTGAGAATCGAGCTAAATGACGTGCAATTGGAGAGGCCTATGTCCAGCAGAGGACTGCTGTAGGCTGATGATGAATAAGAATTGTATGAGCACCTGGTTTCGCAGACGGTTTTAAGATTTCCAGGTGAGCCAATGAGGCAGGCTCTCTGCAAATTCAACATTTCTGCAGGTTTCAGGAGCTGCGGGTCAACATTACATAACACCACGCCCGTAATCCCTGAAGGGTTAGGCAGACGAGTATCTATAGTACACCCACATTTCGCCAGTTATAGTTAATGTTAACGTAATAGTTAAGGTCACATGTAATAGAGGGCGAGCCAGTTGCCGTCAGCCGGGCACAAATCCAGAATCCGAGCTGCTACTGAGAAATCCTAAATGGATAAACCCAATAACACTTTGCCTGACACGGGATTAGAACCCAAGACCTCTTGCTTAGAAGTAGCGCTTGCGACCACTAGAACAACGAGGCAGTGATTAAGTCGACTTGAGGAACCTGTTGCGAGACATCGCACAAAGGGCGTCGTTTGTCTGTCTCCTGCTTTTCAGTAGAATAGGTCACTTTTATTCGAACCGCCTGAGTGTCTTAACATAACGAGACCCGTCGGTGCCCCGGAGAGCACGTAAAGCTGCCGGTCCTGCTGCATCTCTCCGGTCGAGTCGGATTGCCTTCGTCCCATCGAACTTTGAGAGTAAGTACCTAAAGGAAAAAAGACTGCACCTGTGTTTGCGCACTCACTTGTGCACTGGGTAGTGGGTATATAATTTCCACTACGTATGTACTTGGGCTACGTTGAAATTCGAGTGGAACTAGTCGGTAGGATATTATTATTACATTCTAGACTCTGAAGCCATCTTTTTGTATGTAAAAAATATATGACTTAAGTGCTAGCTTGCGATATTTGAGTTAGGTAAGTGTTTCCGAGTCTAGATATATTTCGTCCAATGAAACCAGTTAACATTGCGTCTGTAGGTTATAACGGCGTTATAACAATGCCTGGGTATTTATATCGTCACAAGTCTTCTTCGAACGCTGCTTCAAACGTGGTTACGTTATGTTACGGTAATATTACGTGAATGCCCCGTTGGTCTCGTGGTCACAGGCGCGACTGCTGAGCGTAGGGTCCTGGGTTCAATTCCCAGGTCGAGCGGTTATTGGGTTTTTCCATTAGGAATTTCTTAGTGACAGTCCAGAGTTTGCTGGTTGGTGGTGTGACACCGCCGTGCCTCAAAAAGCACTGTTGGTCCTGCGCCTGATCTCTCTCTGGTCGTGTCGGATTGCCATCCCATCGGACTATGAGAGTGAGAGAAGGAGTGCACCTGTGTCTGCGTACACACTCGTGCAATATAATATCTCCCGCGCCGAAGAATAGTCTCCGTTGAGATTGGCCGCCGTGGCCGAAATACGGTCTGGAGGACTTTATTGTAAGTAAGTACATATACTGTTTTAGTGATCTATGAGCATTATGTAATGTAGGTATACTTACTTGTTACGCTCAAGAATCATATTATGATTAACATATATTATAACCTGACACTGACTTGCAAATTACAAAAAAACGTAAGACAACTTTCAGGCTTCCCGTCTCGATTCCGATATGTAGCATTTGAATAGTTTTAGGCTTCATATCTTCCTATCTCGTTTTCTGATGTATATTACGCCCTGGAGGTAAAAAGTAATAACTAGATCCCTCAGCATTTCATTATGTTCTACAGATTGCTGGCGTGATGAAATCATACTCCTCAACCATCACTTAAACGTAAACTTTTTTGGGATGCATCAAAAATCCTCCTCATATAGCGCAGTTTGTTTCGCCAGTTACTCAATTGAACCGAGAGCTCGGCGCATCCTGGACAGTCACACTCAACATCTTATTTGACTGGCGAATTCTTTCCTTGCGGTGGTAGGGCTAACGCCCGCCAGGTTTACGACCAACCTCCCACCGGAGTCCGGTGTCAAGCAGCCTGCTGCGTTTCGTCGATGCGTGGGAGTTCCAGTGCCTGATGTGATGCCAATGGTGATGCGTGCATCTCCTGGGCACGCTGGTACCATCATAATAGACCTCATCCTTCGCTTCTGATGGAAAGCGATGGATGAGGTCTATTATGATGAGGCATCAGGCGTGATCGAGGTCAAGAGCGGGCCGATTACCAAAACAAAAAAAAAAAAACAATTTTTAACCGACAAAATCTTGATCGGAAATGATATCACAAAAGTTTTGATCTTGACTAATTGATTTTTATTAAATAGGCGTGTTCAAAGATTGTTTTTAAATTGCAGATAAGTACCAACATAACTGATAATTTATTCAGTCGGAGTATTTTCCAAAGTACACATAAACACTTTTTTTTACTTTAATCGCACATTTTTTCTCCTGATTAACCATCTTCTCTTTACCTTCAAACAAGCCGGACATTTATAAAATCAGCCCATAATGTTCCCACTACTGAGACATAGACCACCTCTCTGAGTGGAGTGGGCCATAATCGACCACGCAGGCCCAGTGCAGGTTGGTGGGTGTCACATTTCATCGAATTTTTGGTTTTAGGACATGCCGACAATCACGATGTTTTCCTTCAGCGTTTTGTGAGCAGTGGTGATGAACACTATCAAGTTGAAATTGAAATTGTTTATTGAAATAATTGATTTACATAAATATTTACAAAATAGGGCCTTAAACTAGTGGTAGGTAAAAAATTATTGGATTCTACCTGAACTAGGAATAAACCTGTATCTCACATAAGTGCTTATACATAAGTATTAGGTATCAAATATTCCTACAAATAGTAATTTATCTACTTTAATGATGGTTATATTAAAATTGAGCAAAATAGTATTCTACTTTTTTGCATCATCGTGAGACACTACGATGGCGACTACGAGCGAATCAATTCTATTTTGCTGTAATTTTTGACGTTCAAAAGTGCCCTTATGTGCCTACTTATCTATACTTATAATAAATCTGTAGAAGTGAAAATTCTGTACATTGAAAATATCAAAAAAATAAATGGCGGGGGGTGTTACTATACCGACATCGAACCCAAAAATGTGATCAAAAAATTTTTTGTCTGTCTGTCTGTTTGTTCAGGCATCACGCAAAAACTACCGGTTAGATTACGATGAAACTTGGTATAATTATTCTTTAATATCCTGGGCACCGCACTGGGTACTTTTTATCCCGGAAAAGTATATACAACAAAAAAACAAACTTAATTTTGCGGTTCGATCCCTAGACCCGATTAGTGTACCAACCGCAAATAATAAGTTTGTCGTAGGTTACGTCACCCACTGTGAAGTTCACTAAGGGGCGCTGCACACGGCTAAGATACTATAATATGATACAATATCGCTCGCCATACAATTCAATGGACTATCACACACGATGAAGATAATAAATAATATTTCATATTTTTGTATCTTAAAATGAATTTGTAAATACTAATAATAAAGCAGAAGAGTTTGTTTGTCTGAACGCGCTAATCGGTCGGATTTTTCTCGGAGTCGATTTAAAAAAATATTTTTACATTTGCTAGCCTAATTCTTGAGGAGCCGAGCAAAAAGAATAAAAGTCAGAAAGATCGCTAAGCGAAAACGAAGTGACAGCGCGGGCAGGCGATGCCATGCGATGCGAAGGCGTGGGTCGGAAACAAGAAATTTCACGCGGACGAAGTCGCGGGCAGAAGCTAGTTTAAAATAAATGCTTTGACTTTGACATTTTTGCAACCATATCCTATAATGATTTTTGCAACGTTACATTTTTAATAAGGTCGCATTTACTTTGTCATACAGTAAAGTTTGCCGTGTCAACAAAATATTAAGATTGCATGTTTACTTATAATATCTATAAATTATAAAACAACTAATAAAAACTAAAATTAATTTTACGGATTATAATGAATAAAAGACAAAATAACAATAATTATATAACATAAAGTAAAAAGGCTTATAGATAAACATTGGTGGTCTTACACGACGTCATTACAATCTATAGAATTGAAGTATCTTGTTTCAGCTATTTTCTTTGCGGGACATTCTTGATCGCCTGTTTTGTGGGTGCTCGGTTTTTTAAATCGCAAGCATGTTGCACAATGTGACGGTTCAGCATGTTTAGTGCACTCATTCGCCTGATGACCCTGTTCCCCACAATGTCCACACGTATAGGCAGCCTCCCGACAAGTCTTTGCAGTTATTTTAGGGTTCCGTACCCAAAGGATAAAAACGGGACCCTATTACTAAGACTCCACTGTTCATCTGTCACCAGGCTGTATCTCATGAACCGTGATAGCTAGACAGTTGAAATTTTCAGAGATGATGTATGTCTGTTGCCGCTATAACAACAAAGACTAAAAATAGAATAAAATAAGTATTTAAGGGGGGCCATACAACAAACGTGTTTTTTTCGGCGTTATTGCCTTGTACGGAACCCTTGGCCAGTTTGCTATATGTCAAAAAATAAAAATACAGTCCTAGATGAAGATCAAAACCTGCCAACGTAGGTATTTCTGAACTGCGCTTGCGACCACTAGACTGACGAAACAGTCCACATAACTTTATTCAAATTCAAATATTTATTGCAAGCTGTGCAGAATCAAAGTTAAAACCGTGTCAGCTAGGTAACAACCTGCCTCCCGTTGATGAGTGTAGAAGTAGCATGTTTACAGGTACGTCGATTATAGAACATCGTCGTCGTGGGCGGTCGCAACAGGTGGGGCCTCCTCTCCCGACCCTACCCTTTCGTATGTACAGACGCCAGCACATCAAGTTACTACAATCTGTCAAATTTCTTTAATACATTTTCAACTTTATCGCTACAGCATAAGGTTCAAGGTTGATTGGGAAAATTTGACAGTTTCGGGTAGCTTGATGTGCTGGCGTCTGTACCTACAGTCAGAAGAGAGGTACCTAGATGGAAATGGATATCATCAAAATTTGTATTGGTGTATTTATTTCTGCCTTATGTCTTGTTGGTCTAGTGGTAGCAAGCGCTACTACAGAGCGTGAGGTCCTCGGTTCGACTCCGTCAGGCACTTTTGTTGGGTTTCACATCTGGAATTCGTCAGTAGCATTCCAGAGTTTGGATTCGTACCCAGTTGATGGCAATAGGCCCAGCTCCTATAAGATGAGACTTAAACACAATGTACCATGTACAGACGCCAGCACATCAAGCTACTACAATCTGTCAAATTTCTGATTTTCTTTAATAGACTTTATTGCCAAAGAATAAGGCTCAAAGTTGATTGGGAAAATTTGACAGTTTCGGGTAGCTTGATGTGCTGGCGTCTGTACTATCAAGGAGGCTTTTTTTTAACGTGGAGAAATGCTCATGCATTCTGCACTACCACGGGAAGATAGTGCAGTTATGTAGGACTCTAACCCACTAAAACTCCACGGTGTCCTCCTCTGCCGCTTACGGCGGGAACACGGGCACGTGTTAGCACTCATCCGTGAACCCGCCGTGGCTGTCCGTTACCGGACCCTCCTCTGGGGAGTACTCCCCATCACCGGCGCACCAGAACACATAGCACGCCGTGACCACCCCAGGGATCAAGGAGGCTTACATCTATACACCGTAAGGGCTATTCTCGCTTGCAGCGCTTGGCCGCTATAGGAACGCTAGCTGTAAGTTTCCTCGATAGTACACCTCAGCCCTCGCCTGTATTCCATGGGTTAGCTTGGAATACAGGCAAGCTGTTATGTTCAAGTGTATTTTTTTTCTCTCAGATCTGTATGAAAAGGGCATTGACCATCAAATTAAAAATATTAAGTAACTAAGTAAATTCATTTCCGTTTTCGAGGAACTTCGTGGTTATGGCGATAAGTAGAGAATTTAATTTTATTTACCTATCATTGATTAAAAACGTTAGGTCAAGTTTATCAGTACAATTAACATATTTGTGAAATGTGATCATGATAATGATTATAACAAAGAAAATCTTTATGTTATCAAATGTTGCACCCCATGCATTCAATGACCTCGACGTCAAAGAAAATGTTTTGCACAAACGCTAGCCCACATTGACGTCATAATTTCAGCCGAAAGCAATCCCCCAAATCCCCCCCAAACCCCCCCCCCCCATAATCGCTACACATCGACCGGCACCCTAATTGGGTAATACACAAACAATCACATGCTAATAATTTTGAAGGGTGCAAATCCATTGATTCATATGTTGGAAAAATGTGTCTGCTCAACAACATAAATAACGCAATGAATTTTGTTGAACTGTCAATCTGAAAGCTGTTCCTACTGCAACTGTTCCGATCGGATTTCTTTCGACCGGATCATTACAGTCTTCAGTACGTCGTCATTCGCCGCCACCTCTTCTTGTTGTCATGTGTCATAACTATACTGCCCTATATATAGTATTTTGGTGGCCATTCATAAGTACCAACGGCAATACCAGTAACTAATTTGTCTACCATGCGAACCGTTCCTCGGTCGATAAAAGCTCCGTATATAAAACCAGACCGGTCTTAAATATAAGCCTTGTGGTACACCAGCATATATCGTAACATTTATCACCAAGAACGGGTGGAGTAATTAATTTTAATTTGGACACTCACAATGTTTAAATTATTGGTATTATATCCGGGTTTACAGACCAATATATTGAGTAGATTTATAAGATAGTTTTTATCATAAAAAGTGATATTCCGTCTTAATATCCGTTTCAAACGGTCATAATTATAGGATATAAAGTGTGTAATTTCTAATATTAGTTCACTTGATCTTTCATTTTATCTACTTAATGATAATATCGGCAATAATATAGATAGATTATAATTCAGATGGAACGATAATAAACAAATTATTGATGACGTTCACACTACGCTAAACAGATAACGTTGATAAGGATTATTTCTTGGAACTATGGATTATTCCAAAATAAAATTTGAATTTTCGAATCGTGTTGGAATTGATAACAGGTAAAATTCATTTTGGAAAGTTTTTATTTGTCTGGGAAAAACCCACGAGCTGTTTTTATTAATAATACCAACAGTTTTTAAGCTTTTTTACATGAACTCCAACTGAGTCCTGTCCACGAAATGAACATATCCCTATTATCAAAACTTGGTGCACTGATTGAAATGCAATGCAGTAGGTGCCTACTCCAATAAGAGTTGCTTATGAAAAGATATCAGGCGCCCAAATGCCATACAATGTCCACGCATAACCCACACATTGCTGCTAATTTCTTACAACGCCCTTTACACTTTTTGTTTTTATTTTTTAGTATAAGTTGTATACCTTTAGTCTGTGCTAAATAAATTTATTATCCTTCTCTGTTTTTCAACAGGAATTTCAAATGGCGTGCCAAGAATTTTCAATAAAATATGTACAGTGTGGTAAAATGTAAATACCCAGAAGTAAGAAATTTAGCTTTAAAATATTGTACCTACAAAGTTTGGGTCAACATTATATTTTGAATTTTGTGAAGCAGCATTTTCGAACATAAACTTCATTAAAAAAAACCATCTCGAGTTACCGATTAACATCTCCAGGACTTAATGGAAATAGCTTCCACCCACTTTACTCCAGACTTCAGACAGATAGTATAAAGTAAAAATGTCATTATTCACATATACGTATAAATTTAGGTGCTTTGTTATTTTTGTTCATTACAATATATGTATTTTTTTATTACCTACTTCATAAAACATTCTTCAGGTTTCTTTTCATTTAATCCTTATATTTTTATTTGGAGATATCTTGGTTGGGTGTCAACTTCAACTCTTGATTAATGGCTTCTGTGGAACAAACACCACAATTTTGCCAATTTCACGTACTAAAATCCACTAAATGAAAAAATTAAATCTCTCTGACACGTGAGACAGCTCGCTACTGCGGCTGATGTGTCTGTCTTCTCTTCGTCTCTTCGTTTAATGGCTTTTGCGGAAAAACCACCACAATTTAGCCAATGTCAAGTGTAAAAATGTAAAACGGACCGCGACCACCCGCGACAGTCATATTATTTTTAAAAATGGTGAATTGGCTATGGCTCTAATGACGCACATAATACCTAACCTTTCAAAACTTTTTCCTATCATTTCGAAATGTTCTGACTTCTGACAAACCAAATTGAATTAAATATGAATAAATAAAATTAAATGTGAGCAGTCGGCGGACCCCCATCAGGAACGAAGTTCCTTACGCAATACTCGTAGGCACGCACACACTGGTATCAAGGTGACCGTTAATTAATGGATAACCTCCTAAGGGGTCATTATACTTACTTATCATTATGAACAGCTATTACTACGGGACCAAATCTGAAATCGCGAAAAAAAATCAGATGTTCCCTACATTTATGTTCGCATAACTCGTCAAAATGTAAGAAATATTTGATTCTTTTTTCGCAGTTTCAGGTTTAGTCCCATAGTAATAGTTGTTCATAATGATAAGTATAATTACCGGACATCCTGTATAATAGAAAGAGACACAGGGAAAGTGTGATTTAATACGCGTATTTAATACCCTCTCACCGAGGCCTGTGTCCCAGCAGTGGGAACGTTATAGGCTGGTTATGTATTTAATACAGAGCCATCTAGTATAAGTTTTAGAAGTCCTCATAAACTTTCGGCTTTAGCTCCCTCAAAAAGTATTAAAATGACACTCATGACGAAAAATTTTAATGTTTTCGTAACCACCATCTTGGATTTTAATTTTGATCTCATTATCGGCATAGCACCCTCGAAAGTCATGAAAACTATCTCTCTCTTTACTATATATACTACAGACAGACAGAGTGAGAGTCGCATGAAGGGGGCATACCTACTGCTTTTTCGTTACGTGACGATTTCTACCAGTTTACTCGTACCGCAAGCCGCGTTACAGAACTTCGTTCCAATCAATGATATATAAACTATAGATACGTTGCCCGCGCTCTGTAGTGGCGACATAAATGCAAGGTAATTACCCTACCACCATTTAGTCGCGTACCAACCAATGCCGCGGCTGTACCTGACAATAAAATAACTAATTTGTATGAATAACTAATTTGTGGAAACCGCTGGATGCGAGAAGCATAGAACCGGTCGAAGTGGAGGTGCTTAGGGGAGTCCTATGTCCAGCGGTGGACGGCTTTCGGCTGAAATGATGATGATGTGAATAACTTCCTCAAATATAAAAAAATGCCGTCCTGTGTTTTTAAAAAATGTAAAAATTATACTGCAAAAATGAAAAATAAAAAGTATCATTTCATGCGTAGGTAAGTAATCAAGAAAAATGTATTTTATTTTTTTCAATGCCTTCTAATGGCGGCTGATGCCTGAGCTAAGTCATGTGCCGTTATGGGAAGATGGGGTACTTTGTATCAGTATTTATAAAACCTACATTGTTTTTATTTTGATGAATTATATTGTTTGATTTAATATGTGTTATGAAACCCAAATGTTCAATATAATAATTAGATTACCTAGAGATGGGCTTATGAGTGAAAAGTGGTTAAGCGTTATACGGGCTCAACGGCGTGAAGAAGATTGGCTATCCAGAAAATACTCTAGGGTCTGCTCGGAACATTCTCTAGCCAGCGACATTATACATAACGAAGAATAATTTTTATAACTATACTATATTATTTTGTTTTATTAATTAATTAACAATAATTACTCTTGCGAAATGCATTCATATTTTTAAGGATCGAAAATAATATATTATTTCACCCTTAAATCTAAATAATAATAATAAATAATACATTTATTTAAACACATTTTGATGACATGTTAAGCACAACAAACAAAAGACAATAAAATAAAATAAAAAATAAAAATAATTAATTAAATCTACTACCTATACGAGAAAATCGAGTGTCCATTTTTCCCCACGTTCCTCCTTTTGTACGGGCTCGGCCAATGAGCATACACGGCATGCACCACAGAATGACAACGTAATTAAAGAAATATATTTATCTCTATCTAACAACAGAAATTCCGTAGATGACATTTAATTTTCTTTCCTTTCTTCGTGCGTATTGGTTGCTATCTGGTATTTACGCTGTTTTCGATTGCCGTGATGTTCATGCATGATGCGTCTATTGGTCCAACAATGTTTCAACATAGAACATAAAACATAAAAAAGTCAAAGTCCTCTTTTCAAGTGTGTAGAAAAGAGATATCTTTTAGGTTCACATTTCACAAAGCAGTGTATTGAACACTCGAGCTTTTTACTTTTCATTCCCACACCGCACTAGTGCGGGAAAGTACGTCAAAGATGAGCGATTTTTTTAAATCTCAGCAAAGAACCTTCATACATTTTATGCTTAAAATTTTAGTGAATAGGTATACAGGGTAGATTTTTGAGACGGTTAATAATGGCAGGTTACCTTAACTGGTTTTAGCTACATGAGATCTTTCATAGAGTTCTGGCCTTAACTTTTTGAGTAGTTAATTGCTAACTGTATTCACAAATTTCGTAAAAAAATACAGTTAGCTAAAAAATTGGCAGTTCCTGTTTCTATTAATTAGGGATTATACAAGTCTTTTCGATCGAGGTACTAGAAAAGCCCCAGTTGCCAAAAAAAACTTATTCCAGAAATTACCTATACCTAAGTATACCTACAGGACCATCACTTGACCAAAGAAAATGGAATCCCAGTAGTTTAGCTCAGAAAGTGTTTTTTTTTTGTTTTCAGCAGCATATGCGAATATACGTGTTTTTTAATTTTCCTATGATTTTCCTGAAAATTTTCATAGGCAATCATATCTCATAACTGCAGCCTTTATATAAAAACAAAATTATATTTAATTTCTAAGCAAATGCTAGTCTGTCGTGCATTTTATGTTTAGTAATTAATTTATTGCATGCGCTACGTGTATATAATGTGCGGAATACTTAACGTTCTGTGAAATGGAACGTTATTCGATACACGTCAAGAAAATATGGAGATGTTTAGCAGTGTTGCCAATTTAGCATATTATATGCTAAATTTGACATATTTTCTTCTTGTTTAGCATATTTTTTTTGCTTTTAGCATATAGCATATTATTTCAGCATATTCTTATAAAATATGAAAAGAATGTAAATTACAATCTTTCTTGAAATAAAATTTGATATAGTTAAATTAGTAGAAATATAGTTCACATTAAATGGGAATCCTTGACTTCCACAGTAAAGTTCTGGAATGAAGTCATGCAATATAAAGATGCAGCTGATAATAACCCCTTTGCAGAGTTATGTGAGTTTGCAATGTCTCTTATAACATTGCCGCATTCAAATGCGGACATTGAACGTGTATTCAGTCAAATGAGTCTGGTAAAAACAAAACCCCAAAACCGTTTGGCGGTGAGAACCCTGTATGCCATTTTGTACGTTAGGTTCGGCCTAAAAAGAGCAGGAAAGTGCTGTTACTCTTGCACTGTTCCAGACAATGTACTACGCAGTATCGGAACCAAAGAGTGTTACGACTCCGGCTCTCAGCCTTCCACATCAGCTGATGTTGATGAAGATGAAGACCTTGATATTCTATTCCCTTGATTTAATTTCACAATAAATACTGATACTTAATTATGTTGGCATTTTTTTTGGCATTTTTTAGAGAAGGTAAGCATATTTTTGGCATATTTTTTACACCAATCTAGCATATTTTGAAGTAGTTGAGTTGGCAACACTGATGTTTAGGCGCGCGCCGAGTCGTGTGCGCAGGCGCGCGCGCTCACGTCACGCACGACACCATCGTCATTCGCAGCGCAGGCGCCCGCGGGGCCCCCCGCACCCCCGCTGCTGCGCGCGCTCGCTGATTCAGTGATAAACAAACCTTACCGGTGCCTCCTTGTCAGACATGCTGCGAGTTTGACTTCCCGCCCGGGAACCTAGATCTGCCTTCATGCATCTTTGTTTACGTACAAGACAGCACAAGTGAGATCCAGTGTTTTTGTAACGTGTGTACCGTGGCCTGTCTAAGTGAGCTCCAATCATATGACCTCGATGGCCTCTTGTTGCAGATGTCAGCCGCCGCCGCACGGACTACGGCGGTTTTATCACATTTTAGAAAATGACTGAAGGCACCCTCTTACATCATGACAAGCCGGTGAGTGTTCGGATAACAGTTAGTTCACGATGACACGCAGGACAGTCAATGCACGCTGCATCTGTACCACTGTCAAAAATGAACCTGCGTCGCGCCATTACGGACTGTGTTACCTGTACCGAGAGTTGATAACCGCTTGTGCTATGTATTGCAGTTCTTCTACAGAATTAGAAGTATCGGTCAGAGCGTTTATTGACCGTGAATTCGCGGATTGCCATGAAAATCGCATATTCGCCTTGTATGACACAAGTGGTAGTGGTCGGACACTGGTCTCGACCGGCCTGATGGGTGTTGCGTGCGGCATGAATCACACGCCACACACACGCACGGTGGGACATTTTCGAACTTGCTTTTCCTCTCCAAAACATGACATGATTTAAACGAATTATATAGTAGCTCTTGATGGTCGAACATATAAGATTACTTTTATTTGTTCTACTAAAATATACGGGTATTTTTACTACAGCACTTATCACATCATAGATCATTAGAAAATCATTAGCGTGTACAATGTTGATTAGTATTCCAAGACGTTCGTGTGTATCGTATATTGGCATTTTCTTATCTTGCTTATCGTTGGGTACGTTAGTTCGGTACTTACTTATGTACAATCATTTATTGTAATCTGTGTCTGTATGCACAACAAGTGTGTATTTAAGAAATATTATATATGCGATAATCGTGGCCTGCGTGATTGTGGGTATATAACAAACATGTAAATTTTAACCTTTTATGAAACGGGTTGACCTAATTTCTCTGCGTGCAGAGACTTCTATGATATGGGACATCGAATCATATTTCACATCCTCACTTACTTCATCTTTTAGGGTATGGCAGAATTGATTTCAATGAGATACTACTTTACATTGGAATATATCAAAAACAAAGCAAAATATAGGTAGATATATCGAGTAGCAACCCACACTTAATTAATTGTGGTTGCGTAAAAATATTATGTAGACACATACAAGAAAACGGATCTAGTTTTTCTCTATAACTCTGCGGTTGGGGCAGCCTAAACAACACATTCACAACAATCCAAAAACTAAGAAAGGTCACTCACACGCTGTTCGTTCACAGGACTACTTCAAACTTTATTAATTTGCTTTTTTACCTTTTAATAGACTCATAGATGATCTCAAGGTACTAAAGGGCGTGAACATTATAATAAAAGTCACAATAATTCAATGTTAATCAATCCATAAAACCAGAAAACCGCTGCTCGGGCGCGTACCGAAATCGAACAGGTTTTTAATATGGCCGTACCTTCCTCGTTGCTTGACCTCGCAGCTTGCGATCATTTCAGTCATGTACACATAAAGAAAATTACTTCTGTGTTTTAGTCACTGTCGAATGTTGTTATTCCATGTGACAGTAATGAAAGTTAAGGGTAATTCTGATAGCAGACATCTTACAGGTCCAAAAGGCATGCTGTGAACTCCATGTGGAATGTAGTCGTGCTTTCGATAACGACTGTAGCACCGAGGGTGCAATAATGACATCCAAATACAGCATTGTGGTAGAGTCTAAGGGTAGATATAAAGACCGAGATTAAAATTAGGACTATTATAATGGGGGTAATTTTTCCAAAATGCCAAAAATTTTATTTGGTCATTGGCAAGGTCTCCAGAAATATTTGAATTGCGAAATCTGAGGGGATTTGTTTTATTACCAGCCTTAGTGTAAAAAGGTCAATTGAAGATTTAAAGACCAATGTAAATATATATCGGATCTTAAATCCGGATATAATTATGACTTTAATACACGCAATATCAAGCCTCTTCTGTAAGGATTCTAGCATTGTTTAAAAATTCTTTTAAAAACACATGGTGTTTGATCATCTGAGTCGCCTTGTACTTATTATCGAGTAATTTATTAATACAGATGTTTTTAGTACAAATACAATAAGATATGCAAGTAATATTATTTGCATTTTATGGAATATGTTATTCAATATGGATTGTTAAAGCTGTCTACTTAGTAGGTGCATGCAATAATTATACAATTTTGCATCATCATCTTTTACCGTCCTTACTGATTCTCCCCCAATAGTTACCGGACGTGACCCGACTGTGCGACAACTACGGAGAATTACCTACCTATACAGTGAGAATTTAAAAGAATTGAAATGAATTTAAAAGAATTTAAAGCGCGTGGGTTCGGTGACATTCGGAAACTTTTGTTATCAGCGGTGCTATTCTGTAAAAATCTCACCATGAAAACTTAGGTGAAGTGAACGTGGAGTGAGCTGTCAATTCCTAGCAAAAACAAACTCACTTCACCCAAGTTTTCACGGTGAGATTTTTACAGAATCGACCGGCAGATTACAATATTCATCACTATTCTAAAACCAGTCAGACACCTGAGAGGGATTATCAATCAGAATTCGTTTTTACTATTTTTTTAAATATTTTTTTTCAAAAATAGCGTAAATTATAAAAAAAAATCACTTTCTCCTAATAAGTAGCTACCAAAGCTATAGGCTCTAGTATATCACTATGAGATATTGTACCTACAGCTACATCTTATAAAAAACTTTTATGCTAATCTAGGCATTGCCTAACATCCTGTGATAAAAGTAATAAATCATAAAGTTATAATACTTAGTTACGAGACCGCTCCATGTTCGAAGTAGTCCGAAACTTAGGATCGGTTGCATCATATATCAATGAAACAATAACCCTTGGTTAAATTCGATTAAATCTCTTACAAACCTCATGTCAAGATTTGATTGGAATGTGTTATTTCCTTTTACCAGCTCAGCTGCTAAAATGCGATTTGAAAACTGCCAATCTACTTTGTATGTACGGACGCCAGCACATCAACCTACCACAATCTGTCAGATTTCTTTAATAGATTTTCAACTTTATCGCTAAAGCATAAGGTTAAAAGTTGATCGGGAAAATCTGACAGATTGTGGTAGGTTGATGTGCTGGCGTCTGTACAAATCTTACCGTGACAACTTAGGTGGAGTGAGCTGTCACCTGTCAATAATGTCGATCCCTAGCATCAGGTGGTGGAATGTAGCTCTCTTCAAGCTCTTCTACCAAGTTTTAACCGTGATACTTTTACAGATTATCTAGATGGGCTGCTGCCAAATGTGAAACGACCAAAAACTGTGTAACTAACTTAGATGCAGCTAAAAAACTAAATTGAATTGAACCTTTAACCTATTTAAAAGTTGGCAAAGCAGCAAAATTTAATATTATTGCCAACAGCTAGTATTAAGCAAAACCCAGTTGAATTGTATTTAAAAATAAGGAAAGAAAATTGCAAGAAACCTGGGGGATTTCGTAAAGGAAAGGACATTGTTGGATTAAAATATACCTACGGGAAAAATCAAAGGAAATAGGTGCTTAGACACTGAACAAATGACTCGCACTAAGGCATGACGTAGGTGTAGCTTTACGTGACTCCATACTACGTACAAGGAAGAAAACACCTAGTTTCCAAACAAATATTAAAAATAAAAGTTAACAAAACCACAACACCTACTTTCATTTCAACATTATTCCAATTATAATATGTACCTATTTAGTAGATTCATTGGGAAGTTTTATTTTTTAAATATTTGTGTTTGGTAGGTACCTACATACTATAGTTTTATTTGTCTTGGTCCTGCGCCATAGCACCAAATGGCCTAAAAGTAGGAAAAAAACTCAATATAAAGAAAGAAAGAAAGAAAAAAGTTTATTTTGACACAGGTTGTGAAACACAAGAAACTAAATTTTTAAAAATTGTGTGTCTGGTTGGCCTAGATTTTAGATGAATAAAGCCATAGGGAATCTAGAAACTCTAAATGGTTCATGGCTAAATGTAAACAGAAGCACGGGTCGATCTTTAAGGTTAAGCAACGCTTGCTGAAGGCGGTCCGTTGATGGGTCCATAACATACCGGCTGTCATTCGTAGATCTTTATTGGCAGTTGTTACGGGCACTCAGGAGCCCGAAAGTCTGACGATCAGTCATACCGAGGGGTATAGTTTTACACAGTAACTGGGTTATGGAGGTCAGATATAGGCAGTCGCTCCATACAAAATACTGGTACCCAGCTGCATTCGGTTAGACTGGAAGCCAACCCCAACATAAATGTAGTTGGGAAAAGGCCAGGCAGATTGAATGCCACAAGGAAACTCGGGAAACTGAATTCCCAACGATGCTGCGGCCCCTACGGATTCACGTAGGTGCATACGTTGCAGAGCTACGAAACATCACCATCACCAAAAATGGTATATATAATATAAAAAGTCAGTATACATAATAAAGTCCATTAGCCCATTAAGTTTCAATAATGTTTAGCATTACTTTTATTATCGATATAAATGAAATAAATATATAACTTTTATTGTATATGGATGGACGGTACTATGGGCCATTACCTAGGTACCTAATATTGTGGTTTAGCGCTTACCTACTCGTACGTTAAATTATAAATATTATTATTATAGTAACAGCGGACGCAGTGTAGTTTAATTAAAATGAAAAGTGCCTTTAAAATTTGATTGACAGATTTTTTGACACGAGTGATTTTATTTGGTATTTCAATTATTATGATTTTGATGAATGATGATTGATTTTGATTTTAGTAAGTATTGACTCACATAGTTTTTAAGACCTTCGTAACTGACAATTATGGACAAATAATTAGTCTGAAATAAATTGATTTAATTAACCTAATTTAAAAGAAAAATATTTTTCAACACACTCGTAAAGTGGCTCTTATTGAACCGCTTTTAGGTCCATAATGCAGTGTATTAAAAACGCGTGCTTTTTATTTATGTTATTCCACTAGTGCGGTAACGCCACAGATAGCTATTTACTAGTCAGTGATGCGCGCTTTTTTAATCTCATGAAAGAGACTTCATGCCAAAAGAAATCCGCGGGCCATATTACACTTTTTTTTAAATGGTCTGTATTGTCCTTGGTCCCAAAATGAACTAATATTTATTTACCTTAAGGTGAATGCGCAGGGACCACGGACAATTTAAGGTGAATGCGCAAAAGTGGTAGACCGCAAAACTCAAATTTTCTTCTTTTTTTTTGCAATGTTCAGGTCAGTATCAACGTCTTTACAAAATTATAATCATTAGATTATAGATATAAGATTTGTTCCTTATGAACAAATCTCATAAGGAAAAGTTCTAGTTCTTCTTAACATATCTAACTTAAAGATTCTATTTTAATGACTATAATTCTGTAAATACATATATATTATAGTCGCAAATCATATTTTGATCAAGATAAAACCTGATACTGACCTGCAAATTATAAAAAACGTAAGAAAATTTTAATTTCGCGGTCTACCGCTGCGCATTCACCTTAAATTGTCCATGGTCCCTTCCGAAACCAAACGGAAAAGACCCTGACTGGCGTTCTATTATTGCGGATTCTCACTGAACTAATGTATATTTCTCTAATTCGATACTAAATAAAGTACAATTTGACATACGACAACACTACGATCAATCTAAACCACTGACCTATACTATACAAGTGTGTTGTGACTGATTTGCTTGACGTAGGTGAACTAGTAAAAGCTTCCGTAGTGTAGGTATCTTCCTTTATTTTCCTGTTGTTTTCTTCAGAGTTAGTTTCCGAATGAGAGCTGGATTTCGACTGTGTCACAGTGTTGCTATCGTAAAAATCTGAGCTGCCGTATGTCATAGTCTGGTTTGCCGTATCTTAAGGGAAAAAATGTCTATTCCTCATTGGTTTCTCGTTTCTATTACCTCAGATTCATATTTACCTACTAGAGCATTCTTGTTCTTGCTTCTCATTTTGTCGCACTCGTAGGCACATATTAATAATATGTAGGTGGTACTCGTAGGTGAAACAGTTACGTTTGTTGTACCATACGCGTAGGTACGTGGTGACATTTGCAACCTTTTCATTCATTTTTAACCAAAACGCAAGAGATGCCACTTTGGCGTTACAATTACAACTTCATGTTTGTTGTAGTCGAGACTTTCCCGGCTGTGGTCATAAAATTACCTGTGTACGTTTCGTTTCATTCATTACGCTAGTGAAACATGTTTCGTTTCACCTATAGTCGATTTTGGTTTCGTGGGGGCGATTTTCTGAAGTTAAGCCCTTACAATGTTGCTCTCATTTTCTTAACATAGATATTAACTTACTCTATCTATTTACAAAAATTGATGTCAAAAAAACACTTATTCTACACCCTAAATTCGTCAAAGTTTGGTGACGGTTCTCTTTACGGTAACGTTTGGCACCTCTTAACCTAATCGTACAAGTGGCGCCACCAAGTGTAAAGAACGCGAATCTACTTACATTCTAGAGGTCTTAACATAATGCAAATACACTACTTAATTATTTCACTGGTATTTGTCTGTCTTAATCAGAACTTATGTACACATGCTCACGTTCACATCATTTATGTCTATAACACGCTCGGCGTCCGTTACAAGATAGAGGTCAGTGGTCTAAACATTATTTTGTGTTTATTATATTTTTTCTATAAGCTGTTGGGCGGTCTGTTGTCAGTGCACAGCACTGACAACAGACCGCTAAACAGCTAAACAGAGTGCTTGCGCACGCATCGCTAGTGCTGGCTAGCGCATTTTCCATACAAGTTAATATTTAACAATACAAATCTGTTTTTTTCCTCGCAATTGTGTTGAAAAACGTCGTATGAAACGCGTGTGCATTGATCATTATACGATATAATGATCAACATAGCACACATGTATCATAATGTACTATTATATGTGACACACACAGGAAATAAAAAAGGAGCAATTAAAACTAATAAAGTTACATTAAAAACAACCAAAATAAATAAACAAAAAAAAATACCTGTGCGTTGCCAAAAAGGCTCCTCGTAGTATCTCAGTATAATAGCGAGATATTTAAAAAATAAATATCGCAGTTTTAGTTTTCGCATGAGTGAAAAAGTAGCTAGGTAGGTACCTCACGTGTAAAATCACGTGAGTCGGATACATAATAAAATTATAAGCTATCCGAGTTCTTTGGTTATATCAGTGATTATTCGCATAAAACTTAATCCGTCATTTTCCAAAATAAAAATCAAAATATTTTATTTCACATAAGCCTACATGGGCACTTATGAAACGTCAGAAGCTAGTTGTCCGTATATAATGTCAAATAAAAAAAGATTATGTCAAAGAAGTATGTAAAAAATAATAAAAACATAAACATCGTAATTTGAGAGCAGTTAAATAGACATTTAAACAGTTATGCCGTTAATCAGGTGCCAGGGAAGCCCCATGTGCAGAAGGAATTATTGGCAAACTACCTTCTCTTCAACGTAGTCTTTAATCTTATAATACCTATGCTTTTTTGATAAGGACACGATTGTTGAGGGTTTTGAACTTTCCATCGCTAAGTTCTGTAACTGGCTTTGGCAACTTGTTATAAAAACGGATGCTGTTAACAAGAAATGACTTGCCAGTTTTAGTTATTCTAAATTTAGGTATCACAATTTCATTTTTACTACGTATACCTATTTATATTATGGAAATCGCTTCTTATTTTGAAAGACCTAAGTTTTTGCGAAGATACAAAATACTTTCTAAAATATAAATAGAAGGCAGAGTTAGTATATCACTTTCTTTGAATTTGTTTCTAAGAGACTCGCGAGGACCCATTTTATAGATTGCGCGGTTGCCCTCTTTTGTAAAATGAAAATTGAATCTACTTTAGCTGCTGATCCCCACAGCAGAACACCATAAGACATAATACTGTGGAAATAAACAAAGTATACTAACCTAGCTGTGGCTATATCTGTCAACTGCCTTATTTTTCTTACTGCATATGCAGTTGAACTTAATCTGCCTGAAAGAGCTTTAATGTGTGCGCCCCATTGTAATTTAAAATCTGAAGTAATTCCTAGAAAACAGTTTCCGTAACAGCATCTAGTTTTTTGCCATCAAGGTTTATATTCAATTAAGATGCCTTAAACCCCCCCTAGGTAGTTAGCTAGGCTTGAGGTATAGCACTAAGAAAAAACACAGTCTCAATGGTTGTGGGCATATGTTAAATTCTTCAGATGTCTGCTAGTCTGTAACTACAATGGTCAAAGTTACAAATGACTTCCCGTCTAAGTCTCAGGAATTTAACTATGGGAAAGTTTCTTTACAAATTTCGAATGCAATTAATATTAGCAAACAAATTAAATTGCACCATATAAAGTAACGATCATAACATTCATAAATGTTATGAAATTACAATAATTTAGAATAAGTACCAGAATATTATCTATATATTATATTATCTATTTGTACATTGGTGAACCATAAATTCATAATATTTGAGGAAAACTAAAGTCTCTTGTTTTTAGGATTATTCTGTTTGTGTACGATAAGTAACTACCTAAGGGAAATAACATTGCTTCCGAAAAATAAATTAACTTCCAGTGATCTGTGGTTGAATGTGAATACTAGGTGTGTTAAAATGAATTAACGAAAAATTAACACAAATATACTGAAAAAAAATGAATTTAACTAACAAAAATTTTCTTATTCAAATTACAATTCTACGAAAAGTAAACTGTACTTTCAAATAATAAACTAAATTTCCAAACAAACGAGCGAAGGGCACCCCGAGGTTAGGTTTGGTTAGGTTACTTTAAACCCTTTACACAGAAATAGGAGCCCTGCAAAGCGGGGCTACGTCGACATAGGATGCAAGAGCGAGCAATGATATGAGAATACAAATACCTTTACTTAGGTATATATTAATTGATTAGAGTGATTGATTACAGACTCATAGTTTTCAGTAGAACGTAATTTAAGCTGGTAGAAAAGTATTATAGCAATAAACAGTCATGTTTATTTTTCGAGGATTTCAGTAAGTATTTCATTCGGTCGTTTCGTCATTTTTATTCGGACAAAAGTAGTCGGAATGTTAGTATTTTAGGCATTAGATTTAATATTTTGAGTAAGGACAATTCTTATTTTTTTGTCGGGGCTTTTATTACTACCCCTACCTAATATGGGTTTGATTGTGGCAAATGTGTAATTAAAATACACTGGTACCTACATAAATCTTTCTACACACGGGTGTTTCCCCGTCTTGTACTCAACCCTGCTCGTGAGTTGCTATGAGTCATGATAAAAATCTTTCGTAAGTACCTATAAATGTGTTGTCACACTATCAATTACAAACTGATTCATTTTAAAGAATATTGCTAATCCATTGCTTCATAAGTTCGAAAAATTAGTTGCTCAGTCAACGTAAATAACTCAATGAATGTTGTTGAAATATCAAAATATAAGCCAATGCTACTGATAATGTCTTGCACAATTATTCCGTAAATTATGCTGGAGTATCGCCTTTGCTATGTATAGGTTAGGTACGGTCACCAAAGGATAGGTATAAGTAACCAGGGTCTTCGGATATAGTTGAAGTTTAGTAAGAAACCGATGGACGTTTTCGAATAAAATGTAATTTAATTAATAGAAAACAATCACTTCATTTATCCAATTATTTTTCATTTGAAAACATACAGCGGTTTCTAACTAAACTTCCAACTATATCCGACGACCCTGGTAACTTATCTCTTTTGGTGACTGTACCTACATGAATTTATCTACGTGTAGGTTATAAAATTAAAAATTCTGCAAAAATGTCAATATTCAGGCCTCGATAAACATCTCATCATCATCATTCTGTTGCCCTTATTCCACTTTATTTTGGGCCAACGCAACATGTACCTAGATACTTTTCTTCCATACCTCTCTATTAGTCGCCTCGATAAAACCTCTCCCTAATAGAAGGTAATTATGATGACCCGTACCTAAAGTATAAAGTAAACAAAAAAAAAACAACAAAACATGACAAAAAAAAATACTTACCAAGGTCGACATTCGGTACTGTTTGATTGAACAAGTGCGTGAACTTCGATTGGTCCAGTGATTGGCTCAACACGTAGCTGGTACAGACGCCAGCACATCAAGCTACTACAATCTGCCAAATTTCTTTAATAGATTTTTTACTTTATCGCTGAAGCATAAGATTCAAAGTTGATTGGGAAAATTTGGGAGTTTCGAGTAGCTTGATGTGCTGGCGTCTGTACAAAAAAAGTCCATTGATATTTACATAAACAGGTATACGTACGGTCAGTCTCAAAAATATGTATACATCAACATAATACGAATTCATTTGATTGTCTACAATTTGTGTTCTATCATATTGTATGAATTTGTAGCAACAATTACCTACCTAATATGTATATATTACGTAACCTAGCTGTTGGTAATATTTTAAGCTACTCATGTCGTCTCAACTTACTGTTAAAATGTAAACCTGCTTACTGTTTTAACTGTAGGTACAATAAATTTATTCTATAAATTAAGTACCCAATGCATAACATGTTTTGTGGCTACACATTGATACAATATTTTGGAATAAAGACGTAAGACAATTAAATCAATTCTTGTTGGTGTATATGTATACATCTTTTTGAGGATGACTGTACTAACATTAATTTTTCTGCTCGTACTTAACTTGATACTCTTATATGTATACTTGATGCTATAAAGACGACTGTTTACATTATAAATTATGGAAAACGATTTTTTACAGATTTAATTACACATTACATTTACATATTAATTAAATAATGGTTTAGGTGCTATCGAGTGTTATGAGTGTAAGCTGAACGAGTATATTAATTCAATACATAACGTACTAAATAAGACCCAACATCCAGAAATATGTATATAATATCACACCAACCGATCTCGCAACTCTTTTGAAATATATAAATACTTTAAAGTAGTAAGAACTATCAATATATAGTCAAGATAGGTACTTATAAGAGTTATAAGATGTGTATAGGTATAAGGGTGTCTACCCACCATACCGGCCCAACCCTCCGCGCCGGGCACATTTTAAACAAAAACAAAAGTTGTTCTAAAGCCAGCATCCGGAGGTGATGGTGTGTGGACACTTATACTTATAATAATAATATAATATAATACTTATAATATAAGGTATGTCTTATTATACTTATAATATAACTTATACTTATATATATTTATAATATAATACTTATAATATAAGGTATGTCTAAAGCTCTTAAGTGCTTTTAGAGCAGTTATACCTCACCGCGCTCCGTCGCGTAGCGCGGATATGTGATAAGCGCCATGGTTCCTACCCGAGGAGTAATTGCGTAACAAATTAACAGTAGGAATGGCTTAAATTTTTCGACCAAATGAAGCAATGGATTAGCAATAAGTATCCTTCAAAACGATTCAGATTGTGAGTGAGTGATGCGCAATTAGGGTTCCGGTCTCAAAGAAAATTTAAGGGCATTAGGTACATTGCCCAATGACGTTGAGCATGCTGCTCCGTACTAACTTACGACGAAACGACGAGAGAGAGAGGGACGAGTGACATAGTGCTTCTCGCGAAATTTCGGATTTTTATAAAATATTAAAAGAAAAAAAATCAATACACATTGTTAAATACGTCATTACTATTTTTTGGTATAAAGTTCATGCCGAGTTATTGAGCCGTTATAGAGAAAATTTTCAATTTAGGTTGAAAAAGGACCTATTTGTTACGATTTTTTGATAAAATTTCAGTAAGTTTATTAAAATTTTAAACAATACAATGTATTTGTGATGACCTTTAGTTTAACATATATTTTTTATATTGAAAACGCACAAAAGGATTCATCTTCAAACTTCTTTAAACACACGGTATTTTCAGGATTTGAGCGAGGTAATCCCCTTAAGAACTTTCATCATTAGTCCTTGTTACAACCTTCAAACTCGATATAAAAACCATTTCATTATTACTTGCCTACTTATATTATAATTTGATTAAAAAGTAGTTTTTCCACTTTAGTAAATATATTATTCCCAACAACTACTGACTTGTCTATCGAAGCAAGTTATGAATAAATAATAAGTAAAATAAAACGAAGCTTAGTAGAATATCGAATTAGCATTAGTAAACATAGAAATGTGTAAATGTTGGCTTGACTCTAATAAACATTAATTTAATACAATCATATAAACTTACTAGCTGTGGCTCACGGTTTCACCCACCGTTTAATTTTTATTTTTGCTCGGTTCCTAAGGCTCGAAGGTATGCCTAATAAACCCATAAGACATGCCTGTATTAAGGGGCTTACAGGACCTAAACGCAAAAAACGCAAGTTTTAGAAACAATAAAAGTATATGATCGACTACAGTAAACAAAATCAGAAAAATATGTATATGATATTCTTCAGGATATATGCCTCTGCTGTTAGCCTGCATCATCCCAGTGCTGGGCAAAGCCCTCTCCCATCCCCATGACTTCCAGCTTTTTCAATCCAGAGCTAAAGTGGATCACTGTTCGTTTGTTTTCTCCAGCTCGTCCTGTCATCTTATACGTGGTCTGCCGCGTCGCCCTCTGGCTGGTCAGGGCTCCACGTAATGGTTATTTTGGCCGTTGGTCCTGCGACTCATATCTCTCCGGTAGTGTCGGATTGCCGTCCCATCGAACTATGAGAGTGAGGGAAAAAAGAGTGCACCTGTCCCTATAATATCTCCTGCGCCGAAGGGTAGTCTCCGTTGAGATTGGCCGCCATGGCGGAAATACGGTCTGGAGGGATATTATCATTTTGGCCCACAGCTCCTTGGGCATACGGCAAACGTGGCCAGCCCACTTCAGCTTAGTGGCTTTTTGAGTTTTTTGAGCTTAGAGCAACGTCAGTAATCTGCTGTAGTCTAAGGTATAGAAGCTGAAAGAAATAAATGTCAGGTACTATAGCACAATAAGAAAAACCTCAGCAAGTATTACTATTCTAAAGAATTCAACAACGCACCTATATTGGAGATGTAGGTAATGTAACCGGATCCGTTTCAAACTGGCTCATTAATAAGCAATTTCCTTCGTGCATATACAATTATATGTACATATATACATAGCTGTTTGTTTTATATTTTCCTGTATATATTCTAGGTCACCGTTTGTTCGGTCGGAAAATGAGCATTTATTTTTAAACGTTTTAATTCGTATACTATACTTAGGTGTTCTGTATTATTTAGCTATATTTTGTTGTAGCCTAACTTCCGCTTAGGAGTTACATAATTTTTTTTGTTCGCGTTATTGGTAGGTACCTAATTGGTTTAAGTACAGACTAGGCAAATAATACTTTAATCGGTTATAGTAAGCAAGAATTTAAAGAAAAATATCTGTCCAAAAATCAGAATGCTGGAATTATGTGAATAATTTTACATTTAGAAAAAGGAAATAGATGCCAAAATCTCACTAAACAATGCAACAGTCTTGTTCGTGAAAATAGGCTAATATGTGTACCTACAATGATATCAAGTTCATAATATGTCTAATTTAAAACATCTATACTAATACATCCTAACCACATCCTAACTACTATTATAAATGCGAAAGTAAGTTTGTTTGTTTGTTACCTTTTCACGCCTAAACCACTGAACCGATCATCCTGAAATTTTGATGTAGGTACCTTGTCAGGTGTACAGAAACGGACAGAGGGTACCTTATATCCCTTAATTACTAATTTATATCGTTCATAAATTCACACGTGTTTTATTCATTGAATTATGTATATCTACTGATAACATTTTCAGGGGGCATTTTCATAGTGCATACAATATCTATTAGTTATGTCTACATAGGCATATCAAATTATCTAATCAAGTAATGTCAACTCATGCTACATCCAAATGTAATTAAAATTGCTATCAATAACGTGATATCACAGGTTATTTATAACCCTCCTTCTGGCGCAGTCGGGTAATAGAGGGTTTTAAAAGGTGATTACTAAAATATGTACAACTTATATAGTTAAAAGTAATTCGAAGTGACAAATCGTAAAAAACACGTACAAAGAACTAAATCGACTGCGAAATCTTTCACATTTGTAAACTAAAAAGCTGGAAATAAAAAAAACAATAAAAAAAGTAAAAAACCCTGACTACAGTTAAAAACTGAAGTTATAAAAATAAACTGAAAAGCTAAAGGCTCGTACACACAGGCGCGACGCGACACGCGACACAAAGGCACCGCAAGTCGCGCAACGAGCGGTGCCTTTGTGTCGCGTGTCGCGTCGCGCCTGTGTGTACGAGCCTTAAAAACAAGCCCATTTTAATAAGTTAAATAAAAGTTGGAAGCAGGCGGCACCCATACCATTTTTATTATATTTTCAAGCCATATATGTTGACCC
Organism: Luperina nickerlii; assembly: GCA_963855955.1. Classification (NCBI taxonomy): domain Eukaryota; kingdom Metazoa; phylum Arthropoda; class Insecta; order Lepidoptera; family Noctuidae; genus Luperina; species Luperina nickerlii. Next base: position 6,088,145 of record OY979677.1, on the reverse strand, counting down.
AATCATCATCAGCAGCGTCCAGATGAAAACTGCTAGCCTTCCCCACAGCTCACCTAGATATGCCTAATGCAGTAGGACTAAAATTAATTAACACACATAATATTATCACATCATACTAATATTATAAAGGCGAAAGTTTGTGAGTGTGTTTGTTTGTTTGTTACTTCTTCACGCAAAAACTACTGAAAGGATTTTGATGAAATTTACATTAATATAGCTTATTCGTCAGAATAACACATAGGATACTTTTAATCCCGATATTGCCACGGGATCGAAACTTATGCGAGTGAAACCGCGGGGCGCTGCTAGTGCATACATAAACTCACTCGTTTTAAGGCTCCTGCAAACAGGCGCGACGCGCGACGCGAATCGCGCGCGACACAAAGACACCGCTTGTTGTGTGACTTGCGGTGCCTTTGTGTCGCGTGTCGCGTCGCGCCTGTGTGTACGAGCCTTTACCCGTGGGGGTTGGCAGAAACTACGGAACGCCACCTGGTACGATCCTAAAATACCCCTTTTTGCTTCGTTTACGTTCATATATCTTTTTATCTCTAATTAAACTAAGTAGGAATAAAGTATTGATGTTATTTAAAAATCTATTAAATAATTAAAACTTTCATAACATTAACTATTGCTTTTAATGCTAGATGGTAAGTCAGATGGACGTATTTGGTTCATGTGTGTTATTTTATGTAACATGTATATATACATGTATATATATATACATGTATATATAACTATGTATCCAATGTTTGTATTTTGATATTATCAAGCAATATGATGATTAAATGAGAAACCAATCACCAAATGCTTTTGTGAGTTTATTAAGGGCTGATTTTACCGATGAAACTGAACGCATTCAGCACATCTAAACTGCGTTCAAGAGCTGTCAAATCAAAATCAAATCAAAATATTTTATTTCACGTAAACCACTACACTTATAAAAAATCAGAAGCTAGGTACACAGTCCCAATTGGTCGTTTCCTATGGAGAATAGCCGGTAAGAAACTCCACGGTTACTCTTTTCAAAATAATTAGTTTTTAAAATGTTTTCAAATTACTGTGTTAACATATATGGTAGGACAGTGTATCCCTGTCAAAAAGTAACAGGTACGTACTTAACAAAATAGAAAATGGTCTACAAATCTAGTCTATAAAGCCTACAACGTTCTTACATTCACAAAATATAAAATAATCTATTTAAAAGATAAATAAAATAATAACAATCAGTGTCAATATTCCTCAACAATCATGACACTGATAGCCCTTGAACGCGGTTTAGATACGCTGATCGCGTTTAGTTTCATTGGTGAAATTCGCCCTAATATTTATTTTACTGTAAATAAGTAGTCTACATTATAAATATTATAATATACGTGGTCTCTAACCGTGTAGTTGTGCTAAAAGGTGTTTTCTGACTTCTACAAGTGATATAAAAACAATTAAATTGTGAATACAACGTAGATTATTCACAATTTTTTCAATCTTATCTTCAAGCGAACCTGTGAAGGACAATACGAATTAAAAAATGTATGGCATGCAATATTATGTTAGCGATTATGTCATAATTTGATTGATAACCGCTGCTTACTTCCTATCGGTATATTTACTTAAGTACTGGCTTCTGCCCGCGACTTCACCCGTGATTTTACTTCGTTTTCGCTCAGCCCTCTGTCTCACTTTTTTACTTTTTGGTCGGCTCCTAAGGGTCAAGAATTGAGCTATCAAATGCAATATTTTTTTTTTAATCAAACAGCGGGGTAAGTGCGTAACACACTGTTAATATCAATGGATTTCATTATGACAGTTCAACAACATTCATTGCGTTATTTACGTTCCTGAGCAGACAAATTTTTCGAACATATGAAGCAATGAATTAACAATATCCTTCAAAATGATTCAGATTGTGATTTATATTGTTACGCAATTAGAATTCTGGTCATTCCAGATATTAAAGGCTCCTGCAAACAGGCGCGACGCGCGACGCGAATCGCGCGCGACACAAAGGCATCGGTCGTTGCGCGACTTGCGGTGCCTTTGTGTCGCCTGTCGTGTCGCGCCTGTTTGAAGGAGCCTTAACGCGTTCACATAAAAAAAACCAAACCAACTCTTCAGCTTTATTACTAGCAATAGATATAGACAAGCAAATAAATAATACAATCCAGGAAATATCATTTTTCCTCTAAAACTTTTCTGAAGGAGTAAGTGCAGTTCCCATTCTTTTGTTTATAAATATTTGCAGCCAACAGGACAATTTTATTTATTTTAAACGTTGATTTTATCGTATTTCCAAAATGATCAAAGGACATTTTGGAAAATCGATAAAATCGTCGTTTTGGTATTCTATAGTATCAGTACCAATTGAATAGGCAAATTTATTTATTTATCCATTTATTTCAAGCATCGGGGCCCAAATAAACACATACAATAGGTACAATATTAAAAAAAAAACAAATAAAAAAATAGAACTAAAGCAAATAGAACCTGTCAAGTTCGAAGAAACTACGATAATAAGAAAAAAGTTTTAAATACTAGTTGTGCCCCGCGGTTTCACCCGCATAAATCTCGATCCCGTGGGAATATCAGGATAAAAAAAAATAAAAACTCAACTGCAGTAATAAACTGAAGTTATAAAAAACTGAAAGCTAAAAACAAGCCCATTTTAAGTAAAATAAAACTTCGAAGCAGGCGGGACCCACTTGAATTTGAAAATATAATAAAAATGGTATGGGTCCCGCCTGCTTCCAACTTTTATTTAACTTATAACTTATTAAAATGGGCTTGTTTTTAGCTTTTCAGTTTTTTTTATAACTTCAGTTTTTTACTGCAGTCAGGGTTTTTTACTTTTTTATTGTTTTTTTATTTCCAGCTTTTTAGTTTACAAATGTGAAAGATTTCGCAGTCGATTTAGTTCTTGGTACGTGTTTTTTTACGATTTGTCACTTCGAATTACTTTTAACTATATAAGTTGTATATATTTTAGTAATCACCTTTTAAAACCCTCTATTACCCGACTGCGCCAGAAGGAGGGTTATTTTGATACCCTACTCGATAGGTTTTGACATTTTTTTTTTGTGGTCATGGCGCCTAAAATCTGCCATTTTATTTTTTTTTTTTCAATTTTGCTGTAGGTACCCAGTGTCACTTTCACATTCTCTCTCGAATCTAACGGCACCTCTCAAGCTGAAATCGATCAAGCCGTTTAGGCTACAGAGCGTGCCAAAGAAATATACATACATACACTCAAAAAACATAACCCAAGGAGGGTTATGTTTTGGCGCAGTCGGGTAAAAATCCTATGTCCCATTCCAGGTCATGGTCTACCCATGAGCCAAATCCGTTCGGCCGTTTTAGCGCGAAAGCCTGACAAACAAACATACAAAAATCAAATCTTTTCTCTTTACAATATTAGTTTAGACCTACCTAGTTGTTGCGCATAAGCTAAATGCGTAGAAAATTAAACATAAAACAAAAAATTATCTGAACATAATATTAAAAACTTTAAAAATAACCTGTGATATCACGTTATTGATAGCAATTTTAATTACATTTGGATGTAGCATGAGTATACCTACATTACCTACTTGATTAGATAATTTGATATGCCTATGTACGCACAACTAATAGATATTGTATGCACTATGAAAATGCCCCCTGAAAATGTTATCAGTAGATATAATTCAATGAATAAAACACGTGTGAATTTATGAACGGTATAAAAAATAAGATACAAAATCGATGTCGATATGAATATTTCAAACTCTTATCCAAATTAAGTGTTTGCCAAAAGTTGAAAACGGATCGCTTTTGCACCACCAACAGCCATCACTGAAATACACGGACCTACATCGAATTCGTTACTTAGTTCACTTAAAAAAAACAAAGCTTTACTTTCCTAATGAAAAATAATCTGCCTTCCCTTTTTTACTGGTTTCAAGACTTTCCTTCCAATTTGCTTCAAAACTTTCCTCAATTTCTTTATTTTTCACGTGACAATGAAACAAGACTCTTTTTTGCCAACCTTCGTTGATTAGTGTAATTAGAACCTGTAGGTCTGTGCAACTCATCAGGAATACAATATCGAATTACTTACTTTTTGCTGCAGTATGTTAGGGTTACTCATCGCCAGAACATTGAACTTACAATACAGAGAATTGCGAAATACCTACTTCAACGCCAAAGTATCGTACAAATATGAAATATTCAATTTCATTTTCGATTGTGTCGCGTTCGCCATAACCATTTTATTAGTTTTCTTGTTGTTGCGCTGGTGTTTGACATTCTTGACAGCGTAAAGTGACATGTGTACCTACTTCAAGTTACGCAATTGGAAATAATTAATTTTATTATTTTCTTAATGTTTACGTTTATCCTCCTGTGTTTGGTGGCTATCCCGAGTACACTTGACATTGGCTAAATTGTGGTGGTTTTTCCGCAAAAGCCATTAAACGAAGAGAAGAAGAAGAAGATTATTTTCTTAAGGTATGCAATATATAATTAATAGTTATTGTGCTGTAGTGATAATAGCCACCAGACTGCTAAGTCTCAGGTTCGAATTTCAACTCATAAGAGTCTTACATCCTCATCAGAAAAGTGGGTAGGAGTATCGGATGCCTTCGAGAATATTGATACTCAGCTTGACCGAAGTGCTCATCTCGGATATTCTTCATAATTTTCTGCTGTATCTGTACAACAATAGGGGTTGACAGAGGGTCATATCAAGGACGGTTCCTCTTTCTTATTCATATATCCGGGTCGAAAATGAAAGAAACATCAAGAAGTCAATAGCATCTCAGCAGTAGCTTCTGAAAAAAACTTCAAAAGCACCATACAGACTTATATTGAATAGTGAAATTATATTAAATTATACAATATAATGTTTGAAACAAAAACTTGGTAAAACTTCAGAACTCCAAAGTAGGTACCACATAGCCAGAATTCGGCAGCTACATGGATAGGTGGTAGGACTAACAATTTCAACTGACAAATTGCTTGAGCGATCTATTTAGCTATTGTAAAAGCCAGAGCTGTTAATAAGTTGCTTTTTGACAACCAAGGGGCCTAAAAAGGCCACTTTGCAGAATCATAAAAGGATAACATTATCAATCATAATAGACAGTTAACTGTGAAGTTAATCGTATCAAATCCTATTGGTGAAGGAATTTTCAGTCATTTTTTTTTTTGTCTGTGCTAAAATACCAATCAAACCAATACAAATCCAATCCCAATCTCTTTGAACCTACTACGTAGTGCAGCGAAAAAAAGAAAAACACGGCCTGTCTTCGCCATATTATGGTATATTTTCTCGTGGTCCTACTATTTTGTCCTATCAGTAGGTCCACGATGGTATGTTATTGTTGTTGGTCCTATGATTCATAATGTTATCCTTTTATGATTCTGCCAAAGTGGCCTTTTTAGGCCCCCTGGTCAAGTATTGTAACTAAAGTGATGACTTCTTTACATTTATTCATATTGAGACTGTTAACAAAATACTCTTTACAGGACCCAGAATAATAAGCGCATAATCTTCCCACTGCTGGGGCACAGGCCTCTGTAATCCACCACGCGGGCCTAGATCAGTTTGGCAATTTACAGAATATTTTACCCAAAAAGAGTGTGATTTGTGTCTGCTGGATATTTTAAAAGCCAAAACAGTGACACAGATAGTGTAATTTGACTTTTAAAACGTTAAAATTTCACCGGGAAATATCGAGAGAAACGTCGACGTCTTTATTATTTGTAGATCTGTTCAGCGATATGAGTCGCAATTATTTAGCTCAACTATTTACTATGACGAACTATTTACTATTTACTATTACGAATGATTCTGGACCGTCTCGCCGTCCGGTAAGGACCAGCGGTGCTATTCTGTAAAAATCTCACCGTGAAAACTTAGGTGAAGTGAGCGTGGAGTGAGCTGTCAATAGTGTCAATTCCTAGCAAAACCAAACTCACTTCACCTAAGTTTTCACGGTGAGATTTTTATAGAATCGACCGGCAGGACCGGGTCGACGGAGCGTTGTGTTCCACGCGCGCCTCAAAGAGATGTCAGCACAAACTGACGGGGTCCGTTAGGGCCGATGCCTGCCAGGATGGCGGGTTGTTCGAAAGAGATATCGTAGCCCCTGGCACAGGCAACTGAAGGAACACGGGGGGGTTTTATAAAGAAAACACGCGCGGTGTCGCTTACGGTATCAGTGGCGCGAGTTCAGTGGTTTTTCCCATCTCAAAAAATTTATGTTTTTACTTAAAAAAAAAACCATCAATAGTAAATATTATACAGATGAACGTTACCTAGTTACAGCGTGCTACAGTCGGCGCGGCGAACCTGTCTCTATTCATGGCCAAGGTCGCCTCAGTGCTAGCTTGACGTAATCTTCGTTGTTTTTGGCACAATTCACACGCCATACTTGGTTTTTATCTTAGCCAATAGAACGGCACGGTTGGTTTCATTCCATTTTTTCCGTTTTGACCGTCCTTTTTACGCGCTAAATTAAGTTTCGCAATTATACGGTTAATTTTAGTAGTTCTTAGGTGTCCATATCATGTCCTTGTTTCTGCTCACAACAAAGAGTTTGAAATGCAGAATAGAAATAAACAATTATTTATAAATACAGAGACAATTTTGTCATTGTTCCCAAGTGCTTATAGTTGCCAAGGATTTTCAATTAATTAGCCGAAAATGATGACAGTAAAGAAAACTTATTATATGAAAGGACGTAATGGCTGGTCTAAGCGAAATCCTAAGAAGGTTGTTCGCCCTCTTTTTTCACTGTCTCTTGGCAACCGTTCTTGGCATTTAGACGGAATACCCAGTGAAAACTAGCGCAGTTCGGCCGATGTTTTCATGATATAGGTAATTATGCTGCGCCTGAGTGGGCACGAAACGTGTGGATTGATGCTCACCAGGTCTGTTGTACCTACATAATATTGTCAGCTAATTCTTCTAACTAAATATCTAGTATTTCTTTTCAACTGATTTGGCCCCGAGCTAGCATCTAGAGGTTACTCGGACTGTAAGTACCGTTATTCAGGATGGAGAGGTATTGCTGACTAACGCGTCTACTTTGAATCTAAATTCGTTTTTGTTATAAATTTTGTTGGATGAGAAGGTGGGTCAGCTTAATTATGACAATTTGTAAATGCATACACCCAGCTCAGAATAGAAATAGATACAATCTAAAGTAACCCCAAGAGATCATTATTAGGACAGGGCATTGTCCCAACAAAGAATAAGAATGACAAAGTAATTAGGTTTTATTTTCTTCTAATCGTTCGGTGCTTCGCTGTTGACATGAACAAAACCATAGCGTCATTAAAAATCACTACAAAGTCAATAAAATTAATATTTATTACAATTGCAATCTTCACAAGTAGTCGGGACATGTTCTTAATGGAGTTAATAGAAACTCATTGTGAATGTGGCTGGCTGGTTCTTGGCCGGGTAAAGGACAAGGGCGAAGTAATAAGTGTCCTATAAGTCATTAATGTAATAATTGTTTGATGAGTGTATCTCTACCTTGTTAGTAGATACTTTCTCGTACGAAAAGTTATTAATAACAAAATGTTGTGTCGTCTCTCAGCAGAGCCAATTGCGGTCTTAAATGAAGATAAGTATAATAATAATAAATTATTTATTGACACCAAAAATATAAACAACAATTAAACAACTAAATAGTACCTACTTATATAGTGTCTAGAAATCTGGCCAGTGCAGCAGTGCCCAAACAGTACCTAGCTACGTTGTCATTACGCCTGTTCGGGCATTTAGAAATTAATGGTCATAGGAAGTTGATTAAGAGATGGCCATAGACACACGGAGTAATAGATAAATAAAAAATTATCACGGTTATTATTGCTCTGGCTGGGGGCTTTTTATGGCATCCGCAGGATAGCCCGCTTAAGCAGTCGACAACCTGCTAGGTTAACCTGCGAGATGATATTAAAAAAAACAGTCATCAACACTTTTATATGTCACTTGCTTCAGCTTGCGACTTCGCCCGCGTGACGTTTCTTGCTTTAATATACTTAACAGATATCAAATAATATATCTTATGGCACTCCGGTGAAAAGTTTCTTAGTTCCGAAGATAATCTCCCTACATACTGACTCACAAATGTTACCTCTTTATAATATTAGTATCCCATGTAACAGGGTCGAACCGCTTGCCAGAATCAGGCTGCTGCTGCGAATTTCCAAATGGAAAAATCCAGTAACTCTTTTGATTAAGTACTTAGTAGGTAGTAGTACCTACCTCATTAAGGCGTAAATCAAAATCAGATCGAATTAATTATTTTCTGATTAGAATCATATCGAAAACAAAATCCGAATATAATTAGCGCTTTATAATATATTATAAAGAATACGTATCTTTTACGTGAGATCTTTGCAGATTAGTAGATTGATTGTTTTCAATAATCAATTTTATCTTTTATAGATATTTCAGCTGCTGTTCCGCTATCTAAGTACTAAATACATAGCTGCAATTAATTGAGTATTTCAGAAACCAAAAGAGCCATACGCGCACACCGAGCGTTCCATAAAGGCGTCTTTCACAAACGATGTCATCTTACAGTTTTGTCTTTCCATGAATTGCCAAGATTAACAACGATAAAATCTACACATTGTAAATCTTAAATTCATTCAATTACTGACATAACTAAAGCACAGCTTTATAAACCGCTGGGGCTAGAAGGATGATATTTTGTTGTTCTTTTAACGTCTTATATATAACGATAGTTACCTCTAAGGAGGGAATTTTGAAAATTCATCCCCTAACAGGGTTAAAAAAGATATGAATTATTATTTCGTAGGGAAAGCAAAGATCGTAAAAGCATCTGAATTTGTTAAGAAAATGATCGTAGGCCTCATTGACGTCACTAGTTGTATTATGTCCGAAAAAGTGAGACTTTTAATGCAATTTTTAAATTTCTCTACATTATCTTGACAATAATTTCGTCTTTTTATTTTCCAATGCTTTAAGACACATGTCTTCGCAACAGGACATTTCAAAAGTTGCGCGGTATGATCTGACAGGCCCAATTCTATAATTTCTCCTTTACAGCCTTTTACATTATGTGCTATATTGTCCAAGCCGGTCCCACTGCTTAACCTAGTGGGTTGAGAAAATTGTAATTTTAAATTATAGAATAGAATTTTATTTTGCAATTTTTTTTATTATAATTAAACAATGTATATTCGAAGTAAGGTTTGTTTATTTCTTTTCAATAAGTTGATATTTAAGTCCCCACATAAGACAATCTTTTTGTTATTTAATTTTAATCTTGGAGCGGCGGCCATATTGAATTTAGTGTGATGTTACTTAATTTATAGTTTTCTACTCTTCAAGCCCTTTCATTTGATAACCATATTAAGGGGATTGTAAAATAATGTAATCCGCCATCTTGGAGCGGCGGCCATATTGAATTTAGTGTAATATTACTAACTTTATCGTTTTCTACTCTTCAAGCTCTTTCATTTGATAACCATATTACCTAAGGGGGTTGAAAAAAAAATGTAATTCGCCATCTTGGAGCGGCGGCCATATTGAAATTATTACAGTATCTACTCGGCGATAAATATTGCACATCGACCTTTGGAAAGAGACAATCGGCTAATTTCGGCTTCGTAGAGCGTTATTCTGTCGCACGAAATACAAACAGTCCGGTATCTATTAGGAGCTGTTAAAACAATTATGATTTGCTTTTTTTGTTAATTATTTTTATTATTTTTTATAAAATACAAAAAAAGGTAAAGGTCGATGTGCAATATTTATCGCCGGGTACTGTACAATGTTGAGTGTTGCACATTGTATTGTTACTGGAACTAAAGAAGAACTGTATACAAAATTTCAGCTCAATCGGATACCAACAAATAGTCAGAAAATGGTTTGCTTTTGACGGAAAACTTACATACATACATACTTACATACGAACAGTGCGAGCTAAATAAAAGCTTGTAATAAAAAGCCTAATTATTTGCCAGGCGACTAACAACTTAAAGGGCGACTAACTATTTGCTACTAAAAAAATAACTTGACAGTGACTAAATATTTTAGCAAAAATTATATTAGACTAGCGACCCGCCCCGGCTTCGCACGGAAACATTATTATTATTATACATATAAACCTTCCTCTTGAATCACTCTATCTATTAAAAAAACCGCATCAAAATCCGTTGCGTAGTTTCAAAGATTTAAGCATACAAAGGGACATAGGGACAGAGAAAGCGACTTTGTTTTATACTATGTAGTGATAGTGATGGAGCTTCAAAATGCAAGGAATCATAAAAACGAAATAAGGGCTCAGGGCCAATTGAAATCATAGGCGAGGTACTATAAAATAATTATAAAATGGTGACTAATATTATCAGTGGGATAACAAACATTGTATTATAGGCAATTATAGGCATCTCTGAAGACTCATTCCCAGAAACACACAAGACTGAACTAGAGAATTTAGGATGCAAGAGCGAGCGAAGAGAGCTTGGGATTTGGGGCACCCCGACTCGGACTTAGGTTCGAAGTCGACTACGTCTTATTATTATTAAAGACAATTAGTTAACTTTATATACAACCTCATTGTATAATTTAAAAAATGCTCATTTTGTACTTTTTATCCGCCGCCACGCGCCGCCGTCAAGTGTTCGATCAATAAATTCAGTTTTTCAGTCACTTTCACTTGACTAAGCAATTGACTGAAAATAATTAATGGTAAATTAGAAACTGACGATACTAAATATTTGGCTTATTTTATTTTGCGTAAAATATGTTATACCAACTGAAATATTTGACTACATTAAAATTGGTAAAAGTAGGTACCTACTAGTTGGTAAGCAAGTTATTGTTTAAACGTTCACTTGCCAAACATTAGGTTTGCGTTACAATAATTATTTGTGAAGAGTTTATTTGCTAAGTAATAATTTAGGAAAATTTTTTGGGAAGTGGTAATTAGTTAATTTTTTTTTGATGAAACAAGGTAACCCGCATTAAATTCCAGCCCGATTTATAATTTAAATTCTGTTTGACACGTCACGTACAACAAGCGTTAACTTCAGTATACCTATATGTTGTTTTATGATTTATTAAATATGTAATCACGTGTTAATAATGTTTTATGTGGCAGATGTGCGTGCGCATATGGCTAGAGGTGGGGCACGCGTGCGAGCCGCGCAGGACCGCGTCGGGCCGCGCTCTTGCGCTCGACTGGAGAGTGTGGGTGCGCGGTGTCAGCGGCCGAGACATCAGCACCTTCGTTCACAAAGTCGTCTTCCATTTACATCCTGCTGCCGCCTTCGTGTATCCTAAAAGAGGCAAGCAGAAGCTTTTTATTTGTATTTTTTGTTTGTGCATCTTTACGCCAATCATATCACAATAAGTTGAGGAACTAGCGGAAGGAACAGTATCAATTTGCAAATATGAAACGGTGACGGAACCCATCGTGAAGAAACCGGCATGTCCTAGAACCAAATATTCGAAGATGTGACATCTACCCACCCGCACTGGGCCCGCGTGGTGGATTACGGCCCGCTCCTTACTGACAAATAGTCCTGTGTGGCAGCAGTGGAAACGTAATAAACTGATTATGCTGAGTATGTGGCTTTGCATAAATAATATTTTTTAATTAATCCGTTCTCTGTCCCATGAACCACATATGGTTCAGGTTGATTGTTTAATAAATTATTGTGTCTTCTTTGTGAACAGTGAAAGTGTTAAGATGACTGTTTAAAAGCGCTTCAATCAAACACAGCTATAGTTTTAATAACCTCAATCTGCTCGTATTTTATTGCCACCGTCATATGTAACACTAATGATTACAAAATTTAACTCTCATCATCATTATCACTCCCGCAGATAGCCCGCTGTCTACCTATAGTTTTATCTCGGTGCCTTTGCCCCCTGTTATATTTACTGTATAACTGTTTTTTACGGAGCAATAACATCAGCTTTATTTTTGCAGTGCTTCAGGAGCCGCCATACGAAATTCAAGAGTCTGGCTGCGCGTCTATTGATATACCGATACATGTGTACCTGAAATACAGCAACAGGCCAAAGAAAATTAGTCTGAGATACAGTCTTCAGATCGAAAACAATAGCAAGAGCAATTCAGAGTCGCGGTGCATCTACTACGACTTTGTGAACCCGTCGGAGCAGCTGTGCGAGGCGCTAATGAGCGGCGGCGGCGAGCTCATGCCGCGCACCGGCGCGCCCGACTGCTCCAAGAGACTGGTGGTGGTGCTGTCCGACGGCGACGAGCGCCCCGCCAGGCTCATGAAGACCAGGAAGTACAAGTTCGTTGAGCCCGTGCAATGCAAGCACGGCCCCAAGAAGCGGACCAAGTCTTACATATTCGAAGAGATTTGCTCAAAATGTGGAAATTCCATTTACGTAGACTTCAGAAAACAGCTGAGATCAGTAGCCATGACCGACGACGAGATATCTTGTATGTCGCAGTTTTACTGGTCCTACACTAACTATGAGAAATCTGTTGGATCTTTAATACTGCCGCCGATTTCAGACTCCATATATAGAGTCCCCGAGCTGCCGGCTTCGTTGAGACGAGCCCTCAAAGAAGTTGAAGAGGACTACACGCTGCCCTGAGTGCCTCGAGCCATGACGTGCCTTCTATAGATTCAGTGCTGTGTTGTGATATTACCTGGTGCCATGAGAGACTTATGCATACAATGCAAGCGTTATATAGTTAGACTAGGCACAATTGTTTAGTGAGCATAATATTATTTATTTTAAAGACTTATTTACTTTGGTTTTTCGTATGTTGGTCATAAAATTAGATCAAGGTAACGCTACACTACCATAACATTATCTAGTACCTACATAATAAGATTACGAAATACGTGTGCTGTGAGTAAGATCTCAATAACGTAAGAGAGGTATCTGTTTTAACTTGAATATTTTATTTTAATATTTTTTTAAAATTCGATTATGTTTTAAGTATGAGATAGTTTTAATAGTAGGTAGGGTTGTGAGTTTTGTCATGTAAGCTGTTTTGTGTTAATTTAGTGTTTTGTTTATCGTACAAGGTACCTATCGTTAGATTATGATTGTTGAGAGACAGGGTATTAGACATAACTAGACATCTAATAAATGGTTAATTAATTATACACAGCAACGTTTCCATTTTTTGTATCAGAAAAATAGTTGAAGTAGAGTAGGTACATACATCTTAACTAGAAGTGTTAGGTGCGCAGTTTTACTGCCCCTACGTAATAGATACTTTATAAAATAAAATTATAGTAGATTATGACCACAACAATTATTTCTTACGTTAATAAAATTATCCATGATCGTTGTAAAATATTTGAAAGTGTTTGATTCCCGATTAACTTCCCTATGCAAATAATTATAATAGGTACAAAACTGTGAAAGATTTATTAATGTTTGTCATTCAACCTATATAAGTAACAACGGGTCCTAATATAACACAAAACTTTACAATTACAATTTTAATACAAATTCAAATTTGTAAATACAAGTCCGTGTACCACAAAACTCGAAAGCTTTTCCGTCATGTTTATAACGGACGTCATGAAAATCTGTAATTTTCACTCTGTATTTAGACAGGACGCATGTAGCGACTACCACTCTTCTAGGAAACTGTACCTAGCGCATAACCACACAATTGTAACGGAAAAATCTTTCTTTTAAATTGTAATGTCTAGAATTTATGTAGACAGCCCTCATGCTTTATGTTACACTTTTAAAAATGTGAAAGAATTGTAGATTGTGAATTGTAACTCATATACTTGTAATTTCTGTGTTATGCAATTTTTTTCTACAATTTAACAAGTTTGTAGAATTGCAAAGTTTTGTGTTGTTGGGCCCTGTTGTCATACTAAATATATAAAGAACCCTTTTTGGCACCCTTTTCTTAGCCTCCTTATACAGAGCGTAGGTAATGTAATGCTAGGGCAGTTCACGCTTTATTACGCCGGGTACAGATTGGTGAACTGTAACATGAAATGTAAACAAATGATGCATTATGAAATGTAACACAACAAGTTGGTGAACTAGTTTCAACGTGTTTCATGTTACGTTTCACCAATCTGTACCGGGCATTATGATAAGGTGCGTACCTACCATTGACCTCTATCATACAAGTTGTATAATACAGGTCAGTGATATCTACATAGTGAAAAACGTAACATGAACATGTATCAGGAAATGTAACGCAGCAACAAGGCGACTTTGTTTCAACACGTATTACAATTCATGTTGCATTGCATTTTGACTCCATGTTTGTTTCAACGTATGTTAGTTACGTTTAAAATTTGCGTACCCACCAATAGTTACAAGGAGATGGAACCTAAGTACTACCAGTAAACAAATTTTCTTTCTTTTCTTTCTAAAGAATTTACAAACCGGCTAAGTGCGAATCAGACTCGCACACGAAGAGTTCCGAACCACCTTAAATATTTTCTACGTTTCTAGAATGCGAATTGCCTTTAATTTATTTTATTATAATATTTGTTGTAAAAGCGGCCATAGTAGAAACACACTCTGTGAATGAGTTCAAAAGATACATCCCTGTAACAGACGGACGGACGGACAGCGGATCTTTAGTAATAGGGTCCCGATGGCACCCTTTGAGTGGCTTTGAGTACGGAAGCCTAAAAGGCCGTTAGGATGGCCACCGTATTAGCACTATAACTTTTTGTCATGTAACGCTAGATGTCGGTAGCCAGCCGTTAAGCCGGCTGTCAAGCCCGCCACGCCCAGCCATGCCAAAGCCATGCCATGCCGTGTTGTCTGGGTGCAGCCAAAGCCACAGCCACAGCCACAGCCAAGCCAAGCCAAGCCAAGCCATGACAACCAAGTACGACACAGTAGCCACAGCAAAGAGGAAGTCAATTGACTAGCACGTCACTTCCCCACTACGTGAGCCTTGCCCCGCCAAATTCCGAGCCGGGGGAGATGAAGTAGCCGCCAGCCAGCCAGTATTATAAAAGCGCTAAGCGGTGGTTTTGTGTACTTCACTCCATGCTAATAATTGTAAGGGGAAACTCTACCCGAATAAACAAGTAAATCAGTTACTGTGTGCATAATTTTACCACTGCCTTTATACTCAGAAGTGGTATCGAAAAAAAAAACCTACGATGAAACGACGCTCTGCTACTTATAAACGTCACGGTCGCCTAGTCGGGACGACGAAAATTCTGCGTCGGTAAACCAGATGTCTGAAGATTCAAACGATGAAGGTCGATCCACACCATCTGCAAGGAAAATATTGAAGACTCTCCTAGCACAAGAAGTTGAAAAAGCATTCAACGATCTGGAACACGAAGCGCCTACCCTCATTCGTCTGAAAGACCACCGTGCCGCATCGTTAATTCCAGAATTTGACCCTGAAAACGAAGAATGCACAGTTACCACCTGGATAAAAATTCGAGTTGAACCCAGACAAGCCAGATACGGATGCGCGATCATAGTGAATGTTGTTTTGGGCATAGGCTGTATGCAGGAATACCTTTGCCCAGTGACGCGCCAGTTGCGCCCTACCGCCATGTTAGGAAAAAAAGTGTTCCCGTAATTAGAAAACGCGATAAGACGCGTGTACAAACGTAACAGCACACAATACGACAGCTGATTTGTGTTTTGCTGAAAAATCTCTGCAAGGAGGTCGTATTGTGGCCGTCATCAAGGCGCACAAACGAAGCAGTATCAACGTGGCTATCGTAAATAGTACGAAGGACGTAGCGTGGAGCTACCAGTGACGTGGAGTAACTTCAAGAATCGAGCCAAGCAGCCCGCAGCGGTCGGTGAAGCCCTTCGTGTGCTGCAAGTGAGGGCATCCAGGACATGTCGCGACCCGGTGCACGAGAAGTGGCAGCCAAGCAGATGATGGAGGTGGAGCACGCGCTGCAAGCAGCAGCGGCGAGTGGATGTTTGCGTCGTACAACTACCCGCAGGCACGTTGGAACATAAAGGTCAGCTGTATTGTTTTGTTACGATTCTGGTGCTGAATGCTCGTTAGTAAAAGCGAGTTGTGAATAATGTTGTTGCGATGACTGGTATTGGTTAAACGCGTGTATTCAGCACAAAACTTGAAATTTTATTACATTTCTACACGACATTTACTTGCAAAGTATTATTTTGGGTAGGCTATTTTGTGTTATTAGAAAACGAAGAGTGAAATCAGAATTATCAGACTAAACTAGATCGGAAGTTCAGAGGTCCATTTAAGGTCTTTTGACAAGTGATCGTTATGTTTTGAAGTCCCTTTCTTCCGCCGGACGTACAAGTACGCACACGACCGACTGTGTAAAATAACTGACGTTGACATGCACGTAGGCACAGACGTAGGTGACGATGACGAGACTAGCCATGACGAAAATGATAACGCTGACAAGACTAGTTGAATACTAAGTAGTCAACTTAAGATTTAGAGTACCTAGCATAGTAAGAGTTTTCTTATAAACTTTAAGAATTATGTTGATAAAGGCTCGAAATGATGATCTTGATGGTGTTGTTTGTGGAGGTGACCGGATAGGGATCGCCTGATTGTGTTAGTGACCGGATAGATGTTACGTGTTGAAGACCGAATGGAAG
Source organism: Luperina nickerlii (assembly GCA_963855955.1). Lineage (NCBI taxonomy): Eukaryota > Metazoa > Arthropoda > Insecta > Lepidoptera > Noctuidae > Luperina > Luperina nickerlii. Next base: position 6,071,581 of record OY979677.1, on the reverse strand, counting down.
TCGATTGGTTTGATGCTTATGGCCGGATAGAGGTTATAAGTGTGATGATGAAGACCGGATGGAGGTCAGAGTATGAGCATTGCTATATTTTAATGAGTTTCCTATTATTTTAATGAGTATGGGTGTTGTTCGACATGTCGGCTTTGAGAGAAAGAGTTTGTGGTGATTTTCATCAGAACCTGTAATAATTTTGGTCAGAATTGGCCGAGTGGAACATGCACTGCTGTTGATTTTTTTGGTTACAGGTTAACACACAAGGACATGTGCAAGCAGAATGACAGTAGTGGACAGCGCTGCATTCTTTGGATCTCCTGTATGAATAATCGCTGATCAAGGACGGTGCTTTTCGAGCGAGGAGTTTCACGACTTCTGCCAAGGAAACTGTAGATTGCAACCACTACAGCCATTAAGCCAGCTGAATTTGGTGAGTCGTTTTCATTATGTTTTGACTCGAGGTACCGAGTGCTTCCCTGGTAAACAACAAGAAAAAAAAACTGTTACATTGTTAGGTATAGCCTAATCTAGTTAACAATGCAATTTTTAAATACGCTCACGATAGGTTACGAATGATGCCAGTAGGTCATGTACCAGTCGAAGTAGATGGTGATCACAGTGGTGATGAGCTATGAGCAAGCCTAAGTAGTGGGAACCACGCGAGTAGTGGTTCTCTATCGGCTGTAGTAAAAAGTGTGTAGTCACAGGGTGATACACATGGGTCCATGCGCTGGATGTGTGAGAGCAATGCGATTGCTGTTCGGCTAGAGAGCCGTAGCGTTAGAGTGGTTTACTCTTCTGTGGGTTTCCAGGTGTCTAAGGCTCTTAGTGAAAAAGATTATTGTTGTAATGTGGATCATGATGGTACATGGCTCTGGTTGATGTTTTTTTTTGTTATGATTGATTAAAGTTTGATTAGATGGCACTGGTTGAATCAAGTAGGTACGCTCATGAGGGTAAGGCATATGCCATGGCACAGGCAAAGGGATCAGAGTACTAATGACGAATTTAAGGAAAGCCAAGTAAGTCTAGTTGTGATAGTAGTTAATCTTAGTTCGACTGGTCGGGGACCGTACCAGTAGTTATTACATAGTCGTAGCCCGGTAGAAATCGGTGACTCTTGAGGCAACTCAAGTAGTCCGTGGGTGCGCGATGCGTGTTTAACTCTGGCGGAGGTCGGGGTCTTTTAGAGACCATAGAGTCCGTGGGACTCAGAATTCAGGAGGAATTCAAAGAAACAAACGTGAGGTTTGTTGCAGGGGCTTAATGAAAAGCCACAGGCCACGAATGCCTCCTGCTGTGTTTTGTGATGCTCTAAGGATGTTTTATTAGCTGCTCTATCATGTTTAGTTGATTATTTAGTTTGTGATCTTGAGCTGACTTGTAATCGTAGTTTTGTTGCTTCCATTGCGGGAGCAATTGTTACAGGATGGCCGAGTGTAACGCTAGATGTCGGTAGCCAGCCGTTAAGCCGGCTGTCAAGCCCGCCACGCCCAGCCATGCCAAAGCCATGCCATGCCGTGTTGTCTGGGTGCAGCCAAAGCCACAGCCACAGCCACAGCCAAGCCAAGCCAAGCCAAGCCATGACAACCAAGTACGACACAGTAGCCACAGCAAAGAGGAAGTCAATTGACTAGCACGTCACTTCCCCACTACGTGAGCCTTGCCCCGCCAAATTCCGAGCCGGGGGAGATGAAGTAGCCGCCAGCCAGCCAGTATTATAAAAGCGCTAAGCGGTGGTTTTGTGTACTTCACTCCATGCTAATAATTGTAAGGGGAAACTCTACCCGAATAAACAAGTAAATCAGTTACTGTGTGCATAATTTTACCACTGCCTTTATAGTCAGCAAAACATACGAAGCTTCGGCACGATTGCTTCATGTCGATACTAAATAGACTCAGATGCGGCCCTAAAGGCGTGCTTCCACATGCCTCAACGAATATGAACGTCCACACATGGCGAATCATGCGATGAGCGCCGTGCGCAGCGCATGCTTCGCAATCTCTGTAACCGCCTTAATTAACATAACCGAATCACCGAATGCTTAAATGAGGAAAAGCCAGACATGTATCTTGAATCAGGAGAAAATAATACCTACTAACGGCCAACGAACTTAGACCATTAAGGTCTAAGCTGACGAATTGAGGTCCAAAAATGTTGAAACCTTTATCCAAAGGGCTTCCCGAATCAACAACCCCATGTTTGTTCACTGGTTATGTTGAGGAGCTAGGCGTTTTATGAACAGACTTTAATTTGTATCTCTAAAAAAATACTAGCATACTGTTTTTCTATTAACTAAAACTTAGCTCAAAGGGAAAAGAACGCTCGATATTGTTCCAGATTTTTTAATTTAGTTTAGCGGACGGACCTCCGGCGCGATCTCATGGCGGCATGGAAAGAGCGACTGTCGCAACCCAGCGCAGGGCACGCCACGATAGCGGCGGTAAGACCCCTCTTTGAGGAGTGGCTAGAGAGGCGTCATGGCGCCCTCACCTACCGCCTGACGCAGGTCCTCACCGGACACGGAAGTTTCGGGAGGTTCCTGCACATAATCAGGCGGGAGGAAACGCCTGGGTGTCACCATTGCCAGGATCGCCCAGAGGACACGGTGGAGCACACGGTGGAGGTCTGCCCCGCTTGGGCGGAGCACCGCCGTGTCCTCGTAGAGGCGATCGGCAGCGGCGGCGACCTCTCGCGTCCGGGCCTGGTTCAAGCCATGGTCCGGGGCGAGAGGGAGTGGGGGGCAGTCGCCTCCTTCTGCGAAGCAGTCATGCTAGCGAAGGAGGCGGCGGGACGGCTGAGGGAGAGAGCCTCCCGTCCCAGCCGCCGCGGGAGACGCTCCGGGCGTCGGGAGCCGCGCGACGACTCCCGGCCACCGTAGGCGCGGGCCTGCGGGCGGAGAGTAATGGGTAGCTCACCGTCCGATCAGGACCAGGCCCGTGCCGGACGGCGCGTACGTGTTCCACGCGCGCCTCAAAGAGATGTCAGCATTAAAAGGAGGGGCCCGTAAGGGCCGAAGCCTGCCGGGTCAGCGGGATTGTCCGAAAGGGTTACCGCTGGCCCGGAACATAAAGGGCGAAGGAAGGAACACGGGTGGGTTTTAGTCAGTAAGAGTCTGACACTCCCTTCCGCTCCACCCAGAGCGGGAGGAGTCATTTGATGATTTCCCATCCTGAAAAAAAAAAAAAAAAAAAGGGCTTCCCGAATCAACAACCCCATGTTTGTTCACTGGTTATGTTGAGGAGCTAGGCGTTTTATGACCAGACTTTAATTTGTATCTCTAAAAAAATACTAGCATACTGTTTTTCTATTAACTAAAACTTAGCTCAAAGGGAAAAGAACGCTCGATATTGTTCCAGATTTTTTAATTTAGTACTTTTCGGATCATTATTTGGTGCAATAGGAGTTCAAACATGGCAGGTAGTAGCCAGTAGGTACTATAAAGTATCGTATGTGTTTCCGGTTGGAGTAATCTATTTTCATGGGTTTGCTAGGATCCGATTAAGCTGTGGCACAAGTACTAGTACATTATAACAGTGGGTACCATGGAGCCTAGCTGGTCTGATGATGCAGGCCGGAGATGGCCATAGAAGAAATTCCTCAAATAAACTTGAAAGTCCCGTCGTTTTTGGGTTCGTTGGGCCCTGGTTTCCCTAGACACAGAATTTCAGGATGGAGATCCAAAATCAGCAAAAAAAAATACATCTAGTACAGACGCCAGCACACCAAGCTACCCGAAACTGTCAAATTTTCCCAATCAACATTGAACCTTATGCTTTAGCTATAAAGTTGAAAGTTTATTAAAGAAATTTGTCAGATTGTAGTAGCTTGATGTGCTGGCGTCTGTACTTTTCACTGTTCTCTGTTTCGACAAGTTAATTTATTATAGATCCATCTGTATTAGGGCTATAACGCACTAGCGGCACGCCGTATTCTGGCTAACCGTATCGTCTCGGTTCTATTGCGATCTACCGCATTTCGTCGTCAGTGCTTTTAGAAATATTGAACATGATGGACGTCGAAGAAGTTGCTGCAGTTTATTATTTATATTATCGTGGAAAACGTCATCGTAAAAATAAACATAGATTTTGGATGCACCCTCTACCTTCTGCAGACACGACAAGCTGAAAGTTTAAGAGCGGGAAGCGCTTGCGGCTAACCGCGTCGAGTGCGAAGAGGGGATGCGGCGCGCCGCAACATTCAATCAGTGCCCGCCGCAGCTCCAAGACAACTTCCATGTAAGTACTACTTCCATGCAGTGGTAGCCATTTTCTTTCATTTTGACATGAGCTGTCATTGCCATACATATTTACTATGTCAAAACAACGTCAAGTCAAGTCGTTGAAGTCGTCAAAGTACTTCCGTGGTTTCAAAGAATTTTTAACAAAATATAAAAAAATACAGTAATACTAAACTGACAATCGCTTGTAATCTGACAAAACTCCAGTTAACAAATTAACAACAATCAAGTTTTGTGGTTCCTGTTCGTTTTATTCCATCAACATGGTTTGTGTTCCTTGCTTCGTCATTCCTGTATTGTTGTTTCTTTGGCACAAGTTTATCCAGCCGTATGTTCTTCGCTTTTGGAATCCATGGGCTGTCAAAGACGCTGATGGCAACGTGAAAACCGAATTTCCATTTAAATGTGAAGGTGGAGTCTGCGCATTTAGCAGGAAGAAAGATGACAAAAAAGAAATCAAGGGCAACGAACAAACGAACCTCAATACGACCTCGGGCCAAAATAGGATCAAAGCAGACTAGTCAATTATTAAAATGTTTATTAGTTATAATCCGGTTATTCCATTTATTCACCCAAAGGTGGATAATCAAAAACGCATGTCCGAGAACTCACCCTAAGTCTATAAATTTAGTTTATTCAAATAGGCATGTGGATTCTCGGACATGCGTTTCCGCGTATCCACCGTAGGGTGGATAAACAGAATAACCCTTATAATCTTGTTAAATTACATCCATATATAATATTAATTCCTTTTTATCAGGTCAATGGTAAAATTTATTCCTTTGTGCATTTTGTTATATGTATAATTAAAATAACTATGATCATGTTAATTAGTACACATACATCTAAAGATACAGCTGTGTTCAGCTGTTTTGAAGGGTGGCTGCGGGTGAGAAGAAAAAGGATAACATTCCCAATAAAGGAAAAAGGATAAAATTCCCAAAAAGGATAAAATTCCCAAGGATAACATACCCAATACATTAATTTCGTGAATTCGATTTTAATGAATACTTATATGCCCTTATTTGACCAAAATGTAGTTTTTAATAATTATTGATATTTTTCATTCAATTTAATTTTATGTTGCTCCTGTAAAATTGTGTTTAATGGAATTTTATCCTTTTTCTTTTCACCCATTCAATTTTATTGATGGTAATGGTAATAGGTAATACGGGCTGGTGTCCGCAACTCCACGTCAATGCGCGTATTTTGCGTACGGAAAAGCTGGTAATGGTAACACATATTATTCGAGACAGTGAGTTAGAAACTGCATTTGTAAACTTCATTGTCATTGTTGATAGATAAGTATGTTTATTATAAATCATGTTGAAACAAGCAGTTGGAAAAATTGTGAGTAATAAAACACTTACTGCACTTAAAAACTTTTATTTCAATTATTTGAAGAAACATGTTACCTTAGACATAACATGGTCATAAGCAGTAGTATGTAGGACACATGCAGGAGAATTTCATTGTAGATCTGATCGCTGGATAAGAATTAAAATTATAAAATGGAACTATTTAAAACTTGTATCCCTTCTCTTTCATGTAAACTGCATACTAATTTAAAGAACAAAACTACACAGGCTGACCAGAGTTGCAATAAAAACTTAAAAATAAAGAATATTCTTATAAGTAATAGTCGGAATTAAGAAAATATTGTGTATTAAGTATAGAAATAAACAATGTTTCACATTAACTATGCTATTGTTACATTTCTGCTAGTTTTACCAAATGACGACACATAATAATTAGCAACAATTTCTTTAAAGTTTTTATAACTTTCACATATTCTAGCTGAGGATTTTGTGCTGAATTGAGTGAAATTGGACGTAATCAGATATTGTAATTCACCCAAAAAAAAAAGTTTGTGTCTATATATTTTCAGCATTTGGAAGTGTCAAGTTATTATGTCCAGTTGAATCCTTACAAACTAACTTAATAGTGAACTTATACTGTACCTATACCACAAATATGATGCATCTGCAACATAATTATTTACATGATTTAAAAAATATATTCTACTGTTTTATGGAGCTTTTTTCAATAATTGCCAAATTTAATCTTACAATAAAAAAAAGGGCGGGCTTAAAAATAAAGAAACTTATGCTTCATTTTCAATAATCAAGCAAGCTACATACACATAATAGGATAAGTATTAAAAAAATATATATTTTGCAGCAGCAGACCCAAAATTTATGTACACATCTGCATTTAACTGAAGCACCTTATTATTTTAGCTCCCAATCATTGTCTTAAATAATTTTATTGCAGATAGGTCATATTGGAACAGTTTCAAACAAACATGCTTTGCAACATTCATTCAATGTCACCTTTCAATAAACATTCAATTAAAGCAAAACAACAATGTCCTCAACATTCTGGCACATTCAATCAACATTAGAGTTATTTAACATTCTTCAATTCAACTTCGAATACTAGGGTTGAGTTTGGTGGGATGACTGGTGGCGAGCCCTTTGCTCCATACCTGTAACAGAAAAGATTCATTGAGCACTCAGTTCAACAACATAATATTTAGCACAAGTGGACTTCAATATTTCTAGTTGAAACCTTAGGCCAATGAAAAGTCATCAATGTCATATTTGATAAAGTGACATTTCTACAAACATTTCAAGTTCAAACAAGTTTTCCTTTGAGACATTTATCGATTGATTGAACCGTACAACGTTGCCGAGTATACTATTTTTACATTTTTACACTTGACATTGGCTAAATTGTGGTGGTTTTTCCGCAAAAGCCATTAAACGAAGAGAAGAAGAAGAAGTTTTCCTCAGCAGCAAGGCAAGATTCGGACTGGCCATGATCTACTATAACTATATTATATTTACAGTACTTAGTAGTATATTATATTTTATTTTTACATTCTACTGATTTCTGATGTCTAATAGGACTATTAGACATAGCGTTTAATTATTTGACTTACGCCATTGCGGGTGGGCACACAATCCTCCTCTTGCCTCCGACCTTCATGCCAGCGATGCCTACATCCCAGCCAGAGATGACCTCCTTGGATCCTAGCCGGAACTTGAACCCGGGTCCTTTCACGCAGTTGTCGAACATTTTGTTGTTTTGCTTAAGCTTGCCTTCGTAGTAAACCTAGAAAAAAAAAAAACAAAATTATAAATAACTAGCAGCGCCCCGCGGTTTCACCCGCATAAGTGTCGATCCCGTGGGAATATCGGGATACAAACTATCCTATGTCCTTTCCCGGGACTCAAACTATCGCTATACTAAATTTCATGTAAATTGGTTCAAGGGTTTCAGATATGTTGAAAATAAAATGTGGTTTTTCATTTCGTGTAACTTTTTAAGTATAGGTAGGGTGTCTCAATAAGAGTGCACTTTTTCATTTTAAAATAAAAGCATGTATTTTATGAGAGAGTTGTGATATTTTTATTGGATTGTAAAGGACATGTTCCGATTAAGTATGGAATAAAATATCCAGCAAATGGCTCTGATGACAGGCCATCACTCTTTTCATGAAATTATCCATGACTTTTACACAGAGTTGTGGCTGTATCTCACCGATGACGCGTTGGATCTCTGATTTGAGCTCAGGAATTGTTTCTGGTTATTTCGTATAAACCCGAGATTTCATAAAACTCCAAAGAAAAAAATCGCAAGGCGTTAAATCGCAGGATCTGGTTGACACATTAGGTGTACTTTCTCGACTGAAAAGAGTTTTCGAGCGGTTTCAGCGTAACTTTCCCATTTTTGTAAAGAGTTTTTACAATTATGTATAACGCGTTGTTCTTTCGAAAAGCGCTCAATTTTTAATAATCGGAATAAACATAGGTGAAGGCTGTCGAATTTCAGAGCTGCTTTTTGAACGAAAAAAAAATTATTCTTTTAAAAAGTGCACTCTTCCTGAGACACCCATTATGTGGAATAGGGATTTAACATTTTGGTATATGTTTTTTTGACTCTTTGGTCGAGTATCATGTGAAAGAAATACAAGATTCAATGAATTTTTCTCGATATAAAAAAATTGCAAAGTTATAATATATTTTTTTTTACTTTCGACATCACGGCGTAACGCTATATTCAATGGAATTTACTTTAAAACATAGAGAATTAGTTATCGACTGCGTTACCGTGCGCCTCGCATGGGTCTTTCAGATGTTCTTGCACAGAGAGCATGATATGATAGGAGTTTGACTCCAGAATCGTAAGGTAAGTAAAAGTAGATTAAGACCATAGATACTTGTAACATATACATGACCAGAAAATAGTAGTCTACAGTTAACTTACCATAACAACTTTGCCCGCCTTAGCGACGGGTCCACTGCCGACCTTCAAGTCCTCAATAGCGACACCTCCAGTCAACTGCTTCTTCTCTTTCTTCTCTGTGGGAGAATCTGCTTCTTTCTTGGTTTCTGGCTTTTTCTTTTCAGCCTTTGCCTTGGGTTCTTCTTTCTATAATGAACACAATTATGTAAGCAGGCAAGCAAAAATATTGGTAATAAACTAGTTGCTTAGGTTTTGATTGAAAGCTGAGATTCTTATTTATCTGTATTTTTGCAAAGTTTGGTTTACAGTACAAGATTAATCTAGGATAGATAAGCTAAATAAAATATTCAAGGACAGTAAACCCTTATACCAAACTTGAAAATGTTGTTTTCAGAATTGCTTTGACAATCTTCAAAATTCTTTTAAATAATAATAATCTGACTTACAATCTTTTTTCTTAGTCTATTTTGTACCTTCAGTTGGAAAGAAAAGATCTCTCATTTACCTACTAAACTTCTCTGTGTGTGATTCTGACCTAACAATATGAAAAATAATTACCTTAGCCACTCCATTCATTTGAGCTGCAGCTCCGTTGGCTTGCTTCGCTTGCTGCTGTTGCTTCTTCTTCAGCCGTCTCTTCGCTGACTTGGACAGTTTGGACACGTCGGCGGTGTCCTCCTTGCTGGTATCGAGTGTGGAGTCCACCTCGGGTGCTGCTCCCTTCTTCTTCTTCTTCTTGGGAGTTTCTTCTTCCTCCTCATCGCCGTCATCATCGTTCTCTTCTTCCTCATCCTCATCATCTTCATCATCACTGTAATAAGGATTTGAATGAAATAACATAATATGTCTATCTTTTACCAAAAAGATAGACAAAACGTGTTATTTATTTATTTATTTTATTTTTCCTTACAATGCTTGCTTTGATGATCGAAATTAGGTGAAGCTATTGGACAAGAAGTGAAGAGTGAAGGATGCCGAATGTAAAACAAAAATTTACAAAAAGTGAAGTGTCTGATATCTGCTTGACCGATTTGCAGTAAATAAACAAAACTCATTTACATAGATATGCTACCACAATCTCTCATATACATATATTTCGTAATAACTAGTTTTTGATACAAAACTACAATTATGTATGTATGGAAAGTACATAAAATAGCTCACCTAATTACCTTTCCCATGTCGATTTTGTTAGCTAGACTGCAAAAATCAAGTACCAGGCAGTGTATCCTTGGGAGTAAGACAAAATTGTAATAAGTTTCTTACATATTATAAAAAGTAGCATTACATACCTGTCATCTTCAGCAGATGCATTCAGCCTGAATGAGTCATCATTGTCATCAGTGTCAATATCCTCTCCATCAAGGAACTTCTGCAGCTGGTCCTCATCAGCGTCTTCATCCGAATCACTCTCAGCACTTGCAGCAACAGCCTTCTTGCCTTTCTTTTCAGGCTAATAATTTAAATAATTTTATTATAACAAGCAAGTTTTAAGGTAAAAATTTTGTTGATTACATATTTCTCACAACCAAGTGGTAGGGGAGCTAAAAAATATGTACCTATACTAAAATTAAATATTTTTAAGATTGCATGATAACTGTCACTGTTAATACATACATTTTCTATAATTACACTAGAGGTGTTTTATAAAATCTAATAATACAACAAAAATAAAAAATTCTATTTGATAGTTTTGTGTAACTGTTCTCACCTTAGCCTTCTTGTTAGCTGCAGCTTCATTTGCATTCTCCAGTTTCCTCTTGTTCTTGGCAGGCACTAGAACTGGGACCTCTTCCTCATCCTCTTCACTGTCACCCTCTTCTTCCTCAAGATCTTCCTCAAACTCAGGGTCCAGGTAACCAGTTAAGTGGACATTGCATTTACCTATTGCATAAGATTATGATTTATAAAAGTGAAGTACCTACCAATATAAACTGCTCAATTAGGAGTGTAGCTCAGGGTGGCAGGTTTAACATTGTATCAGTTAGTATAGAAAACATACAGGCAGAACATGCTCCTGCATGCAGATTGTTTGCCACAGCTGCCCAGCGCTACACGATTGAACGCAGTGCAGTGTGATAATCGCCATGATTGCCATTGACTAGCTAAGAAGAAGATTGGATAGATAGAATACTATCCAATCTTCTTAGCTAGTCATACTACTCATCCTTAAATTATGTTACTTTTAAAAGTTACATAATTATAGGGTGTTAAAATGGTCAATCTAACAGCTAAAAGCAATCAATTTATCGTCTGTTTGTCAATTATGTATCAATACATAATTTTCTGAAGTTAAGACTAACAGACGATAAATTTATTGATAAGGGTGTTAATATTGACCTACTACAAGTCAGTTGTTTAAATAGTTCTAGTACCAACAAGGCTGCTTTAAAATGATTAGTTGCTAAAAACAAAATGGTGGATATAATATTTTCGCTTACCATTTGTCAGGAAAGAAATTGAGTCCCCGGTCTTGAAGTATAGGTCTAAGGGCACCTGAATGACCTTGCCCTTCTGTAATGTGCACACAAGGAAGTTCTTGCCATCAACTACAACCATGACTTGGCAAGGATCATTGTCTCCCGTTGAGATATCCATAGCTGCCTGTGAGATGTGGAACGGCTTCTCCACCACTTGGGTGTACCGCTTGTTCGGTTCCATGATAAGTCCTGCACGAGTAATCTCATTTTAAACATCAGAATACAGGGTTATGGAAGAGGAGTATTTAAGGATCATAGCAGGTGGCATTGTAGTTTCATTGTCTACCACAATGGGAAGAATGCTTGAGTTTATGCGTGTATGATAGACTTCATGATTCAAACATTAGTTGAAATGTTGCACCTGTATTGCATAAGGCAATACATATTAGGAAGTGTTGCACATTGAAATCATAGGGTAGTAAAATCTTATGCTAACAGCTGTACAGTAGCCCTCCCACAAAGCTCCATTTTTTTTATTTTTGTGTTAACCAAGAAATTCCAAACAGCCACATGTGCTGTAGTCTGTTCTAGAACAATGTTTAGCAGAACAGAAAATTACACAAAACATCGTTGTTTCTTTTTGTAAATCTTTTGAATAGAAGTACCGAAGTTAGCTTCGGTACTTGCTTAGGCTAACCGACATAGATTTCATGTTGCGAAGAGACACAATGGAAGGACCTAGAAACCAGTTCTATCTTTTTAGAATATTATGTCCATTATAATCTGAAACAGTCGTATTGATTCTAGATAGTATACGCTTATAATTAATAGTTCTATTGTTTAAACTGTGTGGTCTCAACACGTGGTGACAATCAAGCCGGCTATTTTACTTACCCCAAAACATTTTGACGTTGGTATTTCACAGCGAAAGTAAACTAATGTAATATGACTAAAGTATTCACTCAACGCTTAAGTTCACGTTTGAGTAGCACTAGACTAGAATTGCCGGATTCTTATGTCTATGTCTATCTCAACATGTGGATCACTGGCAAACGCGGCAAATTATCCACACTATCAATGAAATCCGAACCGAAATGGAGTAACCCAAAGACAATAATTTATTGACATTTGCTTTTAGAGTTATCCAAAGTAAAAATTAAAAGTGTTTATAAAATACTCTTACTAATAAAATATTATCTTGTGGTTTTGCAACTGATTACACAGAAAATATCAAGCAAACAACTCATATGACCAGAAAATAACACTGGAAAATTATACGATCGTGTCTATCAGATTTTTAACCGACATCAAAAAAAGGAGAAGGTAATGTATTCGGCGCATACTTTATTTTTACCGATATGAATCGGTCAACGGGTCAAATGAATGAGAATCACGTAAATCATTACGTGATTCATTTTGCTAGCTTTAATCAACAAAAAATGTATGAATAGTAGCGACATCTGGAGCAAGTAGCAGTTTTTATCCCTATTTTAATGTATCGTAAGTATTAAATTTTACGTTTATGGTGCTTACAGAACCTAAGCGCAAAAAACGCACGTTTTAGAAACAATAAAACTATATGATCGACTAAGTACAGTAAACAAAATCAGAAAAATATATGATATTCTTCAGGATAGAAGCTAGGTAGATAGTGTGTTGAAAACATAATACAACTAATTTGATACGATAGAAAAAAACATAAAAGGAAAAATCATGAAGATACCTTTAAAAACTTTATTTTTACAGTAAAATAAAAACCATATTAATATACATACAATCATTGTGATTCTTTGTCAGATTATTCTACATGCGACATAATGAAACACTAGTGTTTTAATTTTTGGTCCAAACAAAAGATTTTTTGTAATTAAATAATTGCTTCATATTTTGCAATAAATTATCAGCGTTGTGTTATCGCGCTTCTCTTTCTTTTCTCTGCAGTCTAACAGTGACCGCACTTTAGGTCATTTAAGCCCCTTAAGGGGGAAGCGCTAAGGTAGCCCGCGAAATTCAATTTTTTTTACGTTTTTTGCAATTTGCTGGTCAGTATTAAGTTGTACGTTGATGAATATGAATATGAATCGCGGCCGTAAGAAATATGTGTTTACAGAATTATAATCATTAAAGTCATCAATACAACTCTCTAAGACCACGTAAGTCCAAAGAATGATGATTTCATGAAACACATATTTCTTATGGCCGCGATTCATATATCAACCAACGTACAACTTAATACTGACCAGCAAATTCCAAAAAACGTAAAAAAAATTGAATTTCGCGGGCTACCCTGGCGCTTTCGCCTTAATCTAGTAATTTTAACATGTTGCACATCAAGCAACTACAAGCTGTCAATTTTTTAAATAGATTTTCAACTTTATCACTTAATTATAAGGTTTAAAGTTGATTGGGAAAATTTGACAGTTTCTGCTTTCGGATAGCTCGATGTGTGGCGTCTGTGTACAAGTATGTACACACATACACAAAATCGAAATGGTGACTAAGGTAGACTAGAATATCATCCCGATAGCCCTCGAATCAAAGACAAGTGAAGTTTGACATTCGGTTTGTAGAAAAAAAAAACCCTCTTTCGTATCTGTCAGTGAAGACTGCTGCAGTGTTTCAGCCATGGTAAATAATTTGTTTTGCTCTAAATCTTGAAAAATCTTTCTGATCATGTGAAAATGTAGTGTATTCGTTTTTGCGATAATGTTTCTTTATAGTGAACGATCATTTGAGAAGCTTATTTACTAAATAACCTCTTCGATTTCAGGGTCGTGTCAGGACTAAAACCGTCAAGAAGGCGGCGAAGATTATCATTGAGAAGTACTACACTAGACTGACTCTTGACTTCGACACAAACAAGAGGATATGTGAGGAAATCGCTATCATTCCCACCAAGCCCCTCCGTAACAAAATCGCTGGGTATTTATTTATTTTATTAAATCGTCTGTAATGTAACGTGAGTTTACACATCAGGTTTTCATGTATACATTTGATTTTGGTACAATTTTTTCTAGTTTCACCTACAAATCTAACTTAATTGATCATTATTTATTGAGTACTTACCTAATTGAAAAATTAAACATGCTAAGTAGGTCGAAATCGAAACTTTACATAGGTCACCAAGTAGCTTCACTCTTACCATAATAATTAATAATAGGTAATACTTTTTATATGCTATAAACCACCATAATATTCATTTGGGTATGGTTCATAATAAGTGCATTGACCTGCATTAAAATGTCGTAGATGTAAACAAACTTGCAAATTCTAAATAATAAGGTCCTGAGATATCACGGGATTGACTGTAAACAAACATTTCTAGCAAAAAGTACTTAATTCAAAAAGTAAATAACTCAAAATGATATTTCAGGTTTGCTACCCATTTGATGAGGCGTCTCAGGCACTCTCAGGTCAGAGGAATCTCCATCAAACTGCAAGAAGAGGAGCGTGAGAGGCGTGACAACTATGTGCCCGAGGTATCAGCCCTGGAGCATGACATCATTGAAGTTGACCCTGACACCAAGGACATGTTGAAGATGCTCGACTTCAATAACATCAATGGTCTGCAATTGACACAGCCTGCCACACAAGGCGGCTATGGTGGCAGACGTAATTAAGGATAATAAATAATGAATACCTATTTCTCTTCAATTTATTTTTATTAATTATCTATTAATATTTATTTATTACTTGCCGTTTAGTAACATCTGGTAAGACAGGGGAGCTCTCCAAATATTTTTTATGGCAATTGCAAATATATGCAAAGCATGGTGATCCATAATCCCACTAATGATAGCATTCCCTAGAGTAAATAATGTTCCTTGCTATTAGGGCCTAACCACACCACATCGCAACAACGTAATCTGGGATAAGCAGTCATCATCATTTAAGCTGAAAGACATCACAGCTGGACATAGGCTGCCCCCAAGCAAAAGTAAGCAAGCAGTGGTTACAAGTAAATAGTGTCCCTGCAGCTTGTAGTTTCGTTGCAACTACAAAATGAAATCGTTGACGCATTTTTTGAGATGTAGCCGGCCGCTAGTGCGCGATCTCGATGGTTGTGTTGTGGCCTAGATGTGGTCGGTACGCCCATAAGGTTAATTGTGACAGCCAAATGTGTGCCTAATTTGTATGAAAATGATTCGACTATTAATTTTCATAAAACAGTGGCACTCCGGGAATCACGGGCGTAGCCAGGGGGAGGGTTTTGGGGGTTCAAACCCCCCCCGAAATATTCAAAATCATTATCATCTTCCTGCCCTGCATCTTCCTGACCCTTTGAGTGTGGTCGGCACAGCATGCGATTATTTCTAATCATTATTATCATCTATTACGTTAAAATTAAGAGAGTATAAATTATTGCATTAACATTTTGAATTTGCCGCGCTCCCCCCCTGTCGCCGTTAATTTGATGACACGTGTACGTTACCCCAGCAAGAAAGTGTCTCCTAGAGTTATAGGAGTAGGACGTATAATATGTGCCCTATCTGCTGTAAATGTGCCCCCAAATAAAAAATGTGTGCCCCTGTCGTTTTGGAAAAAAACGGAATAAACGATTCCTGCTGGGGTAACGTTTTTCTAGCAGGAAAATTCTAAACGAATGATCGGAGAGAGAAAAATTGTGCATGGCCAGAGAGCTTATAGGTGTGCCTTAATGTGCCCCAAAAAAAAAAATCTGTGCCCCTTCAGGTTTTCGAGATATTGCATTTCCTGCTGGAGTAACGTTTTGATGAATCTTATATCTCTACAACCATTGCATGTGCCCCTGTAGAGTAAACATACACGAGTAGCTAGTGCCCCAATTAGTTTTAAGAAAATATTTATAGTTTTCAAGTTATAGCGGTTTTATGAAAACCCGAAAAAACATCGCAGCGCCTAAATTAGACAAGAAACAAGTTCGCTGAAAACTGTATTCGGTCCTTCTTGACGCTAATAATAACCATACAAAGTTTCAAAACTATTCATGCATGCGTTTTTGCTAAAAGTCAAAACGATGGTGTCCTAACTTTGACGGCAAAATACAAGGAACCGGCTCAATCCGAGATGTGTAGGTGTAAACCAAAATCATGTGCCTTTAGTCAAAAATATATGGTGAAAATATTCAGCTTGGAATGTTTCGCATTAAGTAAATATTAACAAAAAACCAAAATATGTAAGCAACGGCTGGTTATCCGACCAAATTTGAATGACTACTAAAAAGCGACGGATTCATACATATCGATGACCTTCTTTATTGAACGTATTATACCTAAGCTGTTGTCCGTACAGTCGCGTTCAAAAGTTTTGGGGGCTAATTAAAAAATATATTAAATGCACCTTGTGACTATAATCAATGAAACAGCTTGTTGATGTGGAAATTATTATTTTTATTCCCTTAATTTTAATTCTTAAAGTAATTATTGCATCAAATCACAGATCAAAGTTCCTACCTATAAATATTAGAAATTAGTATATAAAGTAATGAAAAAAATCTGTTGTCTGTAAAGTCGGTTTACTGACGATAGTTGAACGTGACAACGTCATAAGAAAATACTGATGGAATAGTTGCATTGCATTTGTTAATATTCGCTTGCACTTCAAGCCGCCATGGAACGCTACAGAGCGAGGCCGCGAGGTAACGCTACATGAGTCATGTTTTTCGTGAGTGCAGCCAGCTTCATCGATTTATTAGACGTTGTCACGTCAAAAATCCAAGTACTTGATAAGACAAGTATTTTTTAAATAGGTAATTCAAAACAATGCCATTAAATACTTACCACCGCAGATCGTGCCATAAAATTCAACACCCCTACAACCACATAATTGTTATAAAATGCTTAATACGCCACTTTCAACCAACTCAAAAAAAAGTAAACAAACAGTATCAGTGCAACTGCGTGACTCAACGTAACAGTGTCCTTGGCGTCATAACATAACTGCAACTGTTTACCAATACCAAGTAATAATCCAAACGCACTTCCTCAATAAACACTTCGTACCTATTATTCATAATAGAGCGACGTTACACGTAACCTGTCTCTGTCACACTAACACCGTACGCGTACTAGCTGTCTCACTTTCTCCAAGCTAGACAAAGCGACTCCTTGCGACACGACGTCAGCGGATGCCGCGGGGCCAGAGATATATGCAGCGGTGTGGGGAGGCGAAAAAAGGGAATCTTCTATTAAGTAAGGTGAATGCTCCAACCAGCCCGCAAAATTCAAATTTTTTCTGTTTTTTTTTTGTTCCTATGCCTTTATGAACTTGGAGGGTTGTATTGGTGATTTTGATGATTATGATTCTGTAACTATATACGTCTTACAACCGCGAATAATATTTTAATCAACATACAACCTAGCACTGGCCTGCAAATTGCAAAAAACGCAAGAAATTTTGAATTTCGCGGGCTAGTTGGAGCATTCCCCTTAATGATGAAAAACTTACAATGCGTGCCACGAAAGATGAGACTTGACACACCACGTGGTTTGACATGCGCAGTACACGATTTTAGGTATCTTTAGCGGTATGAGGTCTGAGTGCGGGACGGGACTGGACGTCATAGGGGCGGCGGAAAGAGCGGGGGAGGCGGGTCAAGTCTCATTTCGTGGCATGCATTGTACTGTTAATTTATCTAACCTACGGCTTATCAATAAATATATATGTACCTAATATAAAAAGACAAATACGGGCTTTTTATTTATATACAAAAAAGAGCTACCTCTTTTTAGTAGTAGGTATGTTTATTAAAGCTAAAATAATTTACACACTAACTCTATAATAGAAATAAAAATATTTACAACTATCAAAAAGAGTTCGAGCGTCGAAAAATTCGTCCACATCGCTGTCAACAGGAAAAGTGCCCAGAAGGCTGGCAGCATTAGTAGGTATTCATCACACATTTCATGAACTATATTTTTTTTTAAACATCGGGACCAAGTCAAAGACCTGGCAAATATCTCGATGTATTTCTTTCGTTCACACATAAATTACTGGATGTATTTTAATGAAATTTAGAATCGAGAAGATAGCTTACCTTGAAATAGCACTTAGGCTACTATTTATAATGTACTTAATCATGTGTAACGTCATAGAAACAGCTAGTAGAATATAATCCAATAACAACTTTATTTAATTACATATTACTTTTGTAAGTCAGTGTACTCAGGCACAACACGTGTGAACCGGTTAGTGAGTAAAGTAAAGAAGGTCATCGATATGTATGAATCCGTCGCTTTTTAGTAGTCATTCAAATTTGGTCGGATAACCAGCCGTTGCTTACATATTTTGGTTTTTTGTTAATATTTACTTAATGCGAAACATTCCAAGCTGAATATTTTCACCATATATTTTTGACTAAAGGCACATGATTTTGGTTTACACCTACACATCTCGGATTGAGCCGGTTCCTTGTATTTTGCCGTCAAAGTTAGGACACCATCGTTTTGACTTTTAGCAAAAACGCATGCATGAATAGTTTTGAAACTTTGTATGGTTATTATTAGCGTCAAGAAGGACCGAATACAGTTTTCAGCGAACTTGTTTCTTGTCTAATTTAGGCGCTGCGATGTTTTTTCGGGTTTTCATAAAACCGCTATAACTTGAAAACTATAAATATTTTCTTAAAACTAATTGGGGCACTAAGGGGCACACATAAAGAGCTACTCGTGTATGTTTACTCTACAGGGGCACATGCAATGGTTGTAGAGATATACGATTCATCAAAACGTTACTCCAGCAGGAAATGCAATATCTCGAAAACCTGAAGGGGCACAGATTTTTTTTTTAGGGGCACATTAAGGCACACCTATAAGCTCTCTGGCCATGCACAATTTTTCTCTCTCCGATCATTCGTTTAGAATTTTCCTGCTAGAAAAACGTTACCCCAGCAGGAATCGTTTTTTCCGTTTTTTTCCAAAACGACAGGGGGCACACATTTTTTATTTGGGGGCACATTTACAGCAGATAGGGCACATATTATACGTTCTACTCCTATAACTCTAGGAGACACTTTCTTGCTGGGGTAACGTACACTGATGACACCGCATCATATTCGGTAATCTACAAATGTTTTCGTGCACCGCTCGGTCGCCAGTCAGCACCGATTACGTGTGGTACTTCCTGGCCGCGCCACAGTGGAAAATCAAAGAAACACGTTTCTAGATAAATTGTACCCTTTATGTACTTTAAGGTACATGTAGTGAAAAAAATTGTACCTCAAAGAATTATGAAATATAATGAAGTTTTGGTGGCGCGGCTGGGGAGTATACTTCCTGGCCGCGCCACCATGGTTTTTGTAAACTATTAGGCGTACCCGGACATAGTGTACACTAAAGAATTGTACCAAAATTGTACTTTTTAGTACGCTATAAAGAGATTCAAAAATTTTATTACTTTAGAAATTATAGCCTTGTGTTGGTGGCGCGGCTGGGGAGTATACTTCCTGGCCGCGCCACCATGGTTTTTGTAAACTATTAGGCGTACCCGGACATAGTGTACACTAAAGAATTGTACCAAAATTGTACTTGTCCGTACGCTATAAAGAGATTCAAAAATTTTATTACTTTAGAAATTATAGCCTTGTGTTGGTGGCGCGGCTGGGAAGTATACTTCCTGGCCGCGCCACCATGGTTTTTGTAAACTATTAGGCGTACCCGGACATAGTGTACACTAAAGAATTGTACCAAAATTGTACTACCCAAAAACATAATAATATTACGGAATACTGTAATATATTAAGAGAAAACATCAAAACAAACTTAAGCGCATCAGCAGATTTGTTGATCTTTGTACCTACTGGATGTGGCCTCCAAATTAGAAGTACGTACTGGAATTATCTCGGTGGGATGGTTGTATAACTTGCGCAGAAGGGCGAGAAATAAGCAACACAATACGAATCGATATGCATAACAAGAAAAATTTACCTTCAGGAACAAGATAAGAACTTGGTAGGTACTTAGGTATTAGGGACGGTTAGAAACGAAAATCGTCAACATTGTTACTTTTACGTGTCAATAACTATGATTTCAAAAACTGAAATGTTGATCTACTTCGTCGTTAACTATATCTACCTACAGTACAAAAAGTTAATCAAAAAAGTTTAGGTACCTAACGAAACTATGATAAAAAACACATAAGTCTGAACCTGCTTTATATACATTGGCCTCCAAAAGCTAGTTGGCATTTTTACACTGCAGCTGTTACACACCACATTAAGATTTAAAATTCTAGTTCCAAATGTTGGAACTGTACACTATAACGTTATCTACCTACTAATTCAACCTATGACTTACCATAAAAAGTAATCAAGTAATCCCACAGGATTACCTGATTAATTTTGTACATATTTTAAATCATAATGTGGCATGGCATCACAGCTGAAGTGGAAAAATGTCAACTAACTTTAGGAGGCCACTGTATATTATTATACGTATCTACCGATAGGTAATCAGTCGGATTATTAATAGAAACAGCATGGTATTTTTAACGTTTTGACTTTCACCAAATTCAAGAAACATGAATGTATCACATGAACATTTGGTGGCCCTGAAAAGGGCCGTTTGGTTTTGTCCTGCCTGCCATCATACGTATTTAATTTATTGTGTATATAATACAATGCACCATTATATTTTGTGTAAGTTTTAGTAGGTACTGTTACCGTGTTGTTTAGGTCATCATAGCATTCCCATCTGCCATTACGCCTACTCAATGCTCTGTAGTGGCACATATTAGGTAAATACTCTATGACTGACACCAAAGCATATGTTTTTTGCTGTAAAGTTAAACTGTTTGGAATATCATTTGTATCAATCAAATCTATATCATCTAACTCAAATATCAGAATTTCGTTTAAATTATAGCTAATGATATGTGTGCATGTACACACAGCGTCAGTATGTGCTAACCCCTCAAGTTTTAAAATGTTACACATTAAATTACACACTGAATTGTTACACATTGAAGTATTCTTTAGATTATTTGTAAGGGACAAATAATCTAAAGAATACTTCAAATAGAACCCATTGTTTCGACTCAGATTCGAACTATCGCATCACCGAACGTCATCATACTCATACCGGCAGTTTGAAGAACTAGCCAGCGAGCCCATATGAATTGCGTTGAAATTGTTTTCTACTATGGTCTGAGTCATTTTATCTTTAGGTGGGATGTCTAATCGATAGATGTTATAATTTGAGGGTATCCATTAATTTTACTTACTTACGTTGTCTTTATAAAATTAATCCATACCCTCAAGTTATAACTACAACGTTTGATGTATACGTTCACTTAAAACGGCGAAGAGTAAACGACTACGATTTATCCATTAATTTTTAAAATGATTTATGATTTTATGAGAACTAAAATAGTTGTTCTGTGTGAACAAAATGTGAGCATAAAAGGAATTGCGAGACAGCTTGGCATAGCAGTAAGTTCATTATAATATTAATTGTGTTCTCCGATTTTTTTCTTGTTGAGCTATTTGCGGTATCTTGTGTGTGGTATTTAATAACTTATTTGTAACCATTTTTTTCTATACAGAGACAAACAGTGCGCTTATGGGTGCGCAGATTTCAAGAAACCGGCGATGTTAAGACAATGTCTATGGTTCGGAGAACTACTGGGATCTATACGGACCAATCTGAACATCATCGGGATATTGTTAAGGTTCACACTACACCGCCGTTTACATCCACTCGTTACAGTTCGCAACGGCATGGAATATCTCTGTCCACGGTTCGAAGACATTTACACGCAGCGAACATTCACAGTTGATCGACCTGCAAAATATGTCTAACAGAAGAACATCGAAGAGAACGATTGCGATTTGCCCAGAAATAGCAGTTATATTAATTAAGTATGACAACAAAATAAACAACGAAGACATTTAACTAATTTGATCCCACTATTTTACTTTGTATAGCAAAATATTCTAAGTAGATATCATGAGCTAATAAGAGATGTTAATTGATTATTATCTATTGATAACATGTTTATTCACTTATTATGCTCATGATTGTAATCCTGCCAAACTAACTTCTAGTTCCTAGACAAGTTGCAAACGCTTCAAAACTTGTCTCTTTCGATGTCACTTGTCAGACTGTCAAATGTCAAATTTGTATACTGAGACGACATGACAGGTCACGTGACATTTCGTTAGGTTATGTCAATCTAAAATATTTCTACCGCTTACTATTTTATCGTTTACGTTAATAGGATGCCACTTGTCTAGGAACCCAATTGTGTCAGTTGGCAAAATAGTATATTATGATAACTGTAAATAAAATTATCAAATCAAAATAAATCTTTGTTGTAAAATAAGATCATAGTTTTGTTAAATAATAGCAATAATAAATATTATTATATGATTATTAAGGTATTTTATTTTTCTTTATTATTAAATTCTTTATAAATAATTACTAAAACAAAATAAAAAAATATATTAAAATAATAATTATAATGAACAAAAAGCACATTTCGTGCCTATGATTTGAACTTCCACTCATAGGCACGGCAAGCGGTCTTGAAACCTCTAGTCTATTTAGACGATGAATAAAACGTTCGTAAATGTTAACCCTATTATTGCTTGTCGTTTTCGCAATAATAAAAGTATTAACGTTTTATTGAAAAAAACAATAATAAAAACAGAATTTTAAAAAATAAATACTATCTTAAACTTATTTATTCACTAAAACAATAAATTAATTAAAATAAAATGTTTTTGCAAAATACAAAAACCAACTTGGGCCTATCACGGATTTGAACGCACATGTCTTTTGGAGGGGTAATCACTTAATGAAGCTGTGTGTACATAACATATCATTGACGATCTTTCTACAATGCAGATTATTATCTAGCTCTAACATTGAATTTGTTGCTTCTTCAAGAGCTTTGATTCCTTTGTCGGACAGAGTGAGCACGTTTAATGGCATATGTGAACATTTTCTCGGTGTTGAACGATTTTGGCTGCAATTCTGGTTGGTACATCGTTTTTCGGAAATTACGCTAGAATAGTCGTGTATTAATATTTTGTCTAAAAACATAAGATACATTAGACATACAGTTCACAATGGTAACATTTCAGTTTTTGAAATCATAATTATTGACACGTAAAAATATAATAATGTTGACGATTTCCGTTGCTGACCGTCCCTGATACCTAAGTACCTACCAAGTTCTTATCTTGTTCCTGAAGGTAAATTTTTCTTGTTATGCATATCGATTCGTATTGTGTTGCTTATTTCTCGCCCTTCTGCGCAAGTTATACAACCATCCCACCGAGATAATTCCAGTACGTACTTCTAATTTGGAGGCCACATCCAGTAGGTACAGAGATCAACAAATCTGCTGATGCGCTTAAGTTTGTTTTGATGTTTTCTCGTAATATTATTATGTTTTTGGGTAGTACAATTTTGGTACAATTCTTTAGTGTACACTATGTCCGGGTACGCCTAATAGTTTACAAAAACCATGGTGGCGCGGCCAGGAAGTATACTTCCCAGCCGCGCCACCAACACAAGGCTATAATTTCTAAAGTAATAAAATTTTTGAATCTCTTTATAGCGTACGGACAAGTACAATTTTGGTACAATTCTTTAGTGTACACTATGTCCGGGTACGCCTAATAGTTTACAAAAACCATGGTGGCGCGGCCAGGAAGTATACTCCCCAGCCGCGCCACCAACACAAGGCTATAATTTCTAAAGTAATAAAATTTTTGAATCTCTTTATAGCGTACGGAAAAGTACAATTTTGGTACAATTCTTTAGTGTACACTATGTCCGGGTACGCCTAATAGTTTACAAAAACCATGGTGGCGCGGCCAGGAAGTATACTCCCCAGCCGCGCCACCAAAACTTCATTATATTTCATAATTCTTTGAGGTACAATTTTTTTCACTACATGTACCTTAAAGTACATAAAGGGTACAATTTATCTAGAAACGTGTTTCTTTGATTTTCCACTGTGGCGCGGCCAGGAAGTATCACACCCGATTACCGCGAATGAATTAGTAGTTATAGTGCGTGCCACGTAAGAAGAGACTTGACCCCGCCTCTTTCCGCCGCCCCTATGACGTCCGGTTCCGTCCCGCACTCAGAACTCATACCGCTAAAGATACCTAAAATCGTGTACTGCGCATGTCAAACCACGTGGTGTGTCAAGTCTCTTCTTACGTGGCACGCACTGTATATTCTAGTGTGACGTGTCGGACTGCAGTGAATGAAGTATTTTGTCGTTTTGTTAACATTACGCTGTGATTTTAATAATAAACTTGCCTGACTCATACAGAAGTAAATAAAAATAACTGAATAGTAATAATATTTGTGGTCGTCCAAATCAAAAGGGACCTTATGGCGGTACTTAACTAGTTTCCGAGATATTAATAAATTTGTAAAATACCTCAAAAAAATAGTTTTTTAATTAACTGTATTTTTAAAAAGATGATTGTACCTATTTACTACATGTAGATGTGTTCAACTTTTCGAAAAGTCAATTTAAAAAAGTTTTGTATTCATCTAAAGTTTAGTAAAAAAGGAACCTTATCGCGGCAAGACCTAACAAATCGTTTTTCTTGTAATTCAAACCATATATTATATCGACATTTTAATATGTTCCCACAACAAACAAGTTTATGCAAGGATTGTAAGAATTTCCATTAGTAATAATCATAGTCAATCAAATGGTCGGAGAGCCGGCTGTATAAAAGTCCTATGGATCAGATACATGAATCATTTTTGGGGTATGAACAATAAAACCATAGGTCTAGAGGTCGACACCCCTGAAGTTGCTTGATTTTGCCCGCATGCAAAATGATGACGTCACTTCCGGTTTTTATTTTAGGTGTAATTGTAATTTATGAAATACATCAAGAAAATTTATGTCAAACGAAAGTTTTTGATGAGTAGAATAGAAATGTCAAGGGTCGACAAGCTCTATTTATTCGCTACCCTGAGTCGACCTCCGTTAAAAATTATTTTTTTTTTTAATTTATCTTAAGCCATCGAATACATGGATTTGCTTACGATTTTCTGAAACTAGAACCTCTTAAATGACTGAAAAAAATTGGTCGACACCTTTTATTTGCCCGGATCTGACTGTCGACTTAGTTTGAAGAATTAAAGAGCCTATGCTTATACATTTCACCTCTATGTATGTTTAATTATTTAATTATCTGCATATCTTTTCCAAATACATTGATTTTTTTTTTATTAAGTAATTCTGTAACTCTAACATTACTAAAAAAAATTGGTTGACACCTTTTATTTACTCACATCCAACTGTCGACTTAGTTTAAAAAATCAATGAACTCTAACTCATACGTTCCATGTCCATACATGTTCAATTATCCACATATCTTTTCCAAATACATTAATAACTTTTTTTTTTTCATTAATTGTAACATAACTACAATTTTCTTGAAATACTTACTGTACATTTCTCCATTCTTTACCACATATATTGTGAGTTTTGGTGTTATTCATTAATTCCTGTGAGATAGAACGAAAGAAATTAAAGTCTTAGATAGTGGAGTTAACACATGAATGAGTTTTATTACATACAAAAATGATATACAATGATTAACTATTAATTTTACATATAACTATCATCATTAAAATCTACATCATTATTTACATCATCGCTATAATTCGGAATATTAACATTATCGTCATTGTTGTCTGCAATGCTATTTCCATCATTATTGAAGT
Organism: Luperina nickerlii; assembly: GCA_963855955.1. Classification (NCBI taxonomy): domain Eukaryota; kingdom Metazoa; phylum Arthropoda; class Insecta; order Lepidoptera; family Noctuidae; genus Luperina; species Luperina nickerlii. The sequence continues at coordinate 6,045,991 of OY979677.1, read as the reverse complement.
CGTCAGTATTATCGTTATTACAGAATTCATTGCTACTATCAGTTAAAATGATTTCTTCTATTTGAAGTGGTGTAGGGCTACCATTAAACATATTCGGCGTTATGGTAATACTATCATGATCATATATCCAACCACAATCTTCGTAATTTATTACAATACATTGTTTATACAAAGAATTTTGCCACATCGCATTAACATAATTTTTTTTTAAGAATTTTTTGTTTTAACGATTCCCAACAAGGTGGCATTAGGCTGGAATCATAATTCCTTACTTCATGCATAAACGCCTCTTAAGGTGATTGGATACTGACACTTTTTCATACATTCTATCGGGGTACAAATCTCGATACTTAAACGATTTTTGCAAAATAAAAGCACGTACATTAAATGATTATGATCTATTATTGACGCATATCGTAAAAAACTTACAAAAAAAACACTATTTGTAGGATATTTAGGCCTGACAAAAAACGATAAATCTTTGTATGTGTGCGCGGGCAGAGGCACGCCCTCTACAGGATATTTCAAGAACCATCAAGAAACAGAACAACATTTTTGCTAAAGTTATCAGTTATCATCTAACGATCAAGATCTACTGTAATCTTGATCGTTAGATGGCGTTGTTTGTCAACGGATGGCCAATTTTATAACATGCGTGATATTGTTGACAAGTTTCGAATCGTAGGTACTTATGCTGTGTGTGTGTGAGTGGGTGTGTGAGTTATATTTTATCAATTTAATCATGAAGTGAGAAAAAATGCATTACTTACTTAGTGATAGGATTATCTGCGATCTACCCTGGGTTCGATATTACTGTAATGAATGTCTAAGTTCAAGTAAGTACCTACATGCATTTAGTAAGTAGGTACTAACTTACACATGAACTCTTCGAGAAATTTTCTGATATAAAAATCATTCTGCATTATGTAGGTAGGTAGGTACCTATTGAGAGAGCCCTTTCTTTTAGTAGGAGTGGGCGATACAAATCGTATATAGATAATATCTATGTATCGGTACAATATCCAATACCTACCTATATATCGGACGGCACTGAATCTATATTATATCAGAAGGCCAATTCTCGTAATTTAAAACGTTCAAAATCTAGTCGCAGTCTCATCTCAGCGACAAAGAAATGTCAAAAACTTGTCAAAATGTAGGGAAATTTGAAGTATTTTTTGACAGATTGAGACTGAGATCAGACTGTGAACGTTGTTAAAATTAGTAGAATTGCCCCTCAGGTATCCGCGTACCTAGAACGAGACACTATACCGATATCGTATCACATGATCTATGATATTCGGTTCAAACTGATTCAGGTACAATGCGTGCCACGAAAGATGAGACTTGACCCCGCCTCCCCCGCTCTTTCCGCCGCCCCTATGACGTCCGGTCCCGTCCCGCACTCAGACCTCATACCGCTAAAGATACCTAAAATCGTGTACTGCTCATGTCAAACCACGTGGTGTGTCAAGTCTCATCATTCGTGGCACGCATTATACAGTAGTAGTTACACGGTTTTAGGTACCGTATCCTTGATGCGCGCGGGCGGGAGTGATGTACTAGCTAGAGATGAACGAGCGAGAAAGCGCGCTAAGCTAACGTCTAATACTAATTTTAAACATTATTTACAGGAGCATAGAGTTTAATACCGAATACATTATTTTGTAAACAGGTAACCATCAATAAACGTCAAAGGATTTTAAATCGTATGGCATTCTCAACAAAAATACCTACTCGTAGTTTTAAAATCATTTTACGTTGACCTTGATTGCACTTTGCTGTTTTCGTAGGTACTTTTCGTGTTCTATTTTTAGTTACTTACGCGTCGCGTTAGCTGCAGTTGGCCGAATTTCTCTGCTTGATTTCTTTACTTTATAAAGTAGACAAAAAAAAAACCGGCCAAGAGCGGGTCGGGCCACGCTCAGTGTAGGGTTCCGTAGTTTCCCGTCCGTCACAATAAGTGTTCCCACTTATGAGTTTAAAAGTGGGTATCCATTATGTTCGTGCTCCAGCAGCACTCCGCGCTCCTGCAACTGCTCCCGGTAGTGGGTACGTGCGCGAACACGGAGCGTGCAACATTGCACGCTCCGCGGCAGGCACTCCGACTCGTGACGGTTTTTAGCGCGAACACAAAGGGGTACGTTCAGGATAATAAAATATGTAAACGAAGTTAAAAAAATGCTTGCATATACGATTATACTACAAACTTAGTCCAGAAATTATTTTGTACAACTTTTTGTCTTTTTTGTACAAAAACTGTTGTTTCCATCAAGTTCAAAATAATTTTCCTAGAAAGTCCTTACCTATAGATATAATATAAGTCCTTATAGTTCTACTTTGCAGATTTTTTTCATAGTTTCTAAACTTATGGTTCAAAAGTTAGAGGGGGGACACACTGTTTTTTACTTTTGGAGCGATTATCAACAATACCAAACGATACATTCACTGATTTCGAGTACTTATACAGTTACAAAAAAAATACAATGATGTACAGACGCCAGCACATCGAGCTACTACCATTTGTCAAATTTCTTTAATAGATTTTCAACTTTATCGCTAAAGCATAAGGTTCAAAGTAGATTGGAAAAATTTGACAGTTTCGGGTAGGTTGATGTGCTAGCGTCTGTACATGAATCGAACAAAACCGAAACCTAAATATCACAGTAGGTACTACTTTCGATTCCGAGTTCCACACTGATTCAGTCAATACTTATACAAGATGTTGCTTTGCATCCTCGTCAAAATTCAGGAGGTTGTCATAAAAGACGTAAATAATCAATTTAAATTACGGTATTTACCTGGCCAATAATTATAAACGCTCCTTTTTTTTGTTGTTTACATTTGACACTAATTCAGAATGAAGCTCTTCATAAAAGAGGAGAATCACCGTCGCCATTCCACGCGCGAGGCACCGCCCACTTAGGTACTACGACACACATACACGCGCTTGCGCACGTGCGCGCTTTATACCTAGAGTGACCGAATAAATGGCCATAATTTATCCTAGTTCGAATTCGAAAATCACCTTCATTATTGTCATAAATTACGCTAGATAATTAACTCATTTTTAAGTATCATAAGAATGCGGAAATCTTACTAATGAAAGTAGTAGTGCCCCAAAGAAAAGTTCATTGACCTACTGTAAGTAGTAACTACGGTAGTATCAATCAGTTGATTAACAAAATGTTAGTTTTGCTTTATTGCGTTTTATTGCAATCCTGCTGAAAGAACAATCCTAAAATTGGTATTCTTAGATCTTAGGGCTCTTTCAATTTAGAGGTTTCGTGTCGGACCGCTGCCGCACGTTTACCGTGCCGCATGCCGGGCCGCTACAGTACGGTAGCAGTCCGATACCAAACGCCTAAATCGAAAGCGTATCCGACTGCCGTGCGTTTGTATGCTAGTGTTAGTGTAGTGTTTGTTGTGTGTTATTATTGTTTGCGACGTTGCCGTCCTGTTGTCGAGCGTTCGCGGTACCGATGGCGCACTGTTGCCGCACCGCGCGCTTTGTATAAAAACAAACGACCGTGCGTGCGCAATACCGCTTCGGCACCGCAGCGATCCGAGAGATTGAGATTGATAATGTTTTACGCAATTAGGGTGCTGGGTTAAGACAGGACATAATTATGTAGGATACTTTTTTAAACGGTTTTATTTAGCTTAACCTGTTTGTTATTTATTTGGTTCAAATTTAGTACTTGAAATTTTACCCCCTTCCTGTTGGCAAATTGATCTGATATTTGGTACACACTTTAGTTTTGATGACAATACATCAGTATCACTGTAAATCCAAGATGGCCGCCGCTACGAAATGGCGGATTACATATTTTCTCACAACCCCCTCAATGTGGGTATCAAATGAAAGGGCTTCTTGACTAGTAGAATATTGCCGTGCGTTTTTGCAACCCTCTCACCGTGAAAACTTAGGTGAAGTGAGCGTGGAGTGAGCTATCAATAGTGTCAATCCCTAACAATCAGGTGGGATGACAGCTTACATCACTTAGGTTTTCACGGTGATATTTGTACAGAATAGGCCGGCTGTACCGTCAAACAAGCCAACTTTGCCCGTTTTTTTAAGAAAATCGAATATATTACAAGTTTTTTCTATAGGACTTAAGTATATTTTTTCATTTACTACAACTATATGACCATATGCACGCATTTGCTATGTAAAACATTTAAAAAATTAAAATTTAAACCAATATTTTATCGATTTTGATGGTGGGCAAAATAATCCGGACTTTTAGCCAACATTGCCCACTTCGATTTTTGACGCAAATCAAGCTCTTATAAATACGTAGAAAGCACCACGATTACAATTTAAGGCAATCTTAACCTAAGTTTTAAAATACTGTTTGTAGTTTAAATATTTTCGTGATAAAAACGGTGGGCAATGTTACCTAGCGGTTAGTGGCCTTTTCCATACAAGGCCCAACAAACGGTTTAAGATTTTAATGGTTGTCACAATGCAGTAAAATTATTAAATAAATGTTATTTTCACTTTTCTTTTGTGGGTGTTGGGTGCATATGAATAGACGTTAAAATAGTAATAGAATGAAACATTGTGTTCAAAATTAAATGTTTATTCCAATTTCGTCGACAATTAAATGATCAATATGTCCAAACTTGAATAATATTAATCAATACCGTTGTTCTGTTCCGAACACTTCAATAACTGCTTCGCAGGCAAGCTTTAACATCACGTCGGAGTAATTTTTATATGCTCGGGACCCAATTTCACGTCTTGGCTTTCTTGGTCTAATTCTAGACTTGTTTGTTTTTCTGAAATTAAAAATAACAATAAAATTAAAGCCAAGCCCTGTATAAATTATACATCAACTGCACTAGGTACTAATATATTTTATAACATAAGAAATTAAGTACTTTATTTTAAAGTCGTTATTTAAGAAATATGTCATTGAGGTGTTTCATGTTTTGTTTCTGTGGTTTTGCGTTAATTCAACCTGTTACAAAATAACTAAAAGTGACAACCCTGAGTGCTTTTTGATAACGGGCAATGTTGGCATGGATGGGTCTGAATAATTTAGGGTAACTTTGCCCATCATTAGAAGTTTTGATTTATAAAGTCCTGAATAATGAAACTATATTTAAAATACTCAACAACTGATATTCTATAACATACAGTAAAATACACTTACCTGTGTTTTCGCCATGAGGTAAAATCCACAAACACTTTTCTTAGGAAATTTGCCCGCAAAAACATACACCGCACTCGACAAGTTCTGGCAAGTTACTAAATGAACTTTGGAACGAATGCGTTAGATAGTTTTGCCACTAATATAATCAACTTTCCACCCAAATAATAAATGATGCCATAAAACTAAAATTTGACGGCGCATCCGTCAACGTCAGACGTCAGGTTGACTTTTAGCTGTCAAAGTCAACCTAGCGAAGCGTCATTGTCGATGGTAGTGCGGGCGGGGATCTTAAACTCACTTTTGAACAAGACGGCGCCCGCGCACCACGCTCGTGACGAATCGCTCAGAATCTTCGTCATCACGCTATTTCAAGATTTAATTAAGTTGATTTCGTATAGTAGTAATCGCTAATTACCTAATTACATCGTGATTCCAGTGAATGCCGATTAAAATACGTCGATTGTGATTTGAAGTCATTTATTACTATTTCCGCGCCCACCTACCTACATAATTAGAAGAAGATGAGTTCTGGTGAAGGGCCACCAGGCCGTCCTGACCCTTCATCAGAAGTGGGATTCGTGTTGGTTGATGCGCAAAATGAAAACGCTAAAAGTGAAAGTGACCGTTGACATTTTAAAAAACAAAGTGCAAACTGCGAACGCTTATTAAATAATCGTGTGGACCTGTTAGAGTTGAACCCAGACAAGCCAGATACGGATGCGCGATCATAGTGAATATAGTTTTGGGCATAGGCTGTATGCCGAAATACCTTTGCACAGTGACGCGCTAGTTGCGCCCTACCGCCATGTTAGGAAAAAAAAGTGTTCCCGTAATTAGAAAATGCGATAGGACGCGTGTGCAAACGTAACAGCACACAATGCGACAGCTGATTTGTGTTTTGCTGAAAATTCACTGCAAGGAGGTCAACTTGTGGCCGTCATTAAGGCGCACAAATGAAGCAGTATCAACGTGGCTATCGTAAATAGTACGAAGGACGTAGCGTGGAGCTACCAGTGACGTGGAGTGATTTCAAGAATCGAGCCAAGCAGCCCGCAGCCGTCGGTGAAGCCCTTCGTGTGCTGCAAGTGAGGGAATCCAGGACATGTCGCGGCGCGGTGCGCGAGAAGTGGCAGTCAAGCAGATGGTGGAAGCGCTGCAAGCAGCAACGGCGAGTGGATGTTTGCGTCGTACAACTACGCTCAGGCACGTTAGAACAAAGGTGAGCTGTATTGTTTTGTTCTGACGATTCTGGTGCTGAATGCTCGTTAGTAAAAGCGAGTTGTGCAGCCAAATTAAGTGGCAAACGAGTTAATAATGTTGTTGCGTTGACAGGTATTGGTTAAACGCGTATATTCAGCACAGAACAAATTATAAGAAGCGTTGCGAATAGCTAGCCACAACTTGAGATTTTATTACATTTCTACACGACATTTACTTGCAAAGTATTATTTTGGGTAGGCTATTTTGTGTTATTAGAAAACGAGAGTGAAATCAGATTATCAGACTAATCTAGATAGGAAGTTCAGAGGTCCATTTAAGGTAGTGGAAGTTTTGACAAGTGATCGCTATACGTCATAAGCTTTAGATTCTAACCGTACTTGCAAGTATGCTCACGATCGCATACGAAAGATGCCTCTAAGTAGTGTTCCTAAGACGGTGAGGAGAGTTGCTCCACTGAGTATTTAGAGCACATACCATGGCTAGGTCGCACTGTACGCACTTGTCTGTAGTCGTAACTGCAACTCACTTGTGAGTTGTTCAAGGAGCGATGGGCAGCTGGTGGTACAGCGGGGACCAGGGTCTCAAAGGAGACTATTGTTATGTTGGTCTTTTAATGACCTGGGAGTCGTAGACTCGATGTGTAGTGAAGTATGTTGATCGTATCACTTGAGGTGATGACGATATGGGTGTCACGCTAGCTGCTGCGGCAGCAGGGCCATGAGCGTTGTATGTGATCTACTCGTAAGTTGATACAGTTCATGACCACTTATTACTAAGGCTTAGAGGAATCTTTTGTTGTCGACGATTGCTATCGTTTTTTTATTAAATTTTTGTTAAGTAATGCGTTTCGATAACAATGTGGTCAGAATTGGCCGAGAGGAACATGCACTGCTGTTGATTTTTTGTTTACAGTTTAACACACAAGGACGTGTGCAAGCCGGATGACAGTGGGGGACAGCGCTGCACTCTTTGGATCTCCTGTACGAATAATCGCTGATCAAGGACGGTGCTTTTCGAGCGAGGAGTTTCACGACTTCTGCCAAGGAAACGGTGGATTGCAACCACTACAGCCATTAAGCCAGCTACAGATCTATTGTCTACTGAATTTGGTGAGTCGTTTTCATTTTGTTTTGACTCTGGTATCGAGTGCTTCCCTGGTAAACAACAGCAAAAAAACGGTTACATTGTTAGGTATAGCCCAATCTAGTTAACGATGCAATTTTTAAATACGCTCACGATAGGTTATGAATGATGCCAGTAGGTTATGTACCAGTCGAAATAGATTGTGATCGCAGTGGTAATGAGCTATGAGCAAGCCTAAGTAGTGGAAACTACGCGAGTAGGGGTTCTCTATCGGCCGTAGTAAAAAGTGTGTAGTCACAGGGTGATGCACATGGATCCATTCGCTGGATGTGTGAGAGCAATGCGATTGCTGGTCGTCCGGAGCGCCGTGGTGTTAGAGTGGTTTACTCGTCTGTGGGTTTCCAGGTGTCTAAGGCTCTTAGTGAAAAAAAAGATTATTGTTGTAATGTGGATAAAGATGGTACATGGCTCTGGTTGATTATTTTTTGCTATGATTAATTAAAGTTTGATTACATGGCTCTGGTTGAATTAAGTATGCTCATGAGGCTAAGGCATATGCCATGGCACAGGCCAAGGGATCAGAGTATTACTGATGAATCTGAGGAAAGCCAAGTCTTGTTGATGAAACAGAGTAGAGATTAAGTCGAGTGATAGTGGTGAATCTTAGTTCGGCTGGCCGGGGACATGGCGGATTACTTGAAATCGCGTCTAGTCTTTTAAATGAAGTTGAGGCCGAGACGGCGTCTGATGATGTAGAAAATACTTTGTGGTCAAATAATAATAACGAGTTATTAGACCGTCTCGACACCTTGACCGCATGCTCGGACACTGCTTCCGCTGACTCACACACTGTCACTGCAAGCTCAGACACCCTGAGCGTACACTCATACCCTGAAACATGGGAGGTCCTTCATGAAGTTGAAGTGCATACGGAACAGGACAATTCATTATCATAGGCAGGATGAATTGTACAAATGGTTGATCCTAGGCGAAGAAGTGTCGTCCATACTATTCCAGGGTGAGTAGTTAGAGGGCACACTTCACTCGTCACAGAAGGTAGACGAAACGTGTCGTCCGAGTCATTTTCTGGTTGACTTGTCACAGTGGTTTATTTAGCGTCGTCTGACGAAATTTGTCGTCCGAGTCAGGTCCCTCGAGAGGGCTGACTTGTCCTGGATGATCGCTTACTATTTGTGAGACGAAATATGTCGTCCAAGTCAGAGTCCTTTAAGTTGACTGACTTGTCCTGGATGATCGCTTGCTATTTGTGAGACGAAATATGTCGTCCAAGTCAGAGTCCTTTAAGTTGACTGACTTGTCCTGGATGATTGCTTGCTGTTTGTGAGACGAAATATGTCGTCCAAGTCAGAGTCCTTTAAGTTGACTGACTTGTCCTGGATGATCGCTTGCTATTTGTGAGACGAAATATGTCGTCCAAGTCAGAGTCCTTTAAGTTGACTGACTTGTCCTGGATGATTGCTTGCTGTTTGTGAGACGAAATATGTCGTCCAAATCAGAGTCCTTTAAGTTGACTGACTTGTCCTGGATGATTGCTTGCTGTTTGTGAGACGAAATATGTCGTCCAAGTCAGAGTCCTTTAAGTTGACTGACTTGTCCTGGATGATCGCTTGCTATTTGTGAGACGAAATATGTCGTCCAAGTCAGAGTCCTTTAAGTTGACTGACTTGTCCTGGATGATTGCTTGCTGTTTGTGAGACGAAATATGTCGTCCAAATCAGAGTCCTTTAAGTTGACTGACTTGTCCTGAATGTTCGCTTGCTGTTTGTGAGACGAAATATGTCGTCCGAGTCAGAGCCCTTTAAGTTGACTGACTTGTTCTGGATGTTTCGCAGATTATGGTAATACGAATATTGTCGTCCGGGTCACATCACCAAAGGATTGACTTGTCTAATAGTACCAATTGTGAACAGTTAACCTACATGCTGTTTAGTGACGAGGCTGTGTCATCCGGCTTAATTGTTGCAAGACACTCGCCCTTAAGTCTTAAGTATCATAGCGCATTGTGATAATCGTAATTAGTCATCCGTCAGGATGCCGAACGGACTATGTACGATTGCAACTCATTGTTTCAGAAAATCGCCCGAGGACGGTCGAGTGTCAGTCCGGCCGTGACGGCGCATCCGTCAACGTCAGACGTCAGGTTGACTTTTAGCTGTCAAAGTCAACCTAGCGAAGCGTCATTGTCGATGGTAGTGCGGGCGGGGATCTTAAACTCACTTTTGAACAAGACGGCGCCCGCGCACCACGCTCGTGACGAATCGCTCAGAATCTTCGTCATCACGCTATTTCAAGATTTAATTAAGTTGATTTCGTATAGTAGTAATCGCTAATTACCTAATTACATCGTGATTCCAGTGAATGCCGATTAAAATACGTCGATTGTGATTTGAAGTAATTTATTACTATTTCCGCGCCCACCTACCTACATAATTAGAAGAAGATGAGTTCTGGTGAAGGGCCACCAGGCCGTCCTGACCCTTCAAATTGTTTCTTATGTTAGCGGATTTGCTTACAAATTGCTTTTAGGGCAAAGATACCTTGATTGGCAAAGTTGGCTTGTTTGACGGTACACTATAAAAATCGAGCCGAGCGGGCGCGCCAGCGGCGCTCGTCAATCAAGTTCCCCATTTCACCTCGCCCCGACCCCGCACGACTCGACTCCCGCGCACCTCTACGCGCCTGTCGACTAACAAGCAAGTGAGAACGCGATAAAATTGAACGAAAAATAGTGTGCGGAAATATGAAACTTGTTCCGGGAATTCCGGGAAATACGTGTTTTTGAGCAAGTTTCAAGTTTGGCTGCTCCACATTTTCTGACACGATTACCCTAATACATGGTCTGGGGTTGAAGAATCCATAAACTTGGTATTTACTAGCTAGAAGTTCATGCACGGCGCGGCGGAGGAGGTCCAAGGTAGGTATAAGTACAAACTATTTACCTATTTTTCCCTAAGCTACGATTCACCGTTGCGTAGGTAGTACCTAATCGAATAATTGAATTAGGTATATATAATTCTTGTGAAACCAGCATTCAAATTGAAAAGGTAGATACAGGAAAGCGAATACACAAACAAACGATTTGTTTTTTCATAGTATTTGCGCTTTTCAGTGTTATTAGCACACAGTGCGTCAAGGTCAACGTCATTCTCAACTAGCTAGGCGTCTCGCCTACTGAAAACCATTCGTTCAGAAACTGAACTGCAAACTAATTCAAATAAGAATAATTTTATAATTTATTAATTAGGTACAAGCAATACGAAAACGTTAATTCAATCAATATAAATAAATGTTTAGCGAACAGTGAAGCAAGAGTGAGGCAAGTAGGTACGACGTATTTTTAATTTTTGAACGTATTACTTATATTGTGCCTTGTGAACTACATTTCAATACGTGAAACGAGCATATATTTCACCTAATTATTTATAGGTATAGTAATGTTTATTAGGGTAAGAAATGTTTTATTATAACAAGTTATAATAACATTCGTATGATGTCGACGATGATGTACGACGTATTTTAAAACTGACGTATTTTATTAGTATCAAAAATAAATATTCACAATAAAATTGAACGACTACGGACCTTGATATTTTAAAGATTGTGACAAGGAGTTGGTCGTACACATTTGTAACATCACACTAAAGAACAAACTTCCACTTAACTGTTTAAAATCACCGACCATAAGTTTATTGTGTTGAAAATTCTGTTTGCGCGATGTAGAATTTTTGATTATAACTTCGTTGTTTTTGAGAAATTGTTAAGTAATTTTATGTCATTAATTGTGTAACTACTCTATAAACATATACTATACTTGTTTTGTTAAAATTGTGATACAGTGTAACTGTTTTCCCGATTTTTTGAAATCATATAAATTACTTTTACAACAGCGCCATCTAGTAAACGACGATTTTTAATTATTTGTAACTATTGTGGTATAGTAATTGTATTCTAGGTGCATCATCTTCATATATACCTACTTATATAATTAATGTATACAAATATTGTAAAACATTTCAATCAAGTCAGTTTTTGTTATAAATATTGATGTTAAAAAATGCCTTTTAGGTGCCTATTTGAAATAAATTATTTGACTTGACTTTGAGTCTATTATTTATTTAGGGCTGACTTTTCAATCATCTGATAACTTTATTAGTGGAATAATTTTGAAATTTTTACAGTTCATACAAAAACTGTCAAACGTCAATTTTATTCCTTGAATAACAGTTATCTGGCGATGGAAAAATTTGCCCTTAGTTGTAATAACACGACAAAACCATTTAAATAATTGGATAATTTGTGGTGTTGAAAAGGTGGCCAATCGTGATAATATATGAGCCTTTATGAAACAAAATAAAAATATATAAGTATTCTTTTTTTCAGTTTTTACTTTATTGAATGAAGGATGGTTATCATAAAAATCTTTTATTTCAATTAACGCCATCTCGACATACTTATTTCAAACCAAGCTTATGAATTCAACGCCATCTAGTGGTATCGAAAGTAAAACTATTTTACTGTACATGTGTGTGTAATCAAATAAAATGAAACGGCTAAACGTTTAGGGGTACAAATCTTTGTACGAGACGAGTTATCAAGCAAAGTGAATATCTCAAAAAATTAAGTTAATACTCTAGTTGACGCATATAATGAAGTTGTCCCTCAAAGATTTCTGAGTTAGGCGTAAAAATTGAAAATGTTCGAATTTGCGAATGTGCTGCCATCTCGCGAAAAAGTAGCTGGGAGATCAACTATTCAATAGCCTTAAGTAGAAATTCCGAAACTCCGGAGTAACTCCGAACCTAGCTTACAGCTTGGCAAAAAAGTCTAGAAACGGAACTAATTGTTTTGTCTGCTGGCAACATTCTCAAAATAATGACGTTTCAAATAAACAAACTTCGCGACTTCGTAGAATTTCTATTTCGACCATCAAACGGTGATTAAAATAAGTAAACAGTGAAAACTAATGAATAAAACCATTCAAAGTGCTGGCAGGGAGATTATTTATAAGGTGTACAGGCGATGTTTGGCGGAACATGAAGCCCAAACTATTCTTTCCGATCTTGACAATATTTACCAAAGAACCGCTGATATGACAGGTATTTAAGAGTTTGTTTTGTTTTTTTTAGTTGAATCAAGTGTTAATTGTTGATCCCAAAGCTGTTTTGAATTGCTTGCATACGGAATAAGTGGAAATATAGAACAATAAACATCGAGCACATAGGTTATGTTTACATTTTGTCTACATTACTCTGGTATAGCGCGCCTAGATTAATTGATACTTGAGTGACTTGTAGTAAATTATTTTTCTACTTTAACTTTGAGTGTGTTTACAAGGTAATAATGTGTTTGTTGCAGCATTTGCATTAGAAATGTACCAGAAATTAATGTGACATAGACTAAATTACGTTATATTATGTTAAACAAAAATACAGCTAATTATCAAGACCAGATTGGTACGCTATTCGGTTGCAGCGGGTTGCCATACGAACAGCACAGTAGCGCCCTCATTATTTTCTACTCTTTTTTGCCAAGCTGTACGTTACAGGTATGTACAAAAGAAAAAACGTTAACGGCTACCTGGACTTAAGGTAGAAATACAAAATAAATTCTTAAGGACTTAAATGTTAATAAGAAATAGAAAAATGTACAGTAAGTATTTCAAGAAAATTGTAGTTATGTTACAATTAATGAAAAAAAAATATCGCATAGGCTCTTTAATTCTTCAAACTAAGTCGACAGTCAGATCCGGGCAAATAAAAGGTGTCGACCAATTTTTTTCAGTCATTTAAGAGGTTCTAGTTTCAGAAAATCGTAAGCAAATCCATGTATTCGATGGCTTAAGATAAATTAAAAAAAAAAAATTTTAACGGAGGTCGACTCAGGGTAGCGAATAAATAGAGCTTGTCGACCCTTGAAATTTCTATTCTACTCATCAAAAACTTTCGTTTGACATAAATTTTCTTGATGTATTTCATAAATTACAATTACACCTAAAATAAAAACCGGAAGTGACGTCATCATTTTGCATGCGGGCAAAATCAAGCAACTTCAGGGGTGTCGACCTCTAGACCTATGGTTTTATTGTTCATACCCCAAAAATGATTCATGTATCTGATCCATAGGACTTTTATACAGCCGGCTCTCGGACTAAAAATATACCATCAGTTACATAACTTCACACTAAAACAACTTTTTTGTACGGCATACTTAAATTGCGATTTTCTCGAAACTTATAATTTCGATCAGTGAACTTCAAAAATTCGTAAAAAAATAACGGTAGTGGTTAGAAGGTTGGTTCTTGGGTCTATAGTTCGGTACATTAATGTAGTTTTCAGCTCTGTAGATAACTCATTTCCGCCATAAGGTCCCTTTTGATTTGGACGACCACATTTTATTCATTCTAGATGTGCAGTGTAGAAAAATAGAAAGGTTACTTTTTAAATTAAATTGTCAATTTGTCACATGTAAACGGATTCTATTTAATAACTTATTCAAAATTAGAAATAATTATTGTACAGACGCCAGCACATCAACCTACCCGAAACTGTCAGATTTCGCCAATCAACTTTGAACCTTATGCTTTAGTGATAAAGTTGTAAATCTATTAAAGAAATTTGACAGATTGTAGTAACTTGATGTGCTGGCGTCTGTACATTGGTTTTAAAAATCAAAAAATCGAATGGATGCCTGTTGCGTGACGTAATGTTTCAGTTAGGTATTCTTTTAAATATTACTTCAGTAATTTTTCTTATTTCTTTATAAGGAAACCATAATTTTTGAACAAATGGAGAAGAAGAAAAGAAAAGGCGATCAGCTTAAGGGTATAGACTACTGGAAAAAGTGGTGTGGACAAGCGGTTTTCAATAAAGAATGAATCTCATGAATATACATTTTGGGACTGAAATTGATGCGGATCAAGTAGTGGATATATTTAAGAACAAAAACAGAAGATTGATTCTCTAATGCGTTTGGGTTCATATAAATATAAACGTTATTTCATAGACATTATTGTTGTTTTATTTTCTTGAACCCCCCCCCGATACAAAATTCTGGCTACGCCCGTGCCGGGAATGCCAACAGAAGTGAAAACTTGAAAATTACATACGTGTTTACTTTTTGAATCGTCTTATAAACAAAAACAATACTTTGCCATCACTCACTGACATTAAAACCGAATACATCCCGAGGACCGCCTAACACATCGGAATGTAGCGCGGTTTCGGTTACGATAATAGTGTCGCGAGTTCAATGATTTTTTTCCCCATCTCAAAAAATGCCCAACGCGCCTAAAGAAGTTTTCACTTCAAAAATTGTCGCTCCCCTCGCACGGGTTGTGGTACAAACGGTTTGTATAGGTACGTGTGATGGGGCCCTTAGTGTCCCATTGCATGGCAAAGGCCTCATCTCAAACAGAGAACGCGTGAGCATTGATCACTGTCACCACACACTCAAGGTGAATAATAATTGTCGATTTCAGACAGGTTCAGGTTTCCTCACGATGTTTTCCATCACTGATTAAAGTCAGGGATGTCCAAGATGGGCACGCCACAATTGCGGTGATAAGTCCCAAAGAGTAATATGGGTTATAAGTCTCCTCTTTAAGGAGTGGCTGGAGAGGCGCCACGGCGTTCTCACCTTCCGCCTAACGCAGGTCCTCACCGGTCACGACTGCTTCGGGAGGTTGCTGTTCCGGATAAGGTGGAAGGAAACGCCAGATCTAGGATTTAGGAACAGCGATAGAAAAATCAGCCCTTATAGAGATATATTAATTATTCTAATGTTGCAAAAAACGTAAGAAAATTTGAATTTCACGGTTCACACAAAGTTCGTAGCAATTTTTATTGACCTTATGTGAATTTCTTGTAAAAAAAATATGGTTTTTTTACAAAGAAATTTACTTAGGTACAGTGCGTGCCACGTAAGAAGAGATTTGACACACCACGTGGTCTGACATGCGCAGAACACGAGTTTAGGTATCTTTAGCGGTATGAGGTCTGAGTGCGGGACGGGACCGGACGTCACAGGGGAGGCGGGGTCAAGTCTCACTGTACCTACTGTCAGAAAAATTTGCGATCAAACCTAGGATTTAGGAACAGACACTGGCCTGTATTATACAAGTACCATGTATTGTATGATAGAGGCACTGACCTGTATTATACAAGTACGTGTATAATAGAGGTCAGTGGGAACAGACCATACAAAGGTCTTCAATCCGTGTTACGGTTTTGTCAATTGTCATGTTTCCCAGTGGTTTTTATCATAGTTTTTGTGCGTAAACTTATCTGAATACTAGTTACTACGCTACTTTCGTCTTCTTCACAATTCAGTATTATTCAGAATATTTTAAATATTTTCTAGTTTCTACCTTTTTCCGAACTGCTGTCATGCCGAAATCAATTTCCGTGGAGTGTATCCGAACGAAGCGTAATTGTTGTGTTTTTCAAACGAACGTGCCTTCTCGTTCTCTCTCTAGAATTTGGCCAATGGAATGAGGGAAATAAATATGTCGCTCTCGTTCATTCGTTTTGGGCTTGTTTCAGCGTTTCTTGGTTTCTTGCTTGCTTGCTTGCTACGAATGCTACGAGTAAATTGAGCTTGAGGCGCATAGAGCTGCGTTAAAAATCAATTTAATTTAATTTTCTATGAATTAAATTTATGTGCTACTATTTCGATTCTATCGTATTATGAAGAATGGAATGTACTCATTTATTTGATAACGTCAAGGTAGATAATTTCAACGTTGGGGACACGACGATCACAAAGAACTTCAATTGTTCAGGTAAATAGATTCATTTTCTTGTAGGCAAAATACTCTAGCCAGTTTTCTATAATAGGTATCTGTGAAAAGTTGCCGCATTGTACCCAACGGGAGGTTAGCTTAGAAAAATCAATACAACGAACTTTAATAATCAGCTGTTCGAGGGGTACGGGAGGGGGGCGCGGTATGGGTGACCGTGACTGACGATGTCGCATTTCTGACGCGATGGATTTATTAATGCTATATATAAATAATAATAATATTAATGCTATATATAATGCTATATATATTTCCGTATATATAAAAGTACTCTGTGATGCTATCCACATGATGCCGGGTTATTTCGGACTCGAAACTAGTCTACCATGGCGTCGTAGAAGATTATGTTAATGCTTCCGCCACCGCTTCCGCAAGACCGTACAGTCTAAGGAGCTCCACTGCGAAAATTATCACGCCACCCAAACCCACCCTTAAAAATAATCTTAATGTAATATCTTAATGTAATAATCTTAATGTTAAAAATAATCTTATTGAACTGGTTCGCATTGCGTAGTAGATTTGTTTTGGTTTCTAGTGTACCTCAGACCACGGGCGAAGTTTGAAGCATTTTATCAAAATATTATCTATGTTATCTGTATGACATACATGTTGCCAAAATAAACAGATACAATAACACTGTATTATAAGATTGTTTTGCAGACTATGTAAAGTACCTACTTACTGTTGTAACTTGTAACAAGGAAACAGGCTAGGTTTGATGAAGACCTCATTTGTCAATCTATATCCAGTTTTGATTTACGCAAAACATTGGAGATTCAGACAACTTAGCATTGATAATGAGGAAAGAAATGAATTCATTAAAAGTTAAACTTGGCTGGTTGAATTTTTTTCTATAGAATGTGCTGTAGAAGATCAAAACTGGTTGTGCCTGCAATGTGGGGTGGTCAACTGTGGCCGCTATGTCAACGGACATGCAAAGCTTCATGCAGAGGCACTGGACCACCAGCTCTGTATGAGCTGTGAGGTCTATTCTGTTTACTGGTAAAACAATATTTATTATTTACATGTTTAAAAGTAGTTTATCTTCACTCGCTTGCAGGTTTTTTTGTCATAACTGTAACCGATTTAAATCTTGATTGCATTGTGCATAATATTGGTTTATAAAAATAAAGTTCTAAATAGATATAACTTGCCTTTCTAGATTTTGTTAATAATTTATTGCTTTATTCTTTCCAGTTACAAATGTGATGATTATGTATCAAATGATTTGGACTACAACCCAATTGATAAAATAAGACAAAGTATTATGCAACTGCGGAGGCAACATGATGTAGAAACAAATGGTAATTTGGAACAAAGTGAGGATAACAGTAAGGATGGCAGTGAGGGGGGCAACAGTCTGGGCTCCAGTACTTCAGTATCGGATAAACCAGCATCCCCAAATGGGAGTGGGGATGACTCCAGAACTGCTGAAGTCATATCTACTGTCTCTTTTGGTGATGGACCAAACCTTGCTCCAGAAACCAGTGAAAGTAAACCTTCAAAAACTATTAAGGTAACATTTTCTTTTTGTTCACTTACAAGCCTTATAATATATATATATATTTTAACTTAGCCTACACTGTTCCACTGCTCAGCAAAGGCCTCCCCCAAATCCTTCCAGGCATCCTTTTCTAGAGCCACCTTGATCCAACTCTTGCAGTATGCGACTGATCTCTTCCACCATAAAATAAAATAACAATAATTATTATGTTAAAAGTAGATGAATCACTGCCAATGTGTGTGATTGTTTGTTAATCATTTTCATCTAGCCACCATAATACATAGTATTTTATTATAAACAGTTGTAAATATTAGTGAGTCATTCCAAACAGTTTCATGTTTTCTTTGCTTATTAGAACTATTGTTCTATGAAAGACCATCGAAACCGATTTATATATTGGAAGGAGTGTTTACTAATATTATGTGAGACTGTGATCCCACACAAGGCAAATAGAGTAGTGCAGTCACTAAGTGAAAGTAAGGATTTTGGTCAAGTGGTTAAGGGAGGCAGATATATAAATAATATTTATGAGTTAGAATGAGAAAGACAAGTGTTGAAGTAGGATCAATTTGTTTTTGCTATACTCCAACTATAAAAATAAAATAAAATAATTTCATTAAATCTACATGGGCACTTATGGAAACGTCAGAAGCTAGGTGCACGGTTCCAATTGGTTGTTTCTTATGGAGGAGAACCAGTAAGAAACTACACAGTTACTCTTTTTAAAAATAACTGGCTTTTACAATGTTTTCAAATTACAGTATGTATGGGAGGACAGACAGCGTAGGCCTGTCAACAACTTCCAGGTTCTTGATAAAATAAAAAATACTCTACAGACCTAAAGTCTACAAGGCCTACAAAGTCCTCACATTTACAAAATAAGAATCTATCAAAAGGATAAAAAACCTACTAAAACCAAGTGATATGATTGCCATTACAACCACTAATAAAGAGGTGAAAAATTAGAATTCGCTCCCCCCACCGAATAACATGGTAATGTGGTACTACGACAGTTTTCGTTTTATTGCATATTCGGTGTCTAAAGCATTAATTATCATCTTGTAATTTTTTTTGTATTTTTTCTATGTATATTTATAAAAGTACAATAATTTCAATGGTACCGTAATGAACATAACAACATTATTCCCTTAAAATCTAAATACACTTTTTGCACGAATAATACCATAACATGTTATTACAGATCATGCAATCGTTAACTTTTTCAGTAAGCGACGATTACCATTATATTCGCGTAAGAAATGCATGCCTTTTTCCACGTAAAGTATAAAACAATTATATTTGTGTATTATTTTTGTTTACAATATAATAGAAACGGCTCATTCGATTTAGATGCGGTTTTCACTAATATATTGTAGTAAGCTTCACTTAACATTTAGTGTTTATTTCATGTCAATCGGTTCATAAATAAAAAAGTTATGTCAATTTAAAGAATCACGGCGGACATTTTTAAGGTATACTATTAGAGTACGTACATGGACGCGCACTCTCGAGGCTAATTGATGAACAGCGTTTGATATTTGATCTGGTGAGCGTTGATAGTACTTTGGAAGAAATGCTATTTGTAGATGCACCCGGTGGAACGGGTAAAACATTTCTTACGAAAGTTATTTTGGCGAAGGTACGAAGCCAAGGTAAAATCGCGCTTGCTGTCGCTTCATCAGGCATAGCAGCCACATTGTTGCCAGGTGGGAAAACTGCTCATACAATGTTCAAAATTCCGATCGATTTAGACCGCACAGAAAGCCCTGTTTGTAATATTTCAAGAAACAGCGATAAAGCTAAGGTTCTTCGTGATTGTAGCCTTATTATATGGGATGAGTCCACAATGGCCAATCGAAAAGCAGTAGAAGCAGTAGACAGAACGTTGCGTGATGTCAAACAAAATGATCAACCCATGGATGGCATTACTATGCTTTTTTGTGGCGATTTTCGTCAGACTCTCCCTGTAATACCACGTGGAACAAGGGCTGTTGAAGTTAGAGCCTGCCTAAAGAGTTCTCGACTGTGGCATTACATTATACCTTTGCATTTGACATTAAATATGCGTGCGCAAATTAGAGGCAACGAAAATGCTCAAGAATTTGCAGATTTGCTACTTGAGATTGGTAACGGTGTGTTACCGCAGGAACAAGGAAAAGTTGTTCTTAATGAAAACCTATACAACATAGTTTAATCAATGCGAGACCTCATATCATCTGTGTATGGAAACGCAACGCAAATACCAACTTGCGAAAATTTCTGGCTTTGCGAAAGAGCTATTTTGACGCCACGAAACGACCAAGCAGCAACAATAAACGCTGAAATTTTGAGCTATGTTCCGGGGGATTATGTTGAGTATATCTCCATTAACAGAGTCATGGAAGAAGGAAAATCTACAAGCGACCCAGTAGAATTTTTAGAATTCCTCAATGCTCCTGGACTACCAGCACATAAAATAAAATTAAAAGTAGGCGTACCGATAATGCTTCTTAGAAATTTAAGCCCCCCAAAACTTAGCAATGGCACCAGGTTAAAAATGACCAATTTACAAAGAAATCTGATAGAAGCAGAGATTTTAACAAGGTGTGGAAAAGGTAAAAGTGTTTTCATTCCTCGGATTCTTCTCATTCCAAACAATTTTCCATTTAGTTTTAAACGAGTCCAGTTTCCAGTCAGCCTATGTTTTGCGATGACAATTAATAAAGCCCAAGGTCAGACGCTGAAAGTTGTAGGTGTAGATCTAAGTATCAGCTGTTTCTCGCACGCTCAGTTGTATGTGGCTCTGTCACGGGTTATCAATCCTAGGAGCCTGTATGCTTTCATCCCCGATGGCCATACGTCAAATATCGTATACAGAGAAGCATTACTGTAAAGTAAATTTTTAGCTACCCAAACGACGGTATATGTAATTCAAAATATGCTGCCAGAAAAGTCACTATTCCACGCTGACGAAGTCGCGGGTACAGCTAGTTAGTAAATAAAAGGACTGATTATGATAAATAATAAAACCTTTGTTTTATTTCATAAATTTTAATAAAACGCTATTATAAATTATCCAGTATTAATATCAACTTCCTCTATTATTGTTATTTTTCTGCCAAATCAAATAATAAGTACTGGATTATTTAATAAAACATGTATTTGCAACATTATATTACTGTTAATCTTTTGACACCACACATCGACGAATATTACTGTAATGTAATATTACATTATACACTATCGCTTGGATTTCACACGAATAATATCGTAATATCATATTGCCGTTAGGTTTTTTGACACTGTATTACAACGAATAATACTATAATGCATTAATATTGACTACGATATTGTTGCGTTTACACGCGAATAATATGGTAATGATGCGTTGCATACTATACTTTTGCCATTTAATTTCAGTAACATTATTTTTGTGAATAACTTAATTTTATTAAAGTATTACAAAAAAATCATAATATAAATTAGATTGTAAAAAAATTAGCTTTGTTTTGACGTTTAAATGTCTACCTTACGATCTACCCGTGCCGAGATATACGCATAAAACAGTTTTTTATTTTTCCTGTAAAATTTAGATTTATCGATTACCATATTATTCGGTGGGGGGAGCGAATTGTCTGTATATAATGTCAAATAATAAAAAGATTATTCAAGGAAGTATGCAAGAAATGAATAAAAAATAAAAATCATAATTTGAGAGAGTTAATGAGGTGCCAGGGCCATGTGCAGAAGGAATTATTGCCAAACTACCTTGTTGTCTTCAACATAGTCTTTAATCTTATAAGTAATATGCTTTTTTGATAAGGACATGTTTGATGAGGTTTTGAACTTTCTATTGTTAAGTTCTGTAACTGGCTTTGGCAACTTGTTATAAAAACGGATGCTGTTTACAAGAAATGACTTGCTAGTTTTTGTTCACCTAAATCTACATTTTTACTACTTATGTGTATTTATGTTATGGAAATCGCTTCTTATTTTGAAAAGTCCTAAGTTTTTGCGAACATACAAAATACTTTCTAAAATATAAAGAGAAGACAGAGTTAGTATTTGGTTAGTATAACAATTTCCTTGAATTTGTTTCTAAGTGACTCGCGAGGACCCATTTTATAGATTGCGCGGATTGCCCTCTTTTGTAAAATGAAAATTGAATTTACGTCAGCTGCTCACAGCAGAACACCATAGGACATAATACTGTGGAAATAAGCAAAGTATACTAACCTAGCTGTGGCTATATCTGTCAACTGCCTTATTTTGCTACGGCATATGCAGCTGAACTTAATCTACCTACCTGAAAGAGGTCTAATGTGTGCGCCCCATTGTAATTTTGAATCTAAAGTAATTCCTAGAAATACAGTTTCCGTAACAGCATCTAGTTTTTTGCCATCAAGTTTTAAATTCAAACCCACTTGAGGTACAGTTGGTAATGAGAACTTAAGACATTTAGTTTTGTTCGCGTTAAGTAAAAGATTATTAGCTGCAAACCATTTCGAATGAACAGCCAGACTATCGTTGACATGTAAGACATCCGTATCTTTTCTATCTATTTTAAAAATAAGGGAAGTGTCATCAGCGAATAAAATGATATCCGACAAGTTAGCTATCATGTAAGGAAAAATCACTAAATATCCTTACATCTTCCAGAATTCCGAGGAACCAGTGCGAAGTCTAAGGCCTCGTTCACGTAAACGAACTCACTCCGACGACAGCAGTTCTACAGAGAACAGCACTACACAAACGTCTAGGAATAAGGAAAAGAAAACATCACCATGCAACGGAAAGAGTCAACGAGACAAAAAAATTGTAGGATTAAAAAATTTAGGCAATACTTGTTTTATGAATGCGGTACTACAAAGTCTTAACAATATACAGGAGTTTAGTTGCTATTTTAGTCAACTACCTTCGCTAGAAATTAAGACAAATGGACGTAAAGTGTATCACTCGAGGAGTTACACAAGGCAGGAGATGCATGATGTTGTCATGGCCGAGGAACTGAGAAAGGTAATATTAGTTGTTTATTGTATGTTTTAGTTATCAGCAGCCACTAGCATGACAGTCTTTTTGTTGTGGATGGTAAGTAAACACTTGAGTGGTTATCAAGCTGTGCAATCAAATATGAATCCTTGAATAAAGTTCAGATAAAATAAATACCATTATTGTTCCATGGAACATTAACATCGAGTGCAACGTCGTTATTGTTGTAAAACAAATTACTAATAAAATTCACTTATAACACGCGTGTACAAGCTTGCAGCAAATGAATAAATAGTACATTACTTCAGAGGGAAGAAAGTGACAGTTCCATACCGAGATTATGGCATTTGCGCCACGAGCTTGCGAGGGGCGCAAACCATTTGAGGTATGGAACTGTACTTTATCCTGAGGGATGTATAGTGCTTTTTATTACACCTACGAGGAAAATTATGGACATAAATGCATAGAAATGTTTATATTTAGTTAAAAGTACAATTATTAAAAGTGCAGCTATTTTTACACGACGCCTTAGTAACAAAAAATACTTAGGTACACGTTGAAGTGTATCAAAATCATACATAATCAGTCTATAATGTTCCCACTGGTGAGACACAGGCCTCCTTTCTGTTCTCAAACTCAAACCATTTATTTTCAATTAAACCATTTACAGGCACTTTTGAATTGTTAAGAAGTCCGCGTTTTATATACAAAAATAATTTCGTTTTTAATTTTCTGTATGCACCAAGGAGGTTGGTAACTGGTAAAAAAAAAAACTGTATGTGGCCAGTAACAATTTACTTGAAATTTAATTAGTAGACAGTTAGTCTCTTGGCAGTATGACTGCTGACAAATTAAAAAAAAAAAGAAAAACCGGGTATGTAATGGAATTTCATACATACTTCCCACCCTTGGGTCGGAAGGATTTTCATACAAACTTCCATACCTTGGGATGAAAGGATTTGAAGGGCGGGATAAAGGCGTTTCTTCCCTCTAATTGGTATAATTAGTATGTATTTTCAGAGCAGGTGTGATAAAAAAGTATGTGTGTGATGCATTACCCATTTTTGGATGAATATGGTACAAACACCCTTTACAAATAAAAACTTTTAACTGCAATCTAAACTAACTGTTTAACTCTTCCAGGTGTTAATAAACCTAAACAGTGGGTGTGGTTCTAAAGGCGCGATCTCCCCGGAATGCTTGTTCCTGGTTATCTGGAAGGTGGTGCCTCGTTTCAGAGGCTACCAACAGCAGGATGCGCATGAGTTCTTGCGCTACATGCTTGATAGGTGAGTTTTAATTATTCTTATACAATAGCGAAAAAACGTATACCGAAAGTAATTTTTTTTTTGGTAATTTCTTTTTATTGAGATTCAAAAGCAACTTTAATGTAATGCATAATGTAGGTGTGTTTTGACTAGGTTTTCAGTAATACCGCACGAGTGGAGTCTTGGGCCCAACTAATTTTATATAATTGACTACTGACACTTGCAGGCTACACACGGAGCTGCAGCAGCTGCTGCCTGTGGAGCGCTCGGATGCCAGCTTCCTACCGCGCGCGCCCTCCGCCTCTATCGTCACTGCTGTCTTCGGAGGCACGCTGCAGAGTGAAGTACGACAAATCTTTCCTTACTGCTCAATTTTGCTATATAAGGAATTCTCGTACAAAATTTAATGCTTCTAGACTCAGCGGGTTAGGCTGTGCATTGTCTGTCAGTGATTGAATGAATTTAAAATGAAAAAATGTAAGTAGATTTGTTGTAAAATTATCATTATAATAAAACACGCTTCGTTCTCAAAATCGTGACCTTCACCTTACTTTAAAGGTCTAAAACGAAGGTCAAAAAGGTTGAAGGTCGATGAAGGTTATAAAACGATGATCATTTTCTGCTCAAGACTAGTTTAGACTTGCTGTGGTACTTGAATTTTCAATAGATACTGTTCACGGGGCAGTACAGGCAACAGCAACGGTATGTCAGAATCATCACTTGTCAGAATCACAACTATGAATGAAAACCGCCCATGCTCAAACTGACATGACTGAGATATGGATGTGCCCTTAAAATTCGTTTTCGTGAATAGTATTATCGCAGTAAAGACTACCTTGTTGGTCTAGTGGTCGTAATCGCTACTGCTGAGCACGAGGTCCTGGGTCAGATTGCTAGGTCAGGCAAAGAGTTATTGGGTTTTTCTATCAATTCTCAGGAGTGTGGATTTGTGCCCGGTTTATGCCAGTAGGGTCGCTCCCTATTACATGTGACTGACGTTTGAGTGTTATTCATAGTACAACTCATCTGTGCGCGCGGCGCTATGTGTGGGTAAAGCGGTAAGGACACGTTTTGCTCGCACGACGACTGCCGCGTCACTGCCACACAAATTAAAGCTGTATAATTACAAGCGGGCGCACACATGGCGCCGCGCGCACAGAGAAGTTGTACAATGCTCAGTTTTATTATATTAGTCTATGGTACAATGCGCGCCACGAAAGATGAGACTTGACCCCGCCTCCCCCGCTCTTTCCGCCGCCCCTATGACGTCCGGTCCCGTCCCGCACTCGGACCTCATACCGCTAAAGATACCTAAAATCGTGTACTGCGCAAGTCAAACCACGTGGTGTGTCAAGTCTCATCTTTCGTGGCACGCATTGTACTACCTGTACTGTACTCATCTGCCTAACCCTTAGGGGGATGACTTGATGTTATGTTATGTTTATTATCGCAGTAAATTTTACGATTACATTTTAATGACAAAAACGAACTAACGTTCATAATAATAACCCTTTTGCTCTTATTTATAGGTGCGCTGTTTAGCATGTGGCACGGAGAGCAAAAAGTTTGATCCTTTCTTGGACCTTTCACTGGAGTTGCCGGAAACCGGGCGGCACGACGCACCTGTCGCTCTTGCCGACTGTCTCTCGAGCTTCGTACAGGTAAATACGTTGTACTTTAAAGATTTTTTTTAAAGACATGTATATTCGATTACTAAGGTACGGTACTTAAATACTGAAATGTAGGCTCAAAGCCTTTGCTCTTAAATTTTTTCCACAAGAAGTCGAATGATTTCTTTCAAGTCGGTTATTTGTTTAATTTTTTTTTCAGGTGGAAGAATTAGCAGACACGGAACGTTATTTCTGCAGCAGTTGTAAAAGTAAACAGAAGTCAACCAAACAGTTCTGGATTCGCCGACTACCCAACGTGCTGTGTCTACATCTCAAGAGATTCAGATGGCATAACTACTTCAGGTAAGGAACGTCTTTCATGCATTCAAAAACGAATATAAATTAATTTGCCTATATAGGCCTGGCCACTCTATCATTGGCTCGATAATTTCAAAAATGGATCAATAAATATGTCTGAAAATCACAACAAGGGAGTGTTGCCATAGTTCACACTATTTATAAAGATCCATAGACTATTTTTTTTTTAATTATATTACAGTGATATAAATTTTATTTCTGTTTTAGAACTAAGGTGGACACGAGCATATCGTTCCCGCTGCGCTCGCTGGACATGTCCCGCTTCGTGCTGAGCAACGTGCCCGACACGCGCCGCTCGGGCCTCGGCAACAACCTGTACGACCTCGCCGCCGTCATCGTGCATCACGGCTCGGGGTAAGCACTACACTACTAACTAACTAATGCGCTTCGGCAATCATCGTCTCCGGAAATGCGAAGGCACGATGATGATATAATATATATGTATAGGGCTGTCACGGAAGAGGAAATGGTTAAAATTTTTAGACAAATTGTCCGTGAAGATTTAATGTGTTAAGTTTACTTAAGTTTTAACATACGTATACATACATAAACTCACGCCTTTTCCAACCATTTGACATTTCGTACTCATTTTTTGTAGCATTAAAAAAAATGCTACAAAAAATGAGTACGAAATGTCAAATGGTTGGAATCAGATATGTCTATGCCCGACGTTTGAGATTCAGAATCATCATTAACCTTCTCTCTCCACAGCGCCGGCTCAGGTCACTACACGGCGTTCGCGATCAACGAGGAGCAATGGTTCCACTTCAACGACCAGACTGTGCGAGCGGCCGACGCGGCTGCGGTCGCGGGCTGCAAGCCCTACATCCTGTTCTACATCCGACAAGAGCTGGCCTTGTCTGCCACGTGACGCGACACACAGATCTCACACACAATACTACGTTTAAAAGGGCTAAGTTGATAACTAATTACAACGGTACCCTCCGCCACTATTTTCACCGTTCGAACAAGGTCATACAAATGTATAGATTGTCTAATTTAAAATTGTGCACCTGTCCACTCATGCATGCAAAGTATGTGTCGTCACTTCGTCACTACCTTCAGGGCCAGTTACCATAGTTGAATAACCAATGACGATAACGAATTTGAGTTGCGGGAAGCGTAATTTTAAACAGGACGAACAGTACTCTTTCGTACGTTTGTCGTACGAAGTGACACTGGGTGTAGGGTTTCACTGCGCGTATCATAATTCTTTTTGATAATAGCGTTATTGACGTGCAAAAGTGTTTGTACAGACGCCAGCACATCAAGCTACTACAGTCTGTCAAATTTCTTTAATAGACTTTCAACTTTATCTCTAAAGCATAATAAGGTTCAAAGTTGATTGGGAAAATTTTACAGTTTCGGGTAGCTTGATGTGCTGGCGTCTGTACAAACCTACTTACAAAAATAAAATCATTTATGACACGCGGTACTATTTAAGCAACGCAAAAGCGAAGGTTTGGAAGTGCCGTCGCAATAAAAAAAATACCTGCAAATACAAAGAACGGATCATACCTGCTTGCATTGCGTGAAACTCGCGTGACAAATCAAAAACCCCGTCCTTTCACAGCTATTTTACCTCTGACAGCAGTAACCTTATAGTTACGAGAATAAAGATCACAATGATATTGACAGAATTGTCAGTGGCAGCAATCCAACAGTAACTTTATTAGAATGAGAATAAAGATCACTGTGATTTGGACAGTGATACGAAATTAGAAGTAAAATAACTGAAAGTACTGTACATTCATGTCATGTCGAATTTAACTAAACATTCTTAAGAAAAGCTATTTAAACCTTATTTCTTGCCCGCAATAAAACAAATTGACACGGAAATCTAGGCCTTATTGTAGCTGTAACTAGGTCAATAAAGCAACAAAACCATGAAGTTATATTTAATGTCTGTTATATACTTAAAGACGACGTTGTGTGATCACCAAACCACTCGATCAAGTATGATCGATGAGTGGTTTTAAAGTTTGACATTTGAGCATTTTAAAATTAAATCATGTAATTATATATTTACATTATTTACCCTCGATTATTTAAATTATTGATACATAAAATTTACAACACACTTACAAGTCCATATTATGGCGGCAATACCTTTGTCTATGATTGAGCAGGTCTCGGTGATTTTGTACCTACTTTAAAATAAATTATAGGTCTTTTAAGAAAAAGGGCGTGCCCTACGTAGTGAATTCAAATTAGTGTGGCTGTCATCTGAAACGAAATAGTTCCGCAATGTAGTTGCGACCTTTTTCGAAGACTGCAGTTTTTCCAATGTATTTCATCAACTTTTTAAATATATAAATGTAATATGGCGCATAAACGTCCCATTTACCTGAAGCACTATACTTTTGGCTCTAATAGTGTTTCACATTTTGCTAAACAGTACATCGATATACATGTTTCACTAATAAAAGAATGTTCGTGAATGTTTCTTTCGTTCTAGGTAAATACTAGTGATTGGACATTAGTAAAGTTTCGATGTAACTACGTATTATGTAGCTATCCTTGCCTCCTATAGTTGATAAAAATATTACGTTAAAGATATAATAAATACTCATACAAATTAAATAGTTTATGCATTTGTTGATGAATTTATATAGTATAGAATTTGAACTTGTCATGCAAAATGTATGATGGGCGGAATTTCTGAATAAAATAATTATGTATTTAACGTAAAAACAGTATAATGTTTTGCTGACCTTACGACGGGTACCGAAGTGAATGCCATATTGACGATGCATTTCACATTATGATTAGTTTATGAAACTGGGATTTTTGTTTTGGCTGTCTTTTAGCAGTACCAGTTTGTATGATACTTTACATTCCTTATCCGCTTGATCTACATCGATTATACAGTCATAATATAGTAAATTTCGAATTGATCGAACAAGATTCCATGTCAATATATTTCATTTGCATTTTGTCAAGTCTTGTCGATCGACGTATACCGGGCGGGTGTGACCACACTCTAATGGATTGTAAGTTTTTTTATTGAGTGTGACATTTATTTTAATAGTGCGTGACGTTTTGAGTTTTGGGACGTTATAAACCCAATAATTTGCCAAAACAATATGCAGGCATTCATTCATCTTACGAGCACTCGCACTTGACGGAAAAAAACGAGACTTGTGCGCTATTAGAATAGGGCATGATTTGTGTGTAAAACATTGTGATAGTATATTCTTATGTATGTATGAAAACTGCTGATTTATTATTGTGTCGTGAACTCTCTTTTGCAAAGTACCTTTAAATAGCAGGTTTATTTTATGTAAGTACTTCAATTACTGGAAGTTGATAGTAATTGAATTTAATAAATTCGCCAATTGAAAGCAATGATGTAGTTTTATTTCATATTTATTTGATTCTATTTAAAACAGTTTATACTTTTAAAGAAGCGTTTGTACCACGGATCGCGATTTGTTGCAACATTGCGATTCGACATTCGTATTGATAATGAACGCTCAGCTGATTCAGCATAATCGGCCCACGAGGATGGCACTAGAAACGGCGCGTTGTTTTTCAGCCACGTTCTATCGGCATTTTCTTTAGCTAATTTTAATTTGTCAGTGGCATAATCGTAAGTAGCAGTTTCAATCTCCATCTTTTGTTCACGTTCCCAAACTTCGGGAGGTATTTCAATACAACGTTCTTCAATAACAGTTATGTCTCCAACTCTACGCATGTTTAGGTTTTCATTAAATGTCATGGTTTCATATATGTGCGGTCCGCCGACGCACAGAACTTGATGGGTTTGTCCAAATTTCATATGGTCTCCTCGATCTAGCGCATCACCTTTTATGTCCATTGGGGCACATTTTAATAAAGCAATTGGACTTTTTTTGTCAGTGTTTGATTTTAAGGTTACATTTGCGTTGTTCGGCGTCCCTAAAGATCTTTTTTCTGGAGTTTTCTCATTAACGCTTACATGGACATCGACGTCAACTTGTAATCTTAAAGCGTTGTCTTGCTCAGACATGTCTTGTGTCTGCTGCGGAGAGAATGGGAGTGTTTCTATGTTTAGAAGGCTTCCCACCCATTCTTCGCCCTGTTCTTTCGATCTTCGTCTTTTTTCTCTAGGTGATAACGCCATCCAATTAACGACGTTCGTAGACTTTTCAAGTTTACAACCCGATGTCGGATCTAATTTCTCAGTTTCAGTCATAACCCAACTATTTCTCTGTTTTTGAAACCTAGTTTTAGGTGATTTATACGATGGATTGGGCGAAGTTTGCTTGTTTGGTTCAGAAACTTCACTAACTGTTGACAAAGTCGGACCCAGCTTTAGATTCAGCCTAGGTATGTAAGTAGGAGGGATCGGCGATCCTAATCGACGAATATTTGTACTTTTATCCTTAGTTTTTTCTTCATCTCTCTCTGTAGAACTCGAAGTTGAATAGAATGACGTATCTTTTGTGGCTGTATCGTTTAATTCACAATCATCTTCTGCAAGTAAATGTTTATTTTTAAACGAATAAATCCAAATTGTACGTGTTTCTTTGTCTAACTCAGGGTCATAAGTGATGACTTCTTCGTACGGATATTTACCTGCGTCCCAGTTATTAGTTTCCATTGCTAAATCCTCGGAAGTTATTAAGTCAATGTCTGCGTCTGACGATGTATCGGAATTAATAAAATTTTTGTTAATCATGGTAAAGCAGTTTACTTGCTGGTTTATTAATTGATTGTCCTCAATGTAGTGATTTTCTACGATATCGGAATAAAAATTATTATTTATAAAGTGATTGCTCGTGTTTGTTGCAGTGTTTGTCGTTTGGAACTGGTTTAAGCGTCGTCTTTCTCTTGCTCTATTATTTATTTTGTAATTATCTTCTATCTGTTGAAGCTTCTCCTTATTAGCGAAGCTCCAGGCATGGTTCAAACGAGTGTCCAAGGCGTCGGCTGTTGAAGGTTCCAATTCATCGGAAGTATTAAGTTCAATGATCTCTACAGCCGTGGGCTCATCTTGCAGCCATATTTGACCAACAAGAATCTCAGGGCTCACAGCGTTTAAATGGGTAAGCTTGCGGTTCACATCTGAAAATATAAGAAAAGCAACATTTAGGCACAGTTAGCGGTACAGTATTATTTTTCAGATCACGTAATTAGTAAACCTATTTAGACTATCTCTCTAGTAAGTAACTACCTATTTGTTCTTAGAATAATAATGTAGGTATGTACCTACACTTCTAAAGGGCCTTGTAGAATAGTGGTTTAACATTAATATAAAGAGAAATATCAAATGCAACAGGTCTAGGCAAGGGGAGGGGGGGGCTAGATCTGGCATTGCAGCACGAAATATTCTTGTAGAGTTCAATCTTATAGTAGTACTAGTCTATAAAAAAAGTCTGTAGTTAGTCATTAGGGGTAGGTACAAATGGATCCTATCAAACTGCATTTTATTCCTGAAGCCAGGATACCTACTTATGGGAAAAGCTATGATGATAATGACGCAAAAAAAAGGCTTACGATTGAAAGAGTTGTTGGCATTAACTTTTTTACACATCTGTATTCTTTTCATAATGGTTCACAAATTATTAATTCGTATTATTATAAATAGATCAATATCAATGTTTATTTTGACATTCAACTTACCTATTGTCAATTTTTTTTTATTTTTCCTCTTTAGTGTAGATCAGTCGGTGGTGTAAATACATGGTACCAACTTACCTACAAACAAAAGAGGTTACTACATTGTAATGTAGGAACCTTTTTTAGCCACCTGTGGCGATATGCAGTGGGTAGGTACGTATAACGAAATCCTCTAGAATTCGTTGAGAGCGATTTGGAGAGCAGTGGTGCAGGTCCAGTGGTGTCGGCTCCGACTTACGAGACTTACTCAGGGTCGTGAGTTCGAAACGAGGCAGGCACTTTACTTTGTGTATTTAATTTCATCACCACTGCTCTTTAAACAGTGAAAGAAAACATCGTGAGGAAACCGGTATGTCCTAGAACCAATAATTCGAAGACATGTGACATCCACCAACCCGCACTGGGCCCGCGTGGTGAATAACGGCCCACTCCCTCTCACAGAGAGGTGGCCTGTGTCCCAGTAGTGGGAACATAAGGCCGGATCAGGCATGTATTTAATACAACTTCAAATAATTCCCATTTTGCTTTCCTTAGATTATTGAACACTCTAATATAGTGATTGGCGCCTCTTTTTGTGAACCTCAAATAATGCCTAACTTGTGGTCCCTAAAATACTAAAAAGTCAAGTAACTGTGAAAAACTTGGATGTAAGGTCAATAAGTTTTTAGAGGATCAGTTAAATATTTCCCTATCTATACTATACTTACTATAATCTAGGTATACTTAATATTATAAAGCTGAAGAGTTTGTTTGTTTGTTTGTTTGGTTGAACGCGCTAATCTATGGAACTACCAGTCGGATTTGAAAAATTCTTTTTGCATTCGATAGCCCAATTCTTGAGGAAGGCTATAGGCTATTTAAAATCACGCTATGATCTTTAGGAGCCGAGCAAAAAGAAAAAAAGTCAGAAATAACGCTAAGCAAAAACGAAGTAATAGCGCGGGCAGGCAATGCGATGCGACGGGGTGGGTCGGAGTAACAATTGTATAATATTAAGCAGACAGAGTTACTTTCGAATTTACAATATTAAGTATGGATATTATAAATGCGAAAGTAAGTTTGTTTGATACGCTTTCTCGCTAAAATGGCCGAATGGATTTGGATTAAAATTGGCACGTGGGTATACCATGACCTGGAGAAGGACATAGGACAGCAGACGAAGTCGCAGGCAACAGCTAGTTAATAATATCTGACAGTTCGAAGTCCGAAGGGCCCGTAGTACGCACATGTCAAGGTATACATTTCCAGTATAAGCTGACTTTCATTGTATGTAGTGTGCGTGGTCAGCCGAAACTGGAAATGTATATCTTGATATGTCCTCGTGTGTAGTAAAAAGTGTAGGTACCTATATAATTTGTTCGAGTTTATCGGGAACGAAAATTCGTCCACCATTCACATATATTTTCCTCGAAACCCACGCAGCATACAAGGAAGCTATACCTACCTAATATACACACAACATACAATAACATTTCGACAGATACCTGATACTTGTTCTATATTTAGTCTGATGTAATATATTGGGAAAAATAATTCTGTAGGACACAAACCCAGACACCGGGTTGCTACAGAGAATTGCCTAAGGAAAAATACCAGTAAAACTGGAGCATTGAACTTGGACTCCATTTTCAGCAGTCGCGCTTGAGTCTTGAGACTACTAGACAACGGAGCAGACAAAACTGAAAATAATAGGGAGTTCAAACCTATTGTTATTGTTAGCATGTAAAATCCCACTGCTGGGCAAAGGCTCCATGACTTCCAGCTCTTTCGATCCAGGGCTAAAGTGGACGTTTGGGGTCGTTTATTTTTATTTTCTCCAGCTCGTCCCGCCATCTTCTACGGGATCTGCCGCGACACCTTGTGTTTGTGTCAGGGCTCCATGTAGTGGTTATTCTGGCCCAAAGCTCATTGGAGGTCCTGCCGGGTCAGCGGGATTGTCCGAAAGGGTTACCGCTGGCCCGGAAAATAAAGGGCTAAGGAAGGAACACGGGGTGGGTTTTAGTCAGTAAGAGTCTGACAATCCCTTCCGCTGCACCCAGAGCGGGAGGGGTCATTTGATGATATCCCATCCAGAAAAAAAAAGCTCATTGGAGGTTATACGAATAAATAAAGTAGCTTCCTAAATCGCATGTGGCGCTGTCAGTATGCTCGACCGAGGCCTGTTGCAAACTATTGCCATTCTCGGTGGGTTAAATCTTCCGCGGTCTACTTGGATGTCACTGAAGCGACTGCGAACCCAAGTGGGCAGTGGGGATACCTATCTCAACAAAACCACCGAAGGGTTCCGGATGTGGAACTACATCCCTGAAAATTTTTCATCTCCTTCCCGGCCCTTTTTGCCACAAAACCTCCAACCAAAGATTCCTCTGCGCTGCCACCGACGACGCCGTAGAAATGGCGAAGTACTGGGCCAATTAAATGCTACCGTGGATAGCTAATATCGACATGCAGAGGAAATATGACTAAGATAATATAATAATTATTCGTATTAAGCTTAATGCCTTACGCAAAATACGCGCATTGACG
Source organism: Luperina nickerlii (assembly GCA_963855955.1). Lineage (NCBI taxonomy): Eukaryota > Metazoa > Arthropoda > Insecta > Lepidoptera > Noctuidae > Luperina > Luperina nickerlii. The sequence goes on along the minus strand of OY979677.1, from coordinate 6,011,849 downwards.
TGGAGTTGCGGACACCAGCCCGTATTACCTATTACCTAAGCTTAATGCTTTAGGCACCTACCTATAATTAATCCCACCGTAGGTCTATCTACGTAAATGCTTAGAAAAACCTGCGTAAAAAATATCAAAAAGTAGGAACATTGTCGCATAGTGCAAAAATCCAGGAAAGCAATTTAGTTGAAGCTAAAAGCCCTGTCTTATATGCGGCAGCGGCGGGTAGTGCCACTGTTAGCGAAACAAAGTGTAAATGGATTGATTGCGCCAATTCCCAGCTACAAAGGGAGACGAAATTGCATTAAAAGCTCCGTGGCGCATGCCATTTGCCAAAGCACTTACTCCATTAGGAGCGTCCAAATAACGTTACCTTAGTGCGGTGTTAGGAAATGTAGGTGTCGAAGGGATGAAACCTACACTAAATTTTACATATCGATAAACGATTTAATTTGGCAAAAAAAAAATGTTTACCCAGGTAGATGTACCTAGGTAACCTACGTTGTAGATACGTTTTCTTTACAAGGGTCAGCGTTAGGTAGGTAGATTTGCTACGTGTATAATAGGATTTGCTGTTGGTGGAAAGCGCATCTCCAATCTGCGTTACGCAGACAACACCGTTCTCCTTGCTACAACATTTGACGACATGAAGGAGATACTTCAGATACTGCATAGACTGGAGGTGGAAAGTGACAAATTAGGGCTTGCTATAAATAGGCAGAAAACCAAGCTATGGTGATAGATCGTGTGGGAAAGCTATCGGGCATCATAACATAATCATAACATCCAAGGCATCGATACTGTGGACAGTTTCATTTATCTGGGCTCTAATATTAATAATGAAGGCAGCTGCGTCCCAGAAATAAAACGACGGATAGCCATGGCTAAAGATGTTATGACACACCTCCAGGACATCTGGAAAAATCGTTCGATAAGTTATAAAACTAAAGCCCATTTGGTTAGAGCATTAGTTTTCCCGATTTTCCTCTATGGAGTTGAGACGTGGACAATCCGAGCAAGAGAAAGACAGAGGATAGATGCATTCGAAATGTGGTGCTGGAGGCGGATGCTCCGAATACCATGGACAGCCAAACGCACAAATGTCCTTCCCCAACTCGATGTTAAGACCCGATTGTCTACAATATGGCTACAGCGTATTCTGACCTATTTCGGCCACATAATGCGAAGGGGGGATAGCAGCCTTGAAAAGCTGGTTATTGTTGGCAATACCGAAGGAAAGGGAGCACGAGACTGGTCGCCAACACGATGGTCCGACCAAGTGAAAGAAGCTACGTCCTCAAGCAATTTTCAGCAGGTGGTGATGGCAACTTTGGACCGGAGTAGATGGAGGCAGATTTTCTGCTTAATAGGGGCCAGTGACCACGATCCTCAGTAATGAGGGACCTATTGAAGAAGAAGATAATAGGATTGTTTCGTGCGTAACTGCGGATTTTGTTAAGGGTAGGTACAGAAGTAAAAATCATTAATCATCAACTTAGTTACAACAGAATTCTGCAATTAATAATAATTTAATAAGTTTTACTGACAGCATCCCTGCATAATGAAACATTCGACGCGGGTGTGAGAAACGCGCGAGTATAACGCCCCGTACGCGCGACAAAGGTTAATTAATTACATTACGCTGCGCTTGAGTGGCCGGGCACTCATTGCACAACGCTAATTCGCAAATTAGCCGCCGACAAAGCGGGCTTTTATTCGCTCCATTACGGCCCTGACGTGTTTCATCTCTAATACTTGCTTATTTCACTCCATTTCTAGTTGATTTGGATTATTGAGCAGATATTGCTAATGATTTATCGCTCTTAATTACTGCGAGGCTATTTAATTATTTCATATTACAAATGTAAAAGTACAATAGGTATAACTACCTACCACAATTTACTTAGATACCTTCTCGCCTATGTACCTAATGCTGTAATTGCTCCGTATACCACCACTAGTTAGGTAATCTTATCTGCTAATGTCAAAATTACGCTCCAAATATGTAGATTGCTTGTTTCCGCTTTGTTTTAAAACAACAATGGACTCTTGTGAATAAATTAAATAATATAACACAGATAAAACAAGTTTGCCGCGGAAGCAAAAATGTTTGACAAACCGTCCATTAGTGATCCCTGAGAAGTTAAGACCAATACAAGATGGCGGACGGACGTAACGTACAATTAGAATTTATTTTTGTCTATCAAAATATTTTTAATTGGTTTTAGAGTTGGAAAATACTGTAGTATATGATTATCGCGCTACAAAGCTGTATATTTGCTTAATGGAAGAGTGTTCGAGATAAAAGCTTGCGCTATCGAGGTCGGATCTGAGTGGTAATTAGAGGGGCTGGCCGCCTGCGCCGACGCCAACGACTCTTCCTTGCATGCCACTTAAAACTACACCGCCTTCTAGGTATACGGCATTATCTTATTGTGTAGGTACTGTAACTCTAGAAATATGGCAACATGACTGACTACTTTTACTCAACCTGGTATTTTTATGAACACAGTTCTATTAAAGTCATTTCTATTATACTTATTATACCTACTTATTCTGAAAAGTAAGAAAAGGTAATACTTTAAAAGGTTTTCAAGAACAGTAAAATACTAAAATGATGAATTAGGTAACTACCTACTCACGATTAATTAGGTAGTTAACTTAGGCTTCTATTTTAATACCTGCCGGAAGGAACCTGATGATGTACGTTTGTGTCACAAAGTTAACGAAAACTAAGCATATTTTAAGCTAACATAGGCTAGTTTCAAAAGAAATATTATGTAAAATAAAGCGCTCATTCCTCCCTTATCTTAGTACCTGATCTATTGCTTTTAGTAAAATTACTCCATAAATATTCAGAAAGAAGGCGAAAAAACTTAATAATACAGTATCGGACGACGTTAATTGCAAATTACATGTGCATTAATGTTGGGCACACGTGTGGCGAATGTTTTAACGGTCAAAGTTCGCCTGCACTCCACTTAAGTGTCACTTATCATACGAAGCAAGGAATCATGACTCGGGCGTTTTACAAGAATGTCAGCTGATTCTTTTGTCATACGTTTTCGACCGAAATTATTTTATTTTTATGAATTTTAATTGTTTTGTTCCGAGTGAGTGGCTGCTATGGAAAACGATTGAGTATGTAGGTACATATCTAAGTACTAGGTATATCATATTTAGTTGTGTAGTCCGACTATAAAAACATCATAACCACAATCATTTTCAGGCTAAACGTTCATTACGCAATATTAGGCTGAAAAATTATTATTATTTTACTTACTTACTATAAGGAAAAATACATTTCTTTCAGAAAAACATAGCTAAACGGCATTTCTTGCTTTTCATAGGCAAAGCTTTTACCGATTCTAAAATCAGTCGATCGATAAAACAATATTTCGTGTTTGTTATCAATCAATTTCTCGTTGTTTCTTATCGACAAACTAGAAACAACATCGGTTTTGGTGATTGTGTGAGAGATCGGTATCGTGCCGTGCGTGCGTTGACGCCGAGCGGCGTAAACAACCAAACATTACGGAGCTCAAGGGGGTTGCAAACATTTTGCTGCCACAGTAAAAAAACGGCACCAGTCGGGAGTTCTGGTGAGAAGAAAGAAAGACAAATTGTTTATTTTGCACAAGCAACACGCACATTATAAAAAATACAGTTTGTGACGGTAGGTACGTCTGTTTTACAGCAATCATTAGGTCTGAAAAGCATAATTTCTGCCTGCCCTATCGTAGCAAAAGCTACGGCGTAGCTTTTAATGATGGGAATACAACATATCTAGCGAAACTGTGTCTAAAGTACGTTATGCGTTCCTAAAAAAACTTTAGACAATTGGTTAAATCAAAGAAAAGTTACACCGATCTCTCACACAATCACCAAAACCGATGTTGTTTCTAGTTTGTCGATAAGAAACAACGAGAAATTGATTGATAACAAACACGAAATATTGTTTTTCGATCGACTCATTTTAGAATCGGTAAAAGGAAAGAACCAAAACAAAATGTTGACAACCTCACAATATTTAGACGTAAATGGAAACAATGATTCGCCACTTTTGTGTACAAATGTTTTAGGAAATGTCGGCGGTAGTGATGCCGTCTGTCGCCGAAGTCGGCTAATTGACACGTTGCCGCACTAGATTACCACTTAATTTCACACTTTCTATAGATAATAGAGCCAACATGGACGCGAAGTTTTAACGTGATTCTATACTTTTGTGGTGAAAGGAAATTGACTGGTGCTAGCACATTTAATAAAAAATGTGTCAAAACATGCGCTTGTGCTGCGAAGCATATGTAATTTTGCTGGAATTGGTATTACTTTGTCGAATTGATTGCATTTCTTTTATTGTATTTGAGTTGGTAAGAAAGTATACATTTACTAGTAACTTGAAGTTGTTTTTATTTATTTTAACAACTTTTTCTTAAATACTTACGACTCTTGACCAATCATAATAAGCTAATTCAGGATAAAAGGCTTTTATACCAGAGTTGGATGAACAAACTATACCTACTAGATTGTGTGAGTGGTAGGTAAAGAAATAGGCACCTACATATATTGCAAAATAGAAAACGTTAGCAAATATTCCAAGCGGCTTCTAAAAACTTATTAGAATTACAGGGTAAAGATAACTACTTAAAAATCTTTTACAAAAAATCGGAATATGATGAATCAGTGATTCATCATATTCCGGTTTTTCTACCTAAAGTTATTAGCACTTAAAACACATAATGGTGAGAATATTTTTTTCTTTTTTTAGAGAAACAAATCAATTATACCTAAAAAAACATTTCACTTTAAAACAAAGAGGATCACTATGAGTTTTTGTTTAGTTTTTGTGTGGATGTGTGGAGTATCAATTATTTCATCAGAGGTTGCGCCCGCGCATCGCGGGTTAAGCCGTCAGCGTCGGAGCTAACACCTTGTCTCTGATGTGCTACGTTTTTACATTGATACAATATTATTGTTTTTGTTTTTAGCTTCATCTGGCGAGCGATAGATTTCCTTTTTAAAATAATGAACAGGAAAAAATAGCTATTTAATAGAAGAGAGTTTCAATATTAAGGGGCTCATGGCTAAGTAATAACAGTCGCAAGGGTTGATCGATCAGGTTAACCTACGCTTGCCCCGGTCGATCTGAGGATGGGTGACCATCTTTACATATCCAGACCCCCCGTGCCTCGGAAAACACGCTAAGCCATGGGTCTCGGCTGCGGGCTGTCATTCTTAGATTTTTGACGGTCGTCCGAAGCCCGAAAGTCTGACAGCCCGTCTTATAAAGCATATCGTATTACCCAGTTACTGGGTTGTGGAGGTGTCAGATAGGCATTCGCTCCATGTAAAATACACGACTCATACGGCTATGTCGGCTGCACATACGGTTAAACTGGAAGACGACCCCAACATAGTTGGGAAAAGGCTAGACAGAGGATGGGAGTTTCAATAATTCGATTCGATAGACTATGAAACAATGGCTATAAAGGAGGTGATTATCAAAATTACGACAGAGAGAAGACGCAAAGAAGAGAAGCGGTGCAGACATATTGTGTTGTTGCGCCGACCCCAGACAAATGGCAGGAGAATGATGATAGGGTTTGATACAATGCTCTTCGAGGTTCTATTGTATTTCATGTTAACAACTTAACTGTCCATAAAGTAGACACAATAGTTAAACAATCAACATGAATCATATATGACTCATGGGACAGGGAAACTGTTAATCATGACAATACCTACTCAACTGATATTATTTAAACCATGAAGTGCTCATAGAAATAAGATCCACAATCTAACTTTTAACCCATTACTTGTACCATGAACCAAATATGGCTCAGCGGTGCTATTCTGTAAAAATCTCACCGTGAAAACTTAGGTGAAGTGAGCGTGGAGTGAGCTGTCAATAGTGTCAATTCCTAGGAAAACCAAACTCACTTCACCTAAGTTTTCACGGTGAGATTTTTACAGAATAGCACCGCAGGTTGATTATTGAACTAGGTATTGTGTCTACTTTATGGACCGTGAAAATGTTGAAACTAAGAGATCAAAAATCAAGTGATTCTCATTCCATAGTCTCGAACTTCTTACAGAAAATAATCCAACTTTTACTAAAAACTCAACAAAAACAAACAGTACATTCCCGTACGTGTTAGTGTTATTATGTCAGACATAGTGTGCGCTTCCGGACATTAGCGTTGGCGATGCATGCTCCTAAAACCGGCCGGCCGTGATTAGAGGCGAGCGCCGCCTGATTACAGACCGCCTAATGCACGCCGAACGCCGGCGTTTTCACATCATGATCTGAGCTTTTGGGTATTGGATGTAGATGTAGGTTAAAATTGGGGCTTTGTTTAAAATCACTCACAAAAATATTCATCAACGACTTGACCGAAACTTCGCACCGTCTCGGAATCGATAAATGTAAGAAAATGGAACATTTTTTTTTGGTGAATTTTTCGCATTTTTTTATAGTTCGAGGCGGAGACAAATCAAAGATCATAAAAATCGATCCAGCCGTTCTTTAGTTATAAATGGTGTAACTAACCCGACTTTATTTTATGTGTTTTTATATTCGCGTTTTCCTGCCAGTTAAATAAATAATCTAACTCTGTTCCATAGTTGTATCTGGTGGATAGTAATAATTTGGAGACTGAGAATCAGCCCCTAATATGGTTAAAGAAAACTATTCTAACGGAAAACTCAAGCCATTGCGATACAACAACGGTGTCAATTCGAATGGTTTAACAGTAAAAATGGGTGTGCCACAAGGCTCGATATTGGGTCCTTTCCTCTTTCTAGTGTATGTTAATGATCTACTCCATTTATTAAAAAATCAACCACAAATGGTGTTATTTGCTGATGACACTTCCTTAATTTTTAAGGTAAATAGACGTGTAATTTTGACGACGTAAATAACGCCCTACTGCAGGTCCAAAATTGGTTCACTGCTAATAATTTAGTATTAAATGGAAAAAAACTAAGTGCATAAGATTTTCTTTACCAAATGTCAAGAGTAGTGATTGTGAGATAATACTGAATCAAGAGAAACTAGAATTCGTCGATGAACCTGTTTTCCTAGGGATCACACTCGACTCAAGGCTACAATGGGGTCCTCATTTAACATCTCTTGCAGGACGGCTAAGTTCAGCAGCTTATGCTGTCAGAAAAATCCGTCAATTTACTGATGTAGATACCGCGAGACTAGTCTATTTTAGTTACTTTCATAGTATCATGTCTTACGGTATTTTACTTTGGGGACGGGCTGCAGACATCGATTCTATTATTATTATGCAAAAAAGAGCCATCAGAGCCATTTATATTCTCCGCAGGCGCGATTCTCTAAGGGAACTGTTTAAGGAAATTAACATCATGACGGTGCCTTGTCAATATATCTACGAAAATATCATGTATGTAAGAAAAAACTTACATCTTTTTTGTGAAAGGGGTGAAAGACATAATTATAGTACTAGAAATAGGGACCTATTAGTTCAACCAGGTTTCAGACTGGCTAAAGTAGACTCATCTTTTATGGGGTACTGTTTAAAATGTTATAATAAAATACCTCCCTACATTCTTCAATTGAATGAGACAAAATTCAAGTCTTGTATAAAACGCACACTATGCAGTCAGGCATATTATAAGTTAGGGTATTACATCGCTGATAAAAATGCCTGGCTCATGCTGGTCCTGCTCGACAACCACAACTAATTGATTAATACTTGAAAATTCTGTTGGAGCTGCTGAAGATTGTAAGACTATCTTTGAATTGTACGTATAAACTCAATTTCCTTTGTATTGTATAATTGCATAGCACAGATGTGAGTTCTATGTATATACTATACCCTATGTACCATTTACCGGGTAATGTGTCTTTCATTGACTTGAATGTGCCCTGGCGGCTGATAGTATGTCATGCTGACACAAATGTCTCGCTGACGGTGGCGTGTGTGTTGGATCATTTAGCTCCCTTCAAAATGGTTGAGCTGAATGGTGTTGATCTATGCGTCATGTTCGTGAACGGGCGCCGTCAGTTGGGGCTGGTCATCACTTAGCTGCCTCGGCTTATTTTTAATTATTTTAATTTTGAATTGTTGTTTTCTATTTGCTATACTCTGGACGCTTTTAACGCGTAAGTCTTTTTTTCATCGTTCTCATATATAATTATAAATTCACATTAATGATGTAACTAATATTTTTGTAAAAATATAATTTAAAAGAGTGTCCATGGAGTTTCTTGCCCGTTCTTCTCCATAGGTACCTACGCTTTGGAATAGGCAACTAGCTTTATATTTTTGACTGACCAACTTTTTGACAATTCAAAAGTGCCTGTAAATGGTTTAATTGAAATAAATGCTTTGAGTTTGAATACAGTACGCATTATATTACTCATATAATATAAGTATATTCTAAAAATATTACTTAAAAATTAAATATATTCTAAAATAGCCAACCTAATATGTATTACGGTAAAGACAATTTAATTACAGTACCTAGGTATTACATGGTGTAAAGTCTACGGTTGGCGGTAACGTAGAATATTTTCGTAGACCCCTGCTACGCGAAGCCTACGCGGCTACGAGATAAACTGTCCTTCAAAAGACTTTGTGCTACGAGTTTAATTTGGGGTCAACAAGTTAACTTTTTACTTGAAGTGGTTAAAAACTTTCAATAACAACAAAAGAGTTTATTTCCTTACAATTATTATTAAGAAAAGGTAACAAAGTCAATAGGGATACTTAATACTGTTGTGCATTCTCTAACAAACGGACAGGAATCAATGCGCGGCGTTAGTCGACATATTGCTTTGTTGAAAATAAAACGCCAGTGAGACTAATTGAAATGCTACATTACGTCAGCGCAGCGCCGAATAGGGGCACTGTTCGACGCTTACAAATATAAAACAATCATTTGGACAGTTCAAAGAGCGGTGCCGTATAGCGCAATGTTCGTGTGTGGTGCAAGGGATGAAAGATTCGAGGGAATTTAATATTTATTCATTTACAAGCCATGCCACCGATGGGGTTTCCCACCGAAAAAAATGCAAAATTCATCCATACAAAAATCCGCTACATAATCACTTAAAAATAAAACCTTTCCTACCGAGACCGGTAGACCCAGCGGTTTATGCTGTGCGTTCTGACAATGAACTTAAGAACTTAATTAAGTATATACATGTAAACACAAAACACTCAATAGAGAAAAATACATAAAGATAGAAGAGCGCAAAGGTACTGTTTCATCACTGTACTTGTTTCATTAGAAAAAACCTGCAACAGTTGAGTTTGATGAGAAACGTAAATAGAGAGTATGTACTAAATTATTACTTTTTAGAAAAAATCTGAAATAACTAATTTAATTCAAACACTTTTTAATTTCTATTCTTTTGAATTAAAAACACACAATACAGTAGTAGTACAGTTTACAAAACAAAGTAAAATACTAATGTTAACTAGCAGTTTCCGAATTATGAGCTTATGTAATTCGTTTTTTTTCAAATTACAAGTAACGAAGTAACGTAACGAGTAAAGTAACGAGTAAGTGAAGGTAACTATTACATTATTAAGTTTTTAGGTGATAACTTAGCTAAGCCCTTTTTCTTTTCTCTTCGGCATGCAATCTAATCATATCCCTAATCATAAACACAACTCTTACAACTTGCGCCGCCGCTTGGCTCGCGCCTCGTCATCTCGCGGCGCCTTTCAATTCACATCTCAAACGTTTGGATACTCCCCCACAATGGGCAGGCCACAAAGCGGGCCACGTTTGCCGCCTCGTTATGTAAAATCGGCCAAACAATGCGAGCGGTATCGCTTTCTGTAAGAACTCAATCAAATCAAATTAACAATAGATATCAACCGGTTTGTTAAGAACTGTATGTCTGTTATAATTGTAGCTTGACAGGGGTCTTGTGTATTCGGTATTCGTGTGTTTCGAGATGTGTTGCAGTGTACAGCTGTGGTACAAAGGTCCGCCAATCAACGCCATGCTGTCTGACTAGACAGGCGTTAGACAATAACCATTATGTCTATTTTCTACGGTTTTCTTTGTTGAATGACAAAGTAAGAATACAAATAAAATAATGGACATTATATCGGGCTGAGGTGATTGCTTCTCCGTACATCAATGATATTGGGTTCATCACATTTTCTTGTCTGCAAAACTTCTTTTGAAGGCAGTTGGGATTGCATCTACAGCATGTATCAGAAATTTGTGGTCATATTTAAGATACGGGATATCGAACTGAACAACTTTCTCCATGGGAACAACATCGTAATCACAAAAAAATTATCAACTGTCCCATACAAAGCTTATATACCTATATTGAGGTATAAGGAACAGAGTTCACACATCCTCTATAGGTAAAAATGGGAAGATCTTCCGACCAGACGGGTGTTGTGTCTGGTGGGCTACTGGCTATTGCCCGACGATGGTTTTATTTTTTTAATGGTTTCACGCGATTCAACCTAGGAGGTTGTCAGCTGCTTAATCGGGCTTGCCTGTGTTTGCCTCAATAAATTAAGGCCTTCAACCAAGGCTATATGTCGGGACGTTGTATCTATGCTAGTTGCGCGGTAAACTCTGCTTGCGAGATGCAGGATTTTTGCGTGACGTCAGTACGTATCTGCATCGCCACTTGCAAACTGATGATGACGATGATGGTGACGACATCTGCCGCCACACTTACTTGGCCTAAATGTATGGAACTGCTGGTCTGACGTAGAAAGTTGTTCAGTTTGATGGTCTGTGCCACACCCTTAAATATGACCACACCTTACTGATACATGGTAATATTTTTCAGGTCTCCAGTATTCCACAGTATCTAAGTCAATTCAAAGCGCAAAAGCGTTAGGTACGAAACATACCCAAGTTTCTCAACTAACGTAATATAATATTTAAGATTGCACAATTTATTATTGATTCACCTCCGTAACCACACAAAAATATTTCTTATGCAAATAGCTCTTATTTAATTATGTCTTTAGTGGCATCATAATATTTTCCAAACATGTTTTAATATAAACGGCTCTTGACCTATCAAGTTAGAAAACATAAAGCATATACATAAATGTTAAAGTAGTTTTATAACGGCTTTATTCTTAAGTGTACGTTTGTATTTCTCAGCTTTCCGTCCTCTAACCCACCGATATTTATGTGGATTGAGTCTAATGATATGACGAGTAGGTAAAGTGCGGGAGGATGCTAGGACTAACAGCAGCACCAGCAGGCTAGGATTCGTGTGTTAGTAAATAAAGTGGTGGTCGCGGAAACCATAAACCATGATGATGATTATTGCTGCTGAATTTCCAAAAGTTGAATTTCCAGCAATATATCAAATAAATACTACGTACTCTTTGCGTAGACATCATTGCTACTTACTTAGGTGGGTAGTTACGTTTATGCACGTTTAAAAACAAACCGTGAAATGTATTCACCCCAATAAAGGAAACGAACACATTCGCGCGAGTGCGGGGGTGGCAGGAGGGTGGGGGGGTCTCGGGCGCGGGCGCGGGGTATGTAAAGCTTCGTAGACACTGTACATAACAAACATTACCACACAAACAGAGCGCCTCCGCCACCACGTGCCCACGCCCTGCAGTGAGACAGAAGTGTAACTTTGTTCCAGAAGAAATCGTGTAGTCTTTTGAGAATGTATAAAGTTAGGAAGCAGTTGAATCGGTTATGGTTCCCAAACATTTTCATACTGTAATGATGCGCGGATATCAAAGCCTGAAACAGTGGCATCGTGTCATACTGTGTCCATATAAGATATTCGTAGTGGATCCGCGAAAAAGAATACCTACACGAGTTTAAAAACGAGTACGATAATAAAGAGTTATTGTTCAACTAGGACTAGATTACATGGCAAAGTAATATCATATAAAGTACAAGCATAAAGTTTCTTAATCTAGTTAGTGGGCGCCGTACTGCTCGCCTAGTTATGTAGGTTACAAAATGACCTGTGTTTGGGAGAAAACGTATAGTTTAAATATTGTATCTTATTTCATCTTGCCCATCTATGGACTAACCCCCTTTACTTGAGCATTATTTTGGGAAATTACAATATCAATAATTTCAATGTCAATAATTTAAAGGATTTAACGTGTCTGTATAGTTACACAACGCTATGTCTTCTTATTTCGAATGTCACATTCTGACGACTGAAAGAGAGAAATCGGTGTGTAACTATTCTATTCATCTGATATAATACGTTTATTAGTATAAGGGGGTTTGTTTGAAAATACCGTTTCAATCGTTTTACCGTCGTAGAGAAAGTCCTGACAGCCAACATCATCATCATCATGCCTCGCCTTTTCTCAACTATATTGGGGTCGGCTTCCAGACAAACCGGATACAACTGAATACCAGTATGTTACATGGAGCGTCTGCCTATCTGACTTCCACAACCCAGGTAGATACACCTTGGTAAGACTGGTTGTCAGACTTTCTGACTTCTGGCGACCCGTAACGACTGTCAAAGACGACGGCTTCATGAGCTTTCCGGGGCACGGAGGGTTCTCGATGTGTAAAGTCCTGACAGCTTCGTAACGAAAAAAAAATTACTATCTCATGTCACCTGCTTTGGCCTCGTCCTCTTGACCAAAGACGAGTTTTACATATCCCTTGCTACTTCTGCCATCCACTTACTAGCTGCACGGACCGGCGAGGTACCCCGAGGCGTCGAGTGGCGCCACATTACCATTCACCCTCCACTTTGAGCGCCGGCTAACCTAATACGACGTATGCCAGACGTGGACTCCTGTACGTGTTGGAAATTGCTCATAGAACCAACCTGCATGAAAATAGATTGTGTAGGTAGGGCCAATTAGCTGAAAACTGATGTTTTTATAATCTTCCTAAGTTTTATTAATCTTTTACAATCTAAGCCGGTCGATCAAGAAGCCTGAAATTTTCTACAAGAGTTCCATGTGTAACGAAGATGAGCACTAAGGAAGGGTTTTTGAAAAAGCAAACCCTAAAGGGGTTAAATATAGGAAGAAAGTTTGTATGGAATTTTGTCATTTTTGACGATGGAAATCCCAAAGAGCGGGCGCACGGCTTGTCTCCGTATATAACTGTTGCAGCGGAGTTTCTTGCCGGCTCTTCATAGGAAACGACCAACTGGAACCGCGCACCTAGCTTTTGACGTTTCATAAGTGTCCATGTTTATGCTAAATGATTTTGCTTTATTTTGATGTTGATTTTACAGGCCAATCTACAATGAAACAATGATACTTAAAATGGCACATCGCTAGTAGATGCACACTCCTTTTAAATCTAATCAAAGGATTGCTTCTTTAAAAACATACCTAATGGTGGTCTTAGGGAAAAAGTAGTTGCTTACGTACCTTCAAACTCCTATGCTCGTGGGCAGAGGGGTCATGTTCGAGATCGAGTCTCTTAAGTAAAAGAATGTGAAAGCAAACAGCATGTGTCAAGGAGGCAACAAACACGTAAGTCGATGACGACAAATCGCTTGAAACTTTAGGGTTGTATTGTATTGAAGAAATGTTTTGGGTTAAAAACACACGAAACTCACAAAAACTTTATTGAAGAACCTTAGAGCTTTTTCAAATATAATAAAACTTTGTAGTTTCTAGTACCTACGTAAATCTTTCATTTTGGTATTTAGGTACCAGTTTTTTTTTAAATTATTTATCCATATCTTTGCTGATGCAAATATGTACAACTATGTATTTATAAAACCTATATGATAATTGGAAATCTATTAAATTCACTGACGGACAACGGACCCTACCACAATTTCGTGCTTCTAAACCGCTGGGTCTAGAAGCACGAAATTGAGCACAATATTTTAGTAAATAACGAAGATTAGCACATAAGACGGATTTTTGAAAATTCATCCCCATATGAGATAAAAGTTTTAATTTTTGCCGATGAGATATCTTATGAGATATCTCATCGGCAAAAATTAAAACTTTTCTGCTACTCAGCTTTTCTTTTCTTTTCTTTTTTTTTCTTTTCTTTTCTTTTCTTTTTCTTTTCTTTTCTACTTTTCTTTTCTTTTCTTTTTTTTCTTTTCTCTTTTCTACTTTTCTTTTTCTTTTCTTTTTCTTTTCTTTTTTTCTTTTTTCTTTTTCTTTTTTTCTTTCTTTTTTCTTTTCTTTTTCTTTTTTCTTTCTTTTCTTTTTCTTTTCTTTTCTTTTTTCTTTTTTCTTTTCTTTCTTTTCTTTTTTCTTTTCTTTTTCTTTCTTTCTTTTCTTTTCTTTTCTTTTTCTTTTCTTTTTTCTTTTCTCTTTTCTTTTTTTTTCTTTCTTTTCTTTTCTTTCTTTTTCTTTTCTTTTCTTACTTTTCTTTTTTTTTTGTTGGCATGACATAGATTTCAATTACCTTGACAGGACGGCACGGAGGACTATTTGAAAAGGTATAATATATTTTAGGATATCCGATGGAATCGATTACTGTCACGGGGTTCTTCAGCATCTTCTACTTGAAATGAAGTCAGTACTTGAGTGGCCGAGTAGTTTGCGATGCGTTTGACAACCACGCTCAACAATGTAGCAATGTGAACGCAAACAGTCATGACGCCACTTGTTTACTTTTAAATTACGGTAATTTACATAAAGAAGACACGATTTGTATTATTTTTAGTTGAGTGGTTATTGGAAAGGATTTTATTGACGCTTTTAAAAAGTTAAGGCACCCAAAAATTACGTTAAAGTTTCAGAAAAATAGGCACCGTTACTACGTAAGGTAATTTAAAGGTAACGGGTGCGGATGACTGTTTTTTTTTCTGGCGAATAATAAAGAAAGTTTAGTTAATCGGTTGAAGGACACTGAACAAGAGAGAATAGAAGTTTTATTTTTATTCCGTCTGGGGGCCTTTAATGTCCCGCAAAGTATATATTTATTTGTTCAGAGATTGACGATACTGCGAGCTTGTATGAATAAGTTCAATTTCAAATCCGATTTTAGTAGGAAACATTTAAAGGGTTCAAGGTTAGAAGATTTCCCATCACATAGAAAACTAAAACTTTTGGACGACCCAATAAAAATTATGTAAGAATCAAAATGACTAATTCTCAACTCTCACATTACACAATATCCTTCAATAGGGTATAGGCGTGGGCTGTGAAAACAATAGCTAAGTACCAGATATCATATACGCGGCGTATGGCGGCATGTTTGCCGTGTCTCGAGATGTAACCGGAGACAGCTTCCCTCCGCCAGCGCTCTGTTGTCTATGCTCTCGCGCTCGCCACTCGACGCGCATAGAAAATAGAAAACATCACAGACAAATACCTTCGAGGTACGTGTAAATTATGCTCAGAATACAGAAGAATATTATCCGTGTTTAACGCAAATATACATTCTGTTTTGCGGGTAAATTATTCGGTTCGCAACGACAAAAACACTCTTCTGCTACAACAGCACAAGAGTGTTTATGGCGTTACAAAATAAAGTTTATTTTTCGGCACAGTCTTGTGAAATACCGTTGCTGATTAATTCAATAAAGATTAATGATAAACATTTTTCAACAAATCAATAGTGTGACAAATAAGTATCTACCTAAAACAATTCCTTCAAAAATATTTCCGTCATCACAAAACGAATCATTTGATCAAAACAGACATGCATAACCATAATATAATGTGGGTGAACTAAACAAATACAATCGATACATTTGTCGTGTATAATACGTACTTGTGCGTATCATTGAATATATTCAATTAATCTCCATGTTGAAGCGCAAGCATGGAAGCATCGACCGCTGGAGATGTTTGGTCGTGTCGTCCCGCGCGTATTTATTTACACATGTTGCCCGATGTGTATCTAATGAGCCCGTCGCACCGTCGATAAATAAATGCTCTGTTATATCAACTACCAGTCTTTGTGCTGCCTGCGACCACAACTCAGTAATTACGATTGTGTCCCAACGCTCAAATATTTGGTCAAAACTTTCGTCCATTAATGAGCTACCGATATTGTCCACGGTGGAGTTTTTTGAACTATGTTTACGTAATATTCGAGAGGAAAACGTGTCTCACAAAGCAATTAAGAAAAAATCTTAAACTAACAAAATAATGTGTTTGCCGTGTTTGCGGCCGTCGTATTTAGAAATCATGTTTGTTATTGCGCGTCGTTTGGATACGGTGGATTTACCTGGAATTTATGAGAATTCACCAACAATAACATGGCTGGGAAAGTAAACATACCCCGGGCCAAATGTATGTATGGTATGCGGTACCTAGACATATGGCCTTGTGTAATTAGAACAGCCAAATTAAATAAGCATTTTATTTAAACATAATTTATGTTTAAATAAAATGTTGCTTTTAATTTACAAGCAAAATTTTTGTTTGTGAGTGACAATAATTGTCGAAGCATCAAATAAGTAAATAATTGCTAAAGTTCCGCATTTTAATTTGGTAATGTTTATAAATACCTACTTTGCTGCGGAAAAAACAAAAAGTTTGACAACAACCTATGAACCTGTTTAATTTATACCACGGGATATAAACACTCCTTTCTAAGTATCACTGCTAACTAAAATTAATCTACACTGCATATTTATAAACACGAACCTAGAATTTATTAGTCCAAAATCACATAACAGGTCACACCTTACAAAACGATCGAATTATAAAGAGTCATCTAGACAAACTTTAGATGGGTCGCCTTTAAAAATAATCTGTTGAGAAGAGTTTACTCCTATTGTGATGGATCCCGAGTAAACACTCCAGGGCCATTCCTCGAAGGGCTTTGTACCAGCTTCGTTTCAAAACTTCACGGTTTTGGTGACCGAAACGTGACACTACTTCAACAATAATAATATCCGATATAGAATTTATTGTAATCAATTCAGGTGTTTTCTTTATTATTGTGGTAGTATCACAACACAGGGTTGGATAATTTTTAAGTCTTCGATTGTCAAAACTTTGAAAATGATTTGCTCAAATCAACAGTCGTAGATTATATGTATGTTGTTCTTTTATTTGATTTCAAATTGTTACAGATAATAAATATCAATTAATACACACATAACATCACGCCTGTGATCTCCGAAGGTTTCAGCAGAGATGTACATACGCCAGCACATCAAACTACCCGAAACTGTCAAATTTTCCCAATCGACTTTGAACTCTATGCTTTAGCGAAAAAGTTGAAAATCTATTAAAGAAATTGACAGGTTTTAGTAGCTTGATGTGCTGGCGTCTGTACCTACCTATAGAACACATTTTGCTAGTTATTTTTAAGTCCCATGTAATATGGGCCGAGCCTATTAATTGTCATCATCCGGGCACAAATACAGACTCCGAACTGCAACTGAGTAATGCCTGATGGAAAAACCCAATAACACTCGAC
Source organism: Luperina nickerlii (assembly GCA_963855955.1). Lineage (NCBI taxonomy): Eukaryota > Metazoa > Arthropoda > Insecta > Lepidoptera > Noctuidae > Luperina > Luperina nickerlii. The sequence continues at coordinate 5,994,527 of OY979677.1, read as the reverse complement.
CTGGCAATCAAATCCAGGACCTCATGCTTGGCAGTAGCGCCCGCGAACACTACACCAACCTGTGGTTCAACGCAAATCAACTTGTGGTTTTAACAAATTCAAGACTGCAACCCTCAAACAATTAATTATACAAGGTGGAGACGACTATACGATCAGTAAATTAAACTTCGATATTTGATTCCGTTCTCAGTCTGCATACAAAAAATCAATCAAATATATCCAATAGTTAAGCCACTATAGCTAATCAAAGATTGGCAAAACCTATTGTCGGCCCATCAGTACTATTTAGTTTGTATGAAAAAAAAAACACTTTTAAATTTCGATTCTAGGATATATTTGATAGTTTCAAAATACACTTATGGATCAGTATTGCCAGTGTTTTCATTTATTGTCGTATTGTCGTCTCCACATTGTATATTTGCTAACTGAGCAGTTCTAACTCAGCAACTCCAGCCAGTAACATGTTTTTGTCGTAGCACCTACCTACTATAAGAACCTACTGATATCTACTATCGTAAAGTCATGTAACACAAAATTTGCCTTTGAAAGCACACCAACTTTCAATGACTGCTGTCTGCTTGACCTATGCGTAGAAGTAATAAAATATGTGGGTCTGTGAAACCCTAATTTGCAGAGACCTCACTAATAACAAGAAACACCCTCTGTATCTCCGTCTTGAGTCCAGTATTTGGTATTCACAGTAACACAAACAGTCGTCGCGCTGTGCTGGGCGACCACTCGACAATGATCGCCGTATAAAAAGCTCATGTTTAACTTAATAACATCGGTGTCATAGAAACCTCTGTGGATATTTTAATCGTAAGGCTTTGTTACCGCCTCGGTGGTCTCTTGTTGGCGATAAACATTTTGATGGATAATTTTGGTTTGTATTTATAAATGATGGAATTCCGTAGTCATTACAAAAACAAATGTTCTCCTGTAGCTGTCGTTAATTAATGTTTTTATATGGTTTTTCTCTTTCCCTATGGTATAAGCATATATAGAAGACTTCAGTTGTAGGTACCTATCACTTACATTAAGACGGATTGAGAAACATGAGATTAACAAGTCTGATATGCAGGTCTGTAGCTTTTAGTTTAGCGTACACTGACGAGCAAATAGGCCTCCCCCAAATACTTCCAGGCATCCTTTCCTGAGACACTACGATCCAACCCTTGCGGTACGCGTCTAGGTCGTGTCGTCACCTCTTCTTGGGCTAGCCTCGGCGGCGCCGTCCATCCCCAGATAAGGGACATATTTTTAACCGACTTCAAAAAAGGAAGTTCTGTGTTAGTCCCGTATGTATGTATGTTTGTATGTCCGCGATTTTCTCAAAAACTAATAAAGCAATTTTGATGTTTCTTTCATTAACGCGATCTACATATTTTCAGGGAGGTTCGTATATAATACATTAGATAATTATTCTTATGTACACACAGCTTCATTAAGTGATTACCCCTCCAAAAGACATGTGCGTTCAAATCCGTGATAGGCCCAAGTTGGTTTTTGTATTTTGCAAAAACATTTTATTTCAATTAATTTATTGTTTTAGTGAATAAATAAGTTTAAGATAGTATTTATTTTTTTAAATTCTGTTTTTATTATTGTTTTTTCAATAAAACGTTAATACTTTTATTATTGCGAAAACGACAAGCAATAATAGGGTTAACATTTACGAACGTTTTATTCATCGTCTAAATAGACTAGAGGTTTCAAGACCGCTTGCCGTGCCTATGAGTGGAAGTTCAAATCATAGCCACGAAATGTGCTTTTTGTTCATTATAATTATTATTTTAATATATTTTTCTATTTTGTTTTAGTAATTATTTATAAAGAATTTAAAAATAAAGAAAAATAAAATACCTTAATAATCATATAATAATATTTATTATTGCTATTATTTAACAAAACTATGATCTTATTTTACAACAAAGATTTATTTTGATTTGATAATTTTATTTACAGTTATCATAATATACTATTTTGCCAACTGACACAATTGGGTTCCTAGACAAGTGGCATCCTATTAAGGTAAACGATAAAATAGTAAGCGGTAGAAATATTTTAGATTGACATAACCTAACGAAATGTCACGTGACCTGTCATGTCGTCTCAGCATACAAATTTGACATTTGACAGTCTGACAAGTGACATCGAAAGAGACAAGTTTTGAAGCGTTTGCAACTTGTCTAGGAACTAGAAGTTAGTTTGGCAGGATTACAAATATTACAATCATGAGCATAATAAGTGAATAAACATGTTATCAATAGATAATCAATTAACATCTCTTATTAGCTCATGATATCTACTTAGAATATTTTGCTATACAAAGTAAAATAGTGGAATCAAATGAGTTAAATGTCTTCGTTGTTTATTTTGTTGTCATATACTTAATTACTATAACTGCTATTTCTGGGCAAATCGCAATCGTTCTCTTCGATGCTCTTCTGTTAGACATATTTTGCAGGTCGATAACTGTGAATGTTCGCTGCGTGTAAATGTCTTCGAACCGTGGACAGAGAGATATTCCATGCCGTTGCGAACTGTAACGAGTGGATGTAAACGGCGGTGTAGTGTGAACCTTAACAATATCCGGATGATGTTCAGATTGGTCCGTATAGATCCCAGTAGTTCTCCGACCCATGGTCATTGTCTTAACATCGCCGGTTTCTTGAAATCTGCGCACCCATAAGCGCACCGTTTGTCTCTGTATAGAAAAAAATGGTTTTAAATAAGTTATTAAATACCACACACAAGATACCGCAAATAGCTCAACAAGAAAAAAATCGGAGAACACAATTAATATTATAATGAACTTACTGCTATGCCAAGCTGTCTCGCAATTCCTTTTATGCTCACTCACATTTTGTTCACACAGAACAACTATTTTAGTTCTCATAAAATCATAAATCATTTTAAAAATTAATGAATAAATCGTAGTCGTTTACTCTTCGCCGTTTTAAGTGAACGTATACATCAAACGTTATAGTTATAACTTGAGGGTATGGATTAATTTTATAAAGACAACGTAAGTAAGTAAAATTAATGGATACCCTCAAATTATAACATCTCTCGATTAGACATCCCACCTAAAGATAAAATGACTCAGACCATAGTAGATAACAATTTCAACGCAATTCATATGGGCTCGCTGGCTAGTTCGTCAAACTGCCGGTATGAGTATGACGACGTTCGGTGATGCGATGGTTCAAATCTGAGTCGAAACAATGGGTTCTTTTTGAAGTATTCTTTAGACTATTTGTAAGGAATTTAATGTGTAACATTTTAAAACTTGAGGGGTTAGCACATACTGACGCTGTCTGTACGAAGTTATATGCATAAATGTACTGCATCTCCGACATTTCTATGCGAATTTTGATGATTTTTCTAGTCGGTGTCTGCAATTCTTCAATGCACTTTAGCTTGGCACCGCTTGGCTGCAATTTAATAAGTATCTATGTATTGTTTTTAATGGATAAGGTATGCCTCAGGGTCCCATATAAATTTGATTAACTATGCTTAGGTAATAGTTTTGAGGTAGCTTCAATAATACGATTTTTTTTCCACTTAGTTTATATTGATGATGATTTTACTGATATCTACATAGCAAGTAGTGTTCATTGAATTGGTGTGGGGTAGGTACAACTAAAAAGTTTTATGGTAATAATTTTCATAATTGTACACTTTTTGTACACACGCTTCAGTGAATAAAAATCACACTGACATTCCCAAGGTCAGTCAAAACAAAAATTGCAACAGCACGCTTCAACCAAAGCCTCATCATAATCAGCTTCTGTTGCCTACATCCTGCCGCAGCGCCCGCGTCGCCCGCATCGGTCGCACACCGCATCAGTTGCGTCGCGTCCCGCCACAATTAAATGTGTCCACGCCACCGGCTCTCAATGCACCGCACACACATCAGTGCACGCCACGCCACGTTATTTTATTCACTAACATTTTATTTTATGCGACTCGTACGCGATTTGTATTTGATTCGTTATTTTGTTCCGGGGCCGTTGAGCCGGAAAACGCGTGACGTATTTCATTCGGTATTGTCGAATATTTTGTGCACGGTAATAAAGTTATGAGGTAATATTTTGTTAGATTTATTTATGTTGGTAACTGCGTACTGGAACATTTATCGGTAGGTAGTTTTCAGTAAGATTTTTATCGCTTTAATTGGGAATGAGAACGCAAATTGTACTATCTGGCGAAAAGCTTCATTGATTTCGTTATCCAACTAACGATGAAATTCTTATTTCATATAATCTACAACTAATTAATACTTTAAACTTTAATTTAAATGCCATTGAACCTCTTAATCTGAAGATTAGGTTATTTTAGCTACAGAAAGACTTAACTGTTTCCTTTTTAATAGAAAATCCATGTTAATCCCATAATCGCAGAAGAATCCGTTTTCAGCCGGTCGATTCTGTAAAAATCTCACCGTTAAAACTTAGGTGAAGTGAGTTTGGTTTTGCTAGGAATTGACACTGTTGACAGTTCACTCCACGCTCACTTCACCTAAGTTTTCACGGAGAAATTTTTACAGAATAGCACCGCAGTAGTACGAAAAACCCCTATATTATTTGTCCAATAGGTACTATGGAGCAAAGGAAAAATCTCGAAGCAAAACAATTCCACGGCTAGCGGCTGCACGGGTGCACGCACGGAGTTACTCCGCCCGTGTATTATACGCAAATCTAAGGTTACACGGAAATAAGACTAGCATTTCATGGTACGTGTCGGTCAAAAATTGTGTGGTGTTATAGGTCAAAAATTCAACCAACCATGATTTAATCTCAACAGCACGGATTTCAGCCAATGGCAAACAAATCCTGTTCCAGTATCGGTTCAAGTAAAATTTTTACGCAGTCACTCACTAAAATATATTCATCTGTATTTAAAGGGTTTGAACTTTATAATCCCACCACTGTCTCCAACAATTAATGTTTGGATATAATTTTTATTTAAGTAATTGTAATTGAAAAATCATTGACGAAATTGAGGTTATGAAATAAATCTCAATTGTCAAATGAACAAAATATTTTAAGATAGAGGATTTAAAATTCGAATTTTGGATTAAGTATTCAATCATATTTAAAACTAGCAGTGCCCCACGGTTTTACCCGCGTAAGTTTCGATCCCGTGGGAATATCGGGATAAGAAGTATTCTATGTGTTAAACCAGGAAATGTTCTATCTATGTGCCAATTTTCATCCAAATCTGTTCAACGGTTTACACGTGATTGAGTCACAAACATCCAAACATCTTCACAAACTTTCACATTTATAATACTAGCTTCCATCCGCGGCTTCGCTCGCGAGGTATGTCGATAAAAACTATCCTATGTCCTTCCCCGGGATGTAATGTATCACTCTGCTAAATTTTAGCGAAATCCGTTTAGTGGTTTAGGCGTGAAACATACAGAGAGACAGACAGACAGAGTTACTTTCGAATTTATAATGGATGGATCAGTAGGATAAAATAGGTACATAGTAGGATTAGAGTTTTAACATTAATCAAATCAAAGGTAAGTGGCACCACTATTTGGGATCCACTGCTACGTTGTTGTCGTTGTTGTCGTCGGCTTACATTTCACCACCATCCATCCATTCCATTCCATTTCATTTCCATTTGTCGGCTTGCATTTTTTTTTTACTCTTGGCACAGACAGACAGACAGATGGTCTGTTTGAAAAAGCCTATAGAACTATTCTATAGACCTTAACTTAACCTACCTAGGATTATAGGTAGCAATGAAATTAGTTCCCTTGGCAAATCTTGGATTATTATGGTCAGTGAATCGAATGATTGGAGCATTTACTTTTTCATGTGCCTCTCAAATAGGCAATGATTAAAGTATTATAAGATTTAAGGCTCCTGCAAACAGGCGCGATACGCGATAAAATAGCGCGCGACACCGGCACCGTAAGTCGCGCAACGAGCAGTGCCTTTGTGTTGCGCGCGATTATAACGCGTGTCGCGCCTGTTTGTAGGAGCCTTTATTGAAGGATAATTTTTATTTAAGGATGTAAGCAGGTAAATAAAGAAATTATACTTTAACCATTTTGCTGAGATAGCTCTGGCAGTACCCACCCATGAAGCGGCGGCCATGGCGGACTCACCCATGAAGTGTTCCGTAGCAGCAAACTACTTACTAGATCTCGTTCAAAACCAATTTTCGCTGGAAGTTTGCATGGTAATGTGCATCATGTATTTTTTTTAGTTTTATCATTCTCTTATTTTGAAGTTACAGGGGGGACACACATTTTACCACTTTGGAAGTGTCTCGCGCAAATTATTCAGTTTAGAAAAAAATTATATTAGAAACCTAATATCATTTTTGAAGACCTATCCATAGATACCCCAGACGTATGGGTTTGATGAAAAAAATATTTTGAGTTTCAGTTCTAAGTATGGGGAACCCCCAATTGTTTTTTTTTTCTATTTTTGTGTTTAAATCTTAATGCGGTTCACAGAATACATCTACTTACCAAGTTTCAACAGTTTCAACCTTATAGTTTCGGAAAAAAGTGGCTGTGACATACGGACGGACAGACAAACATACATGATGAATCCATAAGGGTTCCGTTTTTTGCCATTTGGCTACGGAACACTAAAAATCTTCAAGATCGTTGTGGTGCGATCGGCGTGAGTCCAATGTTGTTTTTAATATTATACCTTGGATGACTTCTATACTTCACACAGCCACCGGTCATACCGACTAACTAAAAGATTACAGCAACTTTTCCCATCATCACTCTCAACCCTCTCATTGCAACAAATTACAAAACTCACACATTTCTATTTGTGTTGCAAACACATCTGCCGTGGTGTCGTATGCCCTGGTTCCCTGAACCCTTGCGCTACAACAGCGCACGAGTGCGAAACCGCGGGCGGTCCACTTCAAACTGTTTGTATTGCTGGTGTTTAACTTTGAACTGACGAGTGGCGCCCTCTGCGTGTTTGTCTAAGATGTTGACCGCCCTATATCGCGCTGATGCCCGTGTCATGTGTTATGTCTTGCTTGGTTTGGTCTATATAAGATAATAGGTGCTCCTGGAGTTACTGAGACGGCTTAGGTAAAAAATACGTTATTATAGCAGCGTAAGAAAATATCCTGATTACTTTCCAACGTCAACGGATCTACCTAATTGATCATCAAGTTTCGATATCTGCTTTCCTAAGTTTTATTTGCGATCGACATATTCTTATCATATCAATAAGATGAAATAGGACGGGAGCACGACGGGAGCTAGTCCCTAAATAGCTTATAAAGGGATCGTCAGTATATCATCTGAAGTTGTTCTGCAGATATGTATATCAATCAAAAGCAAGTAGGTACCAACCTAACATAGTTCAATCGAAGAAACGTTTGTTAAAACTTTCTTTCATTTCGTCGATATTGTTACTTATAAAAGCGTTCATTCATTAAAAATCCAACACAATACACAATGTTGTCAATCAACGAGTCGATGATTTGTTATAAAAATAGTGTGAGAGCGCGGGGGGCACGGGGCCCGCCGGCGGCGGCGCGGCGCAGACGCACCCATTCACCTTGCTCAGCGAATCACACGCATTAACACCTATTAGGCCCGCGCCCTTTATCCTGGCGCACTGCCACGCAAAATACTACACTTTTCTTTTTACTGTTTATTGTTATCGTTTGTTTCGAGTCGCAAACCGTCCGTGCACAATGTTCCCGACTGCCCGCCGACACGGCTCGGTAAACGCTTTCAAGTGTCCAAAAGCGGTAATTTGCTTCATTCGCTCATTGTTGACGCTAAAAGTCGGCCTTTGTCGACACTTGACGGAATTGGGAGCGTTTAGATTCGAGCGGGCAATTCGCGGAGAGTGGACGCGTTTTATCGTCAGCCGAACATCCCGGTCACTCTACCCTCTCTCACCTCAATGGCTGCCTAATGGAAGCTTTCAGCTCGTGTTTGAAAAGGTTTTTTCTCTTTTAAATAACGTAGTACCTATCCATATAGGTCTCTACTACAATGGTTGAGTGTGTTTTGGATAAAAGCTGACAAAATATTCCCACCAAGCCAATTTAATTACAATAAACTCGACAGTTAGTAGTACTATTAATTATGACAGATTCTTTGAATACTCATGAGTGTATTACACACTATATTTTAGTACAGGAGAAGAGAGTGAAAACTGCTAAGAATCATGATATCATAAGGGAAAACCCTTAAGGGACCACGCAGATAGTATCGCGTATTCAATCAATTCCAAAATTAGTCTCAGGCACTTTTAAGTCGTCAAATTTATTCATTCCATGCAAAAGAGCAAACAGTTATTTTGTGTCCATATGGATTGAGGAGCCATGTTTTATATTTAAACGCTGATACTACTAATATTTAGTAGTAAATTAGCCGATTTTGTAGGATCCTGGAATTTGTAGTAAATCACTTAAAAGTTAGCGGTCGTTTAAGGTAGTACCCGCGTTAAAATATGAGACATGGCTCCTCAGTCCAGACGGACACCAATTATTTAACTTTTTTTATATATTTAATAGGTATTTCTAGAACTAGAAATACCTAAATTCCTAGTTTTAAATATCTCGATAGGAGTCAAGAAAGTACAATTTCAAAATCTTAGCACCAGCTAAATGCACAAACATAAAACAGCACGCCATGTTTAGGCATCACATCGTACAAATATAAAACAATAAAGGCATCAGCACACGGTGGCACGTTCATTAGTGTACCCGACGCTGGGGCCCGACGCCCGCCGTGGGCCCCTACGCCCGACGCCCGGGGGCCATTACGTCCCATTTACATGCGTTTACCGGCTCCGACGGCCCCTCTCCCGCTCATTGGATTACTTGTATCGAAGCTGCCCGATTAGATTTGATTAGTGGAAGAACATTGTCAAACTATGCAGTTATTTGATGCTAAATGATAACATTAGAATTGCTATTTCTTCTGCAGTCATCCATCAAAATATCCCTTGTTCGTTATAGTAGCTAACGATGTATATTATAAGTTACTTATACATAATAACATTGGTAGCTGGAGTTATCCACAAAATTATCGTATGGTAACCAAACACAACTCCTTTGCTGTCTTCTTCTATATAGGTAAATGTCCCTAGAATATTCTGACCCTTTTTATCTTCTCCTAAACGGCCTAAAACGAACGAAGAACGCCTGGAACAGTACCTACCCTACCTATACCATTTGGCGTATTATATACAGTAAGGCAGTATGGAAAGAGAAGAATTAAATTGACTTTTCCAAATATCCACTTGTAGAGGGCTATTCGTCTGAGCCATTTGATTTAAAAGGTATAATATAACATCGCGCATATATTCCCCGAAGGGTGAGGCACAGGTCTACCTACCAGTAGTTCACACCCAAATTTCGTCTGTTATGTTTATAAGGTTTGTTAAAAGGTATATTTAAAGGTACTTCTAATGTTAATGACAATTGAATCTGTTTCGATTTTTTATGTGTAGGTACGTACTATTTATCATTTTATCCAAAATATTTTCCCGACATGCAATCCCAAGAATAATTCAAAATATTATTACGCAACCCAAAAACTTGCTAAACAAAAAAACCTCACCATTCTTCTCATTGTGGTAACACTAAAGGATTAAATATTAACATTGACAGTAACAATGCAAAGGAAAACATCGTCATAAAATTATTTATCAATGATTTTATCTATGGCTAATCCCAGCTTACAGCTCAACAATGGACTTAGAAGAAATTATTCAGGAAGTTGACGCATTGGTCCCTTCCCTCGCGCACCTACAACCTGTTCTGGCTCTAATGCTTTTGTTACCATGATAAGAATTTGTTTTTGAGGAAACAGAGATTGTAAATACCTTGACTCAAATATCTTAAGTCAGAGATGAGAGTATTTCACGCAGTACAAGATTCATAAGGAGGTGAGGTACAGGAAACTGATTGACTGTGTGATTGTGCAGAATTGTGTGGAGTATCTAAGAGAAATGTGAAAGTGAAATGAAGGAAATTAACCACAATAGAACGCGTAAAGTAACATCTAGATTCTAGATAAATCAGACTAGGTAGACATAAAGTAATTTTAAACAAGGTTCGATTTCCAGCTCGTGCAAAGTGTTATTGGGTTTTTCCATCAGGAATTTCTCAGTAGCGGTCTGGAGACTGGATCTATGTCCGGTTAATGGCTCGCACCTATTACATGGGACTTAAACATATAGGTACAGGGTGTTTGGAAGCTGAGTGCAAAGCTTTAAGGCTCCTGCAAACAGGCGCGACGCGCGACACGAATTAAATCGATTAAATCGCGCACGACACAAAGGCACCGCTCGTTGCGCGACTTGCGGTGCCTTTGTGTCGCGCGCGATTTAATCGCGTGTCGCGCATGTTTGAAGGAGCCTTTAAGGGAATGATAGTTGACCTACACCATTTGGAGCCATACATGTCTTAGACGAAGTACCTATCTTTTTTATTGAAGTGAAAACTTCTTTAAGCGTGTTGGGCATTTTTTGAGATGGGAAAAAACCATTGAACTCGTGCCACTGTTACCGTAAGCGACACCGTGCGTGTTTTGTTTATAAGATTATTAAAAAAATACCCGCTTCGGATGTGTTCGGCTGTCCTCGGGATGTACTCGGTTTTAATGTACGATATGGCAAAGTATGCTGTTTGTGTTTTATTTTCACTTCTGTGGGCACTCCCGGAGTGTCACTGATTTTTTTTAACTGCAAACTTTTAGCCAAAAATAACATACCAACTTAAACTGCGAAAAACGTAAAAAAACATACTTCGTCTAAGACTTTTATGGCTCAAAATGCTCCAAATGGTGTCAACTATCACCTCCTTAAGACTTTGTATCCAGCTGCCAAACACCCTACATAACTGGCGGTAATACTATATAGGTATACACTTTAGTACTATAGGTAAGTAAATCATTGGCTAACCATTCTTTAAAAACAATCGTGATGATAAGTATGTATTAAAATACACGTAGGCTTCAAAACATTTTATGAAACTCACACAGTTTTAAAGATCAACTTAGGAAGGATTTTGAGGAAGCAATTTAGTTAAATCAGGACTGATTAACAATCGAAACTAAAACACAAATGTTCCAATCACTTCCAATTGATATTATCTATATCTATTTGTTATAAAATAAAAGAACAACATACAGATACTACAGCCAATTCTCGTTTGCATAGCACACAGTTTGTTTGGCTAACCACAGAGCAGCAGAATCGCAAATTCGTTGTATGAGCGGCGGTGTCAAGATATCGGCTGCAAATTACAGGCTGAGACTACACGTCCGTCCAGTATGATTGACACCGAATCAGAACCGACGCTGCTTTAATTAAATAACTAAGTACCACTTACACCGAAGAGCAAATAGTAGCCGTGTGTTGGAGCATTGGAGCCTTATATTCTGTTAATGTTTTAATGTGTTTGTTTGTCTGTTTTGTTCGAGAGATTTTGAGACTAAACTGCTAAATCGACGTTGCCGAAATAATGTAAAAATGTAGCTGGAAGTTGAATAAACTTTATGTAATAAAATTAACTTTATATACTTACAATAACATACCATAGCAGAGGAGAAGGGCAGGTGATTGAATTTGTGCATATCTATCCTGATGAGTTACGCTAGTAAATGAGCCCCCAGACGTAACAACAATAAAACTTCTATTGTGTCTCATTCAGTGATCCTTCCTTCAACCGATTAATAAATGACTAAGGAAACTTTTCGATGGTTGGATTATAAATCACATACTGCAGCTAGCTACTAGTATGATTTATTTGAAGAACACTTCTATGAGTAAAATCCTAACTTATTTTAATATTATAAATGCGAAAGTAAGTTTGTTTGTTTGTTATGCTTTCACGCTGAAACGGCTAAACGGATTTGGATGAAATTTGGGACGTGGGTAGACCATGACGTGGAAAAGGACATAGGTAGGCTACTTTTAATCCTCCTATACCACACAACTAACATTACACTCACGAACACGAGCACACACCTCTATCCCATTCACACCCTCACTTTTTACTTTTTATTTATTACTTTTTTATTTTTTCGATACCTGCATCCATCCATCCATGCTCAAATAAATCTAATCGTCATCATCAATCAGATCAGATTAACATCGACACTCGAAATCTAAGGTCCATCATTTATTTAGTTCAGATCGATCGAATCACTGTCTCCTAAGATACAGGCCATCCCTAGTTTAGGAGACAGGGTTAGCTTTTTTATGATTATATATACAACTATTTTTCTCCCATTGTGTCCATTGTTAGTTGATTAAGCTTTAGCATGTAACTCCTTTACATACCTGTGTCTATGTATATTTTTGGATCAATAAACTTATTATTATTATCACAGACGAAGTCGCGGGCAACAGCTGTTTTAAATAAACATAGTATTACGCTTGTATTCTCCAGGTAAATAAATACATTTCAAATGGAAAACCTAATAACACTGCACGGCTTGGGGATCAAAGCCCACGTTCAGAAGGGCACTAGATTAAGTTATAAGGCTCTCGCGCATGTGCGGTTGAACTGCGATAGTTACACTGAATACTTTTGAACCTTTATCTACATTTATCTAATACTAGCAGCGCCTCGCGGTTTCACCAGTATAAGTGTCGATCTCGTGGGAATATCGTGATAAAAACTATCCTATGTCCTTCCCCGGGATGCAATCTATCTCTCTGCCAAATATTATCGAAATCCGTTCTGTGGTTTAGGCGTGAAAAGGTAGCATACAGACAGACACAGACAGAGTTACTTTCAAATGTATAATATTGGTATGGATAAGTTTGAGAAAAACGACAAACGAGAGTTGTTTCTCCAAGACTATATTAAAGACAAAAACTGTTAAGAGGAAATGCGGGTGGTCGTTTCTCCATAGAAACGCTCTCGCCTGTTTTCTTTCTGGTAAATGACCATAAAGCAATGATTTTCTTACAGAATAATAAATATTACTTACTTGTATGTCCCTGTTTTCCTTTTTGATGATACCTACATTATTTTTATAAGCACTAGAAAAATGCTGATTTAAACCGCTGTCAACAGAGACCCAGTGTACAAATTTGACAACTAATAATGAAAAAAGAAAAACATAGGGACACAGTATGCATAGTATCCATCCTTCTTATTCAGTTTATGAAATATCTTTTAAATTGGTTCAATATTGGAGGAAGAAATAGGCGAGAGCCAAACCTCGAATTACGACATTTTACTTAGGCTTTTTCAACAGTCTCTCCGCCTTCATTTCCTCTTAAGTAGCTACTACGTTTTTTTCGTCACAAACATTGTTACACCACGCTTTTAAAGTTTCTCATTAGCTAAAAATTCTTACTACTAAATCAAAGTATTAACAAGAAGGATCGTCGACCATCGTAATTAAAGTACGCTTACAGTATCTAAGTAGGTACTGACTATGTAGATAAAGCAACTAGATAGGTATAAAATTAGGTATACTTACCATCCTTTAAGAACAATCTTTTAGGAATCGCGCCCAAGTTAAATGAAAAATAACCTCATAAAATGTGCTTAAAAGTAAAATATTATTTAACATTTCAAATTAAATTTACTCTGGAGATTGGTATTCTTTTAATTTATCTATTTATATCGTCGCGTACCTATCAGTCAATCCAGATACGGTTGATATGGGTTACATGAGAAAGCAGAAATTGGTAATTTTAACAAAACGTTCATGACAACATCAAGATGTTGAATCTAATCGTAGAACACCCTTTTGGTTTGTTACTTTTGTAATTCAAGATACAATTGTTATCTTTGAATCTGTTTATTTCCTTAAATTGTGATTATCGCGATTACCTATTTAAACCACCTACCTATGAATTACGTAACCATATCATTATCTTTTAAAAAATAACGATAAATGATGATAATGATATTATTTCTGTGTAGTTTTATACAACACTTTTACATGTCAATATCTAAAAACTAGATGTGGTCGGTGTTTCCTATCTGACGACTCTGGAAAGAATTACCGAATACTTAATGATTATTCGTTATTAATTATTCATTAAATAAATATTTATGATGTTCTGAAGGTTCGTACATTTTGTTCATAACGTCTACACGGCTAAACAGTAAAATTTTCCCGAAACTATGAGAGTAACTTAATTATCAGTAAAAACCAGACCGAAAGTACCTACCTACCTACTTCTTTGTCAAAAATATTCTTTTCTAGTTAAACTTATGTAGTTTGTTAGACATTTGTTTTCTAAATACAAGTTCACACGAGAGAAAATTGGTGTTAAATCCATGAATCATCCTAATTCTGACTAGTGTTGGTAGACAGACAGCTTTAAATACTCGTATTACTGGGTACTTAGCCGCTAAACAATAGATGCTGGTGTGGGAAACAATGTCTATAGAAATTAAACAATTGGAATTTAAATATGTCTACAAACTAGGCAATACCTGTGTTGTAAAGTAAATGTAATTAGCAAATACCTGTTACCTTAATTAGTTTGAAAAAAAAAACTAAGAAACACGCTTCAATTTATTTTTGTGTACGAAACAGGTGAATAAAATCTAATGAGCACACGCTCTTTTACTAGTAGCCATTTTTCAAGGGTTTATTGAGCTGGAAGGTGGGTTACGGACCCAATTAGACCACCTCAATGGTACCATACTAGTGTACTGTCTTCGAAATTACATACCTATATTTGCAAAGTTCCAAATGGATACGACCATTAGAAGTTGGTGAAATTCGGATTCCTAGATTTTCTTACAAATACACACTCAGGTTGACGATTAGTCTATAAAAAAGATAAATTCCTATATACAGGAGTATCTGAAACTCTATATACAAGTTATGAATTATATTACCCTGAATTAAATCTTCTAAAAGTTTATACCTATACTAGCGACACGCCCCTGCTCCGCAGGATACTTGCGACTTAACAAAACATCGTGATTTTTTTATTTTATGTAAGTTTAATATTAATGTACAGACGCCAGCACATCAAGCTACCCGAAACTGTCAAATTTTCGCAATCAACTTTGAACCTTATGCTTTAGCGATAAAGTTGAAAATCTATCAAAGAAATTTGACAGATTGTAGTAGCTTGATGTGCTGGCGTCTGTACCTAACATATAAACCTTCCGAAATAAATTCTCTAAGTTGGTGATGGTGAAACTCAATAAAATCTATTGTCTAGTTTAGAAGAACAAGGCCGTATAAAACGGACACGATAACCACCTTTATTTTCAACATGTTTGGATTGTGAATTTAAAACGCAATGTAATAATCATTTACATTCCCCATAAAGAAATAACTCAATTAACCCACTATGTCCACGACTGCAATTAACTTCCACGACTGCCCTTCTTTGCTTATGATTACTTGGTAAGTATTAGTCATACTTAAATTAGTCCATTAGGTATAATATTGGAAAACATGTAGTTTTTTCCGGCGATTCTTCTCAGAGTAGTCAGATAGGAAACGCCGACCTCGTCAAGTTTTTAAAATATGATTGACGTATAAAAGTGCTTGTGCAAAACTACTTACAGAAATAAAATCAATTATCATAATTATTTTATTCGATGATTTTCTATTACTTATTGATTCTGTAGGGTCTATTGTATTGTGTCGAAAAATTACCTTCTCAACATTATTTTTATAAATTGGACACATATTATCACAACAAATATCTAAACTTTGCCTATTTTTCTGGCAAAATAATAATTCTGCTGAATTATTTATAGTTCTATTCCTTGTGTATTTTGTAAGTACCCAGAAATTGTATCTACAAGGTTTTAATAAAACCTAAGCTTGGGAAATGAATGAAGTTTTGCGAATGTGTTATCATTGTTTTGTAGATCGCCATTTAGTTTTTTATGTAGATGTCGGTATATTGATAAAAGTTTTGTATCTCATTGATTACTGGTAGTAAAACTTTCTTATGTGGGTGAATGTTAAAAATATTCTCGTTTGAATGAATCGTTCGATTAGCTGTAGTAACTTGATGGTTCCTTTGTAAATAAAACATATAGTTAAATTATAATTTCTATTTATTCGGAGATTTCATAGAATTGTTATTATTATTTTAATTGATTAATGTCATCTAGTAAATAAACAACAGTATGTTTACATGTTATATTAACAACAAAGAGTAGACAACATCACTTTACGTATTTACAAATAAGAGCTAGGAGACTATCTACATAGCTTGGTCGTTCTCAGACTTTATCAATAAATCGCTTATTATACCAACTATCACTGTTCTACATATACAGTTTTGAGTAGAAATAATACTTATAAATTCAATTTTTACAATCATTTACACCTAGAGTATTATTATAGACCATAGATCTATGATTATAGACGATAAAAGAAGAACTGAAGGAAAGAATAGAAAGAACAGAAAAATTCGAAAGAAAAGAGTTCAACGCGTCTACACAGAGTAGATAAAATACAGATAAACGTAGATTTACACGAGGATATCACTAGGCAACGATAACGTACCGACGGGATACTTAATACTGGTTATTCACATGTTTGTACAATACGCACAGTCGTCTAGGTGTCGGGCGGGCGCTGCTGGTCGGGACTGGGCGGCGCCGGCGCCAGCGCGGAGCGGCGCAGCTGCTGCAGCAGCGCGGGCTCCAGCGCCGGCCACCAGCCGCCCAGCAGCGGGTAGTGCGCGGCTGGCGCCGGCAGCGCGCGCGCCTGTCCATGCGCCTCCTCCTCGCCGCGCTCCTCCTGGTCACTCGCCACCACGTCGATGTCTTCTTCCGGCTCGTCTTCACAACTACTGTCACGTCGTTGACGTTTCTCAGGCGCGTCATCCGGCGCCAGCAATGAAGCCACATCAAACTGCCTCTTCCGCGCCTGTGCTCCGCCGGGCAGCCGGCCTGCTCCCCAGAATGGCAGCGGTAGCGCCGTCGGTGGTGGCGATTGTGGCGGAGGGGACGGCGAGTCCTCACCATCATCGTCAACTGCTAATCCCATGTGTTTTCTCACTTTCCTTTGAGCTTTGCGTCTTCTGAAGTCTCCTTTGCGGAAGTCTTCGATGTTGGCTGGGTGGATAGCCCAATAGTGGCCTTTCCCGTTGGCTGACCTTCCAGCTTTAACGAAGCAATCGTTTAGGGACAAATTGTGTCGTATTGAGTTGCGCCAGCCAGGTCCACGGGAGCGGAAGTACGGATAGTTATCCAGGATGTGCTGGTAGATATCTGAGAGGACTAGTTTCCGATCTGGCGAGCTGAGGATCGCCATAGCAATGAGGCCGATGTAGCTGTGCTGCGGCTTCGGCTCCTCGGGCTGCAGGACTCGTTGCTGCAGCAGTGACATGGAGAGCGCGAGCCGGGGCCCGTAGGGCGCGTAGCACGGCGCCACGGATGGCGGGTACAGGCGCAGTCGCTCGGCGACTGCATAGTTGTACAATTGCAAGCGATAGTGGTCGAGAGCCGCGGCGGTCACTGTTGGCGCGTCCTTCCC
Source organism: Luperina nickerlii (assembly GCA_963855955.1). Lineage (NCBI taxonomy): Eukaryota > Metazoa > Arthropoda > Insecta > Lepidoptera > Noctuidae > Luperina > Luperina nickerlii. The sequence goes on along the minus strand of OY979677.1, from coordinate 5,977,072 downwards.
GAGCGGCCAGGAGCCTCCTTCGGCGCCGCTGCACATGTTGCCGGCCGGAGAACGTGTCGCGGAGTGCCGGCGGCGGCTGGCGGGCGCGGGCCCGGGCCTGCAGGGGGCGGGGGCGGGGAGCGAGCCGCACTGGCCAATCAGCGCGTCGCCGCTACTTGTATACGTGTTTTTGTTTAGCGACGCCCCACTCCAGTGGCTTTGCAACTCCACGCGCCCTGCCTTGAGGCTACTAGTACTGGCTGCAACAAAATACTTAGACTCGGATTAACTCTCTCATGAATCATTCGTTAGTTTATTGTTTCCAATAACATATGATACAGCTAATACTGTTCACTACCCACAAAAAAAAAAAGCTAATACTGTTATAATGGTCAATGGCATTTCATTAAAGTTTAGTTAGGTTTTTATCAAATGCCATTTGGCGTAGGTACCTTAATAAGGAAGTGGGTTAGGTAGTCCATTTCACTACTCAGCATAACAGTATTGCACTAGTCATGTCTTCTGAATGTCACAAAAGTGGTGGAAGTCTTAAGACGTCGTGTATATCGGCAGGTTGCTGTAGTAGGCCTTTGTAGAAAGAAAGACGTTAGAATCAGACTATAGGATGTGATGAACTGAAAGCTAGACTACCACCAGCAAGGTACGATTTATGATGTCACCAATGGTATACCTACACATCTAAGCTCTCAGCCTCCTTGGGAAGTCATTGAAATCGGCTAGTTGGCATCATCGTCGATAGCAGCGTTAATTACCTAATCATGTTTCAAAATTATAAAAACAAATAAGTGTTACAAAATTAATAAACACTTTATGATCCAATAAAGCGGCATTATTTATTAGGTAGGTACATATATTTCCTGAAAAAAAAAATTATGTTCATTTACACAAAAATTCAGCTGAATATTCGACACATTTGCTGTCGGTACGCTGCAAAACCGTTACAAATGACAACTTCGTAGCGAGTGCTTCCCTGTTATTTCAGAGATATCACAACACGCAACAACACATTACTTCTCAGGAGGCGAGCGAGAAAGAGATGCAGATATAAAAATACTCCACCCCTCCGCGTCGGACAGGGACAGAGGACCGTGCAACAGTTTCACATATCGCTGTGATGCGAACGCGGTGACTTGTGTCCACATGAACTTACAGCTGAAAACATACCTTATTTCACTTGAATAAGGTTGAAGTTATGGTATTGGTATTGGATCCTTAAGGCGTTGTTGCAGTAGTGAATAGGCAATGAAAATAAAGAGGCTCGAAGAGCAAGCGTGGCGGCGAGTGCGAGTAGGGCAGCGAGCGATATCGGTGTAACGCAACGTTCCGACAATGCAGTTGCCGCCCATTTAAATACGCCATTTTGTTTACTGTCTCCACGGCTTGTGCTTTTGTGTTTTATACAGAAAGCAGTGTTTTGTGGAATAAGTAAATTACAGGAAATATTTACTCGTTTCAGCGTAGACAATGGATACGGGTGCTACGCCGTAGACGCTGTCGATTTGCTAATCGATTTTGTTTGGTGTTGATAATGTCTTTTACTTTCTTTTCATATTATCCTTGCTTCATCTTATTTTCTATATTATTTTTATTTAGAAAGAAGTCGATTGGATATCTAAAATAAAAAGCGTTGTAAATAATGTTTATAGGATTTTGCACAAATTGCATAAATGTTGCTGTTTATCAATATCGAACTGGATAAAAACGTTGATAAATAATAACGAATCTCCAGCTTCGATTTACTTTTTGGTAGGGATGGCCCTGCGAATCAATAATTAATTTCTTTGACGTATTTTTTTCCTTATTGCCCGATTTTTGTGTTAAAATAAAAAAAAAACTGGTTAGAAAAACGACTTTAAAATTATGGGAGTTGGGTACCTTTTTTCTTTTAACAAAGTATGAAAGTACAGTCGGCAACTAATTTACCAGACGCGATCGCATCCTCGTACGGAGCGCACGTGTTATTATTTGCTTATTGTTTCTGTCCGTCGCGAGCCGATAAGTGGCTTGGTGTCGTGGTCGTTTTATAACGTGTCGTAACGGTGGTAGTTAACGATGACTGAGGAGGCGGGCCCGCCTGAGGAAGACATGGAGGAACCCTATTGTCGTTTGGACGAGGCCTTACCACCTGGACAGCTGGACTATGGCGTGGACAGCATGCAGCTGGCGACGAGTGAAGCAGAGAGTGACGGGGAACCGGAACGCAGCTACAAGCGAGGGAGGGAAGAGGCTAGTGAAGAGGACAACGAGGAGTGGACGGAGGTGAACTATAGGAGGACCAAGAGATTATCTACGGAGGACATACAAATAAGTGTTGTGTGCAAAGAAAGGTTTCCGAAACAATTCGCCTTAGCAAAGTTATTAAAATCATTTAATATTCAAGGGGTAATGAAAATTAAATATGCGAATCCTTACAAATTATTGGTTAATTTTAGAACAGAGACACATGCTGAGAAATTTATTTCGTGTGAAGGGCTTAAAGAGATCGGCTGGAATAGTCAAAAAACGTGGGAAGTGGGAATATCATACGGAATTGTTAAGGACATTGACATCGATTTGCCGGAAGAGGAGATGCTAAAATATATAAATAGCTCCGTTCCTATATTCTCACTAAAACGGCTCAACCGAAGAAGCACAAATAACGACGACGGCTGGGTGCCGAGCGAGTCTGTCAGAATAGGTTTCATTGGGTCTCACTTACCAGCATTTATTTATTTGTGTGATTTAAGAATTAAAGTAGATCCATACACGTTTCCGGTTACCCAATGCGCTAAGTGTTGGAGATTCGGCCACTTGAAAAAACTGTGTCCAGCTAATAAATTTATATGCCCTAAATGCGGAGGTTCACACGAAAACTGCGAAACCACATCTTTTAAATGTGTAAATTGTGGCGACAATCACATGGCGCTTAGTAAGTCTTGCCCGAACTATCTAAAAGAAAAAAGAATTCGAGAACTGATGTCCGAATTTAATGTTACGTATCGCAAAGCTACTTCAATGTACGTCCCCACTACTTCGAGTCAACACAGTAGCTCAGCCAGAGCGCCTGCGCCCACTCTCGCGCACCCACCGCTGCCGCCCGCACCACCCGCCACGCCCCTCATTAGGGACAGTTGTGACGCAATCGAGATCAATGCAAATGCAGAACCGGTTTCTCAACCATTATCGTCCAGTACATCGCGCTTTACTTCATATGCTGAGGTTGTATCAAACAATTCAAAAAAACAACGTTCTCGTAAGCAGAGAAACGAACGCACCTGTGAACGGGATTTATTCGAGAACGGCTGCGTCGAGAATAGTTCGTCCGACGATGAGCCTAATGTTCAAGAGGTTAATTGTAATTCGGAAAAATTGGCTTCATTTGAGATTATGATACAAAAACTAAAGGATATATTATTTTTGAAAAGGGTAAATCTGGTTGATAAAATTAAAAACATTGGTAAAACATTTATAAGTTGGATTGTTAATTATATATACTCACTATTGTCAGACGTATCAATCCTTAAGAATATTGTTGAACTTTTCAATGGATAGGTATAATAATAATGTACTTAATTTTAATATTATGCAGTGGAATTCACGTAGCCTTTTGAACAAATTGACTTCTTTTAGGCAGTTGCTGGTCCAGGAGAAAATACATATAGCGGCAATTACTGAAACCTGGTTTGACCCTGAGTTTAATTTAAATATTTCCAATTATTCTGCATTTAGACAGGACAGGGATAGTTCGTCTGAGGGAGGGGGAGCCATGTTATTAGTTCATAAATCTATTAAAACAGAACGTATCCAAATTAATGTCAACCCTCTCATAGAAATTGTTTGTATTAGAGTTTGGAACTGTGGTAAAATTAAATATGTTTTATGTATTTATTGCCCCAGTGATGTTCGCACTCAACAAAGCGATTGGGATAATATTTTTTCATTTTCGGTGAGAAACACATTGATTTTGGGGGACTTCAACGGTCACCACACAAACTGGTCCTATAAAATTGATACAAGGGGCAATCAGTTATATCAGTCTAGCTTAGATTACGGATTTATCTCCTTGAATGACGGATCGACTACGCGTTTTCAATTAGTACAGGGTATCTTAAGGGAGACGTCACCCGACATATCGTTTGTGTCTACCGATCTGGCGCTTGATTTCCAGTGGCATACAATGAACGAGTCATTAGGAAGCGACCACGTAATGATAAAAATTTCTGCTAAATTACAAATAGATATTATTAAAATTAAAAAACGAAACTTCAAAGCAGCCAACTGGAAACTATACTCAGAAAAGCTTGAAAATAAATTTAGTGACATATTGTTACCTAATGACTGTAATTATCCACAAGTCGCGTACGATTCCTTTATAAATATACTCAATGATGCAGCTGAGTCCAGTATTCCATATATTAAGTTCTGTCAAGTGCCGGAAAGTAAATTCACTCCTAAACCGTATTGGAGTGCTACTTTGTCAAGATCTGTTGCGATTCGTAGACTAAGACTAGCGCAGTTTAGACGCAACCCCACCCCAGATAATTTGGATTTACTTTCTGACTCCATCAAAGAATCACAGAGACTCATACGCGGGGCTGAACGTGAGGGTTGGCATAAGGTGTGCGACTCCGTTGACGAAAACACTTCCTCTTCTGAGATGTGGCAGAAATTGAAGTGGATTAAAGGTAAAAATAGAACTCAGAATGTCCATATTAGTGTAGAAAAAGGAAATTGTCTTTTAAAAAGTTTATGTCCCGATTTCGTAACTCCTAGTGAACCTCAGTTTCAGCGATGCGAATCAGTCTTGGAGATGGAAATATCCCTACATGAGATGGAAACCTGTATTAAAAATAAAGACACGGCTACAGGTTCGGATGAAATTTCTTACTCCATGATCAAAAAACTACCCCATAGAGGTAAATTATTTTTATTAGCCTTATTTAATAATTTTTTTAAAACGAACTTTGTCCCCACACAGTGGCGTAACATTAGTGTTGTGCCCATACCAAAACCCGGTCGTGATCCAAATTTACCTTCGTCCTTAAGACCTATTTCATTATTATCCTGTATTTGCAAAATTTTCCATAATATTTTATGTAAGAGACTGGAGTGGTTTTTTGAAAAACAACAGTTATTTTCGGACAGAACTTTTGGTTTTAGGAAAGCTAAATCGTGTATAGATAATTTAGGATTTTTAGTTAGTCAAATTCAATCTAGTTTTACTAAAAATGATATTATAGTCGGTTGTTTTCTGGATATAGATAATGCCTATAATAACGTGGATTTATCATCGCTATTATCTACATTGGAATATTATAAAATAGGCCAGAAACTTTGTTCATACATTTGGAATTTCTTAAGCGAACGATATGTTAGCATACGTTTACAAAACCAAATTATTACTCGATCTTGTGGGCGGGGCTTAGCACAGGGTGACCCCTTATCCCCTCTTTTATTCAATATAGCATCCATAAATATCTGCAAGTTAATTCAAAATGTGCACATAATGCAGTATGCTGACGACTTCGTTCTATTTACATCAAACAAAAACATTAACGATTCGGTTTATCAGTTACAAACGGCCCTTAATACGATGTGTTCTCTGTTATTAAAACTCGGTCTTGATCTTTCCCCGTCTAAAAGCAAAGTTTGCATATTTAAAAAAAGGCCATCCCGTGAAGAAATTTGTTTGAAGGTGAATGGAGTTAATTTGCAGAAAGTCGAATGTGTGAAATACTTAGGGTTGTGGTTGGATCGCGCACTAAGGTGGGGAAAACATTTAAACGAAATACGTGAAAAATGTTCCAAATATTTAAAGATTTTACAAGTGCTGGCAGGCTCGGGGTGGGGTGTGCATCCTAAACATTTGAGGAAAATTTATATAGCGATTATTCGTAGTCGAATCGATTACGCTTCCTTTCTATATGGGGATGCTGCTAATTCACACCTTATCAAGTTAGACCGGATTCAGAACCGAGCGATGCGCATCATTGGGGGATTCATCAGAACAACCCCTATCCACGTGATGGAAAGTGAGTTATCACTAATGCCACTTAAGAATAGGAGACAGTATCTGTGTGGAAAATCGTGGCTTAAAATCAAATCATTAAAAGATGATAAGACTATAGGTTTGATTTCGGAGCTCTCGCGACGTCTCTCTAATCGCCGATGGGTAAGGAAAAAGTGTCCTTTATTGATTGAAACGCATAATAGTTTAAAGAATACGCGAATGACAATTAGTTCAAAATTAGAAATGTTCTCGTTAGATACGTGGGTTAGTAACATAAATTTGCCCCAATATATATTAGTTAATATGGACCTAATTAATAAAGTCAAAAGAAACTATAAATCCAATGAATTATTACAGAATTTTGAAAATATGTGTAATGAAAAATTTCATAATTTATATAAAATTTTCACGGATGGTTCCAAAGATACTAACGGATCGGGAGCTGCCTTTTACGACCCACAGTTAAATCAAGATTATAGGATTAAGATTGTCTTTGGTCTCTCTATCATGCATGTTGAATTAATCGCTATTAAAGCGGCTTTAACACATTTACTTACTATCGATTTCGATAGGTTTGTAGTTTTTACTGACTCAAAAAGCGCTTTGCAACATTTGGCTCGCTGTACCTCGAGTTGTCGAGGATTCCCGATTGCCTACACGATTATTCAACTCATGATGGAACTCCAGGCGCAATCAAAATCGGTCTACTTGCAGTGGATACCTTCACACTGTGGAATTGAAGGTAATGAAAGAGCAGACGCCCAAGCTAAAGAAGCTGCGATAGACGGTGTCGTAGCCTCATCTCTCCCTTTCTTCACAGAGTGTGTACCGTTAGTCAAAAATAGATGCTACTCAGTCTGGAAAGAATACTTTGATGAAAGATCGAGAGAAGTGGGTATATGGTATAAGACCATACAACCACAGCCTTTGTATTGTCCCTGGATTGGCAACAGTTTGAATAGGTTCAGTTTGGTCATAGCGTTGAGACTACGCTCCGGACACATTCCACTTAATAAATTTGCTCATTTAATGGGTAAAATTCAGTCACCAAATTGCACAGAATGCAATACAGCTGAAGATCTATATCATATCTTGATGGAATGTGTCCGGAACGAGTCGCTTAGAATAGAAATCTTCCACAAATATCCCAAAATTCGTACGGTGGGTGGATGTAACAGCGTCTTAGCTGTTCCGTTGTCGAGGGCAGCTGTGGCGCTGTACAAGCTGGTCAATTTGGGCTTGAGGTTGAGACGTTGATTTTTCGTTGCAATCTCAAGCTCATGACTGGGATTGTTATCCGTTTATTTTTTGTTTGATGTTTTTTTTTTCCTTTTGATTGTTTTTGTTTATGTACCTATATGAGAACGTATAGAGCGACATTGTCGATCTACGACAAAGCTCTTTAAATAAAGATTAAAAAAAAAAAAAAAAAAAAAAACTAATTTACAACGTATAGTCGAGTAACTCTATTTAGATAGGTATTGCTTTTCATCCACAATAAAACAGAACAGCTGTACTGTTAAAATAATACAAAGTAAAACTGAAACCATTTTATTTCGATTCCCATTCCATTCCAAGCGTGTGTTGTATGTAGGGTAGATTTAATTTTAAATCCGCGTCACGTTCGGGGCAGTTTTAAACAAGCGATTGCCACGAAAACAATTGGCGGCCATCCAGCACACAACAAACACGCATTTTAATTATTGTGAACGCGATTGTACTGTAAAGTGCAATCAATTTCACTTTGTAATTACGACACAATACATAAATATACTGTTTAACTTTAAATAAACAGGGAGGGACACTGAGTGAGGAAAATGGAATCAAAATAAATATGAATTAATAGATACATCAGTCATACATCGTATAATTTTTGCTTAAGAAATTTTGAAGAAAATATTTATTTAAGAATTACTCACAATAATTTTATGGCAGTATAGAACATGTAATAAACATTATCCTGTAATGGACACTCAATTTCAGGTAGGTAACCACAGCTTACATATTATCGAGTAGGTATACATGCTCAGTGCATGTATACATAATTAAATTATAAATAGGTACATAAAAAAACAGTATACATGCTAATAATAATATACATGCTTTTATAAAAGATTAAAATTACATTTATAAAATACAATAAAACAAAGCAATTAAAAAAATAAGAATTGAATATTACTTAGTTTAAAATTAATTTAGGTAAAGCTCAGGCCTACTGTAGTAAAACAAACGTTTTGTTATAACTGAGTCTCTAAAATCTTAAATGAAATTTATAATCCAATTGAAGTAAAACGTCATCATTTAGATACCTATACCTAACCCATAAACTGGTAACGTGAACAAGTAACACGAACTAGAGTTAAATTGTTCATTTAGTACTTTCGATGCAAAAAATTCGCATGAAAACTTAGATCTAAAAGCTACTTTAGACATTTTGTGTAACAAAAAAGAAACATTTCCTTTTTGTAACATTTCAGTAATTTATGCAGATTGTTTTATTCATACCTGGCTGTTTCCCATTGTTGTTCTAATTGCCGACGACGGTCCGCGGGCAAGACGGAGGCGTGTCGCCCCGCCCACCGCTCCCAAAACTCTTTGTGCCCGACTGTACTCGTGTAAATTTATTTATTTTTCACGCTCATTGTACTTACGCCCTGCAGTTTATTTCATGTTTGCATTGTCTGTTTAACCGTTGAAGGCGTGTCCTTAGTTTGTGTTTGTTTTATGTAGAGAAATTATTTATTTAATTTGAATTTGTATTTAAACATACATAGGTACTTACTTTAATTTCGTTACCCACAAATAGGACTCGACCTGTTTTAGTTATTAAGTATCTACTTAAAATATACGAAGCTACATATATATTGTTGCTAACACTGTAGACCGCATTGTAGTCTGAACAAAATAAAGATTAAATGAAAAAAATTAAATAGTTTACATTTAATTTTGAAAAAAATTAAATGTAAACTGTTTAAACGAATCTGGTAAAACAGGAAGTCATTAACAATTTCAGCTTTGTATAGGTATCAAGCAGTTGATCCTTGTGACACTATCATAGATAGGACTGTTAGTTGCGATTTAAAAATAAATGACTCGAACCCGAGATCTACTTAGTTTAAAATTAAGGCTCCCACAAACAGGCACGACACGACACGCGACAAAAAGGCACCGCAAGTCGCGCAACGAGCGGTGCCTTTACGTCGCGCGCGAATCGCGTCACACGTCGCACCTGTTTGCAGGAGCCTTTATTCCGACAATAGGTATTAAGTATAAAGATCATGTAACTAACAGACAGAGTTATGTTCATGACAGAAATAGTAAAACCACAAAAAACAGAATCACCTACCAACCGCAAACTGGAGGTATGAAGAAATTCCTGTTTAAAATTGCACCAGTTAGGTACTTAAAAGTTAAGAAAATACAACTAACTAAACATTTCCTGCCAAAAAAATTCACAAACGTGACCACATCTCCCAAATATCCACAGACCAAACATAACAAAAAAATTCCCGAAAAAAAAAACATAAAACAAGAATCAAAGGGACCGTTATGTTTACGGAGTTTCCATGTAAAATAACTTCGGTATTGAATTAGAGACTTTGTGTGCAAAACTGTTCACAAAATATTTTGGCTTCACAAAGGAGGTATTAGGCGACAAGGGGGGAATATAATTTTATGTAAATCGCCACCGCCGCCGCCGGCGCCGGCTGACTTTCGCGCTGGTACGGAATTTGTTTATATCTGCCGGGAAACAAGCCACGTACCTACTTAGCTTTTGTCGCCTCGATCGATGTGACTGGTGTACGTAAGTATGCCGTCTAATCTATATATCTGTAAAGGTACAGAGCAGAGAGCAATGTAAAAGTTTTTGTGGAATAAGTTCGTATGGTGATTATGGAGGTTTGCTGTACAACCCTTTACGTATTTTATTTTTTTCTAAGCATCTGTTATGTCATTTACATTGTGATATATGGATTTAAAGTAGTGTTGCCCAAAATCGGTCTTGGTCTTGCAGTCTTGGTCTTGTTCTTGCATTTTTGCAAGACCAAGACCAAGACCAAGACCGACTTATTTTAGCAAGACCAAGACCAAGACTGAACCCTGCAAGACTTGAGCAAGAACAAGACTAAGCCTGCAAGACTCTTGCGTCTCGCAGTTAAGTCAAACTGAGATTTGGGCGTTATAGTAGGTACTCGTATTTGGTTTCAATCCCGATTATGCGAAAATGGATGTATTTTTTTATGAAACAGTAAATTACATTGTTGAATTGCATTCAAACCTAAAATTATTGTTGATAATAAAAAAATATCGAAAAATTACGTGACTATCAATACACTTCTGCACGTTTTTTTTTAATCTTCTTTACTTAAGGCGAAAGCGGTATTAGGTAGCCCGCGAAATTCACTGACCAGCAAATTGCAAAAAACGTAAGAAAATTTTAATTTCGCGGGCTACCTTAGCGCTTCCCCCTTAAATCGATGAAGCCTTAGAAAAATAATTATCCCCTCATAACGAATCTAAAATAAAAGTAGTAAATGGGTCATTCAATTATGTAGATGATTAAAATGCCTCATGTGACACGTCTGTTAGATTCATTGGGATTCATGGCCGACTCGACGCCGCGCGGGGATTCCCGCAATCTTCCGCATTTTTTGTCAGGTTCAAGCATTTATGCACTTTATTGTAATAATTTTAAAGTTTATTTTCAAGTGCGTTAATAATACGAGGAGAGCGCTTGGCGCTGCGGTCCCTTTGTTGCGGCATTTGAAAGCGAATAGCATGAGCGCGAAGACAGTGTTGACCTCGCAAATGAATTTTAGCAATACAGCTGATCAGGTAGCCAGAGTTCGAGTTTTATTTACATTGCTGTTTTAAGTGAAACAAGTGAATTTACTATTTTTTAATTAAAAATCTCATTGGGTCAGATAGAAATAATGATTTTATACAGTTTACAGTAAAAAAATTGCAGAAAAAAACGTAAAAATTAAGAAAAAAACCGACGAAAAATTTCAACGCAGGGGGGTCCAGAATCATGTACAGACGCCAGCACATCAAGCTACTTGAAAAAATTTTCAAAAATTTTTGTCAAATTTTCCCAATCAATTTTGAACCTTATGCTTTAGCGATAAAGTTGAAAATCTATTAAAGAAATTTGACAGATTGTAGTAGGTTGATGTGCTGGCGTCTGTACCTACTGAATCTATGGTAAGCGGTTGCGCGTCGATGTCCCTGCCATCCTGAGCAATAGGCTAATAGGTATTTGAATGTAGTCTAGTCTAAGTAGTAGAGTCTCGCAAGACTTGCGAGACTCTTGCTGCAAGACCAAGACCAAGACAAGACTGAGAGCGCAATACCAAGACCAAGACCAAGACCAGGTGTATTGACGCAAGACCAAGACCAAGACTGGCTAAGGTCTTGTCTTGGTCTTGCATTTGGGCAACACTAATTTAAAGCAGTTAAACAGAATTAGTTCTCGATATAGAATGTGCCCTCTTCTTTCTTTCTAGGGCCGCCATCAACTGCCTAGCCTTTTCCCAACCATGTTGGGGTCGGCTTCCAATCTAACCGAATGCAGCTGGATACCAGTATTCTACATGGAGCGACTGTCTATCTGACCTCCACAACTCAGTTCCTGGGTAACATGAGTCAAAGTCAATCAGTCATACCCCTTGGTAAGACTGATTGTTAGACTTTGGGCTTTTGACTAACCGTAACGACTGCCAAGATTTACGAACATAGCCGGGACCAACGTGCTTTTCGAGGCACACAGGGTTTTGATAGGTATGCATTGGACGGTCACCCAACGACGAATCGACCGCGGTAAGCGTACCTTAACCTTCGATCAACCCATCTGGCTGTTTTTATTTACCAGGGACTTGCCCCTGGTATGATAATTATTAACGTAGGTATATGGATTCAACAGACATAATTCGCAACAATTATGATTATACAGACTGGTACATCAAGGTACCCGAAACAGCCAACTCCCAATCAACTCCGACGACACGGTTGGCGCAGTGGCTGAGCGATCGACTGCTGCGCTGCGTGTCGCAGGTTCGATTCCCACACAGAACAAAATATTTGTATTGCCTACTGGTAGTTGTTCCGGGTCTGGCTGTTTGTGTATGTGAATTTAAATGTTTGTAAACGCACCCACGATACAGGAGTAATTCCTAGTGGTGGGCAACGTTTAAAAAAAAAGAAAGATAGAAAGAAAGAATTTTGAACCTTATTCTTTAGCAATAAAGTTGAAAATCTATTAAAGAAATTTGACAGATTGTAGTAGCTTGATGTGCTGGCGTCTGTACCTTACGCTTTCTTCACCCAAATATAGAAAAAATTGCCATAGCAGCTTACTAGGTATATTACGTAATTTTTTATCTTCATGTCACAACATTATAAGCATATATTTAAGAATTGTAAAAGAAAATTCAATCATAAATAGGTAATTACTTAAGTCCTTTAAAAAAGTTAGTCATTTTGTATTCGTTACAAAAAGTCTTAAACATATTATTATGGTAGCTCCCACAAACCTATTGAATGCCACCCTAATCCTAAATTATCGTACTCCACAAAATAAAACATATCACGAATCCTTAGACATGTCTAAATCTGCAAATAAAGCCCTATCCTACCTCAGACTAGTCCCAGAGGGATTTTATTTGAGTCTTTTTGTACACATTCATAGATACCCATACTTAGAGCCACAGACTACATTTGTAAGAAGAAAATGTTCTAAACATGTAGTGGTTGAAGATATTTTCGTAAACGTTCGGTGTTCTGTGGCGAAGCCGTATATATTTGGATCACAAAGCACGGACGCACGAGTCGATTTAATACGCTTATTTGAAGATAATCCCCGTCCCCTCGCAGAATACCTCGGCGATTTTGTTCCGTTTACAGAAATGTTTCATTAACCATCTTGTAATATCAATATTAGGTACATTTTATTTTCAGTTTCTATTAATGTACCACTATAGAGATTTATGATTGAATCTATCAATCTAATTCATCATCTACCTAGCCTTTTACCAACTATGTTCGGGTCGGCTTCCAGTCTAACCGGATGCAGCTGAAGCGACTGCCTACCTGACCTCCACAATCCAGTTACTGGGTAATACGGTAATACGATACTCCTTGGTAAGACTGGTTGTCAGACTTTCGGGCTTCTGACTACCCGTAACGACTGTAAAGATCCACGAATGACAGCCGGGACCAACGGCTTAAAGTGCTTTCCGGGGCACGGATGGGTCTCGGTATGTAAAGATGGTCACCCATCCATAGATCAACCGCGGCAAGCGTAGCGTAACCTGATCGATCGACCTGTGCGGCTGTTATTATTAAAAAATAAATGTTTGTGTGTGTGTTTTAATTATAGAAGTAACAATAGAAAGGCAGACCATCACTTCAAATCTAATTTGGGTAAAAATCGCAATTTTGCCTAATGTCGCCAATACGCTATGTAGGCGTGCTACGAGTGCTACGACGTAGCTACGGCGTAGCCGGTTCCGTAATCTTGATAACTACTACATATTTCGTACTTTTGTACACGTAAGTTATAATTGAGAGCAGTGGTGGCCAAGTGGTTACGGCCGCGACTTACGAGTTGTAGGTCGTAGGTTTGTACCCAGACAGGTGCTTTACTTTGTGTAAATTATTTCATCACTATTGCTCTCAAAACGGTGAAGGAAAACATCGTGAGGAAACCGGTATGTCCTAGAACCAAAAATTCGAAGACATGTGACATCTACCAACCCGTGGGCCCGCGTGGTGGATTAAGGCCCGTGTCCCAGCAGTGGGAACATTATAAGCTGATTATGTTATGTAAGTTATAATTGGGAATTATGTGTTTTTTCTTTCTTTTATATTGCAAAGAGACAAAATACTGTGTCAATAAGGTAAAATAGGGTAAAATAAAAACCGAAGGACTTTCTACCAACTCAAAATATTCAAACGCTGACTTAATTAGGTAAAGCACTCTGAAACAAAAAGTCCTTTGTTATAATACAATGAGAAAGTTTTTTTATGCTACGAAAAACTATATAGGTTCGTTTATTTCAAGCCTGGTTACACCTACACAAGTACGAAACAATACAAAAACGTTACTACATAGAAATAGCTTGTTGTTTTCGGTTGTGTCTGTGTTTTGGGAGGAGGCATGCCGAAGTGCGGAGGATGAAGGGGGCTAATTACGAGCCATCCCCGGGGGTGGGGTACGATGGGGGCGCTTGACTGGAGCGTCTGCCTAGATATCGAGTGATATCTACGTTGGTATACATGTGTGTGTATACTGTTGTAAATCTTTACGAAGGCTCCGTTTTGTTGGTGGATTTTGTGGTGTATTATTTCGTGTGACGTGTTTATTTGTCGAGTGATTTGGAATTGTTTCGGTTGGGTTTCTGAGACAACTAATTTCAAATTGTTGAATATATTAACAGTCTTTAATTTTGTTGATATTTGTTCATACAATCAGAAGTGCTTATATTGTAAAGAAAATATCACTATTCCACCAACTGCTATCACAAAGTTCGCATGATCAGGCCTACTTAAAAGGGTCTCTTTATCAAGATATCAGTCAGTAAAATACTATATCAACAGAATTACCTACAATTAAACATAAGAGCCTCTTGAAAAACCCACTCGAGCTAATAATATTTTCTAAGAACCAACAGCCTCCACAAAGATACAAACGTAAAAAAATACACATCGAGACGCAACACTTGAATAATCACTTATTTTATTAGGGCGAGATATTATTCATATTTTTTGTTGTACCAATTGTGTAACCAAAAACGCGAAGCTCCATTCAAGTACCTACTGTAACTCTATACAAATTGGCACCTCCATTGAGGCCGGTTGACACTTTTATATAACCACGATTAACAGTCAAACGAAATTAGAACCCAATAATATTATTAAAGGTTTTTTCAACGACACAATACGCGTTCCCCTTCCTTATGACTTGTGAATAGGTAATGGTAACTCGGATTACCACCTACGTATTTGTGTAAACACAATAAATATTTTTTGGGCTCTCCCTTTATCTGTTAAGTGCAGATCGAGAGATATTCGTCAGTGTTTAAGATACATGCAAAGATAAAGGTACCAGAACAATAATTTAGTTTGAAAGCAGGAAGAGGATATTTAAGTCATGATAAGCGTAACTTTGCAATCTTTATAACAAACTGTTTGTGGCTTCACCCACGTAGAACTTCGGAGAAATTGTAAATATAGTAGATATTTTGCAACGGGATTAATTCATATTTGATGGGGCTTCTAGCCGTTTACTCGTGGTATTAGAATTGAAAAAGCTACATGTAGTTTAAATACACAATCACTGTTCATCTTTTTTTTTTATTTCAGTCATAAATAAATAAATTCCAAGATTGCCTGGAAGAGATCGCAGAAAGCGATAAGGCAGCCCATTGTGTGTTTCGTATTTTTTCGTTATGTATTTTCTAGTGTACAATAAAGTATATATAAATATAGGTTTCAGGAATAAATTATAAATAGGTACTTATCGAACTATAAGTTTGTTGAGATGAAAACAGAATATTTTACAATGATTGCAGGGTAAAAATAACAAAATTAAATTTTATCTAAACTAAAACTATACAGAAACTAAAAATATAGCGTCGAAAAATTCATCCGCATCGCTGTCGACTGGTAATGTACCCAAGAGACTGGCGGCATTACCACGTTGTATCGCGATGCTTAGCCTCTGGCCAAGGTAAAAGCCAGCCCTTGGGTCACGGGAAGTGTCAACCAGCCGCTTAGAAATTTCTTTAAAAAGACCATGAGCATTCGGACCCCACAGCCCAAGAGTTTCAACCCCAAACGGCTCAAAAATATAATTAAAATATACTATTATATTTTAATTATATTTTTGAGCCGTTTGAACTACTACTTATTTAAACATTCGAAATATTTACAACAAGTACCTATGTACTTGTTGTAAATATTTCGAATGTTTAAATAAGTAGGAACAACAAGCGATGTTGTAGAGGATATTACGAATATATCATGACTTCACTTCCTATTGGCTTATAATGCCAATAGACTACACAGTTACGTGAGCAAAGCCACGGGCATTGCTAGTTTATAAGTTAGTAGGAATTTTCTACCCAATTTTATTCATCTAGCGATTAGGTACTACATTACTATTGTCGATTCTGTAATTAACTAAGCTAATAGAGATAATAAGAAAACTGTCCTAATGAGAAGTCATATGGATTAATATTATAATATTACTAGTAGGCATGTAGATTCTACTTTTTCCAAGTTTAATAAACTATCGTAACTATACAGGTTTGACTGGACTGTGAACAGAGTATCAACATTAACGGCGAGTTCATCTCACATCCTTGCCGATGACATCGTCATAATGGCAGAGACACTGGAACAGTAACACCATATGCTGCACAGCCTAAAGGGAGCCCGGCTGGTTGGCCTCGGCATGAATTTGGACAAGACGAAAGTCATGTACAATTCTCAAGTCTTGCCGAATCCAATCCACATCGAAGGGTCACTTCTCGAAGTTGGCTGGGATAGACTGGATGCGGAAGGCGGAGGACAGAGTGCATGTTGTGGCGCAGTCTGGGGGAGGCTTATGTCCAGCAGTGGACTGCGATAGGCTGAGTTGATTGAAACTATATAGGTATAGATTCTACTTATTTCCTTTTATAATATAGAAAACTAGCAGGCCCCCCGGTTTCACCCGCTTTAGTGTCGATTCCATGGGAATATCTGGATAAAAATATCCTATGTCCTTCCCCAGGATGCAATCTATCTCTCTGCCAAATTTTATAGAAATCCGTTCAGTGGTTTAGGCGTGAAAAGGTTACATACAGACAGAGTTACTTTCGAATTTATAATATTAGTATGGATTATGGGACGGCCCATTTTTAGCGCCAGAACTATCTTTAGATTGTCATTTTTCCAACCGATCTCCATTTTTTTAAACTAAGAAAGTAGGTATGTCAAGTTGATATGTCATATTGGTTTCATAGTGATTTCAAGCAAACTTGATTAGACTAGAAATCCTAGCTTTCAAATCTATAATTCCGAATACAAAGGTAAGATTCACAATCCGTAATTAATGTGCTACAACTGTTGTGATTGAATTATCTACAGTTGAGCGCACTTCCCGCGCGGACAATAGTGTGGCGGTAACTAAGCGAGGATTAACCGCTGTTAAGTGGATTAGCACATGGTGCGCCCAGCCCTTCCGACCGCCATGCATTGTGGGGACACTTGAGCTTATGCCTACCGAGAACTGATTCGCGAAATCGGGAATCTATTAATATTACGACTTTTTGCCACTTTTTTGTATAGGTAGTGGTTAAACAGGAAACGTATGTCCGTAATTGATATAATTTTTTTGCTTGTCAAAATATCCAGTCACGAACCCGTCACTCCAGAGTCCATTGTCACTATGGTCATGTTGGTGTCGTTGTTAATCAGTGGTTTATGATTTAGGTAAGCAAATTAGTATTCGCTCCGAGGATGGTTGATTTTCTTCACTCGTGTATTGTCTTATTAACGTAGAGGACCTAATCTTACGCTTCGATCTGTCAAAATCACGCCAAAATTGACCGAATGAAGCTCAAAACTACACTAGTGTAACACAGGAAATTTCAACAGAGAGATTTAAATCTCTTTGGATGTTCGAAATATAAATAGAAGTAAATATGACCAAGCTCACATAGATCGCCATTAAACCTATTTACTTATCATTTCCTTTATTATCAACATCCACAAAATTAAGCACACACCACAAGAGGACCCCATGCTCTCACTTCGCCCTACAAAAGGCGGAAGCCCTCGAGTGGTCAACAGAGCATACTCCACTCACGCCATTGACAACATTAGCACACGGGAACAATCGTGACAATACCACTATTGTGACGCGCTACTGTTTTGACAATAACTAAATACTTCATAAATATTTAAACGATTTGAATTTTAAATTGTAATGCTTGGTTCTGGAATTTTTCTGTTATTCTGTTGCTAGTTTTGCTTTCTTCGTGTGTCAATCATTGTTCTCAGAGGTACGGATGATTTTGCATTTAAATTGTCGATTTCCCTCGAGCCAATAGTTAACACTATTAATATTTTGAGGTATGATTATTGTTTTTCAGGATAAAAGTATCTTAATCTATAAAGCAATGTTCATAATCTCAGATAATATTCATTCCATCACCACTTAATCAGTTTTCTACTTCAGTCACATGTGTTCTAAGTTGATTTTTGAGTGGCCATTTACAACAAAGAGGTCCTATAAATAAGTTTTTGGTTGCAATGGAATTTGAACATTTAAGTATGACATTCAGTTTATTGTTCCATAAATTTGAAATTATCTCAAATTCTTAATTCAAATATACTAACTTTTAATATGAGAAAATAAATTAATGACGATGACCATCCATTACATGTCGAGACTCCTCTGTGCCTCGGAAATACGTTAAGCTGTTGATCCCAGCTGACATTTGTAGATCTTTGGCAGTAGTTATGGTCAGAGGCCCAAAAGTCTGACAACCAATCAATTCACCAAGGGGTGTCGCGTTACCACAGGCTTGTGGAGGTCAGATAGGCAGTTGCTCCATGTTAAAATATTGGTATTCAGCTGCATCCGGATAGACAGGAATCCGATCCCAACATAGTTGGGAAAGGGATAGGCAGATTTATTGTTGATAAATATTTCTTGATAAATATTTTACTTTTTCTTAGACTAGTAAAAGTAGGTATAAACTTTTCATTGTAAACGAACAAAACCGTGGATGAATTTGAAGTATCATAATACTTCAAATTCATCCACGGTTTTGTTCGTTTTTGTAACTGTGATTCAGCATTTTATACGTAGTATTCAAAATCGCATCGTAATGAAGCTGTACAATGCAGATCATAAAACTGTTTTTGTTGTTAGCAATGTTTTGTTCAGTATCTATCTTTAATTTAATCATTCGTCGGCTAAATTGACGTTATTTTAATTTAACATGAGAAGTGTGTATGTTTAACTAACTAGCCTAGATATGCGTGATACTGTTTTTTTTTGTAAATCTAACTAGTTCAGCTTCTTTATAGTTACAACATAAGACTCAAGTATTTCTTTCTGATACTACGTTATATGTTGAACAGGCCAAGTTATATATATACCTAGTATTAGTTCACATAAATATTTCAGATACTGTCATAATGAGACATGTTATGGCATTATTCTAAGTTGTAGATATTCATATATTTAACTATAAGTAAACTAAACTGTAAGAAAGCAGTCTGTGCACGCTGTAGGTATTAATAAGAATAACTTTTCAATTATCTCACCTTGCCACCTATTCTAATGTACAAGAATAAGTTTAAGGTTTTCATAATCATAACCGAACTCATCTCAACATTGTACTGCAAGTTTCTAATGCCCGTCAAAACCAGCTGCCTGCAAACCAAGACTAAATATCACATTATATAAGTCACACATGTAGTTTCCGAGAACGAACACAACGACACGCCTTCAAGACCTTCTAATTCAATTACTGGGCCATTGTCCCAAAGTTTTTGCTCTCCAACATTTTACACATTAACAATGGAGTTATTTTGCCAACAATAACTGTATTTGTCGGACAATACTGTCGACACTCGGACACGATGACGGAACAGTGATATAATAATGACGGCAGAAGTTTAACTTGGTACAAAGTGTTGCCTGTTCAGATAGGTAAATGTATTAGCTTTGCCAACTATACAACATATCGACTAGGCTTTTTATATCGTAATGAGAATTGCTTTCTAGTTTAAATTTGCAACTGAGTGGAGTTTGAATTTCAATACAGTGATTGTTGAACTAACTCTTAATTAATGTAATTAGTGTCGTACTGTTTTAATTAACTATAAATAAACTAGCTTCCGCCCGCGGCTTCGCACGCAAGGTATGTCAATGAAACCTATTCTATGTCCTTCCCCGGGATGCAATCTATCTCTCTGCCAAATTTTATCGAAATCCGTTCAGTAGTTTAGGCGTGAAAAGGTAACATACAGACACACAGATAGACAGACAGAGTTACTTTCGAATTTATAATATTAGTATGGATAATAAATAACTCCATACCTCCATTTTTTTAACTATAAAGGTGTGGCCCGTCAGGCACATTAGAGGCTTCTCTAAATAAGTAAACAAAGATACGGGCCCGTTCAAAAGTATTTGTACCATCAAAACAAGAAACTAATTCGAATTTTCGGACGGGGAAATACACATCGGGATTAGTGAGAACTGTCATCATTCTTAGTTCGGGATCCGAACTAATCTAATCCCTGTATGTCATACGGAGTAAAAATGCCCGTAACTTCGGCAGAAACTAGGGATTTCATGTTTAGGGAGTAGACCCCCTGATTTGCTGGGTTCTGACAGAAAGTAACTAGACGTCTGTCATTGATCTCATCACGACTGCTTCTATCGACCACTGGACGTGCTCTTTCAGACGGTTAAAACCTTGAAAAGGGAAACCGACAAAATTGCCACTTTTTATTACATTCAAATGATCTGTAAGATTATCATATAACTACTTACCTAACATCTATGAATTCGACACTGGATCAATATCACGCGCTGTAGTAGTAAACACAAAAATTACACAGGCCGATAAAATTTGACGAACACTCTTTCCCAGAAACCAGACAATACTTTTCAAAATGCGATATCTCAGCGAAAAAAAAAAACATATTTGAGTAAACTCAACGTCATTTTAAAGAAGAAGACTAGTCCTTTGAGACGCTATTAATAATTTTTGAATGAAAATAGGATCGGCCGTGCTACATAACCTCAAAAATGAGAAAAAACGGTGTTTTTTGCACTTTTAGGTTAGGATATCTCAAAACCCAGACGTGATAGAGCAATTTTGAGGCCAGATTCAAATTCAGCGCGTCAAAATCCATCGGAAAAGTATAGTCTGGTTGCTGGGTAAAAATTTTGTCGGCCTGTGATTAGATGTTTAACTTCTATAATTCCTGCACAACGACAGTTGTCAATATTTTTTTAACACTCAAAACTAACTGTTCATGAAACATGAATTGTATTTTTATGTGAAGTGTTTATCATGTCCTGTTCCAGATACGATCTTAATCTCGGATTAGTGAGGCGTTAGGACGCATTGTTAACGCCAGTTAAGTGATGGTGCCACCTATGGGCAACAATGGTGCCATTCAGTGGTCAAGATACTCCCACGAGTCATAATGGCGATTAGTGTAATCTTTGCCAGCCGTCGTGTATTTTCTGCGTTTGTTGTTATAACATTTTAGTATATGTACCTAAGTAATTTTTGTTTCTGTGAACGAATAACGTGCTTGCTTCGCGGAATAAAATCAATAAGAACTGAAGACTTAATGAGTAATATGGCTGCTCTATATGACTACCTATTTAGTGAAAAGTTTAAAAAAGAAAAATATTTCGGATTTCCTTATTCATACTTCTTACAATATATAGGTAATGGTGTGAGTTTTCCTTTGCTTTCTGACACAAAACTGCAAAAAACCAAAAACTATCAATTGTCAGAGCATCAAAATATTAAACGAAGAGAAGAAGAAGAAGAAGACATTTTTAATTCAAGCGTATACTATTATCGTACTATGATCAATGGCATTTTTTAAGAGGTTACTGTTTCGTTATAATTCTAGAACCTCTATTAGATATGCGGCCTACGCACTATTGTTTCTGTATTTCTTTGCACTTCTACAGATATTGCGGATTCGTTACGACCTAGGTTATACATTGTTCTCTTATACGAAATTATCAGATTCAAGGCAAAAATACATACTTGTGTGGGACAGTAATCACTATACCTTGAATGAGAAAAAGGAACAGGTATTCCCAAATTTAAAATGTCGAGTAAACAACTGTATATTCACTGACGACAAATATTTATTAGATGGAGACTATACGCGATTCCATGCTTTACTTTTTACTGAACAAATTATCAAGCGAAACGACATACAGCTGCCAGAGAAAAGGTCAAATTCGCAGATATATATTTTTACTACGTTAGAGTCATCATACAACTATCCAGCTTGTGAAGTGAACTACGATAACTTCTTCAACTGGACGTTTACCTATAGACTGGATTCTGATGTGCATTGGCCTTACTTCGTCGTGCGAAACGTAACGCGCCACATCGTCGCTCCAAGTAAACATGTGCAGTGGCAAGTATACGATGAAAGCAAGTCTATCCCTGCGGAGATACAGCACGCCTTACACGATAGAAAAAAAGCTGCCGCCTGGCTGGTGAGCAACTGTTGGGCCGACAGCTTAAGAGACGACTACTTGACGAGGCTCCAGGAACATCTGTACCACTTCTCTCTACAAATCGACGTGTATGGAGGCTGTTCTAAAGCAAAATGCACATACGACGACTGTGAAGTAATGTTAAGGAAGGATTATTATTTCTACATGGCGTTCGAGAACTCTTTCTCAGAAGATTACGTCACGGAGAAGGTTCTCCATGGGTACAATAATTACGTTGTGCCCATTGTGTTTGGTGGTGCTAATTACACCAGGTAAGACATATCCTAGAGTCAGTAGGGGTTCCCACGGGTAATTCTTGTTATACAAAGAGTTAGATTACGCCTTTGTGTTCGATGGAAGTTTACTATATTCTACGTAATTTGTTAGGAACATATTTTAAGCTCTCAGACCCTAGTTTGAATCAATATCGGGCTTTTGGTAAAAGGAGGTACGTTTACTATAATATTGCGCAATTTTGATATTCCAAAAATTAGGCATACGGTTATTACAGTTTAGGAGCGGTATAGCTATATTATTTTGGTATTATTGGTGAAAGATGATAAAGGTGATAGCTAAGGAACTTATCTGATTTTTGACTGGTAACACGTGTCAGTATTCAATTTATTTTCCCCCAGATTTCTCCCTCCCGGATCATACATAAACGCTCGCGCAATACATCCATACAACTTAGCCTACGTGATGTACCAGGCGGTAAAGAACCGAGAAAATTATTATGAATTTTTTGAATGGACCAACTACTACACCGTGGATTCTCTACAAGACTTGCCACAGTTCCACCCGCTTTGCAACCTCTGCGAAGCCTTGAACAGCAATATACGACGTCAACAGGCCCATAAGCAATTCAGGCACTGGTGGAACGGACGCAGAGGCCTGCAGTGGTGCTTGCCGCAAGAATACTGGAACGAAACGTCACCTCTTCATGTGGACAGACCTCCCATTTTTGAAATGTATTAACTTTTGTATGCTTTTTATTATTTCTTGTTGCATTATACAAATTCTACGTATGTTCCAGTAGCGAAGGGTCAATTTTTGTAAGAGGTAAGCCGGAGTAGATATCTTTAATATGATTATATTATTTGTCTATAGAATACTGACTGTGCCATTTTTCAAAGGGAAGCCGTATGTCCCTATGTTTTGTGACAAGTTCGTATCTTAACTTATTTATAGCATTAAGATACAACTTGATTATAATTAAATATCTTAAAAAAAATGTCTATTTCAAAGAGTGTTTGTATTGTTTTGTATTCTTATAAAACATATAAAACTGCTTCTAGGGTTACAAATATACAATCAATGGCTATGAGATCTCCTATTCAGCGAGAGCTTAGCGAAACCTCATCAACTCCAAACGAAGGCCTAAGAGTTCATAGAAACCGTCACCGATAGTTTTGTAATCCCTACACAATAACAGGCCGTTATTAATTTCATATCGCTAACAAAAGAGCATGTTGCTACAAATATTACTACAAAAGACGGAGCAGTAATTAATGTTAGAGTCGTATTGGTTGAATCCCGTCGTTAGTCCCGGGGGAGGCGCGGACAAATCGTCTGGCGACACAATACGGTAGTTAGGGACGGGCACGGGGCCCGATCGGCGGACGTTTAACGAGCAAATTATTTAGTAAATGTTGCCAAATAATAACATTAATGCGTACGAGGGGCGCTGGCACGCAGATAGATGTACGACCCGTTGGTTGGCACGCAGTCGAATGAGCACGGGTAGCGTTTAGGTAGGTTAGTATGGATGGAGCTGGGTAGCTTTTTATTACAGCCAGCCTCAAAAACATGTATACATCGGCAAGAATTTATTTCAATTATAGTCGAATGATCGATCTGTTTGAGGCTGACTGTATCGACCTACCTATTGTGGATGTACTAATAATTAGGATACACGATGTTTCTTATGCCAATTAAATTACCACAAGCCGATACTAATGACCCAAATATTGGGACTTCGCTTAGACGATTACGGTAATTTTACTTAACGTGCTACACATGTGCTACACAAACGCCAGTTCGATTGTGACTAAAGGCTCCTACAAACAGGCGCGACACGCGATATAATCGCGTGCGACACAAAGGCACAGCTCGTTGCGCGACTTACGGTGCCTGTGTGACGCGTGTCGTGTCGCGCCTGTTTGAAGGAGCCTTAAGGTAGATTGTGTCCGTGCACATAATTTATGTTTGCATATTGTAAATACTCACGGTCTGAGTCTAACATAATCAGCCTAAAATGTCCCATGGGCCACAGGCCACCACGCGGTCCAGTGCGGGTTGGTAGGCGTCACATGTCTTCGAAAATTTGGTTTTGGGACATGCCGGTTTTCTCACAATTTTTTCCATCACCGTTTTTGAATGAATGCTGGGGATGTATTTCCTTGGCTTATAGATATTTCTTCACCGTACTATTTACCTAAATCAGCCGGTCGATTCTGTAAAAATCTCACCGTGAAAACTTAGGTGAAGTGAGTTTGTTTTTGCTAGGAATTGACACTGTTGACAGCTCACTCCACGCTCACTTCACCTAAGTTTTCACGGTGAGATGGTTACAAAATCGCACTGCAGTTCTTGTTAAACACATATTGTTAGGATCAACAGTCTACCAATGTCGGATATGCTATAGATTAAAAGGAATTTCAAATAAATTACATACATACATAACATAATCAGATTATAATGTTCCCACTGCTGGGACACAGCCCTCCTCTCGGTGAGAGGGAAATTACATACAACTAAATGAATAAAAATAAATTTATAATAAATAGGCATAATAAAGCCACATCAATAACACGTAACCTTAATTCATTTATCCATTAACTCTCAACAAAACACAAATCCACAAGAGCTCATCGACAAAATCTCAACAATCCAAATATTGGTGGTGTGCAAAAATAATGGTGATGTCCACAAAGGCTGACTGTTGAGCGCTAGGGGTGGTCGGTCCCCTCGCCAGCCAATCAGAGGCCGCGGCTGCAAGTACCAGCGCAAACAGCAGCGATCCTGAATGCCACATAATTGAGTGGCTCCTCGACTTCGCTCCACTGATCCATTGTCAACGCCATTAAACGCAATTATGTGATAAATGCTCGCGAATTAATGATGGTTTTATAGATGTTTTACGCTTGGAAGCACGTCTTTTGAGTCGGTGCAAAGTTACGGAGGAATTGTTTTAGAAAGTTTCCTGCAGATGGTTAGGTGCAAGATTTTGGTTCAGTGAAATTTTAAACACGTTGAATAGCAAAAGGGCCAATACAGTCAGGACCACTAATATATGTATACCCTTATAGGAGTTATAGGTTTAAAAAAATATTTTCTCCCACCGTACTAATGGTAATTTTATGTTATCAGTGCTTGTGAATACCTACTAATAGGATGTAGAAACAAGTTATTGTTATTTAGTAGGTATAGTATTTTGTTATATCACGAAGCGACACGCGCTTGGTTAACACAAGTAAAGCGGGTGTCGCTTCGTGAGATAAAAATTCCTTAGGTAACGTGTGCCTCTATTTCCTCGATACACTGCTTATTAACAAAGTGAAACTTTTTACCTTTTAACATACAAGTATATCGATTTAGAACAAGTTGTCCCAAAGTTAGTGTATGTTTACCGCAGCGCTAATTGGCCGCAGCGCGCGCTAAATATTTACTCGTAAACTAAACATAATAACGTATTCACGGCGCGCGGTATGTGCGCCGACATTTTGCTGTGTGCCTTGCAGCCAGCCCCTACTCATGTGTGGGGGATGTTACAGACTTGCAACCACTGGAATTTATTTATTATGGTCTTCTTTATGTAAAGCCATACATATTGGCATTACCAAAAGAAGTTCAATAGAATAGATCACTATGCCTTGCTACAAGAATGGTTTAATCAAAAAACCTTATAAAGGCTCCTTCAAACAGGCGCGACACGACACGCGACACAAAGGCACCGCAAGTCGCGCAACGAGCGGTGCCTTTGTGACAGGCGCGATTCGCGTCGCGCGTCGCGCCTGTTTGCAGGAGCCTTAAAGGCTCCTACAAACAGGCGCGACACGCGTTATAACCGCGCGCGACACAAAGGCACCGTTCGTTGCGCGACTTGCGGTGCCTTTGTGTCGCGTGCGATTTTATCGCGTGTCGCGTCTGTTTGAAGGAGCCTTAACTAGTACCTGGTACTTGTTGACAGGCCTACACTGTCCTGCCATATCTATTAACACTGTATTTTGAAAACATTGTACAGTGCGTGCCACGTAAGAAGAGACTTGACCCCGCCTCCCCCGCCTCTTTCCGCCGCCCCTATGACGTCCGGTCCCGTCCCGCACTCAGACCTCATACCGCTAAAGATACCTAAAATCGTGTACTGCGCATGTCAAACCACGTGGTGTGTCAAGTCTCTTCTTACGTGGCACGCACTGTAAGTCAATTATTTAAAAAAAGAGTAACCGTGGAGTTTCTTGTCGACTCTCCTCCATAAGAAACGACTATTTGGAACCATGCACAATTGCACATACTTAGCTTTAGCTTCTAACGTTTCATAAGTGCCCATGTAGGTTTATGAATGAGACATAAAATATTTTGAATTTGATTCACTGAAAGCATGTGGGGCGAACGAAGAATAAATCGTTTTGATTATTAGACGAGGATTTTCTTATAAAATAATAATTTCATTCAATGATTTCTGATGAAAATTAAGATTTTTTTTGTATATTTTTAGCTTTTCATGTATTCAATCACGTATCATAACATTCATTCGACAGCCATTAACAAAAAAAAAACAACGTTCAAAACTGAAAATACATCAAAGATCAACCGACGACGCAAGTCGTACCGAACTCCCCCGGGACCCGGGACTCAGCCCGGACTCCGGACTCCCCGCAAACGGAATGGATAATTCAATAACCGACGGAACGCGCCACCTAATCCTCAAATTAGCAATACGATATGAATAAATAGATTTTGGTCGAACAAAGCAGGTGCCCTGGGAATACGGGGTAGGAGCCGGCGGTGTTTAGCGAATCATTAGTTTTGCTAATGAAGGGCTGCGTCAAATATTCCTGTGTCATTTGAAATGGGGTAACATTGTACAATGCTGTTTAGTGATAAAAGTTTTGTTTAAACATGTTAGATGCGATATTTGATTTTACAGGCAAAAGTCTAAAGGGCCGTCTCCACGAACGAGAGAATCGCGGCGATAGTCTCGTCGTGCCATCAAATATTCCCCGCGATGATATCGCCGTGTGGAGACATGTTCTAAGAGAGTGTATAGAAATACGTGGCACGACGATAATATCGCCGCGATTCCCTCGTGGAGACGGCCCCTTAGTGAAATCATTTATTTTAAGTAGGCTATTAAGGCACTTTTGACCGTCAAAATTTACTTAGGTACAAGAAAAGAAAAGATAGTTTCTTTTAAAATGACGTTCAAAAGTGTCCTTTAATGGCCTATATACTTGAAATAAATGATTTGACTATTGTCTTTAAAAAAGGAACTGCATCTAATATGTTTCAACATAACTTTTATCGTTACACTGTACAATGTAATCCTTTCAAATGATACAGAAACTTTAAAAATGTTCCTATTTCAAAAGCAATATTGATTCTACAATAAACCTCCCGGAAAAACGGAAAAGCTCTCACTGAAAGGCATTTCAGTTATAAAAATCTTTTTCGCTGATAATTAAAAACGAAAATGAAAACAGGAGGTAGCTTTTATCCTACTGAAAAGTTAAGAGGCAACAGTGTTCATTAATGGGACAAAAAACGTGGCATTGAGTTACAATGTTACTTGTCGGGATATTTTTTCCCAATGGATAACAGTGTAACACAAACACAACATGGTGTAACTGAACGGGAATAAAGCAGTAAAATTCGACATGTTATGTACGGAGGAAATATAACCCCTCCATTGCGTGTACCAGACAGGGTAAAAACATCCATAAACCGAAACAGAATAACGCCTTTCCAGTAGTTCACAGCTATATGTATTGTATTGAGAATCACATGTAACAGTCACACATGACGCTCCCAACCACATAATGATCGCTCCAACATTAATGGAGTAACTAACATAAACAGATAGCAATCTAATCTCTCTGTTGCAGCCATGTCAATTATAACAGAGATACATTGAGCGGCGCAGAGATACGCCAATTAGGCGAGGTTCAGGAAGCTGCCGCGCGTGCGCACACCCTAATTGTTTCCGACATAGTCTTGCCACCCACTTCCACCCTTGCGAACAACAGAACAAGTCTCAAAAGGTCCACTTAGAGTAGAGTAACTACCACACGATATACATTTTGCTGAGAAATTCTTTTAATTTGTCACGAAGGGCAGACTTTCAATATGAGCAGTCATTTCGAGAGTGGGTAATAGGTGTAGTGTACCTACTGATTAAATTAGCAATTTCTTCTACAACTTCTACAATTTGTAAATGTGTTTGTGACTGACTGATACCACTTTTCATGCCTGACAAGAAGTGGTGAGGCCATCATACAATATCACAATATGCGGAGGCAGTGCCATAAGTCACTATACGCTAATTACGGATAACATTTTTATTTTTAACTAACTGCGCCGCGCGGTTTTACCCGCATAAGTTTCGATCCCATGGGAATATCGGGATAAAAAGCCTATATGTTAATCCAGGGTGTCAGCTACCTACATAACCAATTTTATCAAAATTGGTCCAACTGTTTGAGCGTGAAGAAGTAACAAACATATCAACACACACACACACTCACAAACTTTCACCTTTATAATATTAGTGTGATAACAGAAGTCTATTATGAACGTTGTCACCACGACTGTCCCAGTCGTTTGTCAGAAATTCTTCGACCAGGGGTAAGACACACAAGTAACGCTTTTTCCAAAAAAGTGGCGAGCTGTGAAACTAATCTGCATTCGAATTGATTTGTCAAAAATGTAAACAAATACGAGTTTATGGAAAAATAACTTTAAATCCTACACCATAAAGCACAGTTTACGCTACAACTTCAAATATTTTTATAGCCTTTTCAATAGTGCTAGTCACTCTAAAATCAACTTAATCGCCATTAAAATAAAGTTGATATTTGTTTAACTTGAAATAATATTAATTTGAAACAAGTTTAAATAGACTACGTACACAAACTCACACCTTTTTCTCGTGGAGGTAGGCGGACACTACAGAACGCCCATGCAACGATTCTTACACACCTACTCCTTTTGTATTTTATAATTAGCTGCTAGGCACACGCCTACAAGTAGTTCAGACTGGATCTTCTGTAGTACCTCTGCATCATCACCAGTCGCCCCCACCCGCCACCCGAAGCTCCGGGCTATAACAAGGAAAGGAATATCAGACCGTAAAGCTGGAACTGCACAATGTTTTGACAGTACGTTTTAAGTACAAGCACTGCTGCACCACCATCGGATTCGCTCTGCCATACATACCGACCAATTGAATTTATGAGAAATGAAATCTGTTCTTTCTATGTGGTAGAGTTTCTGTTTCTAGTAAAATGACTTTTAAAGTCTGATTTTGATAATTTGCGTACGTCGTATAAGGTGCGGTGAATTATGATGAAACACATAATTATGGACTATGGAATTTTGAAGTCATTGACGCTAAAGCCAGGGCCATTTTTAAACGAAGAAATAATTTTAATTTAAGTAATTGCTCAGACTCATGTACAGACGCCAGTACATCAAGCTACCCGAAATTGTCAAACTTTCCTAATCAACTTTGAACTTTACTTTGAGCGATAAAGTTAAAAATCTATTAAAGAAAATTTGACAGATTGTAGTAGCTCGATATGCTGGCGTCTGTACCTGGGATTCTTATATGATACTAATCGTATAGGTATGATGTTTATACTACGAATAATCTTAGTAAGTATTATGTTGAATGACGATAGAATTTAAGTAAGATCGGAAATTTATTGACTCATTCAGGCTTACAGAAATTAGTTAAGCACACAAGTCAAAGCCAAGCGTTTTACGTAATCAATATGGCCATTATAATTTAAAACCCAATTGAATACATTATCAATTGAAGTATGTACGAGATCAAACAAGTTTTTTTTACGAAACCCAACTAAAACTAATTTCATTCACAATAATTATTATTATCGAACACAAATCCATTATTATTTATTACACATACGTTCAGCTACATTGATCCATAAAAGTGCACTTCACCATATCAGTGTACACTGGAAGCCACACAAAATATCAAAAAATTTCGACGATGCAACTTGACACTCGGGTCATCCGGAAGCAATCGCGCACAATGCTCTAAATGCACGCAATTGTACGCGGCACGTGCGGCCTCGTGTCCGCGATTTGTGCCAAAGAGAAGTACAAATGCGTGCAGAATTAGTGACGTCTCTATTATAGTTGTCTGCTGATGATTTACGCTTGTTAGACCTCAATTAAATATGTTCTGAGAATGAGTACCTACTTGTAATCTGTGTGTATACTTTTGTAGCCAGATTATCCCTGCTTGTCTAATGAATTGCTGGTGAAGAGTTTGGTTTCTATATATTTGCTAGTTATAAGATGTTTAATCCTCCTTTGCTTTTTTCCCTTTGTTTAATTCCTTTGAAACGATTAGGACTTTTCGACGTTGGAGCAAAGGAGCTCGAGTTTTGGTGATTCATTAAAGCATTTGTTTTAAGCGGATTGAGCTGGTCCATCTTTAGGGTTCGACGCAATCGCAATAGACCGGGAAAAGTGGAAAAAGGGAAGGAAGACCTTTGCCATGCAGTGGGAAAAAACAAGCTTACAAATAATAATAGGTTTCATTGTATTCTCGTGGCGATTATGATTGCTGAGGCTGAAGCGGATGCTCAGCAGTAAGTTATATTGTCAAACCCTCATTCAAAACATGCAGCATTGGCAGTAAAAACTCCGAAGAGGTAAAGTGACGTTTGATAATGAAAGCACTATAGTCTGTTCCAAAAGTAACTACCTGATGACAGTGTAAACAAACCCTGTTCTGACAGATGATTGCGTAACACAATAGCTTTTATTTTGACAGTTCAAGCAGTGGATTAGCAATATCCTTCAAAATTAAACAGATTGTAGTTGAGTATGTTAGTCAATTAGGGTGCAGGTTAAATTCTTACGCAATCACTTACTAAAGGGAATTAGAATCTAAAACTCATCTGTGTTTGAAAGGTTTCAACTTTATAACTCACGACGTTTTCTGATTTATTTGTTTACATTTTCACCTAATACTTTTGGGACAGACCATGATATGAATGTTAAAGCACTATGCTTTACATAAACCAACGAAACATATTCAAAATTGAGCTCTATGGGTAGCGTTATGTTAGCGATTAAAAGCAAAAACACAACGGTTGTATAATTCAGCAGCTGTTGAAAATGCCATTAATAATGCTCTTTGATTTCATTGTACTCGTAAGTAGCTCAGTACGACCGCTTCTCTTGGCTGCTGCGATCGCTCCAATAAATTTAGACGCTACATAATTAATTAACACAATTTATGAAAGTTTTATGAAGTTTTGTGTGCGCCTGTTACTAAACAAACTTTTAACGTGAATCTAAAGATATCAATGTGTACTGTGTCATGTGTGGTACAGTGACGATTGGGGCTTTAGTAAGTGTGAACGATGGTAATTCATAAAAATAGAGATATTACTACGTATAATAACAATGAATTTTTAAATGACAAATCGCTCTGATATAGTGACTGAATCAATTATATTTATTTTGAATCCCATGAATTTTTACCAATTGTTTTTTTATTTTTTTATTTATAATTTAATATTAATGTTAATTGTTATTTTTTTAGATTATTTAACGTTGTATATATTTTATTTTTTATGAAATCTTATGGTCTTCCGACCTAATTTGTACACCAGCTATGGTCATGTTATCACATGTTATGCCAAAGAATATCCTGGAACACCTATAATGAACATTATACCATGTATATTATCTACACATGTTTTTTCAAATAAATGAATCTTTATCTTTACCCTAGAACCAAAAATTCGAGGACATGTGACATCTACCAACCCGCACTGGGCCCGCGTAGTGGAATACGGCCCACTCCCTTTCACAGATAGGAGGCCTTTGTCCTAGCAGTGGGAACATCATGCTTGATGCATTAAAACAGTACCTTCACAGTACAATATAGAAGCTACATTTACTACCAACTTTTTATTGTAGCAGTTGACCCATTAAGGCGCTTACATGACCTAAAGCGCGGTCACTGTCGGACTGCATAGAAAAGAAGAAGAAGCGCGATGACACAACACTATTATAATTAATTTATTGCAAAATATGAAGCAATTATTTAATTACAAAATATCTATTGTTTGGACTAAAAAATTAAAACACTAGTGTTTTAGTATATTGCTTGTAGAATAATCTGACAAACAATCAGAATGATTGTATGTAAGTATATTAGTAATATGGTTTTTATTGTAAAAAGAAAGTTTTTAGAGGTATCTTCATGAATTTTTTCTATCATATCAAATTAGTTACTTATATTATATTTTCAACACAGTATCTACCTAGCATATATCTTGAAGAATATCATATATTTTTTCGATTTTGTTTACTGTTGTCGATCATATCCTTTTATTGTTTCTAAAACTTGCGTTTTTTGCGTTTAGGTCCTGTAAGCCCCCTTAAGAAAGAAATAAAGGTCTCGTTCCAGCAGTTCAATCCAACTACTAATATTCGCACGTACAAAACAATGGATAATTAACAAAACTGTCATAAAACCTAAATAACACACTAACCAGTGATTATCGCCAAAACATTTTTATAAAACACACAACCCTTTCATCAGTCATAGTTATCGTACATCGAATCTCTAGAGATTGCTTAATATCACGAACAGTCGGTGTAATATCACCGTAATACAAACTATGAGCGAGCAAGGGAGACTACCGGGCGCCAGAGGGGTGAGGCAAGGGGGTGAGGAGAGTGGGGTAATAGTTCATCATCCGATAATAGCGGGATTAACGCGATCCAACCCTTTGTGGGCGGCTTGTAAAACTTCACCAAAACATTTGTCCGCACTGATTATAAATTATTTATTCGTCCTACATTAAATATTCACACTGTGAATACGTTATTGCCTCTTTATCCCCAAAACGTGTGATTTTAACATTTAAATGTGGAATATAATATTTGAGTTTTGCTTTTGAATGTTGTTGATTCGTGTTTGTTTTGTTTAAATTTATTTGTTGATTTGCTTCGATCAATAATTTGATTTGTTCTATTTATTGTTTTTTTAATTTATAAAAATGCTCTGACTTGCCAGTTATGCACGGTTTTGATCCTTGTGATTAATCCACAGTCACAATATCACATCTAAAGCTACTCTTAGATATCCTCCTATAGGTACAGCATGTATCAAAAAAGTGTGTCATATTTGAGGATGTGATACAAATAATCAAGCTGAACAATTTTCTCCATGGGACTAGCATCGTAATCGAGATAAAATTATCAACTGTCCCATACAAAAAACACAACACCTACTCGACCCAAATGTATGGGCCGGCTGATTTATTTATTCGCGAATACGATTATGGTCCCATAGATAAAGTTGTTCGGATTTATGGACTGTACCACACCCTTAAATAATATAATCACAACTTTCTTTCTGATACATGCTGTATAACCACTAACCAGTCCCAATATTACATGAATTTTTGGGTGACCTCACCTTTTCACATCAACCAACTATCAATAAACCAAATACCTGGAGTATTTGGTTTGGTTGTAGAAGAACTTGCAAACCAATTTTGCATATAAATTATCAATGCTGTAGACAAGTAAATTATCTTTTTTCCCGCCCGGCTGCTTTCACCACGCTATAAAAATGCTTGGCTACAACACAAGACAATCCCTTACAACATTTTGTAATAGCACCCAAGAGTAACATAATATAATATTCACATCACACGTCTGAAGCCCCTCTGGTGCGTCCTAACAACTACTTTCACCATCAACTCTGTCAATTTATATTTGCCTGCAATCATTAATGTAGGCGTCGACACGTTCCGCTGTTTTTGCAAAGCGGGCGCTAAACATCTCTACATAACGTAGGCACACCCTGACCCCCGCACCTGTGTATGCGGCAGGCGACGGAGGGGGAAGTTTCCCTGTCCTCAAAGTGCGTTGTCGGTCGTAGAGTAAACTAGCCGAATGAATAGTGTGTCAGAAGCAATGCGTCAGAGCGTCCCGCCGGGGGCGCGGACGTGCCGCGTAACCGGACCCACTCGCATCATAATGCTACATAATTCAATTGATTCCCCGACACTACCCGCACGCTTCCTTCTAACTTCGTTTAGAACGTTTTGATATCGGATACGCCGCTTGGACGCCTCCTTGTACAATTCTTTCCACTGATCCTCGGTAAAAAATAAAAGCTGCGAAATAAGATTGACTGTCTTGTATTTAACAAAATAAATAAATTTAACAACAATGGATCTTATTACTTAGTTATTATTACTTAGTGGTGGTAAGAGACTTCGGGGGAGGAGAAGGTGACGTGGCCGAGGTTTTGCGCGTAGGCTACCTTGGCGACGGGAGCAGCGGCGTACGCGACCTTAGCGACGGGAGCTGAGGCGTAGGTGACAGGGGCGTGTTGGTAGGAGACTTGGGCAGGCGCGTGAGAGTAAGAGAGCTGGGCAGGAGCTTGGGAGTAGGAGATCTGAGCAGGTGCGTGGGAGTACTGGACCTGAGCAGGTGCGTGGGAGTACTGGACCTGAGCAGGAGCGTGGGAGTATTGGACCTGGGCAGGTGCTTGAGAGTATTGGACCTGGGCAGGGGCGTGAGAGTAGGAGACTTGAGCTGGTGCGTAGGCGACCTTGGCGACGGGAGCAGCGTAGGAGATCTTGGCTACGGGAGCGGCGTAGGCGATCTTGGCAGGAGCTTGTTGGGCGGGGGCACCCTCGTACCTCACGACAGCGTTGAAGCCATGTACGTCATCAGCGGTGTAGTCGACGATGCGGTGCACGCCGTCGGGCTGCACGAGCGAGTACGAGCCGTGCACGGCGTCGCCTTGGCGAGACTCCTGCTGCTGCTTCAAGTCACCGCTCTGGTCATCATGGACGGAGTACGAGTATTCGTAGTGAGCGGGGGCTTCGGGCTCAGCGTGAGCGTACGCCAGCTTGGCGACGGGCACTACCGGGACGGCTACGGCGGTAGCGGCAGCCACCAGGGCAGAGAAAGTCAGGAACTGTAATGAAAAAGCTTGGTAAGTAACAATTTGGATTATAAAGTTCGTCTATTTTGAGGTTACACAGACAGTTCTGGTGAAATACTATCAGGCATGTGATTCTAAAGAGGTGAGACACAGGTGTATCATCTCAATGTTTTTTTTTTCAAATCCCATAAGTATCAACAAGTAAAGTTGGTAGTACCAAGACCATACTTTATTGTGAAGAAATAACTATATTATTTGTTATTATTTAAAAATAACTAGCAGCGCCCCGCGGTTTAACCCGCGTAAGTTTTGATCCTCGTGAATATCGGAATAAAAAGTATCCTATGTGTTAATCCAGGAAATGTTCTATCTATGTCCCAGTTTTCATCCAAATCTGTTCAACGGTTTACGCGTGATTGAGTAACAAACATCCAAACATCTTCACAATCTTTCACATCTATAATATTAGTAGGATTAATCTGATTTAGGTAATGAAACTTTGCAATCGAACTCAATCTTCTAATAAACAAGATCAACAACTTACTCTGGCGACCATGTTGACTGGTTTGTTTATTGTAGACGAATGTGCTTCTGTTCTGGAGCTCGGAGCTTTTATACTAGACACGAGTATTGCGTATGCACATACCTACAGGCATAATATATTAGACATATTAATATGTGTACTTGTGCCTACTGAATGCCCGCGGCGGAGTCAAAAACTGGATCGATGGTAACGACAAGATAAACATACACGGTTACGTAATTCATTTCAAGTTCAATTACTTTGTTGACATTCTTAAATATTGATATTGCTTTTGATTGTTTTCAATCGTACTTACACCTGCTTTTAAGTCGGTGTTGCGAGAAAAAAAAATTCAGATTGTTTTGAAAATCAATAAACAAGCATGAGATGAGTCATGGCAACCTTTGCCATAGGTTCTTGACTATTTTGATGTAGCTAACAAGGGCCTAAAAAGGCCACTTTGACAGAATCATAAAAGCATAACATTGTGAACCATATTATGGCGAAGACAGTCCGTGTTTTTCCTTTTTCGCTGCACTACGTAGGTATAATCAAAGAGATAGGGATTGGATTTGGATCAATCAATCAATCAATAGTCTTTATTTATAAACATAGGTTCCAACAAGATGTTACAATTGTGCAAGATGTTACAATTGTTATATTATAGTTTATCTGTGTTTTGCCATTTGGCGTACAAATATACATTTATGGGAGGCTTTGGCCAATTAGGTATTTTAATTTATAGCAATTCAGTAGTATCAATGTCATGTTGGATTGGATTGATTGGTATTTTAGCACAGACAAAAAAAAATAACTGAAAAATCTTTCACCAGTGGGATTTGATACGATTAACTTAACAGTTAACTGTCCATTATGATTCATAATGTTATCCTCTTATGATTCGCCAAAGTGGCCTTCTTAGGCCCCCAGGTCTGTTGTATAAGGTATAGTATTTCATTATTGCTTGATCTTATCTTGAAGACCCTGGATAGCAAGCTCGCTATCACTTTCACAGACTTTAGAGCGAAGAGCTTTTTCCGGTAACTAAGAGCTTTCGCACCAAAACCAATATAACAAATTGTTGATAGAATCTCTCTCTTTATCAGAAGATGAATGATGCACTATCATATTAACCTCTTTTAACATCGCTAAGGAAAGCGGCGGCTAGCCTAATATCTAGTAGCCAGTAACAAATAACACGGTTTGTAAAGACTAGGTCAAGGTATATTCAACTAAGTTCTTATCTGGATGTAAATCAGTTAAATGGAACATATTAGTATCAATAAAACAACAATGCAACAAGAGTCACGAACCAAATTCTATTCGTTTATCTTTCACCATCTCTTTATAGGGTGAATTAACGACGCTACGTAAACAGTTTTGATACTTGCTATGATTTGTATGACATGATAAAATTGTTTCAGTGGACTGCTATGAAGATGATAAAATAAGTAAGAACAAATCATTTTAAATTAAAATATTGAAATGTATAAAAATAGTACTTAGCTGCATCCGGTTAGACTGGAAGCCGACCCAAACATAGTTGGGAAAAGGTTGGATGAAAGAAAGGTAACAACTTGGTTGTGCAGGTATTGTTGGTATTACTTTTCTTAATTTTATTGTAGGTAGGACTAGGTACACACGCTATACACTGCTACTGTTCTACTACCTATAACCTTATAGCAGTATGTACTGAAGCTTGTAGCTCTTCATAATTCAAAGTCGAATCTTGATCGAAGTTAGTATTTCTGGCTATCACGTAATACCTAAAGAATGTCAAGCTTGGATCATTGACAGTCGTTACGGGTCGTCAGACGCCCTAAAGTCTGACATCAATTCTTACCGAGGGGTATCGTATTACCCAGAAACTGTTTGTGGAGATCAGTTGGACAGTCGCTCTATGTAAAATACTGGTATTCAGCTGTATGCTAGTTACTAGCAGCCGACCCCAACTATGTTGGGGGAAAAGCGCAGGTAGATAATGATGAAGAACACCTCAACAATCGGCACCGAATCAAAACGACAGGTGGCGAAAGAAAAAGGTTCAAAGTATCAAGATTGCTACATCCACCGCTATATGTAGTCATCATGTAACTAATTAGGATTATCCACAATGAATACAGTGATATTACTATGATATTATCTAACGGCTACCGAGTACACTACAATAGTGCATATTAATCACATAGCTACTCTAGGTAGGTACCTACCTGCTACATTTGGAGCAGTTTCGGCACTCTTTTTTTAAATAGTTAACTATTGCAGCTTTGTTTATGTAACTTTGTAAGTAATTTGCCATCACACACTAATGACACAATGAAATATTTTAGCTAGGTATCGATTTTAGATAAGTGCATTGTGGAATACCTATACATATATCTGAAATAGTTACACGCTTAGGTATGGCAAAAGAAAAATCTATGGTAAAAGACTAGTCATTACTTTAAGGGAGTGTAGTACTCATGTATCAAACAACTTTTATCAAGAGATCAACTCTGAAATATGAATGAGATATTTTAAAAAAAACAGATGTTACACATACAAAAGTGCCAAATGTACCACAACCTACTTACACGATTAAAATGTAGGATGTTAGTTGAAATGTTGTTTGATTATACATATACATATGTCAAAATAGGTTAAAAAGATTCATTTACGATCACTTGGCTTGACATTCTTTAAAAAAACTTCAATGATTTAATTTCATACAGAAACCGGTGTTTCCATAAAACTCTCCTACATAGAATCTCCCCGGAATGAAGGTTAAAAACCTTGTTTCAAAACCCGCTAAAGACAATATCAAGATTAATCAACTGTAGAATGAAAATAATTCCGGTTTACAGATTTTACGCTACCATAAGTAAAAGAAATACCGGAGCTCCGACCTTATCGTAAATGGCACTTACATTTTTGAGGCTTTTAAATGCCTTTGAATTTACGTAAAATACCTATAATACATACTTACTTTTGATTTTCCCACAAATAAATTAATTCTTTACGCTTTGAGAATAAGAAAAAAAAATAGGGTGTTGGGCCAATCCTCTCCGACATCATCAAGATTGCATAACCATAATGCAATAAAAGTTGGTTGAATGTCTGTGCTTTGTGGTTTTTTTTTTTTTTTTGAAAAAACTTTGCCCCACCCTAGGAATTTCTCCTGTATCGTGGGTGCGTTTACAAACATTTAAACTCATATACACAAACAGCCTACACTCACATACACAACAGGTTTGGTAGCCTGACTATTGGTCGCCCTGGTGAGTGGTGATGGTGACCTATTTTGGATGACGTATAATGTATGATGCATCAATTCGTAATGCATTCAAACTCAAACTCAAACTCAAACTCAAAACATTTATTTCAATTAAACCATTTACAGGCACTTTTGAATTGTCAAAAAGTCGGTCAGTCAGAAAATATGAAGCTAGTTGCCCATTCCAAAGCGTAGGTACCTATGGAGAAGAACGGGCAAGAAACTCCATGGACACTCTTTTAAATTATAGTTTTACAAAAATATTAGTTACATCAATAATGTGAATTTATAATTATATGTGAGAACGATGTAAAAAAGACGTACGCGTTAAAAGTGTCCAGAGTACAGCTAATGGTAAGAAAACAACAATTCAATATAAAATAATTAAAAATAAGCCGAGGCAGCTAAGTGATGACCAGCCCCAACTGACGGCGCCCGTTCACGAACATGACGCATAGATCGGCACCATTCAGCTCAACCATTTTGAAGGGAGCTAAATGATCCAACACACACGCCACCGTCAGCGAGACATTTGTGTGAGCATGACATACTATCAGCCGCCAGGGCACATTCAAGTCAATGAAAGACACATTACCCGATAAATGGTACATAGTGTATAGTATATACATAGAACTCACATCTGTGCTATGCAATTATACAATACAAGGAAATTGAGTTTATACAATGCAAAGATAGTCTTACAATCTTCAGCAGCTCCAACAGAATCT
The DNA here is from genome assembly GCA_963855955.1 of Luperina nickerlii. Classification (NCBI taxonomy): domain Eukaryota; kingdom Metazoa; phylum Arthropoda; class Insecta; order Lepidoptera; family Noctuidae; genus Luperina; species Luperina nickerlii. The sequence goes on along the minus strand of OY979677.1, from coordinate 5,937,138 downwards.
TCAAGTGTTAATCAATTAGTTGTGGTTGTGGAGCAGGACCAGCCTTGAGCCAGGCATTTTTATCAGCGATGTAATCCCCTAACTTATAATATGCCTGACTGCATAGTGTGCGTTTTATACAAGACTTGAATTTTGATTGATCTAGTTCTAAACACTGTGTAGCAAAACGATGTGACCAAAGTTATGACGCTTAGCTTAACTATCTACTTACTGAAATAATACCAAACATAAATTGTAGCGATATAATTGAGATTGCTGGTTACAATTGGCTCCTGTGTAAAACAGAGACTATTGTGATCTTAACTGGTTGTACTTAAGATATATTATACATAGTAGATCTTGGTGTACAGATGCCAGCACATCAAGCTACTATAATCTGTCAAATTTATTTAATAGATTTTCAACTTTATCGTTAAAGTACTTATAAGGTTCAAAGTTGATTGGGAAATTTTGACAGTTTCGGGTAGCTTGATGTGTTGGCGTCTGTACCTTAATAAATAAATAAATAATTAAAATCGTTCTTACGGAACTCTAAAACGTAAGCGCAACAGTTAACACTAGAACAGGTTATACAGCGTCATTATCAATTGGTATTACTAAGAAGCGATCGCTCCAATTTTTCTCAATTGCTAAACGATATATTTACGTAACATACGTACTTAGGTAACAAGATCTTTGTTACACATTGGCTAAATGTGTTTTATTGTCCCTCGGGGGCATGCCACACGAAGGCAAAACTACTGACTTATTCATTTATCAATGCCATTACGATTTCTTTCTTCCTTAATTTGGATTATGTTAAATTCATAGAAGTAACCATGTCCCTAATATTCTTAGGAAACTTATTTTCAAAACTAATGTCGTTCTGAATAAAGAGAATTCACTAATCAATATCAGGAAAAAGCTGGCCAGTTTAGATGCGGTTTTTTTTAAACCAGTTAAAATAATGACTGCCTTTAACGACTTTTGACTGATTGAGTAAGGTTTCAGTACTTACTTATTTTTGCAACCAATCGTTTTATTGTGAGGTGAACTTTTAACTTAATTATTATCTACTTCAGTTCAAGTTTCCTGCTTTTTGCAACTGATTACATAGGAAATTATTTTTACGATTTGATTTTTAGAAATTATTTTTAAGTACATATATTTTATTGTATGAATTATCCACGGCAAGTATTCCATTAATCAACTCTAAGAACTATTAACTAATAGATATATTTTAATCAAAGCTACTTTGCATACCTACATAATCACAATAGGAACCTGCTTACTGCGAACATCGACAACTAAGACTAATTAGGGCCTTGTCAAAACTCACTGAACCATTAGGTATAATGAAATTGGAAGTGACAGCCTGACCCTTACACCATACAACACTCAGATATACGTCTATCACATATCATATCAGCAGGTATGGTCACGCTTCTTAGTATGTAGATACTAAACAATTTCATATGCTTGACGCCCGATCAATCAGCGAGCGAGTACTTAGAACGTTACACATATGATATTATTACCATTGGACCACACCCAAAACAATTCGGTCAAGGCCTTGGTCAAGAGTCACCAAACTACTTTTAATTTCTCTATTGGACCCACCAGTTTGTTCAGACCGACAGAGCTGCTTTTATCTTCCACTCGCACGAAGAAATGTATATAGAAAGCGGCGCGGCGGGCCAACGTAAAATTGTGATCATTTGTTTCTTCAAATATTTTAATGCGTGGCTTTAAAAATATTGTTGCAATTTATTTATAAACTAATTAAGTGTCATATTTAATTTGTAATATAGGCACGATTTATCTGAGCAAGTTATTATGTTAATGGATTTACAGCCGCCACATGATTAAATAGTCTAAACGCAATGTTACATTTAAGCGATTAGAAATTGTGTATTTCTGTCATAGTAGCCGACCTCGTCATGTTTTTATAATATTAAAAGTGCTTGTATCAACCTACTTGCAGAAATAAAACCATTTATCATGGGAAATTTAAAGATTATTTACTTTTTTTTAGGTACGGACATATTGTGTATGTTAATTAAGTACCTACCTTGATATCTGTCTTATCATAACTGCATGCCAGCTATTAGAGTTGGTAAATTTCTTTAACAGATTACATATTTCTAGTATTATAAGTAACTGTTTGTGATCTAGGATACAGTCATATTCAAGTTTAGAAAACTGTTATAACACAATCAGTTTGTGTGGCAATTAAATAAAAACAAATCATTCACTTTATAATAATTTATTAGCACCTATTCATTTTAATAAATTTAACAGCTTGCCTAACTATTCAACAATAATATCTAGTGGTGGTAGGAGATGGCGGGAGAGGAGTAAGTGACTTGCGCTACGGGAGCGGCGTAGGCGAGCTTGGCGACGGGGGCGGAGTAGGCGACTGGGGCGTGAGAGTAGGAGACCTGGGCCGGGGCGTGGGAGTATTGGACTTGGGCAGGGGCGTGAGAGTAGGAGAATTGAGCTGGCGCGTAGGCTACTTTGGCAACGGGAGCGGCGTAAGCGAGCTTGGCTACGGGAGCGGCGTAGGCGATCTTGGCGGGTGCAGGGTGCACGGGGGTGCCCTCGTAGCGCACGTTAGCGTTGAATCCGTGCACCTTGTCGGCGGTGTATTCGACGATGCGGTGCACACCGTCGGGCTGCACGAGCGAGTACGAGCCGTGCACGGCGTCGCCTTCGCGAGACTCCTGCTGCTGCTTCACGTCGCCGTTGTGTTCATCATGGACGGAGTAAGAGAAGTCGTAGTGAGCGGGTGCCTCAGGCTCGGCGTACACCACTTTGGAGACGGGGACCAGGCCAGCGTAAGCCACCGCAGCGAGGGAAAGGACGATGACGAACTGGAATAAAATTGGTTTTGTTAATAAGGAAAATCTAAATTGGCAATATTCGTATAATAGAAAAGATAGTGAAGATAGAGAAGAAAGAAGGAGAAAATGAAGATCGAAGAATTTAAATCAATACTCTATGTACTGCTATTTTGTTAATATTCTTTTCTTATGGGACTTAAACATAACTGTCAATATGTGGGTGTACAGACGCCAGCACATCAAGCTACCCGAAACTGTCAAATTTTCCCAATCGACATTAAACCTTATGCTTTAGGGATAAAGTTGAAAATCTATTAAAGAAATTTGACAGATTGTAGTAGCTTGGTGTGCTGGCGTCTGTACCTACTATAGGTTCACCTCTGCCTAACTCTCCGGGGCATACACGCGTGATGTGGTTTTTTTTTTTTTAAATACATATTATGTTATTATAAGATTGTTAAACTTACTTTGGCGACCATTTTTGGGTTTGTGTTAATGATTTGGATATCAGTACTTAACTGTGACAATATGTGATCTGGTGCACTTTTTATACTTAATTTGTCGCCTTCAGTTTATCGACGGTGACAAGCCTCGGGGCGTTGTATAATAATTTAGAGGTGAAGGTTGCGCACGCGGCCGAACTGCACGATTCCACACACACCTGTGAAGTATTCTCATAACTGAGTTTTAGATTAACGCTGATTGTTTGAAGTGTAATTTGATTAAGTTTTAGTTTTGTTAAGCATTAATACCTAACAAGGTTCTAAGTGACAGACAATGTGTCCATAGATCCTGTATTATCCATCCACATTCTATGTTGCATGAAAATGTGAAAGTGACTCTGTTCGGATTTCGATGTTGAGCATAAATGTACAGACGCCAGCACATTAAGCTACTACAATTTGTCAAAATTCTTTAATAGATTTTCAACTTTATCTCTAAAGCATAAGGTTCAAAGTTGATTGGGAAAATTTGACAGTTTCAGGTAGTTTACAGTTTTAGTAGAACATAACCCTGGGTTAGGACAAGGCATACTTTTATGCTAGTACGCGGGCTAAGCCGCGTGTAAAAGTTAGTATTTGCATAAAAGAGTTGTAATCGAACTAATAATAAAAATCTAATTTCGATATTCTACAGTCAGTCAGTCAGTTGGGGCTGGTCATCACTTAGCTGCCTCGGCTTATTTTTAATTATTTTATTTTTGAATTGTTGTTTGTTAAGTACTATTTGTTGTATTCTGGACGCTTTTAACACGTACGTCTTTCTTAATTTTTTACATCGTTCTCACATTATATAATTTTAAAATCAAAAGTAATGATGTAACTAATATTTTTGTAAAATATAATTTAAAAAGAGTGTCCATGGAGTTTCTTGCCCGTTCTTCTCCATAGGTACCTACGCTTTGGAATGGGCAACTAGCTTCATATTTTCTGACTGAACGACTTCTTGACAATTCAAAAGTGCCTGTAAATGGTTTAATTGAATGTTTATGCTTTGAGTTTGAGTTTAGTTTGACATATAATTACGGTATTTATTTTCTGTTTTAACATTGATCGATAAATATGTAACTAAGTACCTAGTTATGATATGAAAAAAACGGCCAAGGGTTTGGATCACGCACAGTGAAGGGTTCCGTTGTTAGATGAACGCATGGACAGTATTAATTTTATCGACCACAAAAATAAGTTTTTATTTCATAGAATTTCTCGGAAAATCGATGAAGACCAAGTTATTTCTGTGGTTGTACCCGAAACTATCCCATCCCTATAATACCGAAAACTATTGACTTAAATAGCAATCTTTTTAATTATAGGATTTAACAATACGCGCATACGTTATGTACATTAATATTTTTTCACCTCTCTGTTACATGAATAGGGAGTGCCATCCCCAAAGTTTTTTTTTTGTTGTAAATTCATAACACCATTTTTTTGCGGTGCTCAGATTACACCTTCTTTCGAATTTTCACTGATTGATTGCAAATAGAAAATCCGTGTAAAATTACAGGAGAAATAAACAGGACAAAATTATAAAGGCTCTATTTTATTTTGCTATATGGCTACGGAACCCTAAAAAGGTAGCGCCACCTTTTTCCGCCAACAAAAAATCAAGTTTTGAGTCAAGGCCTTTGTCTTCGATTGGTATTTTTGCTACATTAACAAAAAGTTAAAAAGTAATACATATATATAGGAAATAAAATTAATAGGAATTATCTAATTATTAATTATTTAAGCGGTGTTTTCTGTGCCCGAACAAAAATTGCGTTATATGGGGCTTACATGACCTAAAGCGCGATCACTGTGGGACTGCATAGAAAAAAAAGAGAAGCGCGATGACACAACACTGGTAATTTATTTTAAAATATGAAGCAATTATTTAATTACAAAATATCTATTGTTTGGACTAAAAAATTAAAACACTAGAATTTTAGTATATTGCTTGTAGAATTATCTGACAAAAATCAATGTATGGTTTTTATTGTAAAAAGGAAGTTTTTAGAGGTATCTTCATGATTTTTTTCTGTCGTATCAAATTAGTTGTATTATGTTTTCAACACACTATCTATCTATCATGAAGAATATCATATATTTTTCTGATTTTGTTTGCTGTAGTTGATCATATACTTTTATTGTTTCTAAAACTTGCGTTTTTTGTGTTTAGGTCCTGTAAGCCCCTTAAGAAAGAAATAAAGGTCTCGTTCCAGCTCATCAACGCAAGTATGAATGCACAAGCACAATAAGCAGCAGATGGAGTACACTACGTTGTAACATCTATCTTAGTTGGGAAAGTAGAATAGAATAGAATAGAATAGAATACTCTTTATTATGTACACCATATAAATTACAGACATAAATATAGAAACTGTACAAAGGGTGACACAATGGGCGGTCTTATCGCTAAGAGCGATCTTTAAAGTAAAAGGAAAGTAATAGGTATTTTAATTTTATTCTCTGTGGGTACGATTTGTAAATTCTGTAGATTGTGGTCACTGGCTGGTACCTACATACCTATTAGTTAGGATTAGGCAACGCAATGCACCGACCTTCACCTCTCAATCATTGTAGCTTACACAGATAGCGGCGCCGCAGGCTGACAGTATGTCACCAAAGTTACCGGCTGTAGGCGACAATATTGTATAAAAAGTGTCGCAGGTCACACATTGTCACAGTTCAGCATTGATATTCATATCTGCAACACCAATTCAAAAATGGTCGCCAAGGTAGGCTTCTTTTTCTAATAAAAATCTCTTTTTCTAATAATTTAATTAAAATAGTGCGATGTTGTAAAGCATGAAACTAATTCATCTTCTCACCATTTCGACAGTTATGTTTAAGTCCCATGTAATACGGGGCTAGCCAATTGCCATCAACCGGGCACAAATCTAGGATGCTATACTCTATTTACAATAAGATTAGACATTTAAACAAAACTTTTTACAGTCCGTTCAACCGATTTTTACTTCTATTCCGTAGGCATAAGGACGGCATTAAAAGCAAAAACGTGATTATAATACCAACTGTTTATTGCAGCTGCCATTTGTCATGCCACCAACGCAATAGAAGTCAAAATCGGTTGAACGGACTGTAAAAAAGATTTATTTCAATGTCTAATCTTATTGCGAATGGGGTATAGGTACTGAGAAATTCCACATGGAAAATCAACAATATCCCTATAACAAATTATCTCTATTTTTTCCTCTATCTTCTCCATATTTCCTGTTAAACGAATCATGCTAATTTAGATTTTTCTTATTAACAATACCAATTTTATTCTAGTTCGTCATCATCCTGTCCCTCGCTGCGGCAGCTTACGCTGGCCTGGTCCCCGTCTCCAAAGTGGTGTACGCCGAGCCTGAGGCACCCGCTCACTACGACTTCTCGTACTCCGTCCATGACGATCACAGCGGCGACGTGAAGCAGCAGCAGGAGTCTCGCCAAGGCGACGCCGTGCACGGCTCGTACTCGCTCGTGCAGCCCGACGGCGTGCACCGCATCGTCGAATACACCGCCGACAAAGTGCATGGATTCAACGCTAACGTGCGCTACGAGGGCACCCCCGTGCACCCTGCACCCGCCAAGATCGCCTACGCCGCTCCCGTAGCCAAGCTCGCTTACGCCGCTCCCGTTGCCAAAGTGGCCTACGCGCCCGCCCCCGTCTCCTACTCACACGCTCCAGTCGCCTACTCCGCCCCCGTCGCCAAGCTCGCCTACGCCGCTCCCGTAGCGCACGTCACTTACTCCTCTCCCGCCATCTCCTACCACCACTAAATACTATTGTTACATACTTAGGCAAGCTGTTATATAATTAAATAAATAGGTGCTAATAAATTATTACGAATTGAACGTACAATTTTATTATTATCTCATGATACCCAAACTACAGCTACAGAAACCCTAAAGGCGCGGGCCCACCGCGGCGCATGCTGTGCACGGGCACGCGGCGCATTTTAGCTGCGTGTATTAATTTGTTTGACAACGTGGGTCTACGTTTCCACTGGAGTACACGAATATGACCCACGACTGTGTATAGCGTGGTACGGCGCACGGAGAGACTACGCACGTGCCACTGCAATTGACTGAAAACTGCGCTGCGATAAGCGAGCTGTACATAGTCGTAGGTCATATTCGTGTACTCTAGTAGAAACGTAGACCTACGTCGCCAGCGTTGAGCTATGTAACCGCCTATTCGAGCAATCCACGCGTGTATCAATGACGTCAATTCATGCGCAGCCTCTCCGTGGGTTGCAGTGGATACAATCACATACATTTTCTTCCAAAGCGAAGCTTAATACACGTGCGTAGCCTCTCCGTGCACCGCGGTGGGCCCGCGCCTTTAATCTAATACATATAATTACGGTTAGCGACAAAAGTCGATTAATTGGTTCTTTTACACATCATCTAAATTGACACGAAATTATTCGGTACCTTTTATTTCGGCATTACATGCTTAATATTCTAATAATTTCACTGTTTTGTTCATATTTTAATTAAATGTTCAGCTCAACAATTAAGATTTAAAAAACTGAAGATGTAATTGACTTTTGTTGCTTACTGTACCTATTTGTTATATAGTAGTCGATGGTTGTAAAAATACAGCTAAAGTAACAAAATAGCAAAAAACAACTGAAAAATAGGTTATTACAAAGTTGCCCTAGCGACTAAAAAGTTGTTATAAATCGACCGTCACACAGATGCATCCGAAATTGGAATGTGCGAAGTATCTTGCTAACTTGAAACTTATAAAAATAGAGGCATAGCACACCCACTGATCAACTTCACGAGGTTTTCCAAATTTCTAATGATGTAATAAAATTATTTTTTCAAAAACCTTAATAAACCTTCCGATAATTAAACTGTCACACTGTATTACAAGTGACTAATAAATAATCATTCGAGCATCATATCGCAAACGGTCAGTCTTTTAAATAAAACAGAAGCAAGGCTCCAAGGCTTGACTAATGCCCAGACCTAAAGTTAAAGGAGAATGCCATACAATATAGAAAGCCCTGTACCAAACGAAAAGTCCGCTGTCACAACCAAACCTAGTGTATTTGGAAGATAACATAATGCTCTTCTTATCTGCAATATTTTTTACAATGTTTTAAAAACTTCCACGGAACCTCAGCTTTCCAAAACTACAAATAATAAGGACTTTTCGACATTATTTGAAGAAATTCAAACATAGTAGATATCTATTTTCTTTTTATACTTGGCATTACTGTGTCCCAGCAGTGGGAACATTGCAGGCTGATAAAAAAAACTCAAGTATTGCCTATGTTTCCGCTTGGAGTAATCCATTTTTTGGCACACGTATGTCAATCGTATGTATGTATAAGAAATCTAATGAGACCAAATACGACGGGTTTTTCGTGTTTAGTTGACGAGTTCCTATGGCCACCTTCCAATTCCAAGCATTGTCTCCAAAGTTAAATCCGTATTCCTGTCGGTTGTTAATCCCTTGTAAATATTTTAAATGCATGTATGTATTTTTAAAATATTTTTATTCGATAGTTTACATTGCCATATAATGGTAGGTATAAGTAAAAAAATATTCAACGCCAAAAAAAAAAACAATCGAAGGTACACACGCCAGCACATCAAGCTACTACAATCTGTAAAATTTCTTTAATAGATTTTCAACTTTATCACTAAAGCATAAGGTTCAAAGTTGATTAGAAAAAATTTACAGTTTCGGGTCGCTTGATGGGCTGGCGTCTGTACTTAAAATAAAAACCAATAAGTTCAAAATAGCCAATCGACACGGGCACCTTAAACCCTCTGTTTTGGCGCGCTTAATGTGACGTCATAGTCTATGACATTGACAACGGACTGATTCGAAAATAAACACTCCTATCTATAAAATATTGACATTTACTTCTGTCATAAACTTTACATTAAATTCGTTCTAACTAATGGTGTCTTTAAATAAATTTGAATTTTCCACAGTTCTATTACACTTTATAAAAAAATATTTCTTGCTCAAAAATAAATTGTACCTAATCATAAATATTGATGGAGGCATAATTCTGAAATAACACAGTTTAATAATAAAAATAAAACGCCCACACGTTTTATTCGTCGGTGGACCCTTGACCGGAACGAAGTTCAAAATAAAAATCCAAGATGGCGACTGCAAAAATTTCAATATGACGAAAATTTGTCCATATTTCAGCCTTCATCTTGGATTTCTATTATGAAATCACTATCGGCTTAGGCACCATCGAAAACCATGAAAACGACACCTAAGACGAAATTTCTTATAATTTTCGCAGCCGCCATCTTGAATTTTTATTTTGACCTCACTATCGGCTTCAGCTAAAGTCAACACGTCGGTTGTTCAGTGCAGACTACTTTATGACACAATACTTCACATTCACACATTCCATAACATAGATGACGCTAGTCGGTACATTTTGATACAAATTACAACATCAGCACCCTCGAAAACCATGAAAACGACACCCATGACGAAAAGATTATGCAGCCGCCATCTTGGATTTTCATTTTGACCTGACTATTGGCTTCAGCACCCTCGAAAACCATAAATGCTATGTCTCTCTCTCTCTCTCTCTGTCTCTTTCTATTACATATAATAAAAAGTCGCATGGAGCGCTAACGCTTTTTCGTTACATGACGATTTCTGCCAGTTTACTCCTACCGCAAGCTCCTGAAAAGAACTTCATTCCAAAAAATTGGCCCTTATTTGAATCACATGGATATTCCCTATTGTAATATGCTTGGAAGCCAAATATACGAAAACAAGTTTATTAATAAACAAAGAAGGTCATGAACTTGACGCGTTACAAGTTTTTTCGGAAACACTAAGTTGAACTAAGTCAAGGAGAAAACCTTGCCCATTTCATATTGGCATAATTACATGAAATCTGATGCAATTAACCACTAAAAGTACCTAAAAGGAAATACAGAGTCCACTAGCAAAATAAAATAAACATGTTTTAAAACAATACGAAGCACCCATTCTTAAAATATCAAAAGCACTCAAACATACATACTGCTTTTTAAGAAATGTGTCAACAGGTTGTAAATCTGTAGAATCGTAAGTCAGTTCAGCAATGCAGCAGTTGACCTTCAACTCTCAATCACTGTGTAGCCGCGGGCGCGCCGTGTGTCACCGACGAGACATACAGGCGGGCGACACCGGCAGTCCTGTATAAAAACTGTAGCAAGTCATACATTAATACAGTTACCTACTGATACTCAAATCAGCAACAACTTGAAAAAATGGTTGCCAAAGTGAGTTATTTATTTGAATTTAATTAAGACTGTCGTCTAACAATTTCAATCTGGCGTTTTCGAATATGTTATAAAAAATGTTTATAACTTTTACAAAAATGTTTCATAAATAAATTAAAAAACTTTAATTTTTGCAGTTCGTCATCGTCCTGTCCCTCGCTGCGGCGGCTTACGCTGGCCTGGTCCCCGTCTCCAAAGTGGTGTACGCCCAGCCCGAAGCACCCGCTCACTACGACTTCTCGTACTCCGTCCATGATGACCACAGCGGCGACGTGAAGCAGCAGCAGGAGTCTCGTCAAGGCGACGCCGTGCACGGCTCGTACTCGCTCGTGCAGCCCGACGGCGTGCACCGCATTGTCGACTACACAGCTGACGACGTACATGGCTTCAACGCTGTCGTGAGGTACGAGGGTACACCCGTCCAGCAGGCTCCTGCCAAGATTGCCTACGCCGCTCCCGTAGCCAAGATCGCCTACGCCACTCCCGTCGCCAAGGTCGCCTACGCACCAGCTCAAGTCTCCTACTCTCACGCCCCTGCCCAGGTCCAATACTCCCACGCCCCGGCTCAGGTCTCCTACTCTCACGCTCCAGTCGCCTACGCCGCCCCCGTCGCCAAGCTCGCCTACGCCGCTCCCGTAGCACACGCCACTTACTCCTCTCCCGCCATCTCCTACCACCACTAGATACTATTGTTGAATAGTTAGGCAAGCTGTTATATATTGAAATAAATAGGTGCTAATAAATTATTATGAATTCAATTACGTCTTTATTACTATTAGTAACTCTTCAATTTACACCTTATTACGCTTATTACACTAGATGTCTAAGGCCGCGATCACACCAAATGTAAGTCGGCCGCCGACTGAAAAATCTACTACGAAATGTATTAATAAACAACTCTAGCCACCGATTAACTGACCGTTGTTTTCTCATTAGCTATATTCTTACTTGACGCTTCGTCGCCGCCGTCCGCTGCTGGATACAGATACGTTTGGTGTGAACGTAGCCTAAACATCAAATCCAAAGGCCCAACCCTGATAAGAGTTGTCAATGGTTGTAAGGCAAATATGAATTAAACAAAATGAGAAAAAATACCATAGCTACTAAGAGGTATAAATGCATATATATATATATATACCTATTAGTAGCTATGGTATTTATACCTACTTAGTTACAAGTCGACTGTACCCTACCACCACTGGATACCTATTACCTACTATAATTGTTATTGTTACATAGTTAGACAATATAGTTGTATATTTTTAGAAATGAATAGATACTAAATTATTATGGATTTGAATATTCCACTATATTATTTTATAACATATTTGCTCGTAAAGGGTCTCTTATTTCACCAATTTCAATATCGTAATGTAATCTCATTACGCACTTGTGCGGTAATGTAAAGTAAATCGCACGGTTTATCAAGATGCTCCGTCAAAACGAACGGTACTTTTTTAAATCTTAGCAAAGAGTATTTATTTCAGAAAAGATGTCAACATTTTATGAATAAAATTAACTTTGGGAGATAAAATATAATAAATAAACATTTAATTATTTAATTTAATTAATTTTGACAATAAATTACAACCATTAATATCTGTAACAAAAAAAAATATTAATTTACTTTATTAATAATACTGGCTGTTTTGTGCCTATGCCTGAAAAAAAAAGCGCGAACGCGCGCGCATCGCTTATCTGTTAAGAAGTAAAAATTATTCCGCGCGCTTTTTCTTTTCGGTGTACTTTTTTTTATTTGAAAATGTCGTCAAGTAATGATGAATTTATTAATTCCACACCGCCAGAAGTCTCAGAGGCAGCGAATAAGGCTACTCTAAGCCTCGCCCGAAAAATCGACCGATAGATACTTACAAGCGTATCAAAAGTTCATCATATGGAAAACAAGCAAATATGCAAGTTCAGTCCGGGTTTTATTTATTTCCTCGCAAATATGTTATAAAACGTCGTATGACATACGTGCGCTTTGAAAATTACAGCCTCTGCTTTCTTTTAGCCCTCGCCTACGGCTCGGGCAAGCAATATCGCCTCGGCTGTAATTTTCAACTTACCGCACTTATATCATAATGTACTATTACCTAATTACATAACCTATAAGCCGGTTTTGTCTTTATTTGTAAAATGATGAGGTGTACCTTAACTTTTGTGTATGTAACTTAACTACCGACATCTTACACGCCGTCACACGCCGTATGCAAAACCAAAATAACGTTATGACGACTCTGACTGAAAACACAATTTATAAAATGCTTTTCATCACAAACTACGATTTTAGGCACAGTATGGTACTGACTGACATGAAATTTATAAGCATGCAATTTGTCCAAAAAATTCTTATATAGCGAAAGTGAGCAAAAAGGAAAGATTTTTTAAAAATCCTCTTCGGGGGTGGAAATTCGTAATTTTTTCCGATTAGAATTTCCATCGAGCACACAGGTCACACAGCTTGTTATCATATATTCACCGTGTTTGGGAAACCGATTGGTGGTAAGTATTCGTAGGCACATATTTGTCTGGAGAACATAATTTTTTGGCTCTTTTCTAAATTTTATCGTGAAAATAAAATCACTTAAGTATGTGTAGTGACTCTTAACCAAACAATGAAAAAAATTTTGATTGCCCGCAGATCATAAAATTCAGAGACACTACGCAGATACCTAGAAACTTGAAAAGCACATTTAATTAATTAAATTTATATATAGGACACTTCTTGTAAGATCAGCATTTATCTCCAAGATCCTCTATCATACAGGCTTACAAGAAAAAAGCCTACAAAAATGACAGTCATTCATATCTTTCTCAGAAAAGAAAAGTCAGAACTAACCTAGTCTCCCTGTAGGGTGCTTCCCTAACATAAGTAATGTCAATGCAGATGTCAAACTTAAACTTAAATGCAGAATATGTCAGTGAGTGCTCAACGGGATGAATCTAAATAAAAATGCAAGTTGTCCGACTCAAACCACGTCTAATTGAACACTAAAATGTAATATACATAAAATGCATAGAACAATGCAATATGTCAGTGTCAATGCACTGCCAAATGTAGGTCGCGTCCAAAGTGCAAATACGCGAGCCTGCTGGCTAACTTATTGTAATTAATATATTTTAAAACCCATGTACGTGCACCGTACATATTGCCACAACACAGAAAGAAAATACTAAATAAAACAATCCCCAAAATATGTAAGATAATAAAATAACAATGTAAAAATAATGTAAAAAATGTAAAAATGCAGGACTCTAATGTAAATATGATTGATCTACTACTACTATGAGGAAATATAACTAATGTCTATAAATAGAATGTCACCATATTAATAAATTAGCACATCTCACTATGTTTTTCAGTGTCAAATTTCACTTCACTTGAGGTAGGGTTACCACACGACACTTTATTCACTTTTGAGTCCCGTTTGTCGATCTTGCTGTTCCTGTCCTCGATGTCATGATCTTCTCGTTTGCTTCTGCTTCTCGCGTCTTGCGGACCCTCCCCTTTTCTTTGGGTGGCCATCTTTCGCCAAAAGTACATCGATGTTACAAACAGTGCAATGCTAATCGCAACAACCACATAGATTGCAATGTAGTGATGAACGTCGTGAGAGGATATGGTGTCTAGCTTAGACTGTTCTTCTATAGAGCGTAGTTGCGTGTCAATCTTCTTGAACGTCTCTTCGTGCGTTTCAATATGCAACGATGAGTTACGAATCGAGGTGTTGATAATGTTGTTGATTGGAGAGATCGTGGGCACGATCATTGCATATGGTTCATTGACTAAAATGTCACTTGTATGTTGCATATATGCGTGCAATGTGAATGAGTCGCCTTGCAAGTTGCATCCTTGTTTCAGCGTTATCAGACCCGAGTGACGTAACGTCTCCGATGTCATTTGAGTGCCGCACACTAATTGTACTTCGCACGTGTCACAACAATAATAGAACCAGGTGTTTTGTTTATGTAATTTGACCCATTTGTCAGCGCATGTTTTTATTTCCGTATGGCAATAAACGCTGTGTTCTTCGTTGTCTCGAATCAGCTGTACATCGCAAATAGATTTGTGACGATCACCGGTGTTGTATATAGGGTGATTTAGTTTGCACAGTAGAGATTGGTCATGTAATTTTTGGCATTCATTAATGTCATATTGTTCTAGAGGTATAAATGAGTATTGGTTGGCGTTAAATGCTATCAATGCAGAGTTGGGAATAACATACATTACCCGATTTGTGTCAATACGTTGAGGAATGCTGATAAGTCTGTTAAGTTCGTATAGGGCATCACTCAAAATCGGTACTTTTATTTCCATCAACAGGTAGTGCTGTGTTATGCGCGCATGTATTCTGAACAGCCTGTAGATGTCTCTTATGTCATTACGAACTTCAGGTAGTGTAGAATCGCGAGGTAGTAGTCGAGCTACTCTATCTAGTTCGCTTTGCATTTGGGTTGGTGATAATAGATGTACGTCCATATGTCCTTGGTACATATTTGTCAGGGTGTTGATGAGTGATTCTTGAATATCTTTTAAGTTTTGGGCCATTCTTTCTGCAGCTAAGGCCGATGTAATTATGTAGAATGCATGTGAACTCTCAAGTTTATCTTTGAGCGTCTTGTTTTCTAGGGACGTGAGATGATCGTTAATTAAAGTGAACTGCTTCACCATTGTTGCTTCGTTACGCTGTACAATGTTGTTCTCGGTTTCCAGAACACTTGTCTGGTTTTTAAGCAGTTGGAATAGATGATTTTCGTTATGTTGGATTGTGTCGATATCCTGTTCATATTGTTCTGCAAAATGTTGGTCTAACACTCCAAATAACGAATTTGCAACATATCCTACTCCGTCGATCAATCCTCTTTTGAACCTGTGTTGAATTATCCGCTGGGACCTCAGTAATTCGTTGTAATAATTTAGTTCACTCGTGCTTTGTTCTAGTTGGTTAATCAGAACATGAAATTGCATCAACAACTCTTCGCAACGAGCTTGCTTTATATGAGATACGAATACTTGCAGAGTGTCCATATTGCGCCAGTAATTTGTCATATTGTAATAAAATACCAGTTTCCATTCATCTCTAATTTCTTGTAGATCTGCAATCTTGTCAAAGTAAAGTGTTTGATTTTTTGTCAGTTGAGTAAGTTTCATATCTTGCTGGACAGTTGGTGTTATCAATGTCATAACTAGCATCAGCATATAACATACCAAGCTGTTCCAGGTAAGCCTTTTAGCTCGGTTTCGCCTGTTTTTGGGTAGTTTGTCAGTGTCAGGGTTGTTTTGTTCCTCAGCCTCCACTAGTGGTACCAATTTTGTAATAGGTCGTTTAGTTTCGCCTTTTGCAGTTTGTAATGTCACAACTCTAGTGTGGCCGTCCTTTCCAGGGTGTAAATCCGCTACACGACCCAGTGCCCATTTTCCTGCAAGTAACCTTTCATCTTTAATGCATACAATGTCATTTTTCTTTATGTCAGTATTCTTTCGTTTCCACTTTAGTCTCGCTTGTAGTTGTTGGAGGTACTCTTGCGACCACTTCTTCCAGAAATCCTTGCTTAGTTGTTGTACAATTTGCCATCTCGTGTTTAAACGATAAGTATTGTCCATGTCGGGTTCTGGAATTGTCATGAGTGATGTGCTGGTTAAGAAATGTCCTGGAGTTAAACAGTTTATCTCTTCGGCGTTCTCTGAAACGGTGCATAGTGGTCGTGAGTTCAAGCAAGCTTCTATCTGACATAGCAGAGTTGTAAATTCTTCGTATGTCAGACGTTGGTCTCCAATGACCCGTTTGAGATGGTATTTCATGCTCTTCACAGCGGCTTCCCACAGTCCGCCTGCGCTTGGCCAGACCGGGGCATTGAAGTGCCATTGAATTCCCATCTCTGATATTTTGCCCAAGAAGAAGTTGTCAATGTTTTCTACAATGCATTTGTATTGTTGCAGTAGGATCCGATTTGCACCCACAAAATTCGTGCCGTTGTCGCTGTACATGTCCCGTGGCGTACCTCGACGTGCGCAGAAGCGCTTGAAAGCCGATAGGAATGCTGTACTGGATAGTTCTGATACCAGTTCTAGATGAATGGCTTTTGTTGCTAGACAAACAAATACTGCAACGTACGCCAGCAATGTTCTGACGCCTCGGCCTTTGCTTGCCTTGATTTCAATGTGTCCAGTAAAATCGACACCTGTATGTGTAAACGGGCGAGATACTGTCACTCTCGGCTCTGGTAGATCAGCCATAATCTGGTTTGTTTGTTTAGCATTAAATCGGCGACATGTTACGCATTTGTGCAAGACCTTTTTGACGCCGCGATGTCCTCCTACGATCCAAACTCTTTGTCGTAGATGTGTCAGGGTTAACTTAGGACCTCCGTGTAATGTTCTTCTGTGAGCTTGCCAAATTAATAACTCTGTCAGTTTATTGTCGTGTGGTAGTAGAATTGGATGTTTAGTGTCTTCGGGTAAGTTTGAGTTACGTAACCTTCCACCTACTCGCAGAATGTCATGTTTGTCAAGGAATGGATTTAAACTCAAAAGGTTACTTTTTGTGCTCAAACCTTTATTTTCCTTCAATCTCATAATCTCGTCATTGAAGGCATGCAATTGAATATGTTTCATTATTAGGTTTTCAGCGCTTTGTAGTTCTGTAGATGTCAAATAAGTAGTAGTACGATGAGTGTCGGTGTTCGAACAGCTGTTTATGAAACGTTTCATCCAGGCAATGACCCTTGTAATACGAGTCAAATTGCTGTGTTTGTCTAATAACTCAATTACTATTGAAGACGGTTCACATTTCACAACATAAGTTTGCATTTGTTTTTGTTTTGATTCGCATGTTGTCGGTGTAATTGTAATTTTGTCAAAAGTATCTTCTCTGTAATTTTTCATCCAGTAGGGACCTTGCCACCACAAAGAATGTTGCAATAGTTTGGAACAACTGATCCCGCGTGATGCACAATCTGCAGCATTTTCCTCGGACTTGACATAACTCCAGTGCTGTTTTGGAATTACGTCATGCACTTGCTGTACTCTGTTGCTGACGAACGACTTCCATTTTGTGACGTCCCCATGCAGCCCGCCTAATACAATCATAGAGTCCGTCCAGGCGTATGTATTTTTGTGCACATTGTCCCATTTAAAGGCTGTCAGGACCTTTTTTATGAGCCGTGAAAGTAGTAGCGCTCCACATAATTCGAGTCGCGGTAGGGTCAATTTTTTGTTGATTGGCGATAACCTCGATTTTGCAGCGATAAGTCTAGTCGTAGGCTCGTTTTTGTCATTTGTTGTCAGCAGGTATATAGCGCATGCGTAGGCCTTTTCGGACGCATCGCAGAACCCATGTACTTGGAATGGTTTCGTAATATCTCCCAGCCACCTTGGTATTTGATATTCGGTAATGTTGTGTAAGTCGCTAGTAAACTGCTTCCATTCTTCTTGCACACTGTCAGGTAAGGTTTCATCCCACTCGCATCCCGATAGCCAGACGCTTTGAAACAGCAGTTTTGCTTTTACTGTCAATGGTGTCAGCCAGCCCAGTGGATCGAAAATTTTCGAGATTTCCGATAGTAGCTTTCTTTTTGTCAATTGGTTTTTATTGTCAAATTGTATTTTGTTTGTAAACGAAAATGTGTCAGTTATAGGATTCCACTGGACCCCCAGGGCTTTTGTCATTCCGTCATTTGTAAAATGCATTGTCGTTTGGTTAAGACCTGAAGAAGATAAGCTTTCAATCAAGGCCTGGTCGTTGCTTGACCACTTCCGTAGTGTAAGGCCAGCTCCACTCAGCATGTTGATGAGTTGCTTTTGAATTTCTTGTGCTCGTTCGATGGAGTTGCTGCCACTTAGGACGTCATCAACGTACATTTCGTTAGCAATGACATCCGCTGCTAACGGATATTTCTGTGCATCATCGTCTGCAAGCTGTTTCAGCGTTCGAAGAGCTAGAAATGGTGCTGCCTTGGTGCCATACGTCACTGTGCATAACTGGAACTCCTTTAAGGGACCTTGGTTGGATTCCCTCCACAGGATCTTTTGCAAGTGTTGGTCTTCTTCATGGACAAGGATCATGCGGTACATCTTCTCACAATCTGCAGTAAAGACGTACTTGTATAGCCGCCATCCTAATAATAATGTCAATAGATCTTGATGAAGCTTAGGGCCACACTCCATCAACTCATTCAGGCTGTAACCTGTGTCAGTTTTCTGGGAGGCGTTAAAAACCACCCTTAGTTTTGATGTCACCGAGTCCTGTTTTAAGACTCCATGATGAGGTAAGTAGCATTCCGGGTTGCAGCCAGGTTTGCTCTCCTTCATATGTCCCATTTCCAGGTACTCTTGCATAAATTTGATGTAACTATCTGATAATTTCTCATCCCTGCCTAATCTCCTTTCTAATTGCATAAACTGTGCTACAGCTCGTGGCTTTGACTTGCCCAGCAGCTGATTAAAATTAGGCTTCATTGGCAAACGAACTGCATATCTGCCATTACCTAATCGCTTGGTTGTTGCAGTGTAGAACTCCTCACAGTATCGTTCCTCTGACGTCATAGAATTGCATGCATCTCCATTGATGTCTTCCACTTCCCAGTATTTTGACAAGTCGTTAACTTCATTAACTACGACGTTGCAATTAAATGTTTTGGTGACATTGCCTGACAATATCCACCCCAACCGTGTTTGTTGAGCCATGGGTTCATTAACCTCCCCTTTGACTAAGCCATTCATGAGTATTTCGGAACATATGTGTGCATCCAGAAGTATGTCAATGGGCCTAGATAAGTTGTAATCTGGGTCGGCTAGTGTGATGTCTGTCAAATGAGCCCAAGGTTTCTTTGCAAATGTAACGTTAGGCAGACTGTTTACTACCCGTGTCATGATTAACGCTTCCGTTGTCAACTGGAAGTCGTTATATAAGGACTTGCAGGATAGATGGACCTTTCCTTTACTCCTGTTGGATAAAGTACCGATGCCGCTTATGTTTGCACTCAGCTGTTGACGCTTTATGCCCAATCTTTGAGCTGCATTCTCCGTTATCAACGTAATTTGTGAGCCTTGATCAACTAGAGCCCTTAGTGTAATGTAGTCACCTCCAGCTGTGGCTACTTGCAATAATGCTGTTGGTAATAATATTTCATCATCATTATTTGATGCGAAGTTGTTTTGCAGATTTTTATTTGACCTAGTTGAAGTCGATGACGACGGTTTAGGTGCTGTTTGTGTTGCTGAGGGCGTTTGCGCTGACTTCACAATATCGCTGTGCAGAAGTGTGTTATGTTGTTCGTTGCAATCTCTGCATCTTTTCTGTGATGCACAGTAACCCTTAGTATGCACATACAAACAATTTTTGCATATTTTGTTGTTTTCTATAAATGCCATTTTTTCCGGACTCAGCATGTCCGCGAATTTAGAACATTGAAATAATGCATGATTCGTATTGCACAATGAAGAAATAATCTTGCTGAATTGTCCAGCGTTTGACGCATGGAAATTGCGAGAGTAGGTTGCTGAACTTTTATTGGGTTGTGACTTGGAATTTTTTCCGAACGGATGTGGCGTTTTAACATGTGGTTTTGATGCAGGTTTATCACCGTTTTCTGGCTTTTTCCTGTGCAACGGTTCTAATGCCATAAACTTGTTTTCTACGAAATCCATAAAATGATTGTATGTTGGTATCTCGCGCGGATCCGACCTGGACTGCATGTATTCCGAATACGTTTCGGAGTCTAATTTTTCGCACAACACGTAAACTAGAATCGGATCCCATGAGCTTGTATCAATGCCCAAGTTGTGTATCGCGTTTATGGTTTCGTTGGTAGTATCATATAACCGCTTGAGGTCAAACGCAGATTGTTTTTGCAAATTAGGTTGACGCATAAATACTTGGAAATTTGTGGTAAATAACAGAAACTTATTATTATATCTATGGTTCAAAATTTCCCAACACGTGTCATAATTTTCGGGTGCTATGTGTAAATGCTGAACGAGCTTTTCCGCTTCACCGCGAAGTCTACCCTTTAGATGCTGCATTTTTTGAGTTTTTGCAATCGCCGAATTATTATGAATCGCTTCTACGTAGAGATCCATAAAAGTAGGCCATAAGGTATAGTTGCCGTTAAAGATAGGTATGTCAATTTTAGGCAACGTTTGCTGTTGATGTATAGAAGCGTTTAATTTCGTGTTCAGCGCCCGTTTCATATTTGTAAATGCATTTTCGTGACGACAGAACTCGTCATAATAATCCTGTGAGTTCCCCTCTAATATGCCATCAATTTGTAAATGTAGTTTGTCAATCGCAGTCCACCGGAACTCCACAGTCTTAAGCATATCCTCAATTTCCCATTTCTCCTTAACCTCGTCTAGGCTTCGATTTACTAACCTAGTGAATGCACGGAAGTTAGCTTGTTGCAACTGCTGTAACTCGAGTAGCTTGTCCTCTATTCCTACAGATGTCTCGAACAGGGTCTTGTCGAACTCAATGTTTAACTTACTATGACCGGCGTTACTGGGTCCAGCAAGATTCTTCATCTCGAACGCTGCAATCTCCTGACGCGTTCCATGGTACCAGCTTTTAATGACCTCATAAATGTTACCGGTGAAATATTGATGATCTTTCTCCTTTACTGCACTCAGCTCCCGGTTCTTCTCTTCACATTCCGCCCATAGTACATCTAACCTCTCAAGCCTTTCACGAATGTATTCGGTGCTCTTCCTACTCGCTGAATCCTTCTTAAAATTAGAATGGATTCTCTTCACTTCCTCGAGGATCTCCGCTTGACGCACGATGAAAGCCTCCATTGTAAAGCCGTAAGATAAATAATGAACGATCTTACTTGAAACTCAGGAACTCTCCCTGTATGCAAATGCAGTGCAATGCGACGCTCTGGAACCTGGACCGCTGCTACCTCCCCGAATGCTCCTGCACGGCAACACACGTGGCACGGTATGACACGACACGACACAGATCCCGCGCGGCGACTTATCGACCGACGTATCGGACTGTATAGTACTTGCAATGGTTACGAAGGACCAAAAAACTATGTACGTTGCAATAGTTTCGAAGGACCAAAAAACTATGTAGGGTGCTTCCCTAACATAAGTAATGTCAATGCAGATGTCAAACTTAAACTTAAATGCAGAATATGTCAGTGAGTGCTCAACGGGATGAATCTAAATAAAAATGCAAGTTGTCCGACTCAAACCACGTCTAATTGAACACTAAAATGTAATATACATAAAATGCATAGAACAATGCAATATGTCAGTGTCAATGCACTGCCAAATGTAGGTCGCGTCCAAAGTGCAAATACGCGAGCCTGCTGGCTAACTTATTGTAATTAATATATTTTAAAACCCATGTACGTGCACCGTACACTCCCCACGCTCTAGAGTTCCTCATGGAATTAGTATGTGGAAAGTAAAATGGCAACAGACCGCGATGTGGGAAGCTTACCTAATGCTATTATAATAAAAATATAATTAATAACAAAGGTGAACTGTTCGTGAACTTGATTCGGAACAAGTTTTTTCCATCTCCTCCATTTCCATTTCATATGAATACCTATTTTTATTGCAATATGACAAAAATCATGAGAAAAAGCTCAGTGAGATTAAAAAAATAAAACAAAATAATGAAGTCTCTGTAAGTTACCTACTTCATATTTTTTGCAATCGCGGTATCATTGTCCAATACCTAAATTGAATGAATTACTAAACAAGACTACAACTTTTTAAATAAAATGCTGCACCCATTCCAGAATATGACTTTGGCATTTCAAGACAATGCTGTAAATTTGGCGCTCGAATTACGTTGACAAGGGGGCGCTGTTGGTAAAAATTTGTGCAATGGTTTTGTGAAATGTATTAAAAAAACAACATGGCGGCGTTAGTTCCGATTGTATCCACGCGCCAAGATCCTTGTACAACTCCTCCCACGTTTCATAAAGTCGTTAATCTACTACGAAATGTATGTACAAACAGGTGTTGGTCAGTTTGAAGTTCGGCTCAGGAATCCAGCATGTCGGCCTTCACCTCTCAATCATTGTGCACGACGCCGCAGGCGCGTCGTGTGTCACCAACGAAACCTATAGACGAGCAGCCTGTATAAAAACTGCAGCAGGTCACACATTACCATAGTCCACTACTGACACTCAAATCAGCAACAACATATCGAAAAATCATCAATAATGGTTGCCAAAGTGAGTTAATTAAATTAATAACATTTTTTTTTTGGTGTCTGATAAGTTTTTTATTATTCTGCGTTTATCCCAGTTTAAGGTTCTAAATTCATTCTAAAAGTATTTATAATTTTTACTTGCAGTTCGTCATCATCCTGTCACTCGCCGCGGCGGCTTACGCTGGCCTGGTACCCGTCTCCAAAGTAGTGTACGCCGAGCCTGAGGCACCCGCCCACTACGACTTCTCTTACTCCGTCCATGATGACCACAGCGGCGACGTGAAGCAGCAGCAGGAGTCTCGCGAGGGCGACGCCGTGCACGGCTCGTACTCGCTCGTGCAGCCCGACGGTGTGCACCGCATCGTCGAATACACCGCCGACAAGGTGCATGGATTCAACGCTAACGTGCGCTACGAGGGCACCCCCGTGCACCCCGCACCCGCCAAGATCGCCTACGCCGCTCCTGTAGCCAAGATCGCCTACGCCGCTCCCGTCGCCAAGGTCGCCTACGCACCAGCTCAAGTCTCCTACTCTCACGCCCCTGCCCAGGTCCAATACTCCCACGCCCCTGCCCAGGTCTCCTACTCTCACGCTCCAGTCGGCTACTCCGCCCCCGTCGCCAAGCTCGCCTACGCCGCTCCCGTAGCGCACGTCACCTACTCCTCTCCCGCCATCTCCTACCACCATTAGATATTATACTTACATCATAGGCAAGCTGTTATGTACTGAAATAAATAGGCGATATTAAATTATTATGAATTGAATGTCTGATTTTATTATTATCTCATTAGCTTACCCCATTTATAGCTACAGAAACCGAAGGTGACACTGAAAATTCTTAGAAAATCTAAAACAACAAACTAGCAAGTTATTAGTTTTATTATATCTTTTCAAAATAGTGTCCATTTACATCAATACATCGCTGCATCCGATGGAACCACTGAGGCCACCACCACTTGACCACCCCTTTGCCCACTCGTCCTTAGGGGTCTCTTCGATGGCAATTTGAAACGCAGCCACTGCTTCCTCGGCGTCCATAAAACAATTGTTGCGTAATGAACTGTCCTTCCGAAGAACGAGGTCACCATCTTTTTTCCCACGCTTCGACCTCTCTTCACTTTAGTTGGCAACTCCTCGGAAGGAAACAGACAGCAGACTGTCTCTTAGTTTGAGGATCATAACAATAAATCCAGCTTTCGTCACCCGTAAGTATGACGAACACAGCATTTGAGTCACCTCCGTTAAATCTTTGAACCATTTCACGACACCAATCAACACGACGGAGTTTTTAGGCCTCTGTCAAATTATGAGGTATCCACCGGGCACAAAGCTTCCTGACCGCTAAATGTTCATGGAGGATTTTGTGCACTTGACTCATACCGATGCCCAAGCTTGTCCGAATCTGCTGATAAGTCACTCTGTTGACACTTTCTATCAGACGCCGCATAACACTGATGTTATCTTCAGTCGTCGTCGTCGAAGGCCGACCCGCCGCGCCGCGCCGTCCCTCACGCAGATCATTTACAAAATTATAATAATTACAATTATGTAGTTATACAACTTGTTAAGTTAGTATCATCCTTATATGTCAAGATTTCATGAGGATTCAGTAAGATTACTTGGTCTTAGAGAGTTGTGTTGATGACTTTAATGATTATAATTCTGTAAATACATATTTGTTACGGTCGCGAATCAAATTTTAATCAACGTACAACTTAATATTGACCAGCAAATTCCAAAAAACGTAAAAAAAATGGAATTTCGCGGGCTATCCTGGCGCTTTCGCCTTAACCTCCACCGCGTAAATAAACCCTTTCCGTCACATTGGCGGCCTTGAACATCATTTATGTTCCGATTAAGTACCTATGGAATAAAATATCCGGCAAATGGCCTCTGCGACTCTGATGACTAGGCCATTGGCATTGGATCTCGGCCAGAAATTGTTTCTGGTTTATTTGGCACAAACCCGAAAAATTAACAAAACCCCAAAGAAAGAAATCCAAGGCGTTAAATCACATGATCTTGGTGGACAGTTGACATCGGAATTTCGTGAGATGATTTAGTCTGGAAATCGTTTCAGCAACAAATCGATTGTTTCATGCGTGGTGTGGCAGGTGGCGCCGTCACGGGTCCCAATTCTGTATATTCCCCGCGAAATCTTACTACGTGCAAACTACGTCAATATCGTGTCTTGTTTACGGCATGGAATCGAAATGTCAACCGTACAGACAACATGTATTTTAATAGTTCAAACCATCGATGTCGTGAAAGGTAAGGAATTGACGTGGTTTCGAAGTAAGGAATCGTAGTGAAGCGCACAGCGCACCATTATTTGTCGAAAATCACTCAATCACACAAAAATTGTAACTAAGGGACGTCAGGGACCGAAATATTCATCTGCGTAAAATAATAAGAAAGAGTGAGTAAAACGTTCAAGGCGTTTTTTTAATATTTTTCGGACCCCTATATAGCTGATTTGAAAAAAATAAATTACAGAGCTATATTTTTTAAGTTTTTCATGTTCACACATTACCTTTAAGTACTACTTCTTGTATGGGTAATTTTTACCTCGAAGCCATTATTTTTGCAGAATAAAGTCAAAAGCCCTGGTAATGGCTAATTCAAATAATATTTAAAACCCTTTAAATATCCACAAACCACAGAAATTATAGACGTCGACTAACTTTTGGTGACTGGGATTCAAGGAAACGACAATTATCTAGTTGGTTATCAAAAAAAAAAAATAGGATAATCCCCTATCATAGGTCGTTGCATTAGTCAATAAAAACGTTATAGTATACAGTTCAAACATTTGAAACCAGAATTTTTAATCATAATGCGGCATTATAGCTGAAATGGAAAAGTGTCAAATAACTTTTGGGGGGCACTGTTGGTATACGTTTCAAAACTCAAATCGGAACCCAGTAATAATGCGGCTAGTTTACCTTTTCCCGTATTTGACTCATCCTATAACATAAACGAAAAGACGGTGTCTATTCCAGACCCAAAGTTTAATTTAAATTCTGGCAGCTGGCATTTGCAGAAATCCCTACAGTAAGGTAATGAAATAGATTACTGAGAGGACACCTGAAAAACAAACATATAAGAACAAACGGTCGGTACCTACCTTGTCGATCTAGAGCACATTCTAAACTGGCTGAAAAAGAAGCAGCGATGAGGTTTTAAGAGGAAATACAAGAGTTTAAAATGTTTCTGAGTAATTTAGGAAAGGCAAGATAGGGCGCGTAGGGTAGGTAGATATTTTGACCATAAATAAATGTATCAATTTTTCGCTTAACTAAAGTTATAGCTATCACGGATCACCGTATAACTCACGTAAAACTGTACTATACGTACCTTCTGAGTAGTTCCAAACTTTATTCCTTAGTTTTTTTAAGCCACTTTTCTTCGGTCCTACTCAATCACATTTGGTGCACAAGTATTTTTTTTTTTTAAATGGCATCTCGTAGTTGACCTTGAGAGGTCGTGACTACTTAACCGGACAATGGTGCACAAGTAGCATCACATTAATATTATAAAGGAGAAAGTTTGTGAGTGTGTGTGTGTGATTGCTTGTTTGTTACTTCTTCACGCTCAAATGGCTGGACCAATTTTGATATAAATTTGTATGGAGGTAGCTGACACCCTGGATTAACAAATAAGCTACTTTTTATCCCGATATTCCCACGCGATCGACATTTACGCGGGTGAAACCGCGCGGTGCAGCTAGTTTAAAGTAAATCAAAAGCTTTCAGTTTTGCATATACATACATATGTATATTAGTTGAAATAGCAACGCAGATAGTATTTGGTGTATCAAAAGCGGAGAGATTGAAGGCGATGTGGTCTCCCCCCGCATACCGCAACCTATACAATTTTCTATGCGAATTTTCCATTGATATTTAAACGTTGAAAATCTGGGATAGTTTGGGTTTTTAGTCCCTGTAAATTTTGGAATAGCAAATAAAAAAAACAAAGAAGGTGATGAACTTGACTCGTTACAAGTTTTTTTGCGGAAACACTAACTTGAACTAAGTCAAGGAGAAAATTTGTCAATTTCATTTTGGCATATATGAAATCTGATGCAATTAGTACTACTAAAAGTCACGACAGATACTGCTAGTAAAATAAAGCGAAAGGCCGCTAAGCTGAAAGCGATAAGGCCGCCCATTGTATGTTTTGTATTCATAATCGTATTTATTTGTTATGTGTTTTCTGGTGTACAATAAAGTAGGTACCTCTCAAGGACTCTCACCCACACTCACTCACTCACTCTGTGGTGTCTCCCTTTGTACAGTTTCTATATTTATGTCTGTAATTTATATGGTGTACATAATAAAGAGTATTCTATTCTATTCTAAAGTATATATAAATAAAATCGAAATTGATAAAATAAACATGTTTTAAAATAAAACGAAGCATCCATTCTTAAAATATCAAAAGCACTCATACCTACATAATGCTTTTTAAGGAATGTCTCGACAGGATGTAAATCTGCAGAATCGTAAGACTGTTCAGCAATGCAGCAGTTGACCTTCAACTCACAAGCACTGTGTAGCCGCGGGCGCGCCGTGTGTCACCGACGAGACATACAGGCGGGCGACACCGGCAGTCCTGTATAAAAACTGTAGCAAGTCATACATTAATACAGTTACCTACTGATACTCAAATCAGCAACAACTTGCAAAAATGGTTGCCAAAGTGAGTTATTTATTATTTTTGAAGTGAAAACTTCTGTAGGCGCGTTAGCCATTTTTTGAGATGGGAAAAAACTATTGAACTCGCAACACTGTTACCGTAACCGACACCGCGCGTGTTTTGTTTATAAGACGATTCAAAAAATACACACGTAATTGTTCAAGTTTTCACTTCTGTTGGCACTCCCATAATGCCTGTTTTTTTTTTTTTAAATTGAAGACTGTCGTCTAACAATTTTAACTATTTCAATCTGGTTTTTCCGGAATATGTAATAAAAGGCTTAGATTTAACTTAGACATAAAATAAAATGCAATGTTTGTTGCATAAAATATTAAAAAAAACTTTATTTTTGCAGTTCATCATCGTCCTGTCTCTCGCTGCGGCGGTTTACGCTGGCCTGGTCCCCGTCTCCAAAGTGGTGTACGCCGAGCCTGAGGCACCCGCTCACTACGACTTCTCGTACTCCGTCCATGATGAACACAACGGCGACGTGAAGCAGCAGCAGGAGTCTCGCCAAGGTGACGCCGTGCACGGCTCGTACTCGCTCGTGCAGCCCGACGGCGTGCACCGTATCGTCGAATACACCGCCGACAAGGTGCACGGATTCAACGCTAACGTGCGCTACGAGGGCACCCCCGTGCACCCCGCACCCGCAAAGATCGCCTACGCCGCTCCCGTAGCCAAGATCGCCTACGCCGCTCCCGTCGCGAAAGTCGCCTACGCACCAGCTCAAGTCTCCTACTCTCATGCCCCTGCCCAGGTCCAATACTCCCACGCCCCTGCTCAGGTCTCCTACTCTCACGCTCCAGTCGCCTACTCCGCCCCCGTCGCCAAACTTGCCTACGCCGCTCCCGTAGCACACGTCACTTACTCCTCTCCCGCCATCTCCTACCACCACTAGATAACTACCTACTATTGTTATTGTTACATAGTTAGACAATACTGTTGTAGTTTTTATAGAAACGAATAGAGACTAATAAATTATTTATGAATTGAATGTTTTACTGTGTCATTATTATTAATAATAAATTCCGTAACCCACTTCTTACGAGCTTACTCTACATTTGCAAAAAGGGCATTGCTCTGGTGACACATTATTCATTGCTGTCCTAAGATGCTGTCCTTTGATGGGGGGCGCAAAATTTTGTGTTGGCTGGAGACTATCGCCAAACACTACCGGTTATAACAAAAGGTACACGTGCCAACGTTATTAAAGCGTGCCTCAAATCATTACCTTTATGGTAATCAATTGAAACTCTTAATTTGCGCACAAATATGAGCTCACAAAAAAAAATACTTCAACTTGGAGATGGAAAATTACCATCGACAGTTGCGAATAGCCCCCAAGTATTGTTGGACAATGACTTAGCTCAAACAGTTAACAGTCTTGAAATTCTTATAGACACAATCTATCCCGACATCGAAAATCTCACAGAAAGAAATTTCACACCGAAAAACGACTCAGTAAATGAGATAGAGTGATTATGGAAAAGTACCGGGTGATTTTAAATGTTACAAATCTATTGACACCGTGCGCAACATCGAATTTTTAAATTCCCTTAATCCTGCCGGCTTGCAACCCCACGAACTAAAATTAAAAGGAGGTACTCCCATTATGCTATTGAGAAAAGTAAGCCCTCCCAGTATGTGTAATGGCACAAGACTTTTGATAAAGGAATTACGAGACAATGTGATTGTAGCAACAATCATCACTGGGCCCGCGGCCGGACAGCTCGCTCACATTCCTCGAATCCCGATGATTCCGACAGATTTGCCTATATCCTTAAAAGTTTACAGTTTCCTGTAAGTAAAGATATCGTTTGCCCTTACGATAAATAAATCACAGGGATAAACTTTTTCAATTGTTGGCATCGACCTAAAAAAAGAGTGCTTCTCTCATGGGCAATTATATGTTGTCCTTGAAAAAATACTAAGTAGGTAATATGACTTAAGATTTAATAAGTTACTTAAATAAAAAAACGATGAACAAATTCGGATTGTAAGTAAACATAGATAATGTGACACTGCGTTTAAAAAAATATAGAAATGAAATAACAAAAAAATATAAATAAAAGGTAAAAATATAAAAAAGTCATATCCACCCGTGCGAAGCCGGGACGGGCCGCTAGTCTAGTAACTAATATACTAGTAAACTAATAGTTCCGAGAAATAGGGCCCATCTCTTTAGTATATCAGGAAATATTCGCTGTTCTAGTGAGAGGTTAATAACATATAAAAGAGGTTCCCGAATCATATTTAGGTACTGATATTTTACAATTTCACTGCGAATTTCATCATAACCACTAGCTTTCGAATAATTTAGAGACATAATTCTAAGTACACGCAATAAAAATATTAGGGATGCCTCGATACGCCTTTTTGCCGATACGATACCGATACTCTTATAAAAATATCGGCGATACCGATACCGATACCGATACGCTTATTGAGTTCAAAAAGGAAGGTAGATTAAATAAAACACAATTAATTAATAGTTTTAGTAATCAAAATTAACATTTATAAGATTTTATGGAATTATCAATTGTCGAAATTTCAGTGATTCCATATAGCACTTTTGTGTTTTGAAGTTGATATGACTACTATTTATTTTATTTGACTCAAACGACTAGTTATAAATGACATACAATACACAAACAATTACGATATGTAATTCTTAATCTTATTTGCATGGAAAAATAGTACGCGCAACAACATTCAACCTAACGAAATGGGATAGATGTGCGAGTGCGAGGCCAAAGCGGGCGGGCGAAACAAAACACTGAATAAAGCGCGGGGTTTCCCCGAGCATAGTTAGTTCGTGCCTCGTTTGCAACGAAATAGACGGAACAACACGCGCGTTTACATTACATTTTTAAAGCGCGAAATTGGAAAAGTATCGTTGAATCGGCCATAAAAATATCGCCGATACCGATATATCGGCAAACCTGAAGTATCGCCGATATATCGGTATCGGTATCGGTATCGGATGCATCCCTAAAAAATATGCTCCTTATATGCCGTACAATTTGACACTCGCAAATAAATCATGACCTATAGGGTATTTCCCGTTGACCTAGAATCATAAAATTTGGCAAGAAGCAAGGCCTTTTTTTTTGGATGAGAAATTATCAAATAACTTCTCCCGCTCTGGGCGGAGCGGGAGGGCGTGTCAGATTTTTAGTGACTAAAACCCTCCCGTGCACCTTGAGTTGCCTGTGCCAGGGGCCACGGTATCTCCTTCGAATAACCCGCGACCCTGGCAGGCATCGGCCCTATCGTACCCCGTCAGTTAGGGCTGACATCTCTTTGAGGCGCGCGTGGAACACATCGCGCAGTAGACTCGGGCCTGGTCCTTACCGGACGGCGAGCTGCCCCTTGCTCGCCGTCCGCAAGCCCGCGCCTACGGTGGCCGGGAATCGGCTGTTGATTCTCGAAGCCCAGGGCTAGGGGCGTGAGGAAGCAAATATTGCCTCTCCCTCACGCGCTCCGCCTCCTCCTTCGCAGAGCATTACTGCTTCGCAGAAGGAGGTGACGACTTCCCATGCACTCTCGCTCCGTACCATGGCCTGGACTAGGGCCGGGCGCGAGAGATTGCCACAGCCGATCGCCGCCATGAGGACGCGGCGGGACGCGTCGGTGTTCTGCCCAAGCTAGGCAGACCTCCACCGTATGCTCCACCGTGTCCTCCGGGCGATCCACACAATGGTGGCACCCGGGCCTTTCCTCCCACCTTGTCCGGAACAGGAACCTCCCGAAGCAGCCGTATCTGGTGAGGACCTGCGTTAGGCGGAAGGTGAGGACACCGTGGAGCCTCTCCAGCCACTCCTCAAAGAGGGGAAAGAAGAACTAAATGGAAATCTTTATGTTAAGTTATTATCACATAAAAATATATTTTTTATTTTATCAGAATAATAAATACTTTATAGATATTCTCTACAAAAGCTGCCAAACTACCACATTTACCTACGTCTCAGAAGTTATTTGGCGATTGAAAAATCGGCCATATGTAAAATAATTAGTTAGGTAAACTTTAAAATCTGTAATTGGACTACCGGTAGGATTTTGCTATTTAGCCCATCGTCCGTCGTTTCAACATGTGTAACATAGGTACTACATAGATTAAATTTAGATAGATCTTTGAAATCAGATTAATTACAGCAATGCATATAATGAGGTTGACTCCCCTTAATTATAAGTATCTTCCTACGAAATTATGAGAATTTTACTATTTCCCAAATCCAAAGTTAAATCCATCCTCAGCACCATCACAATCTAAATATAGGTCGTAAATAGCAAAATCCTAACGGTAGTCTAGTTAAAGATTAGTTTACCTAACTGAGTGGCCAAATAACTTGTGATGTGGTAGTTTGACAGCTTTTATAGAGAATATCTAAGTATTTATTTATTAGCTCTACGAGATCGTAGACCTAAGTTTTTAATATCAGTTTGAACCTGATTAATTCAGAAAAAAGGTCTTGACATGCAGACTGACAACGAAGTGAGACTAAGGGTTTCGTTTTTCCTTTTAACGCAAGGAACCCTAAATATGGACTTGTAAGTCCTTAGCAAATTGAAGCATGTTTATGGAAGCTGTTAACGTTATGTAGGATAATATAAGTAATTATAATAAAATAAATAAAGAAGGTCGTGAACTTGACTCATTACAGGTTTGTTGCGGAAACATTTAGTTGAACTATGTCAAGGATACAATCTCGCCCATTTGATATCGGCAATTGGCATGCGTGAAATCTGATGCAATAATCGATCAAAAGCCCTAAGGGTATAATAGAGACATTGTCAGCCTGTTTCATTGCGAGATGAAAAAAGAATAAGCACCCATTCAAAAACTATTTGAAAACATTGAGGGTTGATAGATTACTCATGATGAGATAGATATATAGGAAATGGCAGGATGAACTGGATAGGTTCCGTACAAACTGGAAGGAGGACGCGTTGGCTTGGCTCGCGAAAGATGGAAGGCGTGGTGGGAGGCCTTAGCCCTGGAGTGGGTCAGCGCAAACTAGAAAAAAAAGATAACTCATAATTAGTGCATGTAAACCGGATTAAAATTAAAAAAAAAATAATGTCGTCAAAATGTCGTAATGGGCATTGGGTGGTCTTATCGCTAAAAACGACTAGGTACCTACGTACTGCTGAATACTGCTTTATCAAGGAATGTTTCAACGGGTTTTAATTCTGTGGTATTGTGATGTACCTACAAAGTACTACAGCTCAGCAATGCAGTAGTCGGCCTCCAACTCTAAATTATTGTGAAGTTTAATGAACGACCCTGAGGGCTGTGTCACCGACGAAACATGCACACGAGCGACAATCCTGTATA
Organism: Luperina nickerlii; assembly: GCA_963855955.1. Classification (NCBI taxonomy): domain Eukaryota; kingdom Metazoa; phylum Arthropoda; class Insecta; order Lepidoptera; family Noctuidae; genus Luperina; species Luperina nickerlii. Next base: position 5,904,350 of record OY979677.1, on the reverse strand, counting down.
AAAAGTGTAGCAAGTCATACATCATTACAGTTGCCTTCTGATACTCAAATCAGCAACAACAAACATACTTGCAAAAATGGTCGCCAAAGTGAGTTCTTATAAATTAATTTGAAGACTGGCATCTAACGATTTTAATTTAACTACGAATAAATCACTTCTTGTGCTTTATTAAGTTTTTAAAAGTTATGATAAATTGTTTCATGCTTAGGTATTTTCAAAGTATAACTCACAAACCTTGTTTTACAGTTCGTCATCGTCCTGTCCCTCGCTGCGGCGGCTTACGCTGGCCTGGTCCCCGTCTCCAAAGTGGTGTACGCCCAGCCCGAAGCACCCGCTCACTACGACTTCTCTTACTCCGTCCATGATGACCACAGCGGCGACGTGAAGCAGCAGCAGGAGTCTCGCCAAGGCGACGCCGTGCACGGCTCGTACTCGCTCGTGCAGCCCGACGGCGTGCACCGCATCGTCGACTACACCGCTGATGAGGAACACGGCTTCAACGCTGTCGTGAGGTACGAGGGTACCCCCGTCCAGCAAGCTCCTGCCAAGATCGCCTACGCCGCTCCCGTAGCCAAGATCGCCTACGCCGCTCCCGTCGCCAAGGTCGCCTACGCACCAGCTCAAGTCTCCTACTCTCACGCCCCTGCCCAGGTCCAATACTCCCACGCCCCTGCCCAGGTCCAATACTCCCACGCCCCGGCCCAGGTCTCCTACTCTCACGCTCCAGTCGCCTACTCCGCCCCCGTCGCCAAGCTCGCCTACGCCGCTCCCGTAGCGCACGTCACTTACTCCTCTCCCGCCATCTCCTACCACCACTAGATACCTACTATTGTTATTGTTACATAGACGATATTGTTGTATTTTTTTAGACATGAATAGATACTAATAAATTATTATTGAATTGAATATTCTACTATATTTTCACCTAATTACATACTTGGAGCGGGTTGTTTCACGTCCACTTAACGCACGCGTATCTATACGTCAAAAATGGCGCTAACAGTATCGTCAAACCAAAAAAGCGTTGTTTCAAATTACAATTACAAAATTATGTCCTTGGCTTATGTCAAATTTATCGAGTACGTAATCGTTATTCTTTGACGTACCTCTATGTAACGTTAACCAACCGCTTGGAACAACCGGCCCTTATCCCATGTATTTCTTACGATACATTTGCAAAATATTATGTGTTTACACGTCTCTCTTTATAATAATATGGTGTACTTACATAATAATAATAATAATAATCATTTATTTCGAGCAACAAGACTCATAGTGTTAGTAACAATATTATACTTACAAACTATGTTAGTAATAAAACACTACAAAGACAAAGCATAAAACACTACAAAAACAGATTGAAAATAGAAATGGGTAATTAAGATTTCACATTCAAATGTCACAAATTATAATATTAAATTTTCATTTTTTTTTCATTTTCATTTTTCATTTTCATAATATAGTGTAGTTCTATTTATCACATCCCACCCGCCCGGTATGCAAAATCATAATAACTTACAACAAAATTCCCTGAAAACAAGATTTCTAAAACATTTTTCATTATGGTGGTGTGTCTACCACTCAATTCTATCTAATTGAAAACTGTGCCTCAATTAGGTATGTAGCTACAGCTTACAATAACCTTACATTCGCACTGCTTTTACCCCACGAGTGGCAGCTAAGTGGCCCCATACTAAAAAATACGGCAGCAAAATACTTCCCTTATTAAATTGTTGTTTATATGTAGTGAATCCGGACATCTTTATTCTTTAATATCTAGGTAGGTACTAATATAATATCAGCTTGTGATTGAATGAAAAGTGATAAAAAAGAACAAGTTTCGATCACCACACTTGTTTACGATTGCTGACAACTGTAACTTCAGGATTTCTTCTCGAACTTTTGCCTCAACGATCAGTGATAATAACGTAATTAAGTCTATAGATACCTGTGTAACATGTTACTGGACAAGACACAATGGTATGCATACGCAGTAACGAGCGGTAGAGATGCGTAGGTAGGTATTACAAACATCACGTTATGATAGGGAAACTGATTGGTGATATGGCCGCAGTTATGCTGTAGGTAGGTATGTATGTTCTCAGTAGGTAAATCTCGTTATCATTCCCTTAGAGCCTTCATAGCTAACCTATGCCGATTTTTTTGGGAATCAAATAGCTAAACCACATCATCATAATCATAAGCTAAACCTATACCTATTTTAGAAAATGAAAATTCAAAATTATCAACAAAAGCATATTGATGACAAGAGTGCAAATAAATGATTGAATTGCAAAATATGAAATAATATAAATGACTACATATTTGGTACACATAACTGGCGAAAGTTCTGTCTTCTGTCTAACCTTTGGGGAATACGGGCGTTATATTTTGTTATATTAGGTTATGTTATTGTCTAGAACACAGGGAGGATTCCAGATACCAAATTGAAAGGCACTATGAGCTCATAGGACGCCTTTTGTTTGTAAGATCAGCATTGTATTCACAAGATAAATTAAAAATGAAAGATTCTCTATGATCTAGTAGGTAGGTATGTCTGACCATGCTTAAGGCGTCCACAAATAATCCGTTATATGGTAAACTAGCTGACCCAGCGAACTTCATACCGCCTCAGAATCAATCAGCCATTCCATACAAAATGTATGAGAAAATTAATTATATTCATTATTATTTGTAATTGTAACACCTCTACAACATTATGGAATGCAAATAAATATATGAATATTATTTTCGTGAATTTCTTATCATGTTTTAATAGTATTCTTCTATTCGGGGCGGAGACAATAAGTACAAAAAAAAACAAATATAATTAAAATCGAATCAGCCGTTCTTGAGTTATAAATGGTGTAACTAACCCAACTTTGTTTTATTTATATAGAAGATAGATAGATATGTGTGCATTGAAATATTGGTATATAATATATTTCGATACAAAGTAATGTGAAGCTTTGTGTGATTAAAAATATCAATTAAAAGAAGCCTTTTCGTAACAAGTTTTCTTGTGGATATATTAATTGAACTAAGTCAAGGAGAAAACCGTGTCCATTTCATATAAATATAAAGGATTGTAATATTCTCAACCCTAACATACCTACATATGTTAATCTGAAGCAATAAGGTCCAAATGAAGTCAATCAAAAAGCTCAGTAAGAATAATATATTTTGCTTTAGCATGGTCCTTGCAACATCTAAACCGAATGAATTATTGCTAGCTCAAGACTAGCCCACAACTTTTTTAATTTAATGCAGCACCCTGCCGCCCATTTCAAAATGTCATATTTTGGCATTTCAAGATTACTTTTATATTTAATAGTCGGTAATCTATTTAGGAATGTACTATAACAGGTGGTAATCGGTTTGTAATATTTTGAAGTTTGGCTCAGCAATGCAGCATGTCGGCCTTCGTTTTTCAATAATTGTGCACGACGCCGCAGGCGCGCCGTGTGTCACCAACGAGGTCTCGTTATTTAGATAACTCATCGCCTGTAGGTCTACAGGCGACCAGCCTGTATAAAAACTGTAGCAGGTCACACATATTATAGTGCACTACTGACACTCAAATAAGCAACAACTAATCAAACAATCAGCAATAATGATTGCTAAAGTGAGTTATTTAAATTAACGATTAAATGGTGTCTGATCAATGTTTAATACATTTTGTTTATTCTGCGTTTATCCTAGTTTATAGTTCTAAGTTCATTCTTTGAATATAATTTATTTTACTTGCAGTTTGTCATCGTCCTGTCTCTCGCTGCGGCGGCTTACGCTGGCCTGGTCCCCGTCTCCAAAGTGGTTTACGCCCAGCCCGAAGCACCTGCTCACTACGACTTCTCATACTCCGTCCATGACGACCACAGCGGCGACGTGAAGCAGCAGCAGGAGTCTCGCCAAGGCGACGCCGTGCACGGCTCGTACTCACTCGTGCAGCCCGACGGTGTGCACCGCATCGTCGACTACACCGCTGATGAAGAACACGGCTTCAACGCTGTGGTTAGGTACGAGGGTAGCCCCGTCCAGCAAGCTCCTGGCAAGGTCGCCTACGCCGCTCCCGTTGCCAAAGTAGCCTACGCGCCTGCCACCGTCTCCTACGCACACGCACCGGTCTCCTACTCTCACGCTCCAGTCGCCTTCGCCGCCCCCGTCGCCAAGCTCGCCTACGCCGCTCCCGTAGCGCACGTCACTTACTCCTCTCCCGCCATCTCCTACAACCACTAGATACCTACCTACTATTGTTGCATAGTTAGACAAACTGTTGTATTTATTTAAATGTACTATTAAATTATTGAACCGGCGAGGAACTGAGTGCGCACATGGGCTTCAATATAGCTGCAGCCCTTCGCAGATATCGCGAAGTAAATGATGATGATGCAAACTGATTTTATTTTACCGACATTTTAACCAACCTGAAAACTATTGGGCCAATAAAGCTGTGAATTCAAGCTACAACAAAGTCTGAAGTCGAATCTGTAGATGCATCATATCATATACGAGAAATGAATCTTTCGCAATTGCAGAGGACGCAAACTGCAAGCACACATCTCGCCAAATTACAGAAATCGACCGTCGTTGGTACAGTATTGGGCATACATATTCTGTCAACTTTATATCAATATCGATAGTGGGGGTGCAATGCGCGGAGAGGCGAGGGAGGGGCGGTGCCGGACCGCACCTGAATTATTCATAGCGCCGCATAGTGATTTCATCTCATTGAATGGCGCTGCCGGCGGCGCGGCCGTGATTACGACATCGATACCTCCGCTGCCGGCCACCGTCGACTCGTATGTGGACTGCACAATACCTTGTCAACCGCCTATTAATATCTCTATGGAATTGCTAAAGCTCTAACTAAATATTATCTACCTTTCGATCCTAACTATCAACAAAAACACTTAGGTACCTACATCTTAACAAGGCAGGATATTTACAGTGTCTCAGACACCACATTCAGCTCTTCTGAAGCTTCCTCTCGGTAACGGAAAATTACCAATAGTTAAATGTCGTCACGAAGATAGAATAGGCAGAACTGTAAGCTTTTGCTTCTTATTATAGGCAGAATAGAACACATTCCCCTTCATAATAAGATGTAGGTACCTAGATATTACAAACACTTAAATTAATGTGTAATTTATTTATTAAAAACCCGTCGCGTGTCTTATTATCAGACACAATAGAAATTGTATTGTTATCTGTACACAAGGTGTACACTCGACGTCCGCACTGGGCCCGCGTGGTAGATTATGGCCCACTCTCTCTCACGTAGAGGAGATCTGTGTCCCAGCAGTGGGAACATTATAGGCTGATTATGTCAAATTAATTGTGTACTTCTTATTACTTTTTAATAAAACAACGACGCAATAGGGATGGTGTCGAGAAGAAATGTTTTAAAGTTTCAAACTTTAAAAATATTCATGAACATCGAAGAAGGTTTATTCTCTCGCCGCGACAGGTAAAAATGAAGAGATTGGTTTTTATCTGTGCACGGCGGCAAATTGAATGTAAAGTTGATTTCCCGGCGGGCCGCACCGCATAATTCCCCACAAATTAAGCCGAAACCAATTGACTTGCTACCAATGTAAATATTTTTGATAAATGCCTCCCCTTTATGTATTTAACTTGATAACAGCTCAATAATGTGTTGATACTTAAGTACTTAAGTATAACAAAAAGCCGTATAATTTCAATACTCTTTTGTGTTTGGGAAATCATTTTTATGGGTCAAAGAAAAGGTTACTTTTCCTGGCCAAATACACACACATAAATAGAAATAGAAAAACATTTATACACTACATTCATTATCTACCTAGGATTTTATATCCATGGTCTTTGCATTTGTCACGAATCATTTTGAGAGTAGCATCTAGGTAATGTAACTTCATCTACGAAGAAGACACAGGTGTTGTCCAAAACAACTTGCAACTGTAAAAAAAAATACCGCATACAGGTTTCCCCTTCAATTTGCAACCAAAAATAAAGAATGATCCATAACAGCCAATAGCAACTAAGTAATGATGATTTCTTCGTTTGCTAAAATTGAACCCACAAAATCCCTAACGACCAAACTGAAAATCCCCGATACCCAGACAACCAGTGTAGCCACAGTACCTAATAATCCCGAAAAGGGTATTTTTTACTGGTCTTACCTAGTTATAAGAGTGCAAATCCTAGGCAAAGAACGGCTTTAATATGGCGGTGCGGTGGGCGAAATCCTCTTACTGCCGAAAATTAATCAAGCCGCACCAGACTCCCCTTCTTAGCGTAGGGGACTGCGCAGTGCGCACCCTATCGGGCGGTAGTTGCCATATTCACCTCAATTTAGATACATATTAATCTGTAGATACTTATGCATTGAAGACTTAATAATGATGGTTTATTAGCAACGATTAGGTTTGTTTTCAAATTAAACATGGAACTTTATTTTTGGAATAGTGTTTGTATCTGTTTGCTTATGAAAAGTTTTGTAAGCGTTTTTGTTTCTAAAGTAGGTAGGTACCTACTTAATACTCGTATGATTCAAATCTATCTATACCTACTCATAATAAAGCTCTACAGTTTGTTTGTTTGTTTGAACGCTTTAATGTCTGAAACTCCTAGAAAGAGTAAGGAACTAATAGGGGGTGAGGAAGGTACTTATAGGTTAATTAACATCACGCTATGATCCTTAGAGGCTGAGTAAAAAGAAAAACGTCTGAGAGAACGCTAAGCGAAATTGAAGTAACAGCGCGGGCGGGCGATGCGATGCGACGCGGTGAGTCGGGGGCAAAAAATTTCACGCTGACGAAGTCGCAAGCAGAAGCTAGTATTTAATAAAATTATGAACTGCAGCTTTAAAAAAGTTTATAATTGCAAATTGGTTGTATCTAGGGATCATTTAAAACAAATATTTACAAATTAACAAATTTAATTTAATTTATGGCTTTTACAACTTTTGACAGCTTACAAAACGGCTAAATAAACATGATGGATTTATATTCTTTGAAAGATTTCAGTTTAGCAAAAACATGCTGGTTTTTATTCATATTGACAGCAAAAACAATACAATTTTATTAAATATGGCTACACTATACTCATATCATGGTTTCATTTAACCATAGTTGCTTCCTTTTTGTCAGTCTTCGGCGGCAGTGGCGGGCATTCGTAGATGTTGATACTCCTGTCTTTAGACACCGATAGTATTCTCTTATTGTTAATATTGAAGTTTACACCCCACACCTGTGGAGGAATAGCGCCATTACACACTTTGTGACTTAAGAAATATATCGCACCTCCGATAAAATAGGGTTACAATTCGAAAAAACTGGATTTTTAAAAAAGCTGTTCGACTCACGGATTTGTTAATCAGTCTTTATTCTAACACTGTTAATATTATGTGATCAAAATTATACATTCTTGAAAAGCTTACAAAAGAGATAAGTATGCAGGATCGTCGGATATAGTTGAAATTTTGTAAGAACCGATGGATGTTCTCGAATAAAATTTTATTTTATTAATAGAAAACAAACAGCTCATTTATCAAATTAAATTCCAGTCGACATCCATCGGTTCCTTACTAAACTTGAACTATATGCGCCGATCCTGCATACTTATGTCTTTTGTTGACTGTACTTACCTAAATAAATAAATAAAAATTGAAGTTCAATACTTAATCATTCAATGCATTCCACAACGTGTACTTAAAGTGTTAACTTAAATTTTAATGAGATCATTATGAGGGCACAAAAAATTCTATAATAGTTGCTTACTTACTCTTTGTTTGCGAACTAAAACGTAACCTTTAAGTACGCACTTACCACATCGCTATGTTCTTGAAAAGTATTGAGTACAGTCAGCCCGTCAGTCATTGCTACTCGCACAGTTCCGTCAGCGGCTGCCGTCGCTACGCGCGTCCCTTCTGTGGTGAAACAAACGCCGACCGCCCAGCATTTGTGGTTCAACGAGTGTTGAACACCTGCGCTAGCCCTGTGAGAGAAAATAATGACGTCAGTGGCTATATTCATTTTCCCATACATTCGTACTTATTGATTCTGAGGCTGTACGTAGTTGGTCGGGTCAGCTAGTTTGAAATAAAAGATATTTTTATAAAATAATTATATTGCGAACAATTCTCAAAGGATTCAAATAGTAAAATCTCAAAGGAACGAACATTCAAGACTTTATTTTGATCTTATTCGAACTGAAACTGAATCACTTTAAAGTGTGTTACCCCAGCTGGGAAACAAATTCGATTCCTTACTATATTCTGAGCTGAATAAGTGGGTCCGCAAGATTTGTAGTTGTCTGTTTGCACCTTGCGGCCGGCAAAATGTTTTTGACTTTCTTAGTCAGATCCACACTGCCTGCAGTGCATACCTGCTTGTTTACTATCCAACAACGTAAAAAGTAACTGTTTTATATCACACTAATATTATAAAGGCGAAAGTTTATGTGTGTTTGTATGTTTGTTACTTCTTCACGCACAAACGGCTGGACCAATTTTGATAAAATTTGGTATCGAGGTAGCTGACACCGTGGATTAACACAGGATACTTTTGATCCCGATATTCTCACGGGATCGACACTGCTGCTAGTTATTAAAATACGCCCATGTTGTCCCACTGCAACGCAAAGGCCTCTCTTCCCTCATTCCAGTTTTTACGATCTAATGCAATCGTGGGCCAAACCTTGTATTTAACTGTGTGGGCTAATCCTTGTACAGTATTTTATCTCGCTAAGCGACGCGTGCTTTACTTGTGGTAACCAAGTGTTCCATTCACGGCGTGTTTGTACACCTGAGTGTGCGCGCTTTGTTTGTGGTTACTGACAACCACAAACAAAGCGCGCGTCGAAATACTGTTATAATATAGTGGGCGCGTTCACGAGCGTTCCGAATTGTTGACAGCTCTCAGCTGTCATAATCGTAATATCTAAATCGGAACGCATGTGAGATGATGTGAGTGCTGTGAGCGATTATAGCTAATTCGGAATGCGGCCATACTATATCTCTGTGGACCAATCCTTGTAACTCACACATCATAAATCTTGACAAGTCCGTCATTCGAGGCGGTGGCTAGTCGGCGGCTGCACGGCGAGAATGCGACACCCCGGACGGGACCCGCATGGGCCTCTACTGTATGCACCACCTTGCCTTGAGCCACGTCCACTATGCACAGAATACCGTCCTCGGAGCCCGTCGCTATGTATCTGCCGTTGGGACTCTGCGAAAGTAGGATTAGTATATTTTAATCAACATACTTACAAATTGACGCTGACCAAAAAAATATAAAAAAATATATATTTCGCGGGCTGCCATTGCGCTTCAGTCTTAGTTGAGAGATTGAATGAAAGACAATACAGTTGCAACAGTGCAACACAGGCGCGACTAGGCATGCAACATGATACGTTGTGGCTCTGTGACACCCATTGCGATTCATGGTATACCACGACTCCTTGTCCTGCACGTGAAATGAATTAGGGTTGCGACAGTAACAAAGACGCGAGCCTTTACAAGAATTAAGTTGTAATTCCTAACAATAAGATGCCCTACCTAGAGTAGACTCTAGAATCTAGCTAGGGAATCTCTAGAATCTAGAAGAAAAATCTAATAAAATGTAATAGAATAGTTGTTCACCTTTTAATAATAAGAATGTTGTGCATGCTTTTAGGTGATGTATTTGCACAGTATTGAAGATCGTGATTACCTATTGTTACTATCCTTGTAAATTGATGTAGTTAGTGTGCTTTGCTTAATAAATAATAAAATAACATATTACATAAGTATTTGGTATTAAATAAAAAACTTACAAAAGAAATGCTAAGTATGAACTTTCCTCGGGTGTCCAAAATTTTTGCAATCAATCCACTCTGGACTTGGTACACATATATCTTGCCAGTGTGACCTCCAGTAGCAATATGATGTCCGTCTGGAGAAAATGCTATTTTCCACACATCGGTGACACCGGTTGGTATCTCCGCTAACTTCTTCCCAGAGCATAAATCCCAGAATATAAGGGTAGAGTCTAGTGATGAGCTTACAATGACTAGAAAATAATAAAAAAAAATTGTTTTTTTTTTTATAGATTATTGTGATGTGAAATTAGGTACCTACATGAGTCCACAGTTTTAATAGATGATCTGGTTCGAAGTTTAAGTATTAATAAAACTAGAGTTTTAAGATAGTAAAAGCAAGTTATCTTGAATGTGATAAAATGCTGACAAATATTTTAAAAATAAGGAGACTTGTAATTACACACAGATAAATAAACTTATTTTCATAATTTCAGTTAGCATCTGACTAGCCTTTCCCAACTATATTGGGGCTGGCTTCCAGTCTACCGAATGCAGCTGAATACTAGTACTTTACATGGAGCGACTGTCTATCTGGCCTCCACAACCCAGTTGGTAACACAATCATAAATGTAAAATAATATGTATGAAACCTACTTGGAGCAGAAGGGCTAACAGCTACAGAGACCACTGCCATTGAGTGACCCTCCAGAGTATGAAGTAAATCTAATCTGTTATTCTCCAGGATCCATACTTTTACCAAGCAGTCCAGACCTCCGGTCACTATGAAATCCTTCGAGGCATTCCTAAAATAAAACAATTAGTTTCAATTATGAGTTTTCTGTTATCCAGCATCTGAAAGCTTGGTGTAGTGCACAAAATACGATGGGTACCTACTAGAAAAAATATGTCTCTATGAGCCCATGTTTACTTTTTGTAATGGGCGCTAAGTATAATTGTCTTGGTTTAAAGTTAACTTACGGCGAATCTCCTGAAGTGTTTATTTTGGCCCACGCACAGCAGTAAATCGGATCATTGTGTGCATTTTCCTTTTTTATCAATATGGAAAACTGAAACGAAATTCTTTATTTTAAATCATACTTTCAAAATTGCTGAGGAACAAATTTGCATTAGGAGTTCGGGAGTACTTACTATGGTACTAGCCGGCATTTTTGAAGGACGTAAACTTTTCATATATTTACTGTATTTAATACTATTCTAATAATCGGGAAACCGAGTTACCGGGGTGAACTTCAAAATCGTCGTGTTTTTCTCTCTTTGATTTGGTAAACATTCGAGTAACGAAGAAGACAAAAATACACAAATCGATCCAAGTAAGAGCAAGACTAATGATGATAAAATCAGTGTTGCCAGTGACAGATAGTCAAATATAACATGAGAGAGCTCAAAAAGTAACATTTTCACGAGAAAAGTAACATTACCTTATTTTTTGTGGAAAACGACACTAATAATAAAATGGCACTTTATTACATAAAAAAAAAGCTGTGTGTGTAAAAAAGTAGGCTTCGAAAGAATCTTAATAACAAACTGAACTGAACCAACACGGATGCCACTACTAGGCCGTCGCCCACTCGCCTAAGTAAGCGGGATGGGTCATTTAGAAATTCACGCGAGTGAGTGAATATGCGATACGACAAACCGTAGACTGAGAATTCTCTGTCTACGCGACAAACGAAGTGAAAGATTTTCGCGCTGTCGTTGCGTCAGAATTTGGTCACAAAATCAAGACAATCAAGTGCGCCAACATGACGAACGAAACCTTTCTTGTATGCGTTCCGATTCAAGTTTATTTTTTGTTTGCTGAGAAATATTTTTTATTAAGTCTTAACACGCCTCAAAATGTTACTTTTATGTTACTTACATAAAAGTAACATTTTGAGGCGTGTAACATGGAGGTAACATGAGAGGGTCAAAAGTAACGTAAAATGTTACAAAAGTAACATTCTGGCAACGCTGGATAAAATGCTGTTTCTGTTTCTGGGACACTTACGTTTACGTCAGTTACGTCATTTTTTTTTCTTCGCACTACTCGGGCAGGCTAAGGCCTTGGACCATACCGCCTCGTCTTATACTTAAGTAATTTTTTTTCCTTCCCCCTACTCTAACAGGCTAAGGTCTTGGACCATACCGCCTCGTCATCAGTGCTTATTGTCCTTCTTGACTAAAAGTAAGGCCAAGACCAAAGCCTCGTCTTCAGTTTGATTACACTTACGTCAAATGACGTCGACTTTACAGTTTTTTTACGTTCAGAAACTATTTTACCTTCAATAATAAATTGAAGGGTTAAGGCGAAAGCGCCAGGGTAGCCCGCGAAATTCAATTTTTTTTAGGTTTTTTGGAATTTGCTGGTCCGTATTAAGTTGTACGTTGATTAATATATAAATCGCGGCCGTGAGAAATATGTGTTTACAGAATTATAATCATTAAAGTCATCAACACAACTCTCTAAGACCACGTAAGTCTCAAGAATAACTGTTTCATGAAATCATCATTCTTTGGACTTACGTGGTCTTAGAGAGTTGTTATTTCGCGGGCTACCTTAGCGCTTTCCCCTTAAGTGGACAAAGGTGTTATCTGACAAAGGCAAAAAATCCCGACTGTTTTGCATGAACATAGGTTTTAACTGATGATAAATCAATTCATGGATTTAAAACACACCACTTATATTTCTTTACATAGTTACGAATCATAAGTGGTGTGTTTTAAATCCATGAATCGATTTATCATCAGTTAAAACCTATGTTCATGCAAAAAAGTCGGATTTTTTGACTTGGTCAGATAACACCTTTGTCCACTTAACCCTTCAATTGCTACTCTATAGTTGGGTTTTTTGCTTTCCAATTCATGGCTGCAAGCCATATTATTGCAAGCTATAATTTTAAGCATTTTATAGGGAATCCCCTATGCTATTACGAATTGAAAACAATTAGCTACTGACAATTTGCAATGTTATGAACTTATGACCATAAGAACATTAGATGAAAAGTAAAAATAATCATATAAATTCTTATGATCATTCTACAGGCGTAATTCTTACTGTTTTGGAAATCTTATTTTATCGTCTAAATATTTTTTTTCTGAAAAGTTATACCTATGTATAAGTTTTGGAACAGTCTTGCCTCCGTTCTTAATATTATTAAGACAGTCAATGAAACAAAAACCTTACAAGATCGTATGGTACTTATATTAAAAACAGCAATATTGTACATTATAATGGGCAGTCATAAATATTTAAACTTTTATCTTCTGATACTGACATAATTTTATTACTTTCTGTGTTAAACTTCACACCCCAGACCTGGAAAATAAGAAGGAAATAAATTAATAAAGGAATCATTTTATTAGACACTGTGAGGTTAATATTATCAAACAAGTTTTTCCTAGCCAATAAAAATACCAAATGTACTATGTGTATTATAGAACAAAACACACAGTACATTGAGGAGGTGAAGAACAAAACCTGATTTCCATTAACAAAAAAAGTTTTTTTAGTCTATGTGCAAAAAAATGTTAAATTAATTAAAGCAAATAATTAAAACCTTATCAAAAACACCTCTTTTCTTAAATAATTTTTTCCAAAACCACATCTTCCAAAAAAATTAAATTTGGAAATGTGAAGTTCTGATTAAACATTATCAAAACTTCAAATTTTTTCATTTCAAAATATTAGCTTAGATTCTTATAATTTTTATCAGCCATATGGTACATCAGATTGACTGAAACACTACTTTAAATGACTCAACTAAAACAAAATGCAGATGTTGTAGTCAGTTTAGATCTCAATTAGAAAAAATGGAAAAGTGAGGATTTGTTCTTCACCTCCTCTTGGTATTTTTAATTTTGTCTGACCTGCTGCTGCAGGTCTTGATTTACCTGATCAGTGTGTTCCTTAAATACATGTTGGCATTGCATGCTATCTAAATCCCAGACTCTCACTGTTCTGTCAGCACTGCCAGAAGCAAACCGTTTGCCATCAGGAGAGAATGCAACTGAGAGAACCCATGATGCATGTCCTGATAATGTCCCAGCTAAGTTTGCGTGAACTCTGAAACATATTAATATATATACTTATAACAAATTAAAAACAAAAATGTTGCTTATTCTTGATAGGCTAAAGGCAATCAGCACTTTATGAACTTCGACAGATAAAATGAGAGGTGTAAAAGTTACCCATCTTTCACCTCTTCCTGTGCTAAAACTGAAATGAAGTGGCACAAAAAACTTTTAGATAAAAAAATATGTAAAAACTTACACATCATAGAGTTTCATATGCCCATCATCTGAAGCTGTGAGCAGCAGTTGTGAATCTGGCGAGAAGCAGAGACTTCTGATAGGCATTGCATGACCTTCTAAGGTGTGTACAAGCTTCCCTTGAGCCACATCAAAGATGTTGATGATACCATCTAAAGCCCCACTTGCTATGTATTTGCCATCTGGACTCTGGAATGAGAAGGAAAAATTAATGGTGCCACAATGAAGAATGTTTCATTTTGCTATTTGGTAAGCTTGAAAGTGTTACAAAAATATTAGCACTGGGTATATTATTTTACATTTATCTCATTTACAACAGCTTTTGTTTCAGTTTTTGACGCTTCAGCGCACTTCGATGTCAGCCATATGGGACCAATAATTTCATAGTATAATTACATGTTTGCGTGCAAGCAGCAGTGGCCAGTATTTAGATTATTATTCTATTTACAATATGAAATTCTTACATATGCAACACTCAATGTGAATTTCCCTCTTGTATCTAATGTTTGCTCTTGCTTCCCACTTTCAACTTCAAATATGAGAATCTTGCCAGAGTTGCTTCCAGATATGATATGTTTGCCATCAGGTGAGAAGTCTAAAGTCCACACGTCAGTGGGACCAGTCTCCATTGTCTTTATTTTCTCACCATTTATCAAATCCCAAAGTATTAGAGAGGAGTCTTGAGAACTGCTGGCCAGGGCTGTAACAATGTACAATTATTTTAGTAACACAACATTAGTTTATTTACCTTTTTCGTGTAAGTCACTTGCAACAAAAATCCTTTTGCTGTGTGACATTAATTTAGAATCTCCAACAAAAGATCTAAACATCAATATTTGGCAACATCAGGTACAGCTCGATTCAAACTTTATGGTGGCTCGGAACATGAGGCGAGATGCTGCGCAGTAAAAAATTCATGGGTCAACAGGGGTGAGGGGTGGAGTACTGCACAGCAAGTAGTGCACTTCAGAGCCTCCATAATGTTTGAAGAGAACTATATTAAGTAGGTATTTTACTTGTTCGAGTAGATTTTTAATAAATGTGTAATAATACTGGATAATTCATATTTGTTTAATAATGTAAAGGACTGTTGTTCAGACAACATTAAAAGAGTAGCAGCTAGGAAAATGTGATGTGGACATAGAGAAAATAGAGTCAGATGAAGTAACATACTGAAAATATAAAAATCAGATGAAGTAACATACTGAAAATATAAAAATACCTAAGTGTCTATCTAGGTGAGAGAATGAGGAGCCAGATTACACCTACTTATTACCAGACGTTGTCCATTATTTGTGTGATGTTTAGTAAATGGAGCAGTGGTGACCCAGTGGCAATGACTGCGACTTATGAGTTGTAGATTGAACCCCGACAGGTGCTTTACTTGTAAATTATTTCATCACCACTGCTCTCCAAACAGTGAAGGAAAACATTGTGAGGAAACCGACATGTCCTAGAATCACAAATTAAAAGACACCTGACATCCAACAACCAGCGCTGGGCCCGCTGGTGGATGGCCTGCTTCCTCTCAAAGAAAGGAGACCTGTGTCCCATTAGTGAGCTGATTAAGATAGTGAATATCTTTTGTTAGAGATCTTTAATAGAGCTGATGGTGAATACAGAAACTATACTTATAACTAGCTACTTACTCTTCCCATCAGGGCTGACAGCCACTGAGATGACTCCCAGTGAGTGGCCCTCCAACTGATGCTTCTCCTCTAATTTACCATTCTCAAGCTGCCACACTTTGATCAAGTCATCAATTCCTCCAGTGATCAAGTAGTTTTCAGAACTGACTTCATGGTTTGATTCTCTGCAATAATGAATGTCTCAGAATTTATAATTTTGTCATAATTTATTTTGTACTAGCTTCCGCCCACGGATTCGCCCGCATGGTATATCTAAATAATCGATAAAAACTATCCTATGTCCCCAGGATGCAATCTATTTCTCTGCCAAATTTGATCGAAATCCATTCAGTGGTTTAGGCGTGAAAAGGTAACATACAGACTGAGTTACTTTCGAATTTATAACATTAGTATGGATTCTAATACTGCTGCTTTAAATAACTTTATAGTAACTAAAAGATACAACCAAGTCGAGATCAGAAAGCAAACTGTTTTGTTTAATCTATACCCTCATTACAAAAATGTTGCACATGACAATTAATAAAAACAATCAGTAAGGTTCAAACGTAACACTAACTATACTGATACTTGTGATAGAAAAAAACATAAGTTATGTTACCCACACAAATCAAAGTAGATAATATAAGCATGTACATATGCAAAAAGCATAGGATAAAATAGTTGATATTTGAAATGTTACAGCTGTTAAGGTTATGCTTACTGTGAAGGTTCAATATTCTCGCCTTCAGGTTCCTTAGGTTTCTCACTGTCTATTTTACTCCAACCACAACACCAAATGGAATCCTCATGAGCATTTTCTTTTTTCAATTGCATATAATACTGAAAATAACAGAAATATCATCATTATGCCGATCACATAAACTGCATATCTTACTGAGATCATGAGATGCAATACGTACCAATGTTGTTATCGACATAATTGAGCTTTTTTTGTTGTTATTTAACTTTCCAATATAAATTGGACTAAATAAGACGACCGGACCACAGGACCGAACTGCTTTAATTATTATTTCACACAATAATTAAACAACTAAAAGAACTGTGCAAACCGATTAGTTTGTTTGACAGTGAAGTGACATGCAATGACAGTAATGACACTTTTGGCAACAAGATAATGCTGCGCGTTGTAAACTGCTTTTTGTAATCCAGGGATTTTTACTATTTTACGGTATTTTAGGAATGCCGTGCGAGAATGTCAGTTAACGATAAAAAGATCTGGTGCTAAGCTATATAACACACATGTCCTTTTACTTTTTAATAAGAAAAAAAAGAAAATGGCGTCACGTTTATTGAACGGTTCAGTCGCGAGTGGTCGAGAGTCGTATTTTAGCATAAAAATGGAGAGTAAATATGCTCCTTGATAAATGTAATGTACTCTGTGGCATAAATTAACAATACTCAACAACGCCAACAGGAAAGTGAGTCCATCTTTACATAGCAACTTTAGCTACCAGATTAGTTGGCACTCGTAAATCTTGTTGATTTGCAATGGCTGTGTCTAAATCAACAAACACGTACAATCGTCAAAATTGGGAAGATTCGGTAAGATCAGTTGCAAATACATATTATTAAAAAAAAAATGCTGTTCATATCTTTTAATATTTGGTTCCTTTTCTCCTTCAGGACTTTCCAATTTTGTGTCAAACATGTCTTGGTGATAACCCCTACATTCGAATGGTATGTACGTTAATTTAGTTATTTTGTAATGTGTTACATGCTACGGATTCTGGCCTCAGTTGCTAAATAAAGATCTCTACTTAAATTTCAGACCAAAGAGAAATATGGCAAGGAGTGCAAAATTTGTGCAAGGCCCTTCACTGTCTTCCGTTGGTGTCCTGGCGCCAGAATGCGTTTCAAGAAGACAGAAATATGTCAAACCTGCTCTAAACTGAAGAACGTATGTCAAACATGCCTTTTGGATCTCGAATATGGGTTACCAATACAAGTTAGAGATGCTGCACTCAAAATACAAGATGATCTACCTCGTAACGAAGTTAATAAAGAATATTATATCCAGAATTTAGACAGTCAAATGTCCAAGTTTGATGCAACACAACCTAGTAACTCAGCTTTAAAATCTAAAGGTGCTTCTGACTTGTTGTTACGTTTGGCAAGAACAGCTCCATACTACAAACGTAACAGACCTCATGTGTGCTCATTCTGGGTGAAAGGGGAGTGTAGACGTGGTGAGGAATGTCCTTATCGCCACGAGAAGCCAACTGACCCTGATGATCCCCTTGCTGACCAAAACATTAAGGACAGGTAAGAGTAATTGCTTTATTTTCTGCCTATAAGCAGTCGGCATTATGAATTCTCTTTGTCAAAACCAAAATATACAAGATCAGTAATGAGGGTTTTCGTGAAAATTTACGACACCAGTTGGCACCACCGTGACAAGAGGTCTTCCAATATAAAATATATGATGACGTTCATCATTCGATTCATTCATTCGTTCATCATTCAGTCATGACTAAAGAAAATATAGGCTCTTTGACAGATGCCTGGACCTGACGTCTCAGTGCTGCCACCTAGCGTACGTCATTTCAGAAAACCCTCATTGACTGTGCAGTCATCAGTCAGTAGTCATGTGGCAGTAAATAAATAGAACTGAAATTCTTGACATCATTTTACATTGTGATATTGTGTAACTGATGGTCAGTTGTGCTAAATTGATTGTGCTAAACATTTTTATTTTTCTTAATTCCCAGATATTATGGTGTGAATGACCCAGTGGCTGAGAAGTTGATGCGTCGTGCTGCTGCCATGCCTGCCCTGCCACCTCCTGAGGACAAAACTGTCACTACATTGTACATCGGCAATCTACCTGACAACATTACTGAGGATGAACTTAGAGGTCATTTCTACCAGTATGGTGAAATAAGGTGGGTTTTACTTCATGAAATTGTTGATTTCTTTTTATTATTGTAGTGTAGAACTATCTATCTACACTTAGTTGGCCTAAGTATTATATCATTGGATTTTTCTTCTGCAAGTGGGGAGCATACCATAGTCCATAATCTACCTTGCAAGTCTAGTGAGGGTTGGTCATCCAGTTTCATTGTCTGCATCCTAATTGCATAACACAATCAATCAAAATCTGAATGATTTTGAAGAATATTTCTAATCCATTGCTTTTCAAAACAATTGTCTTCTCAACAATGTAAGTAACGCAATGAAGGTTCTTGCACAGTCAAAATGAAAGCAGTTTCTACTGAATTGTGTTACGCAATTACTGAGTAATTGGTAAGGTTAATAAATGTTCTTTTTTTTTCAGATCTTTGACTCTAGTGCCTAGAGCTCAATGTGCCTTTGTACAGTATACAACAAGGAGTGCTGCCGAACATGCTGCTGAAAAGACGTTCAACAGACTGGTGATAGGTGGCAAGAGACTCACTATCAAGTGGGGCAAGTCTCAAGGTTGGTATTGTTACTAATTAAATATTTTGCTAATGCGATGACTTATAAATCAGACTGTCTTACACCCGTCGTTCATTATATGCGCCATTCGCTACCAATTTTTATTTAATCTTACTAAACTATAAAATTTTACATTTTTGACTTTCATTGATCAAAAGTATCAAATGTTTCACCAGGTCGCCAGGGTCCTAACGAGAAGAACGAAGCAACTCCTGTGTTGGAACCAGTACCTGGCCTCCCGGGAACATTGCCTCCTCCACCTGCTTACTTGCACCCGTTCCCACCACAGGTATGTAATTTTACTTACATTTCTTACTATTCAAAACTAGGGCATCCTAATCGCGTAACACTATCAATCTGAATCATTTTAAGGATATTGTTAATCCATTGCTTCATATGTTCGAAAAATTTGTCTGCTCAACAACGTAAATAATGCAATGATTGTTGGTGAACTGTCAAACCATTGCTACTGATTGTGTGTTACGCAATTACTCCACAGGTCGTATCGCAACCTACATGGGCGTAAGGCGGTGTAAGAAAAATTATTCACTGTTCATTACAATGCGCACCACGAAAGATGAGACTTGACCCCGCCTCCCCCGCTCTTTTCACCGCCCCTATGACGTCCGGTCCCGTCCCGCACTCAGACCTCATACCGCTAAAGATACCTAAAATCGTGTACTACGCAGTGCGCATGTCAAACCACGTGGTGTGACAAGTCTCATCTTTCGAGGCACGCATTTTACTTTTCTGTTATACAATAGTTCTTGTAGTAACAAAACAGCCAAGCCTCATATTTTGACTAAGGTGTAAGGATTGTGAAGTAAGGGCTTGTAGAGCTAGGGTGTGTACAGTTAGAAGCTTAGCTCTAAATGAGATCAGAAGGCCAATTCTCGTAATTTAAAACGTTCAAAATCTAGTCGCACTCTCATCTCAGCGACAAAGAAATGTCAAAAACTTGTCAAAATGTAGGGAAATTTGAAGTATTTTTTGACAGATTGAGACTGAGATCAGACTGTGAACGTTGTTAAAATTAGTAGAATTGCCCCTCTGATAACTTTTTGACAGTGCAAGCTATTATGGTCTCATCTTGGCAACATTTTACATGAAAATGTTTTTGTTGGGATTTATTTTACTTTTACCAACCAAAACCCTATCGAAAAAGTAAAATTATTCATTTACTGTTTTCGGCCGATGTTCACTAACTGATTATCCTGGTATGGACGTATAATGCAGAGAAATAAAAAGCACGACAAGGTGTTTTCGGATTAATGTTCATGGATTTCCGTTTGAGTGAAGAGTTTTGATATTATTTACTAAAAATGTGAATGGATGGCTAATTGGCTAGCAAGGAAGTGAACACAGATGAAGACGGAATGATGTTTGCATTACTTGCGAAGACCCCAAAAACATTGCAATACACAGTATATTATTTTCCAGGCAGGTCCAGTTGAAAACCAGGATAAGGCACTAGTTGTCTGATATTTTTGCTGAACTAGGCCTATTGGCGCAGCCGTGAGGCACACTTTCCTGCTAATTTCTTACATCGGACTTTACACCTTTTATTTGTTTTATCTGGTGTCTTTTAGTCTGCGCTAAATAAATTTATTTTCTTTCTTTCTCTCTATTTACTTGTTTTTGTTGACAGATGCCGCCACCACCGAACCGGCCAAACGACTTCTTCAATCTGCATCACTACGGCGGCGGCGGCTGGCCGGCGTGGGGTAGCGGCGTGCCCGGCGTGCCGGGCGTGCCGCCGCCCCCGGCACCGCTCGCGCTGCACTACCCGAGCCAGGACCCCGCGCGGCTGGGCGCACACGCACACGCTAATCAACCTCAAACCTAGAATCTGCCTAACTTGCAGCACGCCTCGTCCGTCACGGAGGATATTATGTTTACAGTAGACTGATAAGTTCAGTAGTCATGACTAGCGGTTTCCAACGATTGTTAACTGCGGACGATTTGCGTGGATCTTTTAAATGTGGTCGAAAGCACATTAATACCTGACACCATGACCTTATATATGGTTGTGCGAGGTAAAGTTAGTGCTGTACCGCTCCTAAAGTAGGGTAGTGAGAGAGTTGCGTGCATTTAATTATAGGCATAGATAATAATTATTAAGAGGTAGGTAATCAATTCAAGCTAGATTAGGACAAATTGTGAAATTTTCTTATTAAATATAGAACAGTTTTTACTTTGCCTTTTTTGTGTAACTGAGAATTCAAAAAAGTGTATAGACAATTGATTCACACATAAATAAAAGATTAATGTCTGAAACTATATTTATTATTAATCATAAGTTTATAACATGACTTAATCGTTACAAAACAGTTTAAACATTTAGATAAATCTACACGCCTTCGCTTACCATTTATCTGGGGTAAGGACGGTCTGGTAAATAATTTACATTATGCTAGGCCCAGATTATACATAACATACCTACGTATTGTTTGCACCCCAGTACCGGGCGCCTCACGTATTAGTTTAGATACAATTTCGTAAGCGGTCTATGTATTTGTTTAGTCAGTTTCCAAAGCTGTTTAGTCCATTGACTAGTTATTAATATCCTTAAATGTTTATCAACTTACACTATTTTATTTATAC
Source organism: Luperina nickerlii (assembly GCA_963855955.1). NCBI lineage: Eukaryota > Metazoa > Arthropoda > Insecta > Lepidoptera > Noctuidae > Luperina > Luperina nickerlii. Next base: position 5,882,628 of record OY979677.1, on the reverse strand, counting down.
AACGATAAATACTAAAATCGAAGTCTTGTGCATCTAATAGATAGTCTCAACGCAGGGCAAGAGGGAGTCACACTTGGAAATACTAACGATTAAGTAAATGGTCCAAATACATACATTTATTAGCGACGTTACATGGAATTGTAATATTCTTCAAAATTTTAAGCAGATATTCAAATTTTAATATACATTTAGCTTTAAAATTTAAACATTTAAAGGATATTTACACTTGTTTTTGGAATGTTAATAAAAGATAGTAAATTCATAACTATTATAAAAATAAACAACATAGTTTATTTGCAACCAAACGAAAATTTGAGTGATCACCCGAAGTTGAGATTAGTGGGATTTATTAATATATCGACACTAAGATACATGCACGTTTTCTCTACGCAAAAATTAATAAGTAATTTTAAAAATAAATAAAATGGTGAAACAAAACCTGTTTTATAAAAATATAAACCGCTTCCTAAGTAATAAAATATTCAGCGCAATAATAAAACCCTGGTAAAATACTATTTGTTAATTATATGAAGACTAAAATTTTTAGTAGGTACGTAGATCTTAAAGCGTTTGTAAGCTCATGTCGATTAAAAATAATCGTTACAGCTAGCAAAAGAACTAAGTCGTGGCGTAAATATATCTTAATTTCATAAATATCGTAATCATTATTATAATAAAATACTCAAATGCTGTTTAATAAGTACAGTGCGACAGAGAATAGAGATGAAGAATAGTCTTACTATTGATTTTAATACGTTTTATGATTAGAAATGATGTCAACCGTGAAAATCGGATGGAAAACAATCATGACTTCACACAAAAAAAAAAAAAAAAACTTTGAATGACTCTATTAAGTGTTGCACTATACATTTTATTTTATTAATTGAAACGCCAAAACTTGCATAAATAAGGTCAATTAAATGTTAAATAACATTTCATACACAGCCATATGACATTTTGGCCGTTACAACAGCTACCTGTTCACTTTAACGCGAGGGTGTACAGCATTAGGCAGCGCTTTGTTCAGCGTCACGTTAAAGTGATCAAATACCTTTAGGATAATAAGATGAATGAATCAAGCTTACACATCATATTTGATATATGTTCTATGTTAAGTAATTGATAATGCGAGTAGTCGTTCGATAAGTAACGAGAACAATTTGTATTCCCCAAGTTATCATTTAATTTGATCATACTCGAGGTAATACAAGGAATACATGTATATGATAAAAACACGATCGACATAACAATAATTCGCGAGTGTAATGTTAACATATCCATGTTAATATAAGAATGCCTTTCGGTATCTTGTTTGATTGTTTTGATGATGGAATTATTGCGTACTTTCCCGATATGCACACTCAGAGCTACTCATTTATTCCATACGGTTACTTCTGTAAACAAAAAATAAAATGTAAATAAACAGATAGTTTTATTAATTTGTATTTATCATTATTTATGTTGATAATTAAATAGTAGATATCTGTAATAGCATCAATATGATTGGCTATCAATTTTCCTCACTGGAACAATGAATTTCACAATGTTTTGAAAGGTTATCAACTCATCACCTCAATGCAGTTTCGCAATAATCGGTTTCTCTTCCTGATATGACCTTTTCCCGATGCTGCGAAGCGAATCAGCGAAGTCATGAAGACTGTCACAGTTTGAATTTAAGTCCGTTTGTTTAGTATTGACGTGATGCCCCCTCGCTAAATGGAGCGGCGTCCGTAAAATGAGGCTGGGTGTCTCCTTTTTTTTCTAATAGGCGTCTATGGTGAACTACAGGTGATTTTTTCTAGGTATTAGGCAATTCAAAGACTATTTTTGAAAATATTTTTTCCCGAATGTATTATCAAATCAACGTGGTTATTGTCAAATGATGAATACTATACTGAATGAGAGAAAGGGACGTCCGGGTGCAGTGGGGATGTGTATTGGCGGGTGGTAGGTATCCACAAACGTAAACTTTTATTAGACAATGTTGTGTTGCCATCTCAATATTCAGTACTGAGTGATAATAAAAAAAAACGTTTTTTTTTTATTTTTCACTAAAAACCTTATTAAAATTTGGATGGTGATTAAATATTATTCCTGTCTATTGTTACCATGTTGTTATTGACATGCTGTAGGTTTTCTAATACCGGTTAGTAGTGTTGGCGGGCTGCGCGTCACGTCGACGGCGGTCGCGGTGCCGCTGGACGCAGCGATCTGTAGATGTTGGTTGCGAAGAATTTCCGTCGTGAATTAATAAGTGTACTCACATGCTGTACGTTGTCTAATACCGGTAAGCGTTGGCAATCTGCGCGTCGACCGCGGCGGCGGCGGCGCTGGACGCGGCGGTCTGAACGTGCTCGTTGCGAAGGATCTCCGTCGTGACCTTGTAAATGTGTACTCACATGCTGTACGTTGTCTAATACCGGTTAGCATTGGCGATCTGCGCGTTGACCGCGGCGGCGGCAGCGCTGGACGCAGCGGTCTGAACATGTTGGTTGCGAAGGATCTCCGTCGTGAACTCAGCCTGTGCCTTCGCCATAGACGCGCCTGTTGATCGGTAGATACGGTGGACCTGTAGGGACATATTAGTTAGTGTTGAGTGATGGTAAATAAGCTTATGACAAACAAAAACAGGGGAAAGTAGACTGATCTTTGAAACACCTCTTGTGTTTCAAAGATCAGTCTACTTTTTTAAAAGATTACTAATATAAATAAACAAAGTTTCTGCAAGTATTTTTTTTTGAGGATGATAAATCATCAAATGACCCCTCCCGCTTTGGGTGGAGCGGAAGGGAGTGTCAGACTCTTACTGACCAAAATCCACCCGTGTTCCTTCCTTAGCCCTTTATGTTCCGGGTCAGCGGTAACCCTTTCGGACAATCCCCCTGACCCGGCAGGCTTCGGCCCCTTCACTTGATGCTGACATCTCTCGCGTGTAACACGTACGCGCCGTCCGGCACGGGCCTGGTCCTGATCGGACGGTGAGGTACCCATTACTCTCCGCCCGCAGGCCCGCGCCTACGGTGGCCGGGAGTCGTCGCGCGGCTCCCGACGCCCGGAGCATCTCCCGCGGCGGCTGGGACGGGAGGCTCTCTCCCTCAGCCGTCCCGCCGCCTCCTTCGCTAGCATGACTGCTTCGCAGAAGGAGGCGACTGCGCCCCCGCCCCGGACCATGGCTTGAACCAGGGCCGAACGCGAGAAGACGCCGCCGCTGCGGATCGCCTCTACGAGGACACGGCGGTGCTCCGCCCAAGCGGGACTGACCTCCACCGTATGCTCCACCGTGTCCTCTGGGCGATCCTGGCAATGGTGACACCCGGGCGTTTCCTCCCGCCTGATGATGTGCAGGAACCTCTCGAAACATCCGTGTCTGGTGAGGACCTGCGTCAGGCGGTAGGTGAGGGCGCCGTGACGCCTCTCTAGCCACTCCTCAAAGAGGGGTCTTATCGCCACTATCGTGGCGTGCCATGCGCTCTCAATTTATACCTACTTTGACCTTTATTAATTCTACTGCACTTTACATTCCAACACAAATGATAAATCAATGTATTATGTAAGTAGGTTTGTATGTACAAATATATACATGTCAATCATATTTTAAAAACTAGATGAGGTTGGCATCGTGTTTAAAATGATTTGATTTTATCTGATTTATTTAATTTAATTGAAGTCTAATAGTTTATGTTTAGCAATGGGTATTATTTACCTGAAATAAATGAATGTATTATAAAATGCAACTAACTCTCATTGACGTCTTTACTGCAAATGCCTGACTTGAATATTTAGAATTTGTCCTGCGGCTGACTGACGCCCAAATGTGGCATGATAACGGTCAGAATAAAATAGCGATTTTCGCTTGACCATCGTCCATTACCTAAAGGCACGATGCGTAAAGCTTTGTACATTTTAACTCATCCATGAAGCGTTCAGTGCAAGTAGCGTGTAGCGTAAATTACATTACACTGTACTAATTTATACAAAACTAGCTTATGCCCGCGACTTCGTCCGCGTGAAAATTCTTATTCTCCGACTCACCCAGTCGCGTCGCATCGCCTACCTGCGCTATTACTTCGTTTTCACTTTGAGTTCTTTCTGTTTTGTTCGGCTCCTAAGGGTCCTAGCGTGATGTTAAATAGCCTATATTATAGCCTTCCTCAAGAATTGGGCTCCAAATGCAAAAAAAATCCGGATGGCAGTCCTAGAGATTAGCGCGTTCAAACAAACTTTTCAGCTGTATTATTAGTATATGGATATAGACTAGCTAACTGGGTGTCACACTTCTCCATTCAAATCTCATTACATAATTATGGTATTATATAGTTTGTAGCCCCAAAACTTTTAACAGTCTGACTAAAAACGTAACTAACATACAGTGACACTTTCGAATCTATAATGTTAGTCGAAACGCCACGGCCCAGAGCCGAATTAGCCTTGACCATCCATTTTTATTAAACTAGTTTTCTAAAAGTTTCCTCACCTTTGCCATTAACATGACATCTACGACAACACACATGATGAATCCAATGGTGACCATCAAAGTGATGATGCCGACTGCAATGTTCGTCTTGAATGCACCAATGCTGGTGATCAGTCCGCTGCAATTACAAATTACTTTTTAACTGTTTAGAAAATCAATCAATTATTGCCTTAATGGTTATAGTCATTTTAATGTTATTGATTAAGTCATTAACTGATTGGTGCTATAGATAGTACACATACATACCATGCATACAGTACCCTTGTGCTTTGTGCATTCCTGTTATCTTTTCTTTGTTAGAGATAAATTCATACAGTAAAAGTGATCACTTTTCGAATTACTTTTTAATTATTTTTTTAAATAATATTGTTGCAAATAACTCACCAGGAACCTCCACCGCTGAATCCAACTGACTGCACGACAGTTACGATGATTTGGAACAAAAATATGAAGAAGAACACCATAAAGTTGAATGAAGAGTCGCTTCTAAAGGCCTTGTATATAGGCCGGTACCAGCAGACGAAGCTGAAGGGCGTCAGCAGTATGAAGTACAGGATTGATAGGCCGAAAGTCGTGAAACCGTTGCCAGCGAACATCAGCGACATAGCACCGATTATGTTGAGGGACAGTACCAGGGCGTGGACTAGAAATAAATAGATGCATGTTGGAGTAAATGAAATATTACTTAAGATTTTTATCTGAAAAAAAAAATATTCCACAATAAGTTATTTCAATAGAAAAAGTATGGGGCAGACCTTTTCCAAGCAGTGGGACAATATAGGTTAACTAAACAAACAAAAAAGTTATAGTATTAACCATTTTTTACAACTGTGTCAAATATAATAAGTATAGATATTTATTCAGGTAACAACTTTCATTATGATGGAGATGTGAAATGACATAATCACGAGTACTTACACATCCACAAGTGATAAAGGTGACGAACGATCCTCTGGAACTCCAGCGGTATATCGACATTGATGTCTTGGTAGAAACACGGCTGTATAGGGCAGAAGGCTGGCAGCGGGGGCCAGTTGTTCCGCCGCCCGGCCGAGCCAGCCCGCAACTCCGCTTCCCTTCGCGCTAATTCCTCCGCCTTGCGTTCCAACTCCTCCTGTCTTCTCTGCAGATCATTCATACTCATAACGTTAGTATTACGCACAGGGCACAACAGTTCAAACTGATCTGAGTTTACATTTAATCTAAAGCGGAAAGTTACGCCTACATTGCAATTTGGAGTTTATAAAGATTGTGTGGGTGTTTCAATTGTGTTAAGTGCGAGTATTTGTTGCTGGTCAGTTAATTGAGCAATTTTAAAATGTGAACAACTGTGTCTATTTTTAAACGAGATAAGCTGATTATTGTTTTTATTAAGTACTACAGTATGTATAGAATTGTGTAAGTAGTCTAATGTACCTACATGTTTATCAAAATTACGGAGGCACTGTAATTTTCATATAGGTACATCTAGATTATTGACATGTATATTTTCAAGTGCTTTTTGTTATTTTCTTATAGAAACCTGTTATATTGTCACATTGTGTTGTCTTCGTATCTAACTGCTTAGTCTAAGTGCTATTAATGTGTTGCATATAAGCCCGTCCAGAAAAGATTACAGAGACAGTCTTTCTACATATGTGACGCAATAAGATGCTATATGTTATTATGATACAGCTATCAAGGCGAGTGATTATTTAAGCTGTATACAAACTATGCAGGAACATTTTTGTACTTACACCAATTTTAGTATGAAAATATGAAACTTTAGGATATAAAATTGTATAATTGACTCATACTGATAAAGTGATTACAGATAATATTACTAAAATGATTCATAATGATAACAAGTGTTTACCTTCAACTCCTTTTGTGCGTTTTGAAAAAAGCAAAGTGCGTATTAGTTGACATGCATTAACATTAAATATACATGTGCAGGTGTTTTCTACACTATTGGCCGAATGCTTCTTTAACACAACTCAATTTTATGTTGCCGTTAAGTCTTAAGCCGGGTCCTAACCAAAAGCGATCGGCACGCTCGCTCACATGTCACTCTTTGGCGAACTCGAATGTGTAGTCGGCGTCTTTCAGTTTTCCGAACAAAATGTGACATTATGAACGCGATGATCGCATATTCGTTAGTTATTTTGGTTAGGTCACGGATTATGATGACACTTTAAAGTGTTTTGTAACGATAAAAGGGGCTGGTAAATAGTTCTCCATTAAGTAGTTTGATCATTTGAGGGTTCATATTATATTACTGGATATCCTATCAAAAACTGTCTGACAAATACTGAAAAGTAATACATTGACTTAATTGAGTATTCTTAACAGTAGGTTAGTGGTACTTTGGGTTTTTAATTTTTATTTTGAATATAAGTACTAGAAATACAATCAGTTAGAATTTGATGGTTCAGTTCATATTATGAAACTAAATTAAACAACCTAATTCAAGAACTTAATACTCATATAGATAGGTATTGAAAAAGGGACTGTCTGACTGACAACGAAATATTGTATGAGTATTTACTTGTATACATTGTTTTTGCAAATATCTGTGTTGCAGTGGCACAATAATATTGTTAGAAGTAATTATGTATAATCAAAGGTATATTAGTATAAAATAATAATTTAATGTTCAGATTATATGGCGGAAACTACCCAACAAATGTTATATGAATATGAACTAGCAATTCATAAGAAAATTGTATTTGAAACAATCCACCATCTATCGAAATCAGACAATCCATTCTCAAGATATCATCAAAAAGGGTGTTCCATACAAAATGTATGAGCAACAGAATAATCTTTTCTTTTTTCGTGAATTCTTCCCAAGTTTTGATAGTTATACTGCTATTCAGGGCAGACACACATCCAACAAATCACAGATTATAATAATCGGTCCAGCCGTTCTTGAGTTATAAATGGTGTAACTAACCCGTAGAAGTAAACCATAATATTTTCCCTGCATTGGGACAATTACTATTGAACATTGGCAAATGTAATTTTAGTACTTTTAATTGCAATACAATACCTACTACAAAATTATGAAACCATACTTTTTCCTTTACATAATAATATACCAAAATGAAGTTAAATTGGGAAACCTATTTAGAATTGTTACTATGAGAATATAAATATTTAAATCCCTTTCCTTATTGATAATAACTTTGATAAGAAACATGTTAGCCCATGTACATTGTTTGTTACAATTTGGCTTTATATATGTACCTGAAAGTCAGCCGTGGTGAAGTTTTGTGGTGGCTGGGCCTGCACCTGAGGTTGAGCAGGATGCGTGTACTGCCCGCTCACCGGGGGGGACACGGCCTGCATGATCGCTGGCTGCGATGGCTGCTGGGGAGGAGGCTGTACCTATTAACAAATAATTTATTCATTCCCATTGTTTTCAGTATTTTAATCTGAGGATTTAGTGTTGTTTGATATTATATGACATTAAATGTGTATTATTGAGTTTAAAAACTAGTTTGTCTATAGAAAACAGTTTGTTGTAGCTGGAAGTATAAAAAAGCATAGCAATACACAGGAAAGATAAAAGCAAAGACGACACATAAACCATTAATTAAAGCAAGTTCGTTACGCTACACCGATATCTATCAAAGATACCGTTGGTCGTATCGACACCTACGAAAATCCCACTAATGACTAATATGAACATGTTACCGTAGGTTGATTTGCATTTTGTTGCCCATCGAAGGGATTATAATCGTCGAGCCCTCGTGTGGCATTATTAGTACTTCTGGCAACTTGCTGGACTGCAGGATCCTGGAACAAAATCACAATATATCATCGAAAGTATAAAAACAATATATTTTTCGTATCAACGAAGGGCTACATACTGCAAATGGGTTGTCTATGGTTGGATCACTAAACGGATTATCCTCGAATTTGGGCATTGTAGTAAACTTATTCACGCCACCTTAGAATTTGTTATGTACTGTAAACACAAAGGAAAGTTTTTCACACTCCTAATTATATATTTTTAGCACAAAAATAGAGATATCAGTCAACTGAAATGACAGATTGCTGATGACGACGAAAATGACAGCTGATATGACAGGGTTGCCAAACAGCTGCTAGTCGACAACATCAGAATGTGACAGGGTTAACAGTACGAAAAATTGACCTCTTCCCAACAAGAATACGAATATCAAACAAAAATCATTATTAACGGTCTTTGTACTGAATTGTTGGCAGGAAAAAACATTTTCAATGTAAAAAAATATATTTTATTAATAATTTAGCGATACGATTTACAAGGCAACTTGCTTTCGAAATCCATTATTTTTGTATACTTACTAAGCCTGATCGATCTAGGATGAGATGTTCTTGTTTGGATGTGTTAATTATGGTTATGATGCAGATGTTTAATTCTTGTACTCCAGGATATTTCTAGTTAAGATTTAAATTAACACTTTCTAAATACATACAAACTTTTTGCATAACCTTGTAACATAGTAAGAAAAATATTTTTTGCATAATTTTAATGTTTGAAAGTTGGTAATTTTGCATTTGTAGAAGGCGAAAGTGGTTTTGCAGTTGGCAACCGCAAAACAAGTGTCAGTTTATTGTATGATTCTGTCAAAGTAGGAGCTGTTTACGTTTTGTATCGGTTATTTTGCGATCGTTTTGCACAACTTTTGTTATATCTTATTGTTTTTATGATAACGCTTTATCCCTACGTGTTTATGGTGAAATATAAAAGTGATATTTCTTTGCGTTTTATGAACAATGTCAGATGTCAAGAGGTGAATAGTCTGTGTTTTGTGTTCTAACGTGTGAGTGACAGTTTTTATATTGTTTGGGATTTGGAGCGATAAACATATCGGTGAGTATTTCCTCTTTTATTCATGTGCAAGGTACTCGTAAACAGAGAAATTTTTCAGGTGTTACGTGTACAGTGATGTCGGAGCGTAGGCTGGTTTGAATGATTGACTGGGTTCTGGTAGTGTTAGGCTTGCGTAATGTTGCAGTAGGTGTAATTGGCTTGCTGGTGGTACATTTGGGAAGCAGTTAGATTGGCGGGGTGCGCAAGGAGGCGCGTGCGACAGCTGGAGCAGGCAGGCGGCGCGCGCGCAGTCACACGCAGCGAAAGTTGTTTGCTCTTGGTATCAAGGAAGTAACGCCAGAGTAACAGAATACCGGTCTTACAACACTATACATAATACGATTTCCTTTCTATTATTCATAAGAATCACAGACAACAGGTGGTGATTTTGAATACCTAACATAATTTATGAATGAAACTGATACCATTTTACAATTAAATTTTATTCTACCTTGTTTTCTTATTCGTTTTACATTACATTTTTATTAATTTAATTTTATAGTAACCCACAAAGCACTTTATTATTTCCTGTTGTCGCTAGTGATACAAATAAAATAATAAATCTTATTAACTAAGCAGTAGAAAATAACTATATATTATTTCATTCTCCTGAATGAGGATAGAGTAGTGACGCTAGCTACTGATAATAATGTCAGAGGCCAGTACAGCACATCTAATTATCATTGTTTTACTTGACCCTGGTTTTCTTAGAATATTAAGTGTTATTTAATTATACAGAAATACAGTCACTGACTAATTCTTGCTATGTTAATAAATTTACCCAATGCCATTGCACTCAAAATTTAAAAAATATAAACAATTTTTTTATCTCTTCTGTTGGAGACAGGGCCTTTAGTAAAATAAACTAAGAATAGTAATGAGCTCAAAATTGTTATGATATCTTAAGAAATATCTCATACACGGTTCAAGTATTCAATTTAATTCTTTAGTTTACAAGGACACATTCAAAATACAAAGTGGTTATGTCGGGAAGTGGCTTACTTAATTGCTCAATAAATTAAATTAAGGTGTATGGATATGACAAACCAATAACTCATATAAAAAAAAATAAAAAAATGAGCTATTAAATAAAAATGAGCTCTTAAAAAGAAAATGTTGTTTGAATTCATAAGTAATTTATGCAGTCATTTTATTACTTGTCATTTTTAGAGTTCAATAGAAAATAAACTAATTATTCATTACATACCTACTATAAAGTTATCAGTCACTAAGTAGGCTAATGACAGAAATTAATTCAATAGATGCTGTGAACTTCACATCAATGAAACAATGTGTGTTCAATGCTAGCATACTATCTGCAACTATTCAACAGTGCACATGCTAATCAAAACACAGGCATGTGTGGAAAAACAAAACATGTAGTGCACCATCCCAGTTAATATCTGTGACACTTGATTTTGTCCTTTACTGGCTCAGAGATAAGACGTGTATTATGGTTTTAAATAAATGGACATTAAATAGTCTAAGATTCTGCACTGGGTATAAAATGTCTAGAAGCAAATTCTAAGCTTGAATTATGCCCTGATGACTTGGTTTGATTCTCATACCTTTACCTATTTTATTTAAAAATATTAATACTGAGTAAATTCCTGCATATATAAATGTTATTTTATTTTATGCTTTGAATGACCATACATAGGTATTTAATTACCTACCGTATATTACATAGTTTATTATTTTAATAGATTCGGCAATAACGATGGCGGATATCGAATTTTTGAGAGTTAGAATTTTGGTATAGAAGTTTGAAATGAACCATTACTGGCTAAAAAAAGATAATAATGATTTAATTCTGTGAATTGTTTGAATGTATGCAAATAGGTAGACATCATATCTAGATCTACTAAGTCCTGTGTCCGAATATTGACACAGCGAATTTCTTCGCCTATTATTCCCAGAGCACTATCAGCATTGACGAATGTCCCGAATTCCACAAACACTATTCGATATTTTTTACTACAGCAAGGTTATTGCTTTTTGACGTAAAAAGAAAGGTAGACGAGAACTAACATTACCCTGTGGAACGTGTCGAAGCTTTGGAATTTTTAAACTATGATCGGCTGTTCGGCACGACTAGACTGATCACTGACCTGACCTTTCACCGTACGACCGCTTTAAAATTGGATGTACCTAAAGTTCGTTTTGTAATCCCAGATACTAATCTGATTGCTTACTCTTCAATTTAATTCCGATAGATCGACATTGGAATTGTGACGTTTCGTACTCTTGGAGTTCGATGCTAGCGCCAAATGATTTTTAGATTGGGTGTCCATTTTGGAGAACTAAGTGGAATTGGGTTCGGGCTTGGCGTGGGGTATTGTTGACAATATTGTTTTCAACAGTACCGAATCACGTGACTGTAAAATTGACATTGGAATCATATTCAGTATAAGTCTTTTGTATTTGCGTTTTTTATTCAGTATAGAACATTTTGACATTACACTTGTCAAATTGGTATCTGGGTTTAAAAAACGAAGTTTACTTACTTTTCTTGAAGACTAATTTTGCGGGCAGGTCTAATTCGTAAGCACGAAATCTGTAGTTTCGGCCAAAATTACGTGCGGTTCCTACTCCGTATTACTTACGGAAATGCTTAGTTTGGGACCATAACTAGGAATGAAAGGCAAAACTTTGGTAATAAAACTGCTCGTCCGAAAAATTGAATTCGACACTAATGTCGACGGATCACTTTCGGATGGGCTCGTATCTTCGTCGACGGACTTAGAGAAGTGGACCCCCTTGGATGTAGTCTACTAACGAACAATTAAAATTTCTTAAATTATTTCTTTGAGTAAGTAATTCGGAGATTGTTTCAATCTTGGCTCACGTTACATACAAAGGAAAATCTATATTATACGTAATTACTTTCGTAGTGAGACCCCACGAGTAAATGTTTTTGTAACAGGTTGTACCTACATGGCCAAACATTCGTCAGGGTCGGGTTTTTTGCTTTTCTTGTTAAAGCATGATGAAAAGAACGCGGTAGTACGTAAAATGACTAGTGATTAATGACGTGCCTATGTTTTTTTTTAGCATCAACATAGCCTAGGTACAAACCAAACATACTGATTGATCCACTAACGTATTATTACGTATTGTTTGAGAATGTTTGAGAAATGTACCTACCCACCCAGTTACTTGGATTAATTAAGGATACAAAGACGCGTAACTATCTTGTGCTTCATTTTCTCCCTATTCTCTCTGACTAGACATGTTAGTTTTTCATTACTCTCGTATTCTTAACAAAATAATGACCTACTAGGTAGGTACTTTATTTATTTTGCTTTCATAAAAAAAAACAAAGTACTTATCTAAGTAGGCACTACTTTATCAAATCAAAGTACATACCTAATTAAGCACTACTTATATCAAATCAAAGTACCTAAGTAGGCACCTTATATCAAATCAAAGTACCTAAGTAGGCACCTTATATCAAATCAAAGTACGTAAGTTGGCACCTTATATCAAATCAAAGTACCTAAGTGGGCACTACTTATATCAAATTGTGGGGACTGTGTCTCACGTACCCATCCCTTGCATAGTTTTAAGAATGTAATATTTTTATAGAGGAACTTATTGTAATTATTTTTAGAAAGTTTCATTTTTGTGTTTTTCCCACGTTGAACATCTGCAAAGAGCGGCGCGCCTCGCGTTTAGGTAAATTTACTCACACAGCTATACAGTTAAACGCACACACAGCCGTTTGTGTTGGAGCGCGTATCATACACCGCTTAGAATCATCTTGATACTTAGCCAGTTTTTAGTTAGTAGGGAATGTTTTCGTTTTCCGTAAGCGGGGATTCAGTTTTTTGTTTATTGTAATAAATGAGCAATTAAATTATTATTAGTTAGGTTAAAGTAAATAAAAACAATTTCGTGTAAAATAAAATCTTAATATTTGTTGTCTCTAAGTTTCATGGACCTAGCTTTTCGGGGATCAACAATTTCGGGTAACAGGCATTTATTGTAAAAGCTGACTAGCCGATGTTCCATATTTTCGCTCCAAAATTTTATCGTCCCTGATTATGTTTTCAGTCTTCAATTTAAAATCTTTGCCTGTCCACACAGCAAACAGACAGTAATTTCTGTTAGTTATATGCAGCTGCCCCTGTATCTGATAAAACCAGTCATGGCGTCGATTCACAGATCCATCTATTTTCCAGAATTTAATTTTTTTTGGCTAATAGCAAAATCTGCCTCTAATCCAAATGCCGAACTAGGACATTTAATTTCGGTGATGCCATCATCGTCGATTAGTCCATCCGGCGAAGCACCTGTAATCATAATAATTTGAAACTCAATACTCTAATTACTTCTTTTTAATAGAATTTAAGAATACAAAAATAAATTGTTTGTTAGAAAAATCTAAACTTGTACCTGCAACTGTTCTATGGCCACTTTTTCGTTTACTTTCCCATGTTGAATACTAGGGATATGGTCCAAGGAATATGAGTAAAGAAATTGTTTAACCAAAGGGGCTGGGCTAATAGTCGATCGCCGTTTGCACACTTTACAGAATGAAGAGGCTGTCAATAAACAACGTCGTAGCTCTAGCCACTCTCTGCCTGAAGTACAGTATCCCTTTCAACTTCTTGTCTATTATTTACCTATAACATAAAATTTGGAAATATATTTTTAAGTCTAATATTATCAGAAACAATGTACAACATGTATCTGAACTTATGAAAGTATACTGTAAATACGCACTTGTTCTTGAAGGTTCTTGTTTTATTTGTCCTAAAATATGTTTATAAAGACCAAGTCATTCTTACAAGATTCCCTGCGTCAGGATCTTGAATTGAAGCCGTTTCTAATGCCTGCAAGTTTTCCTGAATTTCCAGTGTTTTATCACTGTCTTTTTCATTTTCTTGAGTCTGAAAATAATATGTAGAGTATAATATAGTGACACAAACCGTATGCACCATGACAGGCGATCGATTGTCGGCTTAAGATAGCACATAACTAACAATGTTATTTTTGTGCTAAAATATGTATACAAATGACCAAGTAATTCTTACAAGATTCCCTGCGTCAGGATCTTGAATTGGAGCCGTTTCTAATGCCTGCAAGTTTTCCAGAATTTCCAGTGTTTTTCACTGTCTTTTTCATTTTCTTGATTCTAAAAATAATATGTAGGGTATAATATAGTGACACAAAAAGTAAGCACCATGACAGGCGATTGATTGTCGGCTTGAGATAAATAAATAATGAAGAAAGGTCTTATTTAGTTTTGGTTTAACAACTGCTCAATCAAAACCAAGGAAACACATGTCTGCCGCAGCTAGTAAAATATAAAGTAAAAAAATAAAACTTACAATAGCATTTTTATTTAAGTCCTGGTTTTGAAGTATTTGAACTTCTCTTTTCTGCCTATAACAACGAATTGGATATTAACTTTATCTTATTACTACTGTGTTTCATAAAAATATCCAAACAAAAAGTAATAAAAAAAATTACTTCAAAAAGTAGTAAGTATATTGTTTCTTATTACACCTAATAAAAATATATTTTTTATAAGTAGAGAACCTCGGTAACATACCTTTTAGCTTCATTAGCCTTGGCCAAATTTTCGTTTTTTTTTTTGTTCCCATATAGCGCCTTTTGTTAGCCATATCTGAAAAAAAAGTAAAATGAAAACATACATAAAGAAGTCTAATTTAATCTTTCTTAAGTTAATAGAACACCATTACATTAAAATATGTACTCACCAAAGTTTTGTAATATAATAAAAATATATTATAATAAAAAGTATCAACATGTCCTAGACGCGCTAAAAACTCGCGAAAGTACGATAATATTTTACGCGACTCGCGGCGACGGGAGCGACACACGTCCTACCTCTGAAAGGCCTCAGCCGGCACTGAGCGCCGGCGTGATTCCGCGCTGATTATATAGCATCACTAAATAATTCATAGTAAAATAAAAAAATAAGTTATTAAAAAAATATTTGTACCATGTTTTAGAACGTAAATGTCTTCGTTTACTAGGCCTAAAATAACATATAAATATTTCAGATTTCATCCTAAACTAACGCGTTTAAAATATCGAAAAGTGGCTAAAATTGACACTTTTGAATATACTTTTCTTGAATGAAAACTTACAGTAATCGTTTTTTTTTTTCAGCCATGCACTAATAAATGCTATTATTATTTATAAAGCAACGTTGTTATAAGTTTGTCGTATATGGTTTTACTAATACCTTGCATTTGCATAGACCGTCGATCGCTATTTTAAAAAAAGGCTTGCATAAAAACTGTTCTAATGAGAAAACTGTACGAATAAATGAAAATGTTTTTCAGCCATGCACTAGATTATGAAATTCCCATTAATATGACGTCAATATCTTATCTATAAATTAAACAGATTATGGTTTTATTGTCCGTCGGAAATCATCAATTTTGACTCCAGCGTGGCTCTAACGGATCAACCCTCTTAAGTTATAGGTACTATTGTCTTTCATGATTCTTTACTTTTAAGGTTCATTGTTCTATTTGTTTAGTTATCTTGTATTGTACCTATTTGCTATTTATAGTTAAGGTTCATTGTTCTGTTATTTTCAGTTGTCTTGTATTGTACCCATCTGCATTTCTCGTGTTTTATTATACTTTTAAAAGGCAGATGTGGATTTGCCGCGTCCTTTGTTTAGTGAACGGCAGATTTGGGAGAGTTTTGGTTCTGAGCTTCAGTCTGTGCTGAACTACGATCGTGCGAGGTCCTCTCTGACCCCCGATCATATTTTACTCGCCGAAGCTCGCCGTAATAGTTTACGGCGAGCTTCGTGTTTCTAGTAGTTTTACCATTCATGTAACCTTATTTAATTTTACTTTTTCGTGTCAAGTGTAACTGCTAGCTTTAGTTACTTGATATCGTAATAAATTAATCGTTACTTATTTTCAACTTATTCCTGTGTATCACTTGCCCACCACGGTCACGAATTCTGCACAGTGGTGACCCCGACGTGATCAAAACTATCAATAGCGTGAGTTCGTGACAGTGCGGAAAGAGTTTCGCGAGTGCTAAATCAAAGTACGTGTTAAAATGGCGAACGATCCAGCGGGAGTCACTAGCGGCGGATGACGCGCATTCCCAGCCAGCCAGCTCCCACGGCTTCAACGGGTATCCTGACCACCAGCATGCAGCGACCGCGCATACCTGGTCATCACCCTCAGCCTCATCAGCAACCTCGGCACAGCACACTGCACTTTCGGCCGGTCAACAAGAAGAGCTCAATTCCTCTCCTGGTCGACGCAGCAGCCAGCCTCAACCCGGCGCTATACCACATCCGACGCACCGGAGCATAATGCAGCGCCCGCGCCACCCCGACTCACTGGGGACATCTTCGCAGACAGTTCCGACTCACCGTGAACTATGCGGCAACCGGTTCCGACTCACTGGAACCATAACGCAGCGCCCGCGCCACCCCGACTCACTGGGGACATCTTCGCAGACAGTTCCGACTCACCGTGAACTATGCGGCAATCGGTTCCGACTCACTGGAACCTAAGTTGGCCTGGCAAGCATATTCCTCGCCGTTCTGGTAGGCGAGTTAAATTTCCTGATTACTATCAGGCAGGTGTTTCGTGATCTTTATCACTGGTAGGGGGGTACTGTGGGGACTGTGTCTCACGTACCCATCCCTTGCATAGTTTTAAGAATGTAATATTTTTATAGAGGAACTTATTGTAATTATTTTTAGAAAGTTTCATTTTTGTGTTTTTCCCACGTTGAACATCTGCAAGCAATTTAAGTTATAGGTACTATTGTCTTTCATGATTCTTTACTTTTAAGGTTCATTGTTCTATTTGTTTAGTTATCTTGTATTGTACCTATTTGCTATTTATAGTTAAGGTTCATTGTTCTGTTATTTTCAGTTGTCTTGTATTGTACCCATCTGCATTTCTCGTGTTTTATTATACTTTTAAAAGGCAGATGTGGATTTGCCGCGTCCTTTGTTTAGTGAACGGCAGATTTGGGAGAGTTTTGGTTCTGAGCTTCAGTCTGTGCTGAACTACGATCGTGCGAGGTCCTCTCTGACCCCCGATCATATTTTACTCGCCGAAGCTCGCCGTAATAGTTTACGGCGAGCTTCGTGTTTCTAGTAGTTTTACCATTCATGTAACCTTATTTAATTTTACTTTTTCGTGTCAAGTGTAACTGCTAGCTTTAGTTACTTGATATCGTAATAAATTAATCGTTACTTATTTTCAACTTATTCCTGTGTATCACTTGCCCACCACGGTCACGAATTCTGCACAGTCAAAGTACCTAAGTAGGCACCTTATATCAAATCAAAGTACCTAAGTAGGCACCTTATATCAAATCAAAGTACCTAAGTTGGCACTACTTATATCAAATCAAAGTACCTATCTACTTTTAGCTGAAAATCCTTAGCTGTAATGAATTAGAAAAAAAATATAAACAAAGAACCAAGTGGGTGGTACAAACAAAGTATTCATTCATAATTACGTTAAAAAAAAACTTAAAACAAATACTTTTATCACTACGACATCCTACTCGTGGAAGACGGTCACAATTTGGAAGAGGTCAGTTTTGCGGTCGTCTGGGGCCGTAATGAATCGACGCGAAAATGCGTAATGTGGGCCGCATTACGTAAAAGAAGCTCGAAGTTTCTGGGCGGGTGCACTTGTATAGCCAAACTTTGTCGATAAACGGTCCGGTCCGCCGTCATCCTGACGCTGTCGAATGTCCAATCTCGATGTGAATTACATTTCTCAGAGACATCTCCACGTTATAACGTGACGTTTTAAGTGTAAGTGATCTTTTTAGGGAGACTGCTCCAAAAATTCTCAGATTGTGGGTTCATCTGCGTTTGGTACGTTAGAAATATCCCGATGAAAGCTGTGTTGTATTATTTGTATATGACGAGTATGACACAGTAATTTCTCTGATTTTGTTGGCTATTAGAGAACTAAAAGGCGGAAGTAAAAATATCAACGTGCTTAATAAATAAATAGTGAACGGGTGACCTTACCTTGTCAGCCACTCACTTACAGCTCTTACAATTAGAATATAATATAATACACGTATGTAATTCATATTTTTTGTGTATCTATATTTAATAGCCGATTTTGTCCTTATAGTTTTGACCTCGAAATTAAATCCGTCTTGAAATCAGACAGAAAATCTGAAAGTCTTTGAAACTAAGTAGTTTCAGACAGTATGAAATAGGTAAGAGTGACAGGTAACCTTTACGAAAAAGTTACATGCCCAACAGTTTTTGAAAGTCTAATCAAGTCTCCAAATATCAATCATCTTGTTATTGGTTAACCACTAATGTCAAAGTCTCGCATTATGTAATGAATGATACCTACCTATTACAGTGGAATAGTAGGAGCATAGCAATGAGCCCACGTGCCCACATGAACCTGAACCATTATAACAGATTTATCATTTACGCTTCTTATCACCTGGCTTGATACATAGAGACACGTGATCTTATATTGTACAGGATTGCTTTAAAAACGACCGAAGAAAACGGACCGGTTTTTGCGATGATTAGCGACCTTGTGTCACTGTTGACAACTTGATAGCCTTTCGGGAATCGCATCGCATCGGTTACACAGTTGTCATCATCATCACCAGCATACTGCAGGCCACTGCTGGACATAGGCCTCTCCAATTGCCCGCCAGTCAGGTCGATTCTCGCCAAATCTCAACCAGCAAAAGCAGCACGCAGCAGCAAGCAGCTCTTCCCTGCGAAGATCAGCGCTCCTCCTAGCCTGAGGGCCCTTACGTTTGCCGATTCGCGGTCTCCACTCAAGAACACGTCTGCTGTTATCGGTTCTACGGCTAATATGGCTGGCCCATTGCCACTTCAGCTTGCTTAGTAGACAACTATGATTCTCTACCGGATCACCTCGTTTCGGATTCTATCCCTCAAGAGAGATTCGTAGACGTAGCCCGTTCCATAGCTCGCTGAGCGACCTTGAATTTATGAATCAGTTGTATCGTGAGTGTCCACGTTTCGGCACCGTAAGTCATAACATAACCATGTCATAACACAGTCGTCAAATCCTGCTATTTAAGTTTTTTAAGATCAAAATTATTTATGACGGGGTTTTCGGAAGATTAATTTGGTGGTTACTACCAAATATTTGGCTGACATAAGAAGTCATTCAGCGAAATCTGTTATTTCCTTATCTGCGGGGGATTTCCTTAGTAACTACTTACCTGATTGCAAAAATTCTTGACTCTAGAAGAGAATTATGTATCTACCTACCGGTACTTACCTAAGTCCCACAAAGGCAGAATTTTGTCACCGTTTAGAATTATAATAGATGTTACTTACATCTATACAAATAAATAAAATTGAAGTGTCTATTTGTAATATCAAAATAACAATTTACTAAATATATTATATAATAAAAAAGTATTATGTGTACGGTACTTAAGTATAATAATATTTTTTTCGGGTCTTCAGCAGCCCGAAAGTCAGACAACCAGTCTTACCAAGGGGTATCGTATTACCCAGTAACTGGGTTGTGGAGGTCAGATAGGCAGTCACTCCATGTAAAATACTGGTATTCAGCTGAATCCGGTTAGACTGGAAGCCGACCCCAACGTAGTTGGGAACAGGCTAGGCAGATGATGATGAAATACAGTACCCGGCTATAAATATTGCACATCGACCTTTACCTTTTTTTGTATTTTATACAAAGAATAAAAATAATTATCAAAAGAAGCAAATCATAATTGTTTTAACAGCTCGTAATAGATACCGGACTGTTTGTATTTCGTGCGACAGAGATAACGCTCTACGAAGCCGAAATTAGCCGATTGTCTCTTTCCAAAGGTCGATGTGCAATATTTATCGCCGGGTACTGTATTTTTAAAACATTTTTTTGTCTCTGTTCCGGCTAATATCAGAAACTAGACCGATTTTGACGGGACTTTCAATGGCAGATAGCTGATGTTATAAGGAGTAATTTAGGCTAGGTTAGTTTAGAAAAAGAATTATGGTTCCGCGCAAAAAATATTAAAAAGAGATTTTTCCTTTTTAATGGAGGAGTGGTACCTAAACTTTCTCCAAGCGACACATTATTAAAAAAATCACGCGACTGAAGTAACGGGCACAGCTAGTATACATATAAAATTAGGCAATTAAAATTTAAAAGTCTCAATGGTCAAATACTTTATAAATACGGATGGATAACCTTTGTAGGTAGTTGACCTCACGAACAAGATAATTATACATCGTAATTAGTTTGCCTAATTTATTATTTATTTTATGGGCTTGTACATGTCCAAAATACTAATATTAGATAAGATAGGTTCGACTAATACAAGATCATTTCTGTCCTCTTAACTTCATAGTTAAAATTAACTAAAGTGATTTATAGAAAAATCTACAAAGAACTCACTGTTCAAATGGTTTCATTGAAAGAACTTATCTTTGATGTCAGTGGACAAAGAACCTGTTATTATCAGAATAGAGCCTTGACATTGAGTAATATCTGCTTCCGCAAATCTCCTCAGCTCTTCAACGGATAATAAATTCTCTGCTGAAGTAAGTATTACATCGTAATGGTGATAAATTGTCAGCTGTCATATTTTGGTTTTATTGTCTCGGTAGATGTCTACCGGCCGGTAATCGCTGGCCGTTTACGTTTCTCTCACCGATTTATGGAGTTTTCTGATGACATAACTTCGTTGTAAATAGCCCAATAAAAGTTATTTGTGTGACCGCTATTTTGGTACTTTATTCTACTTTTGATAAATAAAAATCACCTGCGTGACATTTGGATAAGGAAGGTTACTTAATATATTAATAAAATTATTTAAATGCAAATCAGTTGTTTTAGAAATAGGATCTATTTGACCTAGTCATATCCACAAAGCAAGTCGACAAGACACCGATTAATGTGTCCGGTCGTTTGATTTTTAATCCGTGAAGTGTATTCTAATTCCTTCCTTTAATAATAAAATGTAATTTATTTATCCAGCGAGGGTCGTTCATCAATTAGTCGGAAGCTATTTTATGTCTGCATTTTCGATTTACCGACGATGTACATAGCAATTATCTCACGGAACTGACTAATCTACGTTAAACTATGCTAAACCCTCAATTTGGACGCGTGTCACGGAGGTCGTTGCATGCTAAACGCGACCTTCCTGTGAGATCACGATAAAAAACTCCGGACAAAACATCAAATGGCTATTTTTGACAACCATATTTCCTCATGTCTGGCATTTTAAATTACCTATTGTTGTGTTATAAAATTAAAAAACTTAACTTACTACACATTAGTCAATTATTTTAAAGATGAAACATTTCACGAATGAAACTAGATCGTAGCACGGAACAGTAAACTCTTGTAAACTTGAGATCTCATGAAGACAATGAAAAGACTGCAGAGAAAGAAACTTAGCCGAAGTTATCTGTAAATAAATAACCCTGTTACAAAGGATAGCTGTTTAATGCTGACTTACAGCTGTACTATTACACAAGTTATCATCTTTCCTGTTTGTCATTTGATTCGCGAAAGGTTATCGCTTGATAGTTAATTCGTTTTAGAAAACACTGATCTTTAACTCTTAGTGGTGAACAGAGTCATAAATATAGAAGGCGAGCACGCGAACCGATGCTTAGCATTAGCGCGGAAGTGTTGGTCATTATGTTGTTTTTAGGATATCAATTTGCTTTAATTTTTAGTGTCTAAACACACTATGCCGAAGGTACGCGACCGAAGTTCGGCATGATTACGCCTGCAATTAATAATAATAATTAATAATGTTAATAATAATTTATTTAATAATAACGTTTACAAAAGGTGTACATTTAGCCAAAGAGTAGAAAATTATCCATACAATTAAAGTGCTTAAAAATAAACTAAAACATTTTTTTTCTTACAGCAATGCTATTTAACGCAACGTAATTTCGGCATGTGTCGTCAGTAATCCAAATAGCATTGCAGGCGTAATCATGCCGAAATTCGGTCGCGTACCTTCAGCATAGTGTGTTTAGACACTTAGGGTTAAGTTCTGCGTTGCGGCTGAAGTCGTCGTAGCCGAGTCACCGCCACCGCCTAAGTTATCCGCGTCCTTTGCGCCTGCAATGAACTTCAATTGTAATCTGATTTGAATGTCTGCTTTGATTCAACTAACCTTAGTTGCCATGAAACCGTTCTTAATGCTAATGAATACACAACTGTGTGCTCGCGGGCCGCGGCTTACCGCTCCCGACTCAGATTAATTAAGTCTTTATTTATTTATTTATTTAATACTTCAAGCACATAAATGTACAGAGGCGGACTTAATGCCATAGGCATTTTCTACCAGTCAACCTTCGGGTGATGCAGAGACAAACAGTGGTAGGTGCAATCAGACCATTGTGGAATAAATATTTTAAATATAAAGATAGGCATAAACCTATTAAAACTGAATATAATATATTACCTAATTACATATAAATATATTACAAATAAATATACATAAATACATAAAAAAACTTAATAAAAAGAAATAAGACATACAATGAGAAAATATTACCGTTGTGATGATACTGCCAGCTTTATTCAGCTTGTTTGTAATGATTGTGGGCTTTTATTCAAATGTACTTTATGTTTAGTATTTCTAAACTGGTGATGTGATGCTTTATTAACATCCGAATGCGTTTAGGTGGAACGTTAAGTAGATCCTACACTTCTGTAGAACCTAAATGATGCAAGTTATTGGAAGTCTGTTTTCAAATATTCAAACATCACACGAACGAAAAAAGAAGCGTAAGATGGCCGCTTTGAATCTGAAAAAGCTTTTAAATATAGATTGACTACAAAATTGTAAGATCTAGTTTAATCTTTAGAAAAACGAAAATAACAAAGTGCCTTTAACTAAGTGTGCGACGTAGGATGTGAAAACATGAATGCCGCAGTAAATCATCACATTGCGTTTTGGCACTGAACACAAACAGCCATTGTTTTACTTTTATGTAAATACATTATAATATTCTGGAAGAATAATTACGAAGAAGAACTGTTGAATGAAAAATATACCGGTCGGGGAAGTCTTTGAGGACTATGTCTGATGACTCTGATAAAAAAATTTCATTTGAGTAAAACATCCACCCGAAAATTCTTTCGAAAAGCATAAAAATGCATGCTTATCCGAAAGCCCCTGAAATTGCAAGGCACCTTTATTACACCTTTATAAGGTTGCCAGATCCAGATATGAAACTGAAACTAGCAGCTACCAGCTAGCAGCCGACAGAGACGAAACATAACAGATAGGGGCCCGGGCCCCTAAATATTTTTGAAAAATTAGGATCCTTCATTGCAAAATTACAAATAATATTAAAAACTAACATGACATCTGCTTATTAACAATAATTGTTGAATTGTAAAAAATAAAAAAAATAAACAAAAATCATTCTACTGAGACAAAATAGTTTTTTACAATTAAACTATTAGAGTATCTTGGCTGGTATTACACTCACTACTTTTTCACACTAAAAAGAAGTTCTAGGGCAAATTTTAGCAAGTTCGTATGTGTAGAAGAAAAGATATAGCTTCTTAAACAATTAAAAATCATTGTACTGAGACAAAATATTTTTTTACAATTAAACTATTAAAGTATCTTGGCTGGTATTACACCCACTACTTTTTCACACTAAAAAGAAGTTCTAGGGCAAATTTTAGCAAGTTCGTATGTGTAGAAGAAAAGATATAGCTTTTTAAATAAACAAAAATCATTCTACTGAGACAAAATAGTTTTTTACAATTAAACTATTAGAGTATCTTGGCTGGTATTACACTCACTACTTTTTCATACTAAAAAGAAGTTCTAGGGCAAATTTTAGCAAGTTCGTATGTGTAGAAGAAAAGATATAGCTTCTTAAACAATTAAAAATCATTCTACTGAGACAAAATATTTTTTTACAATTAAACTATTAGAGTATCTTGGCTGGTATTACACCCACTACTTTTTCACACTAAAAAGAAGTTCTGGGGCAAATTTCAGCAGGTTCGTTGTGTAGAAGAAAAGATATAGCTTTTTAAATAAACAAAAATCATTCTACTGAGACAAAATATTTTTTTACAATTAAACTATTAGAGTATCTTGGCTGGTATTACACCCACTACTTTTGCACACTAAAAAGAAGTTCTGGGGCAAATTTCAGCAGGTTCGTATGTGTAGAAGAAAAGATATAGCTTTTTAAATAAACAAAAATCATTCTACTGAGACAAAATATTTTTTTACAATTAAACTATTAGAGTATCTTGGCTGGTATTACACCCACTACTTTTGCACACTAAAAAGAAGTTCTAGGGCAAATTTCAGCAGGTTCGTATGTGTAGAAGAAAAGATATAGCTTTTTAAATAAACAAAAATCATTCTACTGAGACAAAATAGTTTTTTACAATTAAACTATTAGAGTATCTTGGCTGGTATTACACTCACTACTATTTCACGCTAAAAAGAAGTTCTAGGGCAAATTTTAGCAAGTTCGTATGTGTAGAAGAAAAGATATAGCTTCTTAAACAATTAAAAATCATTATACTGAGACAAACTAATTTTTTACAATTAAACTATTAGAGTATCTTGGCTGGTATTACACCCACTACTTTTTCACACTAAAAAGAAGTTCTATGGCAAATTTCAGCAGGTTCGTATGTGTAGAAGAAAAGATATAGCTTTTTAAATAAACAAAAATCATTCTACTGAGACAAAATAGTTTTTTACAATTAAACTATTAGAGTATCTTGGCTGGTATTACACTCACTACTTTTTCACACTAAAAAGAAGTTCTAGGGCAAATTTTAGCAAGTTCGTATGTGTAGAAGAAAAGATATAGCTTCTTAAACAATTAAAAATCATTCTACTGAGACAAAATATTTTTTTACAATTAAACTATTAGAGTATCTTGGCTGGTATTACACCCACCACTTTTTCACACTAAAAAGAAGTTCTAGGGCAAATTTCAGCAGGTTCGTATGTGTAAAAGAAAAGATATAGCTTTTTAAATAAACAAAAATCATTCTACTGAGACAAAATATTTTTTTACAATTAAACTATTAGAGTATCTTGGCTGGTATTACACTCACTACTTTTTCATACTAAAAAGAAGTTCTAGGGCAAATTTTAGCAAGTTCGTATGTGTAGAAGAAAAGATATAGCTTCTTAAACAATTAAAAATCATTCTACTGAGACAAAATATTTTTTTACAATTAAACTATTAGAGTATCTTGGCTGGTATTACACCCACTACTTTTTCACACTAAAAAGAAGTTCTAGGGCAAATTTCAGCAGGTTCGTATGTGTAGAAGAAAAGATAAAGCTTTTTAAATAAACAAAAATCATTCTACTGAGACAAAATATTTTTTTACAATTAAACTATTAGAGTATCTTGGCTGGTATTACACCCGCTACTTTTTCACACTAAAAAGAAGTTCTGGGGCAAATTTCAGCAGGTTCGTATGTGTAGAAGAAAAGATATAGCTTTTTAAATAAACAAAAATCATTCTACTGAGACAAAATATTTTTTTACAATTAAACTATTAGAGTATCTTGGCTGGTATTACACCCACTACTTTTGCACACTAAAAAGAAGTTCTAGAGCAAATTTCAGCAGGTTCGTATGTGTAGAAGAAAAGATATAGCTTTTTAAATAAACAAAAATCATTCAACTGAGACAAAATAGTTTTTTACAATTAAACTATTAGAGTATCTTGGCTGGTATTACACTCACTACTTTTTCACGCTAAAAAGAAGTTCTAGGGCAAATTTTAGCAAGTTCGTATGTGTAGAAGAAAAGATATAGCTTCTTAAACAATTAAAAATCATTATACTGAGACAAACTAATTTTTTACAATTAAACTATTAGAGTATCTTGGCTGGTATTACACCCACTACTTTTTCACACTAAAAAGAAGTTCTAGGGCAAATTTTAGCAAGTTCGTATGTGTAGAAGAAAAGATATAGCTTCTTAAACAATTAAAAATCATTGTACTGAGACAAAATATTTTTTTTACAATTAAACTATTAGAGTATCTTGGCTGGTATTACACCCACTACTTTTTCACACTAAAAAGAAGTTCTAGGGCAAATTTCAGCAGGTTCGTATGTGTAGAAGAAAAGATATAGCTTTTTAAATAAACAAAAATCATTCTACTGAGACAAAATAGTTTTTTACAATTAAACTATTAGAGTATCTTGGCTGGTATTACACCCACTACTTTTTCACACTAAAAAGAAGTTCTAGGGCAAATTTCAGCAGGTTCGTATGTGTAGAAGAAAAGATATAGCTTTTTAAATAAACAAAAATCATTCTACTGAGACAAAATATTTTTTTACAATTAAACTATTAGAGTATCTTGGCTGGTATTACACCCACTACTTTTTCACACTAAAAAGAAGTTCTGGGGCAAATTTCAGCAGGTTCGTATGTGTAGAAGAAAAGATAGCTTTTTAAATAAACAAAAATCATTCTACTGAGACAAAATATTTTTTTACAATTAAACTATTAGAGTATCTTGGCTGGTATTATACCCACTACTTTTGCACACTAAAAAGAAGTTCTAGGGCAAATTTCAGCAGGTTCGTATGTGTAGAAGAAAAGATATAGCTTTTTAAATAAACAAAAATCATTCAACTGAGACAAAATAGTTTTTTACAATTAAACTATTAGAGTATCTTGGCTGGTATTACACCCACTACTTTTTCACACTAAAAAGAAGTTCTAGGGCAAATTTCAGCAGGTTCGTATGTGTAGAAGAAAAGATATAGTTTTTTAAATAAACAAAAATCATTCTACTGAGACAAAATAGTTTTTTACAATTAAACTATTAGAGTATCTTGGCTGGTATTACTCTCACTACTTTTTCACATTAAAAAGAAGTTCTAGGGCAAATTTTAGCAAGTTCGTATGTGTAGAAGAAAAGATATAGCTTTTTAAATAAACAAAAATCATTCTACTGAGACAAAATATTTTTTTACAATTAAACTATTAGAGTATCTTGGCTGGTATTACACTCACTACTTTTTCACACTAAAAAGAAGTTCTAGGGCAAATTTTAGCAAGTTCGTATGTGTTGAAGAAAAGATATAGCTTCTTAAACAATTAAAAATCATTCTACTGAGACAAAATATTTTTTTACAATTAAACTATTAGAGTATCTTGGCTGGTATTACACCCACTACTTTTGCACACTAAAAAGAAGTTCTAGGGCAAATTTCAGCAGGTTCGTATGTGTAGAAGAAAAGATATAGCTTTTTAAATAAACAAAAATCATTCTACTGAGACAAAATATTTTTTTACAATTAAACTATTAGAGTATCTTGGCTGGTATTACACCCACTACTTTTTGACACTAAAAAGAAGTTCTAGGGCAAATTTTAGCAAGTTCGTATGTGTAGAAGAAAAGATATAGCTTCTTAAACAATTAAAAATCATTCTACTGAGACAAAATATTTTTTTACAATTAAACTATTAGAGTATCTTGGCTGGTATTACACTCACTACTATTTCACGCTAAAAAGAAGTTCTAGGGCAAATTTTAGCAAGTTCGTATGTGTAGAAGAAAAGATATAGCTTCTTAAACAATTAAAAATCATTCTACTGAGACAAACTAATTTTTTACAATTAAACTATTAGAGTATCTTGGCTGGTATTACACCCACTACTTTTTCACACTAAAAAGAAGTTCTATGGCAAATTTCAGCAGGTTCGTATGTGTAGAAGAAAAGATATAGCTTTTTAAATAAACAAAAATCATTCTACTGAGACAAAATAGTTTTTTACAATTAAACTATTAGAGTATCTTGGCTGGTATTACACTCACTACTTTTTCACACTAAAAAGAAGTTCTAGGGCAAATTTTAGCAAGTTCGTATGTGTAGAAGAAAAGATATAGCTTCTTAAACAATTAAAAATCATTCTACTGAGACAAAATATTTTTTTACAATTAAACTATTAGAGTATCTTGGCTGGTATTACACCCACCACTTTTTCACACTAAAAAGAAGTTCTAGGGCAAATTTCAGCAGGTTCGTTGTGTAGAAGAAAAGATATAGCTTTTTAAATAAACAAAAATCATTCTACTGAGACAAAATATTTTTTTACAATTAAACTATTAGAGTATCTTGGCTGGTATTACACCCACTACTTTTGCACACTAAAAAGAAGTTCTGGGGCAAATTTCAGCAGGTTCGTATGTGTAGAAGAAAAGATATAGCTTTTTAAATAAACAAAAATCATTCTACTGAGACAAAATATTTTTTTACAATTAAACTATTAGAGTATCTTGGCTGGTATTACACCCACTACTTTTGCACACTAAAAAGAAGTTCTAGGGCAAATTTCAGCAGGTTCGTATGTGTAGAAGAAAAGATATAGCTTTTTAAATAAACAAAAATCATTCTACTGAGACAAAATAGTTTTTTACAATTAAACTATTAGAGTATCTTGGCTGGTATTACACCCACTACTTTTTCACACTAAAAAGAAGTTCTGGGGCAAATTTCAGCAGGTTCGTATGTGTAGAAGAAAAGATATAGCTTTTTAAATAAACAAAAATCATTCTACTGAGACAAAATATTTTTTTACAATTAAACTATTAGAGTATCTTGGCTGGTATTACACCCACTACTTTTGCACACTAAAAAGAAGTTCTAGAGCAAATTTCAGCAGGTTCGTATGTGTAGAAGAAAAGATATAGCTTTTTAAATAAACAAAAATCATTCAACTGAGACAAAATAGTTTTTTACAATTAAACTATTAGAGTATCTTGGCTGGTATTACACTCACTACTTTTTCACGCTAAAAAGAAGTTCTAGGGCAAATTTTAGCAAGTTCGTATGTGTAGAAGAAAAGATATAGCTTCTTAAACAATTAAAAATCATTATACTGAGACAAACTAATTTTTTACAATTAAACTATTAGAGTATCTTGGCTGGTATTACACCCACTACTTTTTCACACTAAAAAGAAGTTCTAGGGCAAATTTTAGCAAGTTCGTATGTGTAGAAGAAAAGATATAGCTTCTTAAACAATTAAAAATCATTGTACTGAGACAAAATATTTTTTTACAATTAAACTATTAGAGTATCTTGGCTGGTATTACACCCACTACTTTTTCACACTAAAAAGAAGTTCTAGGGCAAATTTCAGCAGGTTCGTATGTGTAGAAGAAAAGATATAGCTTTTTAAATAAACAAAAATCATTCTACTGAGACAAAATAGTTTTTTACAATTAAACTATTAGAGTATCTTGGTGGCTGGTATTACACCCACTACTTTTTCACACTAAAAAGAAGTTCTAGGGCAAATTTCAGCAGGTTCGTATGTGTAGAAGAAAAGATATAGCTTTTTAAATAAACAAAAATCATTCTACTGAGACAAAATATTTTTTTACAATTAAACTATTAGAGTATCTTGGCTGGTATTACACCCACTACTTTTTCACACTAAAAAGAAGTTCTGGGGCAAATTTCAGCAGGTTCGTATGTGTAGAAGAAAAGATAGCTTTTTAAATAAACAAAAATCATTCTACTGAGACAAAATATTTTTTTACAATTAAACTATTAGAGTATCTTGGCTGGTATTACACCCACTACTTTTGCACACTAAAAAGAAGTTCTAGGGCAAATTTCAGCAGGTTCGTATGTGTAGAAGAAAAGATATAGCTTTTTAAATAAACAAAAATCATTCAACTGAGACAAAATAGTTTTTTACAATTAAACTATTAGAGTATCTTGGCTGGTATTACACTCACTACTTTTTCACGCTAAAAAGAAGTTCTAGGGCAAATTTTAGCAAGTTCGTATGTGTCGAAGAAAAGATATAGCTTCTTAAACAATTAAAAATCATTATACTGAGACAAACTAATTTTTTACAATTAAACTATTAGAGTATCTTGGCTGGTATTACACCCACTACTTTTTCACACTAAAAAGAAGTTCTAGGGCAAATTTTAGCAAGTTCGTATGTGTAGAAAAGATATAGCTTCTTAAACAATTAAAAATCATTCTACTGAGACAAAATATTTTTTTACAATTAAACTATTAGAGTATCTTGGCTGGTATTACACCCACTACTTTTTCACACTAAAAAGAAGTTCTAGGACAAATTTTAGCAAGTTCGTATGTGTAGAAGAAAAGATATAGCTTCTTAAATAAACAAAAATCATTCTACTGAGACAAAATAGTTTTTTACAATTAAACTATTAGAGTATCTTGGCTGGTATTACACCCACTACTTTTTCACACTAAAAAGAAGTTCTGGGGCAAATATCAGCAGGTTCGTATGTGTAGAAGAAAAGATATAGCTTTTTAAATAAACAAAAATCATTCTACTGAGACAAAATATTTTTTTACAATTAAACTATTAGAGTATCTTGGCTGGTATTACACCCACTACTTTTGCACACTAAAAAGAAGTTCTAGGGCAAATTTCAGCAGGTTCGTATGTGTAGAAGAAAAGATATAGCTTTTTAAATAAACAAAAATCATTCAACTGAGACAAAATAGTTTTTTACAATTAAACTATTAGAGTATCTTGGCTGGTATTACACTCACTACTTTTTCACGCTAAAAAGAAGTTCTAGGGCAAATTTTAGCAAGTTCGTATGTGTAGAAGAAAAGATATAGCTTCTTAAACAATTAAAAATCATTATACTGAGACAAACTAATTTTTTACAATTAAACTATTAGAGTATCTTGGCTGGTATTACACCCACTACTTTTTGACACTAAAAAGAAGTTCTAGGGCAAATTTTAGCAAGTTCGTATGTGTAGAAGAAAAGATATAGCTTCTTAAACAATTAAAAATCATTCTACTGAGACAAAATATTTTTTTACAATTAAACTATTAGAGTATCTTGGCTGGTATTACACCCACTACTTTTTCACACTAAAAAGAAGTTCTGGGGCAAATTTCAGCAGGTTCGTATGTGTAGAAGAAAAGATATAGCTTTTTAAATAAACAAAAATCCTTCTACTGAGACAAAATATTTTTTTACAATTAAACTATTAAAGTATCTTGGCTGGTATTACACCCACTACTTTTTCACACTAAAAAGAAGTTCTAGGGCAAATTTCAGCAGGTTCGTATGTGTAGAAGAAAAGATATAGTTTTTTAAATAAACAAAAATCATTCTACTGAGACAAAATAGTTTTTTACAATTAAACTATTAGAGTATCTTGGCTGGTATTACTCTCACTACTTTTTCACATTAAAAAGAAGTTCTAGGGCAAATTTTAGCAAGTTCGTATGTGTAGAAGAAAAGATATAGCTTTTTAAATAAACAAAAATCATTCTACTGAGACAAAATATTTTTTTACAATTAAACTATTAGAGTATCTTGGCTGGTATTACACTCACTACTTTTTCACACTAAAAAGAAGTTCTAGGGCAAATTTTAGCAAGTTCGTATGTGTAGAAGAAAAGATATAGCTTCTTAAACAATTAAAAATCATTCTACTGAGACAAAATATTTTTTTACAATTAAACTATTAGAGTATCTTGGCTGGTATTACACCCACTACTTTTGCACACTAAAAAGAAGTTCTAGGGCAAATTTCAGCAGGTTCGTATGTGTAGAAGAAAAGATATAGCTTTTTAAATAAACAAAAATCATTCTACTGAGACAAAATATTTTTTTACAATTAAACTATTAGAGTATCTTGGCTGGTATTACACCCACTACTTTTTCACACTAAAAAGAAGTTCTATGGCAAATTTCAGCAGGTTCGTATGTGTAGAACAAAAGATATAGCTTTTTAAATAAACAAAAATCATTCTACTGAGACAAAATAGTTTTTTACAATTAAACTATTAGAGTATCTTGGCTGGTATTACACCCACTACTTTTTCACACTAAAAAGAAGTTCGAGGGCAAATTTCAGCAGGTTCGTATGTGTAGAAGAAAAGATATAGCTTTTTAAATAAACAAAAATCATTCTACTGAGACAAAATATTTTTTTACAATTAAACTATTAGAGTATCTTGGCTGGTATTACACTCACTACTTTTTCACACTAAAAAGAAGTTCTAGGGCAAATTTTAGCAAGTTCATATGTGTAGAAGAAAAGATATAGCTTTTTAAATAAACAAAAATCATTCTACTGAGACAAAATAGTTTTTTACAATTAAACTATTAGAGTATCTTGGCTGGTATTACACTCACTACTTTTTCACACTAAAAAGAAGTTCTAGGGCAAATTTCAGCAGGTTCGTATGTGTAGAAGAAAAGATATAGCTTTTTAAATAAACAAAAATCATTCTACTGAGACAAAATATTTTTTTACAATTAAACTATTAGAGTATCTTGACTGGTATTACACTCACTACTTTTTCACACTAAAAAGAAGTTCTAGGGCAAATTTTAGCAAGTTCGTATGTGTAGAAGAAAAGATATAGCTTTTTAAGTAAATAAACAAAAATCATCCTACTAAGACAAAATATTTTTTTACAATTCAACAATTATTGTTAATAAGCAGATGTCATGTTAGTTTTTAATATTATTTGTAATTTTGCAATGAAGGATCCTAATTTTTCAAAAATATTTAGGGGCCCGGGCCCCTATCTGTTATGTTTCGTCTCTGTCGGCTGCTAGCTGGTAGCTGCTAGTTTCAGTTTCATGATCCAGATTAGCTTTGACGGCTACGGGAAAATTAATCATACGAGGCCCAACTCACGCTTGGACGGATTTTTTTATGGTGTTGTTGCGTAAAAAATGAATTATGGATGTGGTGTATGTTCGTGTATTGAATATACTAAGGCCAAATCCAGTTTAAATCTAGATTATATGTATATCTGGTTGTCCCTTGGCTTCGTTTGGACGTGTAAAATACCAAGCTAATTTAAGGATTTGGTAAAGTTGAGTATCAGGAGAAACACAAAGGTTTGTCCTCCAGGGTTATCCTCTTGCCCTTATTTCTATTTATTTAAGGTCGTTGCAGCATTTCTTCTTCCATACATCTTTTAGCCTAACCCGGTGGTAAATGCCGAGCATTTACCACCGGGAAAAGGACAATGCAGTTTATCACAAAAATAAACATCACCGGCATTTTCTGGGCTTGTTCGTTCCATCATAGACCTCATTCATTGCTTTCCACCAGGTTTTTTTTTATCCTTTATTAAAAAGAACTAGGTTCTTAATAATTAATTACAATCTAGCCTATGAGACTAATAAGCAATTTTAATCTAACTTAATTTTTTACGTGATTATTATTTTAAAACTAGAATAGTGTTTATTGTACTTTACACAAGTCCGTTCCACTTTCTTAGAGTCTGATATGATGATGTAAACACTTTGTTCATGTGTTATTATGTGTGTCATTAGCACTATTATTTCTACACTTTTTACACTACACTAACTCAAAAGGTTTTGTCCGTTTTAGTCTTCGCACTATATTTGTTTGGTCTAACAGCTGAATTGCCTCGATGTTCACATGTCGGTGGAGTCGGTGTTCATGGGCCTCAGCAAATTTTTGGATTATGTTGGTGACGGGTTCCATTTTTAGGTCACGATGGAGGTCGTCATTTCTTATATACCAGGGCGCATTAACAATACTCCTGAGTACCTTATTCTGGAATGTTTGTATGTTCCACCAGGTGTGATCGAGGTCAAGAGCTGGCCCATTTCGCAATAAAAAAGTAGGTATAAACGAGCACAACCGCTACCTATAGTTCGTCAAATAATGTAGCTCTACATTCATGTCAAAGTTGCCCTTAGTCCGAAATAGATGTAGTCTAAGTTACAATTACTTAACTGGGTCGTAACTGTATCCGTCAAGTATAGTAGAGCACTGTAAATGGATCACGAGTAATCTAACAACTTGCCTAGTTAACAACTTGCAATCATGGCTCGAGGGCGCCACGCGATCTAGTCACTATTCAGGCGACATTTACACAATTTCGCCACAATATTAGATTACGATTTACCTCACATCTTGGATCTCATCATATTTTGTATGTTTGATATTGTGTCTGCTAACATTATTTTCGTTTGTGACCATGAGCAAGGCCATTCTAATATTTCTGTGTATCATATAATATTTATGTTCGCGAGTGGACGTGTAACACACTAGCATACACCGCTTATTGGATAGTTTCACTTTCGTTATTTAATAGAAAGTAGATAGAAGGCACTAGGCAGTCAAACATAATGACAGAGAGTTTTGATTTAATCGTTCTTATTAGTTACAATTAGTTTTATAATGTAATAACCGATTGCGGGCATCTTTAAAGTCAATTTGAACCGATATCGAAACGATACTATTCATTAATCACAAATGAGTGTAATGGAACTAGGCTAAACTAGTAAATAATGTAGATGATAGGGTGCTTTTGAAATGTCTCTTTAATAGTGTGTAGGTACGTAGTTAGTACGTTCTCGGCGCGTGATCGTATCTTAACCATTATCAGGTTTACGCTGAGCTCGATAGGCCTCATTTCGTTTGCCACTAATTGGCTCATAAACACTTATCTGGGACATTCCGTCCCGTCCTCATTGCTGCTCGGAGCCAAATAGCGAACAACTCAGAGTTATTGGCCTATAATCCCAATCAGTTTATATATCCATTGGAACTTATTTGCGGACGTGGGAGATATGAAATTGCACCCGAGATATGGTCCCGTTACGTCGTGATCCGGCCGCATCTGTATTGTTATTATTTTCAACGAAATATCGCTGAGATAGTAGCGCGAATGACCCCAGAAACTGGAACGCAGCGTAGGAACATATCATAAATTTAACAATATAAGGTTTCCCCGCAGCTAGTTGCCTTTTCGAGTGAACTTCCTTTCAGCTCTGGGAATATGTTCGCTTTGTTTTGTTGTGTTAGCGAGTTAGGAACGGCAAATTGTCGGATTACACAACTCCTAAGTTGCTAGGTCAACATAAACACGGGATCTCTTCGGATTCCGGCCTCTCTCGCGGTTTTTGTGTTCTGCTAGAGTAATTTGCTTATTGGCTCAATATGAGTCAAAGACAACATTTGTTACTTATCGTTTGTTATTCCAATATAGCTTCGACGCCGACGTTTACCGAGTTAAAAGTTCGGGGCCTTTGTTTCGTAAACAAAGCTTAATTTTCCAAATTGCCTATTAGAGAGAGAACCTTTTGAGGCGCGACCAGCTTGTTTGGAAAACCTGTTTTTCTTTTTAAATAATAATAACATTTCAGAAACTTGTCGTAAATTCGGTGATTTATGTCTGTTTCCTTTACTAGCATAGCATCCGTTCGTACGGACTTCCTTTTGGCGGCGCCGTGTAAATAAGCTGCCGGCATTTTGTTTGCCAGTTTAACGGTTGTAAATTGTATGAGAAAAACAGTAGCCAGCGCCTGTCGCACCGCGAAGCGGACGACGAGCGCCAGTCCGCAACTTAACTTCTTACATATTTATGAGATTCTACAAAAAATGTATCTTAATGTGAGACACGGAGCGTTTATTTTAAACGTCTTAAGTGTGCACGTGATCCCATCTATTTTATTAGAGTTTAAACGATTTATAAATAAATATCTTACCCTCTAGGTAAAGAACAAAACAAAGACAGTCGAGGCATTCCTGTCACTGTTTCCTTGGCGACTTGAAAGAAGTTCTTTGAAACGGGGGTGTGTCGCCTCGTATGTGAAATGGTACGGAACAAACTTAGCTATTTTCTATTAGCGCCGAATTCTCGATAAACAATCAACAAACGTCGTGTGCCCTTTAGCGTGAAATCGGAAAGACTCGTGTATTTACCTTAAGAATTCGTGTATTCTTGGCGGTAGCTATCCGTTGTGAAACTTCCTCCGTAAATACGCGGCACCTTCCTTTGTTTACCGGTTCAGGTTGTAAATTGTACAATAATAATGGTGCGGTTTTGTAAGCTGCGCTTTAGTTCAGGAAGCTACACAGCTACCACCGCAGATATTCATGTGTTAACTTGGGGGAGTTGTCAGAATAATATCTTCTTCCTACTTAATTAAAAATGCATGATTGCACCAAGAACTATCATTTTGACACTAAGTAGCTATATTACTTAGTGTTTTTGTGCTATTTGAAACAAGGTATCGTTAAATAGCAGGATTTGTTCTTTTTTTTAAGATTTAATCTGCGTTTTTTCACAAAAACGAAAGTCAGTGGTTGTTCTAATTGATGATTAGGTGAGTGCCTGCCTCAAGTTCACAAAATTATCTCATAATGTATATCTCATAATGTATATACCTCATAATGTATAATAACGATTTTCCTGTTTCTGTCTGCTAGTTGAAATTAATTAATTATTATAATATTATCTTCAGCCTAAAATTCAAAGTTCGTAGATAATATTAAAAGTGACTAAAGCTTTTTAAAATAGGATAAAACTGGACGAAACTTTAATCACAGTCAAAGTCGCCTTGAAGAAAGAGTGGTTTTTGCCAACTGTACTTACATATACGCTAGCCAAAATAGTCAAGTAATCTGGCAAACAGAGACAATTATGTGGCACCTACGCTAGTGCAGGTAACTGTTATCCATCAAAACCAATTATGTGCAAAAGTCACGCGTTACCAAAAACCACATACACCACGCAGAATTCTGTAAAAAATTCAGGCAAAGTTGCGTCTGCAGGCTTATCTCTTTGGCTCAACGTACACCGGCAGTGCAGAGTCAAACTTCATTAAAGTCAGTCAGTCAGGCAGTTTGCGATGTCGACGAGCTACCTTGTTAGGAAGCGCGGCACGTTCGGAGCTGTCACGGCGACCGCCCGACTGTTTTTCCGTGGTCAGGAAACTAATACACGTGGCGGCCGTCCGACGTCTCTTATGCAACTGTGTGACCTTTATGTGTTGTGTTTCCGAAGGCGTTCGTCTGCTCTTTAAGACTTGTTGCCGGTTCGTGTTGGGATTTATGCTTTGCTTTTGGATTTTTGGTGTTGGTTTGATAGAAAATATACTTTTATAAGCAGAGTTAATGTTGTTCGGAAGTAAAACAGTCAGTTGTTTGAGAGTTTTCTTGGTAGAATGAGTATTGACTCACAATATGCGCCACAGGTTTAGAGTATTGACTCTAAACCTGTGGCGCATGTTACTCATTAAGTCATTAGTGAAGAAAACAACGAAATTCGAGTTAATTAGTAGTGAAAGCATGAATGTCGCAACCACCTGGAATATTGTTTACCTAGCAAGAGTAAAAACTGTACGAATCAGATGTCGTTGCAACATTTTTGGCAACATTTTCTGTTAATTCAGAAGTTCTCTCGCTCTCTCGATTCACGGTGATTATTTCAAAACTTTTCTTTTAGAAACAGGACTGCTCCAACTTAGCACTGTAGTTTGCACGTCGGAAAAAGGAACTTGGTTCATTTGTAAAAGTACGTCGCTGTCGTAGTGTTTGTTATCACCGTTTGTGGATAAATGCAGTAATTATTTAAGCAAAGGAACTTTCTGTTTCTCGTTTCGGCAGCTGTTCTCTTTTGTTTTGCGATACGCTAACGACTAACTGGAACCCATCGTTTTTTTTTTGTTTTTGTTTTATTTATCGCGCTTTCTTATATCTTTTGTGAAGATGGAAAACTTTCTCTAATTTGAAGTGGAAATCTAAGAAGCAGGTAAGTACTTAATTTGAATGCGAAGTCGTAAAACAATTTATGTAAAACGTAATTTCGTTGATGGAGGAGAAGCGCCGTCAGAGTCTTCTCCGGTCCCAACTGCTTCTTAAAATTAACAATAAAACAATTTCTCGCTCCTGAGGTAACGTTTACAATGCAGTAACAGTCCTCTCTTTATGACGCCAGCGCATTATCCTCTGCATACAAATGACACTTTCAAGTTTTACTCAGTACGTCGTTAGTTAGAATCTATTATGTGGTCAGTTGTTAGCCATGGTGAATGTAAAACCATACGAATCATGTAATTTCTCAAGTGACGCAATTTATTTTGAAATTGAAATCGTAACAGTGATTGTATCACCCGAAAGTTGTTTTTTTAAAACATTTTCGCTTACTACTTAGCGGTTACAGTTGCTAAATTGTAGAAATGTCTACTTAGGTACTGAATATGGTTTCATAATTGCATAGAATGTAGATAGTTGAAAAAAAATTGTAGCCTACTTACGTTGAAGTTAATAGCTAGAGGCTAGAGCGGCTACCGACCACGAACCAGGTTTGGCTGATCTCACGTTAGTGATTTATTGGTCTCGGTACTTAAATGGTGTTTTTAAGTTGAGATACTTGAACGAGTATTAACTTAATGTTTTCAATCCCCCAACCCTTTAGACTTTTTGAAGCTTGGCTTATTTTCTCAAACTTCGTACATTATTCGCGAAATATGGTTTATATTCTGCGAATACTTAGACGTTTTGGGGTCTTATAAAACATAGAGTAATTATAAAGTTTTGAATAACATTTGAGTAGCGAAGTCATAACAGTTATAATAATGTTGGCAAATGATTTTGTTAGAAATATGTTCCCTTGCTAATTGATATAATGTTTTCCACACATGAGCGCTTTCATGACAAGCGTATGTAAATTATAACGAACAAATCTATCGACGCCGTGTAACAAAACCCAAATTACCGTTAATTGACTGGCAAATGATTTATTACTCGGTTTGTATATCGACGGCTGTGACTAATTATGCAAGTATATTGCAGTGGGAACGTATTTTAATTTGTAAATACGCATGTTATTTGGTTCACTGAGAAATCACTAAAGCCACACCAATCAGTCAGTTTAATGAGCAGTCTAAAATTTACGTGGGTGTGCCTATCTGATCGACTTATCTATCTGATCTATCAATTAAGTAATTAACTATAATTTTGAACTCTTCTATCTCTCTCTCTTTCTATCTCTTTCTCTTCTTTTGAAATCTTATTGTGAAAGTGATCTTGGTTTTTGTGTAGTACACTTGTAGAGAGACTCGATGACCAGCATGTTATAGAGAAAGAAGTATTTACTGCAGTCTATCCTGTGTCTATGATAGACTATGTCTTAATCTCGCTAGATCTTTTTGTTGGAATCTGCTGATATTTATACAAAATTAATTTATCATTATTTTTATATTATTTCGATCACCAGCTGATTAGCATGGCTATTAATTACCTAACACAGTTTGTTGCAGCAGATGATTAATTATGATTTATTGATAATCATCTATCATAACTGTCTTATCTACTACTACTACTACTACCTACCTTCTTAACTGTAACTCTTAATTATATAATTTATAACCACACTAATATTATAAAGGCGAAAGTTTCTGAGTGTGTGTGTGTGTGTGTGTATATGTTTGTTACTTCTTCACGATTTTAAAATCGCTGCGATTTATTACTCGAATGTGCGCCACTGCCGTACGAACTCATACGTTGCATTTCTGCGACAAAATTATCGCACGATAAGAAATCGTGGAGCGCGCTTAGTCTTATTGCCTTAATTTAGTCTGTGCATGAGATTTATTTATTTATTTGAATAACGTTAAGTAATTTGAAATAAAAACATCTTAATTAGATGCTTCAATTACCTATCTTTAAAGTGTTTGCCTAATACAACTGCTGCGCAACTTTTATTTAAATTAAAATATATAAAATGGCGTCGATAATGAGGGCGCGCTGCTGTAATCATGGTCTTTCCACACGAAACTTCATAAAGTGCGCGGTAAATGTGCCGGAAAATGTTGACTTACCAAATATAAATGCAGCACAGAAAATATTAAATTACGTTAATTTCGTTCGATTCCCGTGAAAATTTAAATAAATTAATATTGTCACTGTTACCTGCATATTATTTTATTGAATAAAGCCGTCGTGTTTTTTTTTTAACGTCACGTACAAATGACTAGGTTGTATAACAACGCACCTATAACACTTATTATGCTAAAATAATCACGTTCGAAATGACTCTAGCATCCAAAGTGCCGGGTAATTATTTGCGGAATACGAAATTAAGTGAAAATAACCATGATCGGAATACGAACTCACAAAGTTTTGGCTGTCAAATGCACACTTTTTCTGTCGGTATCCCATCTTTTACGGATTATCCGGGTTCTTCGGCCCAACCGTTTAATTTGTTAAATTGAAAAGAAACATCGTATTGTTCAGATAGAATTAGGTTTATTTGTGAAACCCATTCGGTCGTAAGTGTCGTAACAGAGATCCCATCGAGGGAAATAACTGAATGGAATAAATGAAATGACTTATAAAGTGGATAGGTTGCGGCAGTATCGACAGAGCTCACTCTATTTTACTTCTTATCCCGCAGCCCTTTCTCAAGTCAGACTATATGTTGGTGTCATTTATAAGCCTAAATTATGATAGGTGCAAAGCCTTATCTTTCTTAACCTTACATGACAAAAATAACTGGGATAATATGTACTACTACATAACGTAGCGTTTTTATCTTTCGCCGCTTACTTCAGCAGCTGAAACAAAACACCAGAATAAATATCAACAAATTACCCACTTCACAAATAACTCCTTTGTTTAATCGGTAACTCCCTAGGGGCTTCAACACAACAGCGGTAATTGTAAAGTGGGTAGTGCGGGCGGAGAGTAATGGGTAGCTCACCGTCCGATCAGGACCAGGCCCGTGCCGGACGGCGCGTACGTGTTCCACGCGCGCCTCAAAGAGATGTCAGCAACAATGGAAGGGGCCCGTCAGGGCCGAAGCCTGCCGGGTCAGCGGGATTGTCCGAAAGGGTTACCGCTGGCCCGGAACATAAAGGGCGAAGGAAGGAACACGGGTGGGTTTTAGTCAGTAAGAGTCTGACACTCCCTTCCGCTCCACCCAGAGCGGGAGGAGTCATTTGATGATTTCCCATCCTGAAAAAAAAAAAAAAAAAAAGTGGGTAGTAGGTGATTTGTTTTCATTAAGCTTAACCATTTGCATCCCTGATGGGCCTGATGGTGTAGTTCTTCGTTACTGCAGACTCATCCTATAATTTCTTGTTTAAGACGAAGGACGTCTTAGACGTGACGTCACGCGATTATTAAGAGCTTAAGTACTAGCAGAGTAGCGACATTAAGCCCTGGGTTAGACGAACCCGCATTGTGTAACGATGACGCGAACTACAACAGAATACTGTGTCTCATTATAGCAGTATTTATCTGTCATTGCTTTAGCTCTTAATACCGTAAAATCCAACTGTTCGTCTTTAGTTACAAAGCGTTCGGTCTAAGCTGAATCGCTCAAAATATTCACTCTCTATTCGTCTGGAGTGAACTTAACTGTAAACTGAAAGCGAGAATCCAAAAATTGTAGAAACCAATACCGGAACTAGACCGGTCAATCGGGAAACTTCAGTGGTCAATAGAACGTTTGGAGAATCTGAAATAGAATGGGCGGAACCGGTAAAGATTCTAAATTTTATTTCGAAACTGTACTGCATTGAAAAAACTATTTTCTTCACCTCGTAACATGTTATCTGTAAATAGAAAAATTATTTTCTCTTCGGTGATTAAAAATGCTGTAGTTACTTCATGGGTGTTAAATTTTTCCAAGTTTCCCAAATTATTTTAAAGAGAATAAACTAGTTGTAAGCCCAATGTGCAGGCAGCCATTCGTGATATAAAATGAACGTTGTAATATATTTGTAGTATCATGTTGAGGGTTACACGTCGCCCGAGGCGGGTACATCGTTAATCTCGTGACGTTGCGAGTCTAGTCTACTTTGACATATTTACATAAATACCACTTAAATAGGGATGTCACCCTGCTATATCGATAACATTTGAATATTATCTTGTGACGGATTTTGGGGAGCTTGTTTGCTCAAAGATACTCGTGCGGTATTCCGAAATAACAGGTGAATTTAATCCTGTGGAACTAAAAGTGGGTATTAGTAGTAGTGAGACTAGCGTTTAAACGTGTCTGTGTTTGTGACGATACCACTTTAACGATACCAGTGCTTTGGTAACTGCGCTGGGATTTGATAGCCACGGATATGGGACTCAATGAATATTAAATTAATTCGTACATTTAGCTTGAAATACGGTAATTAACATGTGACGTATCCCGGCCGGTTTACGAGGTGATAAAGTTGTCGGACTGGCTTGATGACGTGTGCGTGGGCACTGCGTGGACTGTGCGGCCTGTATTGCTATAATGCAGGACCGTTTGTGTGTAACCGCTTTATCTTTATGATTGACTTCCCGATGTTACAACATTTAGTACCCCTATTATATAAAACAATATTCTGGCACGTGTTTTTTATCTTATCACGTTATGAAAAATATGAGGAAAAGTAAAATTGGTGTTGCTGAAAGTGAAAAGCGTTTCCTTTGACTTATATTTACACCCAAATGCCTCAAGAACTCTTAACCCCATTCGACGGAAATTACTATATTTTGTATTGAGTTCCGAACTAGAATTGAATCAATGCAATCATGTTCAAGTTTTCCAGAATCTTATCCATATGTCACAAATTCACAATATGGATAATATTGTATTCCATCCACTGTATGGATAATATTGTGAATGTGTATGGCATATAGAGCTTTCGCAATATTTATTGAAAACTTTTTTTTTGAGATTGAGATATAATTTCAATCTTGTCTTTACTAAAACGTTAACGTTCATATTTATTTAACTACCTGAAAAAACTAGAAGCTCTTGTGAATGTGTATGGCATACAGAGCTCTCAGCTTTCGCAATATTTATTAAAGACTTTTTTTTTTGAGTTTGAGATATTTCAATCTTATTTTTACTAAAACGTTAACGTTCATATTTATTTAACCAGCTAAAAAAACTGGAAGCTCTCATCTCTTCGGAAAAATAACATGACTCTAATATATCTATTACTTTTGTTACAGGTATGTCACATTTCCCATCAAAGAACGCGACGAAACGTTTTTCCCCATCACGAGGTCGCCGCTCGACTGTATTGTTAATGTAAATAAGGTTGATAGGATAAACTATGTGTTTCTATGTAAAGGTCTATTCGATGAGAAATGAGCCGTGAGAATTTTCACGGTTCACTGCAGCCATTGTGGCACAGTGCAAAGATCTATACGATGCGATGCACCACTACATAGATGCGTCGTGATTAAAAAGCTATTAGCGGCATAATAAGCCTATAATGTTCCCACTGCTGGGACACAGGCCTCCTGTCGGTGAGAGGAAGTGGGCAGTAATCCACCATGTAGGCTCAGTGCGGGTTGGTAGATGTCACATGTCTTCGAATTTTTTGTTTCTAGGACATGCCGGTTTCCTCATGATGTTTTCCTTCACCGTTTTGAGAGCAGTGGTGATGAAATAATTTACAAAAAGTAAATCGCCTGTCTGGGTTCGAACCTACGACCTACAACTTTTAGGCGGCCGTTACCTCTTGCCCACCACTGCTCCCCTGAAGCTATTACTGGAATGAAATTCTTGACAACTTATTATAGTAACTTTTTTAAAGGATTCAAATTCATTAGGAACACGTGAGGCAAATTATAGGTGGCTGCTTAT
Organism: Luperina nickerlii; assembly: GCA_963855955.1. Taxonomy (NCBI): domain Eukaryota; kingdom Metazoa; phylum Arthropoda; class Insecta; order Lepidoptera; family Noctuidae; genus Luperina; species Luperina nickerlii. The sequence continues at coordinate 5,838,921 of OY979677.1, read as the reverse complement.
CAAGTCTGGAAAAAAAAAACTGCTCAGTAGAGCCAAGAAGGTAAGGTTAAACCTAAAATATAAAAGGGCACAGTAGTTACATAATACTTTAAACGCATATTTTATACATAATAAGTAATACATAATGTTTCCTTCCATAACAATACAACTGATGAACAAAATACACATTGTTATAAATATTTTTGTTAAGGAAAAGTAAAATATAAGTACCTATTACATGTGCCAAGTCCTTATTATATTCATAATAATGAACCTTGTTGCCAACATGAATAACAATACACATTTTAGTCATAATTACGTATGCATACTGAAGGATGGCTTACATGAATCCGTAATGTCAATTGCGGAAGTACCGGAAACGTGCGTTTGACACCGCATCGGATATGTCCTATATTTTGTTGACGTACTATGCAGCTCCATCGCTACGTCGACATGCAACCGTCAATCGCAGTAATACACTGCTAGGCAAAGTCTATGTACTGAACAATTAAATCCCAGAGAAATTTTGTGACGAATCTGTCAAATGATTACAGTCTCAATGCTTTGGTCTCCTCCGCCCTAAGATCAAACGTTTATTGCAGCTTGTTTTATGACGTTAATTCTCTTTAAAAAGGATTGCTTTCAAGAAACCTGTCAAGTAAGGTCTGCTCTAACACATTTTCGCAATAAACAGTCTTATTTTCCTTGATTTGATATTTTACGAAATTGTTTTTGTTCTTTACGATTCATCAATTTGGAAGAGCAATCAACTGAAATTGGATTCGTTACGGAAATGGCCCACAATTGGCACTTTTACATGTCAATTTGAATCCACTGGGTGCTTCGAAAATACGACTATGATTGTAATGTTTGATGCAGTACCGAAATTTGGTAGTATAATCCTTAGATTTATCACAAAAGATACCCTTTTAACTGTAGTTCTTTTGGGTTATTACAATCTTTACTTCAAGTGCATACGGTGTTGTCAACATATCCATAACAGATTACTCTAGTCACCGGGTACGAAAGATAAGCATCCCGTTTCCTCCGACAACGTGTCGCCGATATCAACGTCTTCGCCAGACATGGCGGCCGTCACCGTCGTCGGAAGCGTGCAGCCGTCGCAGCGCCGCGCTCCATTCACTGAGCTTTACCCACCACAGCTACTTTACAGTCCCCCTTACCCTTAACTTATAAACACTAGAGTCCATAATCCTGTGATTTATTCGTATTAATTTGTTGGTGCAATTGTAACTAGTGTCGATTACGCGCCATGTTGTTTAGACGTGCCCTTTGTTTACACTGACGTGCGTCGCGCAGCAGGACATGGTGCACCGGTTACTAACAAGCATCTTATAAATCTAGGCACCCCATTGTTGTTTATTGTATTGTTCGTCTATAACAAGATCGATTTGTTTGCTGTTCCTATTATGGTCCTATAGTTCAATAAGGTAGTTTATGTGGTTCAATAATTATATTAGTAATGAAATATTTTATTTAAAAGACAATCGAATTACCTACGTGCTAGTGTGTTAAAACTAGATCTACTAGATCTGTCTTCTCGAAACCGTACGTAAGTAGTCTTAATTCTTCCCAAATTATTTGGAGCTATGCCCAAAATCTCTAGAATCAAAAAACTATTTCCAATGAAAACGATTTCTAACTATTCAATTAATCATTTGTTGAGTCTTCCTGTTCTTAAAATAAATAATTTAGTAGTGCAGCACGGAGCTGATTGATTATTGATTGCGTTTCTGTAAATGAACAAATGTACTTAAATTTTTTGGGCATCTGGCTGTGTTGCGGTTGATGTCATCGCAGCAGCTTTTGAGTAAGTTTTCTGAGCTCAGTTTCATAGTTCTACAAAAAGTTCAAGACTACAAGATATATAATTAATTGACCAAGTAATCTATTTAACCCAAAGAGAATTAACCACTAGAGAGCGTATCGGCCGATTTCTTCGAAGCACACGACTGGCTGCAATTGGTCAGTTCTTGTAGGTATGCCTATCGTTAGGATCTCGACTGCTCTACTTCATTACGGGAAAATAGTCGATATCTATAAAATGGATTTTAATATTATGAAAAGTATTCAATTAAAATCATAGAAATAATATTCAATCAAAATCAATCAATTACAAAAAAAAAAACATGTGTCCTGAGTTAACTCACCGTAACACGCGTTTACGCTGAGCATGCAGCCACCGTCAGCATGCGTCGTATTGCAACTATGCATTTACTGGAAATTCATTAGAATTATTTTTCTTTGCATTATATTCAGTCTTGTATCAGCCACCGGCTTAATATCCTGTATTTTTATAATTACATTATTATTGTAATAAAAAATATTTTATAACTAAAAAAAACTCCTGACCGCCGAAACATAACTGGCTCAATCGGTAGGATCGCGACGTTCTAAAATCGAATCCAACTCTTCATTTTAAGAGCGACGGTTCTCAAATCGTACTTTCGTGATCTACAAAGAACCTATCGCGCGGTCGGGCACCTCTACGGTCATCGGGATAAATCTCCGGAGAATTGGAGGAAGCTGCGTTGACTGAGGCTCGACTCGACAGGAGTTACAGTGGCAGCTTTGGTAAGTGCTCTTATTTACCAAGTGTCCTTGCTCGATTTCCTGCCTTATTCTAATTGGTGTATTTTTATTAATCTATGTGTGTCTGTCTATAAGCTGAAATCGCAGTAGGCAGCCATAAAATTATAATAAGTAGCGTTAAGTATCCCACGAGTAAATTCCAAGTGTTTAATTGGACACCTCTATTGTTTTACGTTAAGCGCCACAAGGCAGGAAAGCTTCAGAAAAACAATGTCGCTCAGGGATTATGATGCTAACTATAAATCATACAAACTAATCGCGGATCTAATGCCATGATATGATGGCGATTATGCAAGTCTGCTCCAGGCTTTATGTTTTGAAGCCTCTTTTTTATACCTTTTGTCTATTTTTTTGGATACTTATTCTTTATGTTTTTCTGATTGACTTATTACACTTTTGTTTTCACTACCACGAACCAGCGACTTTTATTTCGGTAGTTAATAGCGATCCTAAATTACTTAGTTATTACATTAGGGAAGTAGAAAATATATTACAGTTAACCTCTGAGGCAGATCGCTTGCATCCATTCATCTGCTTAATTAAAAGTAGGCTCAGTGGTCCAGCCGTAGACGCAATAGTGTACGAAGACTACTTGGACTCCTGGCTATCAATTAAAGACGTGTTAACTAGGCGCCTTGGCGAACCACGAAACGAAATACAAGCAATGAAGCAAGCTAACGCGAGTGCGAATGTCTAAGGCAGAAGACGCTGAAAGCTTCGGCAAACACCTCCGTGAGCTGTTGGATACTCTGTATTCCGTAGGAGAGCATGGTAATAAATCGTATTACGAAAAGATGGTTATTGAGCAGTATATAAACCAGTTAGACTTCCACGTCTCGTTGGGCGTTCGAATCGCCAAATTGGACACCTTCGAAGCAGCTATCATCGCGGCTAGACAAGAAGAAGCTAGGTTTTCATATAATAGAGCTAATTCCATTAATAATAATCCTTCAACGTCACAAGCAAAGGCAAAGGAGTTATCTAAACCACCAGGCAATAATAATCCAATCCGTAATACAGGAAACCCATTTGTACCTGGCTTTATTATTACCCCACAAAACTTTGTACCTCAACAAAATAATATGACCCTCGAACAGCGTCAATAATGGGTACAATCCGTATTGCCCTGGAAGGACAAACCAGCATCAGGTAACTTTAGACCAAATGGTTCAAATAACTTTAGGAATCAACCCAACATTCCAAAACCACCGGTTCCCTCACTAGTATCATCGGACGTCACAATGCGTACGGCAGGTAAGCCAGAAAACCCACAGTTCGCTCAGCAGTTGTTCCACATACCGATTCAGATGGCCGCTCAAGATCAACCAGGACCCAGTGATATGGGGTTTTATAACAAAGTCATAGACGGTAACGGCATATCGGTCGAGCCGAATGCAAACATGGACGAACAAAAGGTAGGCGGTGACCAGGATTTTACCTTGAACACAAACCGAGACAGCCAGACCTAGTTTCAATAAATTTCCAGACCAAAAAATATTTACCGTACATAATACTACCAGAGTTCGAAGGTAAGCTTCTATTAGATACAGGGGCCATTAATTCATCTATAGCAACTGACGTAGTTGCAGGCACTATATTCGAGTACTGCGTAGAAACAGAACCCTTACAAATTAATACGGCACACAGTTCATCAGTTCACGACAAGGTGGTTTACCTTCCCTTACCTCCCGCGTTTAATAGCGATATAACACATAAGTTTTGAATATTCGACTTCGACCCTAAATATAAAGATCTTATCGAAATTGACCTTCAGCAAAAACTAAAGAGTAACATTGATTTAAATAATAATATTTTGCGTACATCTACAGCGGAAATACCAATACATTTTAGTTTTCCATCCCAAAAGATAAGTATCGAACCTAGATGCGAAAAGATAGTCAAAATACAAATGCAACCCTCTTAAACCACCTTTAGCTATAACCGATACACCTCGCAAACCGATGGAACACATATTTATGTACAGACGCCAGCACATCAAGCTACCAGAAACTGTCAAATTTTCCCAATCAACTTTGAACCTTATGCTTGAGCCATTAAGTTGAAAATCTATTAAAGAAATTTGACTGATTGTAGTAGCTTGATGTGCTGGCGTCTGTACCTATATTCAACCGGAGGCGCAACGTTCCTTACAGTCATTGATAACTTCTTTAAATACGCCCAGGCGGTCCAACTAACAGCATGCAGCAGTGTCCATATAGCTGAAGCATTACTAAAAGTTTTCTCAGTGTTAGGTTTATCGGAACAAATAACCACAGATTCAGATACCAAATTCGACAACGACGTTATTAAAGAAATATGCGGACTACATAACATCCACATACACCTTACAACGCCCTATAATCCTAATTCTAACTCCCCTATTGAACGTTTGCACTCTACTCTAGCTGAAATGATTAGGATACAAGGAATGACCAACAAAGATACAGCTAATCATGAAGTACTCTATAATAGCATACAACAACGCTATCCATTCGGCAACAGATTATACACCCCATGAGTTATTATTCGGACACACAGCATCCAGAAACCCATTAGAGTTATACTACCCAAAAGAATTTTACCACGACTATGTTTTTAAGCATCGCGCCAATGCAGAGGCCGTTCAAGAGTGCATCGCTGCACACATGTCCAAAAACAAGGAGCAGGTGATTGCTAAACGTAACCAAGAAGCAGAAGAAATGGAATTCAAGGTAGGTGAAACTGTCTATAAACAGGTAGCAAAAACAGCACGCAGTGCCAAAACCAAGCCAGTCTTCAAAGGACCATACAAGATTATACACCTTCACCCAAATAACGTGGCCGAAATAATAGGTAATCATCCAAAGTCTAAGTCCACTAGGGTTCACTTCAAGCTACTACGGAGGCCTCATCTTGTTGCAGAACCTTCACCGCAGGGGCCACCGTGCTCAAAACCACAGCAACCATAACCATTACCCACGTAGATAACGACAATGGGATCCTCCTCCTAAAACAAGGTCAACTCTTTAAACAAGACAACTACTTTAGCCTTGCTTGCGTTTACAACATAACCAATCTGCACTTTACATCCATCCAATTAATGTCTCTACATGCAAGCACGAAAAACGCTGAGAATACAGTATCTGGAGAGTTACATAAAACATATAGGAATCAAATAGAATATAGCGTTAGTATTATAGGTAAGAAGATTTAACGCCGCAAATTAGAAAGCGTCGCGGTCTTATAGATGGTGTATCGTTAAGTTCGTTAGTGTCGTTAAGTCTATTACTGGTAACCTAGACCATGAAGATGCAGCTAAGTTCGAAGAGGAAATCTTAAATATCAAAAACGGAGTTAAAAACGTTCAGGATTCACAAATAAAATCCTTAGTATTAGCATATAATACAATAGATGAGTTTAGTAAACAATTAACAAATTTAAACAATAATCAGAAACATTTAGCTAGTTTATTACAAAATATTACTAATAATTCCAACGACTTTTCTAACCATTCACATTTCTTAGATATTTACGTACAGATAGATTTTAGTTTACAGACAATTTTAGATTAATGTTATTACAAGATGCTATTGACTTTTGCTCAGATGGGCACCATGCATCCTAGTATTATAAGCCCTCAGAATCTAATAGAAGAGCTGAGAAACTTAGAAAATACGTTTTTGTTTAAACCAGGGGCTAGTATTAGTACTAGTAACATATACAGGATAGAGAAGTCAAAGTAAATGCTTACAGTACAGAACACTCGGTTAATTTTATTCTCGAAATCCCCTCAATTACCCCAAAAACATATGACCTTATCCACCTTTATTCAGTCCCAAATAAAAATAACCTTACTATCATCCCTAAATCCAAATACCTAGCACTTTGTAACGATGAGTACGCTTACTTGGAAGAAGACTGCCAGCCACTGACCAACAACACCCAGCTCTGCAAGCTCCTCGACACAAGAAAAATCGAAGACACATATGACTGCATACTATCACTCATTCATCATCGCCCAGCTAACCGCACTCACGCTAAGATAAACTTAAGAAGAGGAAAAATTCAGAAGATCAAAGACAACAACTGGCTACTAGTACTCAGAGAAGACGAAGTTACCAAAACACAATGCAATTTTTCGTCTGTTTACTTACCGGTGAAAAATTATACCATCCTTTTTAGGGTTCCGTAGTCAACTAGGAACCCTTATAGTTTCGCCATGTCTGTCTGTCCGTCTGTCCGTCCTCGCTTAATCTCTGTGACCGTTAGCACTAGAAAGCTGAAATTTGGTACCAATATGTATATCAATCACGCCGACAAAGTGGTAAAATAAAAATTGGAAAAAAATGTTTTATTAGGGTAGCCCGCCCCCCTATATGTAAAGTGGGAAGTGATTTTTTTTTTAATTTCAACCCTAACTTGTGATATATTGTTGGAAAGGTATTTAAAAATGAATAGGGGTTTACTAAAATCATTTTTTGATAATGTCAATAATTTCGGAAATAATCGCTCCAAAAGTAAAAAAACAATGTGTCCCCCCCCCTCTAACTTTTGAACCATAAGTTTAAAAAATATGAAAAAAATATGCAAAGTAGAACGTTATAAGGACTTTCTAGGAAAATTATTTTGAACTTGATGGAAACAACAGTTTTTGAACAAAAAAGACAAAAAGTTGTACAAAATAATTTCTGGACTAAGTTTGTAGTATAATCGTATATGCAAGCATTTTTTTAACTTCGTTTACATATTTTATTATCCTGAACGTATCCCTTTGTGTTCGCGCTAAAAACCGTCACGAGTCGGAGCGCCTGCCGCGGAGCGTGCAATGATGCACGCTCCGTGTTCGCGCACGTACCCACTACCGGGAGCAGTTGCAGGAGCGCGGAGCGCTGCTGGAGCGCGAACATAATGGATACCCACTTTTAAACTTATAAGTGGGAACACTTATTGTGACGGACGGGAAACTACGGAACCCTACACTGAGCGTGGCCCGACACGCTCTTGGCCGGTTTTTTGTAACTAGATGTCTTGGAATGTTTCCCACACCACTTCACCGTGCATGAAGGCATTTTGGTGCGTTATAATTGCATAGTTATAAATTTTTTTATTAATTTAGCGTGCACAGCTTGGACACAATTCTAACACTTGGACACAAAAGCGACATGGCGACCAAAAGCCAATAGTTTTCGAGCGTCGGGGCACTGTATGCGCAGTCAGGTGGTTATTAGTCTTTGATTTTACCTAACCGGTTAAGTGTTTCAAGACGACATGTTATGTAACTGTGTATTTCATGGCACGCGGATATGACCTGCCTGGGTGCCGCATCTACAATCGAACAAATCCGTGAGAAGTAACGGTTCTATTCATAAGTCTTTAGTGTGTGCAGTAATTACACAGGAGTGCACTGGAGGAACGTAGATAGAACATTAAGCGAAACGAGCATGCCCTATCATCTGTAGCTGAACTTTCCGCGTCGCCGGGCCTGTATCGAGGAACTTCGCCGATTAAACAATTGAGGACGGCCTGCCCGCCTGCGCGCCAGCCCGCTAGCCGCCTGGGGGACTAGACATTACGCCTCGAAATGGGCTCTGTCCTCCTCTAGAGAATACTTCATACTGCAACGTCTGCAAGTAATTATTATTGGACATGGCCAAGTTAATTGACAGGAGTTTTATTGCATACGTTTAGAAATCGTTCGAGTTGTTGAGGCTTTATTGCAAAAATAATGGTTTGCTTATTTAGCGTTTGTTCTTTAAGTGTTGATTGGCTGACCCATGTTCGATAATTGGAGTTTGCGAGATGGTGTGCTGATTATTTGGGCACTTGTTAAAAATATGTACCACTTTCATAAGACAAATACTTACAACTGAAAATTAATATCGAAACATAAAATTCACATAACAAAAACTTAATATATTGAGAAAAAATAGGTCCTACATTTGAATGCTAAATAAAAATGATTGAAAATAAAATTAAAACTTTGTTCAGTATATATTGATCCTCCAAACTTTGCAGCTAATTAGCGACGTCTATTGAAATACATTCAAATATAGGCAGTTCAACAAAATAATGATAAAACCCAGCTTCAAATAAAAGCAAACTTTTGTCTTGTATTTTCCGATGAGATGCGAATACCAAAATAATTATAGATACGAACAAGTGGTTGTTTACTAGTTAACCATAATATATGATACGAATAAGTAAGTGTCTAAGTAATTATATTATGTGGAAAACCCGATTCCCCAATAACCTAGTTCGGCCTAGTCCAAACTGGATTAATACGAAACTCAATATAAAGTCTACCAGTCTAGCCTAGTTTATTAATCAAATTTTTTTCAGGAATGTCTGATACAGAGTAGGTAAGGCTGCCAAGGCTGGTTTCTGAAAATTCATATGTCGTGTGTGTGTGGGTGTGGGTGGGTGTGTGTGTGTGTGTGTGTGGGTGTGTGTGTGTGGGTGTGTGGGTGTGGGTGTGTGTGTGGGTGTGTGTGTGTGGGTGTGTGTGTGTGTGTTGTGTGTGTATGTGGGTGGGTGTGTGTGTGTGTGTTTAAAGTTGAATTTCCATTTCAGTAATAGGTAGCCATTGCTGCCATATCCAGATTTGTGGTGTTTGCTTCTTGTTACTTAAAGCCACGAATTGTAGGCATAGGCACGTACCTCATATGCATATTATTCGTCTCGTCATACGTCTTAAGGACCATCAAAAGCTAAAAATCCTCAAACATTACTAGAATAGTTAGCTGTTTGCAGTATTATATTGAATCACAAGATTTCAACAAAAACATGAAAACCGTTTCATCTTTTTCTCGATGCTAGCTAGTCTTACGTCAGTCAAACCATCTGGCAATTAGGTTTTTACGAAATCTTACGTGTACAGAATCTGATACGTCATCCTAGCTTACGGAATATTTTAGGTATTACGGACCTACTTTTGCTATTTGATCGATATATAATACTGTAGAATAATAATACATTATTTCGGTTATCGTTTATTTCACGGCTATTAAACTAATAATGACCCGGCACCATTCAGTGAGATTTTATAATTTTAATGAGGTTAATTAGAGTTAATAATGTTTAAAGTGCAAAATGCATATTCAACGCGATATCCATTCAGGCAGTGCGATACACAGAGCTTTAATTATCTAACCATATGTTTTAATTTGTACTAGTTACAGACTAATCTAATAGACGGGTTCGTGGCTAAATACTAAAGCATATCGAAGCTATAAACGCGTGCTGCTGTCGGTCCATGGATGTGTGACACCCATTACGTATCGAGAAACCCCCATGCCTCCGAAAGTACGTTAAGCCGTCGTTGGTCCCGGTTGTCATTCGTAGATCTTTGTGATAGTCGTTACACCGGTAATAACACAAGCCCAAAGTAAACAGATATCCAAAAATCTGTCTTACCAAGGGGTATCGTATTACACAATAATTGGGTTGTGGAGGTCATATAGGCAGTCGCTCCAAGTAAGATACTAGTATTCAGCTGCATCTGGTTAGACTGGAAGCCGATCCCAACGTGGTTGGTAAAAAGCTAGGTAGATTGAAATTAATCTAATAAGTACCGAAAATGTCGCGGGTTATAATGTAACTATAGCATAATATTGAATACTTGCGTGGCTTCAGATTTGCGTGTGGCGAGTCGGAAGTAATTTTCCTCCAACGACAATAATGGCAGTGCTCGATCATCTGGATAATGGGTCCAAGTGTAAAATTTAAAGCTACTTACCGTCGCTCCTCTATAAAATATTATCTACATTTCGACGATATCGTTTATAAAGTGGACAGTTTAATCACAAAATATAGTGAGGATAATTAAACGTTCATTCATCACGGGTGTACTGCTACTGGCGATACTGTGTCCTAAGGAATAATGGCAGTTTCGTCACTTGACAAAAATGTGAACAGTTTGTTAGATAAACGTAAGTAAACAAACGAACGTTCCTCCTCATTAGACATAGATGCATTACATGTAAAGCGTACTAATTAAGAGGAACGCTCATTTGTTTACTAACATTTAACGGCTTATGTGATCAATGAGAAGCTTTCGCCATGACTTCAACATTGCCTCAGGCATTATCCTCAGTATCATCTACTTCCTAAACAGGGTCTTGATTGAGCTCTATTATCCTGAAAAGTATAAGTAAGTACCCCACTCTAAACTATAATCATCTTACGGAAATCCTATTTCCATTTGAGTAAGCTATTACTCGGTTAGAAATCCAAGGAATTAAAGTTCACACATGTGCGAATTTCTCTTTCAAGTAGTACGTCTGAGGTCGGAACCTTCCACATATTTTAATTAAGACCAATATAATCACGTTAGTGCTCAGACGGAATGCGAGCTACAACACGATTACTTCTCGTTTGTCGGGAATTAAACTTACTTTGAATTTCGCCAGTAAGATAAATTATAATTAGAAGTTGTTAATTTTATTATCGCGAATTATGATGCCGTGGCAAGAAAGGCGTCATAACTGCTTCTGAAAATTGACAATATCGTATTTTTTTATTTCGTGAAAATAAAAGTGTTATGCGAACCGTGGCGCGATAGACCTCGTGAAAACGAACGTGTACATGCGTTCAATCATGTTTGATTGATTGAAACAGTGATACCTGTTAGTTTCAATCAACTCAGCACATCGCAGTCCACTGTTGCACACTGTTCTATACTCGAACCAAATTAAAGCTCGTTTTCTGCATAGTAAGGATTACGAATCCAGGAAAAATTTTATTCATACTAATATTATAAATTCGAAAGTAACTCTGTCTGTCTGTATGTTACCTTTTTGCCTATATCCGCCTATACCACTGAACGGATATCGATAAAATTTGGCAGAGAGATAAATTGCATTCCGGGGAAGGACATAGGATAGTTTTTATCGACATACCTCGCGGGCAAAGCCGCGGGCGGAAGCTGGTACAAAATAAATGGCATATCGACCTTGTTTTGAAACCGTTATATTATCTCACCATGTTGGCAAGGTCTTTATCTTAAAACATTCGCTTGTTTTTTTTGCATGAACGGAAAGAAATGTTGTTTCAGTCATTAGTCTTCAAACAAATGCTTTAGTTACCAAGTTATAAAGTGTAAAGCTGCGGTTACATTAAAAGGCCTGGAACTAGAAAAACCTTCTGCCACTGCCACACACGATTAGACTCACTTCCGTCTAGAACCATTTTGTGGCGGAGTCTTTATTTAATTATGAGACCTCGCGCGTTGTCCAATAAGTTTGTAAACTATACGAGAAAACTGCAGTAAAATCAGTATCAAGGCGCGTTCCTCGTAAACCGGTTGGTGTAACGACAGTCATGTAATGTTATAACCTAGTTAAAATGTACTCGGCAACACGACAACCGAACAAGGATTTCGTTGTTGCACGTTATTTATTGGCACTTTCTTGTTTCATTTTTGTATAAAAACATTTTTTACTTTCTAAATCTTGGTTACATTGGGCAATCGGCTTTAGATAACTTGTCGAAAAATTATTTGCCCGCTGGATGTAGCAAACTGGGCTTGTTTTCCGGGCTACCCCTACTTGGCTCCCCTGGGACTTGGCACTTGGCCAACGCTTCCTGATGACGTCTCCCACACGATAAATTGATATTGGCACTTAGCGCGGCTCTCGTTGTCGCCGATCATGCTGTAAAACTTTCAACTTTTGACACATGGTATCTATATCGGATGAAGATCTAGAACTTTGTTATACTAAAATAGGAAACGTTGGACTAGATAAAGTTTAATTCAATACGTTTTTAAATTCGCAGCATTCTAAATGGGACGGTGGTGTTTTTAACCTTTTGACCGCCACAATCATGTATAGATGACAAACCAAAATGTGCCCAGCACGCCGCGGTTCGACTACATGACAGACTTTGACGCCGAGGACACGTTTTTGAACGGTTTTATTTAGCTTGCCCCATTTGTTATTTATTTATTTATTTGGGTCAAATTTAGTACTTGTACACCCTTCCTGTTGGCAGATTGATCTGATATTTGGTACACACCTTTAGTTTTGATGACAATACAATTTAATTTAATCAGTATCATTGTAAATCCAAGATGGCCGCCGCTAAAAAATGGTTGATTACATATTTTTTCACAACCCCCTCAATATGGGTATCAAATGAAAGGGATTTACAAGTAGAACACAGTGCATGGCGGATTATAGAATTTAAATAAAAACTTGAAATGAAATAAGTAAAAAAAAAAACATTTTAAGTTAAACGGTTTTAATGAAAATAATGCTGTAGATAATGTACTAAAAGCTAAAAAATAATTTGGTGGGCCTTAGGTACCAGTCATCACACCACTTTCCTCATCAATCTACGGCATTGATCAGACAAAAAATTTAAATCGTGGGTTCTAGCGTAACCTGAGTAAATATGTAAATAGCATTTATAATGATATGAGTGGTTGACTGTTGATAGAAATTTCATGCGCCCCACGATTTAATTATTTTGTCTGATCAATGTCCTAGATTAATGAGGAAAGTGGTGTGATGACACCAGTCATCACACCAACTAGGTACCGACCTAGGACCTACCTTATTTTTATTTTATTTTCATTTTTTTTTATGAGGAGCCCTTGGCTAAATGATAACAGCCGCACAGGTCGATCGATCAGGTTAAGCTACGCTTGCCGCGGTTGTTCTGTGGATGGGTGACCATCTTTACATACCGAGACCCCTCCGTGCCTCGGAAAGCACGTTAAGCTGTTGATCCCAGCTGTCATTCGTGGATCTTTGACAGTCATTACGGGTAGTCAAAGCCCGGAAGTCTGATAACCAGTCTTACCAAAGGGTATCGTATTACCCAATAACTGGGTTGTCGAGGTCAGATAGGCAGTCGCTTCATGTAAAATACTGGTATTCAGCTACATCCGGTTAGACTGGAAGCCGACTCCAACGTATTTGGGAAAAGGCTAGGCAGATGATCTACAGTATTATTTTCATTAAAATCGTTTGACTTATTTTATATACACTCACGTCGATTATTCGAAATATTTGTCATCTAATAGGGCAGAAAGAAGCCTGAAGAACGCCTGTGGATTTTAAGCAAACTCCTTAACAGGCTGCCAGCTAAAAGTGTAATCGTAATCACACTAGTCATTACTAAACCAATATTGAAACACGGCATGACTAAACTAGCAGTTGATGTTTGTAGCACATTGCAACAAAGGTCACGGCTCAGTGCAGGTTACGCAAGTCGTCTCGTGATGACATGCTCATGTGCCGCAGCTCACACGCCGACTTGCCGAGCCAACCGAACATTAAATCATGCTGACAAAAACATGTATACAACATTTTCCTCAAGATGTCTCAACTTCTCAAGACGATGCAAACGTCCAACTTAATAAAAATTGCAAATTGGTTTCGCTGCATTGCTACGTTGCACCTTCCAACGCTTCCTGATGACGTCTCCCACACGATAAATTGATATTGGCACTTAGCGCGGCTCTCGTTGTCGCCGATCATGCTGTAAAACTTTCAACTTTTGACACATGGTATCTATATCGGATGAAGATCTAGAACTTTGTTATACTAAAATAGGAAACGTTGGACTAGATAAAGTTTAATTCAATACGTTTTTAAATTCGCAGCATTCTAAATGGGACGGTGGTGTTTTTAACCTTTTGACCGCCACAATCATGTATAGATGACAAACCAAAATGTGCCCAGCACGCCGCGGTTCGACTACATGACAGACTTTGACGCCGAGGACACGTTTTTGAACGGTTTTATTTAGCTTGCCCCATTTGTTATTTATTTATTTATTTGGGTCAAATTTAGTACTTGTACACCCTTCCTGTTGGCAGATTGATCTGATATTTGGTACACACCTTTAGTTTTGATGACAATACAATTTAATTTAATCAGTATCATTGTAAATCCAAGATGGCCGCCGCTAAAAAATGGTTGATTACATATTTTTTCACAACCCCCTCAATATGGGTATCAAATGAAAGGGATTTACAAGTAGAACACAGTGCATGGCGGATTATAGAATTTAAATAAAAACTTGAAATGAAATAAGTAAAAAAAAAAACATTTTAAGTTAAACGGTTTTAATGAAAATAATGCTGTAGATAATGTACTAAAAGCTAAAAAATAATTTGGTGGGCCTTAGGTACCAGTCATCACACCACTTTCCTCATCAATCTACGGCATTGATCAGACAAAAAATTTAAATCGTGGGTTGTAGCGTAACCTGAGTAAATATGTAAATAGCATTTATAATGATATGAGTGGTTGACTGTTGATAGAAATTTCATGCGCCCCACGATTTAATTATTTTGTCTGATCAATGTCCTAGATTAATGAGGAAAGTGGTGTGATGACACCAGTCATCACACCAACTAGGTACCGACCTAGGACCTACCTTATTTTTATTTTATTTTCATTTTTTTTTATGAGGAGCCCTTGGCTAAATGATAACAGCCGCACAGGTCGATCGATCAGGTTAAGCTACGCTTGCCGCGGTTGTTCTGTGGATGGGTGACCATCTTTACATACCGAGACCCCTCCGTGCCTCGGAAAGCACGTTAAGCTGTTGATCCCAGCTGTCATTCGTGGATCTTTGACAGTCATTACGGGTAGTCAAAGCCCGGAAGTCTGATAACCAGTCTTACCAAAGGGTATCGTATTACCCAATAACTGGGTTGTCGAGGTCAGATAGGCAGTCGCTTCATGTAAAATACTGGTATTCAGCTACATCCGGTTAGACTGGAAGCCGACTCCAACGTATTTGGGAAAAGGCTAGGCAGATGATCTACAGTATTATTTTCATTAAAATCGTTTGACTTATTTTATATACACTCACGTCGATTATTCGAAATATTTGTCATCTAATAGGGCAGAAAGAAGCCTGAAGAACGCCTGTGGATTTTAAGCAAACTCCTTAACAGGCTGCCAGCTAAAAGTGTAATCGTAATCACACTAGTCATTACTAAACCAATATTGAAACACGGCATGACTAACTAGCAGTTGATGTTTGTAGCACATTGCAACAAAGGTCACGGCTCAGTGCAGGTTACGCAAGTCGTCTCGTGATGACATGCTCATGTGCCGCAGCTCACACGCCGAGTTGCCGAGCCAACCGAACATTAAATCATGCTGACAAAAACATGTATACAACATTTTCCTCAAGATGTCTCAACTTCTCAAGACGATGCAAACGTCCAACTTAATAAAAATTGCAAATTGGTTTCGCTGCATTGCTACGTTGCACCTTCCAACAGAGATTATGAAACGTTCGCCAATTGTTGTCGTTTACTTGAATAGTTATCTCCCAACTCCTTAGAAATGTTGGCTAAGTAAAACGTGTTTTACCTGTATCTAGTCGTAACTTCCTAGTTGTCTATTCCGAACCAATCGAAAGAAAGTTAATTCGATGTCGACTCGGGAGTTTAGGAATCGTCTAGAGTTAGTAGAGCCTAGAGTTGCCTCTAAGGAGCTTTAATTACTTTCGCCATCTCTCTTTAAAGTTTAGTGATGGCGAAATTTTTATTTGAAACTGTTATTGTACGAGGCTTAAAGAAGTAGGAAGTTTTTTTAAACCGGTCAAGAGCGAGCCGGACTCGCGCACCGAGGGTTCCGTACCATCATGTTTTTAATTTTTCATCGGCGACGCCTATATTCGTCAGAGAATTTTAACACTGTGCACTGCGGTGTAGAATATTGCAGTTTTATGTCAGCGCCATCTCTTGACCGAGAGTGGAACTAATGTAACTTTTGTTGATGATTTCTGAAAAAGTCTGCTATTTAGAGACTTCGTTTTATTTGTCCTGTAATCTTTAGGTAAACTTCTATCACATAAAATAATTTCAGATTTTTCTCTTTGCAAACTTCGGAGATAAAGGGGGGTACGGTATTTTTTTTTTAATTTTTTATCAAAAGTCAAAAACTATCCGGCCTAAAAAAAAAGAAAATATGATTGAGAATGTGCAAACTACGCTCTTTCATATGATATCTCACATGCCCTAGTAGACCCACTTCGAATTTGTCAGAACCCCTTTCAGTCCCTATTGCAAAAAATATGACATATATTTTTATTTCTTTCTTATAAGCAAATTAGTTGGGCAAACGTCATCTTAAACTATTCCAAATTTCAAGTTGGTAGCATTAGTAGTTCTTGATATATCCAGCAGTGACAGACAGACAGGCTGAGTCTCACCATAAGGGTTCCGTTTTACCATTTTGGTACGGAACCCTAAAAACATATTTTCACGAAAAGCTTTTATAGGTCTATCAGAATTTAACGGCATGAAAAAAAATAAAACATTGTGATTTTCTTATGGCAATGTCAATCCATATGAAAATCACAATTTTTTTTTATGCCATGAGATTCTGGTAGAACTATCCCTATAAAGTTTTACTCAAAATGGCAACGGAAGCAAAACCAACTATGGAACGCGTTTATGCTTCTAAGTATAGCTTTCATACTAGCCGCATACATAACATAGCACAGGTAGAAATATCAAAGTATTATTGCTGCGTCCTTTTAGTGGCCTTCATACAATCGCTAAACGACGTTATTGACATTCTGATATCCACTTCGGATCAAAGTGAAAACGGCACGTGGAAGACCTTGTTTCTTATCAAACGTTGGAATAAATTCCGGTGGAATTTGGGTTCGGCGTGGACTAAAGGCGGCGATCGTTGGACTTTCGCCAGTATTCAGTGCATTGTTGGCCTGCCATGTTATTAAATTAATATCGCCAATAGAGCTGCACTCTACACGGCAAGTTTCATCCACTTCCGTAGGGACACGATTCCATCGATGACACGTTGTCTATACGGCCTGTTTTGATGTGCATTTACAGAGTATTTAATCACGGTACGGTTTGAATATAGCCCATGGCCATAACATGTGATATCTAAAATCGAATCTTGTTGTAATGTAGTTCTTTGTTTCGTTCATTTTATTAAACAGATACTTACTAAACCATTCATTTTCGTTTGATGTCCAAACTGGAACAAAAAGTCTCGGAGAAACTTTTGCGAAGATAAACACAAAGAAGTTGAGATTATTTCCAGTAACTTTTTATACATCGACTGATCTCGACGACGGTCGACGTTCTATGACGCTGTAACTTTTATGGTTTCACTATTATACATGGTAAAATGAATAAACATGTACAATGATGTAACCGTTTTATTAATACGCTTTTATGCATGAAGTCATGACTCATTTCACTTTCGATGAAGTCGGTTATGTTGGATATTACAGATTTTCCCTACTTTACGTAATGAACAACAACAGGTGTTATCTCGTAATGTGTACAAGAAGTGTGAATAATTGTTGTCAACTTCATGTCCTGAAGTGACACAGGCTGGTTGCACCACAGTCGTGGTTGGCTCAGTGTTTATTTTGTTTTAGGGTCGTGTGTACTTTTAGTCTGTGTTTCGGACTTGCTCATTATCAATTTATAAGTATCACTTTGTAATGGGCAACAGCGCTGCGAGTGACGAGATTTTAGTTAGGCCAATTATTTCTTTCTTTTTCCCCTGTGTGTGGCTGATGTAGATACAAATTAATTCGACTTTTTCATAAATAAAATTTTGGTTTCCCTTCTAATTAAAGCGTTGGAACTACTATTAATACTTAGGTAGATATATATTTTATTAAGATTTTGAATATAATATTTAACTTGTTATCTGTACGATGATGTATTTAATAAACAGCTTAAGATTTACCAGACACTATCTGGCAGATACCTAAATATTGTTCTAGTTATGCCTAAGTAGTTTCTAAAAAAACATATTCGTTATTAAAGCAATTACAGTTTGCCAATAAATAATTGAGTGGAGGGAGACCGAACGGCGCCTGTTAACTGAAACGTTAAATCTATGACTAAAGAATAAAAAGGCTTGTCTGGCCGGGTCGGTATTCGCTCGGTGACTGTTGAAATCGAAGATTTCAAGGCTGTCTTTTTATTCTTGACACCCATAAAGCATAAGTGTTATTTGTACCAAACAGCAACCTTTGATTGTGCGATAGGGCTTTAGCAGCACACTTTTGTATCGGGTACTATTGTTAATTGAATTCGCGTCTGTATAATGATTAGTATTTTTTGCCAGAAAATACTGGGAAAATATTCTTTCCGTATGTAGGAGTTTGTTTACAAGCTATTTTCGTAGGCAATGCATGGAAATTTATAAATCTGTTCGTAAAATGTCGTAACATCTATTGGTCACACTTGTTACCTATTTGTAGTATAATAACATTGGTAACACGTTTCAATAATATAAATCGCAATGTATACACGTTTCAATAATATAAATCGCAATGTATGCATGTATGAAATGTGAAAAGGCATAGAGAGCCATAATCGGAATATCACCCAGTAATGCATAGATTATTGGGAAAGACTGAGATAGTAAAGTATAAACAGAGGTTGGCATTAAGCCAAATTCATTAAAGAAACACATTCAAGCATGCTTTTAGTTAGTGAAAATGACTGTGATTAAGCGATAGAACATTATTAGAGCAGGAAATTTAAATGACGCAGAAAGGCGGTTGTTCAATGACGTGGAAATGCGGTGTTCTTTTTCGTATTTTACCTTGTTTATTTGTTTTCTTTTATATGACTCCTGTTGCGGTCTATAACTGTAGGTTACTTCCCGTTAAAGTTGCCAAGAACCAAACTATAGAAATATTAGTCAGGTCAAATTACATGATTCACAAAGCCGAACTCAGCCCAACGCAGTACACTGCTGTCCAAAATAATTGTATAATTGGCCGCTTTGTTAAGCAGTTTACATAAGAGCCAACGTACCTTCAATACATGCAGACGAATGTAAGGTACCGCACACTGTTAAGTGTTGTTTGTGAGTCCACGAGCGATTGTCACGTGTGTGCATGCGCATAGAGTACACGTGACGACGGCGACGCGGGTCGCGTGCCCACTGCCGGTAACTGGAGCGCGACCACCACGCAACCATTCAAGGTCGATTGGTCTGGTCGGTGGACAGTGGTTGTCATGTAAACCTATTGCTGGTTTTAAAGAAGTGCTGAAGATAGACGTGCTCACATAGTATGAAGACAATGTTTTGATGTGTGTCGGTGCAGAGAGAGAGAGACAGAGAGAGGATCAAGCGAAGGCGTCGTTTTGAATACAATGGCGTTTCGTGAGTTGGCTGCACAGCATAAAATAATTTAAGAAGTAACTTTAAAACCACAATTTACATAAAAGCTTAGGTTTGAGCTGAACCCTGGGTATAAAGAGTATAAAGTAGAACGCTATTGATTTTACCTAGACGCTCGTCGTCCGGAAATTGAAAAATAAATGTCTACCTGTTTAGAGCTGAGCGAAGCCTCGGGTGAAGGTTGGCTTAACATTAACTCAACTTAGAACTTACCTTATGTTACATAGTTGGTTGTAAATTGCAGTTGACATTTGATCCCGTATGGAGGTACTTGGCAACCGCGATGTTTCGGTAATTAAGGTCACAGGTTTCAAAGTGCTTAAAGGTTGTCCTTGTCGTTATAAGGAAAATGTTTTGTAAGCGTATAATGTAGAATCACGAATACGCGAATATCATAACAGTTAATTCTGTGTTGAGAATTGCGAATGTTAACAAAGATTATAAGGTATTTTGGTTGAAGTCTTTAATTAGAAGTTACGATAAGATGAATTAAGGGAGTCTTTCGGTAGTCAAAGTAAGTAAGTTAATCATAAATTAATCGCGGTACCATTCAAAGATCTCCAATCATTAAAAATAATGAAGCCACATTATTAGAAAAATACTTTTTAATAAAAATATAAGCGTCTTGACTTCTCGAGCATCTAACGTTAAACTGAATAGCTACTCACTCACATTTGCATTTAATATCTAATCGCTGAAAGGCAAACTGCCTACCACATAGTTTACTTTTAACACATTTAGTCGAACAATTTGTAATGGCCAATGTTTAATCAGCAATCTGTAGGGCGAGCCATTAAGCTCGTTTAACTCCGTCAGAAGTCCAACGTGGCTACCGACTGCGGCCAACAGTTTTACCAATATTTGCTCCACAACTCCACACCAACGACGTTATGTGTTAAACTTTATTAATTATCGAGTAATGTGGTGAAGTTGTTCTACCCGTCGAATACTTCACGCACACTGCCGCACAAGTTTAGCAAGTTGCCAGTGATAAGAAATATTTCGGCTTGTCTGGGGTGCGAGGAATACGAATGTGCACAGAATTGCCAAGAGATTTTCAAGTAATGGACGCAAAAGCCTGACTAGAAATTTAATTTGCGGCTTAGTCATGGCTGGTTGTAAAGTTCAGAAATACCTGTCTTAATTATTAGAGGACAATGTGTTATATGTATATATATATGTTACATATATTTTATAATTGCACGTACAATGACCGGTAGCCATTTGGTTGGCCATGGAACTGACGGCAAGCATATCTAAAAGTACAAAAAATACAGTTGAACAAAAAACTGACGCCATCTAACAATATTACCTTGGAGGCTTGGAGTGATGGTATGCTGTTCGTGACTCCAAAACAATTTTCGAACATGATCACTGTTCAACTATTCTCATTGGATTCAAATATTTAATGAAGTGATTGATACAAATCATAAAAACAGCGAATCTTAGCACAATTTATTATAATACGGTTTCTGCAATACTCAAAAGGTTGATAAAATTTATCTGTTACTTAACCCCGAATGTCAGGCTTATTGACTTGACATTATAGAAAATCTGATCACGAGTCAAGTCTGATTCGCTTTCTCCTCGCGTGTGGCTATTATTATGTAAACACTGTCGAAACTGCTATCGTCTGCGAATCTGCTCTAGATTGTTCCGCGGTGTAATTGAGTGATTTTGTGACTAAATTCAGGAAAACATGAATAGTATAAAATATTGTTTACAACAAATTGGATGGCGCTTATGTTGTTACAACTTACAAGCTCTAGCGTTGGCGAAGTGTTTTACCTCCCTGTAGGCGAATTTTCCATCGATCATGGTAATTTATTATTATTATTAATGATAATTTACGGATTGCAGAGGATTTCCTTGTCTTCAGTTTGGGACTAATAACAGCTTGATTTATTGCTATTATTATTTGAGCAAGTACCTAATTGCTAAGTTAAATGCTCCTACAAACAGGCGCGACACGCGATATAATCGCGCGCGACACAAAGGCACCGCACGTTGCTCGACTTGCGGTGCCTTTGTGTCGCGCGCGATTTTATCGTGTGTCGCGCCTGTTTGAAGGAGCCTTAAGGCATACAATATTCAGCAAAAGACATCGAAATTGAAGTTTCGCATAAAATGTTAATATTGAAATATATAAAAGATTAGTTGAGTTCGTCCACCCAACTTTCCTTGAACCCAAATATCTAGGAGGACAATGAATGGACAGTTCGCGTCGGATCACCTGTCCAAGTGTCTCAAACTCTGAGGCGTCGTTTGTCAACGTCACGTCTGCAAGACTCTGAGAATGCTCGGAAGGCGCCCATTGTCCGCTTGTCCTGTTTTCCCCTATTTTTAACCTTCAAACTGGAAAGCTTTCTAAGACCAACTAGTAACGAATTGGCGGGAAAACGAACGCGCCATGTTTTACGTAGTCTGGAAATATTTTGTAATATTATAGTCGAACCTTTTAGCCGCGACGAATATTGCCATTACTGTGACATTAGATAGTGTGACCGTCTTTCTTTTGTTCTTTATTCTCAAGCATTCTTGAGTACTGTTTCGAAATATGATGTTATTCCTGTAATTATTATTGTTAGTGTAAGTTGTAATACCTTGAGACTTGTGTCATAAGATTTGGAAGAAGAACTTGTAAAATTCAATCGTTTTTGTGACGCATATTCTGAATCCAATTGGCTTAAACTAAAGATTTTCTAAGTGAGTTTGGTGTAATAACGGGAATTTGTCACCGCCGTCTGTCACCAAATTCCCATGGTGTACGAACTAGTTTTCCTTTGCGCTACCTACGCACTTGAAGTCAGTAACAATTAGTTAGTTACTTATTGTCTCATTTAAGTTGTTCCTCGCTTGAATAACTCGGCAAGTGTACAGCAGAGTAGTGTTGCAAGTTAGGGCGGAACTTGTTTAGAGTGTCAATGACAGTTCTCAGCTTCTGCGTTATTCACTTCACAAGTAAGTAACTTTATTGTGCCGTGTTGCATTACAATGGATGCACTTTCGTATGCAAGACGTAGAGACTTCTTCATAACTGAATTTGTTAATTTTGCATTGTTTGTCATTTTCGCGTGCTCGTTTGTTTTATTTACCTACTTTATGTTGTTTGAACTTTGAATCAGTTTGCTTTTTGTTTCATTGTGATAATAATTTTGGAGAAGATTCTTTACTGACATAATAAAGAATCTTTTAAAATTAAGTAGAGTCAACAGATTCTACCATACCCTGAACTGATTTAGATTCGAATCTTGTTTCTCATGGAAAAGTCAATGTGCTAAATAAATCATATTCATCTTTAGCTTCTACACCTGTCTTCAATATAATACAAGCAGACAAAGACAAACATAATTAATTTCCTTACAACCCTATTCAATTGATTTCCCGAAGACGTGATGTCTTTAAAACACTTTGACTTCCTATGAATATTCTATTAATTTCACATTTGGTAATCTCTGTGAAGCCTGTTAATTTTGGTGCCAATTGGGTTAACCGTTTTAGGAGTACGCTCTGAGTATTAATTAGCTAGTCGTGTTATCACATAAACATGGGCGTACCTTGTACGTGTACAAGAATTTGTGTACGGCGCTGTTTCATCAGATTGAAATTTATTTGCCTAAGCAAATATAATATTGTTATAACCACGATCAAGTGATGTAATAACAGTATTGTTTGGTACGTCTGCTACGTGAACTTGAGGGTTTAAGTGTCAGTATTTTATTCTCAGTAAATGTACACTAATCAGGCATTGCGTTGCGTCGTGATTCACAATTAAGTAGAATTTTATTGCTGACCGCAGCTCAGGTAGTTTTAAAACATTGTTGTTGTTTATTCTCTTTATCTCCATCTAGCAGCAGTTAAGCAGCGATTACGCGTATGACGCCATTCTTTTAATTCGCACTTTCTCCTGTAGATTCGTGGGTTGCGATTGTGACGTCGAATTTCTTTCTGAATTCTGCTTGTTGATAGAGTTTTAACCACGGAAATAACGAATGCAAAAATTGCTCATGCATCCAGCTTCAGACACCATTAATTAGAAAATTGTTATACAAACACGTCGTAACTTTAGTAATTGAAATAACAGGACACATGAAAAACAGCCGCAATACAAACAGGCTTTACAAAAAACATGGACTCTAGAACCTAAAAATAATCCAGATTAAAAGCTTTAAAAACTTTATTCGCTCTCGGTCCTACAATAGATTGCAGCTTCACAAATGGCCATTTAATAAATAGAGCTGCAACAAATGAAATAGTGGAAGTATCAATCGGATAATCGCAATCGACAGCTCGGACATAGATGTCCGACCGACTGTAAGAGATTAATAACTAGAGTAGATCTTCTTCGAAGAAATATCTGTGCCAATAGACGTCAATTGTATTATGACAATGCATTGTACCTCGGCAATTACACAGTGGGTGCCATTGTAAGGAACCGTTCGCTCTCACCCCCTTTTATCATTCACTCAACGTTGAAATGTATGGAGATTGATTTCGTTCGTGTTATCGGATCTCTATTCTTTGCTACTATAGGTTAAAAGATGGTGTCTCAGAATTATGACTATTCGAACCATTACTAGGTATATGTATATAAGGGTATACATATAAGTGAATTGAAAATTAAAAATAATAGCGATCTAGAAAAAAAAAATATCCATGTACCTAATTGCACCGAGTTGCCGAGTCTGGCCATACCGCTGTTAAACCCGCGATGGTTTGTGTGGTAGGTTTAATTGTTCAACAAGGATTTGTTTATGTTTTGTTTTTGATTAATAAACAATAAAAAAAAACAGCGTGTATCGGAAAGGCGTGGTCAAATGTAATGGTGTGGTGCAGACCATCAAACTGAACAACTTCCTCCATGGAACCAACATCGTAATCACGAAAAAAATATTATCCGTCCGCATTTTTAAAGATAAAGATAAAGATTTATTTATTTGCAAAAACATGTGTAGATAATATACATGGTATAATGTTTATTATAGGTGTTACAGGATATTCTTTGGCACAACATGTTTGACCATGGCTGGTGTACAAATTAGGTCGGAAGACCATCAGATTTCATTAAAAAATTAAAATATACAACGTTAAATAATATAAAAAAAGCTACAATTAACATTAATATTAAATTATAAATAAAAACAATCGGTACATATTCATGCGGTTCAAAACAAATATTATAGAGTCAGTCAGTATATCATAGCGATTTGTCATTTAAAAATTCATTGACATTATAGTAGGCTTTTTCTGTCGGTTTTTTTTTAATGTTTTCTTAAACTGGTCTGTATTTAGTTTTTTTACACAGATAGGGATATTGTTGTAAATTATCGGTGCTCTGCATACCACGCTTTTATACAATAGTGCTGCCTTAGCTGGCTGAACACGAAGTTTACTATTATCGCGGCGATTTCTTATTACAAGGTCCGATATTCGAGGAAACAAATGGGTGTTATTTTTTACAAATAAGGCGATTTCTAAAATATAAAGTGACGGCAGTGTGAGGATTTTATGCTTTGTAAAAAATGGCTTACAGCTCACAGTACTTTGGATACCGAACATAGCACGTATGCATCGCTTTTGCATTTTAAACGCCATATCTTTATTTGATGAGTTGCCCCAGAAGATAATGCCATATCTTAGGACAGATTCAACAAGTCCATAATAAGTCCATAATAGTAACACATTAGTGTTGATAGTTGGAGCAAGTTGGTACAAAGCATATGCTTGACTACTGATTTTTTTGCATAGTGCGTCAATGTGTTCTTTCCAGTTTATTTTGCTGTCTATTATTAAGCCGAGAAAACGGACATTAGATACTTCATTTATAGTGTAATCATCATGACTCAAATTTATATTTAATGGATTATGAAATCTTTGTCCAAAGTGCATTATATTTGTTTTAGATAAATTTATTTTCAAATTATTATTATCAAGCCAAGAAATTATAGATGTCAGTGAATTATTTATGTCAGATTTATAATTATTAATGTCCTTACATGCAATTGAAACTGTACTGTCATCAGCAAATAATGTCATAGGTTGAGTCGTTGCCTTTGGCAAGTCGTTGATATAGATAATAAATAACTGCGGCCCTAGGACACTGCCTTGAGGAACACCGTATGTCACATTTCTCCTCACGGAGCTGAATGTTTCCTCCTTTCTTTTTTTAGGATTCACTTTAGATATTACTGTTATCTGTTGTCGGTTCGTTAAATAGGATCTAATTAAATCTAAAATATTGCCTCTTATGCCGTATGCTTCAAGTTTACTGATTAGTATATTATGGTCTACATAATCAATTAATTAATTTTGACTAACACCAAATTGTTCAGTTTGATGGTCTTTACCACACCCTTAAATAATGACCACAAAACATTTATGATACATGTGTCATGCTACATCAGCTAGAATCAGGATTTTGCTATGATGATGGTCATGGTTTTTCGGTGGGTAGGTTTTTATTTCGAAAATACTTAACAATTGAAAATCGTGTTGTGCCTTTTATACTATTGCACACCCCGAACAAATGTTAAATGTTCGAAACAATTTATTCCTATATGTCGTTTTGCGTTCGGTTTTCGATAACAGTAAAATGTACCTATTGTTAGATTGTTACTTTTTGCTATTTCAACTAATCGAGTGAAAGCTTTCGGAATCAGAATTATTAGGATGTTGTATTTGTTGTTTTTTATATGTATCATCCGACTATCGCAGTTTTTTTGTCATTTGTTTGGCAAGCCGTTGTGGTCTTTTATATTCTTTTGTTTTCAGGTTTTAATTATTCAAAGGGTCTTTCAAAATGTCTTCTTTTAAGTCTTCCCTTTGATTTACTTATTTCTGACATTGCCTTTACAACTTTTTATATTGCAAATTAAATAGCAAATTGATTAAGTATTATTAATATCTATTTAATAAAATTAATTACATTAATAAAACGACGCAATTATAACTTTGAAACGATTCCTGTGAACAACTATCGTAATATTTTATTATACGATTTGCAATGTCTATAAAATAGAAGTACCTATTCATAAAAAAGTTGTAATGATCATGGAAACGAGCTTATTAAATTGCTCATTTTATTACTTTGATTGTAGTTAATGTCATTATCGCGTTAATGATCTTTAGATCATGCGTTAGCACTGCTTTTGGCATTGCCATAATAGCTTATGTTAAAAGAAAACAACGGAAAAATAAATAATTCTCTTACCTCAATCAATCATACCTAGTATTTCGTTTCTTCCAGTGTAACCGGATGCAGCTGAATACTAGTATTTTACATGGAGCGACTGCCTAAATAATCTCCACAACCCAGTTACTAGGTAATACTATATCCCTTGGTAAGACTGGTTGTCAGACTTTCGGGCTTTTGCCTACCCGTAACGACTGTCAAAGATCCACGAATAACAGCAGTAAACCTCTTTATACCTACGAAATTACTAATCAGGCAAGAAGTTAAGTCGTCAAAGAGATTGTAACAAAAAACATTTATTAGTCCGCACTCGTCCTGTCATCGCACCACATAGTTACTGTCGATGTGTTAATCCTGTGCGTCAGTTACGTCATATCACACCGCCATTAGGCGACAAATCGATGGATAGTGAACACTCGGCCTCTGAACAATTTGATTGGTAAGGCGCTGTGCCAAGTTCCAATTACGAGTGATTGAGTGGTGCCGTACTGTGTGGCCATTAAACGATCTCATCATTAATTAAAGAATAGTTAGTAAATGGATTGCTCATACCCATTTAACTAACAAATCCTCATCACTGAAGTACCTAACGTAGAAGCGAAAAAGGGCGCTATAGGAAAGACATGTGTCATAATCTGTTGCTGGACGGACGCCGCGATTTCCGGGTGCCATCTATGCAGTGTTAGCGTAGAACCCTTTCGAGCTTTCCATTTGTTATTTACTCTGTGTGACTAATAATCACATGTTGATTCACATGTTAAACTCGCTGTATCTGGCAGCAGCCGTCATACTTATTGTACTGATAGGAATGTAATCACACTAGAAAGGATATAGGTGGAAGGATGTAGGTAGGATTGTTAAGACAGGGTTTAATTGAGATCAATGAGGACTTATGTTGGTTATGCCTTCTTGCTTAATGCTTAGTCTAAGTCAGGAAATTTCGACTACATTGGATGAATAGAAACTTAGGGTCTACACAGACGGACTGCATTTCAGCTGTAACATCGCAGTTTGAATGCAGTTGACTTAACTGCTTCGAAATCTAGTTATGACAGCTGCATCAAACTGCGAAGTTGCAGCTGGCATGCAGTTCAAATGCAGTCCGTCTGTTTAGACCCTTACTCCTTTTACTTTTTTATTTTTATTCTTGAACCGTAATTACTGAATTATATTCGCATAACATCACGCCTTGTTTCCCAGAAGGGGCAGAGGTGTACACCCATATTTCGTGAGTTATAAGTCCCATGTAATAGTGGGCGAGCCTATTGCATCCACCGGGCACAAGGCCAGGCTGCATACTAAATTATAGTATATCATCAAACGATAAAAACAAGGCAAGTCCTAACCATCTAAGCAGGCTATAAATACTTATGTGCCAATAAAATTCCTGGCACGTTTAGTTGTCATGTAAGTTATACATAAGTATAAACATATGAGATATAAGTTGCGTGCTCAGATCATATAAAGGCAGTTCACTGTCAATCACATGTCGTCGATTTGGGTTGCGTTCATCACGATCACTCGTGAATAGACGCATCAACTTTACAACCGCAATCACATCCATGCATCGTAAATAAATGTTATTCAGACATTACCATAAGTATCATAAATATATTTGGTACCCAGTAAAGAATCAAATGGCACAATAAAATTAGGCAAATAAGTATTTAACTGATCCTCTAAAAAAACTTATTGACCTTCTAATGGTGGACGCTTGTTAAAATAATGAACCTCTAAAAACTTATCCTACTTAGTAGTTTAGTATTTTTGGGTCTCCAAAATAGGAATTATTTGAGATTCCAAAAAGAGGCGCAATCATTATAATTAGTGTCATCATCTGCGTAACTTTTTCTCAACTATGTTGGGGTCGGCTTCCATTCAAACCGGATGCAGGTGAATACCAGTATTTTACATCGAGCGCCTGCCTATCTGACCTCCACAACCCAACTGGGTTGTGGAGGTCAGATAGGCAGGCGCTCGTAAGCCCTTGGTAATAAATACTGTCAAATTTCTACGAAAGACAGCCGGGACCAAGGCTTAACGTGCCTCCCATAGATATCTGAGAGATATTCATTCACTCTATATTTGTTCAGTTCAAATGTCGCCACCTTTTTCCCACTCCTGAAACTCACACCAAAACAAAAGAAATAGATACGGCACACCTGATGCTTTTTTGGCACACACGCAAGAAAGTAGGCGACATTTTCGATTGAATCTCAGTCTAAATCATTTTTGAAGATATTGCTAATACATTGCTTCATGAAAAATGTGTCTACTCAACAACGTAAATAACGCAATGAATGTTGTGGAACTCACAAAACCCATTGCTACTGATTGTGTGTACGCAATTAAACTTATGGTCAGTTTGATCGGATGGAGGCGACGTGTGCCACGCCTCCATGATATATCCCTCGATATCCGTGGTGCCTCCCGAAGTCCCGAGGCACGGAGGGTTCAATCATTAAATTACCTAGTGTGGTTATACATATTTTTAGGAGCGCAAAATGGGAATTATTAAAGGTTTGATTTTATCATGCCATAAAACTATTCCAAACACGTGCTATTGTCAAAGTCTAAATGTGAATGGAAACATCTAGGCCTAAATAATTACGCGTAAAGTTGTTTGCTCGACCTACATCCGTTTTACTTAACGAGTGTACCTTCCGTTCAATCGATAGGAAAATCACTTATCCTTGTGCCCACCAGTACAGGGAGTTTCCGCATTGCTTGTGCGTTGTACTGGAATAAACCTCTGGGACTGTACAATCTTACGTTTAGGTTGATACTTTAAACGATTTTAGTTCCTAATGTCTCGATGGATGGCGTTGTTCATTTAGCACTCTCCGCTGAATCGCGATGTTAAGATTCTCCGTAAAAACATGACCTCTGCGTGTACATTAAAATAAATTGTCTTTGTATAGATAAACATTGGGTTTTTATTCAGTGACTGTTCATAATCCCTGTTCAAATAAAAAATTCTGATCGCGTGACTATTGAAAACAGGCCGCTTTACTTTACCTATTTTTTGGATCGTTAATTTGTTGTACTCCATTTAATTTGATTGTTATCAATCAATCAAATCCTCTCACTTAATTTGATTTGATTGGTTTAATGCGAATCGATTAAATGAAGTGGGTATGTTGGTCACACAATTTTTTTTGTTGAATGTTGGTTTAAATTTTCGAAAGCTTTGCGTTCTTTTTACTCTAACTAGAATTGGTTAGCAAAAAACTAAAGCCGTTTGTAACTAGACTGCATTTCATACATACAACATAGGTGTTACAATAGAAAATATATATAAGCAAATTACGCTATACTCACTGTACATACTTATTATAAAACCATAATATAACCATATATTATTATACACCAATATGTAAACTCATACACATAGGTACACGCTTAAAAACATAAACTAGTCATTCATTACATAACCTACTGTGATAATCAAGTAATCTAGTAGACCCTACACAAGTATTTTAATAAGTTTAAAATTTCAAAAACTCAGCTGTTCCCTACATTTATGTTCGCATAACTCGTCAAAATGTAGGAAAATGCTGATTCTTTTTTCGCGATTTTAGGTTTGGTCCCATATTA
This sequence comes from Luperina nickerlii, assembly GCA_963855955.1. Classification (NCBI taxonomy): domain Eukaryota; kingdom Metazoa; phylum Arthropoda; class Insecta; order Lepidoptera; family Noctuidae; genus Luperina; species Luperina nickerlii. Next base: position 5,808,405 of record OY979677.1, on the reverse strand, counting down.
ATAGTTGTTCATACTGATAAGTACAATGACCCCTGAAAAGGTTATCCATTAATTACCGGAAACCTGTATATGAGATAGGTGTCTATGGATTTATCTTTTTAATCTTTGATTTGTTTTTTTCACCTTTTTAGATGTTTTTTTTTAATACCTGTATTTATTGTCTTTTGTTGCACTGAATAAAAGTTTTATCCATCTATGTATATATACGAGTATCATACTTGAACAAGTGTAAAATAAGGTCTTACAAGATTACAACTCAATATAGACAGGATGGCAGGGACATGTATGCGCAACCTGTTACCATGGATTCCGTATATGATTCTGAACCGTGATTCTGAAATTCATGGAAGGTTATGAAAAAAAAATTGACTGTTCCATTCATTTTGACCGCGTAATACACTTTTCTATGAAATAGCTGTTTTTTTTTTATAACCGACAACATATTTCAACGCTAGGGGGTCTAGGATCCCTACCATCCTGTATGTATCACTCGCATTCTGAAGGCTCCTCCAAACAGGCGCGACACGCGATAAAATCGCGCGACACAAAGGCACCGCAAGTCGCGCAACGAGCGGTGCCTTTGTGTCGCGCGCGATTATATCCCGTGTCGCGCCTGTTTGTAGGAGCCTTTATTCTTCTTTGTATTTGGATTGGTAAGTATCTATTTACATAACATGTGTAGATAAGCAGTGCAGATAGCAATTAGAGCTTTGAGAGCTCAATATTTACTCGCTTACATAATAAGCGGTTGCACAAAATCTAACTCCCCCGTTTCTACCTCTGCGTATACATTTTAGTTCATTTGATATTTTAGTATCACAATTTCGAAACGCGTGAATGTCTTGTATCTGCAAAGGCTACAGTCGCTAGCTATGTAGGACTTAGAATGGCTAGCAGTTTAGTATTTTGATATAATCTGAACCAATCTAGGACAGTTATATAAATAAACTGGTCTTGAAAGTTTCGAAAATAGATCAATGCTTGATAGCCGTTTATTTCCTGCTTCGTACATACCTACTTACCAAATTACCAATTTGTTTTTACAATATGATTTTGTATGTTTGTTTTTAGTTAACACCGTTTAATTATGCTTTGCATAGACTGTTCACACTGTAGACATGTTCTGTTTGCTGAAACTGCCGAAAATTAGGTTTCCATCATGGTGATAAAGGTGATAACTTAGGTGAAGTGAGCTTAAAGTGAGCTGTCAATAGTGAGTGTCAATCCCTAGAATCAGGTAGAATGACAGCTCACTTTAAGCACTTCACCTAAGTTTTTACGGTGAGATTTTTACAGAATAGCATTACTGTTCTTAATAAAATACAAACAAAGGTAACTTAGTACCTGTAACGACAGCACACGAATAAATCTGAGCTCGTTGAAACGACGGTAGTAAGAATTTGACTCATGTATTGGCACAAATGCCTGGACTCTCGCCCGGATATTGTACCATATACGTGTTACAAGCAACACAACTACCACAAGGGCGCTTGTATTCGTATTTTTTCTACATGTCGTCCACGAAAAGTTAATTTTCCGACTGAAAAATACTGTTCCAATTTGAGTTACATCAAATAAATTCGATTTTGTCCTGTTCTTGTTCTGTAACATAGCCAATAAATACCTGAATGTGTCGCCAAAAAATCATGTTCTTCCTCCATATTCGTTGTGAACACAGGAAATATTAAGAAACTTTTCTCGTACACGATTTACTTTCTGAACGTGGAAAGGTGTGTGCACAACACATACATACTGTCATGGCGTATTCCCGAATCTATAAGCAAAGTTCGTACGGAATTTCCTGCGGAATCACCGGGTCAATTTAAAAACTTTTGACGTACAGACAGCATGTTTTGTGTAGACAAATACGTCTAGAGAAATGTAGGCTCCATAGGAGGTTCCTTTCAGAAATCTGTTATTTTGTTTACGAAGTATTTTGTGGGAAACCAAGGAACTTTTCTGGTTTACGCAGTGAAATGAAGTGAATCATAATGAAGTAATGCCTAAACAAGGAGGTGGCTACTTTCTATAACCATACATTATGCAGCAAAAGTTTACGAGAAACATAAATTTTAGTCTAATGGCGAAAATCATGTTTTCAAAATGTGAAGTAGTAATAGTATTTTATTTATTTAATACTTCAAGCACATAAATGTACAGAGGCGGACTTAATGCCATGGGCATTTTCGACCGGTCAACCTTGATGCAGAGACAAACTGGTAGGTACAATCATGAACATTGAGGAATAAATATTTTAAATATAAAGATACGCATAAACCTATTAAAACTGAATATAATATATACCTAATTACATATAAATATAAGTATAATAAAATAGTATTGATGTTCTGTTAATAATCACTCACACAAATAAAAGGCATTTGAAAAAGATAACCTACAGACCCTTTTGGGAATTAGTCCTCGTGTAACGTTTAGTGACCTTTACAGGGTAATACAGCGATTGGTTCTTGGAATATGTGTGTGACGAAACGATAGCTTGATTCGAAGGCACGGTCCCCGGCCGCAGTAACTTGCGATCAGAGTTCGGACTAGTTAGATTGCGGCTTTAATCCAATTTGATGTTCATGAACTTACTGTTGATATACGATCCGGAGGGTTTCCTGCCAAGATTTACTAGCTACGAAATGTTTGCACGCTGTTTATTTACTACATGACTGTGTCAAATTAAATAACGTTCAGTTGAAAGCAGTAAGTAGTACCTACTCTCTTACAGGTTTCTCTTCATTATTATTTCTTACATTGATCCAGGCATTGAAATCTTTGGAACAAAATTTCTAAAAGTATATCTGAAAAGTGCTCCAAGCTTTAGTTTGCTTGGTCACTGCAATATTTTTAAATTTTTTCTTATTGGAAGCAGAAAACAGTTGGCTGTTACTTGCGGTTTGCGGAATTTTATATAAATAAAAATAGTTCATTTATTAAATTGTCTTCGAATTAAGCCAAGGTTAGCTTCTTTGCATTAGGACCAGTTTCGACGACAAAACATAGTATAATCAGCCTATACCGTCCCCACTGCCGGGACACAGGCCTCCTCTCTGTAAGAACGACGAAATATGATCAACTGAAATTCCTGGAAAAATCATGACATTTTAGCTACGTTCATGGGCGCCAAGATTAGGATGCCTGATGTAAAATGCATCCGGTTCCAGCCATGTGTACTCCAATGACGTCATAAAACCGTTTTCGTGCACAGTATCTGCGTCGGCCGCGCATAGTATCTGTAATAAAATACAGTCTTGCTAAGGGCACGTGTGTACCAAGTTTGTGCGCGGCTTTAGAGCAGCGCTGGCGACGTAATGATGGCGGTTGCAGTTTCTCTAGCATCCCGCGATACGCGCATCACAAAGACATATTGTGCCATCGACTCAACTACGACTTGAATTTACTGCATTGTGAGTTCTCTGCTTTGGTCAAATATGTACTGAGAAGCTTGAGTGAGGTCGCAACGCGAGGTGCAGCGCTCTTTGCATTTCGATGCAATCCATTCCGACCCTGCTTTACTACTCACAACTATCCCTTAAAACCTATGAATTAATAATTATTGATAACGCATAAATGAATTGATGACTAAACGATCCCATCGATACATATTTGCGTTCGTGAAAATTTACATTTATGATTGGAAACGTTTTTATTAAACAATTTTTTTTTTGTACATTCCGATACCTATATTTTTGGAACGTTGGATAAACGGACTGGACACTTATCCAAAGCAGTGAGAAGAGTATCCGTACTGCAGTGCTTTATTAGTGAACTTTCATCATCATTGTGTTAGTTTTGTAAAAATCATTGAGTCTCAAAAAAATCGCAAAGAATGTGCGCAATATGGATGGATTAATGGAACTATGGAGTTGACACTGTGTGAGCGTGCGTGTTCCATCGCCGCTCGTTCGATGTCCACGGCGCACAGCAAGATGTATCGAAAGCAGCACATGAAGTAATTTTTTGGTCCGTTGCTGTAGTTCTAGTAGGAGGATAAATAAAATATAATAAAAAAAATATCATCATACACTCACGGTGACTGCTGGAAATAAGCATCCCACAAGCATTCACACACAGCCACAATGTTACCTAGTGAACCTTATTCAATGACAACTGTTTAGCTAAATGTTGATTGTTTTGACTCGCTTTTAAATAACATTATCTTCACCTGTGTTGTTAGTAAAGTTCGTAATATACAATTATTTATTAGCATTAATTTCGATGTAACGATGTTACAAACTTTGACATTGAATCCTCTTGTCTGACGTAAGTTAATTTCGCGGTAACTTAATGACAAGTTGTGACTAATGTTAGTTGTATTTACTTTGAATATGGCAATCTGTCGCTTAGAACTTTCTCACTATCTCATCTCACTTATGGATCTATCTATATCCATACCTAATCTATCAAACAGTCGGATTAGAACAAATCTTTTTGCATTTGATTAACCAATTTTTGAGGAAGCAAACATAACGCTAGGACACGTAGGAGCCGAGCAGAAAGAATTTTAAGCGAAACTGATGTAATAGCAGGCGATGCGATGCGACGGGGGAAGAAGAAATTTCACGCTGACGAAGTCGCGGGCCGAAGCTAGTTACGAATATTATAAACGTGCAGCTGATATTGTTGAATCAATATTTTGTAGAGGTTGGAATGCAACTCTTCAACTGCAACTTCAGCCTTATTACGTAACAAACTCCTAATCTCAATCGCTTTCATTTTGACGGTTCAGCAACTTCCATAATTAACATATTAATAGTCATACTTTTGCCATCGACTCGAAAAGAAGAAGAACAACATTCATTGCATTGGTGATTGCGACATGGCTTTTAAAAGAGTAGACGCAGCGGTTGAATTGCGAAAATGAAAGTGATTGATATTAGGATTGTGTTACGCTAACAGACAGCTAGATGTCTTATTTTGTAATATAAAAAACTAAGAACATTCTTCTCGATTTCGCCGCGAGCTCAGCTAGTCACCGTAATCCTGAGCTCAAGGCTTTAGTTTTCTGCTATATCGTTATTTAACTTAAATGAACAGCCTTGGCCTGCTAGTGAAACGCGAATGTTGCCAGTCTATTGTCCTCAAGCGAGGAGAAAGTTCCTTATTTCAGTGAATATTAATGAGCTTTACTGTAAACAAAACTGGGGGCCTAAAAAGGCTACTTTGGCAGAATCATATTATTAATCATAATGGACAGTTAACTGTTAAGTTAATCGTATCAAATGCCATTGGTGAAGGATTTTTTAGTTATTTTTTTTTTGTCTGTGCTAAAATACCAATCAATCCAATCCAAATCCAATCCCAATCTCTTTGATTATACCTACGTAGTACAGCGAAAAAAAGAAAAACACGGACTGTCTTCGCCATAATATGACTCTTAATGTTATCCTTTTATGATTCTGCCAAAGTGGCCTTTTTAGGCTCCCTGGTAACTTTCCAAAATGTTACGCGTAGTGTTTAAATGTATATGTAAAGAAATTCTAAAAGAAAGTGTAATTTATTTAATGTAATTTATTTAGTATAATTTATTTAGTGTAATTTATTTAACATCCATTAGCTACTTAGGTTAATGGTTAGTTGTGTCAATGCGACTTTATGGACAAAACCTAAGGCGCGAATTACACAGAGACGGCACGGCGTAAGGTGAAGGCGCGGCGTAGGCATGATGCCGCTTCAAAACGTTTTCATTCAAAATGTACGAAGGTGAATTACGCTCAAGCGGCGGCGGTGCGGCGCGACAGCGGGCGGCGCTCTCCTACATTTTGTATGAAAACGTTTTGAAGCGTCATTATGCCTGCGCCGCGCCTTCACCTTACGCCGTCTCTGTATAATTCACGCCTAAGATTTCATAAAGAATTTTTTGTGCATACTGAATCATTTGCACATTTCTAATCATCAGCAAACATCCTGTATACAATACCCATCCGAAATAATTATGGAGTAGCGAAATCTATTCAATAGAAACTCTAACACCACCACGACCACCACCACCACCACCTTTTAAAATTAGAAGCATCGAAGTTCAAAGTTAATTGACAATACCTACCTATATACACGTCCACGACAATGTTTATGGTCTGTTTGTTTTTCGATTAAACGTATCAACTGTCGCGTCATCTCCGCCGGACCGGACCGGAGCTATTTACTCGACATTTGATTATAGAATACGAGCGTTTTGTGTGTTGATTTGTTTGTTTAGATTGAATCTCCACCGTTCGCGTGTAGGGTGCTGGCTGGTTGGCTCGCTGAATCTCATTTCAATATGATCGTTACAATGATTGGCAATGAACAGAATTACGGTCGTAAATGTCAACGTTTGCAAATGTCAGCTGTTAACGTTTTCCGCTTTTGACGATTTAAATGCTTTGGGTCTTTATTTTACTTTTGAAGACCCGGATGTCGCAGTGGCTATATCCGCTTACTGAGTGTAGGGTCGCGGATTCGGTATCGGGAAAAATATTGGTATGACCTACCGACATTTGTTCCGTGTCCGGCTGTTTGTGTTTGTGATTTGCATAATATGTAATACCGTGAAACCCTGTGTCACGGTCCTGTATAATCTGTTTGAAACGTTTATTTATCTATTTTTTCTTCTTTCAGGTACGTACAAAAGCCATCGAACAAATCGGCTTCTTTCTTATCTGGTAAAGTAGGTATTAGACGTCTCAGTTGTCGCCGCAGACCGGGTTCAATTTTGTTGGGCGAAGTTGCGGGCAATTCCGTCGGGCACCGGGCTCGAATAAAAAGTCGCGCGAAGTGCAATAAGTGCCGCCATCAATGTCGCGTTAGCGCCAACACAATAAAATAGAAAGTCAATTGGCTTTGGAAAAAGTCGCCGGCTCTACCTCTGACGTTCGAGATCGAGACTCGACAGGTCTCGCACGATACGAACGCTCCGTCTGTGAATGCAGTCGAATTGCTTTTTTATTATGGCTTCCCTATTCCATTAGCTCTCTCAAAATGCGAGAACCGTTTATAAAAGAAAGGTTGCCGATGAACACGTTAAAGAATTTATATTAATAATTTGATTATGGAAGTGAGCGCCTTCAAAGACTTTATTTTTATGAAAGACCTTTTCGTATTTCTATTTTGTTTGAAAAGTTGTTTTTATGAATATGGAGTAAAAAGAGTTCGCTGAATACAAAATCAAATCAACGGCAAATTATTAATAAGCTTGATAGATTTCTAAAAACCTTTTTTTTTGTGAATTTCTAATCATATTCTAAAAGATATTGATTGCATACAATAAGATGCAAAAGAGAGCAAAACTTGGGTCTGACAAATACTAGTATCCGAGGAATGTATATATACAAAAAGAACTATTATTTGCATATTGCATTGTATCCATAGATATCCGAGAGATATGCCTTCACTGGATATTTGTTCAAATTCAAGTGTCGCCACGTTTTCCCCACTTCGGAAACTCACACAAAAACAAAATAAATAGATACGGCACATTTTATCAAAAGGGGCGGGCACTAGAAAGTATAGATACAGTCACTGAATGCACACATGCAATTCTAGAATCAACTAGGGAAGTAGGGTTAATATAAATATTTGATCGATAGAAATCAACCACAAAAAGGAGAAGTGTTTTTTGGGTTTTGGGTGGACCACTGGACCCAACACACTACCTTGTGGCACGCTAGCTTTAATCATTTTTAACTCAGAAAAGGCATCCTCGTGGAAACATCATTCAAAGTCCTGAGCCTGACTGATTGATATATCAACGTACGCAAATTTGGAGGGTGTGTTCTTTGTGAAGAGTAGGTATCCACTAAGAAAGGGTTTTTCAAAATTCCACTCCTAAGAGGGTGAAATTTCACGCGGACGAAGTCGCGGGCAGAAGCTAGTCCTATCTGTAATTAATGTTTGCAGGATATCGGCAAAATCATTATGCAGCAGCTTCGCTTGTATATCAAACCCTTATGGCAAAATATCAAAAGCTTGTGCCACATCTAGAAATACGGTGGGCCAGACTTTTTATCTTTTCATATTTAAGATATGAATAAATTATTGATAATAACACCTAAATTATATTTTTAACTTCAATAAATAGGCTTTGGAGATCCGTGGCATACCTAAGTATCTGTCCGCCATTGTGATTTTTTTTTCAGAATGGCGGCTACGCATGAATCCTATATAAATCGATATATGTATAATATATAGGATACATATTATAATTATCGATTTATATAGATAGGCTTGATAAGACGATATATAGATAGGCTCCATATGAAAATCTTCAATCCTCTTTAAAAAGATAAAAAAGTACGAAATTACGTGTTCTACCATAAAAAAACTTGAAATTCCTATCTCTTGTTTTTATTATCAAGTAAACTTGCATAATACTTTTGCACATGGCTGTACTAATAATAGTTAACTTATGGTTTCATATATGTATCTTAATTTGAGTGTAGGTACAGCCCACTTAAAAAGCATGTGTCTTGTCGCGGACGGATTAAAACAATGAACAAATTACAGTTTGGTTTGAGGGAAACCAATTATTTTCCCTGTCTGTTCAGTTCAGTTGCATCTAGCTATTTATTTTTCATTTCTGGATCTTTCGGAAAACTGAAATAAAATGTATTAATTCTTGTAAAATAGGTTCTTAATATAATTTATTATTTGGAAAAACTAACAATTATCGATATCCATATCTCAGCGCAACACATCACTAATGCATTTTTTGACATGGGTCCGTTGCTAGGCAATTTTCTCATGTCATGTCAAAAATATTTCACAAGATATTTTAATTACCGGTGGTAGGACACGCCACTTGTCTTAAGGTTTGTTGTGATTGCTCTATTTTTGCAAATAAGGATGGAACAATTCGGCATTTTGTAAAAATACCAAATGAAACTACACGTTTCGAAGCAAACATAATATGACAACGGTGCTTACCGCCGCCGCGCCGTCGTCGCGCGTACCAACTTATGGTCAGGTTACTATTAACGAGGCGACACGCGCCACGCCTCCATGCCATATCCCTCGCGTGATTGTATGCAAATACATACACTTCAGTTCATTTATATTGGCGCGTTTGCAAAAATGTAACACATTCATGAATCGAGATGTTGCGTGAACGTGTTAACGTAAAGTTTACATAAATACGATCGTGACATAAACAATATTAACATGGAGTGCGTTGCCGTGACCGTAACTTAAGCTGTGCTGGCCTGTGACGTCAGCCCCCTTTATTTCCTGTACGTGTTAATTCCATTAAATCCTCACGCGTTGATCCCGAATGATTACTAGACTTAATTAATGTTGTTATGACTGTCTGCTGTACGGAAAATTACTTAACTACTATGTAGACTACAGATTTATTTAAAAAAGAAACTGTTGGTAACCGGATAATTATAATTATGAGATCGATAATGTCGAACAGTGATTTAATTTTATATCGATTTCCATAACTAGTATATGAGCGGTGGAAGAATAAAATATAGAATCCGGTTAGAACAAGCCGTCGGTGTCAGTTACATCTTAAAACTTGCAACTGTAGGAGTCCCAGTAAATGCCAGTCTGCATTCTTCTGTTTATCAATACGATATAACCAGTTGCTATGTAAAGCCAAGTAATACAATTTGAATAATTACATAGACTTTAAAAAGTCGTTATGGTGCTCATGTTTTTCTTGATACTCAACCGCGTCGTTAACCCGTTTCCCTTACTAATGGTAATGTAGTGTTATAAAACATACGGAGATTGTACGTGGGGTCTTTTTAGGGTTCCGTAGTCAACTAGGAACCTTTATAGTTTCGCCATGTCTGTCTGTCCGTCTGTCCGTCCTCGCTTAATCTCTGTGACCGTTAGCACTAGAAAGCTGAAATTTGGTACCAATATGTATATCAATCACGCCGACAAAGTGGTAAAATAAAAATTGGAAAAAAATGTTTTATTAGGGTAGCCCCCCTATATGTAAAGTGGGAAGTGATTTTTTTTTTAATTTCAACCCTAACGTGTGATATATTGTTGGAAAGGTATTTAAAAATGAATAGGGGTTTACTAAAATCATTTTTTGATAATGTCAATAATTTCGGAAATAATCGCTCCAAAAGTAAAAAACAATGTGTGGGGGACACATTGTTTTTTACTTTTGGAGCGATTTTGGAGCGAGCGCCCTCTAACTTTTGAACCATAAGTTTAAAAAATATGCAAAAAATCTGCAAAGTAGAACTTTATAAGGACTTTCTAGGAAAATTATTTTGAACTTGATGGAAACAACAGTTTTTGTACAAAAAAGACAAAAAGTTGTACAAAATAATTTCTGGACTAAGTTTGTAGTATAATCGTATATGCAAGCATTTTTTTAACTTCGTTTACATATTTTATTATCCTGAACGTATCCCTTTGTGTTCGCGCTAAAAACCGTCACGAGTTGGAGCGCCTGCCGCGGAGCGTGCAATGATGCACGCTCCGTGTTCGCGCACGTAGGTACCCACTACCGGGAGCAGTTGCAGGAGCGCGGAGCGCTGCTGGAGCGCGAACATAATGGATACCCACTTTTAAACTTATAAGTGGGAACACTTATTGTGACGGACAGGAAACTACGGAACCCTACACTGAGCGTGGCCCGACACGCTCTTGGCCGGTTTTTTTGTTTATTACTCACTCCGTCACACGTATTACTAAATAAGAAACACGCACTGCCTTAATAGACCTCTGCACGAGACCTCGACGCGTGCGAAATCGAGAGTCCGACCAAACTGGCCGCCCGTTCACTTTCACTGCGACAAAGGCCCGTTGTTAATGTTATCTTATTAGCTTACCGACTCTGTTTGTTTTTAACGTTTCGTTTTGTGGCCAACACCGGGGCAAGAGGCGACCGACGGAGGGTGAGCGATGTGGCTCTTGCGAAACTTAGCGAGAAAATTAGTTAAGTCTGTATGCGGTGCTTACATGAATTGCAGATTCTGTGATAAGTTGACCCGACTGACGACAGTGTTGAACTTGCATAATCTGAGTAAGTGTTAATAGGACAAACTGTTCTTAGAGTGTTAGCGTTGTTAGCGCTTTATGGTTTAGTTTCAGGTGAGAACCTTAACATTGTTACTATGCATGATCATAATTGGCCTATAAAGTTTCCACTATTGGGACACAGGCCTCCTCTCTCAGTGAGAGGGAGTGGGCCGTAATCCCCCGCGCGGGCCCAGTGCGGGTTGGTAGATGTCACATGTCTTCGAATTATTGGTTCTAAGACATGCCGGTTTCCTCACCATGTTTTCCTTCACCGTTTTGAGAACAGTGACGATGAAATAATTTACACAAATGATAGCCTCTGACTGGGTTTGAACCTACGACCTACAATTCGTAAATCGCGGCCATTTCCAATGGGCCATCACCTATCACTGCTTTCCTTGTTACTATGTTTTTTACAAAAGTTTAAAAATGTTGTTAAGTAGGTATCGCTTCAGTCCACGGTGTTCTTGAGCAATACCATTAACATCCGCTTACTGCATTTGAAATGGCGAATCGATTAAAATAATTATAATGTATTTCCATGACCTATTGTTGAAATAGGTAATAATGATTTTGTAGTAGCTCCTGCGGTCTGCATGACACGACAGTGAACATTTCTGCTTTTGACAAATTCGTTAGTCACTGTCAGTTCAGAAATAATGAGCCCATTTAATTTTGTTTTGTAACATTATGCGTTTTGGTAATTATTTACGGCGTAAGTAATTACTTTATTGTTTTGTACTATGAACTTTGATTTAATTTCATCTTTCTATGTCGCAAGTGGTTGATGTTTCCAATAAATAATAACCTTTAATTGCGATTTGCGTAAGAGAATGTCTATAAAGTTTAGAGGCGCTGGGTACTATACGGTGTCTTTATTGTTGGCGAGGACTTTGCAACACATTGTTGGCATTTGAGACGAGTCACGATTTAACTTGCCTCCAATCTCCATGAAGTTTAAATACAAATAGTTCGAATATCTCAATTTTAATTATCATGTCTGACACGTTCCAGGGATAAAGGTTACTGTTGTGTGTTTAATATAACTTCAGGCTTGATAATATTCAAAAGTTTGGGTAATTTGGCCTGGTTTTAGTCGAAGGCCTCGACAACTTAATTGTTATTGCTCTTGTTTTAATTTGTTTTTTTTTTGGTGGAAGTTACTTCAAGAAAGTCAAGGTTCTCCTTCGTAACATTGAATATAAATAAAGTGGAGCACCCAGTCGTAACAGATACATTTATTATTAATGTTCATTGTGTAATTGTGTCGTCTGTTACTCACACGTCGGGTTGTGTTCGAATCACGGTAGATTTCCCAAGGATAATGTAATACAATCAACTATTTACTGTACTGGTGTCGAATAAATAGATCCCTTCAGGTTGATACCGTTTGAGCCTCTATTCTTGTGCCTTCACGTTTATTGAGACAGGAATATTCGTCCTTCAAAGCAGGATATCACACAATAGTGTCAGGTAGCTGACACCTTGTTAGAGAGGTCGCCCCTTTTGAATCTTGCCTTCATTGTGTTGAGATGGGTCGTCTGGATTCTGTTTCAAACATGTCTCATTTAATGTTGGACGGACAAATGGGACACCTACTTAATTGAAATTGCCTATATCGTCTACTGGGGATAGACGGTTGGTACGCAAATTCGAATGGAAATCACTGGTTCAGATTTCAAAAAAAGAATCGATTTTTGTGAGGGATCTTTACCACGGAATGGTGGACGGGTTCGCACACTCAGCTTGCGTTGGGTCCGGAAATATATTCCCCCGATGTCGTGTGTAGTCGCGTGTATGTAGGGGAAGCTGTCTAAAACATGCCAGTCTCCAGTCTATAATTCACGCTCGGACGAGCTCGACCGGCGCGAGCGGCTTCAATCGCTCAATGTCAATTGGCCCAACCCCGCCCGCGATCTTGCGCTCTCAATGGCACCTCGACAAAGAAATGTACGTCATTTTTCTTCGAGAAATGTAATTAGAACGGATGCATTTCTCTTTCGTTGCTTGTGTTGTGCAACAACGGACAACGGTCTTGGATTTTTAATTTAAGGTTGTATTTTCTTGGTTTCATGTAACTTGACATCAAACAATTGTTCGAAAAGGAGAAATAAAACGTGCGATGTATCTCCAGCCAATTTTACACTAACTTATTTATTGCTGCTACAAAGCGGATTGATATTATGAATCTTCGAGTAGCTCTACATTCTTTATGTATTGCTTTTGTGAATGGAAGATTACAACGACGATCGCAATAAGAAAGATGACATTCGGAAGAACAAAGCATAACTGCTGGAGGTACCTCATAAACGTTAACGAGGTATTCATAAACAAAGACACTCACTGTCAGCAATAACATTACTGAATAAATTGGGGTGGAAGTTTCGTAATAAGCGAATGTCCCGAAGAGATCGTGCGCGTTAATCAGCTCAGTGGTTAGGCTTGGGCAAGCGGTCGCAGCGGAATTCACAAGTTACGCAAATACTATACGTATGTACAGCTACCTTAACACACGATATAGGAGTCTTTCGTTACCGGTCTCCTTTGAAAATTGAAGCCTTGCCCGTACTAGCTCCTGTATCGTGGGCGATAGTGTAAGTTGATATTGTGTGGGATAATTTGATTGGCGGGCCTTTAAGTTCAGCAGCGGCTGTGTAGATAATTTAATAGTGGATCTATTTTATTTAGTGTGTTGGAAATAGAGTTGTGGTATTCGAAAATGGTTTGGTATCATTAAAATAATACACGAGTAGCATTTCTTTTTGTTATGAATTCGCAGGTGACAACCGTATCAACATTAATCGGTCTATTAGATGTCAGTTTGTTACTGATAGTTTTACTCTTGGTTTATTACAAAAACTGTTTTTTGAAGTGAAAACTTCTTTAGCGGCGCTGTGTACTTTTTTTGGAATGGGTAAAAACTTCTAAATTCGCGTCAGGTCACGTGACCCTGATCGAAAATTCGTAAGACGTAAAACGTCAGACGTAAAACGTAAGACGCGCGTTGTTGAGGACAGCGCCATCTATGCACATCGGGAAGAACTACGAGGGCCTCGCGTACTAACGTCAGACGTAAAACTTAAGACGCGCGTTGTTGAGGACAGCGCCATCTATGCACATCGGGAAGAACTACGAGGGCCTCGCGTACTAACTACGTAGGCCTCGCGTACTAACTACGTAGTTCATCCAACAACGACGAGATGGCGCTGAACCACGGATATATAACTGACGACGAGCAAATCTGAATAAATTCCTTTCACGAGAAGAATAAACCAGTCACTTTGGTCATCATACCTGATTTGCAAAAAACCCTATAAAATAAGGAACACACCTTAACACGCGTGTTTTGTTTATAAGACGATTCACAAAATACACTCGTAATTGTTCAAGTTTTCACTTCTGTCGGCACTACCGGAGTGCCAGTGTTTTTTTTTCATATTTTACAATGGTATCTCTCGAGTTGGTCATGGGTGAATTACGAGTGAAATTAAACTCGGCCCGTAGCTTGCGAAATTCATCCGGCCTTTTGAATAATGCAAATGCTTTATTGGACCGAACGTGGATACGTATACTGGCCATTCTATGCAATGTGTTGTTTTTTATTTTAACCGATTTAGTGGAAGTTCGACAAAATGCGTTATCTTTTTATTGTTGTCCGAATATCAATTCGTGGCTACAAACCGAATCAAATCAAAATCCACTTTAAAAAATGCATAGTGTACTCGTATATCATAAGTTCATTGAGCCTGCGTTAGAATATGTATGCGTCAATAAATTATGTAAAATAAAATTTATTTTTCGCTGTCGAATATGTTCCGGATTACAGCCTATCTATCAAGCGTCGGACCATTAAATCTAAGCGACATGAATATTTCAGGCTCGACAAACCAATGTGTGTTTGTTGTACGTTTTTATTAACACAAGACATTAACGCTTGGCTGCATTCGGTTGCGCTCCACTGGTATAAATCCATCTGAATTAGCGCAACGACAATGCGAGGACATTACGTTGCGCGCAAGTCCTTGTACTAAATCAAGCGCACTATGTTAGAGGAATAACAGCTGCACGCGAGTACTGCAATAAAAGCAGAGCCTTTGATGTAAGCAGTGGGTGTGTCACCTAACTAAGTTTCGGGCTTCGTTCGTCCGATGTTCGTAGCGTTATATCTGCTGCGCTACGTGATCGACGAACGATTGCGAATCGCTCGTTGAGGAATCCCGATGGAGTGTTAAACTGAGTCCGATTTTCCGTTTGTTATTTTGTAGTATTGCATACATATACATGCAGGCTGGAAATAAAGTACCATCGTCGGTTTCCTTACGAACGTTTGAAGATACGTTTGAAAGGGAAACCTGCTTTGGAATTGACACAAAGGAAACAAACTTACGTATCTCATGTCACTCTTGTGTTATATCGTACGATAATAATGGATACCAATAGAGATTGTGCATATTTGAATACTACGATACAAATCAATTTTGATAAAATATAGTGGTATGGTTTCGCACTGTATATTGTATGTATGTACTAGATTTCGTACAGCTTTCTATTCTGTCAGACGTCTGTGAGTGTTCGAGATGTCGCCGGTGTTATAAGCTGGTGTGTGGCAATATTCAGCAAACCCGCACGATTACCCTTTGTTATAGTAGACCGTAGGTTGGTTTGATTTCCAGGAGATGAGGGATAGGAAGAATGATAAATAACACGCACTTGTTACCTTGAATACGAGTCCGAAGACATCTTTATTCTCTCTTCTAAAAAAAGGAAGCTACACAAAACCACTGACAGATGATCTGTCAAAATGACAGTAGTAGTATACTAATATTATAAATTCGAAAGTAACTCTGTCTGTCTGTTGGTCTGTCTGTCTGTCTGTCTGTATGTTACCTTTTCACGCCTAAACCACTGAACGGATTTCGATAAAATTTGGCAGAGAGATAGATTGCATCCCGGGGAAGGACATAGGCTAGTTTTTATCGACATACCTTGCGGGCGAAGCCGCGGGCGGAAGCTAGTATTAACTAAAATGTTGCAACTTTCAACAGTGAGTTAACAAACAATACCAGCTAGAGTTATAGTTGGTTACTTCACATAAATCCTTTTAAGGCTTTGTCCACACTCAAATATTGCAAAATATTGTCGCTTGGCGATTTTCATGTCTACGGTGTATTGAGTATAGTCGATGGCAATTTTAAACTGGTGGGCTTGATTTTGTCGGTTGCATTGCATAACTGCATGACTGGTCATGTCCCGGTTTTCAGAAATGTGTCACCACTGACAGCGAAACGAGTTTCCACTGTTGCGTTCTTGTGTGCGTGTCACTTTTTCTGTATCTGCTATGACGTATGGCGGATCCCATATAAATAATACGTTATGTGTGACAACGCACGCGGTTCGCTTTTTTATTCGTGATTCGTTGTTTTTGTTCGTCGGATAATGTTACGCCATTGTGTTTTCAGCTGAACGTGCGTCATTTACGTTAAAGTGTTTTTATTTATAATATTTGAAATGAAATAAATATTGTTCCTATTATACTGAGAGTCGTATTTTGACGGTTTCAGTTGTTATCTTCCAAAACATTTTCCGGGTAGGATCGCGAGATATAATCCTATCCGCGACAGTTTTGACTCATGATTTAATGCCATGACATTAATATGAACAAAATACATGAGAGTTGTTTCAGTGGCCTAATCCATAATTATCGGCGTAATGCATTGCGACCGCGCCGCTTATTTGTTTGTTAGCGCGTGACTACGGTAATTACAAATTGTGGTTGTGTTTGATACTGTTTGTCTGTTGACGTAGTCCAAAATTTAAACTCCACGTCACGCTAAATAGTGCAGTTAGCAAAATTATATGTCGTTATGTATACCTTTTACCTACTTACATTATTTAACATCTTTTATACACACGCATATAGTCATCATCATGCATATATTTAACTTTAAATGCTGTCTCTTATCTTCTTGTAGTAACTTAACTACAGATTGATAAATGGTATTGATAACCTAGGTTCATTGTATAAGCCCTTATTCTTTCAAAATTCATACTTTCTTTAATTAATAAGCTATATTTAATCATAGTCAGCCATAGCATACCCGTCATAACTTCGAAATTTATTACCAATAAAATCTGCCATAAAATCTCGAAAGTACAGTTCGCAATACAACATTATGAGCAGTCTTTCTTCATCGGCTTTACTTAAAATTTCACAAATTGGTCTTTAACAAACAGTGCTGCTGGGCCAACAGTTTAAAATACGCCCCGGGACCGGGTAAACCTAATTTATAATATAGCAGTAAATTATGCAATGAATTCCCGGTTGAAATTTCCTCGTTGCGAGTGAAAATGGTCGGTGGCCCGGGGAGAGATAAAGCTCACCTGAGCGTAGGCGAGGCTTCTGTGCGAGCGGGCTCGGTGAGCTCGCAGCTCGCACTCAGTTGTGGCTAGAGCGCTCCCTAATCGAATTGCCTGCAAATTGTATTACCAATCCTTCAATGGATAGATCAAACTAGTGAGCGAAGTGGTGCGTGCTGCGTAACACGCTCATATTCTGATGTTCATATTGTTTGTTCCGTTCTGATAGACGCATACTCACGCATTATTGTTTTTTTTTTCTGTTAGCTGGAACATTCAGTAATAAAGTCATATGAGTATAGCAGCATTATTGTCTACCTAAGAGGGCTTGTTAAGGTTTCAAGTTGACGGCACCTATCCAATTAAACCCACATAAGAATTTCGTTTTAATTTAGAAGTGTGCTCCAAAATAGGCCCAAATTCTAATATCAACATCACAAGGCGAATGAGCAATTTGTTTGCCTTTGAAGATGCCGTAATTAAGAGTTCAAAGTTAAGCGTAACCACCATGTACATTGATTGTTATAACTACGCTTATTACATGGGCCAAGCATCAATGGAATCCACATTCCACGGAGGAATTTAGTAGAAGCTTCTTGACTTGCTTTCTTGGGGCGTGTTCACATGGCGCTCGTGATTTTCACGAGTCACCTACTTATTGATGTAACGGGTATTTCGAAACAGACGAAAATATCTCTCAAGTTCAAGTATTGAACCACGATTTATGTCCTCAAGCTATTTAGAAAAGTATTTCAAAAGAAGCGATCACAGCGTTTGCGTTAAACCGTTGCATTCCTATTTAATTAGAACTCATTCCTCGGGACTTAGTAAAGACTTACAACTGTTTGTGAAGCTTACCTTCATTGCCCAAGCTTTATCTATCTTAATCTATTTAAGCTCAGCAAAGAGTACCTGTTAAATGCCTCTAGGAAAATAAATTTATTTCGAGTTGTTTCAAGATAGTAGGAAGATTGATAACCTGATGGAAATGGAAATGGTAAGATTTCTAAAAAGTTATAGGAGTGGTTATCCTTCATAGATTTCCATCAGGGCGGAAACGTCCGTGCTAGAGTATCGTGTACGAAATTGCCTCGGAGGAAGCTCTGAAAAAAGGGAAAATAAGGCGACATCCGCCTGGGCCGATGGTCATTACGTTAATGCGAGACTAAACTTGATTGATGATCCCTCGCTCTGCGAAAATCGTTGACCTGCTGCTTGGATCAGTTGGATCTCTGTTGCTGTTTCCGTGAACAAGCTCTAAAACGTGTTACACACTCCAATGCATTGCGGTTACCGCCGATAAATGAGCTAAGTTACGTAATTAAAAAAAAATACAACGTACATCTTTTGTGTTTATTAGATAATTATTTGAATAAAATATTTCAGTCTGCACGTATTTTTACCTCGTAGAACATTGCGCAGTAATTTGGTCTCACCATTCAATCCTCTGACATTTAAAACGAATGGATATTAAATCTGGGTTTAACGCTTCCACACGTTTAAAATGAATTCAGAACCGAATTTCGAGTGAACACGAATATCACCTTTCAACCCTAGAAGCCGAAGAAGTTTCTTCGGCACGTAGCGTCCGACTAATTTAATTTTATAGCTGTAATATAATCTTCCATGTTTTCTTAAGACCTTAATTTTAATTGGACGTCGGAGTTTTATATTACTACCATGTTGCGTCGAACATTGTGCTATGTTGAAGTTGGACTGGATAAACTTTCAACACAACGTTTACTTAAGCTTGATTTTGCCATTGTTTCAAATGCTCTAAAACCGATTTGCGATTCGATCCCGCAACGAGCGAAATGTGCCGCAGGCAGAACTATCTGAACTGAACAACAACTTCTTTTATTGCGATCGCGTGCAAATGCTCAATTGCCAAGCGATAAAAAACAAACACGAGACCTCGGCACACGCAGTGCGAACAAACGACAAACTTCTGTCAACGCCTCTATGATATTAGGTTAGAAATTTAATGTGGTTGCATTATGGAACAGTCAGTCTTGTGTTACGGGCTACGGTGTGAATGCGGCCTTCCTCGGTGCATTGTGCCAGCCGGTGTTCTAATTAGTTCATGGTGCACATATAGCAGTAATGGACCGGCCATGTAGTAAGCAATGGACATCGGGTACCTGGACTAAATTTAGGTCCCACCTGCCTGTTAGCGTATAATGTAGAGCTATTGTTGAATGGTTGACTTGGCGTGTCAGCGCTGCAGGTTTGAACGGGATTATTATCTGTTGAGATGCTTGAGTGAGACTTCAAGATTAGATTAGTCATTGTTTGGATTTACTATTTAGTAGGTATACATACCTACCGCCTAAGTTGATATTGTCGAGGCGTTGAATGTTAACTGATCAGAATTTCCTGCCTTGTTATTTTGTTAGTAACGTACTATGTACTTGTACAGTAAAAAAAAACCAAAATGTCGTAGTAATTACCTAAATAAACTTACCGAGGTTATCTTAGTACAATTACGCCCGATGCTGGAATTCAAACAAACCGAAATTAAGTTTCGTTTAAAATTTGCATATAGTGTGGGCTCTTTAACTAGTTTCGCCAACTGTCATTACATTTAAAATTGATGTTATTACAGTTTAAGTACTTATTCGGTACAAATTGCCTTTCATTAAATAAGCTTGGCTTTTGGTGCCATTTCTTTGGATGCCACTTAGGAATGTTGTTTGAAAGTGAAAGGATGAGCCAATGGCACTGAATTTGAATCACATTTGAAATCTATCTTACGCAATTTGATAGTGATGTGTTCATGTCGAGTGTGTGACAGGCAGTTAAGTAAAATAAATAATGAATGGTTTAAAAAAACAAAAATATATTACTCGTAACCAACCTCTCGTATTATTTTTTTATCTTCTATGGAAAAATATTTTAGAACTACCCATTTTAATTAAAAATATAAACATTTATATATGCTCTAGACTCTACACACACGATGAAAGTGACTAAATTACTTTTGTTCGTCACAATTGTTTGCCAACAAAAATGCTTATTGACAAGCATTTTTGTTAAAAATCCAGACAAAAAAGATAAAAGGGATTGTTTTTAGCGTTCTGTTTCATAGATCTATCATATTTTTCGTACTTACATAAAGTTTAGTAGTATAACGTCAAATAACTACCTAACCTACCTACCTACCTAACTAGGTATCCATTAATTAAGGTGATGATTATGTTGAAAAAATGTGGTTTTTCTATTTCGTGTATCTTGTTAAGTAGGTATGTAGAATAGGGATTTAACATTTTGTTATATGTTTTTTGACTCTTTGGTCTAGTATCATGTAAAAGGAATACACGATTCAATGAATTTTTCTCGATACAAAAAAAATTGCAAAGATATACATATCTATTTTTTTTTACTTTTTTCGACATTACAGCGTAACGCTTAAGAGTAAATGAATGGAATTTACTTTAAAACAGAGAATTATCATAATATCAAAGTTTGCTTAAAGTAGTTTTAAGTTAATTTTTTTTTTGATAATTAAAAACCGAGCAAGAGCGAGTCGGACTCGCGCACCGAGGGTTCCGTACCATCATATGGTTTTAAATTTTCACCGGCGGGCCTGTATTTGTCAGAGAATTTATTGATTGTGCACTGCGGTGTAGATTAATGCAGTTTTATGTCAACGCCATCTCTTGACCGATATTGGAACTAATGTAACTTTTGTTGATGAAATCATCAACGATTTCTGAAAAAGTGTGCTATTGAGAAACTTCGTTTTATTTGTCCTGTAATCTTTACATAAACTTCTATCTCATAGAATAATTTCAAAATTTTCTCTTTGCAAACTTCGGAGATAATAACGGTATTTTTTTTACATTTTCCATCAAATGTCGAAAACTATGCGGCCTAAAAAAAGAAAAAATGTTTGAGAATGTGCAAACTGCGGTCTTTCATATGATCCCCACATGCCCTAGTAGCCCCACTTCGAATTCAGACCCCCTTTTAGTCCCTGTTTCAAAAAATATACATATATTTTTATGTCTTTCTTATTTGCAAAATAGTTGGCCAAACTTCTTCAAAAACTATTCCAAATTTCAAGTTGATAGCATTAGTTCTTGAGATATCCAGCTATGACAGACAGACAGACTTAGTCTCACCATAAGGGTTCCGTTTTACCATTTTGGTACGGAACCCTAAAAAGGAATAAATTCGTTTTGGCACATACGTCGTTTTATTCCGAGCGCACGCACGTTATAGCCATCACTCTTCTTTTGCGTTTCAAAAGTAATTGCATCACTTTCGCTCGCTTAAGTAGGTTTTCGAGGATTTTAGATCTTCGAGGTAGCGCCTTAATTACATAAGTGTTTCTTCCAATTTGGACCAAAAAGAAACAATAGACTAACAGTAATTAATCAGTCTTTCGCAAGCCGCAGGCAATTCAAATAGAACCCAAAATAGCAATTTCCAGTAACAATTCCCAACACTCCAACCCTAGTCGTGAATCACCTCATTTTTTTCAATTCTCCCATTCGTTTTACTTGATCTGGCTAAAGCAATTTTATCTGTCGAACCTAGGGACCGCATTTTTCAAACCACACCAATGATTCACTTACGTTCGTACCCTTTACTATTTGCTGTGCTGGAAGTGGCAATAGACTTTATAGGCTTTATTATGCATGGGTAAACTTCAATAAATGTAGGCTCTTATTTTAAGTAGGTACTCTTTTGTATTCTGTCCGTCAATGTGTACGAACTTTTGCAAAGGAAATTACTAAGTTCTCTTTTCTTTGTACGAAAAAAGATTTTTTTGGCGGTTTTCTAGTTATTGACAATTTTATTTAGGTATATTCTACTAAGAGACTTTATTTTATTTGAACATTGATATTTATTTGAATTTAATTTAAAGATTAAATATATTCCTTAAATTAAATTTAAGCATTGCAAACGGCATATATTGGCTAGCGAAATTTTAAAGACTTTTAACTACATGACCGTTTATCAGGTCAAACAGGACGACTTAGTCCTCGTTAAAGTCATGTGTACACGTGTGTCGAGTGGTTGATATTTACACCGCCAGAGGCACTATACGTCGAGCGATTCACAACATTGTTCGTCTGCCAGTTGAACCAGTTGAAAGCTAGTCTTTCAAGGGCCGGAGGATGTCTACGCCTGAATGCAGCCTATCTTCATATTTACGAAGATAATTACGAACGCAAAACGTCAACGTTGCTCGCGGCACTTCACGCGGACGAACCGGAACTGACTTCACGATCTTAGCGCGCACCGCCATACTTTTGTCGCGACAGGCTCTACTTGCGATCTTTAAAAGTCTACTGCTTAACCCATTGAAGGACACTGAACGCCCCTCGACGTAATAACATCTCGTACAGTGTCCTTCAATGTGTTAAATTTGTTTGTCCACACAAATGTTTAGTAGATAAATATTATGGTTGGTTTTTAATCAGCTTTTCACGAGACAATATTAAGGACTAGATGCGCCCCGCGGTTACACCCGCAGTAGTCTCGATCCCGTGGGAATATCGGGATGGTATCCTATGTCCTAATCCAGGTCATGGTCTACCTACGTGCCAAATTTCATCCTAAACTGTTCAGCCGTTTTAGCGCGAAAGCGTAACAAACAAACATATCAAAACTTTTCTCTTTATAATAATATATTAGTTTAGATTTCGATATACGAACACATACACAGTACATTTACTCTTATTATATGTTTGTTCTAAAACCCTCGGAGCCAGTCGTTTGCGGCTATTATTAATCCAGATCCCGGCACTCTCCATTACTTGAATCCACTCTGAGAAGCTTTATAAATTGACTGCCATCGGGTTACTTAGGACATGAAGCCTTCAAGACTTCGGATGACTTGCTTCTTTACCCGATGTCTCTATACCAGATTAATATTAACGTTAAAAGCTTTGCTAATAAATTCGTCTTGTACTTAGCTTAATCTTGATGTAGCGGGCATGGGAACCGCAAAACACATCAGAGATCGTGAACTGAAGTGATTAATATTTACACTTCTTCTACTCCTGCTAATAAAAATGGACATAGGACTCCTCTTTGTGAGAGGGTGTGAGCCGTAAAGGCTCCTTCAAACAGGCGCGACACGCGATAAAATCGCGCGCGACACAAAGGCACCGCAAGTCGCACAACGAGCGGTGCCTTGTGTCGTGCGCGATTATATCGCGTGTCGCGCCTGTTTGTAGGAGCCTTAATCCGCCACGTGGGCCCAGTGCGGGTTGGTAGATGTTACATGTTTTTGTTTTTTTTTTGTTTCTTGGACATGCCGGTTTCCTCACGATGTTTTCCTTCACCGTTTTGAGTGGAGTGGTGATGAAACTAAAACACATAGTAAAAGGCCTGCCTAGGTTCAAACTTACGACCTACAAACTCGTAAGTTGGGGCCAATACCACTGGGCCACCACTGCTCAATAAAACGTAGCTTCGTATATTTTTAATAAAACTATTAGATGTAAATGTGGAAGACCGAACACATTGTGGCGGCAATGATCATTTATACAAGGTTTTTTATCTTTCCACATCGCTAACGACTTTCAGCAAATGATTCTAGGAAGAATTTTTCCCGGGTAAAACACGCCAGTTTGCAGACTAGTATGGAGATCGGTTAATAATATCAACACAAGTATAAAAATTAAATACGAAATCACACACAGCCACAGAGAGGAACGAAACGAAAATAAGTACTCATATGAAACCACTAATGATGTTTTTGTACAAAAAGAAGAACATTTCAGAGTTAATGAAAGCCTTGGTCTAAAACGTATTAAAAATGTACATGCTAACGTAGACGTAAAAAGAAGAAAAAACTAAAGGTTATACAGAAAATGTATGACTTTGAATTGCAGTAGAATACTAGCTGCTCTTACTTTCTTAGCAAATTCCTTATTGACAATAGGCCAATGAAACAGTACAATAAGCTTTGACAATTCAGAATTAATTTGTTGTCAATAAAAGGACACAAAACCAGTTGACCAGCAAACAGAATCTAGTGCCAAAGCCGGGATGGTAAGAAAGGCGGCTACCCCGCAGCGCTCGTTACGGTAATGCGCGACTAAATTTGATGGATACAGTCGTACCGTTGGCGCTTCCAGAGACGCCTGTTACTTTTATCTTAACTAAAAAGCTTAAGACAGACAGGACGCGGTTGTTCACCTCGGAAAAGTGATCGAGATAAAGGATCCTGAAAGCCGCGAGGAAAAACTTCCCGCTTATGAATTATCTATGTAATTTGACTTCAGCTTAGGAAGGCAGTTCTGCTTTAGCGTAATTTTTCCGGATTTAAAAATATTTTTTTACAATATTGACTTTCAACGACAAAAACAGACCGCAACAGTTTGACGCACTAACGATCGGCAACATATAAAATGGTTTTATGTAAATGGCCTCATGCAGAATTCAATTTGTGTGAATCAATCCACTTTGTAGACACAAATTCAACTTTAGGGTTATTTGGGTGTGGTGTGGCGTATGCACATACATATTTTAAATGAAGGGACCGACATATACCACGGACGCTTCGTCCGGACTTTCTTTTAGTCAAATGAGGCATAATAAAATAATGGTAGGAAAAAAGGTTTCTCGAAAAAGTTATGAAAGGGAGATCCAAAAGTTTTAGTAGCGTCCGCCCTTTTACATTTTATACATTCTACTCTGTTTTGGCCTTGTGTTATTATTTATGTTACATTTTCGTCTGACCGCAGCCTCTCGACTGCGGTGCTGTTTTTAATTAATGCTACCCATTCCACGTACCTTTCTTGTGTTACAGCAATTATTTTCCCAACCTCATTAAGAAGTTTAATGTTGAGAAGAAAAATATTCTCGTTGATGTTTCCACCTTCATGTTTTTCTTTCGTTCCGGCGTCCGCTCCTTTTCCTTTGTGCTATTGTGATACAGTCTCTCGATTTCCGACGCTTTTTTTGTTTATTCGATCCTTTCGATCGTTGTTTATTTCGATTGTTGCTTTTTCGTACCGATTACACAGTGATTGATACGATCGAACGACTTCCTTGGCAAAGTTTTGTTAAACTTTATCCGCAGGAGAATTCTGTTTGTCTTCGTTTGTTTTTTTTTTCGAAACATAATTTTTAACACTTATCTGCTCAATAAAATTCAGCGTATGAAACATGCGATGGCTCGTATCGGGATCGTTAGTGGAACGGTTAGGTCGTTTCGTTATTTACCATCGGTCGTCCATCATATTTAATCGCGTCGCGTCGGTTCGTTTTTGCTCTTCGTGTGTTTGTTTCGATCGGCGCAAACTGCGACACGTGTCGGTGTGACGTTTTGTTTCTGTTGACGTGCCTATGATGGATCGCGCATAGGGTTTTCTAGATTATATTACAATAGCTCGTTATTATAGTCTATTTATTTGATAATGTAACCTCTATCCCACGGGCCGGTTTCAATTCCGTTGTTTTAATTATCATGTTTCAAATGCTAAAGCATTAACCTATTTCATTGATACAAAGCCGCATTAAGTAAACTTGTGATGTCCTTTTGTATCAGACAAGACTTTGATGTTTTATGTTCGTGCTGGAAGTCATCAAACGAAGCCAGGCATCAAGTAAACATCGTCACTGTGCTCCTTAATGTCTTAATGTTTTCTGTTGAAATTACTTCCAGTCTACGATGCGCCGGAGAGGAAATGGTCATTGCTTATACCAAATAAGGAAGCCGGATCATGTAAGTTAGGTCTTAATGTCTACGGATTTCGTGATCCCGCCAGCTAACGGGGGTCTTTAAAGTAATCACCTCAGACATTTGGAGACACGTTCTACTTAATTCAGACAAGTTCTAATATGTTCAGTCATTACGATCTTTCATAGTTACAGCCTTAATGTTAATACATTTCGGCCTGAATGTAGAATGACAATCATTGAGGTCAGGTGTTAAATAAGTGGATTTTGAATAATCTACCTTAATGGTGTTTGTTCGTATTATTTGAAGGGGTATTATTTAAATTACATGTTTTATCTATTTGTCCCTTGTTTGTTAGTAAACTGAGTATTTCTGATTGATGCATGTCTTCGATAAATCTTAGTTCCTGACACGTGTCGTGAGTAACTTATTGTCATAATGTTATGATAAGGTAGTTATAGTAAGGCAAGTATGCTGGAAGAGATTTCTTTAAATATAAACATCACCTTTGTACGTATTTTTCTTTTCCTTTCTTCTTACATAATGTTTACACGTGGTACATCTCTATAATATTTCAACTAATGTTTAACAATTTAACTAAGCGTTTCGTGAGCTGAGGAGAAACTAATTGCCTCAAACCATTAGTACCGTCGCATCGTCTATTATAAATAGACTCACTTCGTAATAGATTTTCCGAACGATCGAATACTCTTACCTTTTCCAAATACTTTTCAAGTCATGCGAGACTACAATAATCCTATATTGAATTTCAAGTACCTTCGCTGTCACTGAATAAGTAATCGTAATGTTGAATACTTGGAATTGTTCAAATTAATAACTCCTAGTCACGGAAAAGGCAACATTTTCATTACAGCTAAGGATTTCCTCAAGCAATAGTATTACGTCGGGATCAATAATATTGGCTGCGTCTCAGGGCTGTTACGTAATAGAAGTTTATACTTCCATTTATTTTAGAACAGGTCTATCAATGTCAATAAATGTCAATGTCAATAATAAATCTTTAAGACTTAAAAGTAAAAAATAAAATTAAAATATAAAAAGTTTTTAAAAACAAACTTTTATTTAAATAAAAACGTAACCTAAAAAAGAAAGAATAACGCGAACTAAAAAGAAAAAAATATTAAGTGACATTTCAAATTATACATATTGTTAGCGGTTAACACTACTTTTATTTAAAAAAAAACTAACAAAATGACGAAACACTAAACTTTAATCAATTTTAAGCAAATACAATTTTAAACTTAAAAATATACTTCCTGATTTTAAAAAAACGACTTTACACAATATTACAGAGAGATGTTATCACGACGGCTGCTTGAGACGGAGTGAGGGGCGAGTATTGGCCGCACCCCCTTTTATACACAGCGCCGCACGGTAGTTTGAAAAATAACGTTTTCACGCTAATACGGCCTCTCCTGACGTGTGGCTGTCCTCAGTCACATTGTCCAGACGATGGTCCTTGTTCGCTGCAGTCACGATCTTCGGCAAGTGGACTCGAGCGACGCGAAGGGCTCATGTCTTCAGCAGCTGCATCAGCAACTAGTGGACCCTGGCGTGTGTCTGCATCTCCACGACTTGAATGGTCTTCACAGCCAGTTGCACTGGTTGATGGTGCCGCAAGACTATCCTCTTCAGCTAAAAATTAGAGAATAGCACTTATTAGTAATGTCCTTATTATTTGAATTAAAAATGTCTGTTGCAATTAAATGCAACACAAATCTAGACGGAGGCACCCAGTTAGCTCGTCTTGGCAGAGACTCATCTCAATGCCCTTATGAATAAACCGAGATGGAGGCACCCAGTTAGCACATCTCTTTCGGCAGAGTTACACTAACTCAATGCCCTTACCGGCAGAGTTACACTAACTCAATGCCCTTACCGGCAGAGTTACACTAACTCAATGCCCTTACCGGCAGAGTTACACTAACTCAATGCCCTTACCGGCAGAGTTACACTAACTCAATGCCCTTACCGGCAGAGTTACACTAACTCAATGCCCTTACCGGCAGAGTTACACTAACTCAATGCCCTTACCGGCAGAGTTACACTAACTCAATGCCCTTACAAATAAACTGAGACGGAGGCACCCAGTTAGCACGTCTCTTTCGGCAGAGTTACACTAACTCCATGCCCTTACAAATTAACTGAGACGGAGGCACCCACGTTTGCAGTTTTATACATTCGTTAAGAACCATTACGACCAAGCGACACAAACAGTACACTTGTCGTCCAGTGTCAGAGGCCCAAAGTTAGCATGACACTTCACACTCGCTCACCACCCTCAAAGAAAGCTGAGCAAGTGTCCGGCGTCCACTCGCCTCGCCACAGCACCATGTATTCTGCAGCCGACTGGGTCTTCTTGCCATATGACCCAGCAAGCAGTTCCAGCTCGTAACGGTGATGAGGCAGTGCACGCACCACCTTGTACGCACCACCTTGTACGCACCACCTTGTACGCACCACCTTGTACGCACCACCTTGTACGCACCACCTTGTACGCACCACCTTGTACGCACCACCTTGTACGGACCACCTTGTACGCACCACCTTGTACGCACCACCTTGTACGCACCACCTTGTACGCACCACCTTGTACGCACCACCTGGTACGCACCACCTTGTACGGACCACGCATCCGGAGTCCACTCACCACACCGGCTTTCCCGTTGCATGAACCAGCAGGCAGCTCGAGCTCGTACCGGTGATGTGGTAGCGCTCGTACCACCTTGCACGGATCACGCATCCCAGAATCCAGCCTCCATGCGCTCTGCGAGCCCTTGCTCACGAACACGAAGCTGCCGACGACAAATGTACGCGGCTGACGCGCGACGCGTCGCGACGTCTCGCACAAGAGACCTCAGTACTGGAGTAGTCGCTTCAATGCCAGTCAACAGCTGTAGAGGCGAGGTGCGGGTTGTGGCTTGCCTCGTTATGTTCAAGGTGAGCTGCACCTTCCACAACGCATCGGACTACTGCGCACCCTTGTTGTTCGCCTCTATCCGCAACATGTTGAGAACAGTCCTGCAACAACGCTCGACCTGCCCGTTTTCACGGTGCATCTCAGGCGTGATAAAATGTATGTTACAGCCTAACTCGGTAACCCAGTCTTGAAAGGATGCTCTTTCGAACATTCTGCCACGGTCACACACAATTGTTGACGGAGTACCGAATAGTGAAATGGTATTAGAAAATACACGTTTTAACTCTGTGGTATCTTTTCTATACAGGGCGTACAACAGACAGTACTTAGTAAAAGCATCTACCACAAGGAGTATGTATCGGTAACCGTTTGACTCCGTTAGGGGACTAAGGATGTCAGTGTGAACCACTGAAAAGGGTACCTCAGGCTTCGTCCAAGATTCTACGGTCTTAGGAGACTTCACTAAAGCTTCAGTTTTACTAGAGCTCGGCCGTACCTGACCGTGACCAATAAGCCTACCTAGGTATTCTAACTCTGTCTGAGAACGTGTATTTTTTTTAGATTTACTGAAAATCCCGTCTCAGTTAGTGTTTTTAATACCTCTCGCAAAGTTTTCAGACCATCACAGACAGAATTCGACATTATTAACACATCGTCGATTAACGGTAGCGGAAATCACTCTTTAATAGTGATAGCATTTAGAGCTCTGTAGTCGACGCACATCCTATCAGACGCATCCTTTTTCTTAACAAGGATGATAGGACTCGCGTAATTAGACTGACTCGCGAATGATTCGCTTACTAATCAAATCATTAATTATCTCGCGAACGCGACGCTTTTCGTCTACGGAGAGTTTATAAGGTCGATAGTGAATTGGGATGTCACTATTAACTTTTATTTCCATACAACCAGTGTGTCTACGCCTGAACGCAGCCCTTCACATTAACGAAGAAACGAACGCACTCAATGTCAACGGCGCTCGCGACAGGCTTCACGCGGACGAACCGGACGAACTTCGTTCACGATATTAGCGCGCACCGCCATACCTTTGTCGCGACACACATTTTCAATAAATTAACTACCAACTATAATCGAGGTCGATCTTATTCTTGTATCGCCAACACAGTGTTTACTCTAGAGGTCGCTGTACCGGTAGTAAACGTATCTGAATACTCGTTTAATAGAGCTAACAAACACTCTTTTTCGTCACCTACTAAGGGTGTCCTTATCTTAGGGGACTCTACAGTCAACACGTTGTTTACGTGCGAATCCCTGACTAACCGTTGAGAGTTATTTGTTCTAATATACGTAACTCCACTATGATTTAAAACATCAGTGCCAATCAAAACCGGTGCCTGAATACAATCCGGGGGAATAACAAACAAATCTACTTCTAAAGATAATTCGGGAAATTCGATAAGAGTGCATACTTACGAAGTGGACTCTATATCATGACATCCAATACCACGCATACGCCGGTAGGTGGGAATTTTATTTAAACTAAAATGCTTTAAGACGGAATCAGAAATCAGCGAAATATCAGAATCTGAATCAATTAGAACGTCAACAGCTACGTTCTGTATAACCGCGGACCACGACCGATCACTGGTCACGCAATCGTTGAGCCACGTCTTAGCGTCACCCCGTTAACACCAACCAATGCGTCCCAGACATTCCCGATCTTCCCACTGACATATCTCGCAAAGTATCTCATAGCTCGGTCACTCCTGACCAAATATGGTACAGGCAAAACAACACAATGAAAATTCGCACAAACTAAAAAATTGCAGAGTTCAGAGTATTAATCATTCTTTGATTCCCAAATCTCAAGATTCACCACTATCACTCGACTTTAATCTCTACTCTGTTTCATCAACCAGACTTCTACTTTGCTTTCCTCAAATTCGTAATTAATACTCTGATCCCTTGGCCTGTGCCATGGCATATGCCTTAACCTCATGAGCGTACTTGATTCAACCAGAGCCATATAATCAAACTCTAATCAATCATAACAAAAAAATATCAACCAGAGCCATGTACCATCGTTATCCACATTACAACAATAACAATAATCTTTTTTTTTTCTAAGAGCCTTAGATACCTGGAAACCCACACACGAGTAAACCACTCTAACGTCACGGCACTCCGGCCGACCAGCAATCGCATTGCTCTCACACATCCAGCGCATGGATCCATGTGTATCACCCCTGTGACTACACACTTTTTACTACGGCCGATAGAGAACTACTACTCGCATGGTTCCCACTACTTAGGCTTGCTCATAGCTCATTACCACTGTGACCACCATCTATTTCGACTGGTACATGACCTACTGGCATCATTCGTAACCTATCGTGAGCGTATTCAAAAATTGCATTGTTACTAGATTGGGCTATACCTAACAATGTAACAGTTTTTTTTGCTGTTGTTTACCAGGGAAGCACTCTGTATCAGAGTCAAAACAAAATGAAAACGACTCACCAAATTCTGTAGACAATAGATCTGTAGTAATGCTTAGATCTTACTTGAATTAGGGAAGAAAGTGTCCCCACAATCCTGTCCGCAGCATCAGCCTCTCGCGATGTCTCAGCGGTCACGGCTCCATCCGCAGCACACGCTTCCTCACCAGCAGCAACAGGTGCCCCGGCAACCACCGAAGCCGTCAGCGGCGGAGCGCCGCCCGGATGCGACGACACGGGAGTAGCGCACGTATAGCGTCTGAAGGCAAACGCTCCCCTAAAGCGCTCGATCGAACCAGCACTCCATCCAAAGGGTCGCGTCGAGGGCTATCCCGACGCCCATACGAACTATCCCGGCTCCTACGTGAACTTTGAGAGTACTCTGATCTATCACGACGACGCCTAGGAGATCTACTACGCGATTGACTATAACGGCCACGACGCCTTTTATAAACATCACGACAGCTATGCGAATCGTTTTCCCGAGAATTACGCCTAGGTGTATTCTCACGCGGCGTGCATCCACGACTCGACATGATTATGACTATAGGCAACGTATATGACCACTACGTGAACAACAAACTAACCACGAAATAAAAGAATTAACACGTGGTTGTTTACTTCAAAAACACGTACGAAATATAATGTAATCGAGTAGAAACACGAGGCGAATCACGTTAAAATGCACAGAAACTAATCACGGACAAAATCAACAACACGTGGTGAAAAATTTTAAACAGTCCCAAAACACTATTTTGATCACGCCTATTTCTACACACGATTCAAAAGCTTTTCGCACGACACAGAAAAAAGATAGGCAATGGAGCCTATCCCACTTCTGATGTTAGCGGTTAACACTACTTTTATTTAAAAAAAAACTAACAAAATGACGAAACACTAAACTTTAATCAATTTTAAGCAAATACAATTTTAAACTTAAAAATATACTTCCTGATTTTAAAAAAACGACTTTACACAATATTACAGAGAGATGTTATCACGACGGCTGCTTGAGACGGAGTGAGGGGCGAGTATTGGCCGCACCCCCTTTTATACACAGCGCCGCACGGTAGTTTGAAAAATAACGTTTTCACGCTAATAATATATAAATTTTAAAAGCTTGAGGCACTGATGTACGGTATCCGTTATACAGGTGTAGGTACCTACTACACAATAACAGTGCCTCAAGCGTTTATTTATAATGTCACTTAAATTTATTATTTTCTTTTAAGTTCGCGTTATTCTTTCTTTTTTAGGTTACATTTATATTTAAATAAAAGCTTGTTTTTTAAAACTTTTTTATTTAATTTTATTGTTAGTAGTGTTGTCTTTGTAAATACATACTTCTGTATTATAAGGAATAACTATTTAATTACACTATACTTTAAATTTCATATTTGAGATTGTAAGTTTCCTTATTGTTATAATGCTTGGTTTAAACTCTATAATTTTTATTTATTTTTTGAGACTATTAATTTGACTGACATGATTATTTTATAATTAAAATTTTTGTTTCAATGTTTGCATGCCTAATATAAACTAGATTGTACAGGGATCACAGCTTTGTAAACACCTTTATTTTATGTACTTACCACTTTTTTAGAAAATTTTGATTATGATTATGACAGTCGCAAGCATACTATACTAAGTATAATTAATACTTAAGTAGTATGCTTGCGACTGTACAGAAATGACAAACTCATTTTGATGTTTTATACAAATGCATATTTCTCGTAACTGTTTTAAGATTTTTGCCAAGAATATGTAGAGCTTTAAGGCTCGTACACACTGGCGCGACGCGACACAAAGGCACCGCAAGTCGCGCGACGAGCGGTGCGTTTGTGTCGCGCGCGATTCGCGTCGCGCGACGCGCCTTTGTGTAGGAGCCGTTAAGTTGAAGATTTTGAAATTCAAATGCATTCGTTGACTGTAAGTTTGTATGCAGGATGGCGTCTATCCTTTATTTTGGGCTTGAAGCATATTTATGAGAATTCCAGAACAAAGTACCTACATAAGTTGCGCTAGAAGAAGATTATTTAGAAATATCACCCCAATAAATTGCAGACTAAAAATGTTATTTAAGACGACAATAACGGGTGCGTTTCATATCATATAAAGTTACTTATTTGGTAGATATATTTTAATTTCTATAACGTTCACAAGATGTAATAAACGTGAGATATACCAACTGTTGATATAATTTCTTTACATATAACATGTGTATACTCTAAAACTTATTTCGTATAAAGTTATACGTTTATTTAATCGAACATCATTAGGTCTACTTTTAATTATAATATATTGATACCATCATTATGGTTAACACCTCGATTCAGAGCAATCTGACTCTGATAGGTTAGGTTAGAAGGCTGAGGCGGGAGCTCTGCCTTCCGCCTTAGCTTTCGTGGATTAAAATATTGTCTTAAAAAGTCAATATTATATGTTGTGCTGCAACAGTTAGTGACAGAAACGAATCGCTGCAAAACGGACTCCGCGTAGTCTTAACTGCCCTACCTGCTTAATTTAAGCCTGCGTAGGCGCGAAGGGGCGACGCGGCCCGCGAACTGAGGAGCAGGTGGGTGTGACCCTCGCCGCCGCATGGCCGGCCAGCAACCCGAAGCTGCGGTGGTGAGCGTTAAACTATCTGCGACGATAAGCTCGCGAGGGACCGCCGCGCCGGAGCCTCGCAACGCTGGAGCCTTGACAGAAACCATGCCTGCTGCATGTTGCATGCTCGCTTGCATGCTGCATGCTTGCTGCATGCTTACTTGCATGCTTGTTTGCATGCTGCATGATTGCTGCGTAAGGGTAGACCCGTTTCAGCGGGATTGTCCGAAAGGGTTACCGATGGCCCGGAACATAAAGGGCTAAGGAAGGAACACGGGTGGGTTTTAGTCAGTAAGAGTCTGACACTCCCTTCCGTTCCACCCAGAGCGGGAGGGGTGATTTGATGATTCCCAATCCTGAAAAAAAAAAGCGTAGACCCGTTTTTATCATATTAAGGTTCCTTCCGCCCCAGAAGGTGGTAGCCGTAAGGCTGATCCGGGGCTACCGCACGATCTCGGGCGAGGCAGCAAGCCTCCTTGCCGGACTGCCGCCATGGGATCTGGAGGCGATAGTCCTCGCGTGCCTGTATGAGTGGCGCGCGGAGGCACTACGCTGGGGCGAAACTCTGCTTCCGCGGCAAATCGCGGCGGAGCGGACGGACCTCCGGCGCGATCTCATGGCGACATGGAAAGAGCGACTGTCGCAACCCAGCGCAGGGTACGCCACGATAGCGGCGATAAGACCTCTCTTTAAGGAGTGGCTAGAGAGGCGTCACGGCGCCCTCACCTACCGCCTGACGCAGGTCCTCACCGGACACGGAAGTTTCGGGAGGTTCCTGCACATCATCAGGCGGGAGGAAACGCCCGGGTGTCACCATTGCCAGGATCGCCCAGAGGACACGGTGGAGCATACGGTGGAGGTCTGCCCCGCTTGGGCGGAGCACCGATGTGTCCTCGTAGAGGCGATCGGCAGCGGCGGCTACCTCTCGCGTCCGGCCCTGGTTCAAGCCACGGTCCGGGGCGAGAGGGAGTGGGGGGCAGTCGCCTCCTTCTGCGAAGCAGTCATGCTAGCGAAGGAGGCGGCGGGACGGCTGAGGGAGAGAGCCTCCCGTCCCAGCCGCCGCGGGAGACGCTCCGGGCGTCGTCGGGAGACGCGCAACGATTCCCGGCCACCGTAGGCGCGGGCCTGCGGGCGGAGAGTAATGGGTAGCTCACCGTCCGATCAGGACCAGGCCCGTGCCGGACGGCGCGTACGTGTTCCACGCCCGCCTCAAAGAGATGTCAGCATCATCCGAAGGGGCCCGTGATGGCCGAAGCCTGCCGGGTCAGCGGGATTGTCCTAAAGGGTTACCGCTGGCCCGGAACATAAAGGGCTAAGAAAGGAACACGGGTGGGTTTTAGAGAAGGAAAAATTTTTTCTTCGAAAGCTCTAATATTACATAAAAAAACCATAATTTTACACAATAGCTCTAGTATTCAGCAGCAATTAACAGGAATCAAAATGAAATAAATATGGTTTTTGTTGAAACTACCACCAAATTTGTAACAAAACGTAGAAATTTTGTAAATAAAAAACAAAAAAAATATATATTCGGAACCCTTGGGTAAAAATGGTTAAAATTGTAATATGTTATTGTAAATTATCTAGTATATAGAATCTTTAATTTTGAGTATTATTCACATAATACATGCTCATGCGCCTGACGCATCTCCATCAATAACTTAACTTTCTTTAGCCATACATTTATAATGTTAAGTCTCGACATTTTCCAACATTAAAATGCCTGTCGACATTTCTCTGCCAACCCTGTCCATGAATCAGACTCGTTGTACTTGTCACGTTTTCAATTAGTATGTTCAGAGATGCTTGGCTTATGGCCCTTGAGCGTCCCTGCCACTTGAGTACCCATTCATCCATTCGACTGTGGAGATAATTCTGACTATTCGCACCCTGAATGACGGGAGCAACGAATATATATTTTTTTATGTTCTTAACATTTCTGTTAATGTTTTTCCTTTCACCAGTATTTCTCGTGTATTTTTCTGAGGGGACGATATTATTTATTTATGTTCTTGAGCCTCTCAGCTTTTGCGTTAGTTAAGATACGATAGCGAATTTTAACACAGCACTCGATTTCCTTAACCTCGCCTCTCTCTAATAATATTCCAAGAAAACGTGCTTCTGGGAGAGTAACAGGATCTTAAAACATTATCTCGAAATTTCCTTATTTAAGAGATTCTCCAGTTTATGGCTAAAGCTACCTGGTTTGAAGAGGTATCATGCTGGCATCTCTATTTCGTATCGTTAGTTGAAGCGACGACTTAAAACACTCCAAAATACGGAACTATTTATACTCTCTGATGTACCAATTCGTCATGTACCTCATTCAGTGTAAAGGTAAATGGTCTATAAGCAATAGCTGCATTCGAGTATATTAAAAATCCGATAGGAATCGGTTGAGTGGATCCCGCGTTATAAGCGAAACGGGGCGAACGTTGAATTTTATGAAACACTACCAATGCCCGCGACCGTGATTAAATCCCCTCCGTACTGTGCTATTTAGGTTGAAGTTGAACGAACTTTAATAACTAGGCTACGTAGAAATATGAGAAAAAAGTCTCTTTCGCCATGTAATTTAATATATTACGCGGATCAGTTTTACAAAAATTTTAAAATTCTTAGGGTTGATTTGTCAATCGACAGATATTTATTATTCGTGGAATAAAATTGTCGTTTGACAGTTTTTGTATGGAAGAACTGTCAAAAATTCAAAATTATTCCTTCGATAAAGTTATCTGGCGTTGGAAAAATCAGCTCTCAGTAATGTTATTTACATTACTACGAATAATAAAAAAATTCAATTTTTCAGTTTTTTAATCGATGTACAAGCACAAAATTTTCCAAAAAACCTGAAATTTCCATAAATACTCATTTGGGTTTTTGTTAAAACTGTTAAAACAAAATGACTTAATAATATAAATAAAGCCCTCTCAGTAAAACAAATTGGGTTAACAAAGAGACCATTCATAACGGTACAAATTACTGGTTAACTAACCGCTGAGGACATTGCACAATTAAGTTACCTTTTAATTATGCGTCCTTTCCTACATTACACCTCTATAGTACCCAAGTTATTCATTTGCATACCGGTATGCCATCAGTTGGGGGTCAACGCGACGACGTGTACAATTAGTACGGTTGGTTGGTGTATGTAGGATCAAGCGGCCCAAAGGCCCGATCTCCCAATCCGGGACATGCGCGTTTATTAACTGAGTCTTGTTACTAATTAGGGTCTAGGAGGCCTTTCAATGTGTGCGTACAACTTGTATACGCGTCGATTTTGCTTGTGTGCGCGCAGTTTTTCAATGGGTACTAAGTACTAATGCAAAATGAGTAGTGAACGTGGACGAGGCTATGTTTAATAGAGCGAAGTTTAATACTCCAAGGCTCCATTTAAGGTCAGAAGTCACTCTCGTAAAGAAGAAATAAAACGAAAATAGACCGTTCTTATTGTTCTGCAATGAAGAACTATTCTTTATTATTCCACATGATGACGCGGCCATTCCATTCCTCAATACAAAGAGTACTTCGCTTCCTGTCTTTAGTAGTTTTGAAGTGCATTCTGTGCACCGTCACTTTACTATTGTGGAGATACATCTTTTGTGGGCCCTTTCTTGCCTTTATGACTGCTCTAGATATTGGGTTTGATTTTTAAAAGGAATTAACTTTTCTTATAACTTTTTTGTTAGTATTTGTGTGTTTATATGTTGGTTACTTCTTCACGCTCAAACGGCTGGACTAATTTTGATAAAATTTTGTATGGAGGTAATGGTGAAATAAATACGAAGACTTTAATACTGTAAGAGGTACGTATATTTTTAATATATTCAAACGGGCTATAAGATCGGAAATAGCGGTACGTAACGGCGGATGTTGGACATTCGAGAGGCGCTTCAAGTGCCCGTCCGAACTCTGGACGAGATGCTACTATATTACAAAGCTTTTAAAATTAATTACCATTTAGATATGGGCACTTGAAACAGATACGCACTCGTGATTAATTAGAGAAGATTTGGTTTATGTGTATTGAATGTAGATAGTGTGTGACTAAGACATTATTCAAGACTAGCTTCTCCCCACGACTTCGTCCGCGCGAAATTTCGGTCCCGCCCTACCGCATTGCATCCCATCGCCCGCCCGCGCTGTTACTTCGTTTTCACTTACCGCTCTTTCCGACTTTTTCATTTTGCTTGGCTTCCAAGGGTCGTAGCGTGATGATAAATAGCCTATAACCTCCCACAAGAATTGGGCAATCAAATACAAAAAGATTTTTCCAAATCCGACTGGTAGTTCCAGAGATCAGCGCGTTCAAAACAAACAAACAAACTTTTCAGTTTTAAGGCTCCTACAAACAGACGCGACACGCGATAAAATTGCGCGCGACACAAAGCTACCGAGCTTTGTGTCGCGCGCAATTTTATCGCGTGTCGCACCTGTTTGTAGGAGCCTTTATTATTAGTATGGATGTGATAGAATTAAGCTCCATTTACACGGTGCAAGTTTATTGCCTAAGACGTACCATAAAATTGAAGCAATCATTGAATGACACCGTCTAAACAACAGGTATTGTGATATACTTGGCAGCGCAAATACGAGTAAAAGCTCTTACAAACAGGCGCGACACGCGACGCGAATCGCGCGCGACACAAAGGCACCGCTCGTTGCGCGACTTGCGGTGCCTTTGTGTCGCGTGTCACGTCGCGCCTGTGTGAACGAGCCTTAATACTTGTACAAGGACGTGTAACTCTGTGTTTAGACGAGGTAAAACTTGCATGCAATAATTGCCTTGCGCCTTGGTGTAAACAGAATTCGCGTGCAATTATTGAATGGCAAAACTTGCATTTAATTATTGTTACATGCGCCATCTTATACGAGTAGAAATTGCTCGTGTGTAAACACTTACATGCAATTCATGAATTGCATTAATTGATTGGGCCTTATGGCATGCGATTATTGCTCTTGATCGTTCCAGAAACTTGCAACCCACATACTCATGTGTAAAAAAAACCGGCCAAGTGCGAGTCGGTCTCGCACGCGAAGGGTTCTGTACCACAAGGCATAAAACGCCGAAAAAAACGTTTCTTTTATACCCCTTTAAATTTTAACTTTGTTTTATTTTTAATTATTTGTTGTTATAGCGGCAACAGAAATACATCATCTGTGAAAATTTCAACTGTCTAGCTATCACAGTTCATGAGATACAGCCTGGTGACAGACAGACAGACGGACAGTGGAGTCTTAGTAATAGGGTCCCGTTTTTGCCCTTTGAGTACGGCACCCTAAAAATGGTGTTTCCATAAAATCATTAAAACTTATTTATTTCGTAACCCTGTCTCGTGTTAAGTTCAGGCACTGTTTTTTTTTCAGTTTCAGAATATTCCTCCATTATTTGTATGGCTTAACCTAGCTGTAGGTATATAGTGGAATGATATTCGAAGTTTCCAGATACCTATATTTAACGGTGACTTTCATGTAGAACGGTTCTACTTCTCTTTTTTTTCTTCTCTTCTAATCAATCTTGCTTTGCTTTGCTTGAACCGCTCCTAAGCGATGCCCAAAAGCAAGATTGATTTTGAAATCGATTTGTACTGAGAAAACTCATCATTTTGCAAGCAACGGTGCAAGTCTCGCTATCAAGTAAGACAACTATTGCAGGGTTTTAACCACAAAAAATTGCAAGTAGGTACTTATATGAAACTTACAAGCAATGTCCATTAACAAGTTTGCTTGTTAGTACTTTACCTTGACGTAAATAGTCAGTAACGATCTAGTATGCACGTCTATAACTTTATACACGTGCCTTTGTCCGGAGTGGCGGATTGTGAAAATTATTGAGACGAGGGTCGACATGTGTCCATCCATCCGCGGTTATAGTCACTGATAACACACTACCGATACACTGTTGCTTTTCAACACATTTATCTGGATTTTTGTCTCTCTTTTGAAGACAATGTTCTAGGTGGAAATGAGCTTTTAAGCTGTTGCTTGGTTGAACCCGAATAAAATGTCTAACAGATTCTACAATTTGCAGCGTTCCAAATCCCCTAAATAACTTGGCTTTAAATCTGATTTATATTTCCAAACATTCATTTAAGGATCCAGTTTGTGAAGAAAATGAAGCTATTTTGTATCTCCGGTAGGTATGTTAAAATATTATAATGACTTTGTCTAGCATAAGCTGTTTTGCCTTGCCTAACCGTTGATATGTCAGCCAGTATTTCAAACAGTTGACTGTTTTCTGGACTGTCAGAATATTTTAGCAATAAATCAGTCTTTTACTGGTTGATTTTACTTGGTCTTTTAATGGAGAAAATCAAACGTCACGTAGACGTTAGGGCATACTAATGTTGGCGTGATAGAATTCAAAGAAGGCGGGACCTTCTTTGAATTCGATCACGCCAACAGTTAGTTACGTACTTATGCGAAATTTTTGGTTTCCAAGAAAGTCTGAACTGTACTGAAATCAATTATATTTTGTGTGTGCAATTTGACTTGGAGAGATTGATAATGTCCGATTCCGTACAAGTTCGTGTTAACTTGTAAGACGATGAAAGTACCGTTAATAGGAGAGATGAGTACAATAGGTATTAAGTAAAACAGCAACGAATATGCATTCAGTTTAAAAATCACATATAAAGGCTCCTACAAACAGGCGCGACACGCGATATAATCGCGCGCGACACAAAGGCACCGCTCGTTGCGCGACTTGCGGTGCCTTCGTGTCGCGCGCGATTTTATCGCGTGTCGCGCCTGTTTGTAGGAGCCTTAGGCCCTATGCACACCACGTTTTTTAAACGCGCCGTCGATGCGCGTTTGTAGCGATACAGACGCGATACGCACACGAGTCAGACGCAGCCTGTAGACCTTCTGTAGGATAAAAGCGCGCCGTCGACGCACGTTTCTAAAACGCGCGTCAACGGCGCGTTTAAAAAACGTGGTGTGCACAGGCCCTTAAAGTAATTATGAAAACTGTCTGTGTATCGTAAAGATATATAATTCTTTCTTGTATAAGAAACTCATTTGACAGTACCTGAAACCCTTCTAAGCATTGTAACAATAACCGTGTTCTCCTTCACTAACAGACATTTCTCTATTTCAGGTAAGCAGCGCAGTCGTTAGTGCGACGTTTCGTTTCTTAGAAGCGGAATCATTATCCAGAGTAAGTTTTCTCCTACAAACAAACCTATTGATGTCAAAGCTGCTCTACAAATCCCTCGTTACTTGAACGAAATACATCCTCCGATATTTTTTCCCCCGACGAGTAAATCTGTTCAATTACATTGCATTACTCTCAAAATTACTTCGTCGAAAAAGCTTACGTTTTGCGGGAACTCGTTATTTTTATTCTATATACTCGAGGATTTTCAGAATGTGAGCCAATCAATATCCTTCTAATTATGTTTAGCTTTAACGTAAACGTGCGCAGTGTTTTCCAAGCTTTGCTCCTAATGGGTACAATCATTAAAGGTCTGTTGGCACTCCGAGTGAATCCGTGTAAATCCTTGTGTAGTGATCACTTTAAGACGAAAAAGTGCGTCGTGAAATAGCGTTGAATTATCTGATGGCAAAAAGCGTGGACGACGCTTAGTTTCAAGCTATGAAGTTAGCGATTTACGTAGCGGTACAGAAGAAATCTATACTTAATATTATAAAGCTGAAGAGTTTGTTTGTTTGTTTGGTTGAACGCGCTAATCTCTGGAACTACCAGTCGAATTTGAAAAATTCTTTTTGCATTTTATAGCCCAATTCTTGAGGAACGCTATAAGCTATTTAACATCACGCTATGACCTTTTGGAGCCGAGCAAAATGAAAAAAAGTCAGAAAAACGCTAAGCAAAAACGAAGTAATAGCGCGGGCAGGCGATGCGATGCGACGGGGTGGGTCGGAGTAACAAGAAAATTCACGCGGACGAAGTCGCGGGCAGAAGCTAGTGTTTAATATTCTTGACAATTTTACATTGTTTGCGGCGTGTATGTTATTTTAATTTGGAAGCAAATGCTGTAGAATGAAAAATAAATATAAATCGTTCCATCATAGACCTCATTCATCGCTTTCCATCGACGTGATCGAGGTCAAGAGCAGGCCCATTTAGCAATAATAAAAAAAACGAAATATTTACAACTTTATTCTTTACTAGCTGCGCCCCGCGTAAAGGCTCCTTCAAACAGGCGCGACACGACACGCGACACAAAGGCACCGCAAGTCGCGCAACGAGCGGTGCCTTTGTGTCGCGCGCGATTATATCACGTGCCTTGGGAATATCGGGATAAAAAGTAGCCTATATGTTAATCCAGGGTGTCGGCTACCTCATACAAAATTTTATCAAAATTGGTCCAGCCGTTTGAGCGTGAAGAAGTAACAAACATATAAACATACACACACTCGCAAACTTTCGCCTTTATAATATTAGTGTGATACAACTCGACGTGCATGAGCTTTATATTTTTATTTTTTTTTAACTAAAAAAGTTTAAATCACTATATTGCTGTGTTACTTTCTGATCAGCGTAAGAGGCCGAACAGATCGATCGATCAGGTTAAGCTAGGCTTGCCGCGGTTGGTCCAGGGATGAATGCCCGAAGAGCGGGAGGCCGTCCGGCGGGAGGCGAAGGACGCCATAGTCGTCCACTGGACGCAGGACCTCGCCGCTGCAGCCTTTGGCCGCCGAACCCTAGACGCGATTGGGCCGGTCCTGCGAGACTGGCTCGAGCGGTCGCACGGGTTCCTCTCCTTCCGTCTGGTGCAGGTGCTGGCCGGGCACGGTTGCTTTGGATCGTACCTGCACCGTATCGGGCGGGAGGAGACGCCGTCGTGTCACGGCTGTGGCGCGGCGGAGGACACGGCGCAGCACACTCTTGAGGTGTGCCCGTCGTGGTCCGAGCCGCGCCGCAGTCTCACCGCGGCGATCGGAACGGACCTCTCGCTCTCCGGCTTGGTCAACGCCATGCTGAGGGACGAGGGGTCCTGGGCGGCAGTCGCCTCCTTCTGCGAACACGTCATGTCCCAGAAGGAGGCGGCGGAGCGCGCGCGGGAGGAAGACCCTCTCGCGGCGCCGATCCGAAGGCGGAGGAGGGGTGGAAGACGACGTCAGTATGACAGTCACCTCCGACTCCTCCCAGGTGGAAGCCAGCAGGCGACGGGTGCGGGGGCACCCTCGCCTGTATTGCACAGGCTTCCACCAGTGCCGGACGGGAATGGCCAGGTGTTCCCGGCCATTCCCGTATCCCCCCGGCCGGGGGGACATGCGGGGCCCGCCAGTTAGGCGGGCATGCGCCGGGGGGGTTGTAGACGCAAAGGCTGAGCCGGATTCCCATGACCGGAGGGGTCATGGGAATCAAGGCGACGAGGGAACACCGATGAGTTTTAGTGGGTATACTGCCACCTTGGCAGGGAGTTCCCACATACTCCGTGTCGTCCCCAACGAGCGGAGATGCGTAAAGTCATTTCTCAAAAAAAAAAGGGATGAATGAAGATGGTGAAGAAAAACCTTAGGTATATATTCAACTATATTTTCACGTCTGTTGGATATGAAAATGTATTTTTATAAGCCTAGGTACGCACGGGCGTGAGGGGCCCGTGGCTAAATAATAACAGCCGCACAGGTCGATCGATCAGGTTAAGCTATGCTTGCCGCGGTTGCTCTGTGGATGGGTGACCATCTTTACATACCAAGACCCCTCCGTGCCTCGGAAAGCAAGTTAAGCCGTTGGTCCCGGCTGTCACTCGTGGATCTTTGTCAGTCGTTACGGATCCTCGAGAGAAGCCCGAAAATTTGGCAACCAGTCTTACCAAGGGGTATCGTATTACCTAGTAACTGGGTTG
This sequence comes from Luperina nickerlii, assembly GCA_963855955.1. NCBI lineage: Eukaryota > Metazoa > Arthropoda > Insecta > Lepidoptera > Noctuidae > Luperina > Luperina nickerlii. Next base: position 5,764,605 of record OY979677.1, on the reverse strand, counting down.
TGGAGGTCAGATAGCAAGTCGCTTTATATAAAATACTGGTATTCAGCTGCATCCGGTTAGACTGAAAGCCGACCACAATAGTTGGGAAAAGGCTAGACAGGTGATGACTTTCTGATCAGCGCAAATGCCTGTAAACGCATAACGTACAATGATAAAACTAGTCATCAATTTAACGAAAGTGTTGCACTCAAATCACTCCTCAATTTACACACCCCGCTGTTAGCAAATTGGATTAGAGGCATCGGAAGCAATTTCACACATAACATCCATTACTCGGGTAACAAACGCTGACTGCGTGGCCTCCTTTACATAAACCGCTGTGTACGGAGACAAAGCGGCATTCGCTTTGGGCGTCCCATTACAGTAATGCGGAGCTAAAACTTGACTGATTACTGGTCTGCCTGGATGAATTTTTCCACTGTCACACCACTGCGGCGGTTTAGATGGACATTAGCAGTATTATAGGGATTTTCTCGCCTGTCTAATCGAAATTCTTGGTTAAACGAGCGCGACGCAGCTGTTATCTTGTTCATCCATCATTACGCAAGGTTTCCTAGATAATTAAGGAAACTCACAATTTGTTGGGTTTTCGGTAGGTGGGTACTTATGTTATTGCTTTTCTTGAAAGTAAATTCGAATTTAAGTGATGAGGGTAAATAATTTAAATAATATCTAAAAGCTTGTTGACATTCCAATTTAGGTTAGTACTTACCTAATTCAGTATTTCCATCGAATTTATTTTAAATATGAAAATGTTTTCATAAGACTTCCATGAATAACTTTCTTGGAAGTCTTCGAGCGCCTCATCAGCAGCACTATCCCTTAAAATCTCCATATTCAAATGTGAACATCAAGTTAATTTACTGTAGGATCTTAAATTACCTTTGAAATTAGATATATTTCGCTGTCGCTGCGGATGTAATTTGCATTTATTATTAGCCTTGTTGAATATTCATTATTAATGTTATAGTACGCATTATTCCTGGTATTCGGGCCCTGCACGCGAAAAATGCTTTATTGCCATCGTTAACTCGATACTATCTGCATTTAATGCTAATGCATTTACTTATTTATGTACATAACTATACCATTTGTTATATTCTTCATATTGAATACTAGCTGCGCTTGCGGCTTCGTCAGAATACAACAACTTTCCGAGTTTCAAGTTAACTGAATTTCATTAGAATCGGCGGTCACGATAGCCCAAACTGACATAAGAAATTACTGGTGATTTACCTAAACAAATATTTCTCTTAGGACCGTCTGGAGTCTAGGTCTTGATGTACTCAGTTCACTTTGACAAAGACACAATGATAGAGCTTCTGATCCCTTTAGTTAACATTGTAATTTAGTTATCTTGGTACCTTAGAGCTCCATTTTCTTGTCCTAATTACTAGAGGAAGCCAAGGATTTTAATAGGGACCGACGTCTTACCGTACCTTTTGAGACATGACAAGAGGATTTGTCAGCTTAACTGAACAGTGTTCCTTTAATTTGTGGCTGTTTGTTTTACTCACACACATGCATGAACCCTGAAAGGTTCAGTGCCGAACAAGGGCTTCTTAATATATAGTTACGATTAACGGCTTGTAAGGGATTATTTATTGCCATAAGTACTTAAACTCCTCGCATGAAAAATTTAAAAGAGTGCCATTATAAAGTCTGACATTATAAACTAAATTAATGAATGAATTTCACGGGTAGGTATAGTACGGTCAGCAGCAAAAGTCGATTAATACTTCAGTTTCTTTAATCTCAGTTATTGAGCAAAATATTTGTTTAAAATTGCAGCAGAATTACAATGCAATTTTGAACAAATATTTTGCTCAAAACCTGAGATTAAAAAAAACTAAAGTGTTAATATTTTGCTCAATAACTGAGATCAAAAAAACTGAAGTGTTAATCGACTTTTGTTGCTGACTGTACCAGTTGATTATTTTGTAAAAATCTTATCGTGAAAACTTGTCGAAGTAAGGTGTCAACAGTGTCCTCCCTAGCATCATGAGGAGTGACAGCTCACTTTACCTACCTTTTCGCGGTCAGATTTTTACAGAACAGGCCGATAGTAGTGCAAACCCATTTGAGAGAGACACTCAGGAAACTTCACTAGCTTCTGCCCGCGACTTCGTCCGCGTGAAACGTCTTGTTCCGCTGTCCCACCCCGTCGCATCGCATCGCCTGTCCGCGCTATCACTTCGTTTTCTTTTTGCTCGGCTCTGCAACAACTAGTCTTTAGCTTTAATATTAGTATAGATTAATTAATTTACTGAAAAATAAGCGCTGGATGCAATGCTACGTATAATGTATCATAGTTAAAAGTTTAAAAGCAAACATTAGGAACATTGTAAAAAAAAACATTTTACACTGAAATCGAGCTGCCTATGTAGTAAACACACGAACACAAATTGCTGGCACATCACAAATAAAAACTATCCTATATTTACCTCCAATTAAAACTCGCGCCAGAATTATTGCCAACTATTGTTTTCAATGCTATTATCGTTGGCATATCCTGTCGTCGTGTCTGCAGCAGGCACGTCATCAGGGGGCAATTATAATTAAAATAGCTTGTTCAACACAGTGACAACACAGTGCAACGACAACACAGTGCTGCGATCGAGGTCGTGTCTCATTGTTTATTGTAATGTGCTGTGTCATTATAACCGACGTCGATACTTCGACAGAGGCTCACGACTTGCCGTATTGTCAGACTACTTTAGGTACTTCCTATTCAAGCTGGAATATAATAGCTAGACGCAGCGATGCTGGTAATAGCTTGATAATAATCTGCTCAAAGAACATCTTGTAGTTTGTTCGACAATACTAGTGAATTCTAAACTAAACTTCTGAGTAATATTAATTGAATATATTGCATATATTGCTATACAACGTGTTTTTTTACCCAAGAGTTATGGGGTATCAAAAAAAAAACACCTTTATAGGTTAATTACTGAAGTTTGATTACGTCAGCGTATACTACCAGATTTCCCATTTACTGAAAAGCTCCGTTCCCCACAAGAATCAAGCCAAACAAACTTTATCAACGACATACAATACAAACGTGTTTGTTAGAATAACAACGATATTGCATAAATCAAACACAGTTTTCCATAAACCATTCACTGTTGCCGAGCAAAACTTAAGTCAATCTGTAGGTTCCTGCGATGCAATTGCGTGCCCATACATATTCAAGTGTTCATACATCACGAGTGGTAGCCGCGGGATTGTGCGCTCGTAATAATATGCAACTCGTGAGACGTTCTTGTATTCCCGTTTATTCAGATACCCCCCAGTTATCAGGACTGCTTTGTCTCCTTCTTTGAAGCTTGGATGCAGCTGATTTACTTTTAGGTCTTCGTCTGCTGTGCTGTATTTAAAAAATGTATTATTTCCTTTTTTTCCAAAAGGAAATCTTTAGGTAAGTACTCTCTAGTAATAATAAAGCTGAAGAGAATGTTTGCTTTTTGTTTGTTTGAACGCGCTAACCTTTGGAACTACAAGACGGATTAAAAAAAAAACGCTTTTACTTTTTGCATTTGATAGCCGAATTCTTGAGGACGGCTATAGGCTATTTAGCATCACACTAGAGCCCTAAGACCCGAGCATAAAGAAAGAAACTAAGCGAAAACGAAATAAAAACCCGGGCAGGCGATGCGATGCGACGGCGTGGGTTCGGGTAGGTAATACGACGTAGAAGCTAGTACAGACGCCAGCATATCAAGCTACTACAATCTGTCAAATTTCTTTAATAGATTTTCAACTTTATCGCTAAAGCAAAAGGTTCAATGTTGATTGGGAAAATTTTACGGTTTCGGGTAGCTTGATGTGCTGGCGTCTGTACATTATAAATATTACTATCTAGCTATCTCCTGTTTTGTGCTACTGCAGAACAAAGGACTCTACCCTCGTTTCCACGTAATCCTGCAGACTCCTCAGACATTTTTTCTAGCCAGATTTTTTTTTCTCCCCAGACTTTTCGGTAGGAGTCAATTTAAGATTTCTGCCATCTTTGCCTTGTTCCACGAATTACGAGTAATTAAAAACGGTGAAGGAAAACATCTTGACGAAACCAGCAGGACCTAGAACCAAAAATTCTAAGATATGTGACATCTACTAACCCGCACTAGCCTCGCGTGGTACATTACAGCCCACCTCTGGAAGGGAGGAGGCCTGCGTTCCAACAGCTTGAACATTATAGGCTGCAAATGTTACAAATAATGAAAATAGATTTTGTCGGTATAATTATGGCCATCTCAAATTCTACTCAATCCAAATTTGGATTTTAAACAATGTCCATAGCTACCACTGTACTCTTTCCCGCTTACTAATAAACGTATTATATCAGACGAATAGTTACACACCGATTTCTCTCTTTCAGTCATCAGTAATTTGGCTTTCGAAAGAAGAAGACAAAGCGTTTTGTAACTATACAGATGCTATATGCAACGTTTATTAGTAAGGGGGATACATATATTCTTAAAGAAATACGAAAACTATTTTCAGTACACAGTGTAATGAAAATGTGCGCATGCAAACTCAACAGAAATTCAATTTCATGTGTCCCAAATAGACATTTTATTAGAAATTCTCCTTTGTTTCTTTCATATTATTTGTACATAAATTCAATTCAACTCATATCATATGAGCTACATTATAAGAACGAAGAGATTTCAGAGTCCATTATTATCCTTTGAAACGCCAGACATTTTCTTTTATTTGTAGCCCGGCTTACTCATTAGTTATAGGTCACCCACCTTTTTACAAAGAGGGAACGCAAACGTCTGAACGAGCCTCGGAGCTAGTGTTAGATAAATGAAGTGTCCTGTTCCTTTGACTAAAGCGTCTGTCGGCCTCATCGAATCATAGAATTATTAATGTCACTCGGTTTTTGCTGATTGCCAGTGATATCGTTCTTACAGGAATAGACCTTTCTTGCTTTCGTGGCCCGTTACTAAAAATCTTGTTGAGTTAGTGTAATAATTTGGCAAGTGGAAAGGCAGCCAAAGATTTTTTCGGTAATTTAATGTTGTGAGGTCGAAAATATTAATACTCGGCTGTTTTATAGTGAAATTTCTTGTTTCCCCTCCCACCCCGTCGCATCACATCGCCCGTCCGCGCTGTTACTTCGTTCTCGCTTAGCATTCTATGACTTTTTCTTTTTCCTCGGCTCTTAAGTGTTTGGCCAGCCTGGGGCGCGGGCGCGGAGAGGCCGCTTGCGCGGGGAGGGCGCGGACGCGGGGAGGGCGCGTGTGCAGGAACGCGCACGGGCTACCTGTCCGCACTGGAGCGTGGCTGCGTTCTGCGTGTTGTCGTGTTCAGTGTTTGTCAAAATATAATATGGATGAAGAAGACTTATTTTTACTAGAAAAAAGCTCGAACTAGTTTGAGAACCCCGGTCCCCACTCGGGCCGCACGCGCCCGCGCCGCGCACCCTCTGCGGCCACTTGTATGAACGAGCTATGGCGTGAGTTGCCCGCGCGCTCCCCTCGCGCTCCCCGCGCCGAGCAGCCCGCGCCGCTCACCGCGCCCGCGCTGACAGTCTGGCCAAGCACTACGGGTCCTAGTGTGATGTTAAAAAGCCTATAATAACCTTCGTCAAGAATTGGGCAATGCAAAAACTCGTAGTTTCAGAGAATAGCTCGCGTTCAAAAAAACAAACTCTTCAGCTTTATTATTAGTATAGATTAGTACAATCACGAGCACTAATATGTCAACATTTGGAAACTTTCAATTGCGATTTTTTCGTGAAATAACGAATGCAACGTTGAAATACGACACTTTACACAAACCTATGGGTTCGAAAATACTTTGTTCGTAATAACATAAAATTTCATTCAAAAGTAAAGGAGAAAATCGTCTTTGAATAAAGCCAAGTGTATACATACTTATGCTCGTGACTGTACCTATGGATATAGATGAATAATAATAATGATGTTCTTACACAGTGCACTCAGCAAGTACGTAGGTATATTTACTATGATTATTTATAGCTCGGTTAGTTAAAGCAACACAGGTGGGTTTTCTCTCAGCCGTTTTGAGAATATTACTCATGTTAAAATGTATTGGCAGCACGAGGCTTTCCTCACAATGTTATCTTTCTCCGTCAGATGACGAAGATATACCTACAGACGTATACAAACACTTTTCGGTGTTTGTATAATAAAATACGCTAAGTTTGTTACTCGCAGTTGCTTTCACTTCATTTTAGATAGTAAGTAAGTACTAAGAATTGGTTTCTTTGTTGTTTTGACCTTTGATTTGATTTTTTTTATGTTTGTTTATTACGCTTTCACGCTAAAACGGCAGAATGGATTTGGATGAAGTTTGTCAACATGGGTAGACCATGGCTCAGATTATAGGGTACCTTTTATCCCGATATTCCCATCGGATCGATACTTACGCGGGTAAAACAGCAGGGTTCATCTAGTTGTTAATAATTTAATTTTTATCACACCTGCTCTGAAAATACATACTAATTATACCAATTAGAGGGAAGAAACGCCTTTATCCCGCCCTTCAAATCCTTTCATCCCAAGGTATGGAAGTTTGTATGAAAATCCTTCCGACCCAAGGGTGGGAAGTATGTATGAAATTCCATTACATACCCGGTTTTTCTTTTTTTTTTAATTTGTCAGCAGTCATACTGCCAAGAGACTAACTGTCTACTAATTAAATTTCAAGTAAATTGTTACTGGCCACATACAGTTTTTTTTTTTTACCAGTTACCAACCTCCTTGGTGCATACAGAAAATTAAAAACGAAATTATTTTTGTATATAAAACGCGGACTTCTTAACAATTCAAAAGTGCCTGTAAATGGTTTAATTGAAAATAAATGGTTTGAGTTTGAGAACAGAAAGGAGGCCTGTGTCTCACCAGTGGGAACATTATAGACTGATTATGTATGATTTTGATACACTTCAACGTGTACCTAAGTATTTTTTGTTACTAAGGCGTCGTGTAAAAAATAGCTGCACTTTTAATAATTGTACTTTTAACTAAATATAAACATTTCTATGCATTTATGTCCATAATTTTCCTCGTAGGTGTAATAAAAAGCACTATACATCCCTCAGGATAAAGTACAGTTCCATACCTCAAATGGTTTGCGCCCCTCGCAAGCTCGTGGCGCAAATGCCATAATCTCGGTATGGAACTGTCACTTTCTTCCCTCTGAAGTAATGTACTATTAACAACACCAAAACAGAAAAAAAAATCTTCCTGTACGTAGCACATGCCGTCATTCCGATACCTAGAATGCATACTAGGAATTAGTCTCTAACTAATAAGAGCAATACATACATACTAGGAATTAGTCTCTTACTAATAAACCTCAAAGATCATTATGGACCCATATAATGTCGGGCGCAGCACATTAGGAGAAAAACAGCAAATAATACAACTTTGAGATTGAAAATTGACTGCGTGTTACTGAATCTAGGTAGGTATTAATGTAAATAAAGAAGTCAGTGTCTTTATGTTATTAATTTTACCCAGTAATTATAAGTAAATAGTGAAGTGATAGTAGATAGTGTGTGTAAGTTTAATAAAATCCAAATATTATATCAAATAAATATTCTGTTTTAATTTTACCACCGCAGAATGACCACAAAATAACTACAATATCTACGTGGTTAGCACTATTACTAACACTGACCTTAACGTAGATATAAATCCATTAAGTTGATTAATTGTACACAATTAATTATGTACCTTCATACATAGCGGTCATGAGAGATAGAATCGAAGAGCACATACGACTAGATTAATGATCATAATGTTCGGAGGTGGCAAGGACAATAGGAATTACATTAATTAACTTTGAAGAGGCGTATGTTTCGTATGAAATACCACTGTAATTGGATCTGGTTTAAAATTCATAGCATTACATCATTAATGGAGGCAACACAACACGTGCCCATTAATTTACTTCAGAACGAAGCAAAGGGTAAAATACTGAAAAATAAAAATCCCAAGCCCGATACAAACAATTTGCACTTACTGTCGTCAGATAAGAGTAATTCTACGAAAAGCAAATCCGTATAAAAATAGGCGAATGAGAGCCGATTTTTTCCAAAATCATCGCACGGCAACGTCAGTCGGTCTCATGGATGTCCGACGCAAAATAAAATACATAGTTGTGAGTTTGTGACACAGCCACTACCATCCAATATCAATCTATGTAATCTGATGTGAAGTGACACGGGGATTTGATGAGCTCCCGAATTAATCCAATACGTACCACTGTCGGTATGATATTCCCTTTATTTCAGTGCCAGTGAACTGACGCGGCTCCAAATTAATGGAATTAGTGAGAGTAGCCTGTTTGACCGTGCGGTAATTAGATGTGAATTAAGGACGGATGGAATTTCCGAATTTCAATGCAAATAGGTTGTATCTAATTCGAAACCGTATTTTCCTGTTCCACAAAGGACTTCCTTTGATCTCTGTATGCTTCCGAATGCAGTACTTCATCCGGCCAATTCTATATGACATCTTCAAACCAATCCCAACATACGCTTATATGTGGGTATTTCATAATATTTCGACTTCTTTTTGTTTATATCAAAAGGGAAAAGAGGGTTTACGATGAAATACAATATAGCAGAATTTATATGGAAATAATTCCATGTATTGGTAGCTTACTTCGCACGTTCATCTCGGAGCTTCTCGTTCACGTTCCGAGGCAATCCGATCCTGTGTCGGTTGGCGTGGACTCTAATCTCGGCCGGTTGTATTGAGGCTGTATTACTATCATGTGCATATTGAACGACGTCGGGTTTCCCCGGGATTTATCGGACCCTCTCGGAGTATACCGATTGGTGTACATGTACCATGCAGGATGTTCTGAGCTTATTGGATAGGGTAACTTACACGAGTGCTTAGTGCTTACATGCTTTCACTTAGAGCAACTGATTGTAAAGATCGTTTTTTTTGATCGATCGTTAATCTGTGAACTATAATATTGCCTAATTTCTAACCGGAATATGAAATATAGAGCAGTCTGCAAGATTTTGTTGTAGATTTTTTTTTGCTTTTCAACTTCACGCATGTATAGATGGAAACCGCACATCCACCGCTGATATCTTCACATGCTAACCTAATGCACATCAGTTTCACTTTATATGGATAATTGAGCAAGCAATATAATTTAGTGTAGCGTGCGGAAATACATCGTCGGGTTTGTGGTACAAACGTCACGACTCGTTTACGCGTCACCCCACGTCCCTAATTCACACACGTTTCAATCGAGTTATGATTATATAACTCGATACGATTCTTCTTTCAAACACAAATCGATGTTGTGTAGATTCATGATCGATTTGGACTAATAAATTTATTAAATTGCCGTAGTTGATATGCCTATGAAATTCAGGAAATGGCTGTGACCGAGGTAGTAGTCAGGTCAGTCAGGTCCAGTTGAAAACCAGCGTCAGGCACCAGTTGTCTGGTATTTTTGCTGAACTGGGCCTTTTTGGCGCAGTCGTGAGGCACACTGTCCTGCTTATTTATTACATCGGACTTTGCACTTTTTATTTTTATCTGATGTACGACTATTATCTATCTGGTGTATTGTGTGTCTCTTAGTCTGTGCTAAATAAATGTATTTTCTTTCTTTCTTCTTTCTTTCTTTCTTCTAGTCAATTTGGTAAATATTTTATCAACAAAAAATCACGCCTTGTTTCCTCGAAAGGTTGGGCAGAGGTGTGCCCATAGTATATCCTCATTTCGCCAGATTTGTTTAAGTCCCATATAATAGAGGGCAAAGCCAATTGCCATCAACCGAGCACAAATCTAGTCTCCTGACTGATACTGAGAAATTATTCCAGATAGAAAAACCCAATAACCCGAACTGGGAATCGAACCTAGGACCTCATGCTTAGCAGTAGCGCTTGCGATCACAAGATGACCTAAAGCGCGATCACTGTCGGACTGTATAGAAAAGAAAGAGAAGCGCGATGACACAACGCTGGTAATTTATTGCAAAATATGAAGCAATTATTTAATTAAGTACAAAAAATCAATTTATTGGAAAAATTAAAACGCTAGTGTTTTAGTATGTTGCTTTTAGAATAATCTGCCAAAAAAATCTGAATGATTGTATGTATATTAGTATGGTTTTTATTGTAAAAAGAAAGGTTTTAGAGGTATCTTCATGATTTTTTTCTATCGTATCAAAGTAGTTGTATTATGTTTTCAGTACACTATCGACCTAGCATATATCCTGAAGAATATCCAATATTTTTTTGATTTTGTTTACTGTAGTCGATCATATACTTCTATTGTTTCTTAAACATGCGTTTTTTTTTTTGCGTTTAGGTCCTGTATGTCCTTAAAGGCTTCCGCAGAGAGGCGCGACGCGACGGTGCGACGCGATTTTGATAAAACAACTTCCATTTAGTTTTCATAGAAATTGTTCTACTAGAGTCGCGTCGCGCCCGTCTGTGGTTGCATTCATATGTTCTGACATGCATAGTTAAATACTAACGCCTTAAAGCTATTAATGGCACTTGCATATGAAGCGATCATGATGTACGACACCCACAGAAAAAATAAAGAAGGTCTAATTTACCAGCAATTCCAAAGCTATTTAAAGCAGTAACATAAGTCAATGTACGATGTAAATCACGTGCGATTGAGACAAGTGGTTCCAATCTGTTCTAAGAGTAATTCGGTGCGTGCCTGTACGAGGCGACATCGAAATCAATTACTCGACACTTGTTATGTTAATTACTAGTCAACGTTAATATAGTACTTGAGCATCTGTATGACGCTGGTAAATTAATATGGTGTGTATTGTACGGCATACGTTCACACCTAGGGCTGCGCGTCATTGCGAGACAAGGAATCACAGGAAAGATTACAAAAAAGAAGTGTCCTTTCTAGTCCTTTATAGTCCACTATAATTACAAAACTATGCAAAACGAACTGAGAAGTCGATCACCATTGTTCAGTACTGAAATGGTTTTAATTTCCCACGAGAATCTTGTAGTTTCTTGAATACCTATTACATGATTGATGACCTTTTTTGTTTTAAGATCTTTTTCCAGAAAATCAGTAATAATGTGCTACAAAATGAGTTTCTGAAAATACTGCTGCATTAAACATTAGTGTAAGTAAACAGCCTATGGCCAGCCCTGATCACCATAATCAGCGGAGTAGAAGTAATTACATGTTCATTAATGCGACTGGGACGACACGCCATATCGCGTGACAATGTACAAGGCACATCCGACCTGTACTTGTTACCAAATAATTATATCCTTACTCCCATTTGATATGATAGATGACAGTAGAAGGGGAGAGGCGGACTTGTTAAAGGACTTCTAATAATAAATTGTCACGTCTAAATGCCCCTATCGTGATCTAGAAGCTTTCATGGTTAAATTTGATAGCAGTTGTATAGCGGCTAAGTGTTTCTTTATACATTCGGAACTCACACTTCAAAAAGCACGTTTAGAACTCGATATTCGATTTTTAGAAATATCGGTGATATTTGATAGAGCATTTATAAAATCAGAAGCCTAAAAACGGGCTATGTTATGGAGTTGTATTGCTAAATTACAGATGCTTCATGAAAAATTTTACCGATATTCAATCTGGCCAAACTGCCGACCCTTGAAGCGGAACTGGAACGAATATCGCTTATAAAATATGCACTTATATCTGAACAGGCCTTAACGCGAACATTGCGAACAGCTATTGTTTACGCGACCCGTTCGCCCGTGACGCCCCGAATGAGAATTGACGGCGCGCGTGTGACGTAAGCAAATGACGTTGTATTTCGTTCGGCGTGTTTGGTCGGACGTAATTACGTTTGTTTTCCAATAAGCTGCACTCTGATACGTTACGATTGGATGGAATTGATAGTCAAATACATTCTGTGTGGAGTACGGGATGTGCTGTTGTAAAATTCCGTTTGGTTCGGAATTCGGATATGATACGTTTCTTCGACATGTATGCTTATTTGCATGTGAACTTGAATGAACTAAGTCAGTTGAGAAATAGAGAATTGGGGCACATTGGGGGACGTATACAAATAAACAAAATTGAAGTGTCTGTTTGTAATGTAAAAAAAATCTGTTTTTTGGCTAAATGCATAATTAAAGTATGTGTACGATACTTAAAACTATGTATTTTTGAAATTATTATCTATCTGTCTCCGAAACGGCTGGACCGATTTTGACGGGACTTTCACCGGCAGATAGCTGATGTTATAAGGATTAATTTAAGCTTTTATTATAGAAAAAGAATTAGGGTTCCGCGCAAAACTAATAAAACCCATGATATATCCAATTTGTTTTTCGATATGCACGCGAACGAAGTCGCGGGTACAGTTAGTGATAAATAAGCAACATTTTTCTGCTAAATGGTTTTATTCCTAGTTCTGTGAACTTATCCCGATAATAAACCATTTGAATGTCGATTTATGAAATGTTTTTTGTCCGACCATTTACCGATTCGTATCCCACACGGGCCACATGCGATCCTCTTATCTAATACAAAGGGATACACATTACACACGCTAAAGTACGAGTACCTTTTTCTCGTAGACCCATATGATTTCGGTCGTAATTGGAACACGCCAAATATAATAAAATAGGCCGAAATAAGCGTATTTTCTTCTTGACCTATCCATGTTTGTACGAATCATAGTCGAGTTGTGACGCCACCAGAGTATCGGGCGATGGAGCGGGCCATAAAATACGCGGTCATGTGTAAAAAAAAGACTGATAAGAATCTCCTGTGATTTAACTTCCATTGTATTTATAAATGCAACTGTTTTAATATCACTTTCACTACATATAATATACATACATATCTTCTGCTTTATTACTACATATTCTAGTCATAAAGCAGAAGAGTATGTTTGTTTGTTTGAACGCGCTAATCTCTGGAAATAACAGCAAGATAAAAAAAAAATGCTTTTGATAGCCCAATTTTTGAGGGAGTAATTAATATCACCACGCTAGGAACCTAAAAAGCCGAGCAAAACGAAAAAAGTCAGAAAGAACGCTAAGCGCAAACGAAGTAATAGCGCGGACAGGCGATGCGATGCGACGGGGTGGGAGGGGACAATCTCTATCGCAAAATTATTGACAGTCAGAATGATGTAAAAAAAATACAAAATACGTTTATTGATTTCAAGCTATAAAAAACTGCAATTATGTTTTCAGACAAAACGGTATAACATCTGTAACGTTATGGATATAGCGGAACGTTAAGCACTTGTTCCACCGACGGCGATTAACGAGAAGCGAGTACCTAGAGCTAGCAACTGAAAACTATTACTAGCTATTATTCGCTGTTATGCTTGTGTACCATAGACATATAACAAGCGTGAGTCTCTCAGCCAGTGTTCTGCCCGCCAAGCGAGCATCGTTGAGCGAGTACTCTATTTGATAGTTCTCGTCGCTGTGAGAAACGAGTTCACGCCGGGCAGCGGCGGTGTGAACAGTCATAAATCAACTATTAATATATGCATCTGTTTTACCTACGATCTTTTTCATGTTTCCTGAGCGACAAAATCGTTGATGGCTAATCGCTTTATCGTTGGCGTGGATCAGGTGCCTTAACGGTACTGTGTTTTGGCACTTATTAGTGCCATTGCTTAATAAAGCTATTGCTTTCACAGCGGATTCTAAGGCCTAATCCTGCATGTACCGTTCATTACACTCGCGACCAGAAAAACCGAGGCATGTCTAGACGTATTTGTTTCGAAATAACCTACCCTGACTCCAGCTATAATTAATATTAGATGAATAGCAATATTATATTCTTAGTATCCATTACCTTCTATCATAACTCACGTAGTTTTGACCTGCTTAGATATTTGATATCGTAGTAGCAACACGATCATGTTATTTATTCAAGAGCAATATGAATTAAGTACTCAGACATTTATGAATGCTTCTACGTCACCCTACCTCTATAATTACACATTGTTGGTACTGGCCACTGTTCTGTAATAAGTTGTTTCTAATATACAAATGCCGCCGCTTTTTTTTTCCATCTTCCATCATAGGGATTTTAAGTCGGTGTTATTTCGCTTTCCAATATTGTAAGGATCTTTTTCAGCACTGAATGTTAACCGACGACAAATCTTGGTCCTGACAACATCGATTCGACTGATATTCTGTATTAAGACGCAGGAAGGCTTTTGCTTCGTCCTTCAAACAGGTCCAAAATCCACGACGGACAAAGTGCTGTCATTAAAATATTTAAATAATCATGGTCTTACATTTGTTTTATAACTATGCATTCCCTGAACTTGTTTTAATGTTCCCTCGTGCAATGCTCGCTGTTCCCCGTTGCCTGCTTGTAAATTCTCAGTTGTGAACTGAAACTTTTGTGTGCATCATTTGTATTTAGTGTTTCTGATGGCCCTTTGTGTAAAATAAATTGGACTGCTGAAAATGTTTTGAATGTTTGATGATCATGAATTTGTAATAGGTGTTTCTTTGAATCCAGAATCCTATTAAGCCCAGTATTTTGGGATATTTTATATTTTACAATGTATGTATTTGAAGGATATCTATTGCTTTGTTCGGACACATACAGGTCAATAAAGACAGCTAGCTTCACCTTATAATCAGCCTATAATGTTCCTATTGCTATGACACAGGTCTCCTCTCTGTGAGAGGGAGTGGGCCATAATCCACCACGCGGGCCCAGTGTGGGTTCGTGGATGTCACATCTGTTCGAATTTTAAAATACCAGGACATGGCGGTTTCGTCACGATGTTTTCCTTCACTGTTTTGAGAGCAGTGGTGATGAAATTAAACACACAATTTAAAGTGCCTGTCTGGTTTCGAACTCACGATCTACAACTCGTAAGTCGGGGCCGATAGCACTGGGCCGCCACTGCTCACATCTAGCTGCTAGCTTCACCTAGCGCTGTAAATAAATTCTACAAACTTGTACGTATTTGCTTACACAACTTTGTTTCTTTTATATCTTTCATAGTCGAGAGTTTGCACCTTCCATTGAAGTAAAATTAAACAATGTTCCGCCCTGATTACCCATTAAATCTGCACATTCCAACTTTTTCCTTACCAAACGTATTAGAAGGTAAATGCCGCACATTTTATACGCGCAGTTGTATCTTATATTTACTGACGCATGTAAGCACGACGCTGCTATTTCCCTAAATCGAATATCCAAGTGTGACGGTTGTTTGCCTACGTCGCGTCGGTACGAAAATGGGACCCTCAACACTTTTACTGAACATGTCGCACTTTTATTTTGCGCCACCTACATTGTAGTTTCTTCCTTAAATTCTACGTGCGACAATGTTCAAGATTTCAGTATCGTTTTATTTATGAGTTTACGGACCTTGGTAGCACTTGGTACAAGTCAAATGTATGCCGAAGATAAACAAACTTGTGTACCTTTGCTGAGGTATGCCGATGTTGCTCACAGTTGCTCTAAATATTTAAGTACGAATTTGGGCCACTTCGGATCTTTGGAATGTTCTAGATAAGATGTTAAGGTACGCACTGCTGGTACAGTTTGTAATAAGTATCAACGAAAAAAAAAACACTGGCACTCCGGTAGTGCCGACAGAAGTGAAAACTTGAACAATTACGAGTGTATTTTGTGAATCGTCTTATAAACAAAACACGCGTGTTAAGGTGTGTTCCTTATTTTATAGGGTTTTTTGCAAATCAGGTATGATGACCAAAGTGACTGGTTTATTCTTCTCGTGAAAGGAATTTATTCAGATTTGCTCGTCGTCAGTTATATATCCGTGGTTCAGCGCCATCTCGTCGTTGTTGGATGAACTACGTAGTTAGTACGCGAGGCCTACGTAGTTAGTACGCGAGGCCCTCGTAGTTCTTCCCGATGTGCATAGATGGCGCTGTCCTCAACAACGCGCGTCACGTCTTACGAATTTTCGATCAGGGTCACGTGACCTGACGCGAATTTAGAAGTTTTTACCCATTCCAAAAAAAGTACACAGCGCCGCTAAAGAAGTTTTCACTTCAAAAAAAAGCTTGAACAAATAAACTTAGTTCGCATGTAATTTGAGTGTGTACATGTATATCCTACGCTTTAAAAGAATAACAATAACGCTAAATAAAAGAAAGAAAGCAATACTTACGTTTCAATATTAGCATATGTATCGGCACTTTTCCATATTATATTGTAAAAAATTGTCTGCCAACATTGCTGGAGACGATACTACGTAAAAATATATACCTATAAATATATATTGTTTATCCTCAGAAAGGGGTCTATTTGATATCAATCCTTTATGCTGATTTCAATATTAAAATCTCTCTTATTCGGAATATATTCCATTGTTGGAGGTTGAAATAGTTCTTTTTATTCGAATACTTATACGGCTGTGCGTCTTTTTATGTTTCGAACTTTTAGGCTACCTACATTACAGGTAGGTTCGCGGTTACAGAAAATATTTCAAGAATTTCCTTCGACAGCTTTTCCAGGAAAGCTCTGTATCTAATATGCTCGAAAAGTATTGTATAGAGCATGTAATAGCTAAAAAGCTGCTGACCTAAAAATGGTGGAAATGTCTGGACGTAGGAAGCGAAGCAACGTATAAACCATGTCCTAATGTGTTGAAAGCTTCCTATGCTTGTATCGAGAAACTAAAAGTACGAAAGGAATTTCGACTTCCCTTTATTTAGCATCAGTTGTCAATATTTAGCTTGTCGAGTTATACGACTGCTAACAAGTTACTATGCGCTTCAGTAAGTAATAGACACTATAGTTTCTAAAGTTATACAGTTGTGACTAACAGACATTTAGTACAAAATTAAAAGTAAATAGACACAAACAATTTTCCTTTATTTGTTCAGACTAGCTTCTGCCCGCGACTTTGTCTGCGTGCAATTTCTTGTTCCTCAGACACACCCCGTCGCATCGCATCACCTGCTCGCGCTCTTAAGTACTTCGTTTTCACTCAGCGTTCTCTCTGACTTGTTTTACTTTTGCTTGACTTTTAAGGTTCCTAGCCTAGATTAGCCTATACCCCTCAAGAATTGGCTATGAAATGCAAAAAAAAAACACTGGCACTCCGGTAGTGCCGACAGAAGTGAAAACTTGAACAATTACGAGTGTATTTTGTGAATCGTCTTATAAACAAAATGTTATATATCCGTGGTTCAGCGCCAACTCGTCGTTGTTGGATGAACTACGTAGTTAGTACGCGAGGCCCTCGTAGTTCTTCCCGATGTGCATAGATGGCGCTGTCTTACGTTTTACGTCTTACGAATTTTCGATCAGGGTCACGTGACCTGACGCCAGTTTAGAAGTTTTTACCCATTCCAAAAAAAGTACACAGCGCCGCTAAAGAAGTTTTCACTTCAAAAATCCGACTGGTACCTATTTCCAGAGAGTAGCGCGATTAAACAAACAAAAATAAGTCTCCAGCTTTATTATGAGTAGGTCTATCTATTCATAAACACAATATCTGAAGGGTTCATTGTACTCATCATTATGAACAACTTTTAAAATAGGACAAAACGTGAAATCGCAAAAAAGAAAATTGCTGTTTTATACATTTAGATGAGTTATTTATGCGAACATAAATGTAGGAAACAGCTGTTTTCCTTCGCGATTTCACATTATGACCTATATTAAAAGTTGTTCATAATGATGAGTAGGTACAATGACCCCTTCAGATATTTGTGAACTATCCATTCAATTGAATGGTTATATGCTAAAGTATAGATAAAGATAGAACAGCCATGATAAGGTACTTATAATTGAAAAAACCAGAGCTTTGACTTAGACATAATGTATTTCCTATATTGAATGATCGCGTGTCTTTACAAATATACGTCATGAGTTTGGTCTTTGTTATATTTTAGTTTGTGTTACATAATAGTTAGCTAAAGTTCTATTTATACATTTTTGTGCGCCGTAATGTTTTCGCGCGAGTTTCCATTTCTCGCATATCATCATTATCAAAGTTCAGAAGTTCCTTAACAGTGATGCCCTAGCGGTTAGAAGCCATAATTAAAAGTTGCTGGCTAGTTCCACCTTAAACTTCTCTCATTAAAACTTAGCACCTGAAAGGAACAAACATTCTTCTCATGTACCATTCACGAAATCCCAAACCGCTAAACGAAGTTATTCGGTCCTACCTACTGCATTTATTTTAAAGAAAAGAACTCTTGCAACGTCAATATTTTAGGTTACTTCTCAAAATATAGGTAACGATACAGTAATATCATATTTTTGTAATTACCTATCACATTAAAGTTAAAACGAAATATTTACAGACATTCCATAGCGTGGAGCAATCAAAATTTCATATACCTACAGTGTTTTTGTGATAGCTAATAATTTGTACATCAAAATTTTCTCGTAACACGTCTACATGTGAGACACAGCGGAGGAATAATAAATGCCGGCATTATTTTGGTACGGGTCGAGGGTGGGTCGGGCTCAGCCCGGGGGTGGTTCCATTCTTCGCATTTTTGCGGCGTCTTTGCTGTCGCGCAAGGAAATACTCACGAATTTTCAGTCTCAGTTTCTGTAAAAAGGTGCGCTTTGTGTTCTGGCACGTTCCGAGCTGGCTGTATTCCGATTCTTCTACAGGTGGCCCGGGCCCTTTTAGCGAACGCTGATGGAAAAGGCCTCCGAAATTGTACGTTCTCAAATTGCTTCGGAAAAATGTTGCCCTAACGTTTTTGTCATTATTTGCTGGGGTTTAAGTATATAGTTTCAGGAACATTTTAATTGTCTGTTCAATTTTCATTTGGGTCAGAGTTTTTTTACATGGAAACAATAGGTCTACAAGGCAGGCATTTAAAATAACTTTTGAATTGATATCCCATTTACAAAAAGAAACTCTATATAACATCATTATAAAGTAACAATGCCAAGATTCGCTATAAATTTCCTCCAATTAAGTAAAAATACATTGTAGCGCCAATATTTGTTCTCGATTCGTAACTAACGTTTGTATACCACATCGATGCGAGTGATCAGCGCATGAAACGTGTTTGCACAAACTTCCTCGTTCCATTTTACGGTATATGTTTGGACAAGCTCCGAAACTAGCCCAAACCCCGAGAATTATAGAGGTCAGGTTGTTTTTGGCACAAGCCGTGAGGATTTATGCTTCGGAGAGACATCAACTGCACTCATAAACAGTGCATGTGCGCTCAGAGCTACCTGATTCATGACTACTCTTGTTTTGAATACACAGTTTATTGTACGTCTCGGCGACATTGTGTGCTATGTTTGCTATTTCAGATTTCATAGCTAAGTTATTATTAGTTTTGTGCAAGATAGTTTTGAATAGAAGCAGTTTGGTGACTAAAACGAGTGTCTTTGATGATACAGAAGCGCGCAAAAGCACTTTCGGGATAACTGTTTATTAGATGCAGAGTGCAGCAGATGTAAATTTTATGGGTTTGTTCACCACTAATGCTTTATTGCGATTTCCTTTACCTCCCAAACGTGTAATAATTATAAGTATTGATTTCATTTCTTCCCAAATTACGTATTTCTCCTTATCCAAAGTACACTCACACCCGCATACAGTCCCCAACAAAATGTCAAAGAGTTTTCCTGCCTTTCCTCAATAACGAAATAATTAACCCTCATTGTTGTAGAGAACAGCCAGTCAGTACTTTATTGGGCCAGTATTCTGGACTTCGAAGTCACGTAATTGGCCGGAAATGGTACCGCGTCGCTCGAGATTACATTCGATCACGTTCCCGTAAACAGTTTAGCGCTGATTTTTTTATTCGCTGATCTTTGTTGGGCACGATGGATCGAGTTAATTTTATTGGGAAATGGTTGAATTCGTTTCGAGATGACTGATGAAATACTATAAGTACTTTTAGCTAAAATGCATGTTTTTACTGCTTTTAAAACTTCAAAAGCAGTAAAAACACGATAAAACAACAGAATTTAGTTGTAGTTCATCCGATAACCGTCGTAGTTATAAACGATAGTAGATAAACCCTCGGCACATTTCGGACATCTGTCGAGGAAAATATGACATTAATAACTAAGTCAATTTCCAGTAGAGCCGGCTATTCGGGTACCGGCTAATAAATTAATCTGGCGTCGGATCAACGTCAATGTTACATTAGGGTCAGTGACAGAGTTCGTAAGGCGCGAGATAAAGATGTCTAGCAATTAATGAAACGCTGATTTTGGGGAATGTCTCGCCAGATAACAACTCCTTAGAGGGTACTGTTATTGGATTAAAGGAGCTATTCGCCTCTGTCTCTCTTCGTTCCGTTGTACTGCATTAATTTAATTAAAATCAAAAGATCGTCGCACCAAATTCAGTTGATGAACGTCCGGATCCTCGTTTATCGCCAGCATTTTGTTGTATTCATAGTTCGGGACAAGATAGTGTATTATTACGTTTCTACAAGCATTACTCCCGGAAGCACGTGTATTTTCCGGTCGTAAATATTACCTTTACGCTCACCATTACGCACATACTTTTCATTAATCGTGTTTTACTTTACCGTTCATAATGCGGAAATAACAGAAAGTGATACTTATTTATATGTTAAGTTCGCGACTCACGTTTCGAATAAATAAATTAAATGTTTAATTACGAAATTCCGTCTCGAACAGTCTTAATTTGCGCGTAATTTCGTCTCGTTTTCAATCTCAACTTTCGTCGAAACTTTTGCATTGTTCGGAACGCGGTAGTTGGCAACTAAAGCGACCGCTAGAACAAAGACTCAAAAAGCGCTAAATAAACTCTCGCTTGACGAGTTTTTGCGCTAGTTGCGAGTCGGATTATAACACAGGTATTACTGCCGATGTCGCGGGAGGCGGGAACATAAAAACTGTACCTCCCCGGGTGTTCAAACTTGCCTCGGCCAGTAGGTACTCGTGCAAGTTATTCTTTGACAAGCCAAGTTCCTTTTGTGGGCGCTATAGTAATTAATGTTGGACGACAACGCTCATTCTTTTCCGAGTTTTCTTATCACATTTCGTTTACTCGTGTTTTGCTATTACACTTACGCAACTTTTTTTCACGAACCCCATTCTGTTGGAACATTGTCGTAAATAATGAGGTACATTCCGTTTGCTGCGAGATTCGATGTTCACAGATTACGATTTTCCCATTTTCATGAAGTTGGAGAAGTAGTTACTTTCTTGTTTATCGTAACGACTTTGCTTTTGGCAATTTGTACTTAGATACGATACTGTCAACATACATTTACAATATACCTATTATCTTATTTCTATAACTAGCTACGCCCCGCGGTTTCACCCGTGTAAATGTCAATCCCGTGGGAATATCGGGATAAAAAGTAGCCTATATGTTAATCCAGGGTGTCAGAGAGCTACATCCATACAAAATTTTATCAAAATTGATAGGTACAGCCGTTTGAGCGTGAATAAGTAACAAACATATAAACAAACACACACACACACACACACACACACTCACAAACTTTAGCCTTTATAATATTAGTGTGATAAGATTTTGTTCACAATGAAGGTACATATTGGAAAAAAATTAGAAGCTTATTGAGCCCTTAAGGCTTCTTCAAACAGGCGCGACACGCGATAAAATCGCGCGCGACACAAAGGCACCGCAAGTCGCGCAACGAACAGTGCCTTGTGTCGCGCGCGATTATATCGCGCGTCGCGCCTGTTTGTAGGAGCCTTTTATGTGCTCTTAGACGCTGTTATCTCAGCTCATCTGCTGCCTTCTTTAATTCTTATAGAAGGTGAAGGAGTGGCAACATTATTATACGTTTAATTAATATAAATAGGATTATCGACAACAATGCCTTGCAGTTTCGCGTGTTTAAATGTGTATTGCAGCAAACAATACAATTACAGTTCTCGGCCGACTTTTTTACCGACGACAATTACAGAGATGTTATCGCGACTCTATTTCAACACGAAAACGAAACAAGCTACTATCCGCAACACGTAATTGACTTGTCGCCATTTCTAATTGTTAACCTTAATAAAACGAAATGTGCTTGTCCTTATTTATTAGATTCACTACAGCTTTACTTACATTATTCTAGAATTTGTTTCGGTGAAATCGTGGCTTAACTTGTGGAGTTCCGTTAGTTAAATAATTTAGTTACAATAATGTTAAACTGATATATCTGACCCTAGTCGTCTATAAAATAACCTACAGTTAGCTGTAGTACATTTCCATACGTATACAAAATCCATATCAAATTTCCACCAGAATCGACTCTAGTTTGCCTCTCGCCAAAGCGCACTGACAGCCTGTCCCAACCAAAAGGAAGTGAACAATTCATACCAGTTGCGTACAATGGTTGCAACGCGAAACAAAAGCCTAACTGTGAGTCAACGTCCATTGACACTTTTTAATTGAACCGAACCAGTGTTAGTTCTAACATCGCGAGCATCGGATGCGCAAATGGTCCGTAAATCATTCCTCTAGTCAGTCCGTCGAGTCGGCTATCTAGTTCTGTGCCAACTAACGACCTCGCATTCGGAAATTGCAATACTCATATGTCACTAACTGTAGTGGCGCTTGTATTGATGCGGAATGCATTGCTCTCAGTGAGCCGACCAGCATTCTTGGAGCCTTGCCTCCTCCGCCGTCACTTTGTAGCACAAATTGAGGCGGGGTGTTACCTTTTATGCTCATGTGTCAATCGTAATTGGTCGGATTGAGTCGCCAGTGCATACGGAATGTCGTCCCTGTGACCGTTTAATATTTCAAACGTACCCAGATATCCGAGGACCAGTCAGCTCAAAATAATAGGTTTGATGAATCGAAAATGTGAAGCATCCCCTGTATGTTGGTTAGGCTCAAAACTGAGGTATCAAAATATATAAGTCCTACAGTCCGTTCACAGTTATTTTACCTTTGAGTTTGCATCACTGTCCGAATCACAGTGATCTTTATTCGTATTCCAATAAGGTTGCTGTTGGATTGCTGCCACTGACAATGCCGTAAAAATCATTGTGGTTTTTATTCTCGTTACAATAAGGTTGCTGTTCGGTTGCCCTGTCAGAGGCAAAATAACTGTGAACGAACTACAAACATTACGAACCACTGCATCCCACATATGAACGTGAATTGGACTAGAGATGTGAGTTGGATCTGTAAACTCATTCAGTCATTCAACCAAACGAAGTTCCGAGTCCAATTAACCGTGAAAAGGCGTGACATCTAGCTAGATGTAAACATCGTTTTATGTGGTTTAATGGTATTCAGAAAAGAAATTGAAGTTTATCCAGCATTTCTTGTAAAAAGCTGAAAATTAATTAGGAGGACTAGAATTGTTTAAATATTTAACTAACTAAATAGAAAATTGCCTTTTGGGAGCTTAAATACAATTAATGTTCAGAAATAAAAGAAACAGAGAATTTGTCACGGGTACACGACTAAATAAATAGGCCCATTGAGGTTAATTTAGGACCCCAACGAATTCTTTTGTGGCCTGTGTTTTATACACGTACCTCATTGTAAACGGAAACATTTTCTGTTACCTTTTTTAAACTTTGACTCTGTAATCTCACTGCGAAAGCTATGTAATGTTTTAATATTATAAAAACATATCAACACAAATAAAATTGAAGTGTCTGTTTTGTAATGTCAAAATAACAGCTTTTTACTAATTATGCGTATGGAATTACATAAGGCACTTATAACAAAAAAAAAAAAAAACTATTTTTAATATTTCTCTCAGTCTGTCTGTTTGCTTGTTCCGGCTGATCTCCGAAACGGCTAGACCGATTTTGACGGGACTGTCACTGGCAGATAGCTGATCTTATAAAGAGGGACTTAGGTTTTATTTTGAAAAAGAATCAGGGTTCCGCGCAAAAAAATTAAAACCCATGAAATTTCATTTCTTTTCCAACGTGCACGCGAATGAAGTCGCGAGCACAGCTAGTACCAAATATAGGAACATGATTAATGAACCATTGATACACCCGAAATAGTAAGAAGAAGAAAAAGAAGAAGAAGAAGTAAAGGTGTATGCTTTAAATCCTAAACACAAATTAATTCCTGGTATTGATAGATACCTATCATTTTCATCTGCTAATAGTTCTGTGACGTACGCAGCTTCCTTACTCATGTTATCTTTAGCTTATCAACTATCAGAACATCGTACATTATCGATTACGTTACGTATATTAACACGTAATGTGGGTAGTATCGTTGGCTTCCACTCTATTATTATTCAAACGCCCGCACTAATGTTGCCATCTCCAGACATTCCATTGTTATCAGCCTGCATGTGTAATGTGACATATGTAGTTGACATAATTACTGATTTTGTCGGCCATGTTGTATTAAATCATAATATATCCGCATCGTGCGCAATGTGCTCAATGACACTTGATTGTGTCCGTATGTGATGTCAATAATTTATCAGGAATGTTACTGATTGGGCCTCATAGAACATAATATGCAGATATAGTTACACGTTCTGCTGTTTGTGCATTGCATAATAAGCCTATAACGTTACCACTGCTGCGACATAAGCATTCTCTCCGTAAGAGGGAGTGGGCCGGAATCTACCACGCGAGCTCGCTGCGGGTTGGTAGATGTCTCGTGTCTTCGAACTTTTGGTTCTAAGACATGCTGGTTTCCTCACAATGTTTTCCTTCACCGTTTTGAGAGCAGTGGTGATGAAATAATTTACTCAAAATAATGTGCTTGCTTGAACTACTGAGCCATTACTGTTTATGCATTGTTGCTTGCTTATACATTTAAGAAATAGGTACACTCAGCAACAAAAGTCGAGTAACACTTCAGTTTTTTTTAATCTCAGTTACTGAGCAAAATATTTGTTCAAATTGCATTATAGGCACTTCTGTTGCAAATATTTTGACAATAACCGAGATTAAAATAAACTGAAGTGTTAATCGACTTTTGTTGCTGACCGTACATCCTTTGTGCACTAGCATTCTTTTAGAAAACAACTCCATTCGTGTGCAAGTAAAACAATTCAATTTAAAAAGCATGTTCACGTGAAGACCAAGAATTTGAACTAAGTATTCAAATTATACAAATGGAAAACGAACCTGCCGCTCCCAGAAAAGCAGTACCTATTCTGGTATTCTACTTAGTTCGCTTTATTTCCAACATTTTAAAATTTCAGCTTGTGTAGCAAGTCGATTTGGGTCTCACGTCCTCGTAAGTTCTATTCCTGCCTAAAATAATATCACTGGTCTTTGTTCGTCCTCACTTTTAGGCCCAGACGTACCCTTTTCGCTAAACTTTACTTTTCCTATGCTTCTAATAAATAAATCTTCTAATATACTTAACCCTTTTTTTAGGCAGTCGCTCCATGTAAAATACTGGTATTCAGCTGCATCCGGTTAGACTGGAAGCCGACCCCAACATAGTTGGGAAAAGGCTGGGCAGATGATGATGATGTATAACCCTTTTGTCGCCATCTCCAAATTTCTCCGGGCTAGTACCAATTTTATGAAAGGGTACCTTGCCGGTACCTTATTATATTATTATTGAAAGTTAACGTAATTTTCAGGTCCGTTTATCATAGTTTTATTATAATGAGCGTAGTTATTAACGAGAACAATATGTGAATCCATCCAAATTGAAGGCAGACGGGCTTATTTGATGAGCTTTTAAATGGCTATGCATCTATCTAAAAGCTAGTGTGGCAAAATTTTCGAACTCACCAGTTCCATCAACTAATGTATTCGCCCATCAGTGTTATATAGTGTTTATTTGAATGAAATAATCAATGGGAAGTATTGTAGTGGAGTGCCCGGGGAGTTTGACCTCGGAATCCAATTACTTTGAATGTATTAATGTAAAACCTTCTGAATTATATTTTATACATAAAATACTAAAATGTTTACCCATTTTTTTTTGTTGCTTCTTATTATTTATTATTTTTTCAGTAATTTTACTGAATTTTTAATTTTTTCGTTTTAAATGAAAATTTATTTTCATATTTTCATAAAATATCCATAATAAAATGAAAATGGATATAAAGAAACATCTTCTACAAATGACAGGCATCAAAAAAAGGTCGTAGAAGCAAGGTGCAGGTAGAAGAAAGTGGAGGGGAGGTGGACCGCCAGGTGTTCGATAGGTCTAGAACTTCAGTCTATTCTGTACAATATATAGGGATGCGTGTACCGTTACTGTTGTGTATTTTGTGCAGTGAATATTTTTTGATTTCATAATTAATATTTTTTGGTTTTGGATATAATTGCGAAATAAGATTTTATAATTCTGTATCGTAAGTATAATACTTTTATTATCATATTCGTTATTTTTGTTGTAAATTCAAAAGAAAATTAGGCAAAATAATAGAAAATATACTATTAAATGTATTTTACTCTTTTGCTATATATTACATAAACAATATAAAATCGAAATTGTTGCATTCATCTTATTTATAATTGGAATTAGAAATTTTTGCAATCAATAAAAATGTAAAGAAATTTTTTTTTTCCTTTTTTATTTGTACAATACATTATATTTAATCATAATACATATCCTGCAGAATTTATTTATTTCTTTATTGTAGGTTTACAAGTAAACATGGAAGAGCCAAGACAAGACGAAAAAAATGATTCAATTAATTGCATCATTTGCGATAAAGTAGGATCTGGTTCAGCATCAAACGCAGACTTAGGAGATATAATAAAAATTACCAGAGGAATATCAACTTTGAAAACTGCTTCAACTGAACGGCATGATGGATTGATTTAATTTTTACAAACTGAGTTTGTATATGCCCATGCAATATGCACACAAAAATACGTAAATAAAATTTATATTGAAATTCAAAAAAATCGGGAACAACAATCTTCTTCACAATTTCCACCGAAACAAAAACTGCGGACTAGTCTTTCAACAAATTTTGACTGGCAAAATAATTGTTTAATTTGTGGCAAAGAAGCAAATGAGTCCAAAGAGAAAAAAAAATAAGAGTCAGCACAAGCAAATTATATATGTTAATAGTATGACTTTAAAGAATACTTTACTTAGTTTTGTATCCTTACAAAAAGATGATTTCTGCAGAGAAATTCATAAAAGAATTTCAGGAATAATGGACCTGTAGAGTCTTGAGAGAATTGGGGATGGAGGTACGTTTCTAATAAACTGGAACCGATAATGATGAAAGAACCTCTTGCTCCAGATAATTTACTGAAAATGTTATTTTGTAATTGTAAAAAGGGATGCGGAAATGCTTGCGGATGCCGAAAAAGTGGCTTGTATTGTACTGCAGCGTGTTCACAGTGCAATGGTAATAGCTGTTTGAATGCATCCCCTATTATAAAAATAAGTGAAGTAGACGAAGCTGAAGAAAACGAAAAAAATTAATTTGGTTAATTTTCAACTATTACCATAAGTAAAAAAAAATATTTTTATAAACTTTTTTATAATTAAATAAATGATTTTTACTATGAAATTTTAATGTTTATTACCCCAGAAATATATTTATAAAACATTTTTGTAAAAAACTAGTCCCATAAGCTCGTAATGCATCAGATTATATGTATACATATACATACTATATGTATTGTTTATTTATTAACTCCTTAAATAAAAAGCAACGAATTTTAATGGGTAAACTTTTTAATATACCTTATCAATAATGCAATCCAACAGGTTTTATAATAATTTGTTCAAAGTAATTGGATTCCGAGATTTTTATACTTTAGGCGCTTGAGGCACTCCACTATTGGGCACGCACAAACGTTTCCGGTTATTCTAAAATTTTCAGTGCGAAATTTCATTAAACTCTAACACGAATGTTCGCACAGTATGAACTGTATAACCGGGAGCCGCAATTAAAAGTTTGCTTAGAGAATATACGCCAACATTTTGATTTAAAGTTAGTGGTTTCGCTCGGCACCCATACCGCGGCGAGAGAGCTCACTTTTTACATGTCACTTCAAACGTTTTGTACCATGCACATTGCTGTTATGTATTGTAAGATTAATATTCCTAAAGTGGAACAGTTGCAATGGACATACAACTAGTTTGAAAGTTCGAATAGATTGCTTTTTTTGTAAAGCTGTTATAATTCGCCCAAAGTTGGCTGACCAGCACTCAATTTAAGTTCAATGGACTTATTTTATGAGTGGTTAAGAGCATTAAAGACGATGTTTAGTTGAAGTGCGGTTTGTGGTTTTTAACCTTCCTTAATAGCTTTCTCATTAAGGATCGTGCCACGATCGTGTCACTTAAGATTAACTCGTTGGAACTCCTACCATTTCTCCGTATAAAGGATTTTTACTAGCAATTGTTGTTGAGTTTCTCAGCACCGAAGGTAAACAGAAAAATTTAGTATGTATTTACAGCTCTTGATAAACATACCAAGTTCTAGAAAAAACAGAGCTCACCCTCGTCGCAAATATAATATTCTGAGACCCAGTTTCATAATATCGTCTCCACTTACAAAATAATGAATTTTTAGTTTTTCTAAAAAGTTTGTTTGCACTATTTTTAAACTAAAATGAAGCAAACAGGTAATTAATTATTAAATATTTTGTAAATGTATATAGGTACACAATATAAACCAGTTTGTAAAACCCAATGATTTTTTTTATTCGCAACAATTATTTAACTAATGTTAAAACGTATCCGTACTCTATGCAAAGTGCAAACCTCTTCCGAATTCGAACTTACGTGTTGGGTACATTTACATTTCCTTTTGTGCCGAACAATATGAAGTTTTGTTTGTTCGAAAAGTTGGCAGTGGACAGCATCCATTCCATTAGTATGGAACGGAAAGTTTGTGGTTATTTTTAATTAATACCGGGGCCGGAGTTGCGCCGGCGGCGGCGACGAGGGAATTCGTTGCGAGTAATATCAGAGGTTTAGTAAATTAAGCAGCTACTAAGTACTGGCAACCTTACAGTTTTCTTTATTGTGTTAGCTCGAGCTTGTGTTTATGATTTGTGTGTTCACTATTTCCTTTTCTTTCTTTCAGAAATGAAGCCAAGGACTTTGACGGTCTTGTTGGCACAGCTTTTGCGGTTTTGAAATTTGTTTTATAGCAGTTTCAATGGCTGAATGGTGGTGCCAATTGATTTTTATTTGTGTAGTCACTTCTTCTTAGCGTGAAAAATTGGAAATGTGTCAGAACTCAGATAAGAAATGAAACCACTGACTTAATTCTATTAAACTTGAAATTTTTTTATTTATTTCATGATTAACCCTTAACCAGGCTATGGATTGAGCATTTCCCACATACATTTTTAAGAGTTTTTACCAGGTTTTGGTAAAGAATCTACCACAATCTGTCAAAAACGCTAACATAGAAATAGTACTTATGTTAACAAAAAAAAAATGTGGAACGGAACGCAAATGTCACTTTTGCAGCCATTTTATCTGTGGTCGGCCGCTAAACGAACATTTTTGTGACAAGTGTACCGTATTTTTAATCATTATGGAGAATCGGAGAAACTTAAGTCGTACAATTTTTTGATATGTTGTAGAATTTGAGTTTTTCTAGAGATTTGTGCATAAATTATAAGTAAAAACTTCAAAAATATCATGATATAACGAAATAAAACATGTGGGGAACCATAAGCCTTAAGCCTGTGAATGCCTAATTATTGTGGGAGTTATTATGTCTATTGCCCGGTGAATTAGAATCTTTATTTTATACTAGGTTTTTGCCACAGGTTTTATTTAGGATTTACTCCTAGTCATTTATCGATATAAATTGTGGGTACCTAGTGTAAACTTTTGTCGTCATTATTTGTCAGTCTAGTGTATTTTTTGTTGTTTTTATTTTATATATAGATAAAAAGTCGTCGTCTAGACAGGCAATGGGATTATGTTTTCCCACATGTTTTTTTTCAGGTTTTCAGCTTATTTTCTAAATATAATTGATAAAATCTCATACCAAATTTTATTACTCATCTAAATCTACGAAAAAAACATTATTACTGTAGGATTTGTCCGAGGCCTGGTAAAGGGATAACTTTTATTTTTCTAAAATTATTTTCTATGACTTATTGCATACGTACTCAGATTAATATTTAAATGTATGATTTTGTAAGACACCTGGTTGGTCCAGAGGTCGTCAGCGCTAAGTGTTATTGGATTTTTTATCAGAATTTTTCGGTAGCAGCTGGGAGTCGGGATTTGTACCGGGCTGATGGCAATAGCCTTGCAGAGTCGCCTCCAAGACCGGACTTAAATACTTAACTGGCCAAATGTGGGTAAACTCTTAGTACACATCTGCCGAGCCCTTCATGGAAATCAGTCGTGATGTCATGTTAGTTCTCAAGTTTCCAACATTAATCAAATTACCATATTAAATGTCGACCACAACATCAACTTTCCATCCATTGTCATAAAGCTCGTCACAATTAATATGTCAATCGTGTCCTCTCATGGCGGTAATAATTCAGCAGGAATTCCGTACATGCTCATTAGTGCTTACAGCTTAATTGGAGCCCGTTACAGCAACAACACGTTCGCAGGTACACGCCGATGCGAATTATTGAAGTTTTCATTGCGTCTGAACGAACGGTACGTTGCGCAACGTGTTCGGTTCATTATTATTGAAAGAGAATACAGCGTGGACGCCTGTTAGAGTTTGTTGAGAGCTATTTTATCAAGCTCATTATGCTCGTGTATTCTGGATGCGGACGGAAAAGTTATGACTTTATAACCGTAATTTGGACGTTCCTACTTACTACTACTACTAGATGATGTGAAGACTTTGGTGTAACTATAACTGAAGTTTCACATGCAAAATGTTTACAAAAGCGTCTGTTTATGGTTCTAGTAAAGTCGTTTTTTGTTTGTGTGGTATCATTTTTTGTGACTTTAACAAACAACGTAATTTTGTCTTAGTACCTAAACCTTCATCAGTGCTATAAATTAGTAAGTCACTTTTCTTATCTAGCGAGTTTTCACTCACAGACAAATTCTAACTCTGGTCTATAAAACAATCTGTTGATGCAACCACATTCTCTAAACAAACGTTTTATTTATACACAAAATGCAAATTCTCATTCGAAGCTCGACTCCGGAAACTAATTTCGTATGAACGTTACAAGTTGCAAATGTTAATCGAATCTGTTTGCAAGGACGCGATGCGTTCCGCAAGTGAACGCGAGTGGTGGAACGTTGAGACTTCTCGTCAATTACTGATGATGGTTGCTTAACTTGCATGTGTGATGGGAACGCAGATCGCTAAGTGGTTCGTGCTTGGATCATGTCCAATGTTGGTAATCATGACATCAGACTTACAAGCTTTAGGTAAGTGGTAGGAATTGTTGTTCTGCAAGGAAATATTGTAATCGGGATGCGTATCTACTACTAAATGGTGAAGGCTCATATATAAAGGAAAACCTCATAGTATAAATCTTATCCGCAAGCACAATGAAACAACAAAGATGTTCACAATATTACCAGTTTGTTTAGTTAAATTTCGGAAACTTACGATATTCCTTTGTTAAATTTTATCTCGCTTGTAAAATAGTTTTGAATACAAACTTCGCAGTTCAAAAGTGGGTTCTGTGTAGGTCGGCTGCGATGCGCCGATCCGCTAATATTGCAAGTGGCGTGGAATGCTCCAACCTCCAACTTCTCTTAATCAGCCAAGGAGATGTCGCCTACAATAGGGAGACGGCAAAGTCGCGCTGACAAGGACAAATATTCGACAAATTTATCTCGAGCAAAGGTTCAGAGTAAACGGATGAAATTTTTTTCACCGGGACTGCAATAAAGGACAATGAAACAAAAACAAAAGTGGGCGACGGAGCCGAGTGTCGACAATTAATGATTTGTCCACAGAGCCGTTCTCGTTTTTCTTTTTCGCAGGTGAATTTCTTTTCGTGTAGGCATAATTTGTTAATTAAGAATTTGCTATTCCATTATACGGAATCTAATTAAGCTGTTTGCTTCATATCGTAGTCAAACGTTATACGATCAAGTCTACAAGCCGTACATAAGTAATGTTGTCCAAGGCCCAGTGAGGCAATCACGCAGGTGAATGTGATTCGATTAATATTAAACACGTACATTTGCAAATTCCTATTTATACCTAATAAAAACTGTACCTTGATATACGAGCTGTGGCCATGTATTTATAAGAATTATAATTCATTAGCTTGCGGTTTTCCACAGTGCAAACCGCAAGCGGATTCAAAACGAGATAGAAGTCACGCACTTGAATAATAGTGGTGGGTGTAAAGTTCACTGTAACTTATGTTATGAATTTATTGTGGCGGGTTACTGGCCTTAGGGTCCCCGTACACGGGCCACCGGCCACAGCCACAAACGCCGCCGCCACGAGAAGCTAGAAGGTTTGTAGAAGAAGAAGACTTGTAGCGTGTGGCTGCCACCGGCGTCAACCGTGTGCGGCGAGTCCATATAAAATATATGAAAACTACAGGAAATATGCCGGTGGCGTCGTTTTGTGGTTGTGGCCGGTGGCCCGTGTGCGGGAACCCTTAGCGTGTGCGCTCGTTGTTCAACCAAAGTATCCGCCGATAGTCGACCGATTGTAATATTATATTTTTATGGGTTACCCTCTCATATATCTCCATATCCACTTGAACTCCGACTTTAAGTGCACTTCCTGACACTCATAACCATAGTAATCCCTTTCCTGAGGCGACATGACAACGTGCGCTGGAGAATGAGTAGCTAAGACACAATATTTCACTCTCCACATACACTCGCGCAGAGATTCAACAAAGTTGAGAATATTTTAATATCCAGGACTTATCTTAAAATATTAGTGGCGCGTTGCGACGCTAGTGTTCATAAAAGCTACATTTGGGATTACCGTAGCGCCAGGCGGAACTTAGCGTAATATGTAATATTGTACTGGTGTCACAATCCGACTAAGTTTTCACTTGGTATTCAGCTAGTTTTAGTTACAGACAACGACTAACCGATACGGACTGCCGCGAACGAGGACGTGTGTATTGTTGCTAAGGAAATTATGGGGCAGTAGTTTACTGTGAATTGTGGAGGACTGCTGGAACTACTTGCATGTAACGTGGCCCTTATTTCAGTACTTTCCAAAGAGACACTATGATAAAACAGATGCACTTAAAACAGTTTTTGTATTTCAGGAGTAGGTAGATAGGTAATTCGGCAGACCCAACATATATTTTTAGAATCGCTCCATTTAAAATACTGGTATTCAACGCTCCTTCAAACAGGCGCGACACGACACGCGACACAAAGGCACCGCTAGTCGCGCAACGAGCGGTGCCTTTGTGTCGCGCGCGATTATATCGCGTGTCGCGCCTGTTTGTAGGAGCCTTCAGTTGTATCTGGTTAGACTAGAAGCCAACCCCAAAATGTTGGAAAATTAGGCAGATTGATTGGCATCTCGCAGGTCAACGTTGAAGTTGGTCGGTTGCTTGACTGAGCTATCATGTGGCTGCCTTACAAATAAGTCCTTCCAGATTTCCGAACATACTTAATAAAAGCACGTTTCATCAGTTGCAAACTTCAAATGCATCGGATAATAGGTAGGTACATTTGCTTCAAAGACAAACCGAAACTGAATTACCGTAGTTTTGCACAGTGTGAAAGCTTTATTGAAATATGGCGTGTTCGTGTTTGTTCTGCCTGTCAGTATTACACTGTTACGTACGTTACCAGCTTACTTGAATGCAGTCGAGGGTTTAATTTAAACTAGAAAATAGAAGAGTCTTGTGCGTGGCTTGACTGGATTTATTTTGCGACGGTTTAGTTTGCTGTTTCTAGATCAAATTGTTTATACAGGGTGGGTAAAAAATCGTGGATCAAACGAAACAGGGCCATAGCTGGGGTTATATGAGGTAACAACGAATAAAGTATCATCATTACAAAAGTGCTTTTACAGTGGGTGCCATGATTTATTATATTACTATTGGCACTTTTTCAATATATTTTAAGTCTCACGAAAAATAATTTGTATCTTTAGAACCATACTGTAAAAAAAATTACTAATACCAATAATTACCCTGTATTAAAAAAAAACTTTATTTAATGACGATTAATGCCCGCCTTCCACTAAAAAAGGGTAATGAGCGAAAACTGAGCTGATGATCGGAGCGGACCGGAGTAAAAATAGCTGAACACTTCCACTAAGAAATAGTTTCAGACTTTGCCTTTCACTGCCAGAGGGCTTTGCGGAGCGAGTAAGGCGGGAAATGAGCGGGGTCGGATGAGCGAGTTGTTTGCCTTCCACTGCCAGCGGCGCGGGGCGATGAGCGAATAGGCGCAGAAATATCTCAGTGCCAGGCGATCCACAGAGGAAGCAAGTCGCGCGGTAAATTATGCGATAACGATGTCTGACGATTCCAGTGAAGAGGATTATGTAAATACTATAAATAAATGCTTGCTACTTTACCATTATAACGGGCGGGGAGGCCGGGGGGGGGGGAGGGAGGTGAGCTGAGTCCGTTCAAAACTCGCGTATGACGCCATGACGCAGCGGACCCATTTTAACTCGCTCAATCCGTTCCGCTTACTCGCTCGCAGTGGAAGCATTTGTATGAAATTTTGCGTTGCGAGTTGAACTGAGTCCATACGGAGTCTGTTGGGAATCCGCTCAACTCTGCGACCACTTTTGTAACTCTTTGTACTCTTTTGTTCCGCTCAGTCCGCTCATTTACAGTGGAAGCACTTCTATGAAAAAAGCCGTTGCGAGTTAAACGGAGTCCGTACGGAGCCCGCTCCGCTCGCAGTGGAAGGCGGGCATAAAACGAGGGTACCCATTTTATTCTAATTGCCTATTTATTACAAATTTTGGTATTTTCTTAAAAACACTCAAATTGTTATTATAACTTTTTAGGAGATCAAGTTAGGGCTCTGCTACAGAGATATTTTTTACTGCAAATAACCCCAACTATCGCTCTGTTTCGTTTGATCCACGATTTTTACCCACCCCGTATATCGTAGTTATTTTAATGTAATTTTGAAACCTTTCGAATTTATTTATATTTACATCATTTAAAATGCTTACAGTCTTAAAATAATATTAATATGTACGTACAAGTATATAAAAAGGAGGGGAAATAATCATAGGTCATCAAAAAATTCGTCGGCATCGCTGTCAACAGGAAAAGTGCCCAAAAGAGGCCAGCCCTCTGGGTCACGTGAAGACTTAACCAACCGCTTGGCGTTATCGATTTCTGTGTTGTCATTAAAGCATTTACATAAATATTGAAGTGGATGGAAATGAAATAAATGGAATTCTATTGTTCAATTAATTAAATCAAGGTTTCTGCCTGTTCCAATTAGTAGTCATAAAATCGCCTAATTGCTGAAAATAAGTTCGTACATAAAGTCTTTTATAGACTGACGCTATCCACTATAAGGCTCCTACAAACAGGCGCGACACGCGATATAATCGCGCGCGACATAAAGGCACCGCTCGTTGCGCGACTTGCGGTGTCTTTATGTCGCGGGCCGTGTCGCGCCTGTTTGAAGGAGCCTTTAACCTTAAGCTTCAGGAGTTCCACAAGGGTCTTAAATATAACGCGAGACTTCTTAAGAAATGTTAGAGACTAATTTAGAATACGTGTAAAATTAGTGTATGTGTGTGTTCTAATCAAAAGAAATACCCAGTATCTAACGCCACCTTGATTACATAAACAGTTAGGTTTAAGTATTAGGAATGAATTGTGTAGTCAATAGGAGGTAGATTTTCAGTCTATCGAACTGATCATGTAGGTCATCGCGAGCTCATAGTTGTCGCCACTTCAATGTTCCTTTAGAACCCACACAGTAACTCCATGCGTCGGTCGCACTCGCGCCAGTGTGACCTAACCTTAGTCATTTATTAACGTCATCGAGGAAACGGAAAAGAAAATAAATTCAGTTTTTAAGGTACGCCAATTAAACAACATGGCGGCTATCACGAACAAGTACCGTAGACTGTTAGTTTAGTGGGTCTTAATTGAAATAATATTCCTTTGTCTCCGAGCCAAAGGAGATTGAGGGCGGGACGTGCGGTATTTTCGTTGTTTTTCCTTTCGAGCAAATGAGAAATACTTTTCTCTTTGTGACATACGACGCCGACTGTCCGCCACAATGGCTAAGTACCTACCGACAAAATAGAAAAAAGCTCCTCACACGTAACACCGGCATTAAACTTCTTTCACAACATAATTTACTTTGTTGCGCTGGCGTCATTAACTTTGCTAGAGATGTGATTAAATTCCCGACATTTACTCTGGACCACGGCTCTTGAAATCTAATTCAATTTAGTCTCACGTCAACTACATGATTTGTTGTTGTTTTAGTCAATCGTATGGAGACCACCACGCCATACCAACGGTATGGTATGGTGTTTTGCAAAGGATGGTCCTGTGGGAGGCGTTTGGTAAAACAAAATGTTTATGAGTTTGAAGACCAGCGGAAGAGAGATCTCGACAGTAGGCGAGATTACTTTAAATGTCAACCATCCTCCAACATACAATGCCATTACCCATTACCACAATGGCATCCTAACGTGTCCGCATTGTGCACGGACCTTTGCAGTCAAGATAGGATAGAAACAAAAATAGTCACCGTAGCCGAAATCGGCTTGGGATGTATTTATTAGTTTGATCAACCAAATCACAAGAGCAATCAAAAGACTGTCGGCAGATTTACTGATGGAGGAGGCTTGATTTAGCGTTTAGAATAGGGTAAGATTTTCACATTCACGGCAAAAGCTTTCGATAACGTCTTAAGATAAAGTGGCAACTAAGCGAGTTCGGGTTAGGTATCATTTTAAGGGCTGATTTTACCGAAGTCGGATATCTTTTAGCTGTGGAATAAATTTGACTTCTGACAGTTCTAGTATGGAAAACCTGTCAAAAATTCCAAATTTATTCTCAGGATTAGACTTATTCTAGGTAAGTATAAAAGTTTCGTGAAATGCGCTCTCAATCTAATAATTGCGCGAAAAACTGTTTTAAAAATTTAATTTAAGTACCTACAATTTTTCTTTTCATAAAACGCGATAATATTCGTAGCTTTTGTTTCATCTAGGCACAGAAGTTGTGAAACTAAAAGTTGGTCCGAATCGCAGCCGTGGGCGGTACTTAAAATCGAGTTTACTCATTCTGAGCGAGCGTAAATTAAAAACGCTGAACAAAAGTTTATTTTCAAATGGTATAAACAGCTGTCAGGCTATTAGGCTGATAAACCGCTGTATTAGCCCGGATTGCTTAGTGGACTTGTCGCTTTTATATTACTCAAATATCTCGGGTCATCATCAGCCAGTAAATGTCCGGTAATGGACATAATAAGCCGCCATAGTTCCGCTTTACAGATTCGTGTGAGAGTAATTTTACCACAAATCCGTGGTTCGGTTAGTCAACATCATATGGATTGGTCATCGTGACACGTTGATTTACCACGAGTGACGTAGTACCTATATGTTGTGTCAATCCTGTTACCAAATTTGCTGAATATTGAACAACAGACCAGAAGGAGCAGCAATGTGTTCCTTTGCATCTTGCACACACACACATTGCTGCCGACCTTCTAAAAATGTTCGTATATTTGTTTCTAACGCCAATAACCCCCAATAACTAGTTGAGATGGGGTGGTTTTACATTTTCTGGGTCACAACGCCAGTATTTTGTAGATAGGCACCCTAATTCGAAATAAGCACTTGTATTAGTATAATTCAGTTATATATAATCAGGATCGCGCTTGTTCTAGTCACGTGCGCTTCGTCCGGTGAATATTACGACAAATGGAAGCAGACACCCCGGATAGTTTATTACTGC
The DNA here is from genome assembly GCA_963855955.1 of Luperina nickerlii. Lineage (NCBI taxonomy): Eukaryota > Metazoa > Arthropoda > Insecta > Lepidoptera > Noctuidae > Luperina > Luperina nickerlii. The sequence continues at coordinate 5,726,962 of OY979677.1, read as the reverse complement.
AGATAACATTAATGTTAAGGATATGACCTACGGCCGTTCGACCTCTGATGTTATAATTTATGATGTTAACTGCACGGTTTATCGCCTCACATTATGTCTCGACCCGATTTATGTTGAACTTTGACAGCCGCTTATTTAGACGGTCGTTCCACTTGATTGACTCAATATTTATGCATAATTTTCTTGGCGTTTTCGAACTCCTTGAGTTGCTTTTAGCGAGTTTGAAATAGCATTAATCTATGCTAATAATAAAGCTGAAGAGTTTGTTTGTTTGTTTTGAACGCGCTAATCTCTGGAACTACCAGTCGGATTTGAAAATATTTTTTGCATTTGATAGCCCAATTCTTGAAGTATTGAAAATCACGCTATGACCCTTAGGAGCCGAGAAAAATAAAAAGGGCACAAAGAACGCTAAGCGAAAATGAAGTAATAACGCGGGCAGGTGATGCGATGCGATGCGACGGGGTGGGTCGGGGGAACAAGAAATTTCACGCGGTTCGAAGCTAGTAAATTAATAAAGAGTTAGAGAGGTTAAAAATAAATAAACAATATAGCGGTCTACATGCTTAAGTATTCTCTTTGGTGGTTGTAGTGTTGCTAGTTCTGGTTAGTTTACTATAAAATGCTCGTTAGAAGCGTTGTCAGGAAAGCTGTTTTACGCGGAAACCATCACTGCTAGTAGCTCGGGAAACACTCGCTAAAATATTATATTAATGTTAGTAAATAGTAATGTTATCAACAGCCAAAAAGCTCTGTGTGTGATACAAGCAAGGTGGAAATGTTACTCTTTTCCCGGCGAAGCCTCTAGACGGGTGTTTAAAAATTACAGTCAGCTAAAATCTGGTTTAGACACGCTTGAACATGATTCACGGCGCTAAGCATTGTAAATATTAGCTAGATGTGGCGTCCGCAGCTGACCGCAAACGTCACGGTGACAGGCGAGTCGCACACGACACGGGGCGACGACGCGCGACGCGGCGGTCCGCCACGCTCGTCAGATTGCATCTCACACCGTCAACGTGACCACACATAAATCGCACACCGGCCTCGCACCATTACCTACTATTCCACACACCGAAATTGAATTATACGAAGCCCCGGGTTTTATATCTATTAGGAAAACGCTCAACGGTCCCTCGGGTGAGGATTTAGATACTGATAACTTTCTCATTTCCTCCGGGCAGCACCAACCGTTACTTAGACGTATAAAGCTCGATCCTTCGTGACAAAAAAGGCCGCACGGTACAGCGTGACTTGAAATAAAGCTATCCATCTCTCACCTGACACTCCGCTTACACGTTTATTGGGCCATATTTTTATACCGCTTAAAATAGACAGAAATATATCAGATTTATCCGTCGACGGGTACTTCCGTTTGTCCCGGCGGACCGAATAATAAATTACCATCGATATCATACCGATATAAACATTCATTGATAAACACTTTCCACCAGGGTTTCAAAAGCTCTATAATCCTTTGATGTAGAGTGAAACGTTGTGTAAGACGAATAATGTGTGTGTCGTTGATCTATTGAGCTGCTGGATCCCAAGCAAGGTGAAGCTCCAAAGCGTTGATTAGCGGAGCATACTCAAGTATCTGGTGCTTGTTCGCACCTACATTAAACAGCCACCTAGAGAGAATAGCTAATAAATAGCGGTTGTGGAAGGCTTAATTAAAATAATTTGGCACATGAACTCCGCTCTGCAACGTGCAGGTAAACTTGATTAAACGCTCGATTCGGATACGTTGTGACGGCAAATATTTTTGTATCCCGTAAGATACAGGCGGTAGTTGCACTGTGAATTTTAATGATGTTTTAAGGCGAGCGGCGCTCGGGCGGCGCACCGGAGCGATGGTTCATGGTGAGGCGCGGGATTCGTACGTCTAATCCGCGGGAGCTTCGAAACGTGTTTGTGTAAAGTTTTCCATTACATTAGAGTGAGCTGCCTGCAGCGCACTGCCTCCGGAACTAGAACAAATGGACGCCAGAGCGCGCTCGGATATCGTAACTGCGACTGTTATTGTAACGGATGTAACTTTGGATAAATGTCAACTGTTCTCGAATTTACTGCGCCACCGGGGCGACTCGCGTTTTATTAGCTCGCTTTGCATACATTACACAAAGTGAGCCGATACATGAGCGGACGTGAATAGCTACAACAAGAATTTTCCTCGCTCCACGAAATATATTTTGAATTTGGGACCACTTTCCGTCTATTTCTCTGCAATTTTGCAAATAAAAGCTTTAAAGTCTATACAGTAAATTATATTCAAAGTTTAACGCTGAAGAATGAAAATTGGCTTCAGTGTAGTTCACGCGAGTGAGGTAACAACTTTTCCACTGTCCAATTTGCAAGAAATTCTCCCCTATTTCGCGTAACCGAAGTAAAGAAATAGGATTTCCGGAAGATCCCCCATCATTTCTTCTCCATTATTCTGGATTTTGACTAACATCATTTTCGTGGCTTTATTAAATGGCTTTAATGATCTCGGAGCGTTGGAGTATTCGCGTTTGTTTTTCTGAGTGGTTATGTACATACATTATTACTCTCATCATCTGCCTAGCATTTTCCTGACTATGCTGGGATCGGCGTCCAGTCTAACGCGATGGAACTATTCTTCTATTTGAAGGTTTACTGTTTCGTTATCCTTTACATACATTTTAAATCTATCAAGAAAACCCGTTGAGGTACCGAGAATCAAGCTACCGTACTCTATTACCGTCTATGTGCGGAGTGGTCTAAAGCTGTATTCAAAGGTGGCACGGTTACCTGCGTCCTATCGGAGCGTCTAATTCGAATTGATCGGTAAGTGCAGACACAGACGTCCACATTCGACTACGTCAGCCACGTCAGCATCATGCTAATGCGTAGTGCTTCGGGCCAGGGCTTTGATCTAATTATGTACCGGTTCGTCTTACCAGTGAAGGGAGTGATTTTGACATATTTAGGCCTAATTCCGTTCTTTGTGTGCTGTTAACGGCTTTAGAGGCACCTTCAGAATAATACTAGAAGTTGTAAATAATGTTCCGAGTGAACAGATGGACGCCTAAACCAAAACGGCCTACTATGTTCCGTGACTCGTTCATTTGTGTTGATTCATAGTCTGCATAACTCAATAGACGCCACATTCGCTCCGTGATTACTCGCGTGCCCACCTAATGGGCCAACGTGAACAAACATCTTTCTCATCTGCTTCAATTGGATGCCATTCAGCCATCTTTGTCCCTTAATTGTTTGTTCGGAACCAAAGACCTAAAATGAAGAAGAATGGAATTTACCTTGCAAAGTTCATTCATGGAAGTCCTATTATCGTGCAGGCCATTCTAGTATTAACTAGGATTCCGACTCATTAGTCATTCATAACCAATTTAGTGGCCAAGGACCAAACAATACAGTCGTAAGCCGGGGGTTTGCACTGCGTACGATAATGTTTCACCCTGTACCTAGGGCTGATTATTACCAAGTAATGTCCGGTACTGTTTATTATATAATTTTTTGCCCTCTAGAAATATAACTTGATTATAAGAGAAAATTTAATTCCATTATTTTAACCTGAATGAAAATTAAATTAGATGTATATTTTTAAACCAATAGCCAAGTTATTCGGCTTCGATGACAGAGCAGCCCTACCTAGACAAGACTGATGTGGATGCGGCCAACGAACTAAGACGTCGATTACAATAAATCGCGATAGATAAATAAACGTGGTTTATTCGTTAATTAATCAATAATTTGACAGTACTATTGTTATAGATTATTTTGTATTGTAATAAATAATACGATAATAATAATTTAATAAAATTCATCAGATCGTAACAGTTCATAAAAAAGGAAAGTGTATCACTTTGTGGGTGTGTTTTTTAAACAATACGTTTTTGAAGGAAAATTAGATACTGAAAATCTTATCTTATTTGGGTTTACATGGATGGACTTTAGTGTATTTTGACCCAACTACGGGCTGGTTATCATTTCGGCCAGGGATGGCGACCCCTTACATAAATACATACGTGACAATCTTAACTTAGTGATTACTGGAAAAAAAAACTATATTATTCACAATAATATTCTTTAATTCCAGTTACTTAGGTATATACTTTCACAATAATGCCTTTTGTTACGTGCCACCAGTGGCATGCGTGCCATTGGTTCGCCATCTCTCAGTTAGGGTATTCATTCCTTAACCCTGTTAGTAACTTCAGATGTGTTTTTGTTTCATTCCAATTTAAAGTCTCTCATTTCCTCAGACCTCAGAAGATTGTTTCTGGTACCTACGTGCTGTTGTGGACTGCAATATTACTGCTGCACTGCAATGTCATTTCTACAGAGAACAGCTCTACTAACGCTTAAGCGAAGGAACCAGTAACTCTCCATTGATATATTAGCCTTTTAAATGGTAATTTGTAAAGGGAATGTATTTTTTTCCAGTACAAACATTATCTGACAGGTATTTTGTCAGGCGGAGCGCTTATATCGAGTCTCCCCGAGACAAATTAAGGCGCTGTTCGAACATTACGGTGTAATCGCAGCAATTTGCGAAAAGATCACGTCGCCGTTGTATTTTAACACTGGTCGTTTAAAAAAATGGTCACCATATAAATTTTTTGTCTACTGTTTTTCTAGTATTAGTACGTATTCAGTTTGATGAGATTTTTTCTTCAATATCAATTTTGCAAAGTGTTTCTTTTACGCTTGATGCTGAAATAGTTTTTAATGGAACGTTAGTGCTTGCATTTTCTTTGAGTTTTATTATTTTTGTCTGTCTGCTTTATTTTTAGCTTAACTGCCTTTGTTTATGTCGAAATACTCTAAAATACAACAAACTATCATAGAGCTGTATTGGCTGGAATACAAACATGAGTATTATGCAAGCTAGGCGAACCACAGTTAAAAAATGCATCTAAACAAACTTTAGATAAATACATATTGCAAAAAATATACACGGACAAATCACACTAATAAATGCAAATCTCACACAAAATCAGATTGGAGCTTTACCAAATAAATTGCAGCTTGAATTGTGTTTTTTTTTTATTCAACAATTGAAAAATTTCAAACTTGTGCAAACAATGCGAGCAATATCTATTGACGAGCGTTATAGCGCTTGCTTGTTTACGTTTTAAACTGGCTTGTTTGCGCCCATGCTTATTGAATTTTGTTTCGAGTTTAGTTTTTGTGGACGTGGGCTTAAAGTATTTGATTGTTATTAAAAAACGTAGTTTCAGCGTGTAATATCTACATGATTATGAAACTGGATCTGCATGTGTTATGTACACTAATCCTTGTACACTAATCTCTTACTAATAAATGTATTATATCAGATGAATAGTTACACACCGATTTCTCTCTTTCAGCCGTCAGTAATTTAACTTTCGAAAGAAGAAGCCAAAGCGTTGTGTAAACTATACAGACGCTATACAACGTTTATTAGTAAAGGGGTTAGTAAAACTATCGCCTTTTTTTTTGATCAACATATTTTTAACGTAATAACTAAAACGCATAAACTTACGCTTTCTTCCAATGGGGGTAGACAGAAACTACAGAAGGCCACCTGTTACGATCCTAACGTACTCTTTTTGCTTCGTTTACGTTCAGATCTACATCAGCTGGTCATACACGCATGCCGATTGGGAATACTACCCACCTACTACTAATAACAAAATAGATTTCGAGCTCCTGGGTACAAAACGAATTATTATTAAACCGTAAATTAATGAAAAACATTTACTTTGGACTCATCCTTTGTTTACCGAATTTACGACACAGCCTATACCTACTAGGTAATTAATAACTTGCTAAAAGTCCTAAAATAAAATAAACGAAATCATAGACGTTTTGAAAGCTTTTTGTAAATGACATTTCAAAGTTTCAAACAAGTTTGATTGGAGTAAATGATTTGAACTATCCTAAGGGCTTTAGGACTGACAAATGTCACCGCAAACAAAGTTCGTCGCAGAAAAAAAACAGAATTTTTAATAACTAAGCCATTAATTAAACTTCAGCGTATCTACAAGAGACGCAAAAAATAAACGTTTTAATATTAGGATAGGTAGGTACTCAAATTTAATAAAGTTTTATTAAAACCAAACGTGATTAAAAATTTTGTCCTTCAATTATACGGCCTGTCAAGAGTCTTAAGAACAGGCAATTAATATATTTTCTCTTTTATTCCAATTCATTTACAAAAAATACGGGTATTGGGCTGTTTTTAAGCCTGACAAGCTTATTATTTTGTGGCAACAGAGTATTATTAAAAGATTTTTTATATTTATAAAGAAAAAAAAACCTACAGAGCTTTAAGTACCTAGAAATAGTATATCTAGGTATTTGACCTAGATCACTGAAAGCTTAGGTCCCATTGACGTAGAGCCCTACATAAATGTCATAAGCATCCCTCGATTACAGGTATGTATTATACGCGGGAGACGATGTAAGGGCCCTGCAGGCACTTGCATGAGCGTAGAGGGGCCCTCAAGCCGATACAATGGGGACCCTCGACGGACGACCCACTCCGCAGTTGTGGTCTATCTCGCGTAATATAGCTCCGATCATTGGTTGGCGGGCGATCGATATTCGATTAATAACGACTTGATGGTTAGCTTGCTGATGTGTGTCTGTACTGTCTGTCCCTGTTTTGTGCGTACCGGAGATGTAATCGGTGGTTACGATATTATTCAAATACACAAACAAATACATATATGTGTATATAGGTACACACATCTTGTTCATGCCACAAGTACGTCGTATGTATCTATGATTCTAATCCAGTTCAATAATGAACTGTTAATGCAAACAACGCTATCATATCAGAACAAACCAGATTTATGTTATTCCGTACTTTAATTTGAATTAATAGTCTGACAGTATCAAGTTAGTATGCAAGTAAGTTGGTAACAGAATTTGCTATCGAGACAGTTTGGTAAGTAATTAGTATAATGAAAGCAGTATTCTATTTAGCTGTGAATATATTCACTCATATTTGTATAAATATTTACATTAGAAGTTTCTCATGAACTGTGGTCATTAATTGCAGGGATGCTCCTCAGCATAAAAACGGTTGCATGTTGAATAGGTAATCAATATATTAATATTAGTTTTAAGTAGTTAATTGGTGTATTGAATGCTACATTGCATCTATTTGATTTATTCGTGGCTAAATAAAAACAGCCGCAAGGCTCCATCGAAGGTTAAGATACGCTTGTCGAGGTCGGTCCGTGGATGGGTGGCTGTACATTACATACCTAGACCCTTCCGTGCCTCAGAAAGTACTTGTAAGCTGTTGGTCCCGGCTGACATTCGTACATAGTTCTTTGACAGCCGTTACGGGTAGTCAGAAGCTAAAATATTTGACCAATAACCAACCAACCGATCCGATGACCGACCGACCGACCAATGTTCCGACCGACCGATCGGTGTGTCCGACCGATGTTGTCTGATAACCAATTTTACCAAGGGGTATCGTGTTACCAGTTACTGGGTTGTGGAGGTCAGACAGTGGCTCTATTTAAAATTAGTATTCGGCTGCATCCGGTTAGAGTGGAAGCCGACCCCAACACCGTTGGGGAAAGGTAGGATTAATTTTGATTTATTCGCTAAAACGTTTCTCATATACTGTGGTCATTAATTTTAGCGATATGTTTCACCATAAAAACGATTTCATGTTAAATACTTACTTATTTAATAATCAATTTATTAAAAAAGCAAAACCAGCATTATTAAAATAGCAATTACCTACTTTAATTATGAGTTTATTATTAAATGAGATAATTACTAAGTACCTACTTAATTATTTGTGCATGCTTAGAAATTGGCAAGTCAATTAATTCCATAAATTATTCGAATAGTTAGTTAGAGTTAGCAGGAAAATTATTAATAATTTGTGAGTATTCATGCAAATCTTATACGAGTAACAATCATTTCTAACAAGAATTCCTTATTTATATTCTTACTTGTGTAAATACACGAGTAAGAATATAAATAAGGAATTATTGTATATAATTGGAGTTATAAATATAAGTCTTTCATTTACATAATTGAGGAGGTGAAGAACAAAACCTCACATTTCCATTAAAAAAATGTTTTTCAGGGTTCCGTGCCCGAAGGGTAAAAACGGAACCCTATTACTAAGACTCCACTGTCCGTCTGTCACCAGGCTGTATCTCATGAACCGTGACAGCTAGACAGTTGAAATTTTCACAGATGAAGTATTTCTGTAGCCACTATAACAACAAATACCTACTAAAAACTGAATAAAATAAATACTTAAAGGGGCTCCCATACAACAAAAGCGTTTTTTTCGGCTTTTTTGCCTTTTTTAGAAAAAGTGGAAAAGTGAGGATTTGTTCTTCACCTCCTCAATTACAGCGGTTGACATTAATATACTGTTCTTATGTTTTTCTGAATATTTAACTTTTGCTTCCTTGTCCTTATGTATGTAGCAGAACTGCAAAGCTGCAAAGTAAGAAAGACCATATCGGTACTCCTTGCCGCAGTCTTGTTATTTTACCCATCTGTATAGGTTTTGCAACACTTATAATTAGCCTATAATGTTCCCACTGCTGGGACACAGGCCTCCTCTCTGTGAGAGTGAGTGGGCAGTAATCCACCACGCGGGCTCAGTGCGGGTTGGTAGATGTCATATGTCTTCGAATTTTTGGTTCTAGGACATGTCGGTTTCCTTTCGATGTTTTCCTTCACCATTTTGAGAGCAGTGGTGATGAAATAATTTACACAAAGTAAAGCGCCTGCCTAGGTTCGAACCTACGACCTACAACTCGTAAGTCATGGCCGATACCACTGGACCACCACTGTTTACTCATTTCAATAGAAATTCAATAAAATTTAGAAAAATTTCCCTTAAAAAAATATTTATCCAACGACTAACCGTCAACTGCCCACAATCATAGGTATCCGTCACCTTTTCCCTTTTCCATAACCACTTTTTTTTTCAATTTATCGTACCTTTATAATAATAATATAATTTAATAATAATAATTTATTTTGAGAAGCCTAAAGGCTCCTTCAAACAGGCGCGACACGACACGCGACACAAAGGCACCGCAAGTCGCGTACCGAGCGATGCCGTTGTGTCGCGCGCGATTATATCGCGTGTAGCGCCCGTTTGTATTGTTCTTTATACAATACTAGCGACCCGCCCCGGCTTCGCACGGAAGCATTATTATTATTATACATATAAACCTTCCTCTTGAATCACTCGATCTATTAAAAAAAACCGCATCAAAATCCGTTGCGTAGTTTCAAAGATTTAAGCATACAAAGGGACATAGGGACAGAGAAAGCGACTTTGTTTTATACTATGTAGTGAAGAAGAGAAAAAAAGGTCAACAATGTATTATGTACTTAAATATCTTATACCCTTATATTAATAGGCTAAGTAATAAGCATGTTGTGTGGAACTCCTGACATCCAAACTAGGACGTGTCCTGTATCTTTTTTTTTTTTTTTTTTTAACGTGGAGAAATGCTCATGCATACTGCACTACCACGGGGAGATAGTGCAGTTATGTGGGACTCTAACCCACTAAAACTCCACGGTGTCCTCCTCTGCCGCTTACGGCGGGAACACGGGCACGCGTTAGCACTCATCCGCGAACCCGCCGCGGCTGTCCGTTGCCGGACCCTCCTCTGGGGAGTACTCCCCATCACCGGCGCACTAGAACACATAGCACGCCGTGACCACCCCAGGGACCAAACCAGCACATAGGCGCCAGACGACCCCGTGTCTGGGCACCCTTGGTCCCCCCTGCGACGGGTCAGGACATTGGCCCCGCCGCTTGCCAATTTTCGGCTGCAGAGGATAGGGAGAGCGGCTAACGTAATACCGACACTCCTCTTCCCCTGCAGCCCCACCGCGTCCGCCATCGTACGGTGGCGACCCCGTCAAGGCCGCGGAAGGTAGGGAGAGCGGCGCACCGTAATACCGGCACTCCTCTCCCGCCGCGGCCTCCACCCCTCAGCCACGATGCCTCAGGTATGACATCGCGGTCCGCCTCAGTTGCGATGTCGCCCAAGCGATACCGCAACCTACTTTTGGCCGCTACGTCGTTGGCTTGTCGGCAAAAGCCCTGACGAGCGGCCCCTCCTCGGGTTCCTCTTCGCTTCACCGTGGGTGTCCAAGCCACGGCTACTGAGCCCCCCCGCCTCGACAATGCGGGAACCCACCGGGGGGGGTGTCCTTAGATGTCAGAAAATTATTCTATTACCGAACGCCTTGCATTTGATGGGCTTACCGAAGACGATGTAAGTCTACAAATGGCGTATAAACATGATTCTGTCCGCAAGCCCGCGTCCGGACGAATCCCGTGCTTGCCCACAATTGGGTCACGTGGTCTACGTCACTAGTGCTGTACCACACATTAATAGTTGACCGAACTATTAATTTTTAATGCTCCTCTTTATTGCTGCTGTGGTACGAACGTTTGTGGTTATATATATGGCCAGTTTGACGACGAAACAAAATAAGCTGGAACGGCTGGAGATTTCCAGATGCTATTTTGTTACGGAAGAAATCTTTAAATACTTACAGCAAATTTCCACAGAATATGATAAATAATAGAATTAAAAAGCACTACCATTTTCCATATAAATTAACTGAAAGCAAACCGTCTACCTTTATTGTTGTGGAATCAAAGTTTCGTAGAGCTTCTGAATGTCGTAGACTGAAGTCCGTAGCGTTAACTGAGCGTAGCGCCTCGTAGCCGGTTCGTAGCATATTGTGCTACGTCGACCGCACTTCGTGCCAAGTGCCTCGGCATAATAAGCCGACTTGATAATACCTATTGTTTAAACCGAACTAGGTTTTTTATTTGTTGTTTACTGTTATGTTCAGAAAGGCATGTTTTTTAATGAGTTAATATTGAGTAATGAGCAAATGTTAATGTAAGCTGATTATGTTCGTTATTAATAACTTTTAATGCGTTAGTAAGTAATGCAAGTATTCAGCAGTACCGAATGGACTGAATGCTCACTGCGCTCTGAATTGGTGAGGATTATATGAATCCAAGCTTTATATGTAGCAAACATTGTGTAACCAAGTACACATGTGATCATTTTCAGCATGCTTTTGACTTCGTTTCGAGAATGAATGTATAATTTTAGAATTCAAAAAGTTTGCAAATGATAATTATTTATTTTATTTATTTCTTTAATTAAAACTGTTTAATGGGTTTAAACAGTTTTAATTACAGAAATTAAAGACAGTTTGTATATACACATAAAATATTAAATCATCAAGTAAAAACTTAACAACACTTATACACATAATTATATCTTATACTATTTTAACAAAAAAATCCTTTATTACGCGATTCTAAAATAACAGTCTAATTCACCGACGAATTACAATTTCACCCGAAACGCAAGTTACTTCGAGCAGAGAACTTAGTTGCATATTTCACGTAAGTACATGTACAAAAGCGGATATTTCGCGTTCGTTACGGAGCGCGTTGCATTCGCCTCTGAAAGAGCCGATACAGCGAAACTTTATCGATAATATACAGCGCTTTTACGTACCACCAGCTCAAATGAGAAGTTTACAATTAGCGCACACGAACTATTGGGTTTAGCTAAACATTTAGTAGAATTGAAGCCAAACTTATGAATGTTCCTTCTCGTGTTATGTACAACGGGATTTTATTATATCGTGTCTCGATTATGGATCGGTGAGTCTCATGTTTAGTGCTGGTTACACATTTGAATTCCTCATCCCGCCTGGCTGCTATCACATCGGGCACACGATGGTTCAAATATTGTCTAAGGTTTCTTCTTTAACCTTTTGACCGCCACAGTCTTGTATAGATGACAAACCAAAATGTGCCCAGCACGCCACGGTTCGACTACATAACAGACTTTGACGCCGAGGGCACGTTTTAGATTTTTTGACGTGTCGCGGTCAAAAGGTTAAAGAAATACTTACTAGTTCTATTATTAGATTGCATTTATATATCTAAACCAGAAGTGCATTAAAAACCATGCCTGCGAGTGCGGCTTAGCTATACAAACTAGCAATGCATTGTAATTAATCCCATTATCGGTAATAGCGGTCGATGTTAGCCACGTCACCGTTTATTTGCACGGTGCCTGTTTGATTTGGCCCGTGCACTCGAAGGCTCCGTAAATCAAAACCACATTAACCTGACCTGCCAATATTACCCCGCCTTTCCTTCACGTGTTCCACATCGTCTACACAAGAAAGGGGGCGGGGGATCAAGTTAGATTGGACGTTATAATGGCACTTGTGTTTCGCAAACAATGTTTTATTCATACCGCGATGCTCGACTGCTGCGAATAACCGGCTAATTATTGAGGTGTTCGGCGGCAAGATTTAGGCGCCCGGAGGAATCCATCGGCCCAGCTTATTATGTATGTGCCGCTTCACTTGTCACGTTAATAAAGTCGCGAGATGTATTTTCAATATGCTTATTCAAGGAGTTGCTACTCACTGAATTGATTATGGTAATGTCTTTGACTTATCTGATTTCTATTAACGGTATTGAATGGCGGGAGCGCAGATACGTATCGCTCGTTGCGTCGCTAATTTTTGTTTCGGCTTAAACTGGGTTTCCCGAAAAACACAACAGGAAAAATTTGATTACAAAAAACGAGTGGTAAGAGTCTTTTGGTTAAGGAAAATGCTGAAACTTAATTCCGTTTTCTACTTTTATTATTTAGCGTTAGAAACCGTGAAAGCATAAACCTATTAAACAAAATTAGTTACGTTAAACAATTTCGTATCAGGCAATTTGCTTTTAATGTTAAATATCTGCGTTATGGCATTGCATAAGTATGCTCCTACAGCTTTTTGGCGCAGTTAACGTTACTTGATGGCACTAGACATTATGGCAGATGAGATGGCCAGATGAGTTTTACGAAAATGGGATGAAAAGGATAATGGTATAGGCAACTGGAAGTCACGTCACAAAATGTGCCAAAACTCGCAAGAAAATGATCGCTATTCAAACAAAGCTTATAAAACAGAATAGAACAAATCTATTATCTGAATAAATAAGTCCATGCAATATTAAGTCGTATATATCAGGGTTCTCCGCGAACAGCAATGTACCGATTATGTAGGCTAATGAAATTATCCTGGCTATAGCCGAAATTAATTCGAACGACCCCGAGACCTTTTAAATATTGCCCCGAAGGGTGAACGCGTGACGCAATAAAAATACAACTTAACACCCTTCCGTGATGTGTTGATGTGGAATTTAAACATTTTGTGGAGCGAAATCTGGAATAGCCTTTACTTCTTTGCTGTTAGATTCAGCAAGATCACTGAGTATTCGTATTTCATGTATTGGAACGAAGATTTTTAACGCAGCTTGCGTAGGAGTAAACTGGAAGAAATCGTCGCGTAACAAAAAAGCGTTATGCCACCTCCTTGCGAATCTCTCTCTCTCTCTCTGTTCTTTCTAGTATATAAAGAGACGGAGAGAGAGATAGTTTTCATGGTTTTCGAGGGTGCTAAAGCCAATAGTGAGGTCAAAATGAAAATCCAAGATGGCGACAATTTTATGTGAGCTTCTAAAAACTTATACTAGATTATTAAAAATGCGTATTAAATTATTTTTCTCTCTCTCTCTCTGTCTCTTTCTACTATACACGAGTGTGTGTGCATGCGAGTATAGCGTAAGGAATTTTGTTTCTGACGGGTGTGCCCTGACCGCATACATTTTCTGACGGGTGTCCCCTGAACGCATATTTTTTTTTCCTTTTAGGGCTGACGATAGGAACCTTTAAACCAATCTACCCTAGTCTACCCCTACCCCGTACTCGTGCCATGGTACAGTGTATCCGTATACTGAAAAAAAAAGAATTGTTGAATGTTCTAAAGTAGCGTAGGTTGAGTAATGAACTGCCATAGTCAACCATTTTCATAGTTAATTTTACTATAACAAGAGTGAATTTAACAAAATCCACTTTGTTGATTTTCATAGTCAACCAGTTCTATTTGGTAAAATCAACAATTTCGTGTGTAGGACCTATATAACCCGCGGATTTGATAAAATTTACGCGGAATTTAGTAAAATCAATCATTCTTTTTTTTCAGTGTATGCTTTTGGGCTGACACAATCTAGAAGAAGATCCCATAATAATCGTGCAAAAGGTGTCCATGTTTTTCTGCATCCACGCATTGATATTATGCTGCTATCGTCTGAGACACGAGTACAGTATACTAATATCCTGTTCGAGCATATCATCGTAAACTTCACGATTATAATATCTTTATTAGATACTATTTTTCCGCAAAACCAGTTCGATACGATGCTAAAAGTATATTGCACATATTATTTAGTATTTCCTGCAAGTGAAAGGCATGAAGAAGTACAAATTTATTCTGCTTGAATTACTTTAAAAGTACGTAAGGCTAGTGTGGGTGCCGGGTCAGCGGGATTGTCCGAAAGGGTTACCGCTGGCCCGGAACATAAAGTGCTAAGGAAGGAACACGGGTGGGTTTTAGTCAGTAAGAGTCTGTCACTCCCTTCCGCTCCACCCAGAGCGGGAGGGGTCATTTGATGATTTCCCATACTGAAAAAAAAAAGGCTAGTGTGGTATGCAGGTAGAATTTTTGCAAGATATAAGACCACAATATTTTTAGCACAAGAACTTCTTGTGGCCGCACCTTTTCTTTCATGTTTTACCGATTCTGGCATTTTCACATTACCCGTAGTAAGCCTTCAATAAATTGTTTAATAAATTGTTAATTGAAAATTGTTATCGTTGAACCCACGTTACACGACACGACACTGAATTCAGGTTGTTTAAAAATGTTTCACAATTAATAATTTTACCAAATTGAAACGTTTCACGTCAAAGGTAACAAATTTCATTACATTAAAACACGGTGGGGCTCCGTGTTATGTATTAATAACGAGATATGTGTTACGGTGCATGGAGCTGTGATCTGCGAATAACTTGCATGTTTCATAACGGTTATATGATATCAAAATAAATTCCCAATTACGTGTTATTGATATGTAATGACAATTGATTGATTGACTCGGTGAGTCTGTTTGAAAATTTAAGTATCACGTTGCGGTTTGTGAATTTATGTAGTATCTGTTATATTACTTATTGACCATGTAAAATTAAATATTACCAATGATAGTGGTCCTACATGTGACATCAGAGAGAAAAGAAAAATTGATTTATTTGTTTAAGAAAAGAATGAATGAAGTTGACCGATTCTATTGCTTGTTTCGCGGATAGTTTGAAATAACACCCGCTGTTCAAGACTTAAGACGATGAAACCCAATGAAATGTACTCGTAGATACATAACCGTCGCGTCGTGGCAAGATAAAATTGATATAATAATTTTAGTGCACGAATAAACCCGATTAAATGGAAAAGTAAAATTTAATCTGCTTCTAAAGAAGTGTGATTTCATGAAGTTCGCGCTAATCAACAATATCTGACCAAACATAGTTATCAAAAAAAAAAATCGTGATTACTAAAAACTTTAATTAAAAAGCACACTACTATTAACTAATTAAAACATTATTTTATTTTAAAGCACCTACTTCAAACAAAAACTTTACATTAAATATAATTTTAGTAAACATTTTAAAACAAGTATTATCTCACGAGACAGTTTTTAGACTGCTACGAGCTACGGAGTCAGGAGGCAAACAAGTTAAATTGTTTTTATTGCACCCTCGGGCAATTGTGAAAACACACGTGAGAAAAAAGCTTGCTTAGTTCTGAGTGGAATTACTTGTTGCCTCACAGAGCTATTACTGAGTTGGCGCGATCCTATTAACAGTGTTTCAAGAAAAGCGAGTTTCTGTTTCTGGGACGTACTTATCGCCGTAGCGGATTAACTAATTGCTCAAATAAGGCGTTTATGTAACGATTGTTAAACGAATAACCGGTTCTCGATTTTATCTTTCCGGGGCCCTTTAATTTTGTTCACAAAGACTGCGATAAAATAAAAAGACAGGCTGAAAAAGCCAAACCGACGTAGACGGGTGACACAAAGAATTTTGTTCAAAGGTTTTACTTTCACTCGTGGCGGACGTCAGATAAATTTCCAAATAAAATTTCATAAATATTTTTGATATATTCACGGTCAGGCTTTTCATACTTTGCCCGCGTGGCTTATCTGGATTATCTCGGGATTTCCCACGGATTTTTTTAACTTGTTCGCGTTTGTGCGTCCGCTTATTGGGTTTTATCTTGCGCGTGATTTGCCGCGGTGCCGCCCGCGCTGCGCCAAATATGTTTATCGCACCCTAAATTCCCCTTTATGTTTATGGAGTTCGTTCGAACGTAAAAAATAATGCTAAATAAAGAGAGGAGCCTCCGCCGAGGGAGATACTCTTTATTAAAATTTAATATCTCTCAAGCACCTTTTGTGTTAGAGACCGGCGGGTACACGTTACAATTACAGAGAACCTTTTAATTAAGTCCTTCGATGCTAAAGCCTAATTTAACCGTTTTTGTTTCAGGTAGTACGAGGTGGGATGACAAAGTGTTCGACCGGGTCAACATTGGCGCCCGGGAAATATTAGTTAGAGTGTGTTTGAGAAAAAGTGTGTGGGTGGTCCTTATGTCAAGGGTTGTTAGTAGTTGAAACGCTTGGTTGGTATTGTGTGGGTGGGTCGCAGATGCGGTTGTGATTGTGCAGTGTTGTGCTCATTGTCATGGTGACATCATGGCGCGTGCTGGCGCTGCTTGCGGCGCTGTGCGCATGCGCCGCTCTCCCCGAGCCGGTGTACCACGATCAGTTCGCGGTTCACGTGCCCGCCGGGCCCGAACACGTCGATGACATCGCCAGGAGGCACGGCTTCATCAACCACGGACAGGTATGTTAACCACCTGACTTCCGTCAATGCAGTGTTAAACTGCGTACTTCTTCTGGTTTTGACAGCCCAGAGGTAATGTGCGTAGTTCCGTACACGTCATGCTGGGCAAGCAAGCATGTATTATATACTCTTATGTAGTTACAATAAGACACATTATGTCAAAATTTCCGAGCGTAACCAATTAGAACGCAATTACGTTTCTTTTCGGGCATTTTTGTTTTTACTGTAGCGTTAAGATTTAGGTGTCATGAAGTTTCTGACGCTACGGAGCGCTGCGTTGCAAAAACCATTCATTATAATTAGTTTTGTCTTCGTTACGTATTTTATAATTAACTGTTTGGCGTAGTCTAGTCTGGAGACTGTCAGGTCTCTAGAGTAAACCAAAGCGCTAATTAAGTTTTTCTTCTAAACTTTTGCTATATCATGAAAAAACGTCCTGGAAAATACTTGAAAAAGTAAAACATAACATACTTAACACCACGCCTTGTTTCCTCGAAGGGTTGGGTCAGAAGTTGTTGGAAGTTGCAACATTTTAGTTAATATTTACACATTATACTACTGTCATTTTGACAGATCATCTGTCAGTGGTTTTTGTGTCACAGCCTTTTGGTAGTGAGAATAAAGATGTCTTCAGAGTCGTATTTAAGGTAACAAGTGCGTGTTGTTTATCATTCTTCCTATCCCTCATCTCCTGGAATTCAAACCAACCTATAGACCACTGTGCACTGTAACAAAGGGTAATCGTTCGGGTTTGCTGAATAGTGCCACACACCAGCATATAATATAACACCGCCAACATCTCGAACAGAGGTTTCGCTAGTTATGTAAAACTCCTATGTAAGGGGGCGAGCCTATTTCCATCAACCAGGCACAGATCCAGACTGGGCTGCTACTGAGAAATTCCAGATTGCTACTGAGAAATTCCAGATTGCTACTGACAAATTCCAGATTGTTACTGAGAAATTCCAGATTACTACTGAGAAATTCCAGATGGAAAAACCCGATATCATTTTGCGCGACCCAGGAATCGAAGCTCAGCAGTAGCGCTTGCGACCACTAGACCAATGAGGCAGTAAAACATTGATAACGCAACTCATATTCAATTAACATGAAACAATAACACATTAACAATTACTCCAATTAAGAAACAATTAAAATAATAGACTGTGAAACGATTATTTTAACGACGTTGTACGTTGTTATGTCCATTAATTTATTGGTATTTAACCAATTAGTGATGTCTGCTTTACACGACTTCATGAAAAAGCGCTGAAATGAAAATGCCGAAAAATCGACAAGTTTGAGTCGTAGTTTTATAGTGATTATCTATACTTATCATATTGTAAAAAAAAATATCGATTTGGGAGTTTGTACGTAGAAGGTAATCTTCGGAACTACTGATCCGATTCTTCACTAATTAATCAATTCATTTACTAATGGGAAGATACAGTATGGCCGAGTGTCATAGCATATATTTTGTGTTAAAACAAGAACTTTCACGAGGAAGAAGTCGCAGGCAGAAGCTAGTTTAAGAGTAAACATCCAGAATTAATTATTGCAGTGCAATTTTAGATGTTAGTAGGTACCTATATCAGCTTTACACAACCAACCATTGGGCATACAATATTACCGTGAAAACTACCGTGTATAGAGATTAATACTCGGTTTAAACGTTAAAAACTTTTAGCAGAAATTGTTATTCCACTATGAAAATAGAATTTTTAGGTCAATAGCTATTTAATTACCAATTTACGATATATGTAATAACAAAATGTCCATTCCGGTCAATGGGTGCCTGGAGCATTTATTACAAAGCCCTGATGTCCTTGTTTTATTTATACAGGGTGTTTATTTATTATTTTTTTTAAACTTCATTGTTTAGTTTTTTTTAATCTCTTTAGCCAAGAATGGAACTAGATCTTTTTTTGGAAAAAATACCACCCTATAATAATACCAGCCTATCATTGTCCCACTACAGGGCAAAGGACCTTCTCATACAGAAAAAAATAACAGTTTACTTGTAAGTATATAGTACAATCAGGTGTTGCGATTGTCGTAGTCTCATACATTCTACCATTTCTGGTGTACAAATATTTACTAACAGCTAAACAATATTTTATATTCTTTTCTTTTTAGAGAATAGGTAATATGGGCTGGTGTCCGCAATTCCACGTAAATATTAAATTAAATAATATTAAATATTCCGCGTATTTTGCGTACAGAGAAGGCATAAGCTTTGATCACCACGGTTGCTCAAGACGGGTTGGCTTGGCGATTACGCCCATAATTACCTATTATTGCTCTGAGCGATATTGTTGTCGAAAAAATAATACAAATAAATATTACGAATAAAATTAAGGTAAATAGCTTTTTTTTAATTTTCGTACATTTCATTTTAATGCTCTTACAAACAGACACGACACGCGATATAATCGCGCGCGACACAAAGGCACCGCTGGTTGCGCGACTTGCGGTGCCTTTGTGTCGCGTGTCGTGTCGCGCCTGTTTGAAGGAGCCTTTATTTTAATGATTGCATTGAATGTTAATGTATTTTATTTGATGTTGTATTGAATTTATGTATTGTTGATTTGTATACTGGGACTTATATACATACATATGTGCCTATATTACAATAAATAAAAAAAAATCACCACTAGACTTGTCAAAGACGATATTTTTACCCTAACAACCCTGTATAGTTATGTTTATTAATTGTTGCCCTTAATACACCCAAATTCTTTGCGTGACTGTCTGTCGCGCGGCCGTCCAATTAAGTTTTCTCCAGTGATTAATGACTTCTAACTCTATACCTAAGGTTTTATGTCATGTCCAGCCTTTTTGCTTCAATCTGCGTTCAAGTTTTTATATTGTGTTACTTGAACGTGTCAGGCGCCCTGTTTAATTACTGGAAGATAGATTGGCTGTCGCATCATTAGGTTACTGTTTGTCTACTTAATTGATTGATGTTCGTAATAATAATGTCGTTTGACTTATAAAATTATGTTACTTCATGCTCACGAACTTCGTTCGCATGAATTTTTTTCTTATAACGTAAAGTATATCCTAAAAGCCTGGAAGAGCTATTGGTCGATGAAAAACCTTATGAAGGGAGATCGAATTTGCCAGAAACGCAAATTAATGGATATGTGCATTCTCGATCACTACATACGGCGCTCAAACTTGGTTTTGACAGTTCATCAGAGGACCATGCTCGAGGTTTGCCAGCGAGCGACGGACCATAGTATCCTAGGAGTAGGTACGACTTAGGTACCGATCGGATACGGAACACGATAGTGCGCTATAAGTCATTGTCCGAAAAGGTTACCGCTGACCCTGAACTTAAAGGGCTAAGGAAGGAACACGGGTGGGTTTTAGTCAGTAAGTCTGACACTCCCTTCCGCTCCCACCCAGAGCGGGAGGGGTCATTTGATGATTTCCCATCCTGAAAAAAAAAAAAGACGCGAATCTCAGACGTCACCCGAAAAGCAGCCAAGCTCAATTGGGACTGGGCCGGATACGTTTGCCGCATGTCGGATGCATTATGGGGTATTAGACCACAACAGCCCATGCTGTTGTGGTCCGTGAACGTTTTCAGGAACGACGACATCGCAGAAGACCCAGGCATAGATGGCGGGATGAACTTGACTCTTATATGAGGGATTGGTCGATATTGGCTCAGGATCGAATTGAATAAGGAAAGGGAGGACTTTGCCCAGCAGTGGGACAACACAGATTATTATTTTTTTTTTAAGTGAAAACTTCCTTAGACGCGTTGGGCATTTTTTGAGATGAGAAAAATCATTGAACTTGCGCCACTGTTACGTCTTATAAATAAGACGATTAAAAAATACCCGCTTCGGATGTGTTCGGCTGTCCTCGGGATGTACTCGGTTTTAATGTATATCCGATATGCCAGTGAGTGATGGCAAAGTATTCTGTTTGTGTTTTGTTTTCACTTCCGTCGGCACTCCCAGAGTGCCACTGTTTTTTTTGTTTTTTTATATATAATTCACAAAACGGATGTTCAATCACAAAAACATTAAAACAGTTACAAAACAATATTTTTGATTGATATCTACTAGATGTGAATCCAGCATGCATAATTTAAGTAAAACAATTAGTATTATTATAATTATGATACTCGGCAATACTCTAGCTTCTCATAAGTGAGAGATTTTCGGAATCGGTTCAGTAGTTCCGAAGAATACCCCACAAGTGGATACAATCTCACAAATTTTACCTCTTCTTAATATTAATATACTTAGATTTGGGATAACTTTAAGGCTATCCTTAGTCTCTATATCATACACACATAGCTTCTGCCCGCGACTTTGTCCGCGTGAAATTTCTTGTTCCCCCGACCCACTCCGTCGCATCTCTTCGCCTGCCCGCCCTATCACTTCGTTTTTCCTTAGCGTTCTTTTTGATTTTTTTTCTTTTTGCTCGCCTCCTAAGGGTCATAGCGTGATGTTAAATAGCCTATAGCCTTTCTCAAGAATTGGGCTATCAAATACAAAAAGATTTTTTCAAATCCGACTGGTAGTTTCGGAGATTACGTTCTACATACAAACTTACAAACTTTACCTCTGTATAATATTAGTATAGATCAGCTCGTTTAATAAAATCCGATTTTTCTAGGCCCGGGATAAAAAAATATTACTTTAATTTTGTCGTAAACTCATAAGTTTATAACATCCAGAATAAATTAACAACTTAATTAAATTGTAGGTACATGTACCACATTTCTGTATAACTCTAGTAATAAATAGTATTTTAGGTTGTTAAATAAACTAGTACAAGGTAATTTTTTGCGTAATATTCTAATATTGAGTCGGGTCTTATTTATGGCGTACCTGCCACCGCTATCCTGTTAATTATGTTTTTTATCTACCCACTGCTTCTCGTTTATCAGTTCGGTACAAGGTAAAGTTTCAATTAGGCACAAGTAATATTTAGGTGGGTTCTAAATCTGGTCGGTGACAAAGGACCTGGCGGAATTAGCCAGGTATTGCGAGATAAATTGCAGAAATACGGCCTTAATGAAAGGGAATAGAATGAAAAAAAAAAATGAATAGAATGTCTGATGAAGTGTTTCGTGGAAATTATGGTAATTACGTACCCGAATTACTTTGAATTCTGATGAATCTGGTCTGGGGTTTATTTATTTATCCATTTATTTCAGGCATTAAGGTCCATATAAACACACAATACATTATTACTTAATATAACTTAAAAGTACTATAAATACATACAACACGATAATTACACTAAAAACGAACGTACCACGAAGTGTCTGCGTCGTGTTTCGCTGACTGGTGTCATGTAGACAGCCACGAAACCGGCGGTACACAACACCCTTCGGCCAGAGCTCTTCCTTGAGGAACTTCTCGAGAT
Organism: Luperina nickerlii; assembly: GCA_963855955.1. NCBI lineage: Eukaryota > Metazoa > Arthropoda > Insecta > Lepidoptera > Noctuidae > Luperina > Luperina nickerlii. The sequence continues at coordinate 5,704,742 of OY979677.1, read as the reverse complement.
GATGTGTCGGAACACGCACCACGAAAGACTTGAATTTCGTGTTGTGACACGACTCCCAACTTCTCGACCCGGTTTAGGTATTTGGTTTCACGTATTTTGGTCCGTTTGGTTTTTTTTGTAGTTTACTGTGTCTATTTTATAGTTGGTGCTATTAACATCTATGTATCTACGTATGATATAATAAACAAACTTAAAAAAAAGGTAAGTGCTGAAAACTTACCCCTTAATATTTATAAACGTTAATTAAAGTTAAGTAATGATTACAGACTGTTCAACCATACATTTTTGACGTTTAAACGTCTCTTGCCATTACGCAACGTTTATAAATAAACCCCTTATTTTAATGAAAAGGGAAAAGGTTTATGGATAAATCCATCATTTGAGACGCACATGGGTTTCAATTATTGTTTGTTGTTCTATATTTTCTTAACATTTTGGTGTACTTTTGTGTAACAATGTTGTTTTGTAAGGATGTTATTACAAATAACATTTCCCCAGCGTTCCCTTTTCCTTGTGTTGTTACTTTATGCCCGGAAGCTGATAAATGATGTCGCTAATGCGCAAAATTTTTATGATTAGTTCTATTTTATGTCATTAGATATAACGTTCATCTGCGACCATTTAAAGGACATGAAATAACATGGGACTTCAAAAAACGCGATTGGTGAAATGTGGGTGCACTACTGCAGGTACACCAACATTTCCCAGTACAGATATGGTGATGCCTGTACGTGCCTGTACTCCCCTAGCGGTAGGCCGAAGTGTACCTACCTGTAGTAGGTACACCCACATTTCGGCAGATATGTTTTAAGGGGACTACATGACCCAAAGCGCGGTCACTGTCGGACTGCACAGAAAAAAAGAAAGAGAAGCGCGATGACAGAACGCTACCAGCGTTCTGTCATCGCGCTTCTCTTTCTTTTTTCTAGTCCCATATAATAGAGGGCAAAGCCTATTGCCATCAACCGAGCACAAATCCAGTCTTCCGACTGCTACTGAGAATTTATTCCAGATAGAAAAACCCAATAACAATTTGCCCGAACTGGGAATCGGACCTAGGACCTCATGCTTAGCAGCAGCGCTTGCGATCACTAGACCTACGAGGCTGTCAAATATTTTATTAATATAATAAAATGTTGCTCTTAACTCTTCGCACGTCAAGTGTACACCATGTGTACCGATAACAATAAAATTTCTATTGTGTCTGCTAATTGGACGCGCGACGTGTTAAGGGGCTTACATGACCTAAAGCGCGATCACTGTCGGACTGCATAGAAAAGAAAGAGAAGCGCGATGACACAACGCTGGTAATTTATTCCAAAATATGAAGCGATTATCTATTTACAAAAAATCTATTGTTTGGACTAAAAAATTAAAACACTAGTGCTTTAGTATGTTGCTTGTAGAATAATCTGACAAAAAATCTGAATGATTGTATGTATATTAGTATGGTTTTTATTGTAAAAATAAAGTTTTTAGAGGTATCTTCATGATTTTTTTCTATCGTATCAAATTAGTCGTATTATGTTTTCAACACACCTATCTAACTAGCATATATCCTGAAGAATATCATATATTTTTCTGATTTTATTTACTGTAGTCGTTCATATACTTTTATTAGGCATTATAAACCTTGCGTTTTCTGCGTTTAGGTCCTGTAGTCCCCTGAAGTCTCATGTTATAAGGGGGGTAGCCTATTGTCATCATCCGGGCATAAACTAGACCCCGGTTTGCTACTGAGAAATTTCTGACGAAAAATCACCCGCGATCTCACCCGACCTCAGCAGCGGCGACCACTAGACCAACGGCAGTCTGTCAGTGAAATTATATAACTACAGAATTTCCTATAAAAATAAGTGGGTAGCAAGCAACATTATCTAACACATTTTGCTAAAAGTCTTAACTCGAAGGACACAATTTACGTCGGTAATATCCATCAATTAATTTCTACTCGAACACAGTTCCGACAATCTGTTAATGATTTATTGCGACAAGGACCTTCAAACTGCTGGGCTCGAGCTGAAACAGTCTGGTATGTATTCAGGTTTTTCAAAGACCTCCAGAACTTGAATGCCACAGTTTGGAAGTTGAGAGTATACACGAAAGACTTCTCGATGTTTGTCTTGTCCGTTTGAAATGAAACTCCGCGGAGATTTAAAGTATTCATTCGTGTCTCGTGCAACATGAACAAGCATCGTGTAACTTTTTATGACAGCCGGACGGTTTACTAACTTTTCCGTATACCCATTTCAATGTCCATACTCGTTTCAATCTTTGAGCGCTACACCGCTGCGATCGCGCCGACCGATCTCAAATGTCATGCGCTGTCCAAAAACTGTTGACGCCAACATTTTCCCAAATTAGATTTTTATCTCCAATGCGAGCCGATGATCGGAACGAATGGAATTGAATTCGAAACCGGGAAACGTATCGTGGAGCAGGTTGAGTACTTACTCCGGACTCAGCTGGGAATAACCGGCGACTGTTCCATGAAACACATTGAAACATTTCCTGTCGCATTATCGAATGTTTGACTCATACGAGAAACACATATAAAGAGATACGCAGAACATGTCTGGGGAAAACGATATAGGCCGTTATTGAAGGTTCTGATTTCTGGTATCTTGCATTATTAATTTTCTGGCTAGTACCTTAACAAGAAAACGGATCGCCTAATGTGCTATTTGATGGCGCTCTGAAAGTTTTTTGATGTGCAGAAAAGCATTCATTCATTCATTCGTACATGTTCATGTATATCTGCTTTCGTTTCCTCTAAGCACGAAACGAAACAATACTAATCCATTCTGCTTCTTCTTTGTGCTGCTGGCGCGACAGTTCTTATTTAAATTTTGTTCTCCCAAAACTTTGCTACTTCCACAGCGTTATCGGTGGCAGCGCAGAGGTCACGTTTAGCTGCATATTTTGGATCACAAAGGGCGGTGGAGCATAGTTTGTGACACGGCTCCACTCCTTACGAAGTTCGACTTACATCTTCCCACTTGGGTTCGGGGAGAATACCAATGAAACGCTTCCATTTCTAACTATTCACTGAATAATATAGGACTAGACTAGACTAGTATCATGCCCATGTTAAGAAGGTTAATATTGTACACAAAAACTTTCTAAATAAGCCTATTAATGTGTTAGCCTGAAACACGTGTGTTTTTGTTGAGCAAAGGGACTGTTTTTTTATACCTTGTCACGTGTATAAAACATAGTATTTATAACTTAACCAAAACTCGGGAGGGTCGGGGAGCTAATTCCCTTCGTGGCAGGCAAAAAGATTCGTAGCTAGATATCTAATTTGCTCCAGACACAAAAGCGTTTCTTGTCACTCTTAACTCGAACAAGTCGTTAGCGAAGGAAAAACTCAGTAGAAACTTTAATTTGGATCGTAAAAAGTGTCCATGATGCGAAAATAATAGTTTTCACTTAGTCGCTTTTTTATTAGCGCCCGCGCTGAAATGTGACGATGAGGCTATCTTTTTGCGTTGGTGTCGGAGTTGTTAAATTGAATTGCGCGACAGTTTAGTATGCCAAGTGCAGTACATGACCCTAATGACAAAGACCATCATATTTTCATTCGTACATTATTTTAGTATTATCTCACATTTGAGACACATTCAACGTTACTGTACCCAAACTCACTCCTTTATTTAGAACTAAGACCAGTGTTATGCGAGTAAATCTTAGTGAGGCAAGTGTGTGTGCAAACTCGACGCGGTCTGGCGTGCACAAACACTCGAGTGTGCTGTCATTGTCGAGTAAGTGTCGCCAAACACTCGCTCTATTCCGCGAGACGTCCTGAACCGCCTGTGTTTGACATGCTCCACCAAATCGACCCACAAGAGCCCTCGACGTGTGTGCGACTACATTCACGACACACCACGACACTGTGCCGTAATGTGTCATCCATCACTAACGTAATTCTTAAGCGACACGTAATTTTGTTACGTAGTTGGAATACTTGGGAGCGTGTGCGCGTACACGTCATAAGTTAAGGAATGATTAAGGAGGTTCTGATCAAATTATTGTAAGACAAGTGTTTAGTTTATGATCGGAATATTGTATGCCATTGAGTTTGCTTCATGCTCCAGGCAGTAATTTATTATACTATATAAAGCTCGATTACCACTCACTCACTGACTGACTGACATAATTGTTCTCCCAGGGCGAAGGAAGGAACACGGGTGGGTTTTAGTCAGTAAGAGTCTGACACTCCCTTCCGCTCCACCCAGAGCGGGAGGAGTCATTTGATGATTTCCCATCCTGAAAAAAAAAAAAAAAAAAAGATGGTGAAGGGGGAGGTGGGTATATTTTTACAGATTCGTATACAAGTAACTCTCACGAGTATGGGAAAAATCCCAAACCTCCCCTTTTCCACCCCACTCTCCCCCCTCCCTATCGTATCTCGGAAACTAAGAGTCCCGTGTTTTGTTGTTTTACGGATTCGTATAGAGGAGGCTCGGAAAAGTAAAATCCATTTTTCAAAGTTGCCCCCTTGCCCCCCTTCTCCCCCCCCCTCTAGGTAGATCTCGGAAGTTGAGAGACTTGGAACATTTTTTTTTTCAGATTCATATCAAGGGGCCCAGAGTTGGTCAAAATCATTTTTCAAAACTCCCCCCTCTCCCCCCCTTCACCCCTCCCCCCATCGTATCTCGGAAATTAAGAAACCTGGGTTTTGTTTTTTTACGGATCCGTATAGAGGAGGCTCGGAAAAGTAAAATCCATTTTTCAAAGTTGCCCCCCTTGCCCCCCTTCTCCCCCCCCCCTCTAGGTAGATCTCGGAAGTTAAGAGACTTGGAACATTTTTTTTTTCCAGATTCATATCAAGGGGCCCAGAGTTGGTCAAAATCATTTTTCAAAACTCCCCCTCTCCCCCCCCTTCACCCCTCCCCCCATCGTATCTCGGAAATTAAGAAACCTGGGTTTTGTTTTTTTACGGATTCGTATAGAGGAGGCTCGGAAAAGTAAAAACCATTTTTCAAAATTCCCCCCATTCTCTCCCCCTTCTCCCCCTTTTAGGCGGATCTCGGAAGTTAAGACTTGGAACATTTTCTTTTTCAGATTCATGTCCGTGGGCCCAGAGTAGGTCAAAATTAGTTTTTTCAAAACTCCCCCCTTTCCCCCCCTTCACCCCTCCCCCATCGTATCTCGGAAACTAGGTAGCGGTAAAGCGTAGCGTAGCGTAGGGATAAGGTCACGATAGCTTTCCGGTGGTAGGTAGGTCCTGAGTGGAGCGAACCTGCGAGACCGAGTGGAGCAAAGGGGGGAAGAATACAACATGGCGGACAGCGTTTTTGTATTGACTGCCTAAGGGCCGAGTTCACGGACTGTCATTTGACCAATGTTTGAGTCAAAGTCAAAGTCAAGTCAAAGTCAAAGCATTTATTTCGGTAATCGGCCGATGAATTCCTAAACATCGTTTATGCAGCCGGTTAAGTATTCACTGCTCACCACGAATATTTTAACCGTGATTATTAAATCGGGCAATCAGCATTCGCTCAAAGTGAATGAACGAATGCTATAAGTGTACTCATTTGCGAAGTCACGTCGTTAGATTTAGTCAACACGAGTTTTGGTGACATCTATATTTAGTAGCATAAAATAAAACGCTTTAAACTTGAGAAGTTCGAAAACGCATTGGGATCATTATGCTAGCCTGTAGTGTCTAATTTGGATGGGTAATAACTTCACACCGCTGTCACTGTCAATGTAATAGACATAAGATTTAACATGGGAGCAAATGAGACAGAAAGCATTATACAGTGTTTTTGTGTTTTTGAGTGTTATTGAGTGTTGTTGAGTGTTGTTGAGTGTTGTTGAGTGTTGTTGAGTGTTGGTGAGTGTTGATGAGTGTTGATGAGTGTTGTTGAGTGTTGTTGAGGGTTGTTGAGTGTTGTTGAGTGTTGTTGAGTGTTGTTGAGTGTTGTTGATGAGTGTTGTTGAGTGTTGTTGAGTGTTGTTGAGTGTTGTTGAGTGTCGTTGATGAGTGTTGTTGAGTGTTGTTGAGTGTTGTTGAGGGATGTTGAGTGTTTTGAGTGTTGTTGAGTGTTGATGATTGTTGTTGAGTGTTGTTGAGTGTTTTGAGTGTTGTTGAGTGTTGTTGAGTGTGGCTGAGTGTTGTTGAGTGTTGTTGAGTGTTGATGAGTGTTGTTGAGTGTTGTTGAGTGTTGTTGAGTGTTGTTGAGGGTTGTTGAGTGTTGTTGAGTGTTGTTGAGTGTTGTTGAGTGTTGTTGAGTGTTGATGAGTGTTGATGAGTGTTGTTGAGTGTTGTTGAGTGTTGTTGAGTGTTGTTGAATGTTGATGAGTGTTTTGGGTGTTGTTGAGTGTTGTTGATCACAACAAATCACAAAAGACGTTAAGCCGCGTCCCCACTAGAGCCATGCGGCTTAACGTCTTTTGGCGCGAAAACTGTTTGACGCGCTAAAATAAGAAAAAAAAAGACTTATTTTGTTAGTTGACGTATTTTGTAGAAACAATTTTCTTGGTAAAGTTTAAAGTATGGCGGTGTAAATCACAAGTTAAAATAAGTGATTCCAGTGACAATTATAGCAATTTATTAACAACAACTCCACAAGTGTAGTATAAAGCAGTATATATCACTCGAGGGTAAGTACAGATTACTCCCCTTGGTGAATAAATAGCTATTATTACAAAATCCTATAAGTGCTAAGGATTACTGTCCAATTCTCTAAATTTTACAAGGGTAAGAAATACTCCTCAAAAACACGACCCCGCGAGCTGCTTGCAGCTCGCGCAACGCCCAAAATCTAGTTTAAATTATAAATTCAAAGTCTGCTGCTACCTAATTATAGTTGTTATAAGAACATTCGTAGTTTTTTTTACTTAATTTTATACACAGTCAATTGCCCTTTCAAAACCTATGTACAAAAACTGGACACTATCATTAACATTCATGTTTTTTGTAAGTCTGTCCATTTGCCATTCAAATGGTTCCCACCATTTGAATGGCAAATGGACAGTATTGCCAAACACTAAAACGGGACTATAAAAAGTGGAGGCACCAAAATTGCAAAAATAAACTTGATTTTTTTTCGCTATTTATTATTATAGGCACTTATTCGTTTGAAGGTTAGATCACACAAAGTTCCATTAACACTAATATTGTTTGGTTTAAATTGTAGAAGAATGGTAAATTTTTCTATTTCCTTCAGGGTAATTTTTGATGGTTGCATATATACTTCTTTGCATATAATCTAAATTCACTCGACCAGGGGGCCTAAAAAGGCCACTTTGGCGAATCATAAAAGGATAACATTATGAAACGTAATGGACAGTTAACTGAATCAAATCCCATTGATGAAGGATTTTTTAATTATTTTTTTTTTGTCTGTGCTAAAATACTAATCAGTCCAATCCAAATCCAATCCCTATCTCTTTGATTATACCTACGTAGTGCAGCGAAAAAAAGAAAAAGACGGTCTATCTTCGCCATACCTATATTGATTCATAACGTTATCCTTTTATGATTCACCAAAGTGGCCTTTTTAGGCCCCCAGACCAGGGCTCACTCGCGTTATAACATTCAAATCTAGCCTAATCGATAATACTTACGGTAGGTAGGTATAGTTTGAAAACTGTACAAGTGAAATTTTTTAAATTAAATTCAGAATGGTAAATACATATAAAATTGTGTTCCTTCGATTTATTCTTATATGCCACCGCGTTGATACAGCCCAGCAGATTTTCACAAAAGAAAAATGGGTGACTTAATTCCGACCCCAAATTCTTCTACATAACCCCTTCTAACTCGTACCATAACCCAAAACCGCCGCTAAACGTCGCGCGTTCGGTTAACTTTACGTTTCGCGTCACGTACTCCTCGTCGATGGCTCTCAGAGGAGGCCCATTCTTCCCATTCATTTTATAAGTATTCAATAGTGTTCACAGTTTGTACGTATTTGCTGTCGTTCGTGACTCGATTGGTTGTTTACTCGACGCTTCAGACGTGTCTACAATGTTCGTTTTGAAGATTTTGGGTTGAGATAATTTTTTTTTACTTTTTTTGTCGTGAGCGAGCCATTTAGGAAGTATTGGAGTTCAACTGAAGTTCCAGGTAGCCCAAACAACAAAGCGAAAAGTTGCAAAAATCACTTGGAAAATCGTTTGTCGGGATCGCTATTTATAAGACTCTGTATTGGTACCCGCTGGTATCCCTTCCCTTGCTGTAATTTCTTAAGGCTCCTGCAAACAGACGCGACGCGCGACGCGTCACGCGCGCGGCTCAAAGGCACCGCTCGTTGCGCGACTTACGGTGACTCGCGTGTCGCGCCTGTTTGAAGGAGCCTTTAGCCGGTTTATTCTGTACCCACTAGAAGAATTGTATGTTCGTGTTACAACAATATCATTGTATTATTATACGCAAAAAAACAGCCGGAAAGTAAGGGAAATGGTTAATCCTGTACGAAATATTGCAAGATGTTACTGAAGAAGCTCCCTGAACCGATAAACACTTGGATTAGCGAACGTATGCTCTCGAGGGTTTGTATTGAGTTGACCCTTATACTCTTTTATACTGGGTCGTGACAGACGCACAGCTCTATTCGTTCTTGGGGTCGGATGCTCCAAATTCTTTGACCTTGAACCACTTGCTGGGTTCCTTTTTACTTTAGGTACATTAGAATTTTTGCGATTGGGATTGTTAGTAGGAAACTTAAATTTCTTTGAAATGCAAGTAGTATGTAGTTTTTTTTTAATTATAGGTAAATGTAGCTGCACTTGGAATTAGTTTATCCAAAATGTTTTCTGTTCTATTTGTTATTCTTTTACCTTTGCCCAAGGTAAAAATCTTTTGAATCTCGCTATATTGTTATCGTTCAACTAAAACTTTAAAATATTTTTTTTAAGTCTAGCCAGTTTCATTTCTACGATGATTGATGAAATACCTACTGAAATACCTACATGCAGCGTATCGTCAAAATGTGTCGATTTCCACGAAAGTAAGGCATACTTTCAAGACGATTATCGGGTCGGTAATGCAACGATCGATATCAGTTGTTATTGACCTGCTTTATCGACATCGATACACGTCTAATTACTTTGACGATAGTTTGTAATATTAATTATAATTCCTTGGTAGTGTTGGTTTCTTAATTACTTAAACTTTGTCTTTATTTCAAAATAGACCTATTAGCCGTGATTTACTTATTAAGTAGCCGTGACAAATTTTGAATTAAGGCTCTAACAAACTACTAATCGCGCGCGACACAAAGGCACCGCTCGTTGCGCGACTTGCGGTGCCTTTGTGTCGCACGTGATTTCATCGCGTGTCGCGTCTGTTTGAAGGAGCCTTTACGGTCTCTTTTAATTAGAAGTAAGTCTTCTTCTTAAAGAAGAAGAAGTATGTGCTATAGAGCAGTGGTGGCCCAGTCGTAACAACTCCCGACTTACGACTTGTAGGCCGTGGTTTCGAACTCAGACAAGCGCTTTACTTAGTGTAATTTCTTTCAACACAGCTGCTCTTAAAACGGTGAAGGAAAACATCATGAGGAAACCGACATGTCCAAGAAGCAAAAAGTCAAAGACATGTGACATCCATCAACCCGCACTGGGCCCGCGTTGTAGATTACGGCCCACTCCCTCTCACAGAGAGGAGGCCTGTGTATTTTTTATTTGAGCATGGGATTTCATCAAATGACCCCTCCTGCTCTGGGTGGAGCGGAAGGGAATGTCAGACTCTTACTGACTAAAACCCACCCGTGTTCCTTCCATAGCCCTTTATGTTCCGAGCCAGCGGTAACCCTTTCGGACAATCCCGCTGAGAGGCCTGTGTCTCAGAGGGGAACACTTATAGGCTGATTATGCTGTATTGTGATTTAATAGCAAGTAGCTGATACCGTAAGTTTTTTTGTATATTTCGTCAATATATTAGTGAACACTATCGTATTTTTCCTCAAAATCTACATTGCGCGGAAATTCCACTAATATATTTAAGGTCAGGGCCAGTTGTCAAAAGAGTATATTATGTGCGTTAATGAACTTTTTTGTTGTCAGATATAAGTTTATGTTGGGAAATTTGGCACAAAATAAAAAACACCAATTTTTCCTTATTTTTCTATTGTATATTTAATTTTTGCCCGCGACTTTGTTCGCGTTTAGTTTCTCGTTTTAACATAAAACATAGCCTATGATACGATAATGTAGCTTTTCATTTGTGAAAAAATTTTCGGGATCGAATCAGTTGTTCCGAAGATTACCCTCTACAACCACACAAACTTTACCTTTTTATAATATTAGTATAGATTATGTATTAGTAGTCCCCCAAAAGAAGATGTATCATAATGCTCGATTGAAACCAAGAAAATTCAAAAGTCGACATAACAGGAATCGACGTAGGGTGAATGATTCGCTTCAACAAGTGATCATTTTATTCGGTCCGCAAATAAATGTCTATAATACCATCCAACCATAGTAATCTTGATATGATTACCGAATAAAATGAAAAAACGGTCACGCACATACTTTTGTCAATCTGATTTTATCACTTTGAAACTTGGAGAAAAGGCTTACCTAAATTGATTTAGACCCGCTTTTTCTTGTGTGGAACCTACGTTTTCTGAAAACTTGGTCGGGAGGCCTGAATTACTTAATACTATTTTTCGACGTTCGGTCTAAGAAGTAGACTTTAGTAAAAAAAAACTTTGAATCTGATAAAAAAATATACAGGCTGTTAAAAATGGGGCAGATTTTTTTTTATGGACCCGGAGTTTTCGACTTTTATTTTTTTCTAAACCTGTACTTATACTTAAATGGTATTTCACTTACAAAACATTTAAGAGTTGAATTGAGAATTTAGCATTACAATAACGTTGGAATAACGTCTATTTTAGAATAGCATTCTGCAGTGTACAAGGTCGTTCAAAAACTATTAAGTAACTTATTCACATTATCGCTACAACATGACTGGTTTATTACTTGGCGCACTAAAGTGTAAAGCTATGAAGTTATTAATTATACTCGCTAATTGCGTTCAAAACTTGGGGCTAATGTGTTGTTTAAGTTATTTATATAGTGGTTAACTTGCAAGATCGATGGGAATGCCGCAAAAAAAATACTGTTTGCTTTTACGAGTAAGTAATATATGATATAATTACAAAATCTATAATTTTATTTGATATAATTATCAGTTTATATAATAAACGATTAATATAAGTAATTTTAAAGTAACTGATAACGTGATGTTAACAAATACAAAAACATTTTTCCGAATCTGACTGGTAGTTCCAGAGGTTACCCCCTACATACAAACATACAAAATACAAACTTTACCTCTATATAATATTAATATAAACTAGCAGCGCCCCGCGGTTTAATCCGCGTAAGTTTCGATCCCGTGAGAATATCGGGATAAAAAGTAACCATGTGTTAATCCAGGGTGTCAGCTACCTCTATACCAAATTTTATCAAGATTCTTCCAGCCGTTTGTGCATGAAGAAATAACGAACATACAAACACACTCACAAACTTTCGCCTTTATAATATTAGTGTGATAAGTAGGATAGTAGGATTTGGTTAAAAATGTAGAAAAAATTGCTGAATCTGTCAACGTTAGTAGTTTCCCTAAGCACCCTAAGCACATCGCAACTCCAATATTTCCTCAGCAAACACCGCATGAACAAAGTTGGTATTTATTTTTATTTTTACAAAAACAATGTGTGTGGAAGAGGTACCAAGAACGGTCGCCGTTGTAGCGTCGCCTTAAGGGGCTTACAAGACCTAAACACAAAAAACGCAAGTTTTAGAAACAAAGTATATGATCGACTACAGTAAACAAAATCAGAAAAATATATGATATTCTTCAGGATATATGTTAGGTAGACACTGTGTTGAAAACATAACACAACTAATTTGATGCGATAGAAAAAAATCATGAAGATACCTCTAAAAACTTTCTTTTTACAATAAAAACCATACTAATATACATACAATCATTCTGATTTTTGTCAGATTATTCTACAAGCAACATACTAAAGCACTAGTGCTTAAATGTTTTAGTCCAAACAATAGATTTTGTGTAAGCTTCATATTTTGTAATAAATGATCAGCGTTGTGTCATCGCGCTTCTCTTTCTTTTCAATGCAGTCCGACAGTGACCGCGCTTTAGGTCATGTAAGCCCCTTAATTTGTTGTAACGTTTAGTGACTCTTAGCCTCGGCTGTTGCCGCGATAATTACATTATAACGCACCACTATTATGGCGAAAATGGTTGCATTGAAGATAATTCGTATTGTAAGTGTTTTCTGAATAACTCGGCTCTTGGTCTAGCTTTTAGGAGTGCAGAGCAGGATATGCACCTAATTAGGTACTTATTAAATGCTATTAATAAGACTCGTCCCCTATTATATGGCATATCTGGCGAAATGTGGGTGTACAAAAGACCTTTGCTCAACCTTTCGGGAATTACAGGCGTGATGTTGATACATGTGGGATTTTTTTAAAGTGAAAACTTTATGCGCGTTGGTCATTTTTTGAGATGGGAAAAAAGCATTGAACTCGCGTCACTATTACCGTAAGCGACACCGTGCGTGTTTTGTTTATAAGACGATTAAAAAAATACCCGCTACGGATGTGTTCGGCTGTCCTCGTGATGTACTCGGTTTTAATCCTATATCTGATATGTCAGTGAAATATATGATGGCAAAGTATTCTGTTTGTGGCTTATTTTCACTTCTGTCGGCACTCTCGGAGTGCCACTGTTTTTTTTTAAGCCTTTTGCTTAATTAATGTGCTACGTGTACGTGCGCGTGGTTTTGACTAAAACGTCATGATTAACAAAAATATTGTCATATATTAATTGCAACTTTCTGATTTCATGTATAACAAAGAGAACCCAAATGTAGGTTTTGAGTTTGTGCAATTTGTAATTATTAAAAAACCACATAATTGACGCAATGTGTCACGGTCCAGGCTATGCACACACAATGTGCTATTATGTGATATTAATCTGCATTTTACCGTCACATTACCCAAGCAGCGGCATGTCATTACTCGACGCTTTGACAGCGCGACTTGTGGAACGCGACAGCGTCGTTTGCGTCGGTTCGCAGCCGCGCCGTCGCGTCGCATCGCCGACGCTCCTTTGAAAGACATAATGTAATATTCCTTTCTGAAAAGGGAACTGTGACAGGTGTGCGGAGCGTACACTTGAAATCTCGCTATGAAAAATGCGCCCAGCTCTCAGCTGAATTACATAATGCAAGAACGTGTCAACGCGTCGCACAGAGACGCGGCGCGACACGGCATTCAGTTTTGAGATTCTTTGTGTTCGCAATAAGCGGCAGACGTACGCCGAATGCTCGTGGGGTAGAGCGAGAGGGGTGTCCCAAAAATTTCATATAAGAGAGAAGCATGCCCTCCATACTTCACGCGCATGTGTTTATTATGACTTCTTCTATCTCAGTAAATATGATTTTCATTGTACGTAATAAAGTCATAATAAAGGCGGTCCCAGGGTGGGACGGAAGGAAGCCTCGACCTTTCCTGTGGGACAGGGACCGCCGGTATATCGCCACGAATACGGTTAATATTCGGCCACCCAAATGACAATACGAGGCCTTCGTTAAAAATTATATAATTCAATTGTTTGGAACTAACTTATTTGGGAGCTATACTGTTACAGTTGTTGAAATATACTTTTAACGAGGTATTTTGATAAGGATTCATGGTTTTATGTAGGAAATTTCCCTAAGCAACCTTACTGACAATAAAGGGTGTTCTAAATATTATTTAAGGAATCCGTACAAAAGCGAATAGGTATATTCCCGTCAATGCACGTAAGCATAAATTAATCTAGTGTCAATGGACATGAATGTCGAATGGTGCGGATGTGCACTAGCGGACAGCACTCGCATCTAAAGCCGATATACCAGACCATCAGACCATTATGTGAGTTTGTGATTAAAGTCTTATTGTGTCCAACATAATCATACTATTATCTAGTTTAGTTACAGCTACAACTTTCAGTGTTTATCACTTTAGTTAAAAGCGTATGTTGTTGGAAAACCAAACAACATTAATTTGTTAAAAGTTTAGATACAATGGAACAAAACAATGGTTCTCGCAAACAGTTGGTGTTTATTGCAATGAAATTATTTTGCATTTCGTTCCGAGTTTTGAGCGATGTGGAGTTCAGGTGACATTGTTTTGGACACAATGAATGTAAGCTTATTAAGCATTAGGCCATTTTCAAACTTATAAGCTGTCGGATATGCGCCGGGATCGATGTTATAATTTTTTATTTAATGATATTATAATACAGAGAGATATGTATGACAGCTTTCACACCTACTGGCACTGGCAGATTTCAACCCGGTTTCCCATACATACGCAGTCGCTATTTGGCTAGGCCAGTACATGAACGTGTGAAAAGAGCCTAATACCGATTTGAGTACCAGGGAAATATAAAACCTATCTATAAATTACTCAAATATTATCGTGTAGGTAATCATTTCTCTTTCGGGCTTAGTAAAACCCAAGATGGTATTACCAACATGTGCGGACAATATTGAGGAGCACCGTACAAGTTTTACCTAAATCAAAGGAGAACCCTTTTGTAAGTGAAGAATTGAGAGGAACCCTCAATTTGATCCTTACAATTTATGCAGGAATTGACACACTTAAGTAAGTCTTTCATTCTTAAGGGTATAATAATTTGATTGTGGAAGATTTATATTGGCTTCGGATTCATAATACGGCGGGGTAATTGCGTAAAACACAGAAAATTGCGATCGATCGCAATGCCTTTAATTTCGACATACATTGCTTCATAGGTTTGAAAAATTCGTCCGCTCAACACCGTACATAAAGCAATGAACGTGGCTGAACTGTCAATATGAAAGTAATACAAAGTGTTAAGTGTTGTAATGTGTGTTACGCAATTACACCGCAGATTTTCTTTACGAGAATTATTTCAGTACAACGTTTGACCCCAGGCAACCCCCAGGGAAACACAATGTGGCAAACAGAACACAGTATTTAATTTGTAATTTGTCAGTTATTGGCTTTGTACGGTGGGAGCAATGTCCTTTGGACGATAATAGTTCTAGTAACAAAGTTTAACAAGAAAAAGTTTCACCTAGCCGCTTACAGTTTCAGGAAACTTTGTAGGCATTGAGTAAAAGAATATACGTTTTGTAATGTTACTTTGGCCTTTATTAAATATTTTCACTAGGTGGTAGTAAAACTATCTTTATTTACGTGTATCCTATTTTCGTAAATAGAGTCTTTTTATTAGCAACCTAAGTTACCTAACAACAACCTGTATATTAACCTCAGTTATTGAAAGCCTGTCAAACAAATTTCACGTTATGTGATTTGAGTGATTGATTAATCGAATAGCAGATCTGATATGGCTGTATAAAAAAAATAATGAGGTTCTTAATTACTGAAATAAAATGAAAATAAGATTTATATTGTAAATATGATATATTAGGAATCACTTTTACACGTCAGATTAAAAAAAAAAACAATTAAAAAAATATCGTTTCTTTTGGAAACTTGTTTTTTGTTATGATTAGTAAGTAAGTGTTTAATTATCGGACACTAATTACCAGTAACCCTATACTTATAAAAGCTAGATGAGGTCGGCGGCGGCGTTTCCTATCTGACTACTCTTAGAAGAAAGGCCGAAACAAACTCAGAGGTCACAGTCTATTTTAAAGCCCATAATGTTAAGGCGGGCAGGAAAAAGGCGCAAAGACGGCGCCGCAAGGAGCGAGCCGTCGCGGCTAGGCTTCGCGCCCCGAAGACCGCGGCTGTAGTTATAACGCTACAGCCGGACGCGGTTAAGAGGGGCGTGACGTACTGCGAAGTGCTCACCAAAGCGAGGGAGACGGTGGACCTCCGAGAGCTGGGGATCACCGGGGGACTCCGGCATAGGGTGACCGCCACTGGTGCCCGCATGCTGGAGATCCCCGGGGCGACGAGTGGCCCCACCGCTGACGCCCTAGCTGAGAAGCTAAGGGCGTCTCTGAATGCGGAGGAGGCCCGAGTCTCCAGGCCCGTCAAGTGCGCAGATATGCGCATCTTGGGCCTGGATGACTCCGTAACGGAGGGAGAGGTGGTGGCCGCCGTCGTCAGGACGGGCGGGTGTCTGGCCGAGCAGGTGAAGGCGGGCACCATACGTCCTGACTTCACGGGAATGCGAACCGTAACGGTAAGCTGCCCCGTGACGGCGGCCAAAACAATAGTGGAGGGCCGAAGGCTCCTGGTGGGCTGGGTCTCAGCGCAGGTCAAACTGCTGGAACCCAAGCCTCTGAGGTGCTTCAGATGCCATGTGGGGCACCACGTTGGCGTCCAATGCACCTCGGAGGTAGACCGTAGCACTCTGTGTTTCCGCTGCGGTCAGCCCGGACATACGGCCGGCTCGTGCAACGCCGCGCCGCACTGCGTCGCATGTGCGGCTGCTGGTAAGCCGGCCGATCACCGGGCGGGGAGTAAGACCTGCGCTCCACCCGCCGGAACCAGGAGAAAAGGTAGGCCCTCCACCACCGTAGCCACCCCCACCGTCGGCGCCGCTGCCGCCGCCACCGCTGCCGCCACCGCCGCACCCGCCACCGCCGCCGCCGCCGCTACCACCACCGTCGAGGGGCCCTCGCAAGGAGCCCGGGAGGCCGTCGAAATGGAGGAGTAATGGCTCCATTTCGCCTCCTCCAGGCGAACATCAACCACTGCGCCTGCGCTCAGGACCTGTTGCTCCAGAGCATGGCGCAGTGGTCGATTAACATCGCCGTGGTCGCTGAGCCGTACTTTGTCCCGCCCAGGGAAGACTGGGTGGAGGACCTGAGCGGCTCAGTGGCCATCATTTCGTCGGCCGCCGCCGGCACCCCGTCCCTCGAAAGCGTTACGAAGGGACAGGGGTGCGTAGCAGCACGGTTCGGAGAGATCGTAGTAGTGGGAGTGTACTTCTCTCCGAGCCGAACTCTCGCCGAGTTCCACAACTCTCTAACAGAGTTGAGTGTCGTCGTCGCGGGAAACCATTCCTTCCCCGTGCTAGTGCTCGGGGACTTCAACGCCAAGAATTTGGCCTGGGGTTCCCGTTACACGGATGTGCGGAGCAGGATGGTGGAAGACTGGGCTCTGGAAGCAGGCCTGGTCGTCCTAAATCGGGGTTCTGTTCCCACGTGTGTGCGGATGCGGGGTGAGTCAGTGGTGGACATCTCGTTCGCAAGCCCCGCTCTGGCACAGCGTGTTATTGACTGGCGCGTCATGGAGGAGGTGGAGACCTACTCCGATCATCGGTATATCCGGTTCGACGTCTCCACCCAGACCTCCAGCGCGCTGGTCCAACAGGCCCCGAGTGGTCCGCGGTGGGCGCTGAAGCAGCTGGACCGGGAGCTCCTCCTGGAAGCCTCGATCGTGCAGGCCTGGGTGACATCACCGGACAGGCCTGCCGATATTGATGATGAGGCGGAGTGGTTCCGGGAGGCCATGTCCGGGATATGTGACGTGGCAATGCCCCGAGTCCGGCCAGGACGCGCCCGACGTCAGGTGTACTGGTGGTCGCAGGAGGTGGAAGCGTTACGCAAGGCGTGCGTGGACGCGCGACACCAGTACACCAGGCACCGCAGGCTTCGCATCCGCCCTCTGGATGCGGAAGCCATGGAGGCGGAGCTGTATGAGGGGTACAGAGCGGCGAAGACCGCCCTCCATGAGGCTGTCCAGCGGGCCAAGTATACGGCCCGCGAGGAGATGCTGGAGACTCTGAACAGAGATCCGTGGGGGCGCCCTTACAAAATGGTGCGGAATAAACTCCGCACCTGGGCCCCCCCGCTGACGCAGAGTCTCCGCCCCCAGCTCGTGGAGGAGGTGGTGAGCGCTCTGTTCCCTTCACGAGGGGAGCACACTCCCCCGCCTATGGCTCCGCCACTTGCGGTGCCCGAAGCGGACCACATGGACGACGACGACATCCCCGAAGTGACCGGGGTAGATCTGAGAGCGGCGGTAGGAAGGCTGAAGGCCAAAAATACCGCCCCAGGACCCGACGGCTTACCAGGTAAAGCCTGGGTCCTGGCCTCGAGGGCTCTCGGGCCTCGACTGGAGGCGCTCTTAAGCGCATGTATGGAGAGAGGCCAGTTTCCACTCCGTTGGAAGACGGGGAAGCTGGTCCTCATTCAGAAGCCAGGGCGCCCTGCGGACTCTCCGTCTGCATACCGGCCCATCGTGCTGCTCGACGAGGTTGGCAAGCTCTTTGAGAGAGTAATTGCGGGCCGCCTCGTCGGGCACCTGGTGAGGATGGGGCCGGATCTTGCGGATAGCCAGTTTGGCTTCCGCAAGGGGCGCTCGACGGTGGATGCCATCATGCGCGTGAGAGCCCTCACGACGGGGGACGCGGTGTCCCGGGGTGGGGTCGTCGTGGCGGTGTCACTCGACATCGCCAACGCGTTTAACACCCTGCCCTGGGGCTGCATTGGGGAGGCACTCCGGTATCACCGGGTGCCGACCTACCTCCGTCGAGTAGTCGGGGCGTATCTGACGGACAGAGCCGTCATCTACCCCGGTCGCGATGGGGAGTGGAACCGGCGAGAGATGTCGTGCGGTGTCCCACAGGGATCGGTTCTGGGGCCGCTCCTGTGGGACATCGGTTACGACTGGGTGCTGCGGGCCGACCTCCCTGATGGCGTCAGCGTGGTTTGCTACGCTGACGACACGCTAGTCCTGGCGCAGGGGAGGTCGCATCAGGCGGCAGCCGACGCGATGACACGCGGGGTTGCGATAGTCGTGGAGAGGATCCGGCAGTTGGGTCTCGAGGTGGCATTGCACAAGTCCGAGGCCATGTCGTTTCATGGGCCCCGGAACGCGCCACCATCGGGATCCCAACTAACGGTAGGAGGGGTTCACATCGGCGTCGAGACGACGATGAAATACCTGGGTCTCGTCCTCGACAGCCGGTGGAACTTCGTCGAGCATTTCCGACGTTTGGCTCCCAAACTGGAACGGGCCGGGGCCGCCTTCAAGCGGCTCCTGCCCAACCTGAGGGGGCCAAACGCCTCCTGCCGGAGGCTTTACGCGGGGGTCGTGCGGTCCATGGCCCTATACGGGGCCCCGGTGTGGGCGCGTTCACTGCGGCGGCGAGCCGCCCATTATTTGAACGCGCCCCAGAAGGTGGTAGCCGTTAGGCTGATCCGGGGGTACCGCACGATCTCGGGCGAGGCGGCAAGCCTCCTTGCCGGACTGCCGCCATGGGATCTGGAGGCAATAGTCCTCGCGCGCCTGTATGAGTGGCGCGCGGAGGCACTACGCCGGGGGGAAACTCCGCTTCCGCAGCAAATTGCGGCGGAGCGGACGGACCTCCGGCGCGATCTCATGGCGGCATGGAAAGAGCGACTGTCGCAACCCAGCGCAGGGCACGCCACGATAGCGGCGGTAAGACCCCTCTTTGAGGAGTGGCTAGAGAGGCGTCATGGCGCCCTCACCTACCGCCTGACGCAGGTCCTCACCGGACACGGAAGTTTCGGGAGGTTCCTGCACATAATCAGGCGGGAGGAAACGCCCGGGTGTCACCATTGCCAGGATCGCCCAGAGGACACGGTGGAGCACACGGTGGAGGTCTGCCCCGCTTGGGCGGAGCACCGCCGTGTCCTCGTAGAGGCGATCGGCAGCGGCGGCGACCTCTCGCGTCCGGGCCTGGTTCAAGCCATGGTCCGGGGCGAGAGGGAGTGGGGGGCAGTCGCCTCCTTCTGCGAAGCAGTCATGCTAGCGAAGGAGGCGGCGGGACGGCTGAGGGAGAGAGCCTCCCGTCCCAGCCGCCGCGGGAGACGCTCCGGGCGTCGGGAGCCGCGCGACGACTCCCGGCCACCGTAGGCGCGGGCCTGCGGGCGGAGAGTAATGGGTAGCTCACCGTCCGATCAGGACCAGGCCCGTGCCGGACGGCGCGTACGTGTTCCACGCGCGCCTCAAAGAGATGTCAGCATCAAGTGAAGGGGCCCGTCAGGGCCGAAGCCTGCCGGGTTAGCGGGATTGTCCGAAAGGGTTACCGCTGGCCCGGAACATAAAGGGCGAAGGAAGGAACACGGGTGGGTTTTAGTCAGTAAGAGTCTGACACTCCCTTCCGCTCCACCCAGAGCGGGAGGAGTCATTTGATGATTTCCCATCCTGAAAAAAAAAAAAAAAAAGCCCATAATGTTGGCCAGATCATGTACAGACGCCAGCATATCAACCCGAAACTGTCAAATTTTCCAATCAACTGTGAACCTTATGCTTTAGCTATAATGTTGAAAATCTATTAAAGAAATTTGACAGATTGTAGTAGCTTGATGTGCTGGCGTCTGTACATTGATGTCTGACATGGTCACTCAAATCTAGATTTCCGTAATTTTTTGCTTTGCATTGTTTTAAATACCTACTACAACATCCAGAAGAAAGTATACGGGCTATTTTCAAGACAAGAAATTTATTAAATATTAAAAAAACATTAAACTCAACCCTCAACCGCTATGGTCAGTTTACACACCAAAACACGCACCTTTTCGAACGGCTAACAAGAATAGTTGTTAAAGGTTTCATTAAATGACCACACAACACATTACTAATTGGAAGATTCTTTTTTAATATTTTAAAATTATACATACACACATTTTGTGACTTGTCCAGAAAGAACCACGAACAAGAAGGAAGGAAACCACAGAGTACAGCACTTAAAAACTAAAGAACATAAAACATATAATTGAGTAATTGCCTTTTGACCAATGACAATTTTAACAATAGTACCTAGTAGTCGATCGGTTACGTACAAAACTAGTGACTAATTGAATTAGGAGGCCCTTCTGTTCCGAGACGGCCCTCGACATCCCTGGGCGAAAAAAAAACCCATTTATTACCGTACGGGATAGGCACTGGTTGGAACGAAGACATATTGCGATCACGGAGCCATTTTTCCTGGATTGGTCGCGCGGTTATTTATATTGATTGATGAAGATAGAGCCCATACATCTAGAATATTATAGCTGCGTGATTTTAGGGTTGCGTTAGGTTAGGCGCTACCTCGAAAATAAATCGTAGCGACTGATCTACTAAGCGAGAAAGTGATGCGATTACTTTTGAAAAGCAAAAGAAGAGAGATGGCTATAATGTGCGTGCGCTCGGAATAAAACGACGTATGTGCCAAATCCAATTTACTCCTTTTTTAACAGAATAAATGAATTAACCTTTTCACGGCCAACGTACACAAAACGCGATGCCTCGCCAGGCGCCAAGCTATAAATGATAACGAAATATACAGTAAACAGTAGTGATGAGGGTATCCCTTATCGTCATATCGATGAATGAGATTTATAGGCGTTAAGTTCTATTTATAATTTTAAATAAAAACTGATTAAATATTTATATCTCAATTAGAGCTATAAGAAATGAGGTACATCCCTATTTCTTTTATGACGTTATTCTTTGACTTCATTTCAAGTCCTTGGCGCTCAGAGAACGTCAAATTCAACTTGGATTAGGGATGTAGTCTATGGTGTTTCTTTACTTAAACAATTATTTTTATTTTGCATTCAGAATTGAATCTCATAAATAAGTGTAAGTAATGTTTTATTTTATTTGAACTCTTATCGCTTGTTTATGATAATCTCCTCAAACTGTAAGGTCACCATTACAACTTTGTGAAATTCATACTCCAGAGCCAGAAGATACCTACAAGCGACGCTTAGTTTGTGTCTCACCGAACATTTCACTTATTGAATTCTTACTTTTTGATGAATAAACGTTATTATTATTATCTAATTGGACATACTGAGAATCATCTTCTGGACCAGAATATTTTCTGTCTGGTTCAACATTCTCTTGAAAAGACTCCCGAATCCGATTCCACACCTTGTAAAACGTTTAAAAGCTCATCCGAATCCAGTTCTTCATTCATTTCACTATTTGTTTACTTATTAGTAAAATAGAATAGTATGGTTACAAGCAAAGTGAAAGAAGGACGCGTGTGCGCTCACCTGATTAGCGCTGCACTATGTCAAAGTGGCCTTGACAGCCGTACGCTTATGACGTCACAGAACAATTTCTATAATTTGAAAACCAATTGATTTGTAGAGATTAATTTAATGAATTATCGACAAGGATTGCTAACAATTTTTTTAAATATTTTTTTTATTTGAAATGGGTTCGCTCTTGACTCTAGTCTGGGTCAGAGGTGATAGAGACAAAGTCTACGATGGAGTGAGCTTACCCAAAAGAAGTCTGTTCACTCTTACTTTGAAGAGATTCGGGTTGTATGCACTCGGAAACACAAACGCAGGTAGAGAGTTCCACTCTTTTGCTGTGCGCATTATAAAGGGCATTTGAAAACGCTTACTGCGTATTGGTGGAATAGCAACTAGGCAGGGATGGTAACTTGCAGTGCGTCTGGATGTCCGAAGGTAGAAGGGGGCCGGTGGAATGAGGTCGTGGATTAAAAAAATAGATATAACTTTGCAATTATTTTGTATCGAGAAAAATTCATTGAATCGTGTATTCCTTTTACATGATACTAGACTAGAGTCAAAAAAATATACCAAAATATTAAATCCCTATTCCACATACTTAACAAGTTACACGTAATAGAAAAACCAATTTTTTTTTTCAATTTATGTCACCTTAAAGTTTGGTCGAACTCGGTATCTTGGAAGTGAGAGGTTGCAAACTTATACCGAAGTCTTGTACCCAATAGCCCTTTCTCTTAGCTCAACTTACGAAATGTTCGTATTAAAAGCAGTTATTGCGTGATTTAACTTCTAGACCTGTAAGGAAACAATAATTTATTTGTCGTTTATTAAATACTCCACCAGAGTTTAGAATTAACCCGTAAAATTGAATTATTTAATGTCACGACTGAAAACTGCAAATTCGATTTTAATTAGTAATAAAAAAGCAATTACCAAAGTAGTAACTTCGAAATTGTTTAATGTATTGAGCCTCTACACGATACAGAACGTTAAACTTAGGTAATGCATAATTTACGGAAATAACATGTGTATCTACTTCAAGTTTTTCACTCAAAGAATTTTTTACTCACTGCTAATAATAATATGCTGCTAGTATACTGTAGTAAAGCCTTAGGGTCGATTCATACTAGCACAGAGTCAAACCGCAGCGAAGCGTCAAACTAAATCATAACATAGCAAAGTCACCCTTATCCCTACACTGTAATGTTCTTATTACTATTCAGATAAAACAAGACGCGCGAAGTCTTTTAATGATAAATGATTTTATTTCTGTAAGTAGGTTTGTCCAAACACTTTTACACGTGTCATATTTTAAAAATTAGATGAGGTCGGCGTTTCTTATCTGACTACTCTGATTCTGATCTGAGAAGGACGACCGAAACAAACTCGGAGATTCGCGCGTCTTCTACGGAAACCGCGCATCTGCGTGCGGTGCGACCAGCGCTAATTGGTGCGCGCGCGTTTAGAGATAGGGTTGAATTTGATGAGATTTCTTATGAAATAAGCATCACCTTTGTACCCATTTTTCTGTTCTAATTTATTTCGTGTCTGTTTATATATGTGTGTACATAAATAGTAAAATAAAATAAAATAAATAAAATAAAATATCTTTTTAATTGACGCTGCGCTGCGCTTCGACTCTGCGCTAGTACGGTTCGACCCTTACGCTTTTAAATCCACATACAAACGGGAGGTTAGATATCTCATCAGGCATGTAAATGATAAATGTTTTTATTTCTGAAAGTAGGATTGTACAAAGACTTTTACATGCCAAGTCATATTAAAAAAAAAGAATTTAAAGGAATTCCTTCAGGTTTATCGGGAATTAAATTGACCTAATTTCCCTTTGACCTTTGTCGAGATAACTGGTCTTATGAAACGTGTGCGTTCAACTTCTTGTGGAACTCGGCTTTGTGATTAGTGAGTACATCCTTATAAGTGCGGAATCTTATTGATATGTGGGAGTGACTCAAGAGGCTTCGAGTAGCAGTCGATAAACTCTCCTGAATGACTCACAGTTTGTTATTAGCAAAATCATGACAACTGACATAAAGGATCCTTCAAATAGGCGCGACACACGATAAAATCGCGCGTCGCGCCTGTTTGTAGGAGCCTTAATTCTTTTCATTCGACGATTAAATATAGGTAGGTGCCTACATCAATTCATTATAGCACCCTAATTGCGTAACACACTATCAATCATAATCTGAACCATGAAGGATATTGCTAATTCATTGCTTAATATGTTCGAATTTGTCTGCTCAACAACGTAAATAACGCAATGAATGTTGTTGAACTGTCAAAATGAAAGTTATTCCTACTCTTCTTGTGTTAAGCAATTACCCCCCAGCTGGTTTTGCAAGAATGGTTTAAAATGTTATTCATTTTTCGTGGAAATGATTCAGGTGTTCTACTAATGTTATGGCAAAGTCACAGTTAATCATTTATTTCAAATAGGGACACGTGCCCATGTGACATGGTGCCCACCATTAAGGCTCCTACACACAGGCGCGACACGACACGCGACACAGAGGCATCGCAAGTCGCGCAACGAGCGGTGCCTTTGTGACGCGCGCGATTCGCGTCGCGCGTCGCGCCTGTTTGCAGGAGCCTTTAGACGTAGAAATGTATGTAAAAAAAATATTTATTCTTGTTGCCCCTTCCAGAAGGTAGTTTCGTAAAGTGATGTCGTAACTAACATGAGCCTCATGCAGAAATAAAAGGACCAAAAGGCAAATGTTAAAATGCCCTCTTAAAATTCTCATAAAGGTAGAAGAAAAACCGCAACCTACTTCTGTAAATGACATGTTTTAAACCATAAATACCTAATAGATTCCTATATTTAATGCGACCTAGAAAACAGCTCTCGAATAATTCAATACATTCAAATTGAAAGGGTTTTGTAATACACCGATCATGAGTACACAATGTAGTCCGCTTGTATAGGACCTTATTGAAAACTGTATTACCCTGAATAATAGAATATATAGCCACCAGCTACATCGCGTCGTGTGAACGAACAGTTGTTCTTTTTACTCTGTATGTTAGGTATGTGTATGTGAAGGTACACAACCACGCTATTGCAGGTCCCATTATATGTAGGCATTTGAAAGTTATAAGGTATAAAGCTATTTGTAGAATAGAATAGAATACTCTTTATTATGTACACCATATAAATTACAGACATAAATATAGAAACTGTACAAAGGGTGTCACAATGGGCGGCAATGGGCGGTGTACACGGGATACAAGAAAGGAATCTGTCAGTTGGAATGTGTCAAAGTTGTGAAACGTTACTTTTGACTTTACAGATCGCTGTTGAGGGGATTACAGGACCTAAACGCAAAAAACTCAAGTTTTAGAAGCAATAAAAGTATATGATCGACTACAGTAAACAAAATCAAAAAAATATACATATGATCTGATTACGTTTTAATATTTATTAACATTCTAGTGATATTTATTATAGAAGTATGTATGTTTATTTGTATTTATGTAAGTATATTCTTATAATATTTGTTTAGTTTTATTAAGTGAATTGTTTTTAGATTAGATTGTATGTATTATTTTTTGTCTCCTTTACTCTTTCACACGCTGTCTACATCTCTCTATTTATTGTCCTATTGCAGGTATGCTGGAAGAGATTTCTTATGAAATAAGCATCACCTTTGTACCTATTTTTCTGTTCTGACTATTTTGTATCTGTTTATATATGTGTGTACATAAATAGTAAAATAAAAATAAATAAATAAATAAATGATATTCTTCAGGATATATGCTAGGTAAGTAGTATGTTGAAAACATTATACAACTAATTTCATACTACATATAGAATAAAACCATAAAGATACCTCTAAAAACTTTATTTTTACAATAAGAACCATACTAACATAAATATATTCAATCATTCTTATTTTTTGTCAGATTATTCTACAAACAACATACTTTAGATTTTTTGTAAATATATAATTGCTTCATGTTTTGCAATAAATTACCAGCGTTGTGTCATCGCGCTTCTCTTTCTGTTCTATGCAGTCCGATAGTGACCGCGCTTTAGATCATGTAAGCCCCTTAATTTAAAAATATATTCAGTCTTTAAGGCTGTACACAGTACAAAAAACTGAAATTAACTGTTGGCGAAACTTGACTGAATGTATGACGATCAAAATAGTTACGAAACCCCACTTCTGTTTAGGTAGTTTGTTAAAGTGGAGAGTCGGGAAGTAGCCGACAAAACTGTCTTAGGTCAGACCATCGCTCTACGAAAACAAATCAAACATTCGCGATCGTTATAACAAGAACAGCGCCTCTTCACCCGCGTTGACATTACAGATACTTACGGTACTTGAGTTGTCTTTACGACACCCATGAGATGGAAGAGAATGGCCCATTCTTTACCAGGAACGACGGCGATAAAACCCAATATTGATAAAATCAGTGCCCTATAGCAGTGACAATAGAATCGCGATAATAAGCTGTCTTATTGAAAACCGTATTGTATAGTTGTACTGTCGTCAGTCGAAACCACGATCTATACATATGTCAATCACATCACCTTAGTAGCCCTCTGAGGAGGAGGCAGAGGTGCATACGTTCACCTATTTCAGTGCGGTTAGTGGAACAGCTTAGGTGCCTCTCGGTGATGTGCCGTAGAAATGAGTGCTCTGAGTGGAATACCTCCTACCGTGGCTCGTATGTCTCATGTAACAGGGACCGAGCCTATTACCAGTAACCGGACACAAATCCGGACTCAGGGCTGGGATCGAAACTCCTAATGAAAAACCCCAATAACACTTTGTCCACCTGAAGGCCAATTCTCGTAATTTAAAACGTTCAAAATCTAGTCGCAGTCTCATCTCAGCGACAAAGAAATGTCAAAAACTTTTCAAAATGTAGGGAAATTTGAAGTATTTTTTGACAGATTGAGACTGAGATCAGACTGTGAACGTTCTTAAAATTAGTAGAATTGCCCCTCTGATCTCAGGGCCATGCTCAGTAGTTGCGCTTGTGACCTCTAGACTAAAGAGACAGTTTTTAAATAATTACGAAGCAAATTCAATTTATTTGCGACTTTGTAATTGAAGTGGATAAATATTGTGACACTTACTGGTTTTTACGAATTTTCTTCATACATTAGCGTGTGCCGAATACAAATGTCTGTATCTGGCGTTGAACCTAATAGGCCTTTAAATATTTACTTACAATTTCACCTACGTAAATATTTTGCCAATTTTTTAGCAGTATTACATAGCTTACCATCTTCTAATCTAGTCCTTTGCGACATTTCTTTTCATTTTGACAATTTAACAATATTCATTGTGTTTACTTTGTTTTCGAGCAGACGTATTGTCCAAACAAGAAGCAATGAATTTTGTAGTATTGTCAAAATGAATGGGATTGTCATTCTGACTTGTGTTACGCAATACCTAAGGGTGCTCAACACAAGTCACGGTTACATAGATTAATGTTCCAATGATCACTAGTAATGAGCCGTTAGTTGCAAACGGATTCATTGATTGATTGATACTATATATTTGGATGATAAAGCGGTATTTTTTAAGCTGGTTTAATTTTTAGCTAAGCTTGTAGCTGATAACTACAGTTTCATTTGATGTTCGTGGCGACTTAAGGCTCCTACAAATAGGCGCGACAACAGATATAATCGCGCGCGATACAATGGCACCGCCCGTAGAGAGACTTGCGGTGCCTTTGTGTCGCGCGCGATTTTATCGCGTGTCGCGCCTGTTTGAAGGAGCTTTTAAAATACAGTTTATTTTACTTAATTAGGTACTTAACTGTGAAAAGTAATTTTATAATTTAAGCTAGTAACTTTTAAAATATTTAATACAACTAACAATTATACTAGGTATTTATTACTAAATTCTCGCCGACTGGTCGACACTTCACGTGACCAGAGGGCTAGGTGGTTCTGTACTTCGACGCGTATGTGTGCGTCCACATTGCGAGCCTAGTGCGATTGCGACGACGGGCGCGAATTATCAAACAAATGAAACGCGCCTTTGCGTCCATAGTGTAGTGACTAAGGCGGAAGCCTAACGCGACGGGCCTGAGCGAGACAACGCACGTAGTTTTCAAACGTTCCCGTCCGCGCGTTCTGGCCACACTACGGGCCTAGTCAGCAAGCGACACAACGTGCGGGTAGCGGGAGTAACAAACCAGTTCGGTCTTATCGCTCGGCGTATGCGCGTCTGTATATTGTTTGTTGTAAAATGGCGGCGAATACTGAATTGTTCATAACTGCGATTCAATCTTCATAATAATCTCAATCTCTCTAATCTCAGTTCTTCATATAAATTTAAAAATTCACCAAATACTTCCCGGTTTTTATTTATTTCGTGCACACCATCTCTAGTGTTCAACACCTCCCATCTCAGGATCGGACTGTCTAGTAAAAATATCAAATCCTCGTCCATAGTTTGCAATCCCTTAAATACGTCGAACCGCTACAAGAGCTCGCGCGTCACTGTGGCCACCGCACGCGCCCGCTCGCCGCGCCCGCGTCAGGCCCCAGTCACTCGCATTCAGTGCATGTGGACGCACACTATGTGTCCTTTTATTGTTGTATTTATTTGGATAGTTATTAGTCATATAGTAACAGTTTTACCAAAAATCATCATTTTAGTCTCATTTCTATATACTTTGTAATATTTTAGGTTATAATGTTTTTTTTAATGTACTTAGATATGTACCTACCGAAATGATAGCGTGTGACTGTTTTTGAGAAAGTAAAAACAAGAAACGTTAAGACTGGGAAGCTTATTCCAGCGAACACACCGAACAACAAAATATTTCATTACATTAAATAATACCATATTAATCTTGCATTATATTTCACGTCGTTAAGTACCAACAAAAGTCGCGTGCCTAAAATGATGTTCCGTGACACAAACCATTTGACACGGACTTCGGTAAATATCCGCCGTTGAACACTGATCTTTACTATACTGGTAATTAAATTAAACCCTCGTATATTAAAATATTCATACATTAGTGATTAGTTGCACTGATAAATTATTTTATTTCTGTAAGTGCCTAGGTTTGTAATACTTTTACACGTCAATCACACCCACACAAACCCCAACGGACCAGTCTAACTCCGCAGTAACACACACACACAAACACTCCCCACTACTAGCTTTTAAGCCCTTTTTAATGAATAATGTATGTTAGCATCATAGTTATTATGCAATCTATACATATAATAATTATGAATATTTTGTAAAACGTGTCAATTCCTTAAAGGCTCCTACAAACAGGTGCGACACGTGATATAATCGCGCGCGACACAAAGGCACCGCTCGTTGCGCGACTTGCGGTGCCTTTGTGTCGCGTGTCGTGTCACGCCTGTTTGAAGGAGCCTTAAAAGTACAACTGTCCTTCAAGATATAGGATTTTCCTAGTTTGAAGGGCAGGGTCTTTTCATGTGTGTTCGCGACGATATTATATGTATAGGTAGAGAGTTAAATGAGTGGACTGTATAAATATGATGATCACGTATATTACTAAATAAGACTAATAAGTAACCCTATCCATCCCTTAAGGCTTCTACGAACAGGCGCGACACGCGATATAATCGCACGCGACACAAAGGCACCGCTCGTTACGCCACTTGCGGTGCCTTTGTGTCGCGCGCGATTTTATCGCGTGTCGCGCCTGTTTGAAGGAGCCTTTATTGAAATAGCACTGATGTTACTTAGGCTAAGTCTTTTAGTAAAATAAATAATTACTAGTTTACTTTTGAGGAAAGAACCACACAGATTGAGTGGACCTGTTCAGTCAGTGCACACATTATTTTGTCAGTAATCATGCAGCTCAAACTGAACTGTTATTATGTCGTCTAACTGTGGTCTATTAAATTAAATTGTTACCTGCTGAAGTGTTGGTTCAATTGTTAATTTTCGTTAGAATTTCTTTTTATATTAAATCGCAAAATTTCATTCTGTTATAATATGCAAAATAGCAGAGTTGTTGATTAATAAATTCATGCATCCATAATTCCTACAGTATGCGCAGAAAATTTAAAATTTTAGTTACAAAAAGATGAAAAAGCACGTACGACTGCATCGTAAAAATAAGGAAATGTTACCCTCAAATGTAGGATATTTCTTTTTTTCCCAACTTCATAACGGTAAACTGCACGGCTTCCCAATGCGGAAATCGTAATCAATGTATTGAGAGGCTGCACTCATCCGCGATTCGTACCGGGAGTATTCGTTATTTTTGCTGTAGGATACAGTTTGTATTTTTACTGGACTGCCGTGTTTGTTGTTTACATTGCACGCACGACGGATTGGTCGAATGTGCATCCGTCATAGGGTTGTGTCTTGATATTTTTCTGTTTTTTTTTTGTTTTCAAGCGCAAAACTTCAGTTTGTCTCAAACGTCAGTGTCCTCTGCTTTCGTTCTTCCACTTTTCGTTTTTTCGTCGTCAGCAGGTGTCGACTTGCTGATAGGTGCCAAGTTGCCAAAACATCCATTCATTTTCTCAGGCTGAAATGTCACTGACAAGCGAGGTGTCGGTACTGTTACTGACTCTCATAAAAATCAGCAAATTTATACCTAATGACTTCTTTGTGGGTCTAGCGGTCGCAAGCGCTACTGCTGAGCATGGGGTCCTGGGTTCGATTCCCGGGGCGAGCAAAGTTATTGAGCTTTTCCATTTAGAATTTCTCAAGAGTCTGAATTTGTGTTGGTGACAAAATTATCGCCCCCTTCTACACGGGATTAAAACATGACTGGAGAATGTGTGCTAGTACTATAAGTACACCTCTGACTAGGCCTTAGAGGAATACAGCCGTGGTATTATGTTATGGTTTATACCACAGATATAGATAGACCTAGATAACGCAAGTATCACGATCTGTATGAAAACAAGCGTGCCATTTTTTGACTACCTACTTTTTTATTTATTTATTAATAACCAACTTATACTATCAGTTTACACCACACATACAAGTTATTAGTCAATATTTGTAATTACACATGTCATACAATCATAAAATTAATAACAACTGGACAAAAGATGAAATTAAATTAAATGTAACAAAATTGGTCAACATTAGATAAAAATTAGATATATTACATAAACTTAGATAAAATTAGATATAGTTAGGCTAAATTGGAACAGAATTATTAATAACAAGTAACAATTAATTTAATTTATTTACTCCAAGGAGATTGTACTGGGAGTGGTAATGAACTCCAGGTATCGAGTAGCAGTGTCCAGGAATCTCAGTTCAGCACTCGCGAAGACATCTATGGACTCATCATACCCACCATACCCAGCACAAATGGTGTTGGGTACATGTACGGGTAATAACCATAAAGTTTTAAGTAGAGGTAGCGGATAAAAGACTTTTGAACCTTTTCGACCACTAGTGTATACACTTTTTCATGAGGGCTCCAGATTGTGCTGTTAGTCTCTAGCAAACTGCGAATGAAGGAGTTGTACAGTATGGTTATGGCTTGACGATTATTAAAAATTTTGGCCTGACGCAAGACAAAACCTAAGTTTTTGCGGGATTTGTTGCAGGTCTGTATTATGTGCTGGTTAAATGTAAGGTGTGGATCGAAGTGAGTACCCAGATCACGTACGGTTAATACGCGTTTCAGGGGCTCATTACCTACTATGACGTCACAAGCACTATTTAGTGTTAGGAAAATCAAATCGATTCAAAAACGCCGCCGCGTGCGGCACCCGTCTCGCCCCACCCCCGGAGCCTAGCGCCAGCGCTCCCGCTCACCCAGCCAGCAGTACCTACTGCCTGAGCGAGAAAGTGGCGGCTTACGATTTTTGTACGTAAGTTGGGCAAATACGAAATAGTTGCTATTGCGTTATCTAGGTGTATCTATATCTGTGGTTAATACCTATTAGAACAGTATTACTGCGTGGGTTACGAAGTTACGAATTACGATAGCTATTTCAGAAAAATTTAGACTATAGTGGATCAGGCAGAAATTAAAACGAATAATAACGAGCACGGGATCTGGGGGCCTAAAAAGGCCACTTTGGCAGAATCATAAAAGGATAACATTATGAAACATAATATGGCGAAGACAGTCCGTGTTTTTCTTTTTTTCGCTGTACTACGTAGGTTTAATTAAAGAGATTGGGATTGGATTTGGATTGAATTGATTGGTATTTTAGCACAGATAAAAAATATAACTGAAAAATCCTTCACCAATAGGATTTGATACGATTAACTTAACAGTTAAGTGTCCATTGTGATTCATAATGTTATCCTTTTATGATTCTGCCAAAGTGGCCTTTTCAGGCCCCCAGATCTGGGATCCGACCGGAATAAATCAAATAAGTATTTGTGCAATATGGCTATGTTTTATTCTGATGTTTTTGTTTAGATTTAAACTTTATCGATAAATAATAAAGTGCGGAATGGCGATTTGTGTAATTCGTTCTTTATAAAATAAGGCGTTTCGATTTATTTGCATGCAATCTTTACGACGCAAAAACGTGCATATTGAATGCTGAAAGCTGAAAGCTGCTAAAAGCAGCTGATTTATTATTGCCTGATACATAACAAGGTATCAAGCAATAATAAATCAGCTGCTTTATTATTGCCTGATACCTAACAAGGTAACAAGCAATAATAAATCAGCTGCTTTATTATTGCCTGATACCTAACAAGGTAACAAGCAATAATAAGTCAGCTGCTTTATTATTGCCTGATACCTAACAAGGTAACAAGCAATAATAAATCAGTTGCTTTTCATATTACATAATAAGCCTATGCCTAAGGTTCTCACTGTTGGGCCACAGGCCTTCTCTCGGTGAGAGGCATTGGGCCGTTATCCACCACGCGGGCCCAGTGCGGGTTGGCAGATGTCACATGTCTTCAAATTTTTAGTTCTAGTATCTACCTGCCGGTTTCCTCACGATGTTTTCCTTCACCGTTTTTGAGAGCAGTGATGATATAAATTACACAAAGTAAAACGCCTGCCTGGGTTAGAACTCACTACCTACAACTCGTAAGTCTGGGCCGTGACCTCTGGGCCGCCATTGCTCTCTATATTAACTAACTGCTCGCTTTTGATATTACATCTCTAACAAATCGTCATGTTTCCATCACGTATGCAACATTTTTGAAACGAGTGATCGGTTTTTCCGAGAAGCGCTCCTGGTTTATCGCTGCAAAAAGTGCCACCCCTACAATTCAATGAATATTCACAGAACCCATCCTGTATTGATATGTTTGGCCTGAAGTGTACTTTTGGGATTATATAAGGTACCGTATGTAACAAGCCGCTCGGGAAATAAGAGGATTGTAGGTTTTTTTGTGTGAACTTGTATTAAATACGAGCAAATGGATTCGTTACCGATCCGTGCTTGCAGAGTAATTACTTAATATTGGTACAACGTCTGATATTTTGTCAGTTGGACATGTTTTCAAATAGCTAGATGTATGTCAAATAATTTGGGTAGGTACTACATTCAAAATATATTGAAACGCCAGATTGAACATCCTGTATACGGCAATTCAGGCTTTTGTATGTAGTCTCACGAATCCGTACGATTGCCCTGCAAAAACACTCGGGATGCGATACGATAGCCGTCCGTTTGATTCGCTCCTATTATTTATGCAACTCTAGTATAAATTGCATTTACAATGACAAGCAACTCTGTTATGCGTTTTACGTAAGGCGCTTGGCATTCCAGAGAAGGCACTTTATTTTAAATAAAAACAGCAATAAAATAGTGATTGTACAACTAGAATATTGTGAACAAATAGACAAAGTTGCGGTTTTACGTTTGTAGGTCAGTTTTGCAACACGCTACGTAGTTCGGCAACTGTTTCGAGGAAGCCAGCAGTACGAGAAGAAACATTGCCTTTTACCTAATTTAAGTCACGGGAACGTACCTAAGTACGAGAAGCAACTCAATCTAATTTCAGGAGAAACCAGGCTTTCATAGAGTTTGAAATCTGAGAAGGTTATTTTTGTTTTCAATCCCTCTCCCTTCGGTTCTTATAATGTGATATTCATTTATTTTATTTCCCGGCGGATGGGCGCGCGCCTGTGGCTCGGCGGAGGAAACAAAGCCATTTCCTAGACGTCGCCAATCCGTGCCCGTGTGGCCACTAGACACGCGGCTACGTACGTCGTGCGATTCACATAGAGGGGCCCACGCCCGCTCGTGCCCCGACTCTGTGCCCGACACTGACGGCTGACACGACACGTTATTAAATCTCGCTCTTTTATTCCTGTCGCCTTTTTTCTTTGTTTGCTTTTGACGGGTTTGGGTTTAAGCTAATTGGCTTATGTGCCTCCTTTCTTCAAATATGGGGAATATTGAGGCAGGCAACGTTGAGGTCAGACAAATAACAATAGGTAATCGTATTAAATTCATTTTGAATTCACAACTGCTGTTCAAATTAGTTCTGCGACTAAACATCTTGATTATTTGATTGGGTTTTATTGAAAGAGAAAATGTGCCGCAGTTTGTATTTGTTCAAAGTCAGAGAAATAGTGAGGTATCGTTTTTATGGAAAGTGAATTTCTGTGCAGACTTTATTAATTTTTAAATTTATTCAATTTCGCAATAAGATTATGATAATTGTGAACTTTTACACGGCGTAGCCCTTTACGTTAATGTTTAGTGTGGGTCCATATTGGCTCACCTAAAGTTCTTTACCCGAAATTGTTCTTCCTAATGATTTGTAATCCGAATGATCACTCTTCCTAAAATTTTTCATCCTAAAGTTTTCATTCATTCATACTATTTGTAGTGCTACCGGCGATGTTCATAACACTCATGTTTCCGAAAATTGTAATTAATAATATAATTACTGTAAATATATTTAAACTCCTACTGTTTTTTTATCATAACGCTTTTATCCCTAAACATAATTACCATAATATTTTCACTCATACTCAGAAATAATCATTTACCAAGTGATTTTTGTCTTAAATGAATGAAATTCAGATCAGTGTCATGAAATTCAGAGTGTCGTCTTGGGGGCACTATGCAAAAAAATACTTAGAAAAATTTCGCGACTAATTTCGAGGTAGCGCTCGCCGGCCGCTCCCGCGGCACCGCTCGCTTCGCTCGCTCGGCTCGCGCGTAGATGGTCACAGTTCTAACCTAACCTATGGATCCCTTCCACATCGTTTTTACGACAAACGGTTAGTCGGAGACAAAAAACACCAAGACACTTTTAGCCTTAGATATAATACTGATTATTATGAATAAAAAGAAATCTAAACAAAAAAGATATGACTTTGCATAATAGTGTAAAAGATGGTTATGTTGAGAAAATATAGAAAAAGAAATAAAAGTATAATAGATGTTTATTGCTATGCCATTGCCATTATGAAGTTGAATGCTTCGGAATTATGAACATTTAGGAATAGTTAGGAACAGTTAGGAATAGTGATTGTTAGGATGAAAAATGTTAGGAAGAACATTTTCGGATTTCCAATTATCGGAGTTGAACATTTAGGTGAACTTTGGCGCACCCGTTTAGTGTAGATAAAGATTTTAGACTCATTCAATTAATATACCTATTGTAAATTTTCGGTTGTCGAGTGCTTATTGTGGTAATTGTATAAGTTCAAGTAGGAATAATACAAGTTGACATAATCTTCGGAGATACATCACAAACATTGGATTACTTCCATCTCAGATCGACCTCATTCGATTCGAGTAACAAAAGCTTTTAAGTCAGCCATACTTTTGTTCTTATTATACATTCAGATACTGTCGTACAATGCTAAGAAATCAACACAAAGGTATAACATTCAGCACAGAAGAGTATAAAAAAAAACTGGTCATGTGCGAGACGGACTCGCACACGGAGGGTTTCGTACCAAAGGCAAAAACGCCGAGCACAGAAGAGTATAAAAAAAATGGCCAAGTGCGAGACGGACTCGCACACGGAGGGTTTCGTACCAAAAGGCAAAAACGCCGAAAAAAACACGTTTGTTGTATGCGAGCCCCCCCCTTAAATATTTACTTTATTCTGTTTTTGTGTGTATTTTTTGTTATAGCGGCAATTACAACTGTCTAGCTATCACGGTTCATGAGATACAGCCTGGTGACAGACAGACAGACGGACGGTGGAGTCTTAGTAATAGGGTCCCGTTTTTACCCTTTGAGTACGGAACCTTAAAAGTGTTTGGCGTAAATACAAAAGATTATGTTAGATGCGTATTTTTTACATTAGAACGTTAAAAGTCGCTCGCCCTGTGTTCGTTTTACCTCCCACAGAGGGATGCGCTGTCTAAGACGTGTCGATTTAGCATTCCGACTGAATTTGACATTCGCAATGTTTATTGCCATCCCATTTGGCGGGCCCTCCTTTGTGTGAATCTTTTTGTGGTATAATTTATCTAATTTGGAACAATGCGGGTTGTTCAGTCAATACACGCTAGAGTCAGTCTTCAATTTTCATTAGAAAATTCTGTTTTTCTGTTTAGAAGAAAACTGGCTCTATTTTGTTATCGCTCCTCTACGTGAAAATTCAGAATCATTAACTTGCTTAATGAAAAAATATTAAGCGTTTTTTTGCCGTAATCTAAGTTGTGAAGCTTTATTTATTAATTACGAAATCCATTTTCAGAGCCTTAATTGAGGTCGCGCTCGGATAACCTGAGGGAGCGGACGAACAGCGAGTGTTGTCTGAATAAATATTTTATGTCTAAAAAAAAGTCCGACGAGGATGGGATTCGAACCCACGCGTGCAGAGCACATTGGATTAGCAGTCCAACGCCTTAACCTCTCGGCCACCTCGTCGTGTAAGACGGTGGTGAAATAGCGGTCCCCGTTCTATTGCAATTTAGCATTAATATATGTTTACCCAGTTGCTCTTTGATCGATGATACAACTTTTTCATAATCCATTGAAAAACCCCATGATATGCAGCTGATGTTTTGCGGCGCTTACTTTCGCTGTAATTTATTCGAGTTCTTGTTTCGAACTAATATTTAACTAAGATTTAAGGTAATAAATACAACCGCGGAAAATATGAACCGATGTATTGCTACTTACCTAGTTATTGATTGTAATAGTTTTAGTGCACTTAAAGAAATTATGAATAAGTTACATTCCTAAAAGCTTAAAGAATCACAGATTCTTATAATGCTAGCTATTTAAATATAGTTTTTAAAAGAGCACTAGACGAAGTCTTTGAATCGTGTTAAGTAAATATGTAAATAACACCGTTGAAGGGTGTGATTTATGATAGTAGAAACTTGTTTTTTCTTCCATTTGTATTTACATAAACTGGCTACTGCTGGCTTGATTTATTACCTACTAGCCGAAGTTGCTGGTACCTAAATTTATATCAAGCATCACCTTTGTACGTAGATATTTTTCTGTTACTTTCTTCAAGTCTTTTTATCCAATGTGGAGATGACAATACTACAATAAATCAAAACACTGGCAATACTAATGCACAGGAGTATTTAGGAACTATCAAACAAATCCTAACACCAACAAAAAAAAAAAGCCGGCCAAGTGCGAGTCGGACTCGCACACGAAGGGTTCCGTATCACAAGGCATAACACGTCGAAAAAAACGTTTCTTATAAACCCCTTTAAATTTTAACTTTATTAAAGGTGAAAAATAATCACAACGGTTAGTAAAAAAAATTAAAACGCGCTTTCGGATTGACTCGAACTCGATACTAAAACTTGAAACAAAAAACAAAAATGAACGAGTTTCAGGGTTTTTCAAAAATCAATTCCAACGGATTGAAAAGGGGTAATAAAGTTTGGATTTTACTGCTTCAATTTAACTGAAAAATGGGCATAAGTAATGTTAAATAATATATCGGAAAGGTAACAAACGCTTTTTTAAAACAAGCCCTGTAGGGGTGAAATGGACGCTGTTTATTTGAAAACCTCTTATTCCTCTGATCTAATATCGCATCGTATTAGAAAAGATAGAACTCAGAGAAGAATGGAAACAATAGAGAGACACATTTTACAGACAGGAGGAATAAAAAAGGCATATAAGGAGTTAACTAACAAAAAAGACTGGATCGTACATATGAAAGATAATAATAGATTGAAGGAGAAACGAAGGCAAGGAATATTAGGAATTGCTACATCATACTACAAGAAACTATATGAAAGTACCATAGCGGAAAAAGAAATATAATTGTTAGAAGTCTCAGATCTACCCAGCATCATGCAGGAAGAAATAAAATTCGCTATAGAAACTCAAAGAGACAATAAAGCTCCAGGACCCGACGGAATAAGCAACGAAGTACTAAAACAAGCGAAACAGACAATAACACCTATTCTCAAAGAAATCTTTAATGATATCATGAACACAGAAACGATTCCACAGCAATGGACTAAATCTAATATAATCCTTCTATACAAGAAAGGTGATCAATACGATATCGGAAACTACCGGCCCATAAGTTTGATGTCCAACCTGTACAAAATATTTGCAAAGATCGTACTCATGCGACTGGAAATAAAACTCGATGAACAGCAGCCAATAGAACAGGCAGGCTTTAGAAGAGACCACTCAGTACTTGATCATATCCATGCTGTTAGGCAAATCATCGAGAAATATGCGGAATATCAACTCATATACTATTTAGCATTTGTCGATTATAGCAAGGCGTTCGACTCGTTAATACATACAAATATCTGGGAGGCGTTAAGAGAACAAGGGATAGAACAAAAATATATAAGATTGATTAGAAATGTATACAAAAACAGCTCGGCGTGCATCCAGCTAGAAAAGAAAGGAGACCCATTTAAGATACAAAATAGAGTAAGACAAGGAGATCCTCTCTCTCCAAAACTTTTCTCCGCTGTTTTGGAAATGATCTTCAGAATCTTTGAATGGGAAAATCGGGGTTTAAATATCGACGGCCGCACACTGACACACTTAAGATTTGCCGATGATATTGTGTTATTCGCAAAAACGCCAGGAGACCTAAATATAATGTTAAACGAACTAGCATCTGAGAGTGAAAAAGTAGGACTAAAATTAAATCCCGAAAAAACAAAAGTAAGGACTAATGGAAATAAAAGCAGCATAAATGTAGGCGAATCACAAATTAGCTATGTTGAACAATATATATACCTCGGACAGCTGATATTACCTAAAGATAACATAACAAAGAAATCGAAAGAAGGATAGCAAACAGTTGGAAAAGGTATTAAGGTAGTTAAGGGAAGTAATGAAAGACAAAAACTTACATATAACAACAAAGAGCAAATTATTCAATGTCTGCATCCTACCAATATTAATATATGGAAGCCAAACATGGGCCATAACAAAAAACACAACCAATAGAATTGCCATTTGCCGACGAGCAATGGAGAGAAGCATGCTAGGAGTAAAGAAGGGGGATAGAATAAGAAACATCAACATTAGGAAAAAGACCAAGATACAGGACGTAACCCTAAAAATAAAAAGGCTAAAATGGAAGTGGTCGGGACACATGATCAGCGGAAAGGAAACATGGAGCAAAATAGTCACACAATGGTACCCAAGGGAAGGTAAAAGGAAAAGAGGTAGACAACAAAAAAGATGGGACGATGATATCAGGCAGGTTGCAGGCGTAACATTTATTTATTTATACAAATCTTATGAGTGAATTATATGAGTAGAGTAGTCAGAGAGAGATCAGAATGGAGTAGGTTGGAGGAGGCCTTTGCCAACTGGCAAACGGACTTACAGAAAGTAAAGAAGCACCAAATACGCGAATAATTTTAATTATCTAAAATATATATAACAGTGCAGTAGTGTAAGAAACAATTGTATAATATCCGATTAAAAGGCTTTACTATTATATATCCCACTGATCTAAAAACTAAAAATTTGGCGTTATCCCGCGGTCCGATAAACTCGAAACTCAGTATTACTTTTGACAGAAAATAAACGATAATAAGTTTTTGAGGTTTTGAAAATCGAACCTTGACAGGGCAAAAAGCGATAATTAATTTTAAACATTCCAATCGATTATCAAAATTTCACCCCCGTGAGGTGAAAAGATGGCACAAAATTTGTGTGAAAAATCTTATTCCTTTTGGTTAATAAACATGAAACATGGAAATATTTGCCTCAGAAAATATAAAGACTAACTTTTAGTTTTTTTAAACAATCGCTCAGAAAATTTAGAGCGTTTAAAAGTTAGTAAGGAAATTTTTTTACGCCCTGTTGGATTAACTCAATACTAATAGTTAAAACAAAACAATAAAAACTGTGTTCCAGGGTTTTTCAAATATCAACTCCTTACGGTGGCAAAGTGTAATACTCGTAAAGTTTAAGAGGTGGCTTTTACTGCTTGCTTCAATTGTTTCAAAATGGGTATAAATATTGTTTAAGTCTACAATGGAAATGTACCATGATAAAGATTGAAAACATTAATTTTCGAAAACTACATTTAAAGGGGCGTGAAGGGGCTGTTAAAATTTTGTGAGGAAAGCACGAAATCTACGCGGACGAAGTCGCGGGCAAAGTGCTGGTTAGTTATATTATAAGCAGTTTAATTTGTTGTGTTGTATTGTCGATTCCACCATGTGTGTACAACTAAGTAAACCGATTATCCACAATAATGGGAACAAACTACAACTCTTATTCTTCACAGCCGCTCTATAACGTTTGTAAAAATTTCGAAACCATTCCAACCACTCACCAAGTCACCATCGACGAAAATAGAAAAATGTCAACCTAACTAACAAAGTGCTCTCGAACTAACCTTAAAGTTCAATTAGGCCAAACCAAACAATCGGAACGTGCCCGTTTCAAAAATGGTATGTCAATAAGACAACAGTAACGCTCCGCTTGTGTCCACTTACCGTCGCGTCGCTCCAGTGTACGACGCTAACGCGGCTCGTCCCGGTCCCATGTGGGGCCACTAGTGTCCCTCGCAACTAAACCCGGGCATAAAGCCGAAGGATTTCCCCGAAGCGCTCGGCCAAATACGGAATGCACCTGGACCGATTTAACTTAGCTTGTTCTTTGTATTATTTACTTTTGAGGACTTACAACATCGCGCATATTGGCAGATCCCCGGATAGGGACGCTAACGTATTTCACCTTGAAGGTGCTCTTTTAAGAGCCAATAGAAGGAATATTGTAAAGAAAAGCATCGTGCACTGTGGCTCATGAATGCCTCACATGTCATGTCGGTCACGAAGCGCCATGAAGACACGTGCACGCGATATTAAACATTCATTACAATAATTGATACTCAATCAAGGCAAGGAATAAATTGACAGAAGATCCAACTATGCCTGTGAATGACCCCCGACTAGCCCTGACCAAAAGTCGTTCGTGTATCGTTACCCAATAACCAAGTTATACCGCAGCTCGTAATATAAGCTAATAATCTACTACATTTAATTTAGGCAGCTATCTGAATACTTTGTTTCCGACATCATGGCCGCCGCTCATTAAGTATTATAACTTAAACGTCACAGCGCCGACCCATGTAGCAAATTGTGCTCGTAGAATTAATTCAGCTTACATAGAAGCTATAACAATAACTGGATATCATTATTATTCGCACAGGCCAGGGCTGCCAGTAGGAAATGAATATTCCATTCGTAATGGACCTGTACTTTCTTTCATTAAAACTTACATTATGTGCCCCACTCCGCTCTTGAATAATTACTACACTTCTTCGGAATTTGAATGAGCCGACGACGCGTCGGTAATGAATCGAGAATTTCATCGCCATCGTTGCAGTCTGCTTGTTCACTCTGAATTATTCATTTTTCTGTAGTGACTGTCCAAGTGTGTCCAGGGCGTTTTAAAGGAATTTTTCTGAGACATGGGCCGGACGTGGCGCTTCGTGTCAAACTCCTATCGTTTAATGGTTTCCTAGCAAGGAAAGCTTGAAGCATGTAGGACGCATATTCGAAGCTTTTGAAGTCACGTGCAGGTAAAAGGTATCGTGTTCAAAGTCTGTGTAGTGCAAGTAGTGACAGATTGCTAGTACGTAGTCTGGATGGCTGGATATATCTGCAGATTTGTTGAAACTTTAGTTTCTTTGAAGCTCGAAGATATTAAACTTCATTCATATTGTTTTGTGAAGCATGTTTGACACGTGAGCTAAATGTTTCGTGGTACAGGTACCTGTAGTACTATTCTGTAAAAATTTCACCGTGAAAACTTTGACGAAGTGAGCTGTCATTCCACCTGATGCTAGGGATTGACACTATTGACAGCTCACTTCAAACTCACTTCACCTAAGTTTTCACGATGATATTTTTACAGAATAGATGGGCTCGAGTCTTGAACAGAACTTACACACACGTAGGTTTTCATCGGAATACCATTGCATGATTGATTAATGGGATTGAGACGGAGTAACTGAATTATTTCCATTACGAGTTGGAAATTACCAGCGAAACGTGGCAGAGCTTTAATATGTGATGACTTAAGGTTAACCCTGAATAAGAATTCGATTGTTTTAAGTTCAATATTATACTACGTTTTTTCCATGTTTACCGTTTTGTGTAACGATCTTTTGCAATCTTACCTACTAAAGATAATACGAGTATCAGAAAAGAGCTACTGAACCTGCAATGTCATGTATCTCAATTTTGTTTCTGTTTCAAACAAGCCAATAAACGATAATTCTAAACATCCATTACAAAAACGATTAAAAAATTGTTTCCGTAAACCACTGAATATGGCTCCCTGACAAAAGTTTATCAATATATTCACCGTTATACGACAATGCGCATTATAATACGCGTTTTACTCTCTGAGACAGCCATAGCGCTTTTGCTCTATAAACAGAGAGTAATGTTATTTCCATGGCTTCTATCAAAACTTTTTAAGCCTAACAAAATATTGGTGTTCTTCCAATGTTTTCCCGTGGCGGCTTGCTTGTTGTTACTGACATATTGACGTCCGCGTGCGGGACCCGAGTTAACATAAACAGTTCTAACACCGTACTTGTTTTTCTTGCGCTGTGTATGTGTATACTATTATCACTAGGGTTCCGTACCTAAATGGTAAAACGGAACCCTTATGGTGCGACTCAGTCTGTCTGTCTGTCTGTCCGTCTGTCACAGCTGGATATCTCAAGAACTACTAATGCTATCACCTTGAAATTTTGAAAGTTTTAGATGACGTTTAACTATTTTGCAAATAAGATAGAAATAAAAATATGTATATATTTTTTTGCAACAGGGACTGAAAGGGGTTCTGAAAAAATCGAAGTGGGGCTACTAGGGCATGTGGGGTATCATATAAAAAGAACGCAGTTTGCAC
The DNA here is from genome assembly GCA_963855955.1 of Luperina nickerlii. NCBI lineage: Eukaryota > Metazoa > Arthropoda > Insecta > Lepidoptera > Noctuidae > Luperina > Luperina nickerlii. The sequence goes on along the minus strand of OY979677.1, from coordinate 5,661,566 downwards.
ATTCTCAAACACTTTTTATTTTTTTTAGGCCGCATAATTTTCGACTTTTGATGAAAAATGTAAAAAAATACCGTTCCCGTCCCCTTATTTCCGAAGTTTTCATAGAGAAAAATCCGAAACTATTCTGTGATAGAAGTTTATGTAAAGGTAACAGGAAAAATAAAACGATGTCTTTAAATAGCACACTTTTTCAGAAATCATCAACAAAAGTTACATTACTTCCACTATCGGTCAAGAGATGGCGCTGACATAAAACTGCAATATTCTACACCGCAGCGTGCAGTGTGAAAATTCTCTGACGAATATAGGCCTCGCCGATGAACATTTAAAAACATATGATGGTACGGAATCCTCGGTGCGCGAGTTCGATTCGCTCTTGTTTTTATGCTGAAAGAAGTAAGTGTACCGTGAGTTTTCTTGGTCGGTTTCCTTGCGGTTGTTTTTAATGTCTCGATGTTGGGAACTCTTGTTTTAGCTGCATTCTTGAATGTAGTTATGCTGACTTGGTCACCTTTTTTAACCCAAATAATCCACACGCGTTGTTTAGGTACGTGGTGATCTTTGTCCCCCTGTTTTTATTATTTTTCGGTGTCTGAGGTTTGAGATAACTTTATTCTCATAAGGGCTGATTTTACTAAAGTCAGATATCTTTTAATCGTGGAATAAAATTGAAGTCTGACAGTTGTAGTATGGAAAACTGACAAAAATTCAAAATTTATTCTTAGGATATGATTTATTCTAGGTATAAAAGCTTGGTGTAGTGCGCCTTAAGAATACAATACTTCACTTACATTAGAATACTAAAACTAAAACATAAGATGATATTTTGGGCCTTTTACAAAAACTAGACATTTGTACAGTACCTAATTATTTTGTGGGCAGATTTTTCGGTGTCTGCTTTTCTTACCCAAAGAAAATTTATACACATTTTCTTTTAATTGTGCTTGTGACGGATATAGCTTTTAGTTGCAGCATTTTACAACCCATTTTTATACATTTTCTGAGGCAGCTCATAAATATAAATTGCTCGTGTAACATTATTGAATAATTTACATTAAATGATTGAAATGGCCGAATCATTTGTTATGTTAAAGTTATTTTCGTACCCATTTAATTTTACCCAGTTACTTTTGAAATAACGAAATTCGGTAACTTTAATGTACTTAATTAAAATTTATATGAGTGCTCTCAAGTTAATCATAACAATGATAACGAATGGGCTGTTGATATTTTGTATAATTATAATAATTTTATCGTGGAATACTGATTAACAAAATTCATTGGGGAATCCAGAACGATAAGAGTAGGTATGATAATAATTATTATTAATCAAGTGTACAATGTACATAAATGCTTCTGTTGTCTTAAATTTTAGTAATGATGATAAAAACATCATGATTATTTTGATGACATAAAATTCTACATTTAGGTAACCTACCTTGTTCTGTTACGCGATGCTCTTCCAGATCAACTCACCTTGAATTACCTCTCGTGTTCAGGACGTTGAAAGGTGAATATTCCAACGTCCCCAACGCACACAACCAAACAAACACGCGCTGTGAACTTGTGATCATCAGTGTGGTCTGGTCATGTGTGCAAATTATCGATTCCGTTTGCCGTCACGTCTGTCAATGTGCCGTTTACATGTGCACGGATGGCGGCTGATTGGCCTCTCATTTGGCCCGATTGTGCCTCACGCATACATAATTTGTGTTCAGCGTCGTCGCCATTAAGATAATCTCCCGTTCGGCCTGGGTCTGCCGGCCTCATTGATTACCACGGTGTTCGATTTGCCCGCAGTTGATTATATCGGCCTGTTTGTGTTATTGCAGTTTAATTAGCAGTTCAGTTTAGAGGCTAGTGTGCTCTGTGGTTTAATACGCAACGAAGTGAAAGAATTCGGAGAGTGAATGATGTGGCCTATTGGTTGATTGACGTATGTGTGGACACAATATGTACATAGATTCATAAAATCGAGCCTCTTTCCCATAGGGGTGTAGGTAGAAACTAAAGAACTCCACCTGCTACGATCCTTACATACTGCTTTTGCTTCGTTTACATCTGGTCATACTTATATGCATTCTTATATGCACGCCGCGCCGATTGCGAGTACTACGCACCTGTTTGTGGAGATGCGTGGAGTTATTGTATGTATTACACTATTTCCGCACAGCAAAGTGACGTCGTACGTTTTTAAAGCATAAAATAAACGATTAAATCTAATTTATAGGCTTGCGTTTAAACTCCAGGAAATATCAATACAACATTGTACGAAAACTTCCGCTGATCGTGCAACACTCTTTAATAACGCAATTTTGAGTAATAAAAGTGCGAGGTCGGTCAGTGCCGGTGCGCTGTGCCCGCATCCCTGTGCTTGGAAACCACGTAACTTTGTGAGCCGACAAGTGCCAGCCACCATTAAAACTTAGTTCAGGGCGACACAACGCGACACACAGTCGGTGCGGGCGGCGCCGATGCGAAAGTAATCTCAACGAGTCCGAGAAATCGCTTTTAAAAGTTTACCTTATTGCTGAATGCTCGGTCCTGGATAAGCAAGTGGAGTAAAGAGGCGTTACAACACTTTTATAATGATTTACGACCACCAACGCCATGAAATATAGTGCAAGCTTTTAGAATATAACGCTGCTTTTCCATCGTCAAATGTAATTATAGTGTTAGGAGTCGTAACGTTGTTATGCAAGTGAGCTAGCTCAGAGAACTCCAGATTAATATTGCTGCAGACCATCGAGACTGTTATTGTCGAGGCAACTTGTAATATGACACCTTAGGGATGCACATTGTCCTACCTGGGAACACCGACGTTCTTGCCATAGATTCTCGCTAGGTATAATTTCGAAGGAGTTAGGTACGTAATATGCTTGGTTTACCAGACAAAGACTTTGAACAATACGTTTTAAAACATTGTTGTGAAAATGTATTGTTATTTTTACAACAATAGCAACATTAAATGTAATGTTGTCTAGGGGGGTTCTGCGAAACGATTCTCCACACATTCATACTTTTTCATATCACGCTGGTGTTAAGTTCCAATAAAACACAGAGTAGATAGCGGGTGGCGACCTCCTAGCCCCCCGGGTTGTTACTAATGCAGATTGCGTTCAGAAGGTCATATCTAAATCACAGGATAGCATAACGTCAGTACTTTATCTCAACTCCGCACCTGACGCCCCCTCCGCTTGAGTTATAACGTCGGTTCTCCTTTTGTTGTTTACGAATGAGTTTTTCACGCTTTTCTTAGGCCGCGGACCGGTTCTTCGACACACCTGCTATTCTCCCCCGGTGTTATATTTATTGTACTCATTCTATGTATATTGTGAGGGAACGCCGAATAGTACGCGCCGTTGGGAACTTATCACGTATCTATATTTTTTCCCTACTGCCCCCAAAACTCGGGATGATGTTTTTATTATAAACACGTGTCAGGACTTGAAATATTTGCGCATTTTAGCGCTGTAGTGATGTGCGTCGTTCACGTTTGAACACTCTTTTTGATGTTTCGTGGGAAAGTATGATTGATGAAATACGGTCTTATTGTATTTATTATTGTGTTACAATTCTTTGCAAACGTTGCTTTTATTACCATTTCAATTTAAGGGTTATTCGTGTTCCTGTTTACAAAAGCGATGTGTTTATTTATGAAGTAAATATATGCGTTGGATAATAAGGTTGTTATATTTGCGACCAATAAATTTTCATGGTATATTATGTATTATTTCTTCTACTCTCATTTTTCTCTGGAAAAATATCTGTACACGTGCTGGATTTACGTCAGCTATACAAGGTGTTTTTTATATCCCATAACTCTAGGATATGAATGAGACTATATCAAAGAATCAACTGGCATAAGTATTAAGAATTCTTTTTCAATGAGGGTATTCTGAAATGACGTTCGCTAGGTGGCAGCACTGACACGTCAGGTCCAGGCATCTGTCAAAGAGCCTATATTTTCTTTAGTTATGACTGAATGATGAACGAATGAATGCATCGAATGATGAACGTCATCATACATTTTATATTCATAGTCGAAATAGAAGACCTCTTGTTAAAGTGGTGCCCCGTTGGCACCACTTTGACAAACACTGTCGTATTTTTTTACGAAAACCCCCATTGTCTTTTCTTTTGTTTTAATTTTTACAAAACATACATAATAATACAAAATAATTTGACATAGTCACGATTATTAAAGTAAAACACCCTTACGTGAAATATGACAACGCATTTTCTTAGCTTTAAATATGAATGATTGGTTTGAATGAAAGTGGATTAAGTACCTACTCATATAATCAATGAAACTTATATACCTGATATCTTCGAAACTATGCATTTGCGGACCACATATTGTTGGACTTTTTGTGTTATTTTTACTTATAACCCTATAATTATGGGATATCAAAAAAACACGTATCGCATGTTTACCATAAGATCAAATTAAATTAGAATATTGCTTACCTTATAGGCTTATACATGTAATATCAATTAAAAAAAAGATACTTAACGAATTCAATTTAGTTGATAATTGGTGTTTGTATGTTTTAATATGATCAATTTATTTACGTCTATTTATTTATTTTACTATAGCAATAGTCTCGCCCCTATTACATAGGATTTAAACAAAACTGTTGAAAAGTGAGTGTACTATAAGTGCACCTCTACGTAACCTGTTGGATTACGGGCGTGATGTATGTAGTTTACCATACATCGTTCGACCATAACATTTATAGAGGTATGAGGAACAGGGTGTAATCTTCACTCATACTCTATAGAAAAGGGAGGATCCTCCGACCAGACGGGTGTTGTGTCTGGCGGGCAACTGCCCATTGATTCATTTCGGGCCGTTGTATCTATGCTAGTTGCGCGGTAAACTCTGCATGCGCGATGCAGAATTTGCGTGACGTCAGTATGACGCGTTGTTTGCATGTGGCGTTGTAGATACCGCTACACATTTAATCTCAGTATTCCACTACACTAATGTTCATTGAATACAAACATATGCGGGGGAAACAAACGAATACATTACATGGGTCGTTACTACGTCAGCTTTTTGTCCAAATAAATAATTTACGCGGCGAATGGTAACCTCAGCGGACTTTTTCGGTAAGGCTAGTTACATACTGTGCTCACAGTGAGTTAGGACAAGTCAGACTATATTGTATTTAGTAGTGCCCAGAGCTTTTCCAGTACCTAGGCATGTGAGCAAAGGGCATACGTCTTTACAAAGTTCGAAAATACCCGAAAATATGTTATAACTGATTAATGGACAAAATATAGAGATTTCTTTAATCATTCCTAAGTGAAATATTTAAGTTTTATATAACACTGTACATAAACCTTCCGGCATAAATTATCTAAATGATGGATGAAACCGCATAAAAATTGATGCGCAGCTTAGAACAACAACGTGGTAAATAAACAAACAAGAAAAATAACGTCTTTAATTTATAATACTTATGTATAGATAGATTATGCTTCAACCTACATCAGCGAATTTCAGAAAAACCATTAACAAATGTAAATGGCCGCCATGTCAGAGGGCGTTTTGATTGAATTCTGACGTCCATGTATTGAGCCATTGGCAGCTGGCCAATTGAGGACTTAGCGTCGCGACGCCGCGCCTCGCTTCTGTGAATGACGCGTGTTCACTCCCTGTATGCAAATGAGCGATTTTATTGAAAATTTAATAAGCGGTTTATATGGGAATGAAAACCTGGAAAACGTGATAGGTAAATTATTGTTGATTCTGTTTGCTATGTCGCTTCAAAGTGAAGGTTTTTGTAGTCATGACATGTTTGTTTTTAATGTTGGCGTTATAATTTCTTGTTGATTTGCCCGTATACAAAACTAGACTTTACATACTGTCCATAATGAAAACTCGTGTGGTATTTTTTGATAAAATTCAAAGAAGTCTCAGGTCGTCGTTATGCATATCGTATAGCAAATGCTAATATATCCTGTAGATTTAAAAATAAACCAAAATTGCATCAATTCATTTTCAAAATACACTTGATATTTTTAGAATCTTGAACGTACAGCACAAAACGTTGGTACACCGCAGTTGCATTAAACTAAATAGCCAACTAAGTCCAAAAACTGAGCATGTTCATATTAGCAAACAGCAAATACTGTCGTTTCTATTCCGAGCAACATTTTTACTAACCACTCCGTCTCGCAATAACTGTTATTTATTTCACCGCAATGTTTACATCATTTTATATTGTCCAAGTTTAGTTCACGTATTGTTGCTATGCCCGTTTTAGGATATTAGAGTTGGCACTTTGCGGGATCGTTATAGTTTTCATTCCAGTAAGTACGGGCGCTAACTAGCAGCCTGCAGAACACAGGAACACTGAGCATAGTAAGTACTTGCAAACAGTAAATAAATGAATATGGTATTTGTGCGGGCGTAGAGCGACGAGCAAACACAATATCACTCAGCACTGGAGCCCGCTTTGTTTGCACCGCGTTCATTAATTTAATTATTGCACTTTATTTTAGAAATCGGACTGAAGTTAATCTTGTTTCGGTGTTTGACCTCTGCTGTTTATATCTCGTGTGTTTGTTACGTAAGGGAACAGTATTTTCTGAAATAAGTGGGTATTTTTAATTCGTACGATTATTATACCTAAATAAAAATTAAAAAATATATAATAAAATACTGGTATTCAGCTGCATCCGGTTAGACTGGAAGCCGACCCCAACATAGTTGGGGAAAGGCTAGGCAGATGATATTTACTTATCTAAATACCAGCCGGTCTATTCTGTAAAAATCTCTCAGTGAAGACTAGGTGAAGTGAGCTTCCAGTGAGCTGTCATTCCACCTGATGGGATTGACACTATTGACAGCTCACTTCAAGCTCACTTCACCTAAGGAGAGGTTTTTACAGAATAGATTGGCAGTAAGTAAATGAAGTCTTTCCTTACTTAAATTTTTTTAGAAGTTATCCAATACGGATGTTTTCAAATTATCTGTCAGTAAAACGGGCTCTATAAAGTTGACGAGCCTGTGTAATTCCGTGAACTAGTGGTAGCTCTGTGACACGGCAATGTATAAATATATTTCCCGATTCTCCGAATCACGCTCATATTTTGTTAAAACACACCAAAATGTGTAATTAGCTTGTTGGAACTTTTATTTAGTTTCCCCGTTGTGTCACATAATTACGTACGTCTGAACCCGAGCTCCAGCTTCCAGAAAAGTATTTTACGAATTTATACGAACGGACGTAAAAGTTCACTGTCCGAAATCCTATTTTCGCATAAAATTTAAATAATATTTGTCATACAAACATCACATTTTGTTTTACTGAGGTAAATAACAAAATGAGCGCTAAAATACAAGTTGAAGTTAATTCACTCCATGAAAATATAATATCTGCCTTGAAATTATGTGACAGAATTAGAGGTGAAAATTATCCCATGAGCTGATGTTATTTAATTTTGCTAGCGCTTTTTTATAGTTGGCCCTGATTCATTCTGACTGCAAGAGTTTGTGCGCTTTCTGTTTTTACCCAGTAAGTTCACTTAGTATGTGTTTAAAAATCTTCAATCCTACCCAAAATTCCATCCTAAAGTGGGAACACACCTAAGTAGCTTCTGCGGTTCACCAACCAGAACTTTTTGCCCCTCGCAATTTTTAAAGCGGCCTTAAAAAGCGTATTAACAAAAGTGGCACAACATTAACACTTGTAAGGCACACAGCACGGTACTAGCGCAATTTGTGGCGATATTGTCGCGGGCCGCTCCGGAATGTTCGCTAATGCTCCAACATTAAGCCTGCAGATTATCTGGGCAAAGCCCTAAAGTCTCACTGTTTCAATAGTCCTTAGGGTTGGCGAAAAAATCTTTAAACATATTTTAACAAAAATGATGGCATCATATCAGAATTCAATGCACCACCTAATCTTGGCTAACACGGAATCGATACCTCGAAGTCTTTAAACCAGACCAAAGTCCTTAAAGCGAATAGTGATTGCGCTAATCAGCTATCAATGTATCATCCAACGTTTTTCGTTGCATGCGATGCATGAGAGCATGCGGTGCAAAATGCAGTTTACGCCGTGCGTCGCTTCATAGCGCTGCGGTTAGCTGCGATCACACAACGGCAAGCGACGGCGAGAAAATCTTTTGACTGCGACACAATAAGAGAAAAAAGAATACCACATTCGGAGACTACCTACGTGATGGATGGTACCGCAGTACGCTCATAATTTTCAGTAGAATTCGGACTTTAAATTATCTGTGCTCACTAGCAAAGATAAGAATAATGGAAATTAAGTTTGTCATTTAGTTTACTTCGTAAGAGATAAATGAGCTTCTGGGAAATAGAGTTTTCGGAATCCTTTGTCAATATTGTACAATATATCAACAGCATGAGAATTAAAAATAACTTCTGATGGAAAATTTTCGCTGATTAAAGTCACGCTTTGTGCACGATAATGAGCATGTTTCCCGGTACCTTTACACATACCTTCAGGTAAACAATACCTGGACGTATAACTTTACCTCTTTGTCGCCGGGCAATCGAAATTGTAGTGAAAATAAAGGGTGAGCGGTGTGGAATGCACTTTGCGTCACGCGTCCCCCAGTGCCTGCGGTTTAGCTACGAGATCAGAGGGCATGTGTGCAAGCGAGAAATTCTTGCGGAACGTCAACCATTGGAATAAAAAATATATTTCATGTACGATGTCAAAAATCCGGACGTAGAGAGGAACAAAATATTCGGCGTGACGTTCGAAAAGTATCAAACTAGAATAGAAGTGTTTGGCCAAACACTTCTATTCTAGTTTAAGTTTAGTTGAAATAAATGATATTAAATTGGAATCCTATACCATACAATACATTGGTAAAATAATTGTTTTATTTATTACCGTGAGTTGTGGCAGCCCTGTTAATGTCGCGCCAGGTGAGGATTAGTGGATTAGAGGTGGAAGTGAAGACGATCCACATCTTGAAAGAATTCAGCTAGTCGACTCTTAGCGCTATATTTTTCGCGTTTCTATTGAAAAGTTTATGTTCATAAAATATTTTTTACCTGTTTCTTTTATATTTTAGATGAAAATCAAAATCGAATATTTTTAAAATAATCCTCATACTCGTAAACAAAACTAAAAGAGATGCATCGACCGGGAATCGAACCCGGGCCGCCCGCGTGGCAGGCGAGCATTCTACCACTGAACCATCGATGCTTACGTATGTTGTTTGAATTTATCACCCAGATTGATTTCATTTACGTACTTCGATCATTAATTCATTACATAACATAACGTGCTGAGTAAATTGATGTAACCATATTTATTATGCTTTTGAATAATGAAGCAGGTTTTGCTTGCACGTCAGAATATGTGTTTAGCTGTGAATAAATACGTAATTATGCAAATCGACGTATTTACGAGGGTCCACAGATTATATAAATACGAACGCCTAGGATTTTACGAGTTTATTGGAATTAATTATTATTTGAGGGTTTCTCTTTTATGCCTGAGCCCATAATTTTAGGGTTTATGAATTTGTGATAATTTTTTATTACCTATCTAATCAGCAGTAGAAGGGGTGTCGTATTACCTAGTAATTGGTTTGTGGAGGTCAGATAGTCAATCGCTCCATGTAAAATACTGGTATTCAGCTGCATCCGGTTATACTGGAAGCCGACCCCAACATATAGTTGGGAAAAGGTTAGGCAGATGATGATAATGATGATGATCTAATCAGCACTAGAGGGGCGCACTGAAATTTTCAGAACAGACAAAACCTTGTCTTCAATGTTTTCGTTTATTGTTATAAGTAATTTATGTAAAACGCAAAGAAACCAACTAATTAACTCAACGTGAACTTGGCGCCATTTTTTCAAAAAACCATAGATCTGTACTTAACTATAAAATAATCATACTCCCCTGAAAAGTAAAAGTGCCACCATTTCCTAAATATTCGTGAATATACGCTGGCAGTTACGAAATACATTTCACCTTCAGCTCTCGAGTTTAGCAAAAAAACTTAGGTACCAACGTTACTGTCGGACAAAAAAGCGGCTTTAACGATTTTACGTATAAAACGAGGGGAACTTGCTCTTTTATTTCTGTTTGTAGCCAATACTATCGGATTTCGTTACGCGCGCGCCGCGGACCGATTTTACAATATCACGAATTTTCCCTGCTGCATGTCGCACCTGGTTTTTGAGGTGGAAAGTAGATTTTTATGGTTCTAAGCCCTGTATAAATTCCTCTCTTAAATCTTTATTTGATTCCATTTTTGCTATTCCAGCTTTGGTAATTGGCAAGTGACGCCCTTATTTGCTTCACCGACATACTTATATATCTCCGGAACTTAAAATTAACCTCAATTCAGAACAAAAGGGTTCGTTTAAAACAGCATTGCATTTTCCACCCATTTCTCTTTTATTCAAAATAAATTTAATTTAAGCTAAAAGTCCAGTGAGCAAAAACCAAAGACAAAAACACCTGCGTAAAGAATCTAGTAACAAAAGTCGCTAGTCTTTTCACCGTTCTTATTCCTCATGGCTTCAGTTAATCATCGCTACGTCGGCTAATGCGGAGAGCTCTTCTCGCGAGGGCGCCTTTGAATTCGTCTCTCTCACGGCCTCTTTGCTACTATAAAGTAAATGACATTGTGCAGCCTAGGCCTTACTGCATTCACACGGGCCGGGGCCCAACGACCTATTTTTGTCATCTCCCTCCGTAGCTTGATTGGCTCAATCATCTGTTCAAATGGCTCCCGACGACGGCACGGCGACTTTAAGTGCATCGTTATTTTGAGTGTCGATTTAATTTTTAATTTTCCTTTTTGCTAATTAGTATCTTTGCAAATTGAACTGCCGCCTTTTCATTAGTTGAAAAACCGTTTATAATTTGTTTATCTTCCTTAAATATCACATCGAACCAAATTACCAAATATATCAATCAACATCTGAAATGCGTTTTTAATACACGATATTTTCAATATAAATTCGTCATTGGGTGCCAAGCAATGTTTATATTAAAGAATCGCTTGTCAATACCACTCGTGTCGCCAACATTGCTGAATGGAATAAACGCTGGATTCCATACGTTTTATTTTTTGACAGCTGGCTTTTTCCACGCATCTCGTGATCTACCTTGCTTTACTTCAATCCCATGCCAATATTCCGATACCCAAATATTACTTACCTACCTACATTCTTATTTCATGCTTCCGGTGATCTCTTCAAAAAGGTTTTTCCTTGTTTTGTTGTGCTACTTAACATTTACTTTCTCAATAACGATGTTTCAGTGCTATATAGTTTGCAAACGATCTACGATGTGATATGAGTAGCTGCTGCGTACTTGACGTCCTTGTAGTAAAATTCTTGTTGAAAAATGTAAGCAATTTTCAAGGAGATAAATCATGTGCATAAAGTGGCGTAATAGAAAAGACAGATCCTTTTAGAAGATGAAATTTAAGAATCTACCACTATACAAGCACTTTGCAAAAGAAGCCTCTCGCTTTCGAAATAATTCCGCCGATCTATTTTGAAATGGAAAATATGTAGTGCATGTCCCTAGCGGAAAGTTTATTTTTGGACAGCTTTTGAAGTAGTTTGTTAGCGCGGCGCGATCCAATGAAAATGTAAGGTATCACGTCTATCACATCGAAGTGAGCATTGAACGAGTTCAGATATCGGAAATAAAACGTTGTCGGATACGCGGATCGGTTTCCGATATCGGGCGATGCGTCATACAGGCCCACATTTGTGATGTATTCATCGGAACTAGTGCGAGTACCACGGATCTGCGAACAAAACTCGGTTTTGATTGCATTTTGTACAGGTACAGTATGGGGGTCTCCAGTGGCGTTGATAGGAAAATTTTGAGGGACTCCAGAAATAATTTAAACTTCAGTTTTATTTCAATAATGCATTTCTAGAATGCATTTCTTTGATCTCTGTCTGAATGTTTAAAATTATCTAAGACCATCTTCATACCTTACCACATTCTAGGCGTGTGCATAGGACCGATTTTTTTGCCTTGGATTGATGATTTTAATGTTATAATTCCGTAAGTACAGACACATCAAGCTACCCGAAACTGTCAAATTTTCCCAATGAGCTTTGAACCTTATGCTTTAGCGATAAAGTTGAAAATCTATTAAAGAAATTTGACAGATTGTAGTAGCTTGACGTGCTGGCGTCTGTACATAAATATTTGTTACGGTCACGAATCATATTTTTACGGCCTACGCTTTCCGCCTTAATTTCTTGATAGTTCGACAGGTGAAACCTATCATGGGGTTTAGATAAGAGAGTTTGGAAATTCTCACATAAATTAGTCTAACCCTTGACATGATTTGGGTGTTATAGCAGACTGTAATTTGACAGCTGATATTATAACAGAGCGATAATTGGACATCTAATCAACTGTCGAATTTGTATTAATGGATGTTAATATTTGTTCTGATTTGATGCATGGTCAGAAGCTGGTATCTGGATGTTTAAAAAAGCACATGATCTCGGTAATTTGTACTTAATCGTTCCATTGATTCTGTTTACTGGTTCTGTTTGACTCAAAATATGTTTATGCTTATTAAGAAAAAGAATGACTCGTATGTCAATTAAGTGTAAGGTTACTTTAATAACTTGATGTGAAGTCTAAATTCTCATCATCACTAAAACCTCATCCTATCACCGAAGAAATTATCGCAGCTTTGCATGGCTCGAAACTTTTTCTCATTACTGTAGCATTTCCAAAACTGTACCTGTGGTTTAATTTCGGGAAACGATGCCGGCTAGAATGTCCACAATTTTTCCCTTTGTCTATTTGTATCACTATGATTCGTTCAATCACCGCATATACATATTTATATCAATTGTTACTCCACTGTCTACATCAAGTATTGCGATCATACAAGTATTGCAGTCGCGTCGCCTTACGCCGATGCACGATGCAAACGAGCGAGTTGCATACATATGGAGGTGGTGTTACATGCTCTTTATTTTACTCGCCCGCGCCCGTTGCGTCACTCACCTGAGCCAGTAAGTGAATGCGCCGTTGGAATACGAATACGGGATGATAATGCCGTTTCGCGTGGAAATGTTTTTCTGAAGTGGGTGCGGAGACGACTGGTGTTTTTGTGGTCCGGTTGTGAAGTTTTTCCTTTCAACTGTAGGTACTTCTTCTTTTATTAACTTCATCGTTGTTTTTTTTTTATATATAATTTGAGCCTAGTAGGTGGCCACGTTGATTGCGGCTTCAGTGGCATTATTTAGGTCATCCGAGGTGCAGGTGAACGGGCATTTAGGACACCCCAGCAACTGTATTGCTGTAGTAGAATTAAAGGTCTAAATTGTGTAGCAAATTTTGGATAAAGATGACCAAATTGCCAAAAAGGCCTTGCATGGACACAACAATTGACAATACAATTGACTGAAAACTTTAAGAGGTTTTATCATTGATATTTAGATACTGAAACTCGCAGATGCAAAAGTATTAGCTTAGAAGATTTTCAATAAATAACCATGGACGACTTCGACTTTCTAAGAACTTTGTTAATGGCTGTACAAAGTTCTAAACAAGAGCGTGTTCACAAATAGCGATTCCATAAAGGCCCCTTCAAACAGGCGCGACACGCGATAAAATCGCGCGCGACACAAAGGCACCGTAAGTCGCGCAACGAGCAGTGCCTTTGTGTTGCGCGCGATTCGCGACGCGCGTCGCGCCTGTTTGCAGGAGCCTTAAACTGAAAGTACCACAAATTCAGTCTCGATACACACATTCCACTAGTTATAGTTACTATCTCTCGGGCTGAAGTACCTACGTGTTTGAATATGTTGTGTATTTGTACTATTTGCGATATCCGACCAAATACACTCCGGGTTTTATCGCCGTTTCTTGTATGAGCATACTCTTATAGAAATGGTTCGCATTTACTCGGATTTCTGTGCTGATACGAAACTATGTTACTTGTGTAATTTTTGTAAGCTTCCTCTTGATATTGCCAGATGTGCTAAAATGTTTCAAAGTTTAAACGAGACAGATTTTGTATTTGATTATGATTTTTGTAGGGAATTTCAACAGATTTTTAATGATATATTTGAGAAGAAATGCAAAAAGTGAATGCATCGAACCGGGCCGCCCGCGTGTCAGGCGAGCATTCTACCACTGAACCTCCGATGCTTCCGTGAGCAAGTATGAATTTATGCGATTAGTCACATCAAATGTAAATGGAACACTATTCAGAGAATTCAGTCGATGTAAAAAATTGGCAGCTCCTTCGTTAAAATCAAAGCAATTCCGCTATGCAAATATTGCCGAGCTTGACTAACATTATTTGCAGGCGTAATCGGTTGCTAATCTTTTTATTGATTTTGCTGATCTCATTCAGAAAAATAAAAACTCCTCAGTATTTTGAATTTAAATTTTATTATCGACTAGCTGCGATTGCGACTTCGTTCGCGTGGATGTCGGGTATCAATAGAATCAGTAATACAACTTGTTAAGTTAGTAAAACCCCAAAATGTCAAGATTTCATGAAATAGTCATTCTGTGGGATTACTTGGTCTTAGAGGGTTATGTTGATGACTTTAATGATTATAATTCTGTAAACACATATTTGTTACGGCCGCGAATCATATTTTAACCAACGTACAACTTAATACTGACCAGCAAATTGCAAAAATCGTAAAAAAAAATAGAATTTCGCGGGCTACCCTGGCGCTTTCGCCTTAAACTTTATCGATAAAGTTGCAAATCTATTAAAGAAATTTGACAGATTGTAGTAGCTTGATGTGCTGACGTCTGTACCATTCCTCCATTAAGGAAGAATCATTTTTTATTGAGGTATTAATTATTTTTTGAGCGGAATCCTAATCGTCTGTCTAAAATAAAATTAGCCTAAGTTACTCCTTACGACACCAACTATCTGTCATCCAGTGATAGTCCCGTCAAAATCGGTCCAGCCATTTCGGATATTAGCTGGAACAAACAGACAGACAAAAATAAGTAGTTATATATAATACTAGCGACCCGCCCCGGCTTCGCACGGAAACATTATTATTATTATACATATAAACCTTCCTCTTGAATCACTCTATCTATTAAAAAAAACCGCATCAAAATCCGTTGCGTAGTTTCAAAGATTTAAGCATACAAAGGGACATAGGGACATAGGGACAGAGAAAGCGACTTTGTTTTATACTATGTAGTGATATAAAAAGCTGATATTTGACATTACAAACACTTTAATTTTTACTTAGATACTTTTTCTAATATTTCGTCCTTCGATCAATATAGATTGCGTCACGCAACCACGTTAGTATGTACCTACCTAGCTGTTTCGACATATTTATCATGTCATCCTGTTCGTTAGTTCTCGTTATATTCAAAACTGACGCTATTAACTCAAGCGATAACTGAGAAAACATGAACAAAACGAGCGTGTTTCCTAGACAGACACGTAACGAAATGCAAGATTCCTTTCAAATATTTCGTGTGAGTATGAATAAGACTAGCTCTAAGGGTTTGTCTACTGATGTGTGGATATGGTGATGGACTGCTAGCATAAGTACCTTTATACCGACCGACTTTTTATTTTTCGTTTTTTTGTTTTGGTGTTTATCTGTAGAAACTTGTAAATGGCACACTGTATAAATCAGTTGTAAGCCCCCGAAGAGAATAAATAAAACAATGAAAAGGTTCTATTGCTTCTGAAATTTAACGCTAAAACTGGTATTTTTTTTAGGAATAAGTAAACATTTATTAACGACCTAAATAAAGTTACTTCCCACTTATTTTGAGGTGTGGCAGCACACTACAGTTAGGAACGGGCCCAGTTAGCGAAAAAAGGTCCTACGTTTACTTACCATTTTTAACTGGCTGACTTTTTTCCTTTTGTGATTTGATTGATAGGGAATATATTTATAGAATTTACTATAGACTATTTCATTTGTGCAAAATAAACTATTTTCCTTTTTTTTCTGCCTCAGGTGGCAAGCGCTATTGCTGAGTTTGATGGTCTTAGGTTCGATTCATTCCATTGGGAATTTCTCAGTAGTCGCCCGGAGTCAGGATTTGTGCCCGGTTGATGACAATCCTGACTGGTGAAATATGGGTGAACAAGGTACATAGGTTACTTCGAGGAATACGGGCATGATGTTGTGTTCCTTTCTTTTGTTTTTCTTTCTTTCAGTTGCGCTCCATATCTTCTTTTTACTTTATATTCAAAGTTATCTCAGTGTAATAGCTTATATGTTATTACTCGCGAATCGTTGATATTTGTCTTGTAGCAAGCGCGCATGCCATACGTCACAGGCTAAATATTAAAGCAAGAACATCCCAGCAGAGATTAATATGTCGTCAGTGGTAGGTACTTTACGAATGCGACGCGCCAAATGTATAGGGAATATGGTATAGGCGTCAGCGAGTGTGATAAGACTGGTATTGAATGTGAATTTTGTGTTGCTAAGGCCCATTATTGATTACAGAACTGGGTATTTTTGTGCTGATGGAGATAATTAATATGTTTTCTCATATTTTATTAATCGTTTGTTCGCTAATTTATAAGTCAATAATAATCCATACTAATATTATAAATTCGAAAGTAACTCTGTATATGTATTACCTTTTCACGCGTAAGCCACTGAACGGTATTATAAATTCGGAATACGGAATTATAAATTCGAAAGTAACTCTGTCTGTCTGTCTGTATATTACATTTTCACGCCTAAGCCACTGAACGGTTCTGCGGGATTGTCCGAAAAGGTTACCGCTGGCCCGGAACATAAAGGGCTAAGGAAGGAACACGGGTGGGTTTTAGTCAGTAAGAGTCTGACACTCCCTTCCGCTCCACCCAGAGCGGGAGGGGTCATTTGATGATTTCCCATCCTGAAAAAAAAGCCACTGAACGGATTTCGATAGAATTTGGCAAAGACATAGATTGCATCCTGGGGAAGGACATAGGATAGTTTTTATCGACATACCTCGCGGGCAAAACCGCGGGCGGAAGCTAGTAAAAAATAAGTTAGTTATTTGATTCATATGGATCCCTTCTTCGTCGCTTTACGATACAATCTCATGTCATGGTGAGAAGTTTAGCCAGTTAACAAGATTGATAGAAACAGATTACCCAGAACACCGGTCCGAGACTAAAATGTACTCTTATATTTTGTTTGGTTTGAGTCATTACTCTTCGCAATTTCGCGATTGTACCAAAAGCTCTTCTCCCCCACGATCTTGGACCCCACAATAGCATGAGGCATGGCGCTCGCACCTTGCGGCATCCCCCAAACACGGGTAGGGTCTTCGTCGTTGGCCCCCGCTGACAAGGGTCCAAATCAGAGATATTAATTTGTTGGGCGCGCTGTAAATTAACGGTCGCGAGTTCGTGTAACCGAGTTACCCCGGAGTCCACATAGGGAGAGATAATTTGTAACGTGAACGAGTAATAATTTCCGCTGGCTGTCCCTTAACTACGACGTGTGCGGGATTAGACGTTAAGAAGGGTAAATGTGTTTCCCGTAAGGAACCTATCGTGTAGGTATGTGTATATCGAGTGTCGAGATCTTAAGGTACCACTAGTCGATATTTTTTCCATACAAATTTCGGGAGAGTATTACTCCACTGTTTGACATTGTGCACCCAAAGTTAAACATAATATCGTTTTGTCTTATTTATTAATTTTGTCTGTACGGAAACAGAATCATAAAATAAAAAGCCATTAAAAAGTTATGAGCGAACAAAGATTCGTTTTTCTTGCTATTTTTAACGTAACTTTGGGTGTAAAGTAATAAAAGAAACTGTAAAATCTTTAAAACCAAATCCGTACCGACAAACCTCAGTTATCGAAGAGTTCAGGAAACTTTATTTGTAATTGATTTATGCAGTGCTTTTTTCGATTCTCGATTTTCCGAAGCATTTACGAATTTTTTCGAAAAGTGCTTCGAATCAGAAACACCGTTCCGAACTCGGAACGGTGTTTCTGTGCGCGAGTACTAGACGTTGTTCGTGTAGACTAGCGTCTAACTGCTCATCACTGATAATAGCTCTGTCGGACACGAAGCCAGGTGAGACAGCGTGCTTTTCGGCCATAACCACCAGTGGGTTCGAGCTCGCGACTAGTTTACTCTTACGGGGATTATCCGACTTTCAGCTTACTTAAATCTCAATATCTCAGTCATTCAGTCTCTGTTTCTGGTTCCGGAATGACAATGTTTTTCTATTGTGACTATTATTTGTCCCTAGACAGTGATGCCACCATTAAGAGGGCCGGTGCATCCATTTCTTTAAATTATGGTGTCCTTTTTTCTTAATGGAAATAATTTCCTAAAATGACTGCGGATATTTTTATGAAAGGGGAAGGAAACGTGTTGGGGAGGTTTGCAGAGCGAAATGCACATGAAAAACTATAAAGCTTTGTTGGAAAGGTGTATAGGTTTATCAAGGAACAATCATGGAACAATGTAGAAAATGGAGTCTGGTGAAAAACTTATGTCATTCCAAACAAACAGTTTTTCACCTAGCCAGTGTTACAAAAGTACATGGAGGTGATATACCTTCAACACACCCCCTCAACTCATGTACGATACGATTCACAAAAAGAAAAAACTTATCTTTACTTTCGCACACACAACCCTAACGCACTTGTTAGTAATTCGTGTCTTACGCGAGGCAAAGGTTTGGTGAGGACATCTGCCAGCATTTTATCAGTTGACAAATGTTCCAACGTTATATCTTTATTGTAACGTAGCACATCCCTTATAAAGAAATGTCTAATGTCAATGTGCTTACTTTTCGCATGATGTATACCGTGATCCTCAGCAAGGCAAATAGCACTTATATTATCAGCATGCATTCTTACCTTACAGAGTTGATGTAAACCTAGCTCTTTCAACAGACTGTTCAAATATACAGCTTCTTTCATAGCTTCTGCCAAACTCACAAACTCGGCCTCACAAGTTGAAGTCGCAACGATGCGTTGCTTTTGTGAAGTCCATGATATGCCTGCGCCTCCTAGAACGAATAAATAACCCGTAAAGGATCGTCTATCAATGACGCAGCTACCCCAATCTGCATCTGCATACCCTTGTATGCATAACCCTGTCGGCTTAAAAGATAAACCGTGAGTTATCGTACCTTTTAAGTATCGAAGAACTCGCTTCGCAGCCCTCCAATGAGTTTCCTGCGGGTTTTCTGCAAACTGTGCAAGTTTTGCCGTAGCGTTGGCGATATCAGGTCTAGTCGCTACACTTAAATACATGAGCGCTCCAATCAGTTCTCTATACGGAAATTGTTTCGCTTTTACGAGTATTACTCCTTTTTCACTAATAACAGGATTTCCAATTTCCATTGGAGTCTGGACAGGATTGCAACTATCCATATCAAATTTCTTCAAAATATATTTTATATATTTCTCTTGTGACAAGAAATACTCATTGCCACTTTTCTTTATATTTATCCCGAGACAGAAGGTTGCTTGACCAAAGTCTTTAAGCTCAAACCACCTCGCCAATTCCTGCTTGAATTTATTTATATACAATCTTTTTGTCGATGCGATTAATATGTCATCCACGTAAACAACAACAAAAAGATCTGATCCACCTTTATTGCGCTTGTGATACAAACAAGGTTCATTTATCGTAGGTTTCAATCCCATTTGTCTCAGCTTCTCGTCCAGTTTAATATTCCACTGTCGTCCAGCTTGTTTGAGACCATAAAGAGATTTCTTTAAACGATAGGTGTCACCACCTGCTTTCATATCTTCAAGCATTTTAGCTGCTTTTTTACCTACTGCAGAATTAACGCCATCTGCATTTTTTAGTTTCTCTAGGCCTTCTTTCAGCAGCTCTGGGATCTTCATATAAATATCTTCGGTCAGATCACCGTTTAAATAAGCGGTATTTATATCTATCTGGTCAATGTCCATGCCCATTTCGACAGCTAAGGCGACCAACAAACGTACAGTGGCAATTCTCGCAACTGGAGCGAATGTCTTATTATAATCTAGGCCATGTTGCTGACTGTATCCTTTTGCTACAAGTCTGGCCTTCTTTTTCTCAGTATTGTCAACATTTAGCTTTGTAGTCAGCACGTATCGACATCCTACGATATTACGATCTGAAGGTTTCTTCACAATTTCCCACGTGTCGTTATTTATTAGACTTCTTATTTCTGAAAGAATCGCTTCATCCCATTGGACCTTTTCGTCAGATGCTAAAGCTTCTTTTAACGTGATTTCAATAGCTCCAGCAAAATCATCAGTATCAACGTATTCTTCCGTCGATGACTCATTGTCGCTACTCTCTCTTACCTCAACCATGTTGTAGATTTTACGAGGGCGGCCAACTTGTCCTTTTTGAATCCTTGGCCTTCCAGGACCTCTTTTTAAAGTAACATTTCCAGTAGGTTCTGTATTCTCTGCACCTCCATCATCAATCACTGGTACATTCGGTTGAATATCAAATGGGATTTCTTCTCTTGAAGGTTCATCACTAAATGGTATATCCGACTGTTCTTTAGTTTGGATTTCTATATCAACAGTCTTTCTCACAATACTCTTTTCAGGTTTTTGTTCAACTAGTGATTCATTTGAGACCTTACACTCAATTTCAGTTAGTTTACCTTCCTGAAATTTTACATCTCTCGACACTACGATTCTTCTACTCTCAGGTATCCATATTTTATAGCCTTTAGCATCACCTGGATAACCCACAAAAACACCGAGTGAACTTCGTGCTGCAAACTTATCTTTACCTGGTTCCTTTTCCAAGACGTGTACTTTCGTGCCAAACGTTTTTAAATATTTGACATTCACAGGTCTCTCAAACCATTTTTCGTATGGAATTTCACCATTCAGACTGCTAGTTGGACACCTATTACGCAAATAGCATGCAGTAGCTACAGCTTCTGCCCAAAAACTTGGTGAAATACCTGACGATAAGATCATGCACCTTGCCATCTCAATCAACGTACGGTTCATCCGTTCAGCGACTCCGTTACTTTGAGGTGAGTATGGCGTCGTAAAACGTCTCTTAATACCTTCACTTTCTAAAAATTCATCGAAAAATTTATTTTTGTATTCAGTCCCGTTATCCGTATGTAAATATTTAATTTTTCTTCCTGTCAAATTTTCGACATGACATTTAAAAATTTTAAACTTTGACAAAACGTCATTTTTATTTTTCAGCATAAATACGTCACACCAACGAGTACAGTCGTCAATAAAAGTGACAAAGTATTTATTTCCGCCATTAGATTGGACTCTCATTGGACCTACCACATCAGAGTATATTATTCCCAACTTCTCGTTGCAGCGTAAACTGGACTTCACATGAGGCAACGATACCATTTTACCCTTAGCGCACACATCACAATCATGCAAGTTACTATCGATATTTATCGGATCAATACCTGATTTCTTTAGTACTTTCATAAGATCCCTAGCATTCAGATGTCCCATACGCTCGTGCCATCGATACAGATCAACACTTTCACTACTTAACACTGACGCTGAAGCGTCCAGTTCCCTCAAGTAATATAAGTCACCTCGCCGATCAGCGGTCAGTTTCACCTCACCGTTTTTAACTGCATAGGCTACGTCGTGCTTGAACGTGACTTCACAACCTCGTTCGGTAAGCTGGGCGATGGAAATTAAATTACTACGTAAATCGGGAACCAATAGGGTATTTTCAAATTCAATATTTCGCGTTCGATCATCATTACATGCTAATAACTTAACTGTACCTTTACCTTGCACGGTTGTCAAAGAATCTGTGGCTAATTTTAATTTTAGACTCGCAGGGAGTATCTCAGCAAACCTTTGCGGGTCATTGCACATATGAGAAGTGCAACCACTATCAAAAATCCAAAAAATGAAAATGATTTTAACTCTTAGTTGCTCTGGCTTTGGAAGCTCATCTCTAGACTCTATGGCACATCTAAAGTTTTCGTAACTTCCCGGAAGACTGTACAGCAGCATGATCGTTAACAAATCATCATGGATTTTTATATCCATTCCTTCCAATTTATCTACAGCTTCAAAAAAGGAATCAAGGTGCTCATGTACCTTTTGGTTTTCACTCATCCTTTGTAACATGAGCCTTTTCATTAAATTCGCTTTCTTTGCAGGTCCTCTCGATGCAAACAAGCTCTCTAATTTTAACCATACCTCTCGTGCAGTCTCCACCTTTTTTACATGACGAACTACACTCGGATCTAATGCCAATATCAATTCAGACTTTGCTTTTCTGTCAGCCGTCTTCCATGTCGATATAGCAGCATCGGTAGTAGGTTTTGGCTTTTCTCCACTTACATACTCCCAGAAGTCATTCTTTATTAACAATGCTTCCACCTGTACCTTCCAACTGTCGTAGTTGTCCTTCGTCAATAATTCTATACGTACATTCGAAGTCATTTTTCTTCCTACATGTACTTTACATATCTTTAGAATTTCGAATTATTTTCACAACATACAACACAACACACTTTACTGCTCTGGGCCCATAACCTTTGTTGGGGAGGTTTGCAGAGCGAAATGCACATGAAAAACTATAAAGCTTTGTTGGAAAGGTGTATAGGTTTATCAAGGAACAATCATGGAACAATGTAGAAAATGGAGTCTGGTGAAAAACTTATGTCATTCCAAACAAACAGTTTTTCACCTAGCCAGTGTTACAAAAGTACATGGAGGTGATATACCTTCAACAAAACGGAAGAATTTATGGGATATTTTGTAGTGAAAGATTACTAAGAGATTAAATTAAAACTGATTTTTATGCGATTTTTTGTAAGCAAGTATGTTAAATTATTAAAATTCTTCCACAAAAAGCCAATAAACCTGATACTAAACATGCATACCCTTGTGATAAATACAGATTGTTGTTACCTCGAAATATTCCATTCCAAAATTATTCTAAACGAAATCAGATATTCCATTTTAATTCAAATATAATTTCTTTAAATCAAAATCAGAGCTTTACAAAGTTCCATCGCGTTGTTTTGCTAGCGAACAATTTTAGTTATGCCCAGTGACTTGGAATTCTCGGAATGTAATGCGAATGCCCCTCGACTTCAGTCTCGAACTTAGACAATTAATTAAAAGTTTTAAGAATAGCCCCGCCCCCTGACTTGTGACTGATGGCTTACATTGCCAACTATCTACGATTTATTTCTCAGACATATTTACGAGGGGAACATTAAAAGGGAGGTGAAAAGTATAAATTACAATGTTGAATATTAATTTGGTGACTTTTTCTGATTGAAAAATCAAAGCTTTTACCGATTGAAACTTATTTGAAAGTAGATGATTGAAAGTAGGTTTTTTGCTCAGAGCGGCCTCGTAAATAAAAAATCTGACAGTATATTACACTTAAGCACTAAGTCATCAAACATATAATCGAAATACTATCTAAACAATTTCCTCCAAAATCGAGAGTCCTCAGCTACTCAAACGTTTGAACAGTCCATTTATTAGCGAATGATTTACGATAAATACACTAGCCCTTGTAGCAAGCGCTTCCAAAGGTTCAAAGGTCGAATATTTCAGTATTCAATATTTTAGCTCAATACAGTCGATATTAATTTCTAAATTTGATCACAAGTTTAAACGAGAGGGTACTTGAGTTAAGAAACGACCACTTCAGTTAAGGTTTCAGTTTATCGATCACATTTATAAGGTCTCCGCGATTTTAATTAGCTTTTAACCTCTTTTAGAGCTAAGGGACACCAGATGGTTCAGTAGTTATTGACATCATATCTACCCTTTCAAATACAGTTTATTATAATAAAACTGGCTAAAGAGAAGAAAATAGTTTAATGTTTCATCATAAACTACCAACAAATGCTACAAAGACCTATTAGTTAATGTGTTGTAAATTAACTCTCTTTTTGGATTCAGCAGGACGCAATTTTCAGCTTTAAAGCTGCCCTGGACGCGGCACAAAATGTATATCACTAGCAACATAAGAGCCGCAAACCCATTCTCTTGATAAAGCATATTTTTATAAAAACAGGTCGCATAACGGCACCGCAAGTAGTTTCTGGCTGTATTCCATCTTGCATATTCGCCGAATAATCTCTATGTGAAGGCTTAACTGTAATCAAGTTTTAGCAGCGCTTAAGCACAGAACAGATGACAACGCAACAGCAGCTTTAAGCAGATAATAAGTTAATTTTGCATCATACATTCGCCAGCTTTAAGCAGATAATAAGTTAATTTTGCATCATACATTCGCTGCGGCGTTTTCAAACGAGCAACATAAATTGTGGGCGATGTGAAAAATAGACCTGACTGCGGTGGCGCTGGCGGCGCGTGAAGCCGGCACGAATATATGATCTTGAATTTTACAGGTAAACTGGACCGAGAATTATGTTATATTTAGTAGGTTTTAATACGATTGGATAAGCTCCACTCGTTGGAGACCTAAGCGTATTCAATATTTTACGATGTACGCAGACGATTCGATTCGGGGTTTCCAGCAGTTTGAGCTCGGAACACATTTTAGCATTTTTATTTTCATTGCCTCTAAATTCTGGCGAGCTATGTTTTTACCATCAGACTACGGAAAGTTAATTTGATTGATTGAAAGGCAATGCTTTTCTTTTCCTTCATTTGTTAAATTGTGAGCAATTTCAAATTATTTACCTCTATGTTTTTTGCGAGTCTGTTCATGCAAAGATTTTGTCAAGATTTATTCATGAAGCTATTGTACCTAGGTTTACTGCTGATATTAAATTGGTTTAAGTTGGCTAACAACTCCAACATAAACTTTATTAGTACATAAAGTATATCAACAATGGTTGTTACGTTCCATATTAAACATCGCTCGAATCTCCCTTCTAGTAATAAACGTTTGAATATGAATCGTAAAATTGTGTTATCTTCGTGTGGTTAACATAAAATTTTGTCTCCAGAGCGATCTATAAGTGGACGTGCTCGTTATAGCTTCGTTTCCTGAGTTGATGTAACGTCGTATAATAACACTTCGGTAAAGATAACAGTCGAAAATAACTGCATGACAGGTTATAGACATTCTTTTAAATGTATCACTTACACTTGAAGACACATTGGAACATAACACCTTGTAAAGGACATGAGCTTCTTTCGCAAGCTGTTTCTGCAAAGGCCTTGCTGCTATTGTAGTACAAGATTTTAGGCGCATTTTTAGTCAAATCAGTTGGATGTTATCAACGTAAGTCGAAGTCGAAAGCCTAGTCTACTTCATGTTCAAACAATAGTTCTTCATAAATAAAGTAGTATTACTAGTGCTACCAGTACTTATTAATCATTCTATTATAATAATAACCTACATTATGACGAGAATCTTAAAAAAAATCCTAATCCAAATGCTTTATCATCTGTTAGTGTTATTATTTTATGCTGCTAAAGGAGCTCCATTTTATCACACTTCCCCTATATCGCTATACTGTATTCTAAACACAGTGTAGGGCTGAAAAATTGCAGTGGTGTGCAAGTAGTGACAGTTTGCTAGATCGTAGCCCCCGACGCTATTACATGAACCGTATCGACTTGCGCGGAATTGTAAGCAGCTGCAGCACTTAGATATTTTCTTTTCATTGTTGACTAAGAGTGGGCGATTTATATTAATAGAAAAATATACGCCGGTTGCTTTAAATTAATCTTATCGCTTAAATTGCGGAGTTCGCGCAGCTGAATTTTGCGCTTAGTAAACGGATTGATAAATTCAAACTGGTTGTAGCTGCAGGTAGGACGTCAGTGGTTTTGCAACCAATATACTCTAGGATTATAAAAAAAAAACATAACATTGAAGTCTCATCGTTAAACAATGCGTATTTGAGTATCGCAGCCACTTATTAGAAAATAAAAGTGATATGTCAATTCCACGATTGTTTTCATTGCCGGTGATACATCAAAGTGAATTGAACGCGTACTTGCTGGCAACACGTGGCGGGCGGACTCTCTCCTGAATACTACGGTACTACCTTCGCTATTTCGAAACTATGCAACACAAAATGTACGAAGCACGTTTCACACGCCACTACCTTATTTCCACAACTACCGTCAACGGGATGCGAACTAAAAACGCAATGGAATGTAAAAAGGTAACCGGGACCGTGTTTCGCGCATTCGCAGAAGATATCGGAATCCTGCCGGTATATTCAGTTCAATAAGAATTTATGCCCTCATATTTCGTATCATCAATACCGTTTATTTTCCACACGTTTTCCTTGTCGGTTCAGTCGGGCGTCGGAAATACATTTCAGGGTATTTTTCTCTTGCAAGAGATAGAGCTAATTTTGCATACGTGTTTTTCAATCATATGATATTAAATTCTCGATATCGGTAATACCTATTTGTTTCTTTATATTGGTTTTCTCTTGGATTTTTTCAGAAGTATGTTATATTCAGTGCATTATTGACTGCGCCTTAGAGTGTAAATGTGGTGCTGTTCCACAAACGATGGGACACTTAATGTCATGTCCTGCGTGTCCTGATCAGCACGTTACAGGGACTAGTGGATGCTGGTGATAGCGCCAAACACGTAGCAGAAATTCTGGGCCGTTGATGTGTAAATGTAACTTATGAAAAAGTTCCGTTTTACTAACTCGTATAATTGTATGAAAACGTGTGGTCTACCATTATGCTATATATTTCACTTACATTTCATCGGATATCGCCGTCCTTATTAACCACGCTCTGCTTAAATTAAAAATAACAAATGACTACATACAAAATGCCCCTACATTACCCGCAAAACCCTTGTAATTTCATAAACGAAAGTGCAATACTCGGCACGCGTCTAAACGTCGACTTTATAATCATAATTATGACCCAATGAAGGTAATTCAACACTTATGTTTCCACGCGAAAAATCTCGCACGTAAATATTACGAAATAACTAGGAGTTTCATGACCGTTGGTCCTGCACCTGATCTTTCTCTCCTGTCGTGTCGGATTGCCGTCCCATTCAAAGTCAAAGTCAAATCATTTATTTCAAATAGGCACATTAAAGGCACTTTTGAACGTCAAAACTTACAGTAAAATTGAATTGATTCTAGTCGCCCCTTCCAAAAGGTAGTTTTCGTATGGAGAAGAATGGGCAAGAAACTCCACCGTTACTCTTTTAAAATGTTTTACAAGGTTTTGTATACATAATATAATTGTATGTGAAGACGATGCACCTACAATAAAAAAGTCTACCCCAAAAAGAATAAGAATTAAAAATTAAGCAATTACCGGTAAATCAATTATGTGATAGATACATGGTGCTCACATATTTACATTGAACTATGAGAGTGAGGGAAGAGAGAGAGTGCACCAGGTACACTCACAGACACTAGTCCTGTGTCTACGCACACACTTGCGCACTATAATATTTCAAGCCTTGGCCAGAATTTGGCCAGCAGAACTATATATTAATAGTGCTCGGAATACCGTACATACAGGACAGGATTAGTTGTCTACACCTATTATGAAATATCAGTGGAGTATAAAGGTTAAACTGTTTCTTCTACCTGTTATGTAATCCGGCTTGGATTACATTTCATATACATTGTCACTAACTGTTTGAAAAATTGCAGCTTTGTAAAGTGCAAATTTTAATATCCCGCCACCAAGACGAATTGAGCTACCAACACCCACGGGTGGAAAAGTGTACTTTCCTAAGTTAATATGGTTGATGATATAAACCTTGTGTAACTTTGTAGTTCGTAAGAAAAACCATCTTTTCCATGTAATTCTCTTCATGATTGTAGTGCGAATAAAGTTTTTATTAGTGCTAGTAAAGGATTGTGGTTAATGCCATTAAGAACGTGTTGTAAATGGTACTTATGGTTAATGTCGGCAGGATTAAAAATCCTGTCGCATATAATGTAAGCAGTTTAATGCCGTAATAAACGGTAAAGCCCGCGAGTGCGGTAAGGCCGGACATATGTGTCATGGATAATTATTGTTATGTTATGTCTGCGTTGCCACTTTTGTTTTTATTTTATGTAATGGAGAAATCGCAAAGGAGAGAATACCACTGCGCTTGTTTCTGAGTCCCTAAAGAGAGGCTTGGGTGTTACTGAAACGCTTGTGAAAGAAAATCTAGTTTCGGAACCAGCAAAAGCCATGTGAGACCCCAAAAACTACGGCCATGTATATAATGTGGTCATTAAACGTGAACCACCAAATCAAGTCCTGGAAATCAGTATTTCAAGATACTAAGACGAGTCACAGCAAAGGTTCTTAAAGATGACAACGCTAATTCTCGATGTTAGTTAATAGAGAGAACGTTAGACGCAGCGCCACCGCCGACCTCATAAACCATCGGCTCGTGAGTCGTGAGCTGCCAAATAATTTAATCTCATTTCTATTTCACCCAGTTACCTACTTCTCAGAGATTCTACCTCAATCTAAATAATATGTAGAATAAGTTGGCATCAAAGCTTCTGAGAGATTGATTGGGTACTAAGTTTTAGGATCAAGTCTATTTATTTTTGTTAAGGTTATAGCTGCCTAGCGAAACGTAATCATGTTTATTACATAGAATAAGTAGATAGATGAAGCTGAAAAGGATAACGAAAATAAATCTAAAGTTTATGATAGAGTAAGTAGAAAGAACGTATCAAAATCCCCAGTTGCTGATGCGAATAATTTATTTGAAAGATTCTATATCTCGAATAAAAATAATAATATACCTAAATTTCGTAAAAATTGGTGCCGCAACTACAACTTCTATAATTATTTAACACTTGAGTGAGGGCAGGGCGGAGCACATCGCGTGCTCTCGATTTATTAGAGCACGAGCCGAAATATACTAAAAAAATAGTTCGCGCCAACGTACTAATTCCATACGGAAAGCAATAGGAATAAATTACTGTAGCTAATGTTTTTATAGTACGTAATCGAGAACATTTTGAACGGCCTCTGATTGTTGTGAAGAAAATAAAGTCGCTGATAAGCTCGGGATAGTTGGGCTAGCCCGTTAGGAAACTTCAATAGCCTTGATATAAGTGCCGTTAGGGCGGGGTATAGTTGATGCCGTGTGGAAAATAGCCATTTAAATACTGAAGGGCTAGCGGAAATAGAATACATTTTCCGAATATTATGGAATACCTTTTTTACCATACATTATTATATTATTACCAGCCATCACCGACCACTTATTTTCTTGGAAATATTTTGTTTGTTTCATATGTTATGAATCTAATTTATTTTCTTTCTTTGTTACAGATTGGTTCTCTGAAGCACTACTACTTGTTGTCACATCACGAGGTTCGGAAGCGGTCCGCGGAACCGAGCCACGAGCACCATCAAAAGTTAAACGATGAACCACAGGTAAGGAGCCAAAACGTAACTACAAAATGGCAGTCAACTGCAATAGCCTGCACCCTAATGGCGAAATAACACACTTTTAATCACAATCCGCGGGTTCTGAAGGAAATTTTTACTCCATGGCTTCACAGGTTTGAAAAATTCAACTGCTGAACATGCATACATAACGAAATGAACGTGGCTGAACTGTCAGCAGAATGTAATCCGTTGTGATCAATTGTCATTTATGTGTCTACCCCATTACCCCGCTGGTGATCATACAATCATAGTTGTTGATGCATAACTAAAATATAATCGAGTAAAATACTTAGGACATACTGAAAGTTTCTGGATTCTGATAAATAAGACTAGATTTAAGACTTACATGAATTGTTTTTCAAAGTATGTTCCCTCGCAATTAATGCATTTTTGCATTCGCTGAAACCACTGTACAAAGCAGTTGGACCAGTATTCCTTAGGGACCTCTTCAATGGCTTCATGGAACGCATTCACCGCCGATTCAGGGCTTGTAAAACGTGTGCCTCTGAGTTCGTCTTTAATTTTTGGAAACAAAAAGAAGTAGCAGGGTGCGAAGTTCGGGCTGTAAGGCGGATGCGTCATCAGTTCCTGTTGTAATATTTAAATTTGTCGCCTTCTGTTCCATTGACTTTTTTTTTGAGTTGTATTAATATGTCAAGTTTTTCTTTTCCCAACTCTATATACTCTATGATGAACATCACTAGTAGCCGATGTATTGTTTTCTCAAACTAAATAAAGTTAAAGTTATTTTTTACTAGAAAAACCAACTTGTTTCCATTAAAACTCAACAGTTCCACATCTGAAGCCTTCAAATAGGCTTCTGTTACCTTAGCGGAATATAAGGATGCGTTATCGTGGTGAAGGAGGACATTATTTCCTGGCAAGTAATTTTTTTCTCAGTTTCAATAAGTTTTCGTACGGTGTCAATATTAGAGTCTGTAACCGTAATCGCCGGCCGACCAGACGTACCTCGTCATGGAGATGATCACGTCCACGTCTAAATTCTCCAAACCACGAATACACAGAGCTGCGACTTGGTGCTTCATCACCAAATGCCAATTGAAGTCTCTGGCAAATCTTTTGTTGCCTTAAGCCACAACGAAAATCATAAAAAAAATCATTGAACGAAAACGTTCACGAGTTACAATCATTTTGATAGCAACACACAATTTTCGAGAGGACGTCACAATGAAAAACAAATGACAGTCTCGCAAATTAAAAAGTAATATGTTCCCAAAGAGTTCCATTTTCGAATTCCATAATTGTTTTTTCATTTTTTTTATTGTCCAGATCCAGAAACTTTCAGTTTGCCCCACGTATAATCAATGGCCACATATTTTCCAGTAGATGTAGTAAAATGCAACAACCGTTTGCATAGAATACTTGAGATTTTATAAACGCGGTATGTTCGAACGTATGCATTTTGCAGGATTAAGT
Source organism: Luperina nickerlii (assembly GCA_963855955.1). Taxonomy (NCBI): domain Eukaryota; kingdom Metazoa; phylum Arthropoda; class Insecta; order Lepidoptera; family Noctuidae; genus Luperina; species Luperina nickerlii. Next base: position 5,630,837 of record OY979677.1, on the reverse strand, counting down.
CGCTATTTCAAAATCACATATAAAAACTGCATCATTGTTAGTCTTGTGATTAGCATTCTTCGTTGTCTTGCCTTAGCATTTTCTACTATCTAGGAAATGCACATTTTTACCTTCATCATTAGTATCGACCACATTAGTATATTTCATTACAAGTGCGGAAAGGTTGTCATTGCAAAGAGTTCCGACAAATGTCTACCCGAGCCGAGGCGCAGCCGAAGGCGAGGGTTGACAGTCGGAACAAGTTGCAATGACGGTTTCGCACGTGTAGTGAACGACTATTTTTAATACAGTTGCGAAAAAATGAAGCAATTTAATAAAGAAACTTTCTGAAAAATGGCGCCAACCGTAGAATATAAGCAGCGATTTTTTTTCTTCACCCATTCTGGTAGGCAAAGGGAACTATGCCCATACAGCCAAGTCTTCAGTAGAATTTTTTTATTGATATGAAATGAAATGAAACCTAACCTAACTCATTCAATCAAATCATTAAATCTGATATTGAAACAAATTAGTAGCTTCTTTTTAGAAATATACGTATTTGCATGAATCATAAAAACTTCTATGAATTTTTTTAGTAAAAACTTCATGGTTGGTTTTTCTTTTTAATAGACATTACTTTGACAGTTGGGAAAGATTACGCACGAGTTCGGGAAAGGTAAAAAAAAAGCACGAGTATGTAATAGCCCACTTCCCGAACGCTATACGTCCCTGCAATACGCCACTTTTTGAGCAACTGTATTAAAAAATTATTTCCACACCTCATAGAATATTCTCTACCAGAGACTTTCTACTCTAATATTTTTGAGTATGTCTCTTTCCTAGCTCGATTGTTGGTCTTAGCGTTTTTCCACTATCTAGGAAATGTACCTTTTTATCACACCTGCTCTGAAAATACATACTAATTATACCAATTAGAGGGAAGAAACGCCTTTATCCCGCCCTTCAAATCCTTTCATCCCAAGGTATGGAAGTTTGTATGAAAATCCTTCCGACCCAAGGGTGGGAAGTATGTATGAAATTCCATTACATACCCGGTTTTTCTTTTTTTTTTAATTTGTCAGCAGTCATACTGCCAAGAGACTTTAACTGTCTACTAATTAAATTTCAAGTAAATTGTTACTGGCCACATACAGTTTTTTTTTTACCAGTTACCAACCTCCTTGGTGCATACAGAAAATTAAAAACGAAATTATTTTTGTATATAAAACGCGGACTTCTTAACAATTCAAAAGTGCCTGTAAATGGTTTAATTGAAAATAAATGGTTTGAGTTTGAGAACAGAAAGGAGGCCTGTGTCTCACCAGTGGGAACATTATAGACTGATTTATGTATGATTTTGATACACTTCAACGTGTACCTAAGTATTTTTTGTTACTAAGGCGTCGTGTAAAAAATAGCTGCACTTTTAATAATTGTACTTTTCACTAAATATAAACATTTCTATGCATTTATGTCCATAATTTTCCTCGTAGGTGTAATAAAAAGCACTATACATCCCTCAGGATAAAGTACAGTTCCATACCTCAAATGGTTTGCGCCCCTTGCAAGCTCGTGGCGCAAATGCCATAATCTCGGTATGGAACTGTCACTTTCTTCCCTCTGAAGTAATGTACTATTTCGCCTTCATTATTAGTATTGACTACTTAATAATTTACACGCCTCATAGAATATTCTCTACCCGAGTCTTTTACTCTAAAATGGATCAATTAAAGCTCCGTTCACGCCGCATGTTAAGTATTCATTTCCTTTTACGTGTTAATCCGTTTTTTTTTTAATTGAGCAATCTTGGTGACAGGCTCGCGACACGTTCCTCGAATTTGTAAATTATACAGAATGTGTTATTTAATTCGTTTGTCTTGTAGGCTGTGGAAACTTTTGGGTTAGAGATGTAAAAATGAGAGTGCAAAATGTTCGAAAGTTGCATTTTTTTAACACTTTTAAAATAAACAACTTTGTTTCTTTGACTTTTTTACTTAACTTGATAAAAAAAAACGAAACTTTCTTTTATTACTTTATGTAAATTAATTGTTAAGCAAATTGACTACCAACTTAAATTGTTCGTATATTCATATCGCAACTATCATGCGATGAGTTGTTTGAAGAAACAATTATCATCATCATCTGCCTAGCCTTTTTCCAACTAAGTTAGGGTCGGCTTCCAGTCTAACCGAATGCAGCTGAATACCAGTATTTTACATGGAGCGACTGCCTATCTGACCTCCTCAACCCAGTTACTGGGTAACACAATACCACTTGGTAAGACTGGTTGTCAGACTTTTAGGCTTCTGACGACCCGTAACGACTGTCAAAGATCCACAAATAATAACAGCTGGGACCAACGGCTTAACGTGTTTTCCGAGGCACGGAGTGGTCTTGTTATGTTAAGATGGTCACCCATCCATAGACCAACCGAGGCAAGTGTAACTTAACCTGATAGATCCACCCGTGCGGCTGTTATTACTTAGCCACAATATTATAACATGGCAATTTGACTAAATTTGATAAACATTTAATTTATCTGGCTGTAGGTACATAGGTAATAGGTAATACCGGCTGGTGTCCGCAACTCCACGTCAATGCGCGTATTTTGCGTACGGAAAATAGGTAGTATATACAGGGTGTTTGGCAGAACGTTGAACATACGAAAATGGTGGATAGGTGGGGTCACCTGCTACTTACTCAGCCCTAATTTATTTGGCCCTGGCCAACAGAATATTTCAAAAAAAAATTATTTTCTTGTTTCACCACTTTTTTAACTTTAAAGTGTAATTTTATAAGAATCTGCCAACATAAAAGATAAAAAAAAACAAAATATTGCCTGTTTTACCCATTTTTAATAAAAATTACACTTTAAAGTTAAGAAAGTGGTGAAACAAGAAGAAAGAAAAAAAATTTTTTAATTATCCAGTGGGCCAGGGCCAAATAAATTAGGGCTGAGTAAGTAGCAGATGACCCCACCTATCCACCATTTTCGTATGTTAAACGTTCTGCCAAACACCCTGTATAACCTATCTGGCAAACTTATTCGACCCAATTTCTATAGAAAAAAAGGAATAGGGCCAACTATGGAACAACTTCTGGTATGCATGCTTTAACAAGAACAAAAGCAGTCCGGTTTCATTCAATCAATTCTAGCCCGTGTAGTGTATTATTTCCTATAATTCGCAGAATAATCTCGTTTTGCAAGGATGCGTGCATCATTGACGGTTTACAACCTTACCCCTCCAATCCCTAATCCACGTCCTCACTTAATCTTTGTGCCATCTGACACGCGCCTTCTGCATTCTCCTCATTTTATCTTGCTTTTCTCACACAATTTACTTATCCGTTTCCCCTAATTCTTTCTTTATTTCTATAAAAGCCGGGTGTCCGATGGGATTTTCCCTCGGAAAATTTACAGACTTCCATACATCTTCTATTTAGCCACAATAAGGGGTGAATTTTTAAAAATCGTTCCTTAATTTTCGTTTTATAAGGAACTCTTGGTCAAAATTTACTAATGCTTCTAGACCCAGCCAATTTAGGTTGTGTATTGTTTGGCACCGAATGAATGAATGAATTAAAGATTTTTATTAAGTAGATCATCTTCATAGGGATAATCTATGGGGCTCAACAAAATGTTCACATTATTAAAACGATTTGTAATACCGTTTCTAGACGACAATGTGAAAGTCACAAAGTCCTCAGTACGGTCGTAACGTTTTTATGATTTGCTTTGTGAAAGACAACTCTGTTTTTCTCGGGTTTTTACTTTTTATCCATGAATAGAACAAGGGTTTAAGCTGTCATATTCCCATGTCATGTTACGTTGTTATTATAAAAGGTAAGTACAATACTTACATAATTTTATTTAGCTGCCGACGTGTTCAACCAACTAGTTACGACTTATTTTATTATGAACATAAAATCACATAATACCCAGAAGAACATTCCTGTATTTATCTACAATCTTTATTTATGCTTGATACCTTTTAACATTAATCAAAACATCCTTTGTGTAAAGGATACGCGAAATTACGTTTTGTATTTTCTTTTAGTCTCGTTTAACTAATTAATTCCTGGAGTTAAATTAACTAAACTTATTCTCGTGTTTGTGCCGTGCCTATGGTCGTTTCGTACCAAGCTCTCTTTGGTACAAAGTTAGTTTTCATCTGAACTACTTAAATTTTACATTCAGTGAAATGGAAACTACATTTAAAATTTAAACTGTTTAGGAAGCTTTCCGGCGCTTACGTAACCTATTTCGAATATCTCTCTTTTTGGGATTGTTCCCCGTTAGGACTTCAAGGGTATAAATTGCTCCTCAATTAATTTTCTCTCATGTAGTTGGCCTAGATATTTAAGAAATATCTCCGATTAACGTCATTTTACCCCTAATATCAGACACTTTTCGTTTATCTAAGCAAAAGTTTCCAAAAGCAAAGTTGTATTGACCCAAAAAATGTTCAGTATAACAGATAAACTAGCGGATTGCGGAGATAACGCATCAAAAACTTATTACTTAGTCCCATTCGGATTATAGGCCTTTTTTCTTTGATGTAGTCCCGTAGTGCGTGACAAGGCAAAGAGGGCGAAGTATCAGCCATCTACATTAGTCGCGGGAGGGACACTTCACCGGGTTTCTGTTTTTAACCGACTTCAAAAAGGAGGAGTTTCTCAATTCGACTTTTTTTTTGTATTTGTTACGCGATATCTCCGGCAAATTTATTAACTTTGATTGGGTACTTTTTGAGTTAGCTTCAATAATCCGTATTTTTGCCACTTAGTTTATATTGATGATGTTAAGGGGCCGGCGAACTACAAATATATGTATATTTTGAATGGACTTTTATCTAAAGACGAGATGTGAGGAATTTCAAATTTCTATAGAAAACTTGTTTTTCTCATAACTCGTCTTTAAATTAGTGTCCATATATATTTGGGAACCTAGATATTCTGCAATCCAATTGGAATAAATACGCACTAAATTAAGAATATGTGTGATTTACAAATTATTTTGGTATTACGTTTGTATGAACTACGCATGCTCCGCCGGCCCCTTAAAATGACTTCCTGTGACTGATATTTACATAGCAAGTAGTGTTAAACGAATTTGTGTGGGGTAAGTACAACTTCAATTTCGGAAGTCGGTGACAAACAACGAAATTGCGAACCCAACGACACCGACTTCCGAAATAAAGTTATTTTTCACTTTGTAGTGTCTTTTTTGGAAGTCGGTTGTTTTTTTTGTAAAAAGTTTTTATTCTTCTAGAGACATAGTGCGCATTGCGAGTGAGTCAGTGCTACAGGATTCACGAAATTTTGCTCTCGACGTCATCTAAAAAATGTGACATTTATTAATTACTATTATACTTTTGTAAGTACCTACGTCGCTATCAGTGCTCCGAGAATATGCAAGCTGTATGCAAGAATGTCTTAAACGAAATATCCTTGAGCATGTGGCGCCTTTTCGTGACGGCTCTGCAACTGAGTTGAGCATTTTTCAGTTGTATGAAATTAATCTATGTTCAACAGAAAATACAACGCTGCTTAGAAAAATGACCGCTTTTGTTGCGTTAACGGCATTACATTTACAAAAAATCTCAAGTTCTTTATTTTATGATATCTTCTCAAAATTCTGTAGGTACCTACCTACGGTGGTTTTATTCATCACTAGCTTCTGACCGCGACTTCGTCTGCGTGAAACTTGTTCCCCGACCCTTCCCGTCGCATTGCATCGTCTGCCCGGGCTATTACTTTGTTCGCTTAGCGTTCTACTTTTTTCTCTTTGCCCGGTTCCTAAAGGTCCAAGCCTGATGTTATATTATAGCCTATAGCCTTCCTCAAGAATTGGGCTATCAAATGCAAAAGGAATTTTTCAAATCTGACCGTTAGTTTCAGAGATTAGCGCGTTCAAACATACACACAAACAAACAAACTCTAGCATTATTATTAGTATACTAGCTTCTGCCCGCGACTTCGTCCGCGTGAAATTTCTTGTTACTCCGACCCACCCCGTCGCATCGCATCGCCTGCCCGCGCTATTACTTCGTTTTTGCTTAGCGTTCTTTCTGCCTTTTTCCTTTTTGCCCGGTTCCTAAAGGTCATAGCGTGATGTTAAATAGTCTATAGCCTTCCTCAAGAATAGGGCTATCAAACGCAAAAGGAATTTTTCAAATCCGACTGGTAGTTCCAGAGATTAGCGCGTTCAACCAAACAAACAAACTTCAGCTTTATAATATTAGTATAGATAGTAGTAGGTACAGGTTGTATTGCTAGTATACATTTTCATGTTTTCTTTTTCTGAAAAAACCTACGCTATTTTCTTGAAAAATAATCTATTTATTGTAAGAAGTTAGAAATTAACTTTTCCTTTCTTGAATCATAAATTTTATACCTCTTAAAGGAGACACGTTCAAATTCTAATAACCTGCAGCGTATTGGGGTGGCAAAAATACCTTAATAAATATGACCAAGCTGTGTGCACTCAACCTTACATTGATAGGAAAAGATGACCTTCCGACCGGAAAGTAACTTTTCCTCATAACACTACCTACCTAATAAAGCGAAACAAAAGGACGTCTATTTTCTTTTTTTATAAAGATAGTGTTTGGATACGCAAGTATTAGCCGAAATGAGGCGGTGAACTCAGCTAGTCCCGGGCTCCCGACCATGTAGGTATTAGGCTTTAGGCTTTTATTAGGCTTTGGGCTTTAGGTATTGGGCTTTTTATTATACGAGCTCCTGTTGTAGCGACCCTTGATAAACGTGGACAGGCACTCAGTGTAACATCAAAACAAAGGCTTTTGAACTTTCGGAAAAGTGAAAACATTCACTAAAACTGTAGACACGTACTTTTCTTCGCCTACATAAGTATATGTGAGATTTTTACATATCGTACGCTGAGACTTAACACCGTAACTGGGGTTATCCTTAAGGGTACGCGGCAGGAATACTAATGCAATCCCTTGTTGGTACAGCGGGGCGCAGAACGCCTTCTGCAAAAGTAAAGACATTGTTACAGGTTTTATTCCAAGTTTTAAGGGGAGGCTACGATTTTTTCAGGCGTTTTTTGTTTCATTTGTTACCGTCTTCTTTTTTTAATTGATTACTTACAGTAATCATGTAGCCATTTTTCTATAAGTACATAAATATTACGTAAGGTACGGGAAACAGGTCATAGGGCAATAAAAAAAATAAAAAGCCAAATTTTTCTTTGTACCTAATCTTTTTACATCAGCTCCCAGAATCCAATTAGGTACGTACGGTCAGCAACAAAAGTCGACTAACACTTCAGTTTTATTAATCTCAGTTATTGACCAAAATATTTGTTCAAAATTGCAGCAGAAGTACAATGCAATTTTGAACAAATATTTTGCTCAATAAATGGGATTAAAAAAAACCTGAAGTGTTAATATTTTGCTCAATAACTGAAATTTAAAAAAACTGAAGTGTTCATCGCCTTTTGTTGCTGACTGTACCTATTAGGATTAAAGACTTGGCCATCTAAAATGCACATTTAGGTATCTTTTACCTCAGGTGTTTTGGCCTTGATATCTTTTAGTCAATATCTTTATACTTACATAGTTTTTCTAACTGAACAGACAGCTGTGCTGCTGGGGAGTTTTTTGCGCCTTTCGTCTCCCCAGCGAAATCACAAGGAAGTGGTAAAGGGCGGGTGATTTGGACGACTAGCGACTGTCTTATCTACAGACGCCAGCACATCAAGCTACTCGAAACTGTCAAATTTTCCCAATCAACTTTGAACCTTATGCTTTAGCGATAGAGTTGAAAATCTATTGAAGAAATTTGACAGATTGTAGTAGGTTGATGTGCTGGCGTCTGTACTTTGACGTTCGAAAAGTGCTGATCCTCAGCCTAATGTGGATAAAATTAAATGACTTTTGATTTTGATCTGTATAAAAGAAAATTTACACTAAGATGATTACATTCATTCATATCACGTTATAGTGCACATAGTAGGAAAATATAGGCAGATATAGGTTCAATAAAAATCTCTGCGTTCTCTAATACAAACATAACAGCGAACCCAACCATCTGTGATCTTAATAAGAAGGCAAATCTCAACAATTTCTATGCATGTATCGCGAACATTTACCGTTTTTACAGCAAAAGTTGAGCTTTAAGCGGTGCTCACAATGTCTCGATAGCGCTTGACGCTTTCAAGGCAAATGTGAGGTGTAGAGAGTTCTTCACGCCATTTGATGAGAGTATAAAGTATTAACATAAACGTTACACAATCACACGTGGGACATCATTTTCAGTATCATTTTTAGCTTTCGCTGAACGAGCTGCAATAATAACGAGATTTCTCTTCGGGAATGGCCCTTTTAACCTTTTTTTTTGGGGGAAATGACATCATTCCGTCTGATGGCTTATATTGTTATAAGCCTCTGTATGTTTTGCCCGTGAATCTGTTGAAATTGTACCCACATGTCATTTTCATTTTTGGCAATACGTGCATGGAGCAACTTCTAAACGATGTTATTTTCATTTGTTTTGATATGTTTTATTTATTTTGAGCTTATCAGCGGAAATACGAGGACATCGTTGAATTATTTTGTTTTGTTTCATAGGAGCCAAGAGTCAAGACTCGTTGTTATCGTTGAGTTTACTTCATATTACGTAGGTACGGAAATAATAAAGCTTATTGAGCACAATACCCACACAATTTGTCGCACCTGTCAACATTGGTTCACCTTCAAGATTCAACACAGAATATTAGTTTTTTGCATATTGTATATACCAGTTTCACATCACATCTTGGATTTATAAATAAATACGTATACCTACAGTTTATTCTACCACTGGCTTCTGCCCGCCACTGGCTTCGTCCGCGTGAAATTTCTACATTCCATTCCCCTGACCCACCCTGTCGCATCGCATCGCCTGCCCGCGCTATTAGTGTTCTTTCAGACTTACTTTGTTTTTGCTTGACTCCTAAGGGTCCTAGCATCATGTTGAGTAGCCTATAAGCCTTCCTCGAGAATTGGAATATCAAATGCAAAAATATTTTTTCAAATCCTACCGATAGTTTCAGAGATTAGCGCGTTCAAACAAACACACAAACTCTTCTGCTACATTATTTGTATAGATTCCTTTACATATTATTCTCTTTGCCCGAAGAATTGCCAAACTTAAGTGGCAGTGGGCAGGGCACATTACTCGTAGAACAGATGGCCGATGGGACCTAAAGGTTCTGGAGTGGCGACCGTGTACTGGAAGACGTAGCGTTGAAAGGCCTCCCACAAGGTGGTCCGACGACCTTGTGACGGCCGCAGGAACCCATTGGATGCGAGAAGCACAGAACCGGACGAAGTGGAGGTGCTTGGGGGAGGCCTATGTCCAGCAGTGGACGTCTTTCGGCTGAAATGATGATGTTGATGATGATGATTATTATTATTATCTTTTAGCACAAGAGAAGAAACAAGCAATAGAAATTTCTTCCTTAGGAAAATATAAATTTTCGCCATGATCAACTATTTGTACCCACATGGTCCGCAAACACAAATCAATAGGCCTAAAAGTCTGTATTACAAAGGAACAAAGCATTAACTTATTTAAATATTAACTCGGCATGTGCCGAATACGTGACCAGCTGTCCCATTTATATGGGGCAAATATTAGCCTGGACAATTTGTATCACTGGTCAGATTTATTGTGAACTAAAGTTTCCTACAGCAACGTACCGTGACGGTTTTGTGTCTTTGTGGCCGTAACAAGCGGAGTTGGGGTCGACTTGGGCGGAGTGGACCGTGGACTAATAAAACTCTGGGGCGTGCCGGCCCCAGCGACCGGCCTTTCTCATGTTGATGAGACTAACACCAACATAGATAACCTACATAACGTCCCTTATCAATATAGTTGGTGAATTTCTTGGAAATTAGAAGCGAAGTCCTTCATTGTCGTCTTTAAATATTTGGTTTGCGGTTAATTAAAGTTGGATCTATCTATTCGCGGCACTGTTTGGACTTGGCCTCTATTTCCAAGGCTTTTTTCTGTCGCGAGGCCTTTACTTATAAGGGTAACCGCGTTTAAATCTAGATGACAGAGATTTGTATTTTGATTTGTCGGCGTGATGCAGTCACATTCATATAATAGGGATGTTGCCTGGGTAAAAATAAATCGATTCGATTTAGTCCCTCAGTAAGATTATTAAAAAATATTGAACACGTATTTTTTGTTTTATCAATTAGATAAAAAATTACAAAGATATATCACATCAAAGTTCAGGAGTGGGGGGCTTTGACGTAATAACGTGCTAAAATTTGTAGCACGGCGTGACGTCATACGAAATTTCCAAGCGCTGTATCTTCGTAATTTTTTGTTTGCCAGACAAAAGAAAAAATACGTATACAATATTTTTTAGTAATCTAACTGATGGACTAAATATATTTTCTTAGTCAACTACCCTATTAGTGCTCCGCATTTATTGCAGTGACTCATGCTTTGGTTTACGAAGTGTATGGCTATTAAGAAATTCACCAGACAATGGATAGGAGAAAGAGAGTAGAAGAGAGAGCGAAAGAGAGAGTTTAAGAGTTTATTTGTATTATAAAATATTCACTGTTAATAATGAGTTAAACAATAACCGTTCTCGAAATACGAGTATTCTGGGCATACACGTCGCACCGGCCTTCCGCTTACATTATACAACAAAAAAGCTTTTTCATAAAGCCTGTCTACATCATAATGAACTGCAAGAAAGAATTTTAATTAGACTGAAAACAAATACGTTTACCTGAGCGCAAATTGGGTCGCGCAACAAAAGACAAGGGTCAACCGCGTAGATGAAGTGCGTTTCTTTTACGCGTAAATCTGTTTAAACCCGTCCGTGCCGTAGACTTGCGGCGTCCGTAATAGACCCCTTTGGTCTATTAGTTTAGGACCCTATTACGTTACGGTGTTACTTCAAAGGAGCTTTATTAAACCTCATTCGGTGTGTTCGGCTCTCGTGCCGACTTTTTGCCCGTTCCAAGTCGTAACTATGTTTGGTTTGCGCGACATCTGCTATTTGTTCAGCTGAATGTGCGCGCAAAAAACAATATGCGAGACACGAATGTTTGGATGAAGCAAAAACTGATTTTTACCAACGTCAGCTGAATAAAAATATTGTTTACCTCACGACTAGAAGTTTACTTGCCTATGTAGACATCTCGTGTTACTGTAACGTGTTGATATGAAGATAAAAACTTTATTTAATGTGGAAAGAAGAAAAATAGAAACTTTTCTTATTAGATTTAGAGCCCGTTCCACTGTGACTGCGGATGGCTGGGATAAGATTATTAAAATAAATGCTTGTTTTCTTTGTCAAGCAAATATTGTTTCTCCCAAAGAGGGCATTAAAATTTTTTACGTACACATAAAACGCTGCTGTTAAGACCACAAAAACGTTATCCCGTTGTTCCTGTTACATAATCATGCATTATAAAAAGAGTAGAGCGGGGATTTTTATTAAATTACTCGAGCTGCGGTGCTGTGACAAACAGTGGACGTTTGCTGCTGAGTCGTTCATATGCTGCGGCGACCGCGCCAATAAAATACGTGTGCCATTCCGCCCCACACTCCGCCGGCACCAGCCACAAACCACGTAATGCTTTTTGTACCATTTCAATTGTGTGCAAATGTTGTATTCTTGTATTTTGCTAGAAGTAGGTAATAAACAAGGATGTAAATATTAAAAGTGTCATTATGGCTACCTGTATCCTTTTTTACGATGGATGTATTTACGACTGTCTTGTTTTATTTTGCAGGTGTGAATGCTTCCTACCAAATTATTTTACCTCGTAATGAAATGTGCCTGTCTATGAAATCTAGAGACTAAAATGATCATATAGATTAGGTATCTTATTCATACTATTCTGAACCAAGGCATAAAACGACCCCCACAAAGTTTACAGGCTGCACTTTAAGAAATTCCACAAAAATAAACGAAATTTCCTTGGAATTTGAATTTTTGCTTTGCGTAAGTAATTCCATTTTCCCCCAACTATTACGTGGCTTATGGCCGCTCCTCCAACGTTTGCTCTCACCACAGTTGCTAATGAAATTAGAGTACCGGAGCTAAGACAACACAATTTACAACAGCGGAGAATATTTTAAAAAAGGTATATTTTGTTCGACTTTTTTGCTGTTAAGTTTTGCGTCAGACGAATTGTGTCGTTTAGTCTCGACCTCGGCACTTGTGAAAAAGCAATGAAACCCGGTCCCGGGCGCCCCGCGCTTTCTCATGCTAATACACTACACTGGTGCTAGCCGCCCCACCCTCCCCTGTCCGTTGCGTTCCAACAACTGTGAAATTGCACCTTCTAAATGTTAGATTTGAATAGTCTTTATTTTGTTGGGCAGTTAGCATTTTTAAAGAGGTTTTATGTTTGGCTTTTATAAAATCGCTGCTTTATGCACTCCGACGGGGACTTACACAAAGGTAAGTCTTTATTTGCTTTAAACATGGTATAAAGGTGTTACAGTCTGGTTTTGTATATAATATCCACATGTTTAGCTATAAGTACACAAATTGTATCAATTGCATGCAAAATAATAATAAAAAAAATGTCAAAGTCATGTCATGTCAAGGTCAAATTCTTGGTTTTTGACAGTATGACAATAAGCAAAAGCATAATCAGCCTATAATGGCCCACTGCTGGGACTCAGGCCTTCTCTCTTCGAGAGGGCAGTAATCTACCACGTGAGCCCAGTGCGGGATTTTTTTTTTCAGGATGGGAAATCATCAAATGACCCCTCCCGCTCTGGGTGGAGCGGAAGGGAGTGTCAGACTCTTACTGACTAAAACCCACCCGTGTTCCTGCCTTAGCCCTTTATGTTCCGGGCCAGCGGTAACCCTTTCGGACAATCCCGCTGACCGCCAAGTGCGGGTTGTGTCATAAAATTTTTGGTTCTGGGTCATAGGTATAAATGCCAATCTTTTTTTTTTTCTTAGCCTGTACTGTCCCACTGCTGGGCAAAGGCCTCCAACTCAACTCAACTCATGACAATAAAACCTAATAAATTAATGCTGTACCAAAATCTTGGCCGTGGATTTCAAACAAACAGTTGTTCAATCAAATCTAGGGTACCTACCTCAAAATCAAAATATTTTATTTCACATAAACCTAAATGGGCACTTGTGAAACGTTGAAGCTAGGTGCACGGTTCCGATTGGTCGTTTCCTACGGTGAAGAAACTCCACGGTTACCTAGATTACTACTTTTCAGTTTTCATTGCACTTCGATATCTACTGTACTCGTATAAGTCAGTATAGCCACTTTGAGAGTGCCTAGATCTTTTCAACAATATTCCTTTATTTCTTTTCGATTTTTACCATCACATTTTCTCGGTCCAATTCCATAAACAGTCTCCTTCGCTACAGCATTGCAACCACACGACCAATTATTGTGTTTCTCATTCATTAATTAGTTTGGACGCAGAAACCACAGGTCGCCTCCGTCTCTAATAATAAAATCTAATAACAGTCCAGATCTAATTACTTTTCTATCTGCTTTCTTTATTTGTGTCTTTTCTAATTATTGGACTAATTAGCGTTGTCCTTTGTTAAGAATATGTTGCCCCATTTCTTTGTACGTTTTCGTATTCACAACAACACGAGAAAATCATGCTCTGGTGGAAGTCAAGAAGGATGAATTATTTATTTATACTAAATGACTGCCCAAGGTACGCCAAACGTGCCCACCTTGTAAAGGTTCATAATTGGTGGAAGTGCCTTTACCTAAATACCAGGGATATTAAGTTGAAAATTCTGTAGTCGCTCAAAATATACTTAAGGCCACGTCGACCGCCTAGTGGCGCTCTCATCGTTTGTTTGGTTATTTATTTTATTTTAGAATGAAAATGCAGAAAATAAGCACGTTAAGTTGTGCTCCACAAGATTATACGTTAATATTATTATAAACGGTAGTTTTATATTGTTTAGTTTTATAATAATCGTTAAAACGGAAAATAGTGGCCACTATTATCCGGCGTTTGGTCGGCGGCCTCTTAATGAGAATTGACTGCCTCGATGGTCGAGTACTCGCACGGATTTTTTAATTTTATAATAATAAATAAAATTTATTAAAAAATATAAGGACTAAACGTTAAATACAGTTTTTCTTAAATCTATGTAAGTTCACTCACGATTTATGCCTGAACTAGGTAATCCTGTATTTCAGGCGATTGGAGGTAACATTAATTGATTAAATAATCACATACTTATCATATTTATCTTATTGGTACATATGTAAAAAGGTGTATAAAATTATATAATACGAACAAGTAATAACTTCTTTGTATCTTCATAGGACATGTTTGAATAATATAATAGTTTATCCAATGAAGTTAAGAAAAAAGTACACGTTTTATTATAATATTTGACTCTTATCACTTCTGTGCACTTGTGTCCTTTTTTCTATGTTTTTCAAAGCCAGTGGTCGCATGCGATACTGTTGAGCATTAGGTCCTGGGTTCCATGTCCTGGTCAGGCAAAGTGTTGTTGGGTTTTTCCATCTGGAATTTCTCATTAGCAGCCAGGAGTTTGGAATTGTGCTCGGTTGACGACAATAGGTTCCCCCCGATTACATGGGACTTAAGGCTCGTACAGACAGGCGCGACGCGACACGCGACACAAAGGCACCGCAAGTCGCGTAACGAGCGGTGCCTTTGTGTCGCGCGCGATCCGCGTCGCGCGTCGCGCCTGTTTGCAGGAGCCTTTAAACATATCTGGCGAAATGTGATATGTGCACCACTGTATAACCCTTTGGGAAATACAGGCGTGATGTTATGTTGTTATGTTAATCGTACTGCTAAAGAACACATATTTTTTCTTTTAAACTAAGCTTATATATCCATTACCAATCCATTCCAACTAAGCTTATATTGTGCCGTTTTTATTGACATATTACATTAACTATTGCATGAAATTGTGACATCTACTTACTTATTGTTTATTAAATTTTGTTATTTGATATTTTGTATGCCTTTTGGCGGGACATAGCATGGACCAACATTTTTTTTTTGTATAACATCTGTATAATTGTACCCTATGTTCAAAAAATGAATAAATGAAATGAAATGAAATGAAATGAAATGAAATGAAATTAATTACATATACATATAGTCGGTTAAGTAGGAAACTGATTATTATAGCGCACAGAATCAGAACCGTACATATTCCATCAAACAATTTTGCCTTTTTAATGGGAAAGGTTTCTTCCCCTAAATGTGATGCTTGTGGAATAATAGACGATGTATACCATTTGTTGATGGAATGTGTTCAATTTCATGCAGAGAGAGAGGAATTATTGGAGAAATTGAACCTGGACAAATTGCAGGTTGGAATCATGAATTCTATACTCTCAAACCCTAACAGTGAAGGAGCTTGTCTTTTGTTTACACTATTATCATCTTAAGTTAAACTAATGATGTAACAAGTGAATACGATTAATCGGACTGACATATATGTACATGTAGTATAAAAGTCCAAAAAATAGTATTAAAAATATATATATATCCATTAATTAGTCTTGGCAAACAGTTTCCCCGTCTTTCACAATTAATTCGCTATAAAAGTCTAAACCTAGATGCAGAATATGTTTGTCGGGC
The DNA here is from genome assembly GCA_963855955.1 of Luperina nickerlii. NCBI lineage: Eukaryota > Metazoa > Arthropoda > Insecta > Lepidoptera > Noctuidae > Luperina > Luperina nickerlii. The sequence continues at coordinate 5,615,240 of OY979677.1, read as the reverse complement.
CTTTGTCTTTTTGCTTGGCCGCCATCCAGAGCTAACAGCGTTGTAATTACGTCTTATGGCTCGCTAAATGTTTTGTATCCAATCTAACACGTCTTAACAACCGTGAAAGACATTATTTGAGCTCCTCTTTAATCTCTCACTATTTCCCAAGAAAAGTATTTAATGTGTTTACAAACTAGCTCTTGCAATGTTTCGTAGTTGTTGCTGCGTTGTTACAGTTTGGTTTTAAAATAGTGGAAAAACTGTATTTTGTTGGTTTAGATAAATAAACTCTTTGATCTCTGGCCTCTTGGTGCTTGACTTAGGTTCCTAAAATAACAAAATAATGGATGTAAATTAATTTTCTTTCAACTTCTCGTGAATTTTTCTTCAAATAGGTATAACCTCCTATGAAAAAAATGTAAGCAGTTTAATATTTCGATAAAGGGCTTCAGAAAACACTCACTGAAAATTAGAAAGAGAGAGAGAAGAAACATGGTTTATTTGTCACAGAAATAATATAAATAAAACGGAAATCTCACTCTATTTAAGCTTTACCTTTGTACGATGGTAATTTGGAGGTTTTCCATAGAATGGTACTAACCAAGCACCTCTCTGTCCAGGTCCGATGGTTCGAGCAACAGCGTGAGAAGCGGCGTATGAAGCGCGACTACTCGCCGTACGACCGCGCCGCGTTCTCGCAACTCTCGCGCCGGTTACAGCCGCACCGGCCGCACTATCGCGCGCTCACCTCCTCGCCTTTCTTCCCCGACCCACTGTTCAAGGAGCAATGGTACTTGGTGCGTATCTTTTGGAACGTTTGATAAAGATGTTATAAGGTCAGAGTAATAGGGTTTTTAAAGAATTATAGAGATTAAGAGGAATTGAATTAAAGAGTTAACCTCGTCATTTCTAACCAGCCCATTTTTTCATACCCTTGAGTTGAAAATGATGAAGGATTATGTCAAGAATATACATGAGCAAATAAAAACTGTGATGTAATTGAATTTTGCAAAGTATCTGAATCCTTTAGTTTTATATAAAAATCAGTAAGCATAATACTTAAATGTTCAAAATAATATTTAAAGCTTTTTATTTTTTCACTAGCAATTTAATTTAGTTCAACGTAAGTATATTTGTATCTCATGATGATTCTCAAAACGTTGTTTATATTGTAATTATCTAGTTAAATGGTTAATTATTTGTCCTAGTGGATAAGCAAAACAAAACATCTGTAAATAAGACGGTAAGAGCTTCATGTGATTTATGCGTATCTTTATATTTAAAATATTTATTCCTCAATGGTCATGATTGCACCTACCACTGTTTGTCTCTGCATCACCCAAAGGTTGACTGGAGGAAAATGCCTATGGCATTAAGTCCGCCTCTGTACATTTATGTGCTTGAAGTATTAAATAAATAAACAAATACTCTATATTTTTATGTTTTATGTCCTCTATCTTCAATAATATGGTTGTACAAAATTACATTATATCCCTGCGAGAAAAACTAACGTCATATACCAAAAATTTAGTCTTATAAAGCTACTTAGCTGTAGCATCTCTGAAATGTGGTGAGAAAGAAATAACTGTAAAATACCCACTACGGAAGCCTGGCCGTCTCCTGGCTTCCGTTGCGAAAATGTTCAAAGATTTTCATACTTAACGTTTTATTTAGAACGGAGGTGCCAAGGATGGTCTGGACATGAACGTGGCACCTGCCTGGCAGAAGGGCTACACCGGCAAGGGTATAGTCGTGTCCATCCTGGACGATGGTATACAGACCAACCATCCGGACTTGGCGCAGAACTATGTAAGTAGAACTTTTAAAAAAAAATGTGGCATCGAGGGCTTTGCGGTTTTGTTTCGGCCATTGATCTTCTCTTGTCGAAGAGGAGGCCAATGGCCTGAACTAGGCAATGGGGAGTGGACATAGAGGTTCCAGTCAATAAAAAAAAATGACATTGTCCTCTAGTAAATGTAAAACACTTTGATCTCATTGCGTGGCCTATAGTAGTAGTTTTTAAATTTTACAGAAAATTGAGTGTCCATAAAACATATTTAATCCAATTATGAGACTCTGTTTAAAGCTATTAAAGAGTTTTTACAACTACGAAACCTTTCAATATATGGACTCAACGAGGCAACGCTACAAGCCTCATATGCACAGAAAAATAAGACGAGAAGCAGTTAAAAAAATGGCTCCGTTTTTAATCTTTCTACTCCCAGTGATTTCCGATTATACTTTTGTGGAGACCATTAAACTATCATGCAGAATACGGATATTTGTTTTCAGAAAATTGTTCGTATCTACAATTTTTACTCGGAATGGATGTTTTTTGAATTTAATACGAATTCTCATAAAATCATAGCTAACAGAAACCTCTAAAAGTGGTATAATTCGGTTTGGTTCGGTTTAGGTGTAATTCTTTTTGAGCTTTGATGTCCTATCGCATATTTTTTTGCTGGAGCTTTTGTCCGTTATTTGCAGAATGAATACTAAAATACATATTTCTAAAATATTTGAAAAATGCTCCAAAGAAAAACCAGAAATCCTCAGATATTGTTTCTAGAATATTTCGACGATAGTTAGCAGAGCCCTACAATAATGGGTTATTACAGATACAAGAACCACATATATGTAGATACATATAAGTTCCAAAATTCAAAAGCAACACTATTTCAGAGCTGTAACTGTATCTGTTACATATCGATAAGTTACACAGCATTTACTTGTTCCATAGAGGGCCGTTAGTATAAGTACTATCAGTGGACTGTTGGATTAACTGCTGCTGTAAATGTCTAGCACTAAAGATAAGCTGCCCGCATATTAACTTACGAACTTAGGCTTTAGAACTGAGTTAGGTAGCGTTCATGTTTTTGAAAAACCCTATAACTTGTATCTGGAACTATCTGCACTAGACCCTTCATTAATCAGGAACGGATTCCATTACTTGCTTGTTTGGTTGGGTGTAGTGGTTTATTAGGGTATTTGTTCTCGATGATGAGATGTGATTTATAAGCAGTTGTATCTTGAATGTGAATTCTTTTTTTTTATTAATCTTCAATGAATCTACTACTACATACTAGCTCAAGACAGAGAGTTTAATCGTCTTATAAACAAAACACGCGCGGTGATGCTTACGGTAGCAGTGACGCGAGTTCAATGGTTTTTCCCATCTCAAATATCTTGAATGTGAATTCATTTTTTTATTAATCTTAAATGAATCTACTACTACATACTAGCTCAAGATAGAGAGTTTAATCGTCTTATAAACAAAACACGCGCGGTGTCGCTTACGGTAACAGTGACGCGAGTTCAATGGTTTTTCCCATCTCAAATATCTTGAATGTGAATTCATTTTTTTTATTAATCTTAAATGAATCTACTACTACATACTAGCTCAAGACAGAGAGTTTAATCGTCTTATAAACAAAACATGCGCGGTGTCGCTTACGGTAACAGTGACGCGAGTTCAATGGTTTTTTCCCATCTCAAAAAATGCTCAACGCGCCTAAAGAAGTTTTCACCTCAAAATAGTATATTTCATTACTAGTGCGGAAAGGTTGTCATTGCAAAGAGTTCCGACAAATGTCTACCCGAGCCGAGGCGCAGCCGAAGGCGAGGGTTGACAGTCGGAAAAAGTTGCAATGACAGTTTCGCACGTGTACTGAACGACTATTTTTAATACAGTTGCGAAAAAATGAAGCAATTTAATAAAATAATAAAAACACAATAAACTCAACTAATGGCGCCAACCGTAGAATATAAGCAGAGATTTTTTTTCTTCACCCATTCTGGTAGGCAAAGGGAACTATGCCCATACAGCCAAGTCTTCAGTAGAATTTTTTTATTGATATGAAATGAAAATGAAATTTAATGAGATGAAATGAAATGAAACCTAACCTAACTCATTCAATAAAATCATTAAATCTGATATTGAAACAAATTAGTAGCTCCTTTTTAGAAATATACGTATTTGCATGAATCATAAAAACTTCTATGAATTTTTTTAGTAAAACTTCATGGTTGGTTTGTCTTTTAATAGACATTATTTTGACAGTTGGGAAAGAGAACGCACGAGTTCGGGAAAGGTAAAAAAAAAGCACGAGTATGTAATAGCCCACATCCCGAACGCTATACGTCCCTGCAATACGCCACTTTTTGAGCAACTGTATTAAAAAAGAAATTAATGAATCTGAGTTAGATTCTATAAAATTGCTCCAAGATAATGAAATGTTACCAAGCTTATAAATGAGCAATTTCAATGCCATGATAGCGATGCTCAGATAAGATTCGGGAACGTTAATACCTTGAATGGTAGTCATTCCACTAGGGAAAATTAAGTAGGTACAAAATATGACTTGGAGAGGGTCGAAATTTATGAAGTTAAAACAATTGTCAAAACGCGCCAAATTACTAACAGTGTAAATGTATCAACATCAGAATTAATTAAATTGCCCAAAAGTGCCTTGAATTTTGTAAATTCTTCAGTCCAATCCAACAAGGAAACAAAATTCTTGAAATACAATTTCTGTTTTGTTTTAATGTAATTATATCATTGGCCGAGTTTCCAGTCGTTTTAATTATTTTATATTTGTGTAGGATCCCAACGCGTCGACAGACATCAACGGCAACGATGATGACCCGATGCCTCAAGACAACGGCGACAATAAGCACGGCACACGTTGTGCCGGCGAGGTTGCCGGAGTTGCCTACAATCAGTACTGCGGCGTAGGTATCGCCTATAACGCTAGTATTGGTGGCGTGAGGATGTTGGACGGTGTCGTCAATGATGCTGTCGAGGCTAGAGCCTTGGGCCTCAACCCAGACCACATCGATATCTACAGTGCTTCCTGGGGACCTGAAGATGATGGCAAAACTGTTGATGGTCCAGGACCTCTTGCTAGAAGGTAGAATATTATTATAGTAAATTGTGTAGTGAAAAATTAAAATTAGAATGTTGAAGAAGTTTATTGATCGTCGCTTTTGTTCTTCAGGGCATTCATCTATGGCGTCACAAGTGGTCGTCGCGGTAAAGGATCCATTTTCGTGTGGGCTTCTGGAAACGGTGGAAGACATACAGACTCTTGTAATTGTGACGGCTATACGAACAGTATTTTTACTTTGTCAATTTCTAGTGCAACGCAAGGTGGTTACAAACCTTGGTACCTGGAAGAATGCTCTTCAACCTTAGCTACTACATACAGTTCAGGCACCCCAGGACATGACAAGAGTGTCGCCACTGTTGACATGGACGGCCGGTTGCGGGCCGATCATATTTGTACAGTAGAACACACGGGAACCTCGGCTTCTGCTCCCCTCGCGGCAGGTATATGTGCATTAGCCTTGGAAGCAAACGCAGAACTCACATGGAGAGATATGCAATACTTAGTTGTAATGACGTCGCGACCACAGCCTCTCGAGAAAGAGGGAGGCTGGATTATAAACGGAGTCAAGAGGAAAGTAAGTCACAAATTCGGATACGGTCTCATGGATGCATCTGAAATGGTCAGCTTAGCAGAGCAATGGGTTTCCGTCCCGCCACAACATATTTGCAAATCGCAAGAAATAAACGAAGACAGGCAGATAGAATCAAAATTTGGCTACACCTTAGCGGCGCATATGGACGTTAATGGGTGCAGTTCTACAGTAAACGAAGTGCGTTATCTTGAACATGTTCAATGTAAAATATCGTTAAGGTTTTTCCCTAGAGGTAATCTACGAATACTTTTGACATCACCAATGGGCACAGTATCAACGTTGTTGTTTGAAAGGCCGCGTGATGTAGTTAGTTCTAACTTTGATGACTGGCCTTTCTTGAGTGTTCACTTCTGGGGCGAACACGCTGAAGGCAGATGGACACTTCAAATAGTTAATGCTGGCAATAGACACGTTAACCAAGCTGGTATACTGAAAAAGTGGCAACTTATATTTTATGGAACATCAGTTGATCCAGTACGATTAAGAACAAAAAGGCCGTCGCCTGTAGCACCGCCTTTTGCATTCCCCACCGCCGCGGACGGCTATGAAACTATCGGGGATTCTTTTTACAACACTGACGCGTTTGCCAACTATCAAAACTTTCCAAATCTATTTGCCGCCGGGTCTAACCCGGAGAAGGCGGTAGCTCTACTCGATGGACATAACGTTCCTTCTCCGCATGGGGAGAATGTCCTCGCTGATAGTAATGACAAGCGTGTCATGCATGACTGTGATCCCGAATGCGATTCTCAAGGATGTTATGGAAAAGGACCGATTCAATGCATCGCATGCAAACACTATCGTCTGGATGACTCTTGTGTTTCCCGGTGCCCTCCAAGAAGTTACGCGAATCAAGGTGGAGTATGCTGGCCGTGCCACGAGTCTTGTGAGACTTGCGTTGGTCCGGGCCAGGACTCGTGTTTGACATGTGCGCCAGCACACTTACTAGTTGCAGACCTAGCCGTGTGTCTCCAACAATGCCCAGATGGTTATTGGGAAGACAGTGAATCTTCCGTTTGCCGGCCGTGTGCAGCCCACTGCGCCACTTGTTCCGAACGGGCTGACGGTTGCACGTCTTGTGAACACCATCTAGTTCTTCATGACGGAACATGTCTGGCGTCATGTCCGCCTTCTCACTATGAAACTGAAGACTATATGTGCGCAAAATGTCACGAATCTTGCGACACTTGCCAAGGGCCCGGGGAAGCGCAGTGCGTGACTTGTCATCCGTCGACTTACGCATTAGACGGGCGATGTGTGACGTCATGTCCTCCAGCATATTACGCTGACAAAAAGAGGAAAGAATGTATGAGGTTCGTATCATAATATTATATTTCCGTGATATTTTAATATAAGCTTTGATGTGACCTGGTGTTGATGTTTTTGTTTTTTTTAGGTGTCCCGTCGGTTGTTCAACATGCACGAGCGCGTTTTGCCTCTCGTGTGAACCGAACTGGGAACTGAATAAAAAGGGAAAATGTATGCCTGTGGGAACCGAGAAGTGCACTTCAGGCGAATTTGCTGAAGGCCAGAAATGCAAGAGATGTAATGAAGCTTGCGACTCATGTTACGGAGAAAACGATGGAGATTGTCTTACTTGTCAGAATCCTAACTTAATTCAGGATTACAGGTGAGTAGTATAATTTGTTAATTAACGCTGCCTTTTGTATATTGAATTCTGCTTTCGGATAAGCCGAATGGAAAGTCGTCTCGACAAATCGTAAAAGCGGAACTTCTCTGTCGAGTTTAATGTCGTATTTAAAGCCCTTTAGATTCTATATAATTTTCACGCGGAATCCTTAACGAACCGCGGTTGCACGTGGACGTGACCCGGGTTTATGTTTATTTTAAGCTAATGAGTAAGGCCAACATTAATAATTATGTTACCTTGGGTTATTTTCAGGTACTTGTATTTTTTGGCCGATACAATTTATGCATCCCTCTCGTTGTGTTTTTGTTTAATTTCGAGTAATACCATTTTTTGTATGTTTTAGATTAACTTTAGGATGTCGTAAATAATTATAATATGTTAATGAGTACTGTGTCTATTATACATAGTTGTTTAACATGCACGAGTGCGTCTGCGAGTGTGCCTCGTTGGGCTAATGGTCGCAAGTGCTACTGATGAATATGAGGTCCTGGGTTCGATTTCCATGCTGGGCGAAGTGTTATTGAGTTTTTCTATCTGGATTTTCACAGTAGCAACCCGGAGTTGGGACTTATGTCCGGTTATGGCAATAGGGTCGCCCCCTATTACAAAGGGACTTCTACATAACTGGCGAAATGTGGGATACACTTCTGCTCCGCTCGCTCGCTTCTTCTGCTCGCTTCTGCTTCTGCTGCTTCTGCTTCTGGAGAAACAAGGCGTGATGTTATGTCTAGTTTCTTAAATTATGAGTAATAAGCTGTCCATGTCCAGTCTTGGAGCTTTTATGGATTGTGTTTTGGAAAGTTTCAAACACTTTTTTTCTTATGATGGCCTATTTTTTAAAGTTTACCTTTCTTTCTACGGAACTAAATCATATCTATTCCTTATAGATGTGTATCAGAATGTAGCCGAGGGTACTACGCGGAAGCTGGTCGCTGTGCACGATGCATGCACGGCTGCTCCGAATGCGTGTCGCGACTGAACTGCACGTCGTGTGTCAGCGCGTTGAGGCTACAGTCAGGCGCTTGCAGGACAGCTTGTGCTGACGGGTATGTTCTCCTCTTTTATTTATTTATTCATGAACAGAAAACACCGAAACATACATAAAACAGAAGAGAACAGAAGAGTTACTTACATGGTGTTGACTTTTTGAATTAAAGCTTTCTCCAATTTCTTTCAAATTATTTATTGTTACTATCCCAGGTACTACGCAGATCGCGGTACATGTTCGAAGTGCTACCTGTCGTGTCGCACGTGTATCGGGCCGAGAAGAGACCAGTGTGCGTCGTGTCCTGAGGGCTGGAGGCTGGCTGCGGGAGAATGTCATCCGGAGTGTCCACAAGGTATGACGAATATCTTAGTGATTTTTCTCGTCATCATCCTCAGCTTTTGCCGTGATTTATTGACATGTATTTAATCGAATCCCAAATAATTCCCTTTTTGAGGTCCTGAAATTAAAATGGACACTCTTAGACTCTAGAAGGTCAACAAGTTTTTAACCGACTTCTAAAAAGGAGGAGGTTATCAATTCGGATGTTTCTATTTTTTTTTATGTATGTTCGTTCGGGCATAACTCCATCGTAAATAGACAGATTTGCAATTTTTTTTTGTTCGAAAGAGCTTTATTCCGAAATGGCCCCATTTAAATTTCGTAAAGATCTGATGATGAGTTTCGGAGACAGACAACGGAACTCTTCAATAAATGCCAGAAAGTCAACCGCGATTGCTGCTATAGCATATGCACGCATTGTTTACGCAATCACACAACATAACATCACGCCTTTACCCTTTAAAGGGGTAGGCAGATGTGCTCAATAGCTTCTGTCACTGATATTCACATAGCAATTAGTGATAAGTATATGAATTTTTTTGGGTTAGGTAAGTACAACTAAAAATGAAAAATAAAAAGTTTTTACAAAAAAAAACCGACTTCCAAAAAAAAACACTACAAAGTGAAAAATAACTTTAATTTCGAAAGTCGGTGTCAAAAAACGAAAATACAGAACCAACGACACCGACTTCCGAAATTAAAGTTATTTTTCATTTTGTAGTGTTTTTTTTGGAAGTCGGTTTTTTTTTTAGAGGACCAATTCAATATTTACTCTATTAAATTCATGCATTATCAGCCTATAACGTTCGCACTGCTGCGATACAGGGCTCCTCTCTTTAAGAGAGACTGGTCTATAACCTACCACGCGGGCCAAGTGCGGGTTGGTAGATGTCACGTATCTTCGAATTCTTGGTTCTTGGACATGCCGGTTTCCTCTAGATGTTTTCCTTTACCGTTTTGAGAGCGTGGTGATGAAATAATTTACACAAAGTGAAGCGTCAGCCTAAATTCGGACCTACGACTCATTAGTCGTGGTCGCTACCTTGGGCCACACATTCGAAGACATGGCACTTCTACCAACACGCACTGGGCCGCGTAGTGGATTAGAAAGAAAGAAAGAAAAAGTATTTATTGCGACTGGTACAGGAAGATCACAAACTAAACTAAACACAGCAAAATAAAAATCCAAGTTATATGAAAAAAAAGTAACAAAAGGAAAATTAAACAGAAAGTCCTATACGAGGCCAAAAGGCTCCTATCTCAGCATGATGTTACGACATTTAAAAGATTACGGTGGATATACTCCCTCTCATAGAGCTGAGGCTTGTCCCAGCTGTCGGAACATTATATGCTGATTATGCATGAATTTCATTGACAGCTGTCATTTCATTTATCTCTTTCATATTTTCCGTCTTAGTAAAAGTTATCTTAAAATTCTCTGGTTTCCCAACCTTTTTTTTTTTTTTTGTCGCTGAGAAATGACGTTACGCATCTCCGCTCGTCGGGGGACGACACGGAGTATGCGGGACTCCCTGCCAAGGTGGCAGTATACCCACTAAAACTCAGCGGTGTTCCCTCGTCGCCTTGATGGGGGGGTCATGGGAATCCGGCTCAGCCTTTGCGTCCACAACCCCCCCGGCGCATGCCCGCCTAACTGGCGGGCCCCGCATGTCCCCCCGGCTGGGGGGCTACGGGAATGGCCGGGAACACCTGGCCATTCCCGTCCGGCACTGGTGGAAGCCTGTGCAATACAGGCGAGGGTGCCCCCGCACCCGTCGACTGCTGGCTTCCACCTGGGAGGAGTCGGAGGTGACTGTCATACTGACGGCGTCTCCTCCCGCCCGATACGGTGCAGATACGATCCAAAGCAACCGTGCCCGGACAGCACCTGCACCAGACGGAAGGAGAGAAACCCGTGCGACCGCTCGAGCCAGTCTCGCAGGACCGGCCCAATCGCGTCTAGGGTTCGGCGGCCGAAAGCTGCGGCGGCGAGGTCCCGCGTCCAGTGGACGACTTTGGCGGCCTTCGCCTCCCGCCGGACGGCCTCCCGCTCTTCGGAGGCGGGGCGTTCTCGTCTCGCCCTCCGCCCCATGCCAACATCGACAAATCCCGCTTCATAATTTTGCCTGAATGTATCACGGATATTACCTGCTCCATTTACTTTATTAGTCCACTACCCAGATACGAATAACGATGAAAATGAAGATAACAATCGAATGTTCCCCCTGGTTACTGATTATAGCATTCCTTCTAATGAATCGTGTGAGGCAAGCGGATTGGAAGATAACAAAATGTGTTTATTCTCAGTATTGATTAGTATGGATAGTACAATACACGAGATTAATGGAGATGTTTCGCTGAAGGGTAACAAAGCGGATTATAATGTTGTTGTGTTAGTGGACGGGGCATAGAGGGACACGCAAGGGTCTCCGGGAACTTATAATTATAATCTTATGATGTGAATCTTTATCTGGTCCAGGACATATTTGTAACGGGACATGACTATGCAGAATACCGGTGTGCGAAATAATAAATTTTATCAATCGAAATACGGGCGTATTCCCCGTAGGGTCCGGCATAGCTTGAATGACCCGAATTTTTGCCAGTTATATTAAAACTCCCACTGCCTCAAAAAGAGGGCAGACTGCTGTTAAAAATATTAATGATTAGGTACTAATTCCTCAAACTGTATTTCTTTTTTTTTGGTATTTAAGTATCTTTTTTTTTACGAAAGGCGCAATGCTTAAATTAATCCGATTTAATTTAGCTATATTATGTATTACTTTGGTTATATTTTTGCCGACTTAAAAAAAAGGAGGTTATGAATTCGACACGTAGGGTATGTATGTAATATTATTGGAACTGCATTATATTCACATATGACAATCTCTTAGGGCTTCCAAACAAATATATAAAATTTTATAGATGTATGTATCCTATGTATGTATGTACACGCATTTATCCGCAACTATTAATTCTCCTTCAAACAGGCGCGACACTCAATAAAATCGCGCGCGACACAAAGGCACCGCAAGTCGCGCAACGAGCGATGCCTTTGGGTCACGCGCGATTCGCGTCGAGCGTCGGCCCTGTTTGCAGGAGCCTTTAATCGGATCGTGACCATTTTTTTTATTGGCTTACATTTACTTCAACTTAGGGAACAGTGAAAGTTTCATCTAAATCGATTCAGTAATTTTCAAGATATGGACTAATACGTGTAAGTGTGACGGCCTGGATTATTGATACGAGCTACGGGTGTAGTGTCAAAGGGAAAACATCTCAAAACCTTAGTCAAATTCTATTGCAATATTTACAACAAAACTATTACCTACTTATTACAAACAAATATTCCAGTTTTTACTTAAAACTAAAAACGACGAAATAAAAGTAATTTAAAAAAATTATATCGACTTCAAAAAGAAATCAACTCAAAATTATGAAATAACTTTAATTTTGGAAGTCGGTGTCTTGGGATCTGTATTTGATTCACCAAACATGGTGAGTTTCAATATGAATGCAAAAGGGTCACTTTTTTTTACCTGTATTTTGAGTGATTGTAGCCGTATGTGAAAGTCGGTGTTTCACGATCATTTAACCAAACAGACTACTATCAGGGGTAGGTTTTTCAAGTGCTGTGAGTGACAAGTACAGTCAGTTATAGCAATTAGCTTACCCACCTTTGCATAAATGGTTTAGATTTTTATAATACGAATGAATAGAATTTTATAGATCTTTTATATTTTATTAGCGGCCCGCCCCAGCTTTACACAGGTGCATTTTTTTTTTCAAATTTCCGATTTTTTTTTCATACAAACTTTGTCCTGGCAATACCGAACACAACAAAAAAAGAGTTATCCAATTTGGTGCAGTCATTCGGAAGTTATGCGCGTACAGACATTTCGGCGTTTTTTTTTAATACTATGTATGTGAGGATAAGAATTTACTTTGCTCAAATAAATAAAATATAAAATAATAATTATAAAATTCTATCGATTCGTATTCTAAAAATTCTCAACCTTTTATGCAAAGGTGGGTCCAGCTAATTGCTATAACTGACTACACTTTAATCCAAAAACTCAATATGTTACTGTGTATAAGCATTGGAGAGCCAAACGTAATGTAAAATCCCAATAAAATTAGATAGACTTGAGGATCGAAACTAGAACGTCTTTCGTTTAGAATAGAGTCTGAAATTAAATAGCATGTAAGCTTTAAATCCATACGAATAAAGTCGTAATTTATTGTTATTTTATCGCCGAGAGGTTTACGTTTAGTTTAACTGAAAGAGATTTATCACTGAAGCATCTTGTGGCCTCGAGTAGCTACTAGTCTCTCCTGAATTCAGTTTCCGGTGCGCACGTGTACTCAAATTTCAAGTGGGTTTCAAGAATTTTCACTTAGAAATGGTAGCGGTTGTAAAGGCTCGTACACACAGGCGCGACGCGACACGCGACACAAAGGCACCGCTTGTTGCGCGACTTGCGGTGCCTTTGTGTCGCGTGTCGCGTCGCGCCTGTGTGTACGAGCCATAATGCAAACAGGGGTTGAAAAGGATGTTATCTTGTAATCCTATAATTGGTGGTAGGCAAGAATGCAAGGAACGATAAAATTAAAAACATCCCAGTGACACTAGAAGAACAATTATTTAGATAATGCTGGACAGTATCATGTCCTATGCAAAGTAGCAATTCACTAGTCACGGCTTACGATAGAACCAGAATATTACGCGAATTTGGTTTCCGAGCGCAATAATTTTAATGCCCCCCCCCGCGCTTTGTTTATTTATTTAGTACTAGTTGACCCAGCGAACTTCATACCGCCTCAGAATTAATAAGCCATTCCATACAAAATGTATGAAAAAAATAATTATCCTCATTATTATTTTTTTCGTGAATTTTTCCCATGTTTTTATAGTTATTCTGCTATTCGGGGCGCGGACAAATGCAACAAATAAAAAAAATCATAAAAATTGGTCCAGCCGTTCTTGAGTTATACCTAAATGGTGTAACTAACCCGACTGTTTTATTTGCATATTATAGATTTAGAAGACCAACATCATGTGAAGATCAAATAGGCGATATTTTATAGTTGCAAACAACTTCCTGTTCATCACATTTAAGGGTCTTACAGGACCTAAACGCAAAAAAACGCAAGTTTTAGAAACAATAAAAGCATATGATCGACTACAGTAAACAAAATCAGAAGAATATATGATATTCTTCAGGATATATGCTAGGTAGATATTGTGTTGAAAACATAACACAACTAATTTGATGCGATAGAAAAAAATCATGAAGATACCTCTAAAAACTTTCTTTTTACAATAAAGTTCATGATTTCATTTCACTTGTATGTACAATCATTCTGATTTTTTGTCAGATTATTCTACAACATACTAAAACACTACTGTAATTTCTTAGTCCAAAAAATCTATTGTTTGGTAATTTTATTGCAAAATATGAAGCAATTATTTAATTGCTTTATATTTTGCAATAAAATTACCAGCGTTGTGTTATCGCGCTTCTCTTTCTTTTCTATGCAGTCCGACAGTGACCACGCTGTAGGTCATGTTACAAGCCTCTTAACGTATGTGTTTTTCTCCAGGTTTCTACCAAACCCTCGGCGGCTGCCGGCACTGCCACCACTACTGCCGCGAGTGCGACGGCTCAGGCCCGCTCCACTGCAAGTCCTGCCCACCCCGTTTCATGTTAGATGGCGGGCTATGTATGGAGTGTCTCGGCTCGCAGTACTACGACCTCAGCAGTGGAACGTGTCGTGGATGTGATGCGACTTGTCGGACGTGTTCGGGACAGGGGCTGTTTAGCTGTACCACGTGTTCCAGACCCCTAAGACTTGATAGGTATGTGGATATTACTGTAGTTTACTATACAAGGTGGGTTATGTATCGAGTGTTATGAGGGGAAGTACTACGACGCCACCAGTGGAACGAGCCCGCAGTAAATTATACCTGACTCGTCTTAGGGCCTTGGAGAGCAGTCTAATGTCGCTTGTACACATAGACATCACTTTGTTCAGTGGATTAGCAAGATAACAGACGTAAGGGGACTCACCCGGCTTAAAAATAAACCTTATCTCTGATATATATATTTTTTTAATTTAATTGCTAGAAACAAAAATATTCATGTTGACATGCGATTTTACAATGCACTGATTAAAACCCGGATTTTAAAAACCAGAAGTAAATCGCAAAGTTAATTTCGAATTCCGCATTTTTTTGCGTCTGTGTGCGAGACAGTTCAATTGCCCCACGTTTCACTTTTCGTTGACTCGACAGGTGGGTCATACGTTTAGAGGTTACTTTAGTACGCCGTTTATGTATGAAATAGCGAGTGAAACAGTCTGGTTGAGCGGGCCGTGGAATAGCAGCCGGCGAGAAATGTCGAGTGCACGTGCTGAAAGCGCGTCAGTTTTCCGCTCACGTTAAAATTGTGTTTCATGGTCACTTGTGTGAGCGTAGTACCTAGAGATTAGATACAGGTAATACAAATGTTGTTTTAAATTATTTAACTTTAGAATTCTCAACTATCCATACTTACTTAATTTTATAAGTTCCAAAGTACCTAACTCTGCCTGTCTGTCTGTCTGTATGTTACCTTTTCACGCCTAAACCACTGAACGGATTTCGACAAAATTTGGCAGAGAGATAAATTGCATCCCGGGGAAGGATATAGAAAAGTGCAAGACCTACGCGGACAAAATGTATTAAACAGATTTTTTTTTGTTTAATTGCCGATGAAAAATTGTAACACGGTCAGAATCATGTACTGAATCCATGGTAACAGGTTGCGCCACTACAATCTGTCTTTCTTTAATAGATTTTCAACTTTATCGCTAAAGCATGAGGTTCAAAGTTGATTGGGAAAACTTGACGGTTTCAGGTAGCTTGATGTGCTGGCGTCTGTACTTCCTACTTGAAAAAAGAATGCGTTTAATTTAAAGTACACTCTTCCATTATTATTAAACTTTATTTTCTGAGATATTATTCTAAACAAGCGGACCGAACGAACTTCGTACCGCCTAAATGTATGAGAAAATAATTGTCTTATGGTTATTCTAGCTGCTATTCGAAGCGGAGACAAATCCAACAAATCAAATATCATAAAAATCGGTCTAGCCGTTCGTGAGTTATAAATGGTGTAACTAACCCGAATTTGTTTTATATACAGATAGGTATATAGAAATGATAAAATAAGAATTAGAAAAAAAAAACCGCCTCGTAAATTAAAAACAAATAAAAGTGTACGAAAAATTATGTTCTTTTGCGTTGCAGTTCCTTTTCCGCTCCAGTGAAACATTTCACCCGTACCACTTAGTTTCCACGTCTTGGAGCAAAGGTGGCGTGACGTAAGGGTCCTTAGTGATTGAAGGACATCTGACACACGTAGGTACTACGCGTCGGCCAGAAACACTTGTGACGTCTTATGCTTAAGCCAGTGGACACTTACCTTTACCTACAGTGTTTGACACATAGTGCCACTATTCTTGTGGGTTATGATCTTTTTTGTTACCGATAGGTATAAATATGTAATATTTAAGGCGAATTTCACCAATGAAACTGAACCCGATTCTACATACATTTTGCTCTAGCTAGTTCCATGGTCGACTATCGTAGTTACTGTTTAAGAATCCGTGCATAAAATTCCCTCGCTAGAGTTTAGGTAAATTCATTGCAATACTATGTTTGTGTGCAACGTTTACGCACACACGCCTAAAAATCGAGCGTAGCGATCGTTTAAACAGTTTTGATCCTATAGATGATATTTTTTTATTCATATAGGTACGGTTAGGAAATATAAGTCTGGAATGTTTGTCTAATATAGTATTCGTTTAGTATAATTACCAAAATCAACATAAAAATGGTACAATTTGGTGTTACATCCATTTAAGTACATTTAGACATTCAATAACATTGAGGTAAGCGTTTTACGTAAATATCTACGAGTAGTATGCATATTTAGGTAATTCAATGTTTTCCTTCATCGATGTCAATGATGACTAAGATAAACTTAGAAATTTCAAACAAATTGAAAAAGTCTTCTTGGGACTGGGCCCGTATTTGAAAAAAATAAAATAGGAAGATTGGAATTGGATTGGGATAAAAAATATAGTTTTGTAAATTGCAAAACAACTAAATTTGAATATTAAGTCTATAGGTACCTGTGAAATTGCTGTTTTATTTTACTGGCCGCGAACCAAGGAATTGGAAAGTCCAAGTCAAACTGTAACTACTAACATTTACAGTTCGAAGTGGCAGTTTAATAAAACGACAATTTCATAGGTATCGAGTATTCGTGGTGTTTTTATAATATATTACAATGGAGGTTATTGTACTTATCATTATGAACAACTTTTACTATGAGACCAAACCTGAAATCGCGAAAACAAAAATCAGCTTTTCCTTACATTTTGACGAGTTATACGAACATAAATATAAGACAAAGGTGATGCCATGCCTAGATCAAGCTGATATGAGTTTTAACAACTCATATCAACTTTATCATAGAACATATCACTAGTAATTACTGTATTTTCAGAATTTCCATTGTCATCGATTTCCTAAAATTACCAGCATTTAAAAATAAGAATGTACCTACTCGTAAATACTTCTTTATGCAATTCTAGCGTTGATCGAAAGTAAAAGCTTACATATTCTTGAGACGAAGTCGTAGCGATTTGATTCGAATTACGTTCTGTTAGAACTTGTCTGATACGTGCCAGTCCCACGTTTCGTCGTTTTTTTTTGTGGTGCACTGGTAATGCGATTCTTTCTATCGACCCATGATCTACAACAAATTTGTATGTATTAGTATACAAATTTGTATTTTTATTGTAGATCATGGGATAATACCAGTAACTTATGGGCAGTGTAGGGCTTAATCACTAAAATTCTCCATCGATTGATTAGTCAAACTAAAGGTTTCGAACCATTAAAAAACTACGTGTGTGGTTGGAGGCCCTCTGTCAGGAACGAGGTTCCTTTTCACGTATGATTTAAATAAAACAAAATTTTCACAGCCGCCATCTTGGATTTATATTTTAAAGTCACTATCGGTTTTAAAACCCTCAAAAACCATGAAGAAAACGACGACGACGACTAAAATTTGATTTTTTTTCTGTAAACCATTAAAAATAAAAATAATATGCAGCCATGGCAGGTGCCATGGCTGCATATTATTTTTATTTTTTTGACGTGTTGAGCTTGTCGTTGCTCGGAGTACCGATAGGTATCGGTACTCCGAGCAACGACAAGCTCAACACGTCATACTTATAGCCACATTATGGATACTGATAACATAAGCAAGTCGGTGACAGGAACGAATAAGATTTCCCTCTACCAAAAAAATTTGAAATTTTTTGCGGCTGCCATCTTGGATTTTCATTTTGGCTCTACTATCGGCGTTAACATCTATGAAAATAACACCCATGATCAAAAATTTGAAAATGTTCGCAGCCGCCATATTGGATTTTCATTTTGACCCCACTATCGGCTTTAACACCATCGAAAACCATGCAAACGATACCCATGATGAAAACTTGAACATTTTCGCAGTCGCCATCTTGGATTTACATTTTGACTTCAGTCACTTTAAAGAACTTTGTTCCAAAAAATACTTCTCTTACTGCTACAACAGCATGTCTGTGACATGAACTCATAAGTTTTTGCCCTTAACGCGCATAAAGAAGTTTTCACTTAAAAAAAATCGATGAAACATACAGTCTACATATAAGTAGCGGACGCTGTAGGCAGACGTTGTCCCGCGACAATAGCACCACCCGGGTCCATATATAGCTAAGAACATCCGCTCCTAAGACAACCCACTGACCAACCATCCAAGTGACACAATAAGAATTAAAAAAAAAATACATCTAAATCAGTCAAGCCGTTTAGGATGAGAAGAATTACGAACACAAGCACACCGCTATTTTATATAATATTAAAATCAGGCATGCACAATTTTAATGTTGTTCAAAAACAAGCAAAGTACTTAAAATAAAATAAATACTAAACGGATCAAAAAGTGGTAGTCGGTGTACCATTTCTGGAATATGTTTACGGAGAACACGTGCGCGCCTGCGATAAAAAAGTGATACGTCCTCACGCTGGGAAGGCCCGGTCGCTACTGACCACCTACTGACGGGATCGATTTTGCGCGGTCGATAATATAGTTCACTTTGCCATTTATTTACAAAGTTAAGTTATTGTTTATTTATAAAATAAAATTTTGATTCTATTAAATGGTTATCTTAACTTTAATATGTAATTTTAAAATTTTCTTAGAAGTGTTTCAAAGTATTAGAAAAAAATACTTATTTGTCAAGAAGTTTTTAGAATATTACGTTATTTCAACATTTTTTTTCTGCTATATTTTGTATGGAAATTGAGAAAAGTAGTTCCACCACATGCAAGTACACCATATAATGATGTTAAAGATAATTTTTAATTTTCAAAATCAAAAGTAGTTTCTTATAACCAAACGAACAAACGTCAGTCTCGCGTCATTTTTCGGAAAACTTGTTGCGAAGATTAGTGATTTTCCACGAATACTTAGTTTATTTGAAAAATCCCTTTCCACCACATGCAAGACAAAGAACTCGACTTGTCAAAGCACAAATAATTTTGTTTAAATTCTATTGCCCTTTCTCACAACGAATGAACAAAATTGATCAAAATTAGTCGATTTTGTGCACGGAGCCTTAAAGGCTCCTGCAAAGAGGCGCGACGCGCGACGCGAATCGCGCGCGACACAAAGGCATCGCTCGTTGCGCTACTTGCCGTGCCTTTGTGTCGCGCGCGATTTTATCGCGTGTCGCGCCTGTTTGAAGGAGCCTTAAAATTCTTTACCAATTTTGTTGTTTGACCGTTCACAAAATTGGTAAATTCTCACCGATAATCATGATACGGGGTGAGCAGTTGAGGGTCAGTTCAAGTCAAGTTAATAGTACCTCAGCTATGGCCGTGTTGCGTGAATGTGACGCATATTTTCCACCAACTTGTTCTTTATGTGTTCTTTTTTTGCGTCATGTTTACCGCATATAAACGTATTTTCTTTCTTTCTTTCACCTAATAGTTGCACTGCTCAAGGATCAAAATCGCTTGTCACTTTAATTTTTACTTTTTGTCACAGAGTGCATGATATTTGCCCTACTCTATCTAAATCTATGCGGGATATCTCCAGCCATCAGAAATCCAGATATAGAACACGTAACACGATTCGATTTGAACTGAAACGTATCCTATACAGTTTATCCTATACAAGATAATCGAACATCTCGTACCTAGAATACTCGAGAAATTCCGGGAATTGCTACCTGTACAATGTGTATTACAGACATATTACCTATTACTTTGTGCTGCCTAGATAGTGGGTACTAGGCAGTTACTAAGTGGCTGGGATCTTAGATATCAGGTAGGTGAGAAATATCAGCTTATTGGTTGACAACTCTAGAAATACGGTTTGGGCAATTGACAGGTTTTGAATTTTATGCAATAAAGTAAAAAAAAAACTACACTAGCGCACAGAATTGATAAGTATTGGTTATACAAACTCTATGTGTATATGAAGTAAACGCCAACAAAAGAAAACAAAACCAAAGTCAATGTGTATATAAAGTTGTGTATAATTATGATTTTGCATTATAATTAAAATGTAAAATTTTATGGTTTTATCTCATATGTAAGCAGAGCGAGCAGCTCAATCCCAATGTCTTGTCTCTGCATCACTAAGGTTGACTGGTAGGAAATGCCTCGGGCATAAAGTCCGCCTTTATACAGCACTTTTTTTTTTACTTGTGCATAAAGTTTTAATACATTTATAGACATTTCTGTATAACATCTCTTCACCATAACGTTTTCTTCTGAAACAGGCTAAACAACCAATGCGTGCCATGCTGTTCTGAGCGCGGCGCCACGAACTCCACGCCGGCCACCGACTGCTGCCATTGTAACCCTGATACCGGTACGTTATTAGCCTATTTTTATTCTTTGCTTTTTTGTAAGAAACGGGACATGATCAAAAGAAACCAAGCGAATAGTGAAAGCGTTCAGCGTCAGTATCAAGCTTCATTATAATGGCAAGTTGTACCTACTTTGATACTTATATTTTGAGAACATGAGGTATGCCCAATAGCAGTACTTACTCGCTGCTATGACTGTGTGAAAATTCAATTACTTAGGAGTCCAAACAATGGAATGCTTGGACTCTAAAGTAATTGAAGTTTTAACAACATAGAATGAAACATTCTAGAGACGTGGACATCTCTAGAATTTTTAATTCCATGTTGGTTTTCAATATTAAATAATTAGGTATCTGTCTGAACAGATACTTAATTATTTAATATATATATATAGTGAATTAGAACCCTGAGGTTCTAATTCACTATGACCACTTAGTGATTCCTTACTTCGTAACCACGTCAATTCCTTAGCTAACCACGCCAATTTCGCGTTCATTTCGCGCGATTTTGTTCATTGTGTCATAGAGAATACGTTCCAGTTTTGAAAAATCATATTCAGCTTGTGACCGCCACGGTCATTTATAGATATGACAAACTAAAATGTGCCCAGTACGCCACGGTTCGACTACATGATAAACTGACGCCGAGGGCACGTTTTTGATTTATTGACGTGTGGCGGTCAAAAGGTTAAGCTGAAATTCAGCTCAAACATTTTTACTACAGTTGTTGCATTTTAGCATGGCAATAGCGGACATTGTCCTTTCCCTAATATCTCTCCGTAGGGACCTAAACAATAAAGTATGTAAGTACCTATGGTTTTTCGTGGAACATGTTGAAGATCACGATAGATATTAATTTAGGAATTTATTCAGGTTTTAAATAAAAAATTCTAGTTAATGTAGGTAGGTCAATGACCGCTATTGCCATGCTAAAACGCGATAACTATAGTAAAAATGTTTATAGCACTGTGTGATCTAAACCCTCACTTATGTCACGGTTTTCTGTGCCTTAAGCGGCCGGCAGAGCATGCGTAGTTCATACAAACGTAATACCAAAATAATTTGTAAATCAAACATATTCTTAATGTTGTATGTATTTATTCCGATTGGATTACAGAATATCCTATATATTCTGTAATCCAATCGGATTTCCCGAAATTCCCAAATATATATTTTGAATGGACACTGATTTAAAGAAGAGTTATGAGAAAAATTAGAAATTTGAAATTCCTCATATCTCGTCTTTATATTAGAGTCCCCTTAAGTGTTAGTAGTCCATTTTTACTCAGAAAACTGAGTTAGCGCGCATTTAGGTCACACGTGCTATAAAATAGTAGATATAAGTTATGTGTCACTTAAGTAGTATTAATGCACGGCGTTTAGCGCCCGAGCGTACCGTGCAATAATGGACTAGATAAATCACACGTATCCTTAATGTGCTATTGAGTAATTTCAGCTAAAGACTGAATTTAGGATATTATTCTCTCACAGCATTCCTAACCGTTGTCATTTTCACCAGGTGAGTGCATAAATTCGTCAGTAGCGGGCAAGCGCCGCATCGCTGAGTGGGGCGCGCTACACACCGCACCGAGCGCGCGCTCCGCGCCCAGCGTCGCGGTCGTTACGCTTGCGGTGTGTGCGGCGGCTGTGGGGCTGTTCATCGCTGTACTCATGGTGTTACAGGTATGTAAAGCAAGAAAGAAAGATAACTGTTTTATTTGGGGCACCTACAGGAAATACAAACAATAAAAATATAGCATTAGTTTTTAATGCTATTTTTTTTTACAAAATAATTCAGAAACATACCCGTGCGAGGATAAAAGAGCTCCTAACTCAGCATAATGCTGCGATATTTAAAATAATAAGTACCGCAGCGTTCTCAATGTCTTTTTTTTGACAACAGCTTTGTAGTATCTAAACTTTTTTTTAACCATTGCTGAATGTTTGAAAATTTAAACGGAGTGACTGCCAATGTCTGTCATATTAACTGTCATATTTTAAAGATAATCAGATGGAGAAATTGTGATCCATGCTTGTCGCAACATAGGCATGTTTTGTATGTTCTGCAAGATTCAAATTCAAATTCAAATTCAAATTATTTATTAGTCACAATTTGTACAGGAATAGAGTAGACTGTGACCCCCAAACTAGGCATTATTTGCCTGTATCTTGGGAGTCAGTGTTGCGACATTTTAAAAGTTATGTGGTACATAGTGATTATTGCAAGACAGGAAAAGAAACTAAAATTTAACTAATCTAAAATCATTTTAAAATAAAAATAAAATACACTTAGAATATAACATTGCCATTAGCGTGAGATCAAACTAAGCAAAATAAAATCAACAGTTTGAGATCAATTAAATAGCGATTATTGCAAGATAGGAAAACTAAAACTAAAATGTAACTAAACTAAAACCAATTATATTAAAATAATATAATATAAAAACGGAAAAATAAAAATCTTAGAATATACATTGCCGTAAGCGTGAGATCAATTAAATAACGAAATAATAAGTAGTAATAACGAAACTAACAAGATAAAAATCAAGAAAAAGCTAATCAGTTTATTTTACAAAATAAAGTGTAGAGTGTAAGCGTGAGTATGTGTTAGGGTGGTGTATGTGTGTGTGGGAGCGTGTGTGTGTGTGTGTGTGAGGGGGTGTGTGGGGGGTGTGTGTGTGAGGGGGTGTGTGGGGGTGTGTTGGTATGTGTGTTGTGGACGTCAGCGAGAACGAAGGAGTACATTTAGTCTGTCTAATGTTGCTTACCTAAGTAGGTATAAATTATATTTTCTGTTTCGTCGTAGGAGAGAGTAAAAAGCCATTTCTTTATTACGTTTTTGCACAGGGATATTTTGAGGTCTTTTATGTTGCAGCACCTTATGGCATTGTTATAAATGCGTGGAAATAAATAGTTCGGGGAACGTCTCGCCATAAGGGAGTTTACTTGGGGAATGGGAATTCTTATTATGCGCTTTGACACTATTTCTTGGTAATCTGTCCTGAATTTTAGTTTTCTATGAATGTGAAGTATTGCGTTGAGGATAAACAGCTGTCGAGCACGGAGGACCGGGAAGTCACTGTAGAGTTTGTTGGTTGGGTACAAGAAAGGCTTCTTGAGCATTACTTTAATGACGGCTCTTTGTGCTCTTTCGACTTCGATAAATGCAGTTTTGCCAGCACCACCCCAAACGGAGATTCCGTATTGAAGGACAGACTGGCAGAGACCCAGGTAGATAGTGCGGAGTATGGGGATGGGTGTGCAGTCACGTAGTTTTTTCATTATATGAATAAGTTTCCTTACTCGACCGGAGAGTGAGTGTATATGTTGTTTAAAAGATAAGTTCTCGTCTAAGGTAATTCCTAAATATCTAATGGATTGAATGCGGTCGATTACGGTGCATGAACAGTTTGTGGATTGAGGGTGGAGGCTATTGTTGCAAGTATGAAATTTGAGACTTAGGTGTGTGGGGGGTTCAGATGCTTTGGATTTGTAGAATGTTATTATCTTTGTTTTTTTTTACGTTTAAGGTCAGCAGGTTTTTATCTAGAGTCTTAGCTACTATCCGTAGTCCCTTCTCGGCATAGCTGTATACTTGATCCCAAGACCCGCCATGAAATAAGATCGCTGTATCGTCTGCATAGGCTATTAATTCAGCATTGGTGAGAGAAAGATTTATGATGTCGTTTATGTAGAGTAAGAAAAGAGTTGGGCCGAGTGTGCTACCCTGCGGGATTCCAAAGTCGATGGAGAGGAGGCTGCTAGACAGTTCACCGAGTTTGACAAATTGCCTCCTATTAGATAGGTAGCTTTTGAACCAATCCAGGGGAGTGCCACGTATGCCTGCGGCTTCCAGTTTCTTGAGCAGAAGTTCTATAGAAATCGTGTCGAAGGCTTTTGCCAAATCTAAGAAAACGCCCATGGAATGTTCGCCTTCATCTACAGTTGATGATACAGAGTTAGTTAATAGCCTAGCTGCGTCTTCGGTTGATCTGCCCCTCCTAAAGCCGAACTGCTTGTCGGAAATTAAATTATGTTTTTCAAGGAAATTTGTTAGTCTTCTGTTTACAATCTTTTCGAGTAGCTTTGATAATATGGACAGTAGGGCGATTGGTCTATAATTGTCGGGAATTTCTGTTGCTCCATTTTTGTAAATTGGGCTGACAGCTGCTACTTTCCATCGGTCCGGAAAAATTCCAGTCCCCAAGCTTAGGTTGAATATATGGGTCAGGGGTGCAATGACAGTAGATTTAATTTTTTTAATTAATCTTACATTTAGATTATCGGGCCCAGGAGCACTGTCATTGTTGAGTTGGGATATAAGGCTATTTATCTCATCTTCATCAGTGGGGTGCAAGAAAAATGTGTGCGGGCAGGTAATATTTGGACTATAATTATCGGCAAGAGACGCTTGGGTTT
Organism: Luperina nickerlii; assembly: GCA_963855955.1. NCBI lineage: Eukaryota > Metazoa > Arthropoda > Insecta > Lepidoptera > Noctuidae > Luperina > Luperina nickerlii. Next base: position 5,590,405 of record OY979677.1, on the reverse strand, counting down.
CATAGGTTCTTGTTAGAATTTGGTCAGCCAGATTTTTGCCTAATGAGGTGAAATAGGTGTTGCATTTGTTGAGTGCTTCTGTGGGGTCATTTGTATTTGTGACTAACTTCGAAGCATCGGTTGATGTTTTTTTGTCGCTGTATATAGATTTTATACACTTCCAAAGTCTCTTGGGGTCAGCGCGGTTGGTCTCGATTAAATTACTGTGGTATTCTGTTTTTAATCTATGTAGCAGATTGTTGCAGAAGTTTCTATAACGGGTGTATACGAGTCGCTGCATTTGATCATCAGGGTGGGTACGTGAAGCTAAGTGGAGTTTGTCGCGATGTCGCATGCATTTTATTACGCCTGGGGTGATCCAGGGCTTGATGTTATATTTGCTTCGGCTTGTTCGAACTTTGTGGGAGTGTTTTTTAATGATATTTGTGATAATTCCAATAAAAGTATTAACGGCAGAGTTTGTACATTCATGGTTAAGGACTTCAGTCCAAGACAGATTATTTATCTCAGCGACAACGGCTTCTTCGTTTATTTTAGTTTTCCATCTGGGTCTGGAGGAGGAAGATTGATTTTGTTTTAGGCATGTCATCGCCATCGCTATGTCATGATCCGTGATAGAACATTTGCATATTGCTCCCGAAGTTTTATTTATGGACTTTATAAAAATATGATCTAAACAAGTATTTGCTCTAGTCGCCATAGTTATTGCTGGAAGGAGACCGTGTGTAGCCATCATACACAAATAATCCGCGTTTCTGCTGTTAATTTGGGTACATATGTCGATGTTTATATCTCCAGCTACAAATACTGTAGCGTAATCGTGTAACTGATTCAGTGTGGTATCTAAAGAGGTAGTGAAGTTATCAGTATTGTGAAAAGATGGCGATCGGTAGATTCCTAGAATAGCAATTTCGCTGTTAAGTTTTACTAAAAGGCTGTCTGCGTCTGCTATATTTGGTTCACTAACAGTGAAATGCCATGTACTTTTGGTGTAAATGACGACTCCGCCATTTTATATAGAGATACGCTTGCAAAAACTAATGAAACTATTAAAAGGACATGGATCAAATTGTATGGAACTTTGGGCCCATAATAAGTTGTGGGTTGCAACTGAATAAAATGATTAGTTTGATTCAAGTACAGTCATGATATCTAGCGGGGGCTACTATCGAACGTAATATCAGATGGATATGTCAAACAAAGTACACATTTCTCATCACAATACTAATAAAACATATGATGGTCTATACATCCATAAACATTCATACTTTACTGCGAATAACCTCATTAATGTCGCTATCGACATTCTCGTAAGAGCAGCATACGAAATGAAGATGTTTTACGTCACATAAATACTTCTTTTATTTTTGTTGCAATAATAAACTAAGGATACGTCCGCTTCATGTTTATTTTGATCTACAGACAAATATGAAAGTTTTAGAAATTCTTGTTTTTGTTATTACAGAACAGTACTGGGAATTGTTTATTTTGAGAACATAGACATAACAAATATGTAATGGTTAGTCTCCACAATTTCTCCAGCTCACTGAAGCTGATATTGAGCCGTGAAAAACTGACAGAATTATTAAAACAAGAATCTGACAGTTCCACGCATCGTTGTTTTTCATCTATTTGCTATCGCATCGTAATATTCTAACATTGAAATATTACACGCTCGATAACCATAGATCGTAACGATATGCAATTGCATGTACGACCGCCCTGAGGAAACATTCGTTTATAATATGCGGTGGAAAACTCTTGTGACCATAAAAATCTTAAACGTCCTTTCTGTTCGCAGGCGCACAGTCCACGTGAACAGAAGCAGAAGCGCACACGCACGCGCGGCGTTGTGTACTCGCCACTCGCGTGCACCGACGACGGCGACGTCGCCGTTCTCACCTCGCGCATAAACTTCCCCACGAGAGAGAGCGAGAAAGAGCGACCCGAGTGCGAACACGAACCACTACTCGAACATTCCACATAGCGCGCGCTGTGATCGTAGAAGTAAGTCATGACGTCATCAGTCAAGTGATCCGCGACGGGCGGTAGGTAAGTCAGTAAGTGATGGACGGTCACAACTTCCTAGTTATTGAAAATTTTAGTTGTTCAATTCGAATTGTTACACCATAGAGACATAAGCAGTAAGTCAACTTCGCTAGTTTGTTACACTTTGGCACGGATGTCAATAAAAGTTGGACTACTGTTAATTTCTTTACTGTGTTGAAGGAGGACCATTACGATTATGTTGGATGTTGTTATAAGACATTTACCTAAAGCTTTGTAAAAGCTAATGAAAATCGGAAGTATGTAAAGCGCGGACTTTTTATCGATTAAGTCAATATGATATAGTTACTTCCGTTAATTATTTATTTACTCGACAATTATCTATCGATCGATAAAAGGTCCGTGCTTACTAGTTAGAGAAAAGTTCGATGAAATACATCTATCAATTATCGATAAAAGTTTTTCGAATAAAGTTTGCAGTTACCGCCTTTGCATAATGTTTGGCGAATATAGAGAAGACTGTCACTGTTATCGGCATCTCCACATTTTGTCCAACATTCGAGTATAATACTGACAGACGAAGAATGTTCCATAGTAGATCAATTATTGAAACAAATACGTAGCTCTATCTATAATGACGTAACAAAATAGGCTACTAAGATAAATACTACTTGACGTGTTCTTTTTCTGTAACGAAAAATCTAACAATTTGTGTTACTTTTTTCGTCAGTAGTTACACTGTGAAGAAAAATGAACGTCTGTCGTTTGTCTGTATTACGTATCGATAAAAATCGCATCACCAATCGAAGTACTAAAGTCTTGTAATTAAAATAATTATGTATGTATGTAAAATAGCTAGTTATAAAATTGTAAGTTGAACAAAGAGTTCGTGTAGCGATGGATTCGGCGCCACACTGTTACAATGTGATACTTGGACGTTATTACTCAATGTAGCGTTCCTTCGGCATTCTCTCGGAAGTTTTCGAAAGAATCGATTCCATATCAATCATTCAATAGTTAAAGATAGATATAACATTCCGTACAAACTTTCGAACTATTCATAAATAAAATATAATGTCCAAGAAAATGATTTAAATCGATTACCATTTAATTGATAATCGAAACGTAATCGATTAAGACTATGATAGCTTTGCACTAAGTTACGTAGCTATGTTTAATAACACAAGTCCTTATTAGTGGTCCCATGTTTGCTGGTACATCTTGACTTAGCGCTCACTCGACTTAATCAAACCTGCCTTTGATGTTAGCAGCTGAGGTAATTTGCATTACACCTGTGGTATGTTCCGTCTCTGCACAAATAACTGAGTGTCTATGACGTCATCAACCGTCCATTGTTTGTTCCCTTTTCACATTAATTTAGGCTGTCTTGATGCATTATTGTTTTACTGTTGTTGATGAAGTATTGCATTGTTAACAAGTGCTATTTTGGCTTAACGGTCCATAGAAAGTTTTCTATGGGCAGTTATGCTAAAATTAAGTATCTATAAAGTTTCTACTTATGTTCCTACATTGTTCTAAGACGGCCTAAAATGATTGCTTGCTGTTGCTTACAACAATTTGATACTTAGATGAAAACAATGTTTTGATCAATCAAATTAACAGATCAGACAGATATCAGCAGACATGATTCCATCAAAAGTCATTGAAATATAAGCCATGAACATGCCACAAATACACTATAATGTAATATGAATCTGATTTAAGATCTGGTGAGCTCTCTTAGTATGGCGTTACGACCCCTAACTGTAATTAAATGTATTTTAATCATAATTTAGTTCATAGGCCCAAAGTTACCATAGCGTTTTAAAAATTGTACAATTTTTAATTTTGAACCTATTCAAGTTGACGAAAAAGTAGTTTAAAATCTTGATTCTGTTAGGCAATTTTTTACATAGTCCTAAATATACCTTGACTCGTCATAATTTTAAAGTTATTTTATAAGTAGTAAAGCTTCCTAGTTTTAATTGTAATTAGTTAAAAGTTTCATTTATTTCTGCCGCGACCTTAGATATATATTTCTAGAAGTTAGATTTTTATATTTAAATAATAACATCGTCACAAATTTCAATCTCAATTGTATAAAGTCTCAAAATTTACATGTTTTATATTCGACAGGTATTTTAATAACTATAAATAATGTGATATAAGTACTGTAGGATGATACCTACACGATTGTAACGTCGTCGGATGAAACGGCGGTCATAGAGAAATTAAATAGAGTCAAAGATGTAATGTTACCATTTACCATCACAACTGTATATAATGTTAGCTAGATTGTTGAATTGTTAATAAAAAAATATTGTCAATAAATTCTTATGGTATTTTAAATGTGAATGAATGTCACAATTTGCTTTGGCTTAGAGTTTCGTCAATTAAAATGTACTCAGAATAAGTTATTAGAAAACAAATTTTTATAATCTTTAAATGTTTTAATTTCTGTTTTACAACTAGAAAAACTCTTGACATCTGATTTCATGAAATATCTTTTGTATTTCCACTGTGATTGCATAATTAATTATAATCAAAATTTTCTGATTATTGTATTTATGTAATATTGATTTTAATGTTGTCTGGCCCGCTCCCGGGGGTCTTGATCTACCAATATTTTCTAGTTTGTTTTAGTGGGAATCTTTTTAATTAAGAATATATTTTTGTATGAAATGTTCTTATGTGCAATTCATATTTGTAATAAAAAGGAAGTCTGTGTCAACGATGCAAGTTTTTCATTTTAATTCTTAAACCAACAAGACGCATTTGCAGCTTTGAAACCAGTGGTGGAATTGCGTAACACACATACAATGTCATTTGATTGCAATTTATTTCATTTTGACAGTCCACTCACATTGTTATTTACGTTGTTCAGCAGACGAATTTATTAAAGCAATGGATTGCAAATATCCTTCAAAACTCTGGGATTGTGAATTAAATTGAATATTTTGTGAATTAGCTTTCTATTTCGCCTACCTAACAAAAACACGTTTTCCATTTAAGGTTGCAATTTAAGATTACGTTTGTCTGAATACATATATAAAGATTATTTTATTTTGCAAATATGGGTTTGGAGGTTAACAAAACTATTACAAGATCAGCCATATTTTACCAATTAGGCATGCAAAAGATACAAAAACACACAACACAACTTAAAAAATATTTTTCATTAAGGAACTCACTTAAATTAAAATAACCCTTCACCACTAAAAACCTTCGAAGTAGAGACGACAAAATTCAGTTGCCGAATGAACTTACAACTGATAATGTTAGCACAGTTTCATGCAATTTTATATTGCATGAAACTGTGCTAACATCCAACAATAATTGGTCAAAGGTCACGGTCAAGGTCAAAAAGGTCATCCAATAATCTGAAAATAAATATCCTGGGGGGGTGTTGCAGAAGGGGGATGAAACTTTCATTATTTTGACCCAGGACGTCTAGTTTCTACGACAATTGTGAAAACTCAAAATGGGGATTCCAAGTTTTCCATTTTAACACGTGTCTGAATTCAAGACGACAAAATTCAGTTGCCGAATGAACTTGCAACAGTGATTCATAAAATACTAAAGCGCAACTGAACATGGTTTTGGTGGGCATACCTACAGTGTGACACACGAGAACAGTCCATCGAGTCACTTTCCCATAAGGTATTAGGTAATAGATATTTTTTGTTACTGTTTATTTATTTATTTAATACTTCAAGCACATAAATGTACAGAGGCGGACTTAATGCCATAGGCATTTCCCCCCAGTGAACCTTTGGGTGATGCAGAGACAAACAGTGGTAGGTGCAATCATGAACATTGAGGAATAAATATAAAGATACGCATAAACCTATTAAAACTGAATATAATATATACCTATCTTTGATCTTTGGCAGTCGTTACAGGTCGCTAGAAGCCCGAAAATCTGACAACCAGTCTTACCAAGGGTATCGTATAACCCCATCACTATTGGATTGTGGAGGTCAGTTAAGCAGTCGCTGCACTCGGTTAGACTGGAAGTCGACCAACATAGTTGGTAAAATGCTAGGCAGATGTCTGTTAAGAAATAGGTACTTTCTTTAAGTTGCAAAGTCCAATCATTTATTTCAAATAGGCACACAAAAGGCACTTTTGAACGTCAAAAATACAATAAAATAGAATAATGATTCTAGTCACCCCTTCCAAAAGGTACTGTTCCTAAGGAGAAGAATGGGCAAGAAACTCTACCGTTACTCTTTTAAAATGTTTTACAAGGTTTTGTATACATTCAATAGATGTATAATTATATTTTTTATTATTACGATTGTTATTTCACAAGAAAAATGCTTTTGAAGGTCTGTGCTCGTTACTATACCGTGCCACAAAAGCATGGTGTCCGCTGTCACGAATTTAACACGGAAAGGGAACGCTCCAGAAACAACATACTAAGCATATGCCAAAAAAAAACAGTGGCACTCCGGGTGTGCCGACAGTACTGAAAACAAAACACAAACAGAAGACTGCCATCACTCACTGACATATCGGATATACATTAAAACCGAGTAGGCACCGAGGACAGTCGAACACATCCGAAGCGGGTATTTTTTTAATCGTCTTATAAACAAACGGTAACAGTGGCGCGAGTTCATTGGTTTTTTCCATCTCAAAAAATGCCCAACGCGCCAAAGAAGTATTCAATTCAAAAATCTCCGAACATCTCGCCCATCTATACCTACTAGCCGAAAATATTCGTACACAGGTATCGCAAGTATTAGTTTGGGCGGTGGGAGGTCCGTGTCATCCCCTCGCATACATTACAGGCCCAATATAGGGGGATGATATTTGCATAGTATTGTCCCGTGGTCCACGCATTAACATTTAGACTACACACCGATCCCTAGAAAGCAGATGCCAATACGTACCTGCTTATAATAGGATTTGGATTTAGAGCGTAAATATTATGTATCACAATTCTTTATTGGGAGGCTTATATACCAATATGTTCTGTACGTACAGTACCCGGCGATAAATATTGCACATCGACCTTTAGACAATCGGCTAATTTCGGCTTCGTAGAGCGTTATCTCTGTCGCACGAAATACAAACAGTCCGGTATCTATTAGGAGCTGTTAAAACAATTATGATTTGTTTCTTTTGATAATTACTTTTATTCTTTGTATAAAATACAAAAAAAGGTAAAGGTCGATGTGCAATATTTATCGCCGGGTACTGTAAAAAAGATTTGCACGTTTGCCCCGCCTCGGTACGCCTGCAATTATGTACCTACGGGTTTCAATAAGCCAAGCCCCAGTGAAACGAGACGGGTGGCCTGATAACTATGTATATGATGTGTTGGGCTATTTAGTATGAGTAAAATCAGTCTATAGTGTTCCCACTGCTGGGACACAGGCCTCTCTTCGAGAGGGAGTGAGCTGGAATCTATCTTTTCGAATTTTTGGTTCTAAGACATGTCGGTTTTCTCACGATGTTTTCCTTCAACGTTTTGAGAGTAGTGGTGATGAAATTATTTACACAAAGCGAAGCGCCTGTCTGGGTTCGAACCCATGACCTACAAATTCGTAAGCTAGGGCAGTTATCACTGGGCCACCATTGCTCTCGGTGTGGATCGATTTGTCTATGGCAGAGTCGACTGTAAAAGCTCTGGCAATAACTTTATTCGATACCGAGAAAACTGTAATCGCAAAGTTTCAATTTTGTTTTTAAGTTTTAAATATCGAGATAAACGATTGCAGATTATTTTCTATGGTAGGTAAACCTAGGATACTTAACCTCGAAGCATTTATTTCAAACTAGCTGCGCCCCGCGGTTTTGATCCGCGTAAATGTCGATCCCTTGGGAATATCGGAATAAAAAGCCATTATGTTAATCCAGGGTGTTAGCTACCTCCATACTAAATTTTATCAAAATTGGTCCAGCCGTTTGAGCGTGAAGAAGTAACAAACATATAAACACACACACACACTCACAAACTTTCGTCATATAATATTAGTGTCATAAACTAATTACAGGCACTTTGAATTGTCAAGGGGTAGATCAGTCAGAAAGATGAAGCTAGTTGCCCATTCCAAAACTTAGTAGGTACCTACATAAAGAGATGAACGGGCAAGAAACTCCACGGACACTCTTTTAAATCATAAAATTGTTACAAAATATTGGTTACAAGAACGATGTAGAAAAAAGTGCACGTTAAAAGCGTCCGTACTAAAAAAGATAAAAGCAAAAAAAAACAACAATTCAGAAATTAATATTACTCGTGGCGGCTAAAAAATGACCAGTCCCTACTGACGGCGCCCGTTCACGAACATGACGTATGGATCAGCACCATTCAGCTCAACCATTTTGAAGGGAGCTAAATGATCCAATACACACGCCACCACCAGCGAGACATTTGAGTGAGCATGACATACTCTCAGCCGCTAGGACACATTCAAGTCAATGAAAAATGTACCCAGTAAGTGATAGCTTTATAGTTTAGGTACATAGTGCTCTCACTGCAAATGCAATTATATTGAATTTATACAATACAAAGATAGTTTTTTAAATCTTCATCAGCTCCAACTATAATTTCAAATGCTAATTACCTACTTAGTTAGTTTATGCGCCCTTGTGGAGCAGGACCAGAGTTGTGCTAAGCATTTTTGCTAACTTATTATTGTTGTTGGCAATAATCTTACATAAAACGCACACTATGCAGCCAAGCATATTTGCTTGGCTGCATAGAGTGCGTTTTATGTAAGATTTGAATTTCGTTTCATTGAGTAGGGAGGTATTTTATTGTAACATTTTAAACACCTACCCCATGAAGGATGAGTCTAATTTAGCCAGTTTGAAACCAGGTTGAACTAATTGGTCCCTATTTCTAGTCCTATAGGTGTGGCTTTCACCTCTCTTACTGAAAAGGTTTAAATTTTTCCTTACGTATATGTTGTTTTCATAGATATATTGACAAGGTACTGTCATGATGTTGATGTCTTTAAACAGTTCCCTTAGATAATTGCGCCTGAGGAGGCCATATATTGCTCTGATGGCTCTTTTCTGCAGAATAAAAATAGACTCGATATCTGCAGCCCGTTGTCACAGTAAAATACCGTAAGACATACTATGAAAGTAACTGAAATAGACTGACCTTGCGGTATCTACATAAGTAAATTGACGGATTTTTCATACAGCATATGTTGCTGAACTTGAAAATGAGGACCCCATTGCAGCCTTGAGTCGAGCGTGATCCCCAGGAAAAATTGTACCAAGAAAACATAATACGATGAAGTTCATTGTGTGATAAAATGTGTGGGACTGATATAAAGTTTTTTGACCATAAAACCTTCATAAGTAAAGCGTTAACAACGTTTATGGGCGGGTCATAAATGTACAGTGTACGTATAAAGGCAGTAGAACAATGGAGAGCGGGAATAGACTGGCGGTAAAGTCCTGTCTATCGATTCTGTAAAATTCTCTCTGTGAAAACTTAGACTTATTTATTCTCCTGATGCTAGGGATTGATACTACTGATAGATCACTTCTAAGTTTTCACAATGACATTTGTACTTGATTGATCCTAAACCGAACGCGAGACTTTTGACGTGAGCCCACTCGTAGGTAGTGGATGTGAATTCGTTATTATAAGGTAGGTAGCTTTAATGCATAACTTTCTCCTTTTTTCAAGTCAGTCAAAATACCTATTTGCCTGTTGCCTCTTTACTATCAAATAAGTGTAGATATTCTGTCTTTGTAGGTCATCACAGTCTTGTAATTATCCTAATTTAAAAAATAAGGGTCGCCAGAATTCTCAAAACTTTTTAATTTTCTTTATTTTGAAATATCTAAACTTCTGCACATTTACCGCCTCGCAAAACTTGAAGTTTTATAAGTACGTAGTAAGTATATATAATAATAAACATTTCAATGTTCTCAAAATGTTCCATGAAGTTGCGTTCATAATTGGGTTAAAAAGCTATTAAACGCATCTGGATTGCGTCGTGGAGTGGCGCCGGGCCATTTGTTAACGATCCCTAGGGGAGTAACCGACTAACGACTGATTAAAACTAACTGTGACTCGTGAGTTATGAGCGCGAGTTAGTGCACTGGTTGTTTGTGTACTATGTGTCGCATTCATGCGTTGCTGTAACGTTACACCAAGGTTCGCCGAGTACAAAATGATAATTTTGATAGTTTGGTTAATGTTTCCTAGTTTTAAGTAGCAATTTATTATGTTGTTATCGTTGATGGTGCTGAAGTTGGCGAGGAGTTTAATGAACTTCTGCAGACCGATAGTCTCTCTAGAGAAAACGATCCAAGTCAGCCTGCAATGTGGGGGATCTTTCATTTATACGTTAGTTAGATATTTCCATACGTAATGTTTTCAAACGGTTCTATAGTTATAATCAACCCAAGATGTATGAAGGTAAACGAAGCAAACGGAGTATGTGAGGATCGTAGCAGGTCGCGTTCTATGCCTATTTCCTAGTTTCTGCCTATTCCTATGGGAAAAAGGCGTAATAAGCCTTGTGTTTGCCAACATTTTATAAAGGTATGAGGAATAGGGTGTAAAGTTCCCTCATACTCTATAGAAAAGAGAGCATCCTCCGACCAGACGGGTGTTGTGTCTGGCGGGCAACTGCCCGATGATTCATGTCGGGCCGTTGTATCTATACTAGTTGCGCGGTAAACTCTGCTTTCGAGACGCAGGATTTTGGCGTCAGTATGAAAGAAAGAAAAGAACGAAAATAAGTACATTTATTTAGCACAGACTAAGAGACACACAATACACCAGATAGTTAGATAATAGTCGTACATCAGATAAAAACTAAGATAAAAATAAAAAGTGCACAGTCCGATGTAAGAAATTAGCAGGAAAGTGTGCCTCACGGCTGCGCCAAAAAGGCCCAGTTCAGCAAAAATTGACAAAAAATTTAAATATGACGCGTTGTAGATACCGCTACAATTTAAATCAACTGATTAAATATTTAATCAATTCTATATTTAAAATTTCCTTAGGAAATTTGACATAAACAAACTGTTTAAATACCTAATCGGTGGTTTGAATGTTGGTGAACTCAGGCCTAAGTTTACGTACATATGTACCATAGATATAACCATAGATATATGTAACCAATCAACTCATTTGATCAGATGCTTGACAACATATTAGTTTGCTTAAGCTTTATAACACCGGAGGAAACGGTCAGGAAAAATAGCAGAGAGAGAGATAGAGAGAGTATTTAATGTTACCTACATATTCATCAATCATAGTAGAAAAATAATAACCCTCGTAGTTTATGCCATTGCCTACTAATTAAGCACCTCGTACTCGTAAACCTTATAACCTCTTTTTTACGTCGCTTCATTCAATCGGCATGATTCAAAGTAATAGTGAAGTACATACTTAATGGTCAGAGAACACGACATATTATTCCATACGTTCAAGTAATGGGGTCAAAGGTACCATAGGCTATATATAATTTACTTACAGAGAGGTGCCCAAGTAATTTATTGAAGCCATAGTGTTATTAATGGGAAGTTTTAGGTGTTGACATCGATTTTATAGTGTGAGAGGGACTACTTTGTTTCTTAAGGTGCTACTAGTCGATATTTTTTCCCTACAAATTTCGGGAGGGTATTAATCCACTATTTGACATTTGTACATCCAAAGTTAAACATGATATCTTTTTTTATTATCATTAATTGTGTCTGTACGCCCTGTACGGAAACAGAATAGTAAAATAAAAAGCCATTAAAAAGCCAACAAAGATTCGTTTTTCTTGCTAATTTTAACGTAACTTTGGGTGTAAATAAGTAAAAAAAGACGTGTAAAATCTTCAAAACAAAGTCGGTATCGATAAAGCTCAGTTATAGAAGTATTCATATACTTTATTTTTAATTGATTTATGCAGTGGTTTTTTCATAAAACTCGATTTTCCAAAGGACTTTTCGAATTTTTTTTACGCGCGTTTTAGTGCGGAACGGTGTTTGTGTGCGTGCGAACTAGACGTTGTGTGTGTAAACTAGCGTCTAACTACTCATCACTGATACTATCTCTGTCGGACACGATGCTGGGTGAGACAGCGTGCTTTTTGGCCAGCACCAGTGAGTTCGAGCTCGCAACTAGTTCCACTTTAACGTACAGACGCCAGCACATCAAGTTACTACAATCTGTCGAATTTCTTTAATAGATTTTCAACTTTATTGCTAAAGCATAAGGTTCAAAGTCGATTGGCAAAATTTGACTATTTCGGGTAGCTTGATGTGCTGGCGTTTGTACCTTATCAAAAAGTTCTTTGGGAATTTGGTATCATGAGTTTTTTCAGTTAACCTATGTTATCCTACTGTTGAGCAACGGTCTCCCCCATATTTTTCCACATTTTTATGTTGTGCCTTCTCCGTCCAGTCAGTTAGGAACAAGTCCAAATCGTCACGCCAGCGTTTCTGAAGCCTGCCTCGGTAACGACGCCCGCCTTCAGGCACCCATTGTGTGACAATCCTGGCCGTCCTGTCTGGATGCATCCAATAGGTGTGACCCGCCCAGTCCCACTTCAGACTTGCAGACGTATCGCCAACATCGATTTTAGCTGCGTTAAAACTGAAGATAGCAAGATAGATATATCCGAGAATAAGTAGCTACTAGGTACCTACTTAAAATGTAGGTCATACCTAAAAATATCGGTTTCACGCACAAATCGAACCGGCGACTCGCAGTTCAGAAACCGATTGCAGAATCATTGCGCTACTGTAGATTATTTTGCAATTAAACATATAACTAAAATAAACATCCTTTTACTAGAAGTTGGTGAAGCCACGGGGATCACAGCAATAGAGCCGCGGGTGGGGATCAAACTTCTATCCGTCTACAACATCCGGTTCATTGCCTAAAGGATGATTTCCACCAAACGGCTCGCACCGCATCGGATCGGAACGGATTTTACAATCTTTAAACAATATTAAATCGTGTACTTACACAGTATTTAAAGTCCACCAAGCCGCGCACAGCAGATTGACCGCGGGCGTCTTCCACGATACGCGATCGTAGCCAAAAGTATGCTCGCGACGCGCGATCGGCTTCATACGCCTGTCGTCGTAACCGATCGAATCCTTTCGGCTGTCGTCCAAAATTTTCTTTTGCTCTTCTGTGTTTCATAATTATTTTCTTCTTCTTCTAATGCAATAGCCAACAATAATATGTCAACTTCAACCATTTTCAAAAAATAGAACACGTCAACACGGTAGGAATGAAACTATTTCACTAGGCGCAGAAACGGATACATTCGCAAGCGACACATGGAGCCGATCGTATGCGCTGACATCCTGCCGGACGTGATCAGCTGTCGCCGCATCCGTTCGTAACCGACCCGATGCGATACGAGCCGTTTGGTGGAAATCATCCTTGATCCATCTGTAGCTCAACTTAGGATAATTATAAAATGGCTCCCAATTTGCCCCAGTGATCTTCCCCACCCTTAATACCTACTCCCACTATCCCACAAATCCAGAAAGGAACTTTGGCGGTTTTTTTCTCGGCAATACTGGTTTTGCGCATTTCACGGTTTTCAAAAATACACTAATAAAAAAGGATGTATTAATTCTACCCAAAAAAATTGCTGCTATAAAAAATTGCCGGGTGTTAAGTTAGTGGTACCCGTGAGTGGTAGCGTTCTTTCTTCGGTAACGATGTACCTAATATGGAGTGTTGGTTTGTTTGTGTGCCCACAATTTTGAAGTTCCTATTGCCTAATTCAGGTTTAAATAATAAAAATATACCTGCAATCGTTTAAAAATACACCTCAATCTTGCTGAAAATGTACCCAAAAACTCACGTATTTTAAAACAATTAGATACAGAAATACCTTTCCTTCCACCGATCATTAATTACCATTTACAAGATAAAGAGCCACATCCTAATGAAAGGCCCGAAACCCTTCATAAAAGCATAAAATATCGAATAATAAAGGTAAGCGGTGGTGGATCGCAGAAATTATGGCAGGGTGGTTATTAATTGTCGCTTGTCGTGATGGCTTTCAGCCATCGGGTATCGGCGCCATCTTGAATATACACTGAACTTAGGTACGGTCAGCATCAAAAGTCGATTAACACTTCAGTTTTTTTTAATCTTAATTATTGAGCAAAATATTTGTTGAAAATTGCATCTTACTTCTGCTGCAATTTTGAATAAATATTTTGCTCAATAACTGAGATTAAAAAAACTGAAGTGTTAATCGACTTTTGATGCTGACCGTACCTATACTATAAGGTATCATTTGTCAACTTGCATGGGTTCATTTTAGTATTTTTTGTTGTAATTATGTTGTTCTACACAAACATTATAATTAGGTTGGAGTTTCGGTGTTAAAAATAGGTTAATTGAGTTTGAGGCCCATCAATCATTAGATTTAATTGTTTTCAGCGAATGGTGTGATGGATGCTTGAAAATATCGACATCTTAATTGTTAAGTAAATGGAACTTAGATAAGCAAATTTCTATTCTAATCAGCAGCTCATTTTGGTTCTTTGAAGGATAAATCAGGAGCGAAATTATTCGGAAAAAAACCGGAGTACCGACATGGCTTCTAGAGTACGCAAACTGAAGTAGCAGTGGGCTGGCCATGTTTGTCGAGTGACTGATGGCTGGTGGAGCTGACGAATCCTGGAGTGGAGACCGCGTATCGGTAAGCGTAGTATGAAAGAAAGAAGAAAGAAAGAAAGAAAATTGCGTTTATTTGGCAAAAAAAAAACCTTAAAAATAAACAAAACAAATTCAAAATGATTAAGAATAATAATGCCAAAAGGGCCTCAGCTCAGCATAATGCCAGATGGCAACACAAAGTGCACCACCTGACGCTGATTTTCAGCTGCTGCCCACGAGTGCCATACGCTCGAAAATATAAACACATTTAAAAATTATAAAATATTTGCAAAAAATAAACATTACATTAGAAAACATTAGAAATAATTATATAAAGTTAAAATAAAATAAGTAACATTGGTAAAATTGTATATAACATATATAATTAACAAAATGTATAAAACTGTATAACGTATAAAATTGATAAAAAGTATAAAATTGGTAACAATAATAAAAGTAAAACAACACCAACAATAGTAAAAGGAATTGATAAATTAAGACACAATATCAAAAAGTTAAAATTTACAGAATGTATAAAATTAGTAATAAAATAAAATTAGTAACACACTTCAAATTGTATAATTTACAAAATGTATAAAATTGATAAGCCAGACAGCAATTCAAAATTGCATTAAAATGAAAACAATAAAAATATGTTATGTTTCAAATGGCTGACATGTCGGCTCGAACATCCCGAAATTCATTTTGATGATTTAATAAAAACAACTTTAATTTTAATTTAAAGGTTGGTATGGAACGCCTTCCAGCTACGACTACCTAAAGAAGGTGGCTGGGACCGACTGGATGCAGAAGGAGGAGGACAGGGTGTTGTGGCGTAGCCTGGGAGAGGTTTATGTCCAGCAGTGGACATATATGTACCTCTCCCAGGCTACGCCACAACACCCTGAGGTTGAGTTAATTGAGGTAATTTTGGTCAAGCCATTCCACAAAGTAGGTGCGTTTGCATGCATGACGAAGCTAGAGTTGCTTATCGATATCATGCATGTATCTATCAACATTTGTGCTTTTATTATGTTAATGTAGTTTACATTAACATACAAACGTATTCACACATCATTTAGAAGTCCCAATATTGATTAAGCCGACGTTCCATAAATACATATTAATGTCGTCGACACTCTTCCACACGTATCGACACGAAAAATCGAATGACACGCGGACGAACCTAACTCGTGTTGACATGATATATGATAACCCGTACTTTTTGTTCGGAAACCTTTTTTTCGCTTATGTAAATATATTCAATAACTTGGTCCCCTGGACACGAGGATGTCAACCATCGCTCGGTGGGCTCGATAATTTAATATATGCGAGTACATTGACGCGACGTATCCCTCACCACAGTACCAGTCTTGGTAAACAAAGGATATAGCACAATATCACACCAAATATAAATAATGTATGTATTCCCGGAAATAATTTTTCTTTTCCAGAAGTTTTGCGATATCGCCCGACAGTTTACGGATTCGCTCTGACGGATTCCTCGTTCGATTTATTATTTTTTTTTTTGGAACAATCATTTGGTTCCTGGGTGATGTCTTTGTGAAGTAATAAGTAGTTGTTTTCGTTGTATAAAAGGTTTTGGTGTGACGATGTACTAGAAAAACTTTTATGTTTATCGAGTCCGAAAAATACGGAATTAAATTGCGATGGGTTCGAACGGGTTGGGATGAACTGAGAAAGGTTGAGATGATTGATTGATTAAGCGTTTGGATTGGACCTACTGGACTCAAGCGAAGTCCTGTGTCTTTTATGATCATCATCATTATCATCATTTCAGCCGAAAGACATAGGCCTCCCCCAAGCACCGACACTTCGACCGGTTGTGCTTCCCGCATCCAGCGGATTCCTGGTCATCGGTGACCTTGTGGGGGGCCTTCCAACGCTACGTATTCCGGTACGCGGTCGCCACTCCAGAACCTTTCGGCCCCATCGGCCGTCTGTTCTGCGAGCAATGTGCCCTGCCCACGTAAGTGGCACTCTTCATGTACCTACACAAATATTGTTGGATAGAATTAGGTCTTTCTTTCTCGTCATTGCTGTATTCTTACTTGCCAAGTTCCTTTCTTTTTGATCTTCCCAAAATGTGTAACAGTTTCAATATACACATAACACCAATTCATAACAAAGCGTCCATATTATATAGGTATTAATACCTAACCCTAATATACCGTCGTGAACACATTATATCATCGACAGCCACTCCACAAACTAATTTATGTGACATTTATCCACTTTATTCCAGTGTTTGGGCGTTATTAATTGAATAAATTTGGCCGTTATTGATTCGCGGATCCAATTTCAATGGAGTTTGTTAATTTTCATATTAATTCGACACGGTACGAATCAAACGGAGAGTAGTGGTATTGTTTAGTTTAGTCTCGTGGTGTTCCAAGCGTTTTTGTTATGGCCTTATATCATTATAAATTGTGGGAAATATTCGACTATTTGTTTGCGCATTCATACGGCTTTGAAAATGAAATGTTTAGGGAATTAATTTTCAGGAATATTTTGAATTGAACCTCGTGGGTCCGTTGTCAATAAGTACTGTGGTGGAAAGGGAATATAAATAGATGCATTTTTAATAAATAAATCGTTAAACCTAAACTTGAATAGCTCGTATTGATGGAACTGGATAGTATCACAAACAATACTATTGCATGTAAACTGAGGTGGGTATGGAAAAATATTTTTTTAAAAATCAAGAAAATTATCGTCCTCCAGAAGTAAGATAACTGCAAGAATAAATTTTTAAGACCCTATTGAAACTCTATAGATAAACTGTTATTTGTACCGATAACATTCATCGATACAAATAATATTTCAAGAACCAAGAGTAACAGTAATATAATTTACTTCTAAAACAAAGTAGCAAAGGCTTGTGTTGGTTTACTTGGTTTGTTCCTGGCGTCCGACGCATAGCGGTTTACATACCTATCTGCGTAGCGTACTTCACTAGGCGCTCACGTACGCATACCTACGCTGCCGCGCGCAGTCAAATCTACCTAAAACTGAGCAATTCAATTTTCTAATAGCCGTCATAATAACGATGTACATAATATCGTACAAAAAATAAAAACAAAAACAGAGACACTAATTAATAAAATAATGTAACATAAATACCGTTTAAAGCTTGACCATTCCGAAACATTCTAAAACGTTGTAAAACAAAGTTTAATTAAAAAAGAGTATGAACGTACTCAAACCCGCAAAACAAAAAGTGGAACAAGGGCTAATCAAGTTCCCAACGAAATAATTAACCTGAGCTACTTAGAATCTTCAATACCTTCGCTTAATGTATACAGGATGAAATGAATGTCTCGAATCCGCCCCAGTGGTCACAGGACCAACAAAAAAAAGGTCCTAATTTATCTTTGAAAGAGCCTGGAGGGACAAAAAGGAAGGTACAATTTGGATAGCGAATTTTTCGGGTCGCTATCTATATGTTAATGAGGCGGTTGATCAAATGTATGTTAAAACGGGTGATATTATTGAGTTCGGATACGAAATGGAAATTGTATAAATTGAAATAACAAGGGTCATGGTAATTGACAATATCTATGGGTAGTAGAGGTGCATATATGAAGGTAGGTATGTGTGTCGGAGATTGATTACATGTAAACTAGGTTGTGATCCTCAGATCAAAGAAAAAACTAAGCCAGAGTAAACATGTGTGCACATAGTGAGGTGTAGTTTGATTGTAAATGGTTGTAAATGTGTGCTTGTGAGCGTGTATGCACAGAACGGAGGTGTAGCTTTTGCATGCTTCACTGTATTGTTCGCAGCGCTATGTCTTGACTTTTTATTTGGTCTGAGTTGTGATCCTATATTACAGGTAATTGTAGCGAGTCGAGCAGTGGTAGCCCAGTGGTACCGGCCGCGAGTTAGGCTGTATACAGAAAGAAAGTTGGAAACTTATAAGCAATGAAACAGAAAGTCCTATACGAGGCCAAAAGGTTCCTATCTCAGCATGATGCTGTGACATTTAAAAAATAAATGTCGCAGCGCTGGTATTCTGATAGGGCCCGCTGTGATGTCACGGGCAGCTACAGAAATAAATAATTATGCATTAGTTGCGCTTTGATCGAATCGTTTCAGTTTTAGAATATTTCATTATGTTAATCGTATAGGAAATAAAAAAAAAACAATCTGCCCATCCTTTTCCCAGCTATGTTAAGGTCGGCTTCCAGTCTAACTGGATGCAGCTGAATACCAGTATTTTACATGGAGCGACTGCCTATCCGACCTCGACAACCCAGTTACTGGGTAATACGATACCCCTTTTGGTAAGACTGGTGGTCAGACTTTCGGGCTTCTGACGTGTAACGACTGTCAAAGATCTACGAATGACAACCAGGATCAACGGCTTAACTTGCTTTCCGAGGTCACCGTGGTCACCTATCCACAGACCGACCGTAGAAAGCGTAGCTTAACCTGATAGGTACCCGTAATAAAGTAGCTGAACATTATGTATAATTAACGTGACCATATTTTTTTTATCAGAGCGGGACTCTTGCGGAATTAAACAAACAAAAAAAAAAACTTATTTTACTAGGTATTTATTAAAAAGGACATAAAAATAATATATTAGCCAAGTATAATGTAATTTTAACATTACGCTACCAACATAGTTTGCGAGTAGTCTCCGTGTCACAATCCTCAGCGGTATAAAGTACTATGCTACCGATAACTGTATTAAATATTAATCTGCGACTGTCGAGCTGACGGGAGCCTGGGCCTGATGTCATTTTGATAGAAACTAATGAAACTTTACCTAGTTTCGTATCTACTGGTTAGGATTGGTTTGTAATTTACTATAGGAACATAAGTTTTGGACTTCTTCGATCAAGCTTGTTTCGATTGACAGATAGACCGCCGCAACTTCGAGCCTTAATAATTGCGGAATGAGACATGAATAAGATAGAAATATAAATTCTGCAAGCACCCTATCGAAATATTTTCGAAGTTTTTAACACCTACCTGGGGGTCGTTTGCGAAAGACACGCGAGTCACACGCAACACTCTAGTATAATTCTTTATATTTTTCTCTCGTTTTGGCCGAGGAAAATAAGAAAAGAAAAGGAAAAACGGTGAAAACAGTAGCCACCCAGTATCTTACCATCAAGACCAAAAGTGTTGTGGATCGTAATTTGATCCACAACACTTTTGGCCTATTATAAGCATTATTATAAGTGCCAAAATAACTCTGTCAGTTTATCTGTAACCTTTACACGCTTTAAGGCTGAACAGATTTGGATGGGCACACGTACAGACCATGGAAAACGGAAAACAGTATCCGTTGTCCTAACCTACAGGAGGTTAGGACAACGGATACTGTTTTCCGTTCCTGTGGGAAAATTTCCGACCTCTACGCGGTCAAAGCTGAGGTCAAAACCTGACAATACGACAATACGATAAAATAAATGTATGGGTACCCACTTAGTTTTTTTAGACTTCGCCAAGCGGTTGGTCGATTCTGCACGTGATCAAAGAAACCTGGCCTATTGTTTAGTTAAAGAATCATCGTTACCATACAACGTGGCAATGTTGCCAGCCTTCTGGACACTTTTCCTATTGACAGGATGCAGACGAAATTTAGATTCCCTTTGATTATTTCCTCTTCTTTTTATATACTTGTACATAGTTACATGACCAATTTTGCCTATATCAAAATAAAGCCCTAAACACAATCAGAGAAAATAGCATTGCATCGTTATGCAGATAATGTTTCGTTAAACAGCGCTTCAGCTCTCGAAGTGCTGCTTCGAACTGTTTTGTCGACGGAGCGTCGTTATGCGATAACACTGCGGTCTCCCGGTGTGCACCTGGGCTCAGACGTCATAATATCAAGATGGTCGCAGATTATTAGTTCACGTTAACACCACAGTATAAGTTGATACAGTAAATCCATTGCTTGCGGATTAATTAATGAGATGAAATTGTTACTGCAGTTGAATTTTCGAGTTTATTGTTTAGTAGTCATGTCGGTTAAATTAGCCGTTTAGTTAACCGCTGGGCCTTTGGAAGTAGTGCTCGCCTCGCCTCGCTCTCTCGTCTCGTACGCGGTTGTTCACAGTTTTAACCTAACCTAACCCATTTGATCGGGGGTGCCCTGGCTTAGTTACAGCAAAGAATTCGGCTCGCGCGTGATTGGTTACAGTTCCACAACCTAAACTATATTATCATTCAGGCCGTTAGTTTTACAGCCGCCGTTTAGTTAAAAGGCTTAGTTTAACTAAACGGCTAATTAAACTAGTTGGCTGCGACAGTCGCTTAACATAACATCACGTCTGTAATCTGCGGAGCGTTACATTTAGCCAGTTATGTTTTAAAGTCCCATGTAATAGGAGGCACACATCTGGACTCCGAGATGCAACTCAGAAATTCCCAATGGAAAACCCAGTAGCACTTTGCTTAACCTGGTACTCGAAAGCAAGACCTCAGCTTCAGCAGTAGTGTTGGATTTAAAAAAAATCGGTAGACATTTTTACATTCTGTCGTCTGAATAAATATGGAATCAAGTTTAAAACATGAGACAAATTTTTGATCTGAGCCTCATTTCCTATAACATGAAATGAACATTCAAACATAATTATTAAAATAAGGGTTATAATTAAAATATTCTACAATCAGCAGCGCCCCGCGGTTTCACCCGGTGGGAATATCGAGATAAAAATTGTCATATGTCCATTCCTATACTCAAACTATCTGTATACCAAATTTCATCTAAATTGGTTCAGCGGTTTAAGCGTGAAGAAGTAACAGACACTTCCCACTTCACTTCACTTTCGCATTTATAATATTTTTCCATTTAGATTTTTCCATGAATGCTCGTAGGGTATTTCTGTACTTGGTGTCTGAAGTATGTACTTAATTATGAACAAGAATATATTGCGATTTCGTGTGGAATGAATCTACTGTTCTCATCTTATCTACTCCTTGCACTTACTGTTGGCACTGTAATTTCTTAGTAGAATATAAACGATGTTTGATGGCATACGGTGCCCAGTTCCTGGAGTGGAAATTTTAGAACTAATAATATCCTCGTCTCGGAATAGTAGGTCTAGTTCAAATTGCAGACAGGGGTTCTAATTAAGGTAATGTATTTGTATTTGTAATTTAAAACTCAGTCATGGAGGCGTTTAGTGCAATAACATCAAGATTGTGTGTCTACGAAAATATTTACAAGATTCGAGTAAGTAGTTAATGGATTCCTTTTAATAAAACGAAGAATTTTATTTGGCAGCAAATATGGCGCTATGTAGGAACTATAACAACAATGATTTCTATCAACAAAGTTTTCGGCGAAACGTGCTGTCTGGGAATAGAGATTTCTATTAGCTTTGCTTGCTGTATGTAGTCGTATCGTACAAGTGTGTTTCTATCTTAGGTTCCACACTGATAAAAAATACACTACAAAGCCTTTCAAACCCCTGTTACATTATAATGCACTTATCTACATATTCCTTTGCGATTCACAAGAACTCGGAATGGCGCACTGTCGGATTACTGACCGTCTGCTGCATTTCATTACTCTGTGGCACTTTTTAGTAGTTTAAGTAAGATGGTAGTCTGTCTCTGTCTTGTGTTGTCAACTTACGGATATTATTATTGTCTATACTCCATTTGAAATAAGATTAGACATTTAAATAAACCGTTTTTTTTCAGTTCGTTCAACCGATTTTGACTTCTATATAGTAGGCATAAGGATGGCATTAAAAGCAAAAAGTGGTTACAATACCAATTGTTTACTGCAGCTGCCATTTGTCATGCCACCCAGGCTTTACTTTGTGTAATTTATTTACCACTGCTCAAAACGGTGAAGGAAAACATCGTGTGGAAACCTATATATTATATCTTTGAACCAAAAATTCGAACACATGTCTCATCTACCAACCTGCACTGGGCTCGCGTGGTGGATTACGGCCCACTCCCTCTCATCACGGAGGCCTGGGATCCAGTAGTGGGAACGTTATAGACTGACGATGCTCTTCAATGAGGAATATCACGAAGGTAAAGTCCGGCCGCCGAGAGAATGGAACACCTGTCAGAGCGACAATTCTAGTAGCTGATAGAGATCAAATTCGTAAAACACGTATTCGTTTGTACGAAACTGAGAGGTGTCAAGAACGCATACTCTCTTCAGCCGCACTATAGTCAGAAAAATAATAAGCTGCAAGCAAAAATGAAGTTTCAGGTCCTCTTCATTTTAATTTCTTGACTGTATTTACTTGTATGAAGGCTTAGCATTAGTTCTAATACTTATTTTACGTAGTTTATTAAAACAAAACTGTCTCAAATAAAAAAGTCGAAACCAACCATATGTATGACATCATCCGAAGGGGCCCGTTAGGGCCGAAGCCTGCCGGGTCAGCGGGATTGTCCGAAAGGGTTACGAACCCGAGGGTCCCGGAACATAAAGGGCTAAGGAAGGAACACGGGAGGGTTTTAGTCAGTAAGAGTCTGACACTCCCTTCCGCTCCACACAGAGCGGGAGGGGTCATTAAAATTTGATGATTTCCCATCCTGAAAAAAAAACATATGTATGACTAAAAAAAAAAACTTAAAAGATAAATAGGTGATTTAAAAGTTAATTTGTTTGTTAACCACTCCGGGGGATAACAAGAAACTCGAACAATTTATAACTGCTATTTATTTATGTTCAAAAAACAGTCGGTGTAAATCACGGACTGTCTCTATACTAATAATAAAGGTGAAAAGTTTGTTTGTTTGTTTGAACACGCTAATCTCTGGAACTAACGGCCAGATTCTTTTGCATTTGATAGCCCAATTCTCGAGGAAGGCTATAGGCTATTTAACATCACGCTATGACCCTTAGGAGCCGAGTAAAAAGAAAAAAAAGTCAGAAAGAATGCTAAGCAAAAACGAAGTGATAGCGCGGGCAGGCGATGCGATGCGACGCGACGCGGTGGGTCGGGCAACAAGAAATGTCACGCGGATGCGGTAGTTGCGGGCAGAAACTAGTGGTTGAATAAAGAACCATACCTAATTGAGAGTGCTTACAAAGAAGCTGACTGAAAAAGAATCTATAAACGGCCTGTGTATTGAAGTCGAAAATCCCGCTACAACACCATCGAGTCAAAATCATTTCAAGTTGAATGGGTTTTTGAGTTACAAACTTTTACTATATAATGTAGTTATATTGTAATTTGTTAATAGTAAATACAAACTATTTACACTTAATAAAAAAAAAACAAAACACAATTTTTTTTGCTAATTTTATTTATTTATTTAAGTCACACATAGCGATCCATATTTATGTTAGTATACTTAAAAAACTAAGTTAGTAAAGAAAAAAAAAACATGCAACAGAAATGGTATTTTAAGTAACATTAAATCCTGTCGGGTCAGCGGGATTGTCCGAAAGGGTTACCGCTGGACCGGAACATAAAGGGCTAAGGAAGGAACACGGGTGGGTTTTAGTCAGTAAGAGTCTGACACTCCTCCGCTGCACCCAGAGCGGGAGGGGACATTTGATGATTTCACATCCTGAAAAAAAAGTAACATTAAATAACTGAAATACATAAAATCAAATTGGTAAAATCAATATCAATTATAATAAAGAAATTCATAGAGATCAAAAAAAAAATAATTACAAACATAATCAGCCTATAATGTTCCCACTGCTGGGACACAGACCTCCTCTCTGTGAGAAGGAGTGTGCCATGATCCACCAAACGGGCACGATGCGGGTTGGTAGATGTCACATGTCTTCGAATTTTTGGTTCTAGGACATGCCAGTTTCCTCACGATGTTTTCCTTCACCGTTTTGAGAGCAACAATTTACACAAAGTAACGCGTCTGTCTGGATTCGAACCTACGTCCTGTAACTCGTAAGTCGCGGCCGTTCCCACGGTGCCACCACTGCTACATAAACAAACAAATAAATAAAAATATAAATAAAAAAAAAAACAGACAGTAATACACAAGCACATTATCCAATAAACACATAAGTCAGCATCCGCACGGGAATCGTAGTGCAACGCAAAGAATCGTTCGTTAAGTTAGCAGAGAGTTTGTTGTTCCCGCGTGACCGGTGGTTAACTGCATATACTGCGGTGTAATTTAGTCGTATGTAGTGTTATGACGAGCAATTGTAGTACAGACGCCAGCATGTCAAGCTTCTACAATCTGTCAAATTTCTTTAAAAGATTTTCAACGTTATCGCTAAAACATAAGGTTCAAAGTTGATTGGGAAAATTTGACAGTTTCGAGTAGGTTGATGTCCTGGCGTCTGTACATTTCATCGTAGATTCTAGAATTTAGTGTTTAAATACCAGCGTTATTGTGTGAGGTGCTCGTGGTTAAATAATAACAGTCGCAGAGCAGAGCGCACGCACAATAACAGCTTTTGACTAAATGCATATAAAAATATAAACGGTAATTATAACAAAAAAAAAACATTGTAAAAAATTTTGTAAGTCTGTATATTTGTTCCAGCTAATCTCCGAAACGACTGGACCGGTTTTGACGGGACTTTCACTGTCAGATAGCTGATGTTATAAGGATTAGGCTACTTTTATTTTAAGGGGTCCGCGCAAAAAAATAAAACCCATGAAATCTAATTTAATTACGGCAAGCACTCGAACAAAGTCGCGGGCACAGCTAGTTAAAAATATGATTAAAATTAATGACATTAAAAATGATAGCTTATCTGTGTATCTGTTTCTTTTAAAAGTGTGTGATTATGTCCTTTATAATGCGCACAGCAAAAGAGTGGAACTCTCTACCTGCGTTTGTGTTTCCGAGTGCATACAACCCGAATCTCTTCAAAGTAAGAGTGAACAGGCTTCTTCTGGGTGAGCTCACTCCATCGTAGACTTTGTCTCTGTCATCTCTGACCTAGACTAGAGTCAAGAGCAAATCCATTTCAAATAAAAAAAAAAAAAAATTAAAATGTAAACAAATGAATCAGAAAACGTACCTGTGGACACATTTTGTCTATTCATGTGATGCCAATTTGTGGTTCCACTAACAAATTGAGCGCTTTAATTTGACTATTTGAATACTTTCTAAATAAATAACCATAAAGATGCTTTTCATTTGACAATTGTGGTTAATTTTATAACCTTAATTGTCACTGTTGATTTTTCAATAACAATTTTATAATTCTGTTCAAAACAATATTATTTCTATCAATCATAATATAACCATAAGTCTGTGATAACCATCCATACTATAATATATACCATATTACTATTATAAATGCGAAAGGGTGTTTGTCTGTCTGTTTGTTACCTCTTCACGCTTAAACCGCATAATGATTATGTTCAGAAAGTGTATGGAACCCGTGACTTCGTTTGTAATAACTTTTAATTGCCTACAAACTTTCACATGTCAAAAAATAATCTACCACAAACTGAAACTTCATTTCCTTTAACGATACACCAAAACTTTACAAGCGCCCTAATCCCAACATTTGCTATAAATCACATTTAAAGTCGCCGAAATTATCTTAAAACAAGATAAATTCGTCCCGCACTAATTGGTGGACGTACATTGGACGTACATATAGATAGGGCTGTCCAAGGATGAAATTCAACTCCAATTAAAGTGACTTGCAACATCAAGGGTGGTGCTGTCCTAATTATTGTGGCCATCCCTAGTAATGGTAGACCATAAGGAGGGATGTGTGTGCGGAGGGATGTATGGCTATGTTTTACTTTACGATGTGTTTAAAACTAGAAATGCAAGCTCCGAAACTACAAAAATGTAGCTGTCTAGAATATTGTCAGTGAAAATAATATGTTTTAAATATGTGAGTATTTTGGCAAGAGACGTTTGTGGCTAAGTATTAACAGCCGCACAGACCGATCAGGTTAAGCTACGCTTGCCGCGGTTGGTCCGTGGATGGGTAACCAGGTTTA
Source organism: Luperina nickerlii (assembly GCA_963855955.1). NCBI lineage: Eukaryota > Metazoa > Arthropoda > Insecta > Lepidoptera > Noctuidae > Luperina > Luperina nickerlii. The sequence goes on along the minus strand of OY979677.1, from coordinate 5,563,879 downwards.
CATACCGAGACCTCTCCGAGCCTCGGAAAGCAAGTTAAGCCGTTGGTTCCGGCTGTCATTCCTGGATCTTTGACTCGTTACGAATGTCAGAAGCCCGAAAGTCTGACAACCAGTCTTACCAAGGAGTATTGTATTACCCAGTAACTGAGTTGTGTAGGTCTTGAGTCGCTCCATGAAAAGTACTGGTATTCAGCTGCATCTGGTTAGACTGGAAGCCGACCCCAACAAAGTTGGGAAAAGGCTAGGCAGATGATGATGTGAGATTTTTGGCGAATTATCAGTTTGGGATTGTGTGAAATGCAACAATGTTGCCTTATATCGATAAGGCAACATTGTTGCATTTAAATGCAATATTGCTGGGATGACAAATCCCGATAAAAGCGGTGAATGATAACACAATAACGGCTGTCCAAATACAATCGGCTATCGAAACAATAACGGATGTCCAAAGTCAAATGTTGGTGGAAATTTCATGTTAGTCGTTATAATATGACGGAACCTCTTTCATAGGAAATCAAAACGTAATTATGTTAAAACTAAATTATGGATGACAAAGCAGCACTAACATAAGTCATCGGTAAGATACTTTCTGAAGAAATCTAAAGAGTCCCGCAATTGCTTCCTGAATACTTATGAAGATTCCAATACAACGCTATTGAGTCGGAGTTTACTTAATGGGTACTTTCTTTATAAACGTGCACACAATTTTACAATAACATGTCGACGTATGTCATTGTCGTGTGTTGTCATATCGTCTTATTCGGTAGACATTATTTATAATATTACCATATATAATAATATATCTATCGAATCATAAACACGATAAAGTAACAAGAACATAAATGATTTTTTTAATTAACAAACCTCTGAGTGACATTAACAATTTTCTGTTTATGCCAGGCATTAAGTTGTTCGCAAAATTCATTAAAATCTCAAAGATTTACTGAAGCGATATTGTTGAAACATGTTCAATTTCCCGCCCGATATTAGACGAGTAAGCAAGGTCACAGTACCGAGAGAACAGCGAAGCAATTTAGATAAAAATATCTTTGGAATATGAAAAACCCGAGGTTATGTTGTTAGTAAAAATAATAACATTTTATTGGCAAACGGAACCAATGAACAAAATATACCTTACATAACATCACAGCGGCTGTATTCCCTGTAGGGATGAGTAGAAAGGAGCAGATAAAATAACGAAAGAACCAAATAATCATAAATATTAATCAATACGATAGTTTTCTAACCTAAGTTAAACTGCGATCTAATTGCGTAACACATAATCAATCGAGTTCTGAATCATTTTGAAAGATTTGCTAATCCATTGCTTCATATACTTCCATACAAAATTTTTGCAAAATTGGTCCAGCCGTTTGAGCGTGAAGAAGTAACAAACATATAAACACACGCACACTCACAAACATTCGCCTTTATAATATTAATAGTGTGATACGATAGTTTTCTAAGTTAAACTGCATTCTATTTTTTCGACGACACGGTTGGCGCAGTGACTGAGTGATCGACTGCTGCGCTGCGTGTCGCGGGTTCGATTCCCGCACGGAACAAATATTTGTATTGCCTACAGGTAGTTGTTCCGGATCTGGCTGTTTTTGTATGTGAATTTAAATGTTTGTTGTAAACGCACCCACGATACAGGAGTAATTCCTAGTGTGGGGCAAAGTTTAAAAAAAGAAAAAAAATGCTTAAAACACTATCAATCGGAAGCTGAACAATTTTGAAAGATATTGCTAACTATTTGTGACATATGTTCGAAAAATTTGTCTGCTCAACAATGTAAATAACGCAATGAATGTGGTTGAACAGACTGTTAAATTAAAGTCATTCCTACTTTTAGTGCGTTACGCAATTACCCCGCTGGTTGAGTTCTTGCGTCGTAGTCTGCGTAGAGACTCCAATTGAAAAGCCAAGGAATTGTTTAAGAGCTATTAAAAAATAATACGGCTTTTTTTGTCCTGGTGGTGACAAGTCCAAACTAAGTAACCATCCTGCCACCTATGTGCCATTTGTTTCTAGAGTTAGCGCTCGCATAAAGATGAGAATTTCAGTTACATTTCTGTATGCATCTACATACTGTAACTCCCTCAACCTTTGTACGAACTTGATTCACTGCACCGGCACTGTGGCGCGGTTGACAGGTAATTAGAATAATGAATGTACCTTCTAATTATACAGCACAATGGGTTTTATTAAAGAGCGCCTGTGAAGTGAGCAGCGTATATTAATTATAGAGAAAATGTATAATTAAGCCAATATTTACTCTTCCAATGCAAACAATACGAGACGTTTACTATTGTCGTGAAATCGAGACACTCGCAAACTGCTAGGTCGGTACTAATTATATTTATGTTACCTTATAAATGTCTTTAAGTAACATTAATCTTTGATACGAGGTAAATTAGAGGTTGTTTACATGAACTGCCTTTGAACAGTCCTGCGTAGTTTGGTTATTTGTTTTGCTACGGCGTAGCAGCTACGCGGCTACGAAATTTTTTAACGTTACTTTATTCCGATTGGTTGAAATTTTGATTGCGAAAATCTTTAGGCAATGGTATTTATGGGTAAATAAATATATTGTTTACCTTCGTCTAAGCTTTCGTCTCAGTAATTACGTAAACAACTTCATTGTTCACATCAACCTATTCAATCAACAATTAATTAACTTTTCTCGTTGCATATTCTTAAAGGTGCATACAGAGCTATTACGTTCATGACTGGGTATCTAGATTAGTAGTCCCCATTTCCAAGAATAACCGTCAAGAAAAAATACCTACAAACACATTTACAACAAAAGTTTTGACAAGACTTTTTATGGACAAAGACGAATTCACCCGACATTATAATGAAATAGAAAAGGCGGGTTTGTTTTATGTAGGAAAATAGAAGTATGGGTGGGTGCCTAATGTAGTTTTTGTGTGATCGAAAAGGCAAATGGCTACAAAGATATGTTTCCGATTAAATAAATGTGTGCCGGTATAATATAAGGTTTATGAGACATTACATTTTTAGGGTTCCGTAGCTTAAAAGGAAAAAACGGAACCCTTATAGCATCACTTTGTTGTCCGTCTGTCTGTCTGTCTGTCAAGACCCTTCATGTCGGGAACGCATGGAGGTATCTAGTTGAAATGAAAACCATATACTCAAGTGTAGAGTCCCTGGAAGTTGTGAAAAACAATTAAACTTTTAAGTTGACGTAAAAAAAGTACTTCCCGTTGACCTAGAATCATAAAATTTGGCAAGAATCAAGGTCATGTTGCACAAGTAAAGGAAAAAATCCGAAATTAAAGTAAATTTTTAGCTACATTAGATACGAAAATCCCGTGATAAGCTATTTACACACCTACAAATTTGTACGGTACCCTCGGTGCGCGATTCCGACTCGCACTTGACTGGTTTTTTTTCTGTTAGGTCATCTTGGTGTACAGACGCCAGCACATCAAGCTACTATAATCTGTCAAATTTCTTTGATAGATTTCAAACTTTATCGCCAAAGCATAAGGTTCAAAGTTGATTGGGAAAATTTGACAGTTTCGGGAAGCTTGATGTGCTGGCGTCTGTGCCTAGATGATGTCAATAGGTGACTTAACACCACGTGGGCTATAGATCCCTCTTACATCAACCTATAAAATATATATTTTTTCTTATAATCTGTCACTGTATAGGGTGACTGGTAATTAGTGACTAGCGATACTTAAGAGCGTTTACGACGTAAGGCATTTCATACAAATTTTCAAGCCCTTGTTTTTCGAAATGAATGTACCGATTTTAATAAAATTTCATACGCATAAGCAGGATACAAAAGCGTAAAAAGTTACTTAAGAACATTTTCGAAATATCTCATTTAAAAAAAGATAACTGGAAATCTCTGTTTCTATGGAAAATTTAAAATTAGTCTAATTTGGCTGTAACACTATTTTTGCAAGCACTATCGGTAATTTTTATGGCATAGTAGATGTCTTGCTTGGTATGCGTTCTATGACACATACTATTACTTAAAAAGCATAATACTAAGTTTGACCGATAGAATCTTGAGGTATGAGGTGGTGGTGGCCAGGATGTTTGGGTGGCAAGCTATTATAAAATATTTTTTAACCATTGATAGTTATTCCTTGATACACTAATTCTCTACATTCGCAAAACAAGAAAGAAGCCCGTTGTTCCGTTAAAGAGACTAAAGTGATTTTTCTACAAATTCAACTCAGAGTGCAAAATGTTCTTTTTACCTGAGTAACATGTTAAAATAGAAACGTTATAGTGCTTTCGCCGCCATCTTTGAGTCAAGACTAGTCAGAAGTAAGTAAGTAAGTAGACAGTTGTGTATGCTGGCATTAGCGCCTGAAATATGTGGAACTGAAATTGAAGATACAGTTATGTTATTTGCTATTAAATAAGTGTAGGAGCACCTGCCTCTCACAAGATTTAGGGGTGCTCGGGCGGCAAAACGGAATATAATAAAAATAATATATATAGACATATGTTTGGGAAAATGCTGCTCGGCGGAACGCAGATTGACTTCATGCAAGCGATTTCTTATGGTTTGACAGCTTATTAACATCCCTGAAGAACTATGAAGCATCGTAACCAAGATCATCGCAGTCATTGTACGATTTCGACTAACAGTGATTTGTATGTAAATATCTTGTCTGCGTGCTATTTCCACAGCACGTTGCCTAGAACCAGCGTCCAATATCATTTCTTCGCCTCTGATCATTTCTTCTCGGCTCAAATGACGTCTTCTCTCCATATATTAACGTTCTTTTGTATTGATTGCACTCAGAAGTATGGCAGAAAACTTACTGATTTAGCATCAACCCCGTTGCAGGTTTATATAGGAATACGATTTGACATAAAATTTCATCATTTGACCGAAATTCAAAACTATTCCTTTTTCAAATGACGAAATTTACTACAAAGTATCCATAGGAGTTATAAAAAATATATATTTATGAGCGTTTACGCCGTATGGCATTCCATACAAAATTTCAAGCCCTCGTTTTTCGAAATGAATGAACCGATTTTAATGAAACTTTATACGCATAAGCAGGATACAAGTGTTACAGCCAAATTAGACCGATTTTAAATCTCCCATTAAAACAGAGATTTCCAGTTATCTTTTTTTAAATAACACATTTCTAAAATGTTTTTGGTAACTTTGCAGACCATTGTATCCTGCTTATATAAGCCTGCTTCGTACATATGTACGAAGTTTCATTACAATCAGTTCATTCATTTCGAAAAACAAGGGCTTGAAAGTTTGTATGAAATGCCGTACGGCATAAACTCTCTTAAAAAACCAGATTTTTAGTGACCAACAAAAACGTGCTTGATCCTTAGACACTTTTGATGTGTGTAATATTTTAATAATTGGGGTGTTTAGTGGTGTGCTTTATTAATTCTGGGACATGTTATAAATATGATGACGATCACATTTACCTAGCCTTTTCCCAACTATGTTGGGGTCGGGTTCCAGTTCAACCGGATGTAGCTGAATACCAATATTTTACATTGAGCGACTGCCTATCTGACCTCTACAACCCAGTTACTGGATAATACGATACCCCTTGGTAAGACTAGTTGTCAGACTTTCAGGCTTTTGACGACTTGTGACTGTCAAAGACTTACAAATGACAGCCGAGACCAACGGCTTAACGTGCTTTCCGAGGTGTTTTGAGTGCTTTGTTGTACGATGATGATAAAAAGAGATTTTCCTTATTCATAAATTCAAGTATCTTTATCTGTTGACCCGTTAATCGGGTGTAGGTACTTTTTTTTCTTTTCATTGTTGTTTGGCTTTAATTTAAATTCAATTTAGGTTAATAGGTATTTGTATTTCGTCAATGTTTTTTTTGTGGTAAAGCGTGGGTTGTACTTTCCTACGCAAAATGAATTAACATAAAGGTTAGGAACACCCACAATATAATATTATTTACAAATGCCAATACAGTCTTACAAATACATTACCGCAGTAGGTGTTTACGCCACTTTCACAAAGCCTTGCTTGATTTCAATAGACTATGATTAGCATAAAATATTGGAAATTTTTTATACATCTTTTACTATTTTGTCTGTATTATTACAAAATTAATAATAAATAATTTTTTTTTGTGACTACTCCGAAAGTCATGGACGTGGAGTTGCGGACACCAGCCCATATTATAACCTAGCCTGAAAGTCTGCCAACCAGTCTTACCAACGGACATCGTGTTACCCAGAAAGTGGATTGTGGAGGTCAGATAGACCGCTGACGCTCCAAGTAAAGTACTGGAAAGTAAGTTAATGGAAAGGTGGGCTGCGGTTTTTTTTTGATGACCTATATTGTGTTTACCACTGCTGAGCAAAGGCTGCGGTGGACTAGTGAAAAATAATGACCTAAATGTTAAAATTAGAATATCGTTAGGAAATTATGTTTTCCTATACGAGTATGTTGGTTACAAAAATTACAAGAACGTATTTCCTAGCTTCAGAATTCGGTAAATCTCAGCCCTCCAAAGATGTTATAAATGTTTATAAAACACCACTTATCCTTATTTATGTACAGACATCAAGCTACCCGAAACTGTCAAATTTTCCCAATCAACTTTGAACCTTATGAGATATAGCGATAAAGTTGAAAATCTATTAAAGAAATTTGACAGATTGTAGTAGCTTGATATGCTGGCGTCTGTACATTAATACATCCATCATATTTGCTTTGACAGGCACACATGTACCCGCTCCACGAGAAAAATAATTATGTTAAATTATTTTTCTGACTTTTATGACTTTCCCTCCAGTTGGTATATATTTAAATCTATGCGATTGGTGTCTTTAGTTGAGCTGAAGTGAAAAGTATTGGGGTTAAGGGATCGAACTACTGAAACCCAGTTGTGAAGTCCCATCACATTCAAACAATTTGAATGTGATGTTTTTAGAGTTTTTACTTTCGTTGGCTGTGTATAGGTATGGTTTCCTAGAAAAGCTGTAACCGCACATAACCGCCGCAGTGACGGCTGTCATGGAAATGGCGACAGCGGCAAAGATTTAAATCGCTAGATACGCCTTACCGCGTCAAAAGATAGTAGCGTTTCTGTTTCGTTTTCTCTGACACACAATGACCTTCGTCCTTCGTAAAGTATCTATGGGCTTGAAACGATTCTAAAATGAAAGTCTATTGCAAAACTTTCTTTTTTAATAAAACTGATTTATTTACCATACAAATTGCACTATACGTTGTACTTAATGATGAACCCTGAAAATTAATGTAGATACTTATCTATCACTATACTACAGTATCTACTAGTAAGGGGGGTATTGTGGTGACCGTTAGGAGGCCATATATTGTAATGTCAACAGTATACTTAAGGTAATAAATTGAGCACAAATAAATAAAAAATAATAGGCCGCCAAATACCTTTCCAGGATCTCTTCCGAAAACCAGACTTCAAGGCAGCATAAAATACTCCTAATCAAACTAATAAATAAAAAAGGTACACAAACGAAGTATAAAACGGAGCTCATTAATCACAGACAACAAGTACTTAGTACCTCAGAGGACCAATTTTCAGAGGGTGTCGTCTGCCTTAAGATAAGAGAATCTTCAAGAGTACCTACCGTCCGCGCTAATTTGCTTTAAACTCCTAAGGATTACGGAGCGCGTCTCTCCTGTAGATTAGCCGGTTTGCGTCACCTGCATTATGTCTTTTCTATTTAATGTAGCGTTTTTTTTAATGCTGAAGCGACCCGCTCTTGACCTCGTCACGCCTGATGGAAAGCGATGGATGAGGATGAGTGATGGATGGTTTTACGTAGATTTTTGAATATGTGTTTTGACGTTTAAGATGTTAACGTGTGGATGTGTGAATGGACGCATTTTTGAGGCGGAAATAGTGAAATTTATTTATGAAGCTGTAACGGCATCAGAACTTGAACTATTAACTTTGGGTAAGCTCAGCACATTGGTCGGAGAAGGCACAAGATAAGAAAAATTGGAGAAGTAGGTATGGCAAAGCAGTGGGATAAAATAGGTTAAAAAAAAACAGTGGCACTCCGGGAGTGCCGACAGAAATGAAAACTTGAACAATTACGTGTGTATTTTTTTAATCGTCTTATAAACAAAACACAAACAGAGTACTTTGCCATCACTCACTGACATATCGGATATACATTAAAACCGAGCACATCCCGAGGACAGCCGAACACATCCGAATGTAGCGCGGTGACGGTTACGGTAACAGTGTCGCGAGTTCAATGGTTTTTTTCCATCTCAAAAAATGCACAACGCGCGTAAAGAAGTTTTCAATAAAAAAAAACTCAGCACAACAATGAAACATAGTTGAAGGTATTAACAATAATAGTAGTTATCTAAACTTACTCGTAATATAATAAAGTGAAAAAAAAATTGTATGTTTGTTACGCTGTCACACTAAAACGGCTGAACAGATTTGGATGAAATTTGGCACATGTGTAGACCATGACTTGGATTAGGACATCGAGATTCGCACAGCATCGAGACTAATACGGGTGAAACCGCGGGACGCAGCTAGTGTAAAATCTGCAAAAAAAAGGCACTTTAAAAACGAATGAGTTATTCAAGAAATCTTCCGCGCATTTCCATACTACAGTTCGGATTACCACAACGAGCCGGTAAAATAAGACCAAGAGACGAACGCTACAATAAAAACATATTCACTTACCCCTAATATTTTCAAGCACATTTCTTTGTAGGCTGCAGGTATATTTTACTTAAAATAGTTATCCTCTAGAGTAGCAATTCTCAAGCAAGACACAAATACAAGGCAGGGCCGGGGTTGCCAGCCACAATGGCGTTCGCTTCAAATATTTATCATGCAATTCCCGTCGCTCTCATTCATCTATGCTGCAATTTATTTTTCAGCGAGCAACCCTGTTAGCCGTGATCCACTCAGAATTAGTGCACATTGACCACATTTTGTCGACGAATATGTCGAAAAGAGTATTCAGATGGGTTTAATCAATGTGTAGGCATCAAAACCATATTATTCTTAGTTGAGAAATTGTTGATAATATAAATGAAATAAAAATGTTACCGTTTAAGGCGAAAGCGCCAGGGTAGCCCGCGAAATTCAATTTTTTATAACGTTTTTTGCAACTTGCTGGTCAGTAATAAGTTGTACGTTGATTAACGACCGTAATAAACCGACCGTAATAAATATGTATTTACAGAATTATAATCATTTAAGTCATCAACACAACTCTCTAAGACCAAGTAATCCTACTGAATGACTATTTCATGAAATCTTGATATTTAGGATTATAAACAAGTTGTATTACTGATTCTAATGATTATGATTCTGTAAATATATGTTTGTTACGGTCGCGAATCATATTTTAATCAACGTACAACTTAATACTGACCAGGAAATTGCAAAAACCTAAGAAAATTTGAATTTCGCGGGCTACCTTAGCGCTTCTCCGTTAATAGGTACCGAGGCCAGCACATCAAGCTACCCGAAACTGTCAAATTTTCCCAATCAACTTTGAACCCTATTCTTTAGCGATAAAGTTGAAAATCTATTAAAGAAATTTGACAGTTAGTAGCTGGATGTGCTGGCGTCTGTACATATCAAGAGAGTTGCTGCGGTTGATCCGTGGATGGGGACCATCTTTACATACCAAGACCCCTCCGCGCCTCGGAAAGCACGTTAAGCCGTTGATCCCGGCTGTCATTCGTGGATCTTTGACAGTCGTTTCGGGTCGTCAAAGGCCCGAAAGTCTGACCAACAGTTTTACCAAGGTGTATCGTATTATCCAGTAACTGGGTTGTGGAGGTCAGGCAGGCCTCCATACCTACGTTCTTCTACAATCAAGCTGACAATAGCTATAAGGATCATTTATCTATTATATAAAGGCTCATTCAACCTAATTGGCTCATGAATATCTATCTATATTATACATTTCTATCTTTTGATATATTATTAACTAGCGGCGTCCCGCAGTTTCACCCGTGTAAAAGTCGATTCCGTAAGATAAAATGTAGCCTATAAGTTAATCCAGGGTACCAGCTACCTCCATACAAAATTTTATCAAAATTGGTCCAGCCGTTTGAGCGTGAAGAAGTAACAAACGTATAAACACACACACACACACACTCACAAACTTTCGCCTTTATAATATTAGTGTGATGTTGTATTAAATCATGTTATAACAATAAATGAATATGGCGAGTGTGACCCATTTTCCCTTTATTTGCAAGGCTGGGCAGCATCCGTATGTAGGTATACTGATAACAATAATTGTAATCCCGCCCGGACCGGTCTTTGTAATGTACCTGTCTGTTAAATAAGCCGTTGTTCAAAAGTTATATTTATATACCTGACGTTTTAAACGGTCGAAAACTCAAACGGAACTCAATGTTATGCCTCCGTTAAGTTTCATGTTGTCGCTCTCACTTTGAGGTGGAGTTTTGAGATAGAGATACTTAAAAGGACGTGTTAAGTGACTTTTGTGTTCGAGTTTTGGTTTCATTCGTTCTAATATGAAATACAATATCAAATTCTGCAGTATCCTGCAGTGCGATTCTGTAACCATCTCACCGTGAAAACTTAGGTGAAGTGAGCGTGGAGTGAACTGGCAGTGTCATCTTACCAGATACTAGGGATTGACCAAGCATACATTTACAATCATAATCGAGATTTTAATAATATTTTTTTAGCCTAATCCTATTGATATTTTTATATAATTCAAAGCTAGTATTTTAGTGGTCAAAACATTAATATTTTGTGGGGTTTTACTTACAATAAAATAGCAAAACAGAAGCGCAGTCAGAATCTCAATCCTGTTTTTTTTTATTTTTTCCCTAGTCTAGTAAGTCCTTATATAGACTGAGGCGCGAGCGCGTCACGCACGAACAGTAAATAAAATTAAAACATTCACGTTTATGACAGCTAGACTGATGAAAATACGCATCGACATTGTTTGGTTATTATGAGCAATTGTAGATCGAGTCTAGTAAAGACTGCGACGATGTTCAGCGTTGTTACTAACCCAAATCTATTGAATTAGAAGAGATAACCGAGTGTGTCAAGTCATCGAGTGCTAACGGATGCCTAGCTGACGGACCATAGAATGTAATCCCACGTAGTTTGTGTGGCGTGATCACTCCACCCGATTCACGACACTAAATGTCGTAAATCGGGTGAAGTGAAGGTGAAGTGATAAGATCACGCCGCGCTTGCGCGTTAATCACTGTCATTATCACATTGCAGATTGCGTGATCACTTCACCTTCACTTCACCCGATTCACGACATTTAATGTCGTGAATCGGGTGGAGTGAAGGTGAAGTGATAAGATCACGCCGCGCTTGCGCGTTAGTCACTCATTATCACATTAGAGATTTGTTTTTACATATTTAACTTGTAAGGCGTCATGTATAAGAACATTAGGAAAATGCAATACCAACGTCAAATAAGTGCAAATATTTTATCGCTCATCGCGCGCCCGTGTTTGCACTGCACCTCTAGTAACCCTTAAATGAAGAAGTGGTTGGTGTCAACCCTGAAGTGTATGTATGGTCCCTAATAGTGCATAACGTAGTAAGTATCTACACTCCTTTAGAATATAAGTAAGCAGTTTACATCAATGCGCATTGTAACATAAATTCACTAGATATTCATTAAAGTACATTCTATCAAGCTGGTTGTCTAATTCTAACGACCCTTGAACCCCCAACATTTCATGGCGACCCTGCCTTAGAGTCTGCCAAGGGGCAGATTAAGCAAAGTTTTCGTTGAGCGATTTTCAAAATGTGTAACTCTAAAGTAGAAAAAGACGAGGTATTCGCCAATCAAAACGCGGCTGGTGGAGGTGTTGACGCCGAGGTGGTGTTGCCATGGTTACGAGATTCGAGTGGAGTGATATATGGTACATTCCGAATTGCACTGTAATCGACTACAGCGTGCTTACACCTTGATCCCAATTCTGCTGTATGGTATTTATCTATTATTCCCCGCATAATCCTTATTCAATCCTTATTCTTTCCTTATGCAATCCTTATTCAGGTACTGGTACGATAAGCAGCTGAATAGTGTCAGATGGGCAGGGGCGCGGTCTGACGTGTACGGGTTGGATTGCGGAGTGAGGCAAGGGGGTTTATCCTCGCCTCGCCTCTTTAACCTGTACATGAACCGGCTGATCGGTGAGCTCAGCAGCACTAATATTGGGTGTTCTATAGATGGGGTCAGTATGAACAACATCAGTTACGCGGATGATATGGTGTTGCTGAGCCCATCGATCGGTGGGCTACGTAAACTTCTGCGCTTATGTGAGTCATATGCAGAGGCCCATGGGCTCAGGTACAATGCCAAGAAGAGTGAACTTATGATTTTTAAAGCCGGTACCAAATGCTACTCATCTGTACCTCCAGTCACTCTTTGTGGCATTCCTCTAAACAGGGTGAAGCAATTCAAGTATCTGGGTCACTGGGTCTCCGACGACCTGTGTGACAATCTGGACATTGACAGGGAGCGCAGGGCGCTGTCTGTCCGGTGTAATATGTTGGCTCGCAGGTTTGCACGATGTACTAGACCAGTAAAGGTGACTTTATTTAAAGCATATTGTCAGTCGTTTTACACGTGCAGCCTGTGGACCAACTTTACGCAGCGGGCGTACAGCGCACTGCGCGTACAGTACAACAATGCTTTCAGGATGTTGTTAAGGTTTCCGCGGTGTTGTAGTGCCTCGACTATGTTTGCTGAGGCGCGGACCGATGACTTTTTCGCGATTATAAGGAAACGGAGCGCTTCGCTATTAAGTCGACTACAAAACAGCTCGAACAGCGGCCTGAAGGTATTGTCCGAGCGGTGGGATATGCCCCTGTTGCAGAGGTGGATGCAGCTTCATAGTAGCACATCCCCTCGTATTATGTAATATTATGTGTTTTTGTTTTTTTTTGTTTTATAATCTTACCACGCCGTACGGTTGTCAAGCGTGGTATTTTTACAGTTCAAACCGGTTTCGGTCATTGTGTCATAGAGAATACGTTAATAGCAGATGTAGTGATTAGGTTATTAAGGAATTGACGTAGTTTCGAAGTAATGAATCATTAAGTGGTCATAGTGAATTAGGGCCCTTTTCTGAATTAACGTGAACGCGATAACGATGTCCCGTGAATCGACATATATGAAGTCATGGCATGTGCCATCTTGCGATAACGCCGACTACCGACCATGCCCTAAATTAATAATTATCACCGATCTTTAAACTAACGTGGCATTTTCGAAATTGTGCTTCTGGCTACAGTCGCCACCTTACCAAAGAAGAGGAAATTCGTGGTGTATACACAAATAAATACTATAATCCAACCATGAGTAACTATTCAAGTGAATAGGTATATTACTGACTCTCAGCTGCCATAGTGGTCATTTATCTAAATCGGAAAGCAAATTATTCATGTGAGCGATGATGACTTAATTCGGAATGAGCCATATTTCACGCCGCGCAAGCGCGTTAGGCGCTGGCGAATGTTTTGACCACTAAAATACTAGCTTTGAATTATATAAAAATATCAATAGGATTAGCATTAAAAAATATTATTAAAATCTCTTTTATGATTGTAAATGTTTGCATGGTCAATCCCTAGCATCAGTGGGATGACACTGACAGCTCACTCCACGCAAGTATTCACGGTGAGATTTTTACAGAATCGACATGCTGGTAATGGAGTTGATGCATCAGTTTTAATGTCGTATATTAACCGATGTATTCTGTTAAAATCTCACCTTGAAAACTTATGATGCCCGGTTCACATTTGATTGTATAAAAAAAAAGTTCTAAAACTTACTTTTATTATTGAACCAATGTTACAAGTATTACCTTATAATTAACCTAACAGCCTGTTAGTGATCATCATTTGGATCTTTACTGCGGTCTACTTGAGGACCAGAGTTGTGATACATAATGCTATTTACCACTGCATTACACATAAATCCGGTCCAACGATATCCTACTGGAATAATTTGAACAGGGACAATCCAGTCCAGTGACTGGATTGACAGTCACGAACGACACAACACGAACCAGCCGGTCGATTCTGTAAAAATCTCACCGTGAAAACTTAGGTGAAGTGAGTTTGTTTTTGCTAGGAATTGACACTATTGACAGCTCACTCCACGCTCACTTCACCTAAATTTTCACGGTGAGATGGTTACAGAATCGCACTGCAGTCTAGCACTAGACTGGATTGATTCGCTGGAATACTGGACTGGAATCATGTGAACGGTGTATTAGGGCCTGTGCACACCACGTTTTTTAAACGCGCCGTTGACGCTCGTTTCGAAACGTGCGTCGACGGCGCGCTTTTATCCTACAGAGCAGTGCCTGCCAGTATCTGACTCGCGTGTGTATCGCGTGGTGTGCACAGGCCCTTAGGTGAAGTCTGAAGTGTCAATTTCTAGCATCTGGTGGAATGACAGCTCACCTCACTAATTTTCCACGGTGACATTTATTATAGAATAGACCGGCCAGTCCCACAAGTACCTGAGATTTCTGTATAAGACATAATCGTATTGCCTGCGAAATAATTCTGGCTCGAACATAGGTACATTTTGTGATTTCAATGTGCCCACGCTAGGTACATACAATAAATATATGATGCTTAAAAAGACTCGCGTAGTTACACGTTAAGTCCTTGCAACAGTTTTCAAGATATTTTTATATGCAGTAATTGCATCACTGACGGTTGGTAAATGTTGTTTGTAATTAAAACATTACACTTCATCGCCAAAATTATAATCTCTTTAATTATCTGCACAAAAATTCTATACATTGATCAAACATTCGAATCAATACAACCCCGAGCACACAGTAAGCCGATTGAGGTTTAATCGATGTCGTGTCAGTGTGCTTTAGTCCTAAAGAGTGATCCATTTAGGGACGTGTTCCCGTGCATTTGAACCAAAACAACTGAATGTCCTATCTAGTAGGTTCTTTTGTTTAAAAGGGAACTACAGTCCTGCTGTCGAGATAATGCGTTTCTGACACCTGTCAGTGCGACAATTCAAGTACCTATAAAGATCAAATTCGCAAGACACGTTTTTATTTATTTTATTGTTGAATGGGCTCGCTCTTGACCTCGATCACGCCTGTTGGAAAGGGATGGATGAGGTCTATGATGGAACGAGCGTGCAGATGCATAAGTCACGCATCGACGAAACACAGCAGGCTGCTTAACGCCGGTGGGAGGGTGGTTACAAACCAGGCGGCAGGGGTCAAAAACGCATTCTCTCCTCGGCCGCACGGTAGTGAACAATAGTGAGGCTCGCTTGCATCACAATTCATTAAATACATTTAGTGCTAAACGAATTTAAAACATCATTCAGCATGTCGATTCTGTAAAAATCTCACCGTGAATACTTGCGTGGAGTGAGCTGTCAGTGTCATCCCACTGATGCTAGGGATTGACCATGCAAACATTTACAATCATAAAAGATATTTTAATAATATTTTTTAATGCTAATCCTATTGATATTTTTATATAATTCAAAGCTAGTATTTTAGTGGTCAAAACATTCGCCAGCGCCTAACGCGCTTGCGCGGCGTGAAATATGGCTCATTCCGAATTAAGTCATCATCGCTCACATGAATAATTTGCTTTCCGATTTAGATAAATGACCACTATGGCAGCTGAGAGTCAGTAATATACCTATTCACTTGAATAGTTACTCATGGTTGGATTATAGTATTTATTTGTGTATATATACACCACGAATTTCCTCTTCTTTGGTAAGGTGGCGACTGTAGCCAGAAGCACAATTTCGAAAATGCCACGTTAGTTTAAAGATCGGTGATAATTATTAATTTAGGGCATGGTCGGTAGTCGGCGTTATCGCAAGATGGCACATGCCATGACTTCATATATGTCGATTCACGGGACATCGTTATCGCGTTCACGTTAATTCAGAAAAGGGCCCTAATTCACTATGACCACTTAATGATTCATTACTTCGAAACCACGTCAATTCCTTAATAACCTAATCACTACATCTGCTATTAACGTATTCTCTATGACACAATGACCGAAACCGGTTTGAACTGTCAAAATACCACGCTTGACAACCGTACGGCGTGGTAAGATTATGCGGGGAATAATAGATAAATACCATACAGCAGAATTGGGGTCAAGGTGTAAGCACGCTGTAGTCGATTACAGTGCAATTCGGAATGTACCATATATCACTCCACTCGAATCTCGTAACCATGGCAACACCACCTCGGCGTCAACACCTCCACCAGCCGCGTTTTGATTGGCGAATACCTCGTCTTTTTCTACTTTAGAGTTACACATTTTGAAAATCGCTCAACGAAAACTTTGCTTAATCTGCCCCTTGGCAGACTCTAAGGCAGGGTCGCCATATCGAAGGTCGCCATGAAATGTTGGGGGTTCAAGGGTCGTTAGAATTAGACAACCAGCTTGATAGAATGTACTTTAATGAATATCTAGTGAATTTATGTTACAATGCGCATTGATGTAAACTGCTTACTTATATTCTAAAGGAGTGTAGGTACTTACTACGTTATGCACTATTAGGGACCATACATACACTTCAGGGTTGACACCAACCACTTCTTCATTTAAGGGTTACTAGAGGTGCAGTGCAAACACGGGCGCGCGATGAGCGATAAAATATTTGCACTTATTTGACGTTGGTATTGCATTTTCCTAATGTTCTTATACATGACGCCTTAAAAGTTAAATATGTAAAAACAAATCTCTAATGTGATAATGAGTGACTAACGCGCAAGCGCGGCGTGATCTTATCACTTCACCTTCACTCCACCCGATTCACGACATTAAATGTCGTGAATCGGGTGAAGTGAAGGTGAAGTGATCACGCAATCTGCAATGTGATAATGACAGTGATTAACGCGCAAGCGCGGCGTGATCACTTCACCTTCACTTCACCCGATTTACGACATTTAGTGTCGTGAATCGGGTGGAGTGATCACGCCACACAAACTACGTGGGATTACATTCTATGGTCCGTCAGCTAGGCATCCGTTAGCACTCGATGACTTGACACACTCGGTTATCTCTTCTAATTCAATAGATTTGGGTTAATAACAACGCTGAACATCGTCGCAGTCTTTACTAGACTCGATCTACAATTGCTCATAATAACCAAACAATGTCGATGCGTATTTTCATCAGTCTAGCTGTCATAAACGTGAATGTTTTAATTTTATTTACTGTTCGTGCGTGACGCGCTCGCGCCTCAGTCTATATAAGGACTTACTAGACTAGGGAAAAAATAAAAAAAACAGGATTGAGATTCTGACTGCGCTTCTGTTTTGCTATTTTATTGTAAGTAAAACCCCACAAAATATTAATGTTTTGACCACTAAAATACTAGCTTTGAATTATATAAAAATATCAATAGGATTAGGCTAAAACAATATTATTAAAATCTCGATTATGATTGTAAATGTATGCTTGGTCAATCCCTAGTATCTGGTAAGATGACACTGCCAGTTCACTCCACGCTCACTTCACCTAAGTTTTCACGGTGAGATGGTTACAGAATCGCACTGCTGTTTCTGTCAACTTTAAACGATTGACGGAAATCGAGCGATGTTCAAAATTCGTTCAGCGCTAAATGTACTTATTTAGTGATTTGTGGTGCAAACGGGCCTATATGTGTTCTGGTTTTTTTTTTAATAGGAACAGTAAAGAGCTAAATTATGCAATATTATAAACAGAAAAACTTAAGTAAAATGGAAAACGAATGACAATTGAGAATTATTATAAGAATTGAAAAGATTTAAAATAATAATCTCTAAAAGTCAACTTTTTGTTTTGTATAATTAAGGGCTGATGTTTCAATCATCTGATAACTTTATTCGAGGAATAATTTTTGAAATTTTGACAGTTATTTCACACAAAAATTGTCAAACGTCAATTTTATTCTTCGAATAAAAGTTTGGCGATGGAAAAATCAGCCCTTAATGTAATTAAGCTTCTTAATAATGACTGTGTACTTTCTTACTATAGTAATTTTTTCTTTGTTCTGTACCCTATTATTTTGAATGGGCAAAAAAAATACTGGCTAGCCTAGCGTGCCTGGTTTGAGGTTACATAATGCAAACTAATGTAAATCTTTGGTGGAGGCCTTCACAAAAACCATATTTATATAAAAATTGATATGTCTAAAATTCGTACAAATATTTAACAAAAATGTAAAATTGTATCCATAAATGTGTTATAAATTAAAAAAATAAATATAAAAACCATAAATATAATAATTGATAGATCTCTCTAGAATTCGTACAACTATTTAAAAAAAAATGTAAAATTTTATCGATAAATTAAAAAGTAAAGTAACGTAAAAAGTAAAGTTGTATCGATAAGTTAAAAAAATAAATATAAAAACCATAAATATAAAAATTGATAGATATCTCTAGAAATCGCACAAATATTAAAATATAAAAAAAATGTGTTACTTATATTTTTTTTTGTTATAAACATTTGCGAGGAATAAAAGGCTTTTTGTTTTAATATTTATAACTAGCTGTCCCGGCGGACTTCACACCGCCTCAAAATCAATTAGAACGAATGTATGAGAAAATGAATTATCTTCATTATTATTTTTTTCTTGAATTTTTTCCATGTTTTAATAGTTATTCTGCTATTCGGGGCGGAGACAAATCCAACAAATCAAAGATCATAAAAATCTTTCCAGCCGTTCTTGAGTTATAAATGGTGTATCTAACCCGTCTTTGTTTTATATACGAGTATATATAGATAGATAATGGAAACTAAGCGTGTGTAAAAAATACTGCCTGTATGTAGTTCTGTAAAATACAGAGGCCTGTAAAACCGATTCCGAGAAAAATCTTCAAATATTAACTACCAAAAATCTCTTCGTCTTCGCAAACAAACAAACCGAATTGATGCCGAATTATTTATCGAAAACAAAATGAAATATCACGAGTCTACATCATCTGCGAATCTAACCTATGTCGCGTAATTTCCCTTTGAGCATATTCCTAAAAGGAATTTATTGAGATTTGATTACGCTATTTATGTAAACGAATATTTAACTGAAGATATTTTCGTGATTGAATTTCTTGTGATATGGTAGTCTTTGATTTGGAAATAAGTGGTGAAATTAAGTTATAAATTATTTGTTGTTTTTTTTTTGATAATAATGTGTATGAATTATAGTTATCTGCCTAGCCTTTTCCCAAGTATGTTGGGGTCGGCTTCCAGTCAAACCGGATGCAGCTGAATACCAGTATTTTACATGGAGCGACTGCCTACCTGACCTCCACAACCCAGTTACTGGGTAATACGATACCCCTTAGTAAGACTGGTTGTCAGACTCTCGGACTTCTGACTACCCGTAACGACTGTCAAAGATCCACGAATGACAGCCGGGACCAAAGGCTTTTTTTTTTTTTGAGGTGCTTTCAAAGGCACGGAGGGGTCTCGGTATGTAAAGATGGTCACCCATCCATAGACAACCGCGGCAAGCGTAGCTTAACCTGATCGATCGACCTGTGCGGCTGTTATTATTTAGCCACGGACCCCTCCATCGATAGAATATCTATGAAGGCACGACTTCAACAATAATCTATAGTAAGTTTATAGTTTTTCCATAGTCCTAGATATACCAATAATCCAATATTTTTGTTTCCATGGCTTGCAGTTGTCCTACACCAACCGGGGGTTGTCCTTGGGTGCACTTGCATAGTGCGACATAATCGTCGCTTGGTGCCTCATACTTTCTCCCAAATTGTTATTTTTGTTTTTCTGTTGTTTGTGTTTTTTATTTTTTTGCGTCATGTTTGCCGCAAATAAACGTATTTTCTTTATTTTTTTTCTTTCTTTATTTAATTGAAAACGTCTAACGGGCCCCTGCGAGTTGGCTACGGCCCCTTGTACCTACGCCTTCCAAAGGTCCGGGACCACGGGGTCCCGAGATATGTCAAAGCTGAAGAATTTGTTCATTTGTTTGAGCGCGCTAATCTCTGGAACTTCCGATCGGTTTATAAGCATTTGATAACCCGATTCTTGAGGAAGGGTGTAAGGCAGACATTAATATATGCTACGATCCTTAGGAGACGACCAAAAAGAAAAAAACTGGCCAAACTGGCCAACTGACTCGCACACGAAGGGTTCCGTAACACAAGGCAAAAACCCCGAAAAAAACACGTTTGTTGTATGGGAGCCCATCTTAAATATTTATTTTATTCTGTTTTTAGTTGTTTTTATTTGTTGTTATAGCGGCAACAGAAATACATCATCTGTGAAAATTTCAACTGTCTAGCTATCACGGTTCATGAGATACAGCCTGGTGACGGACAGACAGGCGGACAGTGGAGCCTTAGTAATAGGGTCCCGTTTTTACCCTTTGGGTACGGAAAAACTTTGGGTAAGTACCTAAAAAGTCAGAAAAAACGAAGTGATAGCGCGGGCAGGCGATGCGATGCGATGCGACGGGGTGGGGCGGGGGAACAAGAAATTTCACGCGGACGAAGTCGCGGGCAGAAGCTAGTGTTCAATCACGCAAGACCTTAGTACCTATTTAGATTATTCTGTCAGACTTTTGATGTTTGTCTACTTTTACACCACGAAATATTTGATAACCATTTAAAATTGAACAAAAAATTCCGTACCTATTTAACAATCTGCTAGATAACTAACCAGAACCTACCCGAAAGTTGTGAACACACACCCTTAAACTGTTAGTAGTTACCTCACCAAAACAAACGCGAATCGTCAATTAATTAAACTGTCGTCACTTGAAAGCGAGCTAACGGTAGTGGTTCTCCCGAAGCATGTAAGTTACAAGACTTATTGGAGCATAAGTACTATACTTAGTACTTAAAGAATTAAAGTTAGGTAAGGAGCAGAAAACTTTAATTCTTTACTGATTGAACTATACGGGTGGAAATAAGAACTGGATGTGACAGGAATGTCAGACAGGAAACATTTATTTTTAATAGAAGTCCAGAATGGTATGGTAATTTTTGACGTTCTGGTTAAATTGCAAGGCCGATCTACAATTTATTTCTGATAATAAATAAACAAAAACGAAAAAAAAACAGAAAACCAAAAAAAAAGTGACGTCAATACCATTACCGCATAAAGGCTCCTGCAAACAGGCGCGACGCCCTACGCAAATCGCGCGCGACACAAAGGCACCGCTCGTTGCGCGACTTGCGGTGCCTTTGTGTCGCGTGTCGCGTCGCGCCTGTGTGTACGAGGCTTAACACAGCATCACGCCTCTCTTGCCAGAAGGGTTAGGGCAGAGGTTACTTACATCATGATCATTATCGTGGTCGAAGTGGAGCTGCTTGGGGAGGCCTATGTCCAAATAGGCCTCCCCAAGCACCTCCGCTTCGACCGATTTTGTGCTTCTCGCATCCAACGGGTTCCTGCGGCCTTCACAAGGTCGTCGGTTCACCTTACTGCGGAGCCTATTACCGGGCACGATTTCAGATTCCAGGCTACTAGTAAGAAAAACTCAAAACACTTTGCTCTACCTACAGTTACTACCACTTAGCACATTTCGTCGCATTTGCGAGCATTAGACCGACAATGTAGTCAAATTAAAATTATCTGCACCCCAATTGCGTAATACATTTTCAATCAGCATCCAAGAAATTTTGAGGAAAATTGCTCATTCACTGCTTCACAGGTTTTAAGGTTTCGTCTACTCAAAGATGATTTTGACAGTTCAACAAGATTTATTGCGTTATTTACGCAATTAATGTTGTTGAACTGTCAAAATGAAAAAAGTCGTCGCCATTGTAAGTCTGTTACGCAATTAGCCCATTGCTCCACTGCCATAGGATGTACCCTTAGAGCCTGTCCAGAAAGCGCGATTTACGCGCGCGTCCACTCGCGCGTTTTGATTTGTATTGCGTCCAGATGCGGCGAAATCACGCGCGTTCTCGCGCGCATGTGATGAGACGGATATGGTCAGTTATAAACATGGACTCGGATACAGCTAAAGTTATATACCTAAAGTTTGTTTTTCTCCTCAAATCACCGGCTTCACAAAAAATTTCTACTATTTCTTGCCAGTTCCTACGTTTAATGATTCCATTAGAATAATCTGATGATTCCATATCCCATATAGCTACCCTTTTCTCAATTTCGTCAATAAAAAGTTCCGTATCAAAGTTATCACGCTCCATTTTGAACCGTCCACTCGCCACGGACACGCGCGTAGTACTGGACGCAGCAATGGCGCCGGAGTATCTCGACTCGCGCGGCGCACGCGCGTAAAACGAGCGAGTCGAGAGTCCCGCTCATTGCAAGCGTTTTATGCGCGTGTGAGGTAACGCGCGAGAACATCTGGACGGGATGTATGTAGCTCTAATATCTCGAGAACGCGCGAATGCCTACGCGCGAGTGGACACGCGCGTAAATTGCGCTTTCTGGACAGGCTCTAAAGAATGCTAAAGCTCCCAAAATCGTTTCCGCATACTTTTTTTACACGTATGTGTATGTGTATGTGTCAGAGCGTATGCTCTGAGATTGGATTGCCTAAAATGTATATATTTAAAGCAATACGGATATCTGGAGCCGCGAGATATACCAGTAATGATGTACTCGAACAACATTACGTTTATTGATATAACCCGTATACCTACTTTGTAGGCACACGATATGGGAATATATGTTATTTTGAGTGGTTTCGTAATGTGAAGTTTCTTTACCTTGTTTCAGGATATTTTGAGGCGGAACGAACTCGGTGGAGGTTTGCTAAAATAATTTAATAATGCCCTCGATTAAAATTCGAGTTGTAGATTCTAAAAGTTCGCACTCGAACTGTGTTTACGTAACATAAAAATGTGATTCACTCTCACGATTATGTCGAATTATAATTTGGGATGTCCAGACACCTTTTTATAAACATAGGTACTTATAGTATTTTCCGGATTTCTAACGATAACAATATTAAGAAAACTCCCAAAAATCCACCAATATTCAAAGGGATTTGAAAGCCCGTCTACTGTCCGCCGATTAGTTTTTTTTTTTTCGAAATGGCGGCCATGCCTGAATTCATACTAATATTAATTGAATAAAATTCGAAAGTAACTCTGTCTGTCTGTCTGTCTGTCTGTATGTTACCTTTTCACGCCTAAACCACTGTTACGGATTTCGATACAATTTGGCAGAGGGATAGATTGCATCCTGGAAAAGGACATAGGATAGTTTTTATCGACATACCTTGCGGGCGAAGCCGCGGTCCTGTATAAATAGATACTTGACATCAATGCAAACAAAAAATATAACGAGACCAAACCCCGTAAAGTGTCACGATTTCGAAATAGTTGATCACGTGACATCCATATTTTTAGAATTCTCAACACTCTGAATGATTAAACATTCAAAATGGCGGACTATAGGCTCCAAAAATCTTCAACCCCGTCCTTCAATTTTAGACTGTTTTCGTTTCGAACTCAGTCCTCACTCAGTTTCTCGTCGAACTACGAGAAACTTCAACCTCGACAGTTCAACCATTTTCATTCTCTCAGAACAATAGAGCGCCTTTTTGCAAATAAGGCTAGGTAGAAATCCTTAACATCTGATTTAAGAAGCTTTATAAATAATCATAATTATATTTAGTTTCTAAGCAGACCTTAAAATTACTAGTATTTACACTTAAAATCCTTGAATCAAGTAGTTTTCAAAACGTTATTGTAATATTTCCATGCTAATTAGATATTTGATGCGAAAAGTCAAGTTTGCTCATTATAATTATACCTAGGGCGCTATAACAACCTAGTTTCCTTAGATAGCTAGCTTACATGGGTTGTAAGCTAGCTATCTAAGAAAACTGGGTTGTTATAGTGTTCGATACTGCTACGGTTGCAAGATTTCACAATACGTGTTCGTGTATTATAATCTGCTGTTTAACTAGACGTGGCTTTGAAACACGACTTTGAACTATGATTCATATAATTAGAAATGCCTGAATTGCATCGTTTGTCTAGTGGTAACAATCGCTACTCATGAGCATGAGGTCTTGGGTTTGACTCTATGGTCACGCAACGTGTTGCGGTTTTTCTGTAAGGAATATCTCAGTAGTAGCTCCGAGTCTAGATTTGTGTCTGATTTATGATAATAGGCTAGCTATTACATGGGACTTAAACATATCTGGCGAAATGTGTGTGTATTATAGGTACAGCCTGTCGATTCTGTAAAAATCTCACCGTGAAAACTTAGGCGAAGTGAGTTTGTTTTTTCTAGGAATTGACACTATTGACAGCTCACTCCACGCTCACTTCACCTAAGTTTTCACGGTGAGATTTTTACAGAATAGCACCGCAGTACCCGGCGATAAATATTGCACATCGACCTTTGGAAAGAGACAATCGGCTAATTTCGGCTTCGTAGAGCGTTATCTCTGTCGCACGAAATACAAACAGTCCGGTATCTATTAGGAGCTGTGAAAATAATTATGATTTGCTTCTTTTGTCAATTATTTTTATTCTTTGTATAAAATGGTTTTGTGTAAAAAGGTCGATGTGCAATATTTATCGCCGGGTACTGTACACCTTTCCCTTAGGCAACGTGGATTACAGACATAACGCTGGTTTGCGAGAATAGCGACGGAACTAAAAATGATTGATTTTTGAGTATGGCATTTTTTAATTTCTTTGTAAATATTTTAGTGCATACCGCAAAATGTAAATGATTTATTGAGGGATTGACTTTACTGATTAAAGGAAAATTTATCGTAGTATCAAAAATCATAAAAACATTTTAGAACTTTTATTAAAATTATTTATAAAATCGTCATACAAAGGGGGGATTCAGACATCAGTCTTTATTCATGAGACTCCAAATTATAAAAATCAACTTATGTCATTTAATTAGCTTTAAAAATACAAATTAAAACTTACAACCGTGTTTAAAACTTTTGTACTTATAAGTATAACAAATAAAAATAATTTTATAACATACTAACTTTATATTTAGGTATTAAAAACCCTGTTTTTCAAAATAAATTAAATCAAAATAAACGTGAATTATTCATAATAAGTAATGAAAAAAGATCAAAAACAGGAACATTTATTCTTAAAAGGAAATGTATAATGTCGGGACAATAGAGGACATATTGAATGCTACAAAAGTTCTTTTACTTTGCAAATCAGGTAATTTATAATATGCGTCAAAAATATGGCGTCGAGTCTCATCATCAAACTTTGTGTTACACTTTAACTTGCATTTTTCTGTACATCCCGGTCCTAATCGTCTCTCTCGTATAAGTTTATTATTTTTGCCTACATATTCTTTCCCTGCATTTCGTAGACGTTTGCTACATTCTATTTCCAAAGTTCTGGCTGCATTTTCCTCTTTTGGTTTTATTCACGTGAAATATTTTCTTCTTCATTCTCTTCTACTGTTTCATCCGAATCTGACGGTAAATCATTACTTTCAATGTGATAATTAGGATCCGCGATACTATCATTCGATGAAAAATCTCTTTCTTCCTTGCTTTCTTCACTTTCAGCATTCATATTGGTCAATTCAATAGCTTTTGGTTCACTTTCTATTTGTGAATTACTTTCTACTGCAGTTTTATCTTTCATATTATCAGTTACTGACTCTATACTTACCTTATTTTCTTTGGTTTTATTTTCTAGGCTATGGCCGTGGAGTCCTTTTTCATTTAAATTTATCATGTTATTGGATTCTTTATTACATTCTTCTGTTTCTCTATTGCTGGATGAAGATGAACTAGAAGACGAGGAAGATGAGCTAGAAGTCGAAGAAGATGAGCTAGATGATGATGATGACGATATGGACGATATGGATAGTGATCTTTGTCGCAAAATCAATTTATTTTCTTCTGAATTATTACCTGAAATTCCATAAACATTTATTTATTTACAGAATACATACCAAAAGCAACAGTTAACGTAATCGCATGCATTTCACGGGTTTCTTCCAGAGGAACAATCCATTATGTGATAGAAACACTCACATTTTTGTAACCCAAGAGGTTATGATCAGCCACTAGCGTGAGTGTAAACTATTTGCAACAGGACGAACTACACATCGGAATAAAAATAATATCGAAAAATCTTTCCACTGGTTGAATTCAAATATTTTATTTTGCTTACCTGATGTGTTATTATAATTTAAATACAACAAGTTGCGATGTTTTCATCGCAACTTGTTGCATTTAATGGCAAACTGCTTTTATGTTTATTGGAACCTAAAATATTTTAAATAGTTGAAAGAATAAATAAAATTGAGACAAACTGCAAATATACGAAAATTGTAGGCTAACCTTCTTGTTCAGTATTCATTAAATCATGTTGATCCTCATTTCCTTTATTTTTCATTCAACATTCTTTCTGCCATCTTGAATAACTCTGATAAAGATAATTATCTAAAACAAATAATTTAACGTAAATAATTAATTATCAATGAATACCATGTAAAAAATTAACTCAATATTTCTATCCCGAAATTCCTTGAACACAGACGCATTTCGTAATAAGAAGCAAAACCATGCCCATTTTTTTGAAAAATAACGACGTTTCTTATTTACGAGGAAATAAAATCTGTTTATTTTTCGTAAATATAGACTCAAGTTACAAAAAGTCGGAATAAAATACAATATCATAAGCAATCACCCATATTTATTCAAGAATACAGGCGTAAATAGAAATAAGACATAAAAAGATACTTTTATCAGGAACAACGACGGATCACTTAATATGTCACTATTCTTGAAAAAAAATCAACAATTGTTGCAACCAAACTGTAAATACGTCGTTATTTTCGAGAATCGACCGTGCTTGTCATTGGCTCAACTGAGATGAGCCTTTATTTGTGATTACGCTTCGAGTGTTTTCTCTCAAATGAATAATGACGCTGTCTCTTTCTAACGAAAGCTGTCGCGAAATTGGCGTTGCATCTCTGTTCACGATAAAATATCAAAGATTTATGATTGTTTGGCATACAGAACTCAATTTGACAGAATTTTGAATTACGTCGATATTCTCGCAAACCGGCGATAATATTATGTTATACTAGCAGCGCCCCGCGGTTTAACCCGCATAAGTTTCGATTCCGTGGGAATATCGTGATAAAAAGTAGCTAATGTGTTAATCTAGGGCAGGGGTGGCCAACTTGGCTTGACCTAAGATCTACTGTTCACTGACGACACCCTGTGCGATCTACCAATTATGTACATACTTTTTCAAATCTTAAATGAAACAGCATAGTTCAGTACACAATTACGTAGTATTTTTTATATTATTAAGAGGGAAAATTAACTCGTAACCACTCGTAACTCCGTTAAGGCTCCTTCAAACAGGCGCGACACGCGATATGATCGCGCGCGATTTTATCGCGTGTCGCGCCTGTTTGAAGGAGCCTTAAGTCTATCGTCAACTAACTG
Organism: Luperina nickerlii; assembly: GCA_963855955.1. Taxonomy (NCBI): domain Eukaryota; kingdom Metazoa; phylum Arthropoda; class Insecta; order Lepidoptera; family Noctuidae; genus Luperina; species Luperina nickerlii. Next base: position 5,536,474 of record OY979677.1, on the reverse strand, counting down.
ACGTAGTGACAGCCGCACGCGCCCCACACGCTTCCCGTTTATTGTTATCGCGCACCGAAAACAAAAGAGAGCTATGCTGCATAGAAGAGAGGATAAATAACGTCACGGAACGGCGATTGAAAAATGATACAAGATGATGCGTGCTGCAGTTAGTGATTAGGTACGTTGTGCAGTCTGTTCGACGTATTTATATTTTTTTCCTTGCCACGATCGACTAGTCTAATAGTCGCGATCGACCAGTCGATCGCGATCGACCGGTTGGCCACCCCTGATCTAGGGTGTCAGCTACCTCCATACCAATTTTTATCAAAATTGGTCCAGCCGTTTGTGCGTGAAGAAGTAACAAACATACAAACACACTCATAAACTTTCGCCTTTATAATATCAAGTGTGATTAATTAGAAACACTGGAGGCCTGTGTCCCAGCTGTGGGAACATTGTGGGCTGTTTATTCTTATGCTATTAATAAAAAATAGAGAAATTTTGTCATTAAAGCCGACACACTGGTGAGTGTTTTCTCGTTTTTGTTACTATCAAAGAAACTACTGCTATTCTGTAAAAAGTTTTCTTCGATCCTCATTGCCCACAATTTGCTTCGATTTCGCGAACAACCGTTACAACAACGAAACACCGCTCGATTTCAAACTGGTGTTTATAGACACAATCTACTAGTATACAGCACGTAGTAAGAGCACATGATTAAAGAAGAAAGACTTCGAAAACTCAAACGGCACTTTTAAACGCTCCTAAAAGTCTTTCTATCACCACAATGCACTTTGAAATGACAGAGATAGCACGAGCCGTAACGGTCGGCGGTTTAAAATTTAGTAGAATAGAATGAAATACTCTTTATTATGTATGTGTTAAGTTATTACAGCCCCATTGGTCGATTGATCTGGTTAAGCTACGCTTGCCGCGGTTGGTCTGTGGATGGGTGACCATCTTTACATGCCGAGACCCCTCCGTGCCTCGGAAATCACGTTAAGCCGTGCTCCCGGCTGTCAATTTGTGGATCTTTGACAGTCGTTCAGAAGCCCGAAAGTCTGACAATCGGTCTGCCCAAGGGGTATCGTATTACCCAGTAACTGGTTTGTGGAGGTCAAATAGGCAGTCGCTCCATGTAAAATGCTAGTATTCAGCTCAGATCCGGTAAGATTGGAAGCCGACCCCTGGGAAAAGGCTAGGCAGATGATGATAATGACTCTTTACACCTGCACCATACGAATTATAGATAAATGTAGAAATATGACATAGGATGACACAATGGGCGGTCTTATCGCTAAAAACGATCTTTTAAAGGCAATCTTTGGATGGACTTAACGGGAGAGAAGGAGACAATACTACAGGTAGTCTGTGGTTATTTACATGTACAATAAATACATACATACATAAATCTTCTAGACCCAACGACTAGAATCAATTCTATTTTGTTGTAATTTTTGACGTTCAAAAGTGCCTTTTGAAATAAATGCTTTGACTCAAAGTCAAAGCATTGACTTTGACTTTGAAGTCGTACAATGATAATCATGAAACAAGAGCAAAGAAATTTAAGAATTGATCAAATTTAAGGTGAGGTTTTTACCATAAAACATTCATTGCATTATTTACGTTGTTCAGTTGACATATGAAGCCAATGGATTAGCATTATTCTTCAAAATGCGTATGATTGCTCTTTAAAAGAAGACAAAGAATGAGTTCGCCTTAACACGTTCCCTGTCCATGACTCCATAAGAAGTCACACAATTTTTAGTTGACACGTCCTTGACTCCTTGTGGAGTCATAAATTTATTTTTCAGTTTTGGCCTGAAAAATATACAATTTTTGAACTGATATAGTATAGATGTGAACCCTTATATAATTATTGTCAACTTAAAAGAAACTGATCGATGGACGTACGAATATTTTTAAAATTTTTGTTCTGGGACAGGGAACGTTTTAAGGCTCCTTCAAGCTGGCGCGACCGCAAGTCGCGCATTGAGTCGCGCGCGATTCGCGTCGCGCGTCGCGCCTGTTTGCAGGAGCCTTTACCGACATCGGGAGTGCATTTCAATATTTAGCCGCAAACTCAGTAGAATGTGTAGGTTCTTTGGTACTTACTTACTTGATCTTATACTGCTTCGAATAGCCGATCGGTAGGACAAGAACTGTAGTCAAAGTTGTGGGTGGTTATGATAGTTGTTCAGTGTCGACGGTCAGCAAGTTTCAGTATGTTAGTACGGCATCTTTGGCGGCTAGCTTTGATGTACGATATTTACCTAGCTTTATGTGCAGAGTCTACATGGGTACTAGATGTTGACTGTTGATGGTGGAACTGAATTTAGAGGGAGAATTGGACTGTTTAACAAATATCTAACACATGCAATCTAATTGTTATTACCTAATTATTAGGTACACAATAAAGTTCAGTTTACACTATAACTTCAAACATTTTTATAACTTTTTCAATAGTGCTAGTCACTCTGAAATCAACTTATTGTCATTGAAATAAAGTTGATATTTCCTTAACATGAAATAGGTTGGGAGTGTGCAGCACTGCGCAGTTTTACTATAGATACACGTGAAAAACAAAACCTTGTCTTTGGTGTCGCGCAGTCGACTTAAAAAAGATATTTACGCGCATATGAAGCCCGGCTTCAAAGAGGCTAAACGTTTTATAACTTTATACTTAATTAAATTAATAATTCACATCCAGCTTCTAAACATCTTTGCATCCAGGTACCCGATACAATTTCATAGAAACTTCGCCGGGGGGAACTCTCGGAGCGATTACCGGCATCCGTCTCGCGATGCGTTCCTCTTAATAAATCACCTCGTGTTATTAAGCAACACTTCTTCTTTTATATTATAACTTGGTTATAAGGTAGTAGGTAGGAGGGTAGGAGGTGTATTTTCGTAGGTACCACCTGTGTTTATGTGGGTAAGGTAAAGTTGTGAATGTAGTGAGTTGCTCACGTTGAATATATCAAAGACATAACACGTATTAAATCATAAAGGCTCCTACAAACAGGCGCGACACGCGATATAATCGCGCGAGACAAAAAGGGGCACTGATCGTTGCGCGACTTGTGGTGCCTTTGCGTCGCGCGCGATTTTATCGCGTGTCGCGCCTGTTTGTAGGAGCCTTAACGCTAATGATTCTATAGAGTTTAATGATCTAGAAACGTAAATAATCTCTGTGACGGACGAACAAGAAAGTGATCTTGTAAGAGTTCAATGGGACCCTCGCGCTTTTCGCGGTTGTAATTGTTTAAACTCAATGTCGGTTTTACGTAACAAAAATTATTCACGTTTAACGTACTCATACTAAATTGTTTGCACAGTAATTATGTAAACGCTCGAAACGTTATCACCAAAGTTTTAACGCAAATTGGACTTACAGATAAATTGATTTAAATGTATATCCATGGATTACCTAATGGATAAAGTTGTTGAAATCCCGTTATAAATCCAATTTGGCTAAATTAATACGTGTGTTTTAAAATCGATTGCACATTTTGGCTTCAAACGGGTGAATTTTATTCGGTATGTTGTTTGTCCGACAACTGTAACAATAATGTCGTGTTTAGGGCAAGGGGGTGTTTCTATCTTGGTCTATTACGACTTCGTCCGCGTGAAATTTCTTGTTCCCCCGTCCCACCCGTCGCATCGCATCGCATCGCCTACCCACGCTATTACTTCGTTTTTGCTTAGCGTTCTTTCTGACTTTTTTTCTTTTTATTCGGCTCGTTTTAGCCCTAGCGTGATATTGATAACCTATAGCCTTCCTCAAGAATTGGGCTATAAAATGCAAAAATAATTTTTCAAACCCGACTGGTAGTTTCAGAGATTAGCACGTTTGTTTGGACGCGCTAATCTCGCGCGCGTTTGTATGTTTAAACAAAAAACAAACAAACTCTTCTGCTTTATTATTAGTATAGATTTAGAGAGGACTACTCGTGCAACATAGAAATAAATCTATGAAGTCGTTCTTTGGCCAAAGAATTAGCATTGCCATTCAACGTGGCAATGCTGCCAGTCTTCTGGGCACGTTTCCGGATGACAGCGATGCGGACGAGTACTTCGACGCCTGATTTGTCCTTTATTTTTGTTTTTATTTGTCTAGTAAGTTAGTTAGACATTTAATTTAGTATCTAGTGTAAATAGTTTGTAATAAAATAAGTTAATTGTATATTAAAAAAAAATCTATGATATTTTACTTCCTAAAGGCTCCTACAAACAAGCGCGACACTCGATATAATCGCGCGCGATACAAAGGCACCGCTCGTTGCGCGACTTGCGGTGCTTTTGTGTCGCGCGCGATTCTATCGCGTGTCGCGCTTATTTGAAGGAGCCTAAATGCCTGTCTCAGACTTGCGATGAAAGCAGGCATAGGCAGAAAGTCAGGACTTATTGCTTTTTTGTATGGAGGCATTTTTCCTTTAGTGGGTATGAGCACGGGTATACAAAACACGAGGTTACAAAATCTCCATAGCGCTGTCATGGTCGAAAAACATGAGCGACAGAGGGGTTTGAAACAGTTTCTGTGGAGCATTCGCTTTAAAAAACTTATCATAGTCATAGTAGTAGATTTTGTTTGCAAATCTGAGGGGCAATTCAGGTAATTTCAAGAACATTCATAGTCTGGTCTAAGTTTCAACCTGTCAAAAACACCTCTAAATTACGTACATTTTGACAAGTTCTTGATACTGATTGTAGCTGAGATGATATTGCGACTTGAATTTGAACGATTTTAAGTACGAAAATTGGCCTGCTGATTATTGTAGGCATTTTAGTCAGTTTCAGCAATTTAGCATTTCAGCAATTTTAGTCAGTTATCTGTGGACGCCTTTATTTAATAACATTAAAACATACCGCACGTTAATATTATTTTAAAAAGAGTACGTACTTTACAAATTGTGTGCGGCCGATAATTTGAGCAAAATGGATTCAATAATTAAATTTAATGGTTTCAAATTGCAGCGCATTATGCTCATGATTTGATCAGCCATTCTAGGTATGTATTTGTATAAAAGAATAGAATAGAATAGAATAGAATTTTATTTAGCAAATATGGGTACCTAATACATAGTAGTTCTTAAGATTACATTTAGCCCAGCCACATTTTACCAATCGGCATGCAAACATTTATTATTATAAAAGGTTAAAGGCAAAGGTTTATTATTATTATAATGGCGTTTCAGTTATTTTGGATAAATGCAAATTGTTTTACTAAAGTATTCCCGCCATTGAGTGCATAGTTGGATTAGCTTCTGCCCACGACTTCGTCCGCGTGAAATTTCACCGTCCCCCCATTCACCCATTTAGGGGTGTAATATCGAAAAACCCTTTCTTAGTGGATACCTACTCTTCACAAAGAACACACACTCCAAATTTCATGTCTCTAGGACCAGCGGTTTTGGCTGTGCGTTGATATATCAGTCAGTCAGGACTTTGAATTTTATATATGTAATTATATAGATAGTATGCTTGGTTGTAATTTAGAGCATACATATGTAGGTACGGAAAAGCTTACCTGCAAAAGGGAAGCTTACGTTATGCAGGTTGGCAGTAAAATTACTTTGGTTGCATGTGATCGCTAATAAATTTGGTTGTTTATGATCTAGAAATGTATATAATCTTTGTGATTGACGGACAAGCAAGTGATCTTGTAAAGGCTTCGTTTTTCTTATAAGGTCGGAATACTAAAATACAAAACGACATGGTTATAATTGTTTTGAGAGCAGTGGCTCAGTTGGAACGGTCCCGACTTACGAGGTCGTGGGTTCAAACCCAAGACGGCACTTTTTTGAACTGAAAACTACTTTAGAGATGGAAAAAAACCATTGTACTCGCGACAATGTTACCGACACCGCGCTTCATTCGGATGTGTTCGGCTGTCCTCGAGATGTACTCGGTTTTAAATCCGATATGTCAGTGAGTGATGGCAAAGTATTCTGTTTGTGTTTTGTTTTCACTTCTGTTGGCACTCCCGGAGTGCCACTGTTTTTTTGAAGTGAAAACTTCTTTAGCGGCGTTGTACACTTTTTTTGTAATGGGTAAAAAATGTTAAACTCGCGTCAGGACACGTGACCTGATCGAAAATTCGTAAGACGAATGGCCGTAGTCGGTACCGCGCGTGTTTTGTTTATAAGACGATTCACAAAATACACACGTAATCGTTCAAGTTTTCACTTCTGTCGGCACTCCCGGAGTGCCACTGTTTTTTTTAGCCTATTTATTGTCTCACTATTGGGCAAAGGCCTCCTCTTTTTTCTTCCCAACCTCCCTGTCTTGTGCTATCTCTGGCCATGTTGGTCTTGCAAATGATATAAGATCGTCACACCACCTTCGTTTTGGGGTTACCTCGACGGCGATGTCCTGACGCAGGCGTCCAGTGAGTGACGATCTTTGCCCATCTCTTCGGGTGCATTCGTGAGACGTGTCCGACCCACTCCCATTTCAGCCTGGGTGTTTTTTTTTCCAACATACGCTACTTGCGCAGCGTGGTATTTCTAACTCGAGCAGACACTTTACTTTGTGTAAACTATTTCATCACTACTGCTCTTAAAAACTGTAAAGGGAAACATTATGAGGAAACCAGCATGTTCTAGAACCAAAAATTTGAAGACATGTGACATTTACCTTCCCGCACTGGGCCCATCTAGTACTCAGTCTCTCGCTGAGAGATCAATGGCGTGCCTAGGGGTCAAAATTAGGGCAAGCCCACAGATTTTCAACGTATAAAAAAACGCCCAACTGAGGGATTGGCTGATTTTCAGTTATTAATGTTTGTGTTCGAGTTCATTGATTGGTATTTTTTTAATATATTTATTTATTGATAGGTTTAAGTAAGTTTGTTGTTGTGAATTATGATTTTATTAGGGCAAGCCGGGCTTTTCGGCTTCTATGAAGGTACCACCCTGTGAGAGATCATAGGCTGATTATGCTTTCAAAATTGGATATTTGGCGATTGTTTTCAAGACACAACAGTTATGTGATAGGCGCAGTGAGCACTTCATTTTGAAGTAAGTAGAGATAATTCAGTGCTTATTGCTTCCCGTTTTGTTTTGTATCGCCTACCCTATATAGATTCCGGTACTATAGGCGTGTTCAGCGCTTATACTGCCGTGCTAAGCTCAAAAGCAGTATCTCAAAAAAAATTGTAAAGTTGATTTTTGTGGCATCGGATAGCTTATAGAAATATGCATCTAATAAGTTAAGCCAAATAGCGGTATCTTAATGAAAAATAACCTTAAAACAGTGTTTCCTATCTCACCTTTACCTCAAATCACTGAAAGAATAAAAGCAAAACTTCAATTTTCTCGAAACTAGCTTTTCTTGAGATACCGCTTTTGCGTTTAGCACGGCAGTATAGTAGGTACCTACTGTCACAAAAATAATTTAAAAATAAAGACAATATGGTAGTCACTTTTTACGACTTTTTCAAACAAGATATTGCACAGACAACAATTAATCGTTAGCTTATCTTCAAGGACATTTTACATTTTAATTCAGAAGTTATTACTGCTCCCACTCAAAAACGAAAACAAAAAGTAGCTATGAAATATAAGACGTTGCACGATACACCTGCTTATGACGTCATGAATCTCCCCCCTCTCCTTTGCCCCTACGTGATCCGAATGTACGAAACAACTATGTTTAGCAAGTAAATAATTTGACACAAAAGGGTGAAGAAAATTCTTCAGACCCAAAAAACGTGTCGTAACAACTTAAATCTGAATGAAATAAGAATTCTGGGAGACGAGAGGCACTTGAAAATCGGTGGTACGTGCGAAGAATGTATTGCGTACCATTTTTTTCTGTAGAATTTCTTACCTCTTTGAACATCAGTGAAGAGGTGATGTGCGAATTTGCTACGATTGTCGTAGCAATTTTCGACAGCGTAGCGCCATACTCGTCTCAGTAGTGCTACGCCGTAGCAAGTAATAAATATTTTCAAAGAAATATATTGAAGAAAAACCTTACATGCTCAACTATATTTTCACGTCTGTTAGATACGAAAATGTATTGTTATAAGCCTAGGTACGCACGGGCGTGAGGGGCCGTGGCTAAATAACAGCCGCGCAGGTCGATCGATCAGGTTAAGCTACGCTTGCCGTGGTTGGTCTGTGGACGGGGGACCATCTTTACATACGAGACACCTCCGTGCCTCGGAAATCAAGTTGGTCTCGGTTGCCATTCGTGGATCTTTGACAGTCGTTACGGGTAGTCAGTAGCCCGAAAGTCTGACAACCAGTCACCAAGCGGTATTGTATCACCCAGTAACTGTGTTGTGGAGGTCAGATAGGCAGTCGCTCCATGTAAAATACTGGTATTCAGCTGCATGCGGTTAGACTGGAAGCAAACCCCAACATAGTTGGGAAAAGGCTAGGCAGATGATGTACGCACGGGCGTGTTTTTTCCCGCGGCGATTTTTTTTGTGTACTGGATTTTCAACGCACAGCCTAGCACCGAGCGTTGAAAATCCCACAGTGTGTGATTTTGACGCGCTGGGAAGCGCTCTGTTGTGTGGATTATCAATGCTCGGCTCAACACAAGAGTTGAAGATCCAGTGCGCGATAAAATCCCGCCGCAATATTTTACGTCCGTGCATACATACGTGGTCTAACTCCGTGCGAAAGTCAAACGTTTCATCGTCTTTATTACAATAATGTTTAAATCGCTTTGATTATTAAAAGATGGAATATTACATAGCGTTTTAGAATTAATTACATTCGAACACAAAGCTGAGCACGTGAGATGGAAATTTTCCAATGAACATCTGTTGTATTCACTTCAAAGGCCCCTAATAACCCGCTAGGCTATAATAGCCGCATTTCTGTTAAATTAATGCATTTTCACTGTTGAAAACCGTCGCCGTAACTTCGCGTTCCATACATTAGTCGAATTATGAACACAACACCTTTTAATAAGAGCGAGTTGTAAGACTGGTTACACACATGCGGATGTTCCGAAATCGTGACAAGCAACGCATCGCACGCGTTTTGTTAACGTGACCTAAATGTCACTGAGTGTGACATTCCTGTCACAAATAGATGTTTTCCTGTTGTTGAAATTCGTGTATATTTTTCGTGTCATTTTACATAAAAGCTGTTTGTATCACAATAGTTAGTGTTTGGCCAGACTGGGGAGTGTGCGCGGGGCGAGTGCGGCGCGGCAGACTCAAACATATGAACTTCCTTTGAGTATCTCTTTGGAATGGGCAACTAGCTTCATTTTTTCTGACTGACCGAGTTCTTGACAATTCAAAAGTGCCTGTTAGTGGTTTAATTGAAATTAATGCTTTTTTTTCCATATGGGAAGTCATCAAATGACCCCTCCGGCTCTGGGTGGAGCGGAAGGTAGTGTCAGACTCTTACTGACTAAAACCCACCCGTGTTTGTTCCTTAACCCTTTACCTATGTTCCGGGCCAGCGGTAACCCTTTCGGACATTCCCGCTGACCCGGCATTGAAATGAATGCTTTGAGTTGAGTTTGTCCATAGTGGCACGCGGGCGTGGTAAGCGGCGCGGGCTGCTAGGCGCGGGGAGCGCGCGGGCAACTCACGCCTTAGCTCGTTCATACAAGTGGCCGCAGTGGGTGCGCGGCACGGGCGCGACAACACGCAGAACGCAGCCACGCTCCAGTGCGGACCGGCAGCCTGCGCGCGTTCCGGCACCCGCGCCCCCGCCCGCCCCGCGCTCCAGTCTGGACGGACACTTAGTGTAGTTTACAAATGTGGGGCGCCATGACACGTCACAATTTATTAATCTTGTTTCTGGTTAACACATTTTGGTATTTACCCTGTTTGGACTGAATCTGTCATACGAAACGATATTGAATAAAGAATGTACGTTGTGATTTATGAATATTGAAAGATTATTTATGAGAAAAGTACTCGTGAATTTGGAGGCCCTTAGTTTACTAATGCATGCGATTATATACGTTTTCGTTTATGAAATATACATAATATGTATGTGATTCTTGCAATATCTACAGCTGAAATAAAGCGTGATTTGTATTAAATTAAAAAATATAGAATTAAGTTTCTTGCAAAAAGAACAAGATATGTCTCAGAAACGTTATGGAAGTATAGAGTTATGAGGAACAGGGTGTAAAGTTCACTCATACTCTATAGAAAAGGGAGGATCCTCCGACCAGACGGGTGTTGTGTCTGGCGGGCAACTGCCCGTTGATTCATGTCGGGCCGTTGTATCTATGCTAGTTGCGCGGTAAACTCTGCTTGCGCGATGCAGGATTTGCGTGACGTCAGTATGACGCGTTGTTTGTATGTGGCGTTGTAGATACCGCTACAGAAGTATCGAAAGATCACAAGCTTACTAAATGTACTCCTTTATTCATAAACGTTGTTTAAAGTTAAGTTATCATCATCATCATCATTTCAGCCGAAAGATGTCCACTGCTGGGAATAGGCCTCCCCCAAGAAAAAAATAAAAAAGTTAAGTAGTGATTAGCAATTGTTTAACCATACATTTTTGACGTCACTTACTTAACTTTAATCATTGTTTATAAATAAAATGTGCATAAAAGAAACTACGACCTATTTTATAGCTTTATTTTAATTTCAAAACTTATCCATCCTACTGCAAAACCGTAACAATAGTTAAAATTGCTAACGAGTCGGAAATGTGCACCCGTCCTATGAAATTTTCGTATAAACTCATGAAACTCTCAAGTTAATGCTCTGAGGTCGGTTTGACGTGTTATGTTTGTGAAACATTATTGGCGACGCGTGTGATGGTGGCACAATTAATATTAACGCAAGGCGAGATTTTACGGTTTTATTGCGAACCGTCAAGATTTATTTCCTTGCGGTTTTTGACGGTATTGGTACGGTTTCATTTTAGAACCGTGGCGTTTAATTAAGTCATTGTAGTGCCGTATTTGGGTTCTGACAAAACTGAGTTAAGTCAGGTGCTATCCGGCAGTCAGCGCCTTAAATCAACTCAGCTTGTTGCAGTTGACTGCTTAACATAGGTCTCTCCCAGGCTGCGCTACAACACCCTGTCATCTGCCTTCCGCATCCAGTCTATCCCAGCCACCTTCTTTAGGTCGTCCGTCCATCTAGCTGGGGGCGTCCCACACTACGCTTGCCGATACTCGGTCTCCACTCCAGGACACATCTGCTCCACCAGCCTCCCTCGACAAACATGGCCAGCTCACGTGCACTTCAGTTTGCTTAGTCTGCAAGCTATGTCAGTAACTCCGCCACTATCCTTCCTGACTTACAAATCTTTTTGACATGAAATATGTACTATTGTCGTATAGGTCGAGTTGACACTAAAGAAGAAGTACCGTATCGTTCTATTGACGTAAGTTTTAGCTACAGTAACTTCGTCATCAATCTTTACATAGTATAAAGCAAAGTAGCTCCCGCTCCCTATTATCTAGATCTTTTAAACTAAGCGACGGATTTTAATGCAATTTTCAGAAATAGATAGAGTGATTCAAGAGGAAGGTTTATATGTATAATACATGCATATTATAGCAGAGAAAAGCCGAGAAATTCATGTATTTGTAATGTGATATCGTAACAAACATATTTTTGTGCGCCTACATTGCAAACGCTGGCTAAACCTTACGAGGTAGATCAAATTTACTACGGAATTGTATGTCTTAAAATATTTATACAAAAAGTCCGCGATGGTATATGTTTGTCTCCTAAGGATAACCCACAGTAACCATAATTATCTTTTACATATTACAAAAAACAATTGGGTTATTTATCAAGCTATTTTTTAACAATACAGTATTATTCCTTATCAAATTAAATACATTAAATACGTCGTGCATTTCATGGAGATCAAAATTGCCCTTTACAGCATATCAAAAAAATTAATATCTTAGAAGATATCAGAGATTTAAAAAGCGGGGGCAGAGTGGCTGGCGGGGCGGTATGAAATTCGCTAGATCAGCTAGTTATTTATGAAATAAAAGTACTAGTATTACTATTAGTTATAATTAGTTAAATTATAAGAGTAAGCATACAAACCTGCTGTCGCTGAAAACCAGCGCTGAGGCTCTGTCTTGCATAGGGTCGCAGCATAATGCTGAGCGATAGCCGTTTTGCGTGGATGTGACGTATGTTTCCTCCATCCCTTTCTTATTTTTTTTTTGTGTTTATGTTCTTTATTGCGTCATGTTTACCGCAAATAAACGTATTTTCTATTCTTTCTTTCTTCTCTCTTACAACCAAGTCTGGCAACCAGTCTAACCAAGGGGTATCGTATTACCCAATAACTGGGTTGTGGAGGTCAGATAGGCAGTCGCTTCATGTAAAATACTGGTATTTAGCTGCATCCGGTAAGATTTGAAACCGACCCCAACATAGTTGGGAAATGAAATGAAATGAAATTTATTTGCCAGAATATAGGTGCTTACATGATATGGTAAAATAATTTTAGTTCCACTATATTCGACTTATCAGTCGTGCAAATGTTTCTAGTACATGCATAATAATATCATTTAATGACATTAGTCATACACAATATACACATCATTGTCATACATAATAGAATTTACAGTCTTGCTTCGATTAATATTAGTTAGGAACATTAATTACATTATAAAAATAATTATTAAAATAAGTAGTTAGTAAATTAGCTATTTTTAGGAATAAAATTATATTTCATGGTTACGACAATTCATCAATGATTAATTTATAAATAATGTCAATTTAAATTTAAATAAGTCTTCATTAATTTATTTACATCATGTCTGTTTAAAATTTAAATAATCATCTATTGAATAAAAACATCTGTCACACAGCCAATTGGTTAAAGTTCTATTAAATTCTAAGTTACTAATTTTTCTTATTTTTTCCGGTAGTTTATTATAAATTTTCACCGCCATGGCGTAGCAGTTTCTGTCACATAACTTTAATCTGCTTCGAGGTACTACCAGAGGTTTTTGTACTATTTTCCTTTTAAATTGGGCCTTATCATCCTGCTCAAAAAGTGAAAAGGCAGGCAGATGATGCATAGCGTAAGCATAATGAGCCTATACCATCCCCACTGCTGGGACACAGGCCGCCTCTTTTGTGACAAAGAGTGAGCCATAATCCACCACGCGACCCCAGTGAGGGTTGATGGATGTCACATGTCCTCGAAATTTTGAAAAATAATTGTTTCTAGGACATACCGGTTTCCTCATGATCTTTTTCTACCTAATAAATGAAAGTTCATAACCCCAAAACATAAACATTCGTTACTCACGCAACTCCGCAATCGCACTGTCCTGTCATTAAGTGTGAACAAACCTTTACCCAGGGACGACTTTGATAGTTCAATTTGAAAAAAGAAAAGATTTTTTATACACATGACACGTAGTCAATTTTCTTAGTCAGGAAGAGTAGGCTTGGGAAGGGGGAATTAGAGGGAGAGGGGGGACGCACGATCATCCATCATATTCAGTTTGACAAGCACATGTGTTCTCTGAATTGAACAGTTTCTCTTCTCCGAAGGCGTAAAGTTGGGCGAAGTTGTGAAAGATTCACGATTGAGATATATTAATTTTTTGTTTGCATTTTTGGGCATAATGTTTTCTTATAGCATTCTTTCTTGACTTTAAGGCGAAAGCGCCAGGGTAGCCCGCGAAATTCATTTTTTTTTAGGTTGTTTGCAATTTGCTGGTCAGTATTAAGTTGTACGTTGATTAATAAGTATATGATTTGCAGCCGTAATAAATATGTATTTATAGAATTATAATCATCAACACAACTCTCTAAGACCACGTAACCCCAAAGAATAACTGTTTCATGAAATCGTAATTCTTTGGGGTTACGTGGTCTTAGAGAGTTGTGTTGATGACTTTCATGATTATAATTCTGTAAATACATATTTGTTACGGCCGCGAATCATATTTTGATCGACGTACAACTTAATACTGAACAGCAAATTGCAAAAAACGTAAGAAAATTTGAATTTCGCGGGCTACCTTAGCGCTTCCCTTTTAAGAATGTGGCTGGGACAGACTGGATGCGAAAGGCGAAGGACAGGGTGTTGTGGCGCAGTCTGGGAGAGGCCTATGTCCAGCAGTGGACTGCGATAAGAATTGAGGGCTATTCTACAAACATCTCACCGTGAAACCTTAAGTGACATGAGCTTGAAGTGAACTGTCATACTACCTGACGCGAGGGATTGACAGGTCACTTCACCGACTTTTTGACGGTGAGATTACAGAACAGACCGGCTGATGTCTGGTACTGTCTAACCATATTAATATGGTATAGAAAAGAACACTAAAAAAGAAATGTTAAATGATAAATGGTCTGTAACTAGGTTTGTACAAACACTTTACACACACGTCACGTACACGTCAATCATATTTTTAAAACTGCCGGCGTTTCCTATCTGACTACTCTGAGAAGCAAGGCCGAAACAAACACAGAGGTCACAAAAGTCCAGACATAATCTTGGTCAGATCATGTGAAGACCATGTAGATTGGTGTGTGAAATGGTCTTTTGAGGAAAGAACCACACAGATTGAGTGGATCTGTCCAGTCAGTGCACGCATTTGTCAGTAATCGTGGTGTTCAACTCAAAACTTAAGGCTACGCTGACCGCCTAGTGGCGCCCTCATCGTTTGTTTGGTTATTTCTTTTATCTTAGAATGAAAATCCAGAAAAACGGAAAATAGTGGCCACTATTATCCGTTTTAGTGATTATAATAAAACTAAATAATGTAAAATGACCGTTTATAATAACATTAACGTATAATCTTGTGGACCACAACTTAACGTGCTTATTTTCTGCATTTTCATTCTAAAATAAAAGGAATCATCAAATAAACGATGAGGGCGCCACTGCGCGGTCGGCGTTTTCTCGGCGCCCTCTTAAGGAACTCAACGATTCAACGAACAATACCAAAGAAAGGACATTTGGGTAGGCCGCATAAATTACTCAAACTGCCATGATTAATGCTAACTGAGAAGTAAAAAAGCAATGATCCACATAGTCCTCACATTCGCAGTAATTAATACTTTATAAAGGAAATATCCATCCATTCAGTTTGTTAAATGGTTTTATAATTTACATATATATAAAATTCATCAATATCAAAAGAAAGAAAGTAATCAAATAGGTAAATGTTTTAATGTAGTATGTACGAGTGGAAACCGCTTTCATTATTACGAGTGGTGAAAGAAAAAATTATTGAAGCTTAAAATTGGTTTTGGTTTGTAGATAGGTGTCATTTTCTGTATATTCTACAATAAAAAAAAACATCAAAACCTTATTTATGAGCAACTTGGCCTGATTGGTTTTGAAGTAGGTATATCCAAGAAAAAATAAAACCGGTCAAGAGCAAGTAGGTATGTGAATAGTTTATCACGGATTTTTTTAAAATTTAAATACAAATTTACGACTTTCCGATTTTTTCCCTTTACTTGTGCTTGCTTCTTGCTTTTCATGATTCTAGGTCAACGGGAAGTACCCTATACATTTTGATTCCCTTGAGAGTGTCGAAACATACGTTATTTGCAGCATAAACGGCCGCATATTTTTTTTACGTTAACATAGAAGTTTGATTTTTTCGCAGCATCAAGGGATCAAAGACCCGAGTACCTATATTGTTTTGATTTCAACTCGATACCTCCACGCGTTCCCGAGATAAAGGGTCTTGACACACAGACCGACGGACAACGCAGTGATCGTATAAGGGTTTCGTTTTTCCTTTTGAGGTACGAAACCTTAAGAAACATGTGCGTTCGGGAGACCCCCGTCAGGCATGCACACACACTCGTATATTAATAGAAAGAAACAGTCGGAGAGATAGAGAGAGTAAAGGCACTCGTATCAAACCGGAAAGGGATCGGCACCGTATCAACTCGAGCCGTTCAGTATTCTTTGTATGAAACTCCCTACTGCAACGCACACCAATCGGAATCGTAACGTAATCGCCTCGCCTCGGGACAAGCTCACGAACCGCGGTGCGGTGCGTTACGGCTCGTCGTCCCCGCGATTACGTCTCTCCGTACCCGAGCTTACGTCTGTTCATCCACTCTTGCCCCTCTCACCCCTCCGGCCTGTCTGCAGCACCATCAACCAGCGGTCGGCGAGCCGTAAGCGCGGCGTCGCCTAGCCGTAGCTGAGTCGACGTATCGGAGCTTCTGATCCGTTTTGGTTACGTGCTTACGTTAGGTTGACGCCTGTTTGATGGCGAGGGGAATGGCGATACGGTGCCGATCCCTTTCCGATTTGATACGTCTGCTATGAACTTTAGTCGTAACGTGAACGTGACGATTTTTAGTCATCTTCTATTGCAAAAGGACCGTCGTTCCAATAAGAACTTTTCTAATAAAATCGCTTGCGCTTATGACATAGACCGCATACATATAGCTGCCTCGGTTTGTTTGCTTGCAATCTTTCATACTGCGTGACGGATTTGGTTTTTTTATAGGAACCTATCTTTATTGCTATCATAACTATTTACCTCAACAATGCGCTTATAAAAAAGGAGGTAGAAACACATGGTTTTTTTTTCAGGATTACTTTATCTTTGAATACTACTTTTTTTTTCAATGTTCGCTATCATTCTAGGATAATCCCTGTCTTATTAACATAACCATTCTGCCAACCCGCACAAGGCCTTCTTGGTGGATTACAGCCCACTCTCTCTCGAAGAAGAGAAGGTGTGTGTCCCAGCAGTGGGAACATGACTGATTATAAATATAACGGAGAAGGCATAGTGTGTCTCGTTATTATCAGCCATATTTAACTATTGTAGGCGTACTGTGGGTATGTGTTGGTTATTGCGCAATAGAAAAATCGTTTGCAGTTCAAATCAGATTATAATTTCACGAACAATTTAATCACACTAGCAAATTACACACTGTGGGTACACGACACAACCAGATACGGAACGCGGGACAGTTTCTGAGCACATGTTGTTCGTACGATGTCCAATGTCCAAGAGCAAGTCTCCAAGAGACCTCCACATCGTTCTGTCGAGCTGTTTTCTAACCCCCACGAACTCAGGCTAGACTCTGTCAAGCGCCACCAGATGGCGCTAGCGTTCCGAATAGTCAAATTAATGACCGGATGCGACATATATTATGATAACCGATCGACGGTTTCAACTTTATATCTCATCACTTTTTCCAACAATAATAATTTTTTAAGCACCAATTACACAGTAAAATATTTACATAATATTAATAAAATAAAGTCCTCCAGACCGTATTTCGGTCACGGCGACCAATCTCAACGGAGACTAGCCTTCGCCGCGGGAGATATTATAGTGCACAAGTGTGCGCGCAGACACTGGTGCACTCCTTCTTCCCTCACTCTCATAGTCCGATGGGACGGCAATCCGACACGACCGGAGAGAGATCAGGCGCAGGACCAACGGCTTTACGTGCTTTCCGAGGCACGGGGGTATCCAACTTCCTAACTCCGAACTGTTAACTACGAAATTCCTGATATAATGGAAGTACTCAATAACACTTAACCCGATCCGGGAATCGTACCCAGGACCTCACGCTCAGCAGTCGCGCTTGCGACCATGAGACCAACGGGGTAGTTACATAATATACGGACTGGCAGGGACATAAACGCGCAAACTAAAACCATGAATTCAGCACATGATTCACTCGAGCACTCCAAACGTAGATCGGTTATAAAAAAAAACAGTGGCACTCCGGGAGTGCCGACAGAAGTGAAAACTTGAACAATTACGTGTGTATTTTGTGAATCGTCTTATAAATGTGATGTATGGGTATAAGGCGGTATTTCTTTTGTAAGAGTTTTATCACCCTACCGCCTATTCTGCGCCGTAATAAATATTTTGTAGTGTACGGACGTGTTTAATTGTGCTCCTGCTAGATATCCATAAGTAGCCTAGATCACCTGGATTAGGCACAGACTTATCAATAAACAAAACACGCGCGGTACCGGCTACGGCCATCCGTCTTACGAATTTTCGATCAGGTCACGTGTTCTGACGCGAGTTTAACATTTTTTACCCATTACAAAAAAAAGTGTAGAACGCAACTAAAGAAGTTTTCACTTAAAAAAAAATGTTGTTTCTTAGAAAAGTGATACGTACATTTATCTAGTCGGTCAAAATGTATGGAACAGCAAATTTTATTTTAATAACCAACGAAAAATTTCAACGCGGTGCGGTTTAGAATCATGTACAGACGCCAGCACATCAAGCTACTACAATCTGTCAAATTTCTTTAATAGATTTTCAACTTTATCGCTAAAGCATTAGGTTCAGGGCTGAATGGGAAAATTTGACAGTTTCGGGTAGCTTGATGTGCTTGGCGTCTGTACTTACTGAATCCATGGTAATAGATTGCGCGTCCATACCCTGCCATTATAGTATATAAGCTAATAGACTAAGGGCTGATTTTTCCAACGCCAGATAATTTTCGCCGAGGAATAATTTTGAAGTTTTGACAGTTCGTAAACACAAAAACTGTCAGACGTCAATTTTATTCCACGAATAAAAATTATCTGTCGATTGAAAAATCAATAAATGACAGTTATTTATTTCTTACGATAAAAATGGATAAACTTCTAATCCATACTTCCATACTAATATTATAAATGCGAAAGTGTGTCTGTCTGTTTGTTACCTCTTCACGCTTAAACAGCTGAAGCGATTTAGATGTTTGGTATAGAGATATTTTGAGTCCCGGGAAAGAACATAAGATATCTAGTTTTTATCCCGATATTCCTACGGGATCGAAACTTACGCGGGTGAAACCGCGGGGCGCTGTTAGTAATAAATAAACTAACAGTTGCCGCTATAACAACAAATAATAAAAATAATATAAAGTTAAAATTTAAAGGGGTATAAAAGGAACGTTTTTTTCGGCGTTTTATGCCTTGAGGTATGGAACCCTTCGTGTGCGTCTCCGACTCGCAATTTTTTTACTAACACGTTTTTATTAGCTTTTGTTGGTATCTCCTGTGCGAGTCTTTCTTTCTGTTCTTGAACTACCTTAAAGAGAACTCCCCCTGAATAAAAACAACAAAACATAAACCCATTCATTACATCATAATTCCCGTTTACATTTTTGCCATGTTTCTGCCCCGCCGCTTTTAAAAGCAAAGGTGCAGAAAGATAAGAACACAGAGGGTTAGATATTTCAAAACATGAGCGTATAAATCACGAGCTAGTTGAAAAGTACTCGGAAACTGCAGATAAATGAGCGTTCCGTGGCATGGTTATAATAAATAATAGTTTTGTGGGAATTGCTATTGTATTGTTGTTCTTACATTTTTGCGGGCGAAAAAAAGACGGTTGTTAGTTTCACCTATGTATATAATTATATAGGTGTAAAGTTGTAAACATAATTGCTGAAAGGAGAAGCAGCGAGATTTGTTGTCACTCTCTCAAAAACTCTATTATCTGCCTAGCCTTTTCCCAACTGTGTTGGGGTTGGCTTCCAGTCTAACCGGATGTAGCTGAATACCAGTATTTTACATGGAGCGACTGCATATTTGAACTCCACAAACCAGCTACTGGGTAAAACGATACCCCTTGGTCGGACTGGTTGTCAGACTTTCGGGCTTCTGAACGACTGTCAAAGATCCACGAAATACAACTGGGACCCAACGTCTTCACCTGCTTTCCGAGGCACGGAGGGGTCTCGGTATGTAAAGATGGTCACCCACCCACAGACCAACAGCTGCAAGTGTAGCTTAACCTGATCAATTGACCTGTGCGGTTGTTATTATTTAGCCACGGGCCCGTCTAAAACATTCTCAAAAACAGCTGAACAATATTAGTGAAATTTTGATACACTCAATATTAGTCTTTATTTACTCAAATAATTATTTCCATACTAATATTATAAATGCGAAATTGTGTCTGTCTGTTACCTGTTCACGCTTAAACCGCTGAACCCATTTAGATGAAATTTGGTATAGGGATAGTTTGAGTCCCGGGAAAGGATATAGGATATTTTTTATCCCGATATTCACACGAGATCGACACTTATGCGGGTGAGACCGCGGGGCGCTGCTAGTCATAAACATAAGCACATAAACTTACGCCTTCTTCCCATGTGGGTAAGCAGAAACTACAGAACGCCACCTGCTATGATCTTTACATACCCCCCGGTAGGCATGTAAGGATTCCTACCTTCCCTCTTCTCCTATTTCATTAGCGTAACATAATCAGCTTATTATGTTCGCACTTCTGGGACATTGACTTGGGATTTCCATAAATAATATTAATTACAGCAACCCACCCACTGTTATGGCTTTTATTTTCTGTTGTGTTTTTATTTTCTTTATGTGTAGATTTTAACTAATCAGCATTCGAGTTTTCACAAAGCACACAACTGGAAAATACATCACGATAAAAGGCATCTACGTCTCAATACCGAATCAAAATGAATTATCTGATGAATTCGAACAATTGCTTAGAGAGGAGGATTCTATAATCATAGAAGATATAAACCTAAGGATAAAATTGCTCGGCCACCCAAATTATGGACATCTTGGAGTTCTACTATGAGACATACATAACATTGGAGACTACTCAGCCTTCCAGACCCACTAGCATGGGCAACGATCATATACTGGATATAGCAATCACAACATCATGATCATTTAGACTAAAATCATGCAAATATACAGAATGCATAGCGTCTGACCATATGCCATGGATAACCACAATCAACTTAGAAAACGACTATGATATATCACTCAGTTTTAATCTGAAAGACATTAAAACAAATATGGAAAAACGAGACAAGTTTGAACAATCCCTAGCAAACAAAATAGACCCAACACTAAAATTGAAACAAATGCAACAACATCACATACAGAGTTAAAAACATCTCTTCGAAAGTTCAAAAAATCAGAAAACACCTGGCCCTGACGGAATAAGGGTGGACATTCTAAAATTGGGAGGCAAAACAATAATAGCCATGTTCAAGCGAATTATTATTGTTACGAGCTTGGGGTTCGTGACAATAAAAACTGCCGATTTAATAACCAAAAAATGACACTTTACTCACCAACACTAATTACAGCTCAAACACACTAATTAAGGAACACAATTTCACTTACTGATCACTCTTAGTCGCACTTGAATATCGCTTCGATGTTATCGCTCGTATCGCTTAATCGAAACTATGTGTCTCGCGGCTCGCGCCCGCCTTATATAGTGCCGCAGAGCTAGTACATAAACATCTAGAACGTTCGAGTACATACCGGTCCCGACTGACTCGACGTCGATAGTTCTCGGAACTACTAGTACCTACAGGAAGGGTCAATGTCCTAGTACCAAGGCCAAGGTACTAGTTCTGCTACCCGATACAAGATGGCGCTAGTGGTAACTAATGGCGATACATGGCGATGTATCAAGCATTATTTTTGGCGCGCAACACTGCCCCCTCCTAAGACATGCTCGTCCCGAGCATTATTGGCTCCATAATAACGCGCCAGTCGATCCACATGGACGATCTTAGGAGTACCTCTTGCACCTTCCTGTATCCGGTAGGTTACATCATTGATCTTTGTCACAATCCGGTACGGTCCGTCCCATTTAGCTTGAAGCTTAGGAGATTTCCCTTTGCTGCGGACTGGATTGTGCAACCACACTAGTGAACCTTCGTCGAACCCTTTATTATTCATTTTGCGGTCATAACGGGTTTTCATCCTTTCAGACATTTGCTGGCCCGATTGTCGGACGTGCTCATAAATGTCATTCATCTTGTTCCGCAAATCATTTGCATAATCAGTTACACTGCGTGGGGCATCAGGTGGTATTCCGGTGATCAGGTCTGCAGGCAGCCGTAGTTCTCTTCCGAAGTTTGCGAAAGCTGGCGTCACCGATGTACTTTCGTGGACAGCGCTTCGATATGACAACAAAAACGGTTGTATGTGCTTGTCCCAATCTCGTTGCCGATTTTCCACAACTTTTGCTAGATACCTCTCCAGTGTCTGGTTAAATCGTTCCACCATTCCATCCGATTGTGGGTGGTAAGAAGTCGTTCTTGTTTTATGAGTACCCATAACTCGACAAGTTTCCTGGAATATTTGTGACTCAAAATTCCTTCCTTGATCACTGTGAATCTCCAAAGGTACTCCAAAACGACAGAAGACTTCATGAACTAATTTATCCGCAACTGTCGAAGCTTCTTGATTTGGAATGGCGAAGACTTCCGGCCACTTAGTGAAATAATCCATCACAACCATGAAATACTTGTTACCACTTTCACTTTCCGGAAACGGCCCCGCAACGTCAAGGGCTATCCTCTCCCATGGTGCACCAACATTGTACAATTTCAATGCACCCCTACTACGAGTCTGGGGTCCCTTTACAGCTGCACAACTTGTACATTTGCGACACCAATCCTTGACATCGTCCCGACAGTGGACCCAGTAAAACCGTTCTCGTATCTTCAGTAGAGTCCGTTTTACTCCCAGATGACCTCCTGAACAACCATTATGGTACAGCTGTAGAACATCCGGTACTTGAGCTTTAGGGACAACCATTTGCAAATGACAGCTGTCTCCCCGAGCATTTTCCCATTTACGGCACAGGACTCCATCCTGAACCACCAAGCTGTCCCATTGGGCCCAATAGCTTTTTGTGACCGAACTCATCGCTGAGACGTCACTCCACCTGGGCTTAGGAGCTCTGGCCTTCATCCACTCCAGAATCGGCTTAATGTCCGAATCTTCCTGCTGTGCACGTTGTAGGCTTTCCTTCCACTCGTTGTTGAGGTCTGTCTTGAGCATCCTCACAGGTACCACTTCCTTACTCTCTTGTCTAGTACAATGCTTGCAGTCTTCAGGACAAGGTCTTCTTGACAATGCATCTGCATTGCCATGAGATTTTCCGCTGCGATGTTCGACCACGAAGTCGTATTCCTGCAGTAGTTCAATCCATCTCGCAACTTGTCCTTCTGGGTTTTTGAACTGCAATAGCCATTTCAGTGCAGCATGGTCAGTTCGTAAGTGGAATTTCCGCCCCAGAAGATATTTGCTAAAATACTGCAATGACTTTACCACAGCAAGCAGTTCCCGTCTCGTAACACAATAGTTCCTTTCCGGCTTTGACAATGACTTGCTGAAGTACGCTATCACAACCTCTTGATCACCATTCCGTTGAGACAACACACCGCCAAGTCCTATGTCACTTGCGTCCGTGTCAACTATAAATTCCTTGCCCGCATCTGGGTATCCCAAAATAGGTGTATTGCACAGACGGTCCTTTAGCTCCTGGAATGCGATGTCGCAACTATTATCCCAGCAGAAATGTCGCTTCTCCTCGGTTAGCTTATGCAAGGGTTTGGCTATGTCTGCAAAGTTCTTGACAAATCGCCGATAATAGGAGCACAAACCCAGAAACGCTCTGACCTGCGTCTTGTCTTTTGGAACTGGCCAGTCCTTGACAGCAGCAATTTTCTCTGGATCCGTGCGGATACCTTCTTCAGACACGATATATCCCAAAAAGCTAACTTGTCGTTTGAATAGTGAACACTTCTTCGGACTTAACTTGAGGTTGGCACTCTGGATCTTCATGAGCACGCGTTCCAGGTTTTGTAGATGTTCTTCAAACGTACGGCCTACGATGATGATGTCATCCAAGTAGACCAGACAGGCATCGCCAATTAGCCCAGTAAGTACAAGTTCCATCAACCTTTCAAACGTTGCCGGAGCATTGCACAATCCAAACGGCATAACTTTAAATTGCCACAGACCCTTTCCTGTCGAGAATGCAGTTTTCTCCCTGTCCTTAGGATCAATTTCGACTTGCCAGTAGCCACTTTTCAGGTCCAGCGTGCTAAACCACTTTACGCCAGTAAGCATGTCCAGCGTGTCATCGATTCTCGGCAAAGGATAGCTGTCCTTCTTCGTAACGTCGTTCAGACGACGATAGTCAACACAAAACCGCATGCTGCCGTCCTTCTTTCTTACCAGCACTACAGGTGAACACCATGGACTAGATGAAGGTTCAATAACACCATCCTTCACCATTCCCTCAATCATGGTTTCCACTTCCTTTTCACGTGCTACCGGCATTCTCCTTGGCCGCTGACGGATAGGCAATTCTTCTCCTGTGTTTATTTTGTGTTGAACTATGCCAGTCTTTCCGATGTCAGCATCGTTTGACGAGAAAACATTGGCGTACCTGAGTAACATCTTCTTCGCTTTGACCATTTCATTTTGGGACAGAGCGCTGCGGCAGTCTTCTAAAAGGGTGGTCACTCTCGTTTGTGCATCCTTGCTGAGGGTCCCAGTCGATAGATATTGGCATCGACGCAACCAATCCACTTCCTCGCAAGTACCGAGTAGTGTGCCTTTTTCTATAATCTGGTCCTGATCACAAAGGTTCAGCACTCGTACCCCTGAAATGTCGGTGGTTCTGACCAAAGTTCGTGCCACTTTCCATGGAAGGTCATTGTCTACCCTTTCCACGAGTACACAACGAGGAGTTCGCCCAGGACTCCGAGGAAGACTAACCGGCACAATCGTTTCCGATCTCGGCGGAAGAACAATCTTCTTAAGGCTGTACACATTTCCTGGTAACGCCCCTTCCACGAAAAGTTCCTCTTGTGCACATTTCAAAACTCCTTGCTTGACGTCAATCTCGCAACAATTCTTCCTCATAAAGTCAAGGCCCAGGATGCAATCGTCCATTATATCAGCCACGATGACATTATGCAGGTAGATTCTGTTGCCTAGCTTCAACTCTATCTTCTTCTCTCCATGGACGGGTATGCGCTGACCGGTGGCTGTAACCAAATTAATGTGTTCTCGGTTGTGTGCGGAGTCCCCAAGGAACCGACTTATAAGTTGGGAACTGACGACCGTACGAGAGGCTCCAGTATCTATGGTCAGCTTACACGGCGTTCCGTTGACCTCGCCCTTGATGATTAGGCTATTCCCATCATGGGTTTGTGTGATCGAAATCCTTGGGGCTCCTTGAACATCAGCCAGCACCCGCCCCGCAGTCCTGGCTATTACTCGTTTCCCTGCTGCTGGTGTTGGGCGGTGCTGTTAGCCGCACTGCCCTCTGGAGATCTGCTGTCTTCTCTTTCTGCAGTTCGCTTAGGGCAACTGGATCGAAGGTGGCCCCTTTCCCCACAGCCGTAGCACCTAGGGCTGTATCCTTTACTGCGCTCGCGAACTGTAGCCGCTGCAACCTCCCTGACGCGATGGGAACGATGATCTTGCCGCACAGCTTCCACCTCCAGTGCATGGGCCAAGGCGTCCTTCAGCGTCCCGTGGTGACCGAGCCTCACAGCAGCTCTAACTTCAAGGTCGCGGATGCCGTCGATGAATGCCTGCACCAGGTTCCCATCAATAAGCGCAGGTACGGACTGATAAGCTTTGCGAACCAGCTTCTCCACTTCAAGGGCCCACTGCTGCAGGTTTTCGTTGCTGCGTTGCACGCGATCCTTGAGCTGCGCACGGAACACATGTTCCAGGTGAGCGTCGCCATACCGAGCCTCCAATGCCTCAAGGAGCTGCTCGTAAGTCACTTCCTTACCGAGAGCTTCCAGAACAGTTAAGGCCTGGTCGCGCAGGCCCAGGGTGAGGGCAGTCATGGCCTGACTTTTATTCCACCCGTTCGCCTTCATGACAGCCTCAAATTGGATTTTGTAGGCCGACCAGGAAGAAGTTCCGTCAAACGGTGGCACTTTGAATCCTCGTAGCGAAGGTGTTGTAGCTACGGGAGCTGCGATTCCATCACCCAGTTTCAGGTAATCCAGCGTTTTCTTCACGTCAGCCATCACGGTTTCCTTCACGTCAGCCATCACGGTTTCCTTCACGTCAGCCATCACGTTGTCAACCTGGTTTTTCACTTGGTCGATTCGGATTTCAGCTTCCGACAGGCGATTGTCATGTTGAGCAACCTTATCCTTCACCTCCTTCATGTCTTTCCCGAAGGTAGCGTGAAGGTCCTTTATAAGGAGCATCTGCTCTTCCTGGCGGCGCGCCTGCTCCTCCTGTTGGCGGGCCTGTTCCTCCTTGTCCCGCTGGAGCTGTTCCTCCAACCGACGAGCCTGTTCTTCCTGTCGGCGAGACTGTTCCTCCTGTCGGCGGGCCTGTTCCTCCTGTCGGCGGGCCTGTTCCTCCTGTCGGCGGGCCTGTTCCTCCTTGTCCCGCAGGAGCTGTTCTTCCAGTCGACGAGCCTGTTCCTCCTGACGGCGGGCCTGCTCTTCCTTGTCCCGCTGGAGCTGTTCCTCCAACCGACGAGCCTGTTCCTCCTGTCGGCGGGCTTGTTCCTCCTGTCGACGAGCCTGTTCCTGCAGCATCATCATCAGAGCAGCAAAATCTGGTACTGATGATGGTGAAGCAGCTGTAGACGGGCCGGCCTCCGTGGTCGGTAGGTGGCCTTCCGACCTCTGTGGCGTTGTTCCACCGAATCGCCTCTGGTCCGTCTCTTGCTGGCGTTGACTCCGGGTACGGATACCCTCCATGTCGTCTTTGGGTAAAATCGGCATGATTTTAATCCCCGCTTCTGACACCAATTGTTACGAGCTTGGGGTTCGTGACAATAAAAACTGCCGATTTAATAACCAAAAAATGACACTTTACTCACCAACACTAATTACAGCTCAAACACACTAATTAAGGAACACAATTTCACTTACTGATCACTCTTAGTCGCACTTGAATATCGCTTCGATGTTATCGCTCGTATCGCTTAATCGAAACTATGTGTCTCGCGGCTCGCGCCCGCCTTATATAGTGCCGCAGAGCTAGTACATAAACATCTAGAACGTTCGAGTACATACCGGTCCCGACTGACTCGACGTCGATAGTTCTCGGAACTACTAGTACCTACAGGAAGGGTCAATGTCCTAGTACCAAGGCCAAGGTACTAGTTCTGCTACCCGATACAAGATGGCGCTAGTGGTAACTAATGGCGATACATGGCGATGTATCAAGCATTATTTTTGGCGCGCAACATTATTAACACGGGATACTTCCCTAAGAGATGGAAAGAAAACACTTGGTTGTTCTTGCACAAACCAGGAAAAGACTACACACTAGTCATACAGACCGATCAACCTTCTTATCATCATGGGCAAATAGGCCGAACGCCTTATTCTCTTGAGAATAAACACAGAAATCAACGAACTGATTCCCGAAAATCAACACAGATTCGTTCGTCAAAGAGGCAGTGGTACAGAAATACTAAGGACTGGCAAATACATCACAGACGCCCTAGAAAAATGACACAGTGTGGCCATGATATCGACTGACCTCAGCAGCAAGTCATTTGATTCTATAAATCATAATTCTCTGTTAAAGAACCTGTATGAAGCGAAGAATAATAGAAAATTATCTGTCAAAAAGAACCACCAAAGGCAGATTTAGAACAACAACAGGAACAAAAAATGACGTACCCCAAGGGTCGATCCTGGGACCCGTACTCTTCAATTTGTATGTAATCGACATACCAAAACCACGAATTGCAGGTCAGATCTCTCTCAATACGCAGATGACTTGTGTATTCTCAACGCAACGCAGAAGCCAGACTATGCCACAAAGCGTGCAGAATGGACTGCGGAGGAACTTTTCGATTATTACGAGAGATGGGGCCTCCAATGCAACGTGGATAAAATAGAGTGCATGATGTTTTCTCACAAAAGGCCTAGGCGAGGAAACATGAATAGCGGAAACAGGAATTCGCCCTAAACTCCACAATAGGGTACCGATCCAAAGTGAACATTGAAACAAAATTACAATACTCATTATACAGACGTGCCTTTTACCGGTACTCGATTATGGAGTCATCCAACTCCTACCGAGATACAGCAAGAGTAATCTGACAAAACTGGAAAGACAAAACAGAATGGCACTGAAAGCTGCAGGTGACTTCCCACGTCGCACTGAAACCAAAACCTATTGGGGAATGCTTGTACAAGACCCGTGGCATCTCGGAGCATACTATTTCCATCGCGACTTTATCGAAAAATTAACTTCTCTGACGATCAGCGGCCTAGAAGAATCCGGCTCCGCATATACGAGATATGGACAATTCAACCCAATTTTCCTTTTCTCTTGCTTTATGTAATTATTCAACCGCGTGTGAATGAATTACACAATAGGTCGCAAATAATCCCCCCCCCCCGCACGGACGAACTACGCCAAATAAAATGCACCAAATGCACCTGTAATTAATCCTTATTCGTAAGTGATTAGTAACGTTATTTTTTATATTAACCAAAGAAATAAATAAACATCTATCTATTTATCTATCTAATCAGAAGTGTTTGATAAAATAAATCACACTAATATTATAAAGGCGAACGTTTGTGAGTGTGTGAGTGTGTTTATATGTTTGTTACTTCTTCACGCTCAAACTACTGGACCAATTTTGATAACATTTTATGTGGAGGTAGCTGACACCCTGGATTAACACATAGGCTACTCTTTATCCCGATATTCCCACGAGATCGACACTTACGCGGGTAAAACCGCGGGGCACAGCTAGTTCTATATAAAAATAAACTCATTTCTACAACTTCCCTTACAAATTGATAGCGATGTCTTGTTATAGAAACTTCCTCTAACAGGCTTTCACCGAAGTCTAAACATAAACAGGCTTTCCATATTAAAATGTTAGTCCTATCTAGTTGCGAACCTTTCAAAGAATCAACTGTTGGTAATTAAATGATATTGATTTATTTTTGTTATAATTATATACTTGTTACTACGCAAAATTTCCTTGTTTTTCCAGTTGAATGTTATTTATAGATACTTGTTTGAAATAGAGAAATGACATCTAACCACAACCAAATTATCGGCTTCGATGGTAGTTTCTTTTCCGGATTTTATCCTTCAAAGAAACTTCGAGCATAGCCCGCTTCATCGCGCGTTGAGCGATCTTGAACTTGTGAATCAGCCCGACTGTTAGTAACCCCGGTTACCGTTGTCCGGAGTTACCGACATAGCTTGCATAGTAAGCAAGCTGGAGTGGGGAGTGGAGTGGGTTGGCCATGTTTGTCGAAAGACCGACGGCTGGTGGAGCAGACGAGCCCTGGAGTGGAGACCGCGTATCGGCAAACGTGGCATGCTGATCTACGAATAGTAAAAATAGCCATCTACCATTCGTATAAGCCCACGAAATAGTGTTTTAGGACAAAATATATTTTGATCCCGCAGAAATTCTAGTAAATAAGTTAGGTGAGTGACCAACTTAACTTACGTAAAAGTTAAATAGTAGAAATACTTCTAAAGTTTCGGTACACTCCCTATAAATCGGTTAGTTTCTCTGTCTCTGCTGGCGTAAGTCGGCAGTTAAATTGAATTCGGTTAAATAGGTGAGTGGAACTTATTTATCGCTTGTAGAATGATAAACTTTATGAAACGAGATGTTTATTTATGTAAGCAAATCTTTTACGACACTTTTACACGTCAATGTGTTGTTGGTCAATATTTAAAAAAGTAGATGGTGCCAACATTTCCTAGCCGACTGATCCCGGAGAGGAAAATTCGAAACAAACTCAGAGGTCATGGTCTCTTTTAAAGTTTATACAATCGTGTAGCTCAACCCTATTTTAGGGAGCTCAACGACCCGTCACACGACGCTACCTGATCTACAGAACATCATCATCATCATCAGCTTATAGCAGTCCATTGCTGGACATAGTTCTCTCTTATTGCACGCCATTGAATTCGATTTTCGGCAGCTCTCATCAGGCTGCTACGAGCCATCCTGACATTACAGGACACTTGTGTAGTCCGTATACAAAATGCTCAATACCGTTATTGATATCAGAGGGACAATTCTCGTAATTTGAAGAACGTTCAAAGTCTGATCTCACTTTTAATCTGTCAAAAATACGTCTAATTTCCCTGCATTCTTGACAAGTTTTCGACATTGCTTGCCGCTGAGAAGATTTTGAAAGTTTTTAATTGGCTTTCAGGTATCAGATTAGGGGCTTGTTTTGTTGCCTTCGGAGTTCCGGTTAAATCTGGTTATTATGTGTTAATATTATTAAAACACGATGAGGAACATCGTGAGGAAAGCTGAACTAATAGTCGATATACTCGTATGTCTAAAATCGCCAACTTATCTTGAGCAAGCTGGTGATCAGTGCTCGTACCTTCTCTGTATAATAAGAGGCCATCGTCCAGCAGTGGGATATTCATTGACTGGTATTATTATTAATATTGGTCCATTGGTCTCGTGGTCACAAGCGCGGCTGATGAGCGTAGGGGTCTTGAGTCCGATTCCTACGTCGGGTATAGTAATATTGAGTTTTCCATTAAGAATTTCTTCGTAACAGTACGAGGTTTGGAAATTGGCGGGTTAATACCCCCGTGCCTCGGAAAGCCGTTGGTCCTACGCCTGATCTCTCCCCGGTCGTGTCGGATCGCCGTCCCTTCGGACTATGAGACTAAAGGAACAGAGAGTGCATCTGTGTTTGCGCACACACTTATGCACTATAATATCTCCTGCATACCTGCCTAATATCCGTTGGCGGTGGCCATCGAGACCGAAATGAGTAGGGAGGCTATTAATTATTATCATGGCAGCTATATAGAACAACGTAGAGTCATAATCGGCCTATGATGTGGCCTGCTGGAGCACAGGCCTCCTCCCTTCAAGAGGGAGTGTCAGTGAGCTATGATCTACCACGTGGGCTCACAGCGAGTTGGTAGATGTCACATGTCTTCGAATTTTTTCAGAGACTTCCAATTGGCCACGGAAGGTTCCAGCAGGTCCCTGCCGGGAGATGCTCCTTTGGTGGTAGGTAGTGAGTAGGAGGGGGAAGAGTATCCTGCCACAGTTTGCAAGGGGCGTCGGCCGTGTTTCCTGATAGAGACGCTGTCGATTTCAAGAAGCTGTGTATTTATAAAGGTATTTTCCAATAACCCGTTATCACTAGGAATTCCGAGTATTTTAATCGTTATTAGTTTAGGAAATAATAACGATTAAAATAAAATGGAGGCTCCTCCGACTAGACAGGTGTCGAGTCTGACGGGCAACTGCCCAACGATTGATGTCGGGAAGTTGTATATATGCTAGTTGCGCGGTAAACTCTGCTTGCGAGTTGCAGGATTTTGCGTGACGTCAGTATGACACGTAGTTCGCATATAATAATATGGCATTGTAGATACCGGAGGTCGAGCACCCGGAGTTAAGTTTATACATTAGAACCCTTTGCTTTGAAATGAAAATAGCCATCGATTATTTGTTTGTCGATCTTGGTAACCTTATTGAAGTCACAACTCTTCTTAGTACCGGTCATGTTACATTGAAAATTGATCATCAGAAGTCATTCAGTCAGTATTTCAACTGTGGCGGCCAATCTCAACGAGACTAGCTGTCGGCGCGGGAGTTATTTTAATGCACAAGTGTGTATGCAGACATAGGTTTACTCTCTCTTCCCTCACTTTTATAGGCCGGTGGGACGGCAATCCAACACGACCGCTGGAGATCAGGCGCAGGACCAACGGCTTAACAAGTTAACATGCTTTCCGAGGCGCGGGGGTAACCGAACACACACCGCCAACTTCCAAACTCCGGGATGTTACCAAGATATTCCTAATGTAAATAACCCAATAGTACTTTGCCTGACCTGGGAGTTGAACTCAGGACCACAGGCTCAGCAGTCGCGCTTGCAACCACAAGATAGTAGATATTATGATCATGTTTGAAAGAACCACTAAAAGACCATTCAAGAATACGAAAACTATAACTACATCACTTTTAAACTAAGCCTAGTACATCTGTAAGTGGAACATTCGCCCCCATTCGGCAGCATGTGGTACCCCTGTGTGCGAAATAAATCTCCTGGCGGGGCTCATCCTGCTCGAGGTGACAGAATCGGGGGCGAACACTCTCGGCGACTTTATTATTTAAAAACTCAATTCAACTACTTTGGCATTTATTACTGGACAGTTAAGTTAATGTATTTGAGTGTAGCAGTTTTATTGAAAAGGAATTGTTTGTGTTGATAGGTTTTGTGTAGAGATATGCTGGGTGCTTTGTTGGTTATCTGCTTTGCGAAACTTGCTTAAATGGAGTGTTAAACGATCAATACTTTCGAAATTTTGGTGTAATAGAAGATTTGTCAATCCGTGCCATCACTAAAATAACTGACACTCTAAATAACTGTCACTCGAAAAGCTACCACGCTTAAATGGAATTGTGCTGGACACATCTGCCGCATGTCAGACGATCAATGGGCCAAAGTTACGATCTAGTGGGTCCCGGTTAGCGGCAAATGACATCGCGGCAGGCCCAGACGGAAACGGTGGGTTGAGCTGGACTCCTTTAATAAAGTGGATGCCTTTGTCCAGCAGTGGGATAATAATGGCTAGTAATAAATACATAAAAATAGAAGATTTGGGCAGTCAAATTACGGGTAGAGTCGACGGCCCGTCGAGGTTACTCAACCAATCACAAACTGGATAATAACGCGTTAGTAAGTCTTCATAGAAATACTTACTATAGTCCGCGAGGAACTAGTTGGCTGCGCCCTAGGTGGCGACGGGGGTGAGGGCGGCGGGGTTGCCTAGTATTCACAACACACGTACTGAGTCATTACTCAGTGCCCCCGCCCCGCCGTCCCACCGCTCACATACCTAAGTGTCTAAACCCACTATGCTGAAGGTACGCGACCGAAGTTCGGCATGATTACGCCTGCAATGCTGTTTGTATTACTGATGCACATTATGCCGAAATTACGTTGCGTTATAGCGTATAGCCGAAATTCGGTCGCGCGTAAGTTCAGCGGCAATTCGGCGGCAACGTATTCTGTAGAGCACACATTATACGCGACCGAAGTTCGGTTCGATTGCCGAAGAAGATCCGGGGCGGGGAGCAGCGGGAGGCAGACATACCCGTGCCCCGCGTGTGCGCAACTAAATTTCTGCTGCGTAAGTTCGGCACTTATGTGTCATATCAGCGGAATACATCGGAACGTAAAATCAGCGCGACCGAAGTTTGATTTTACGTCGGAACGTAAAATCAAACTTCGGTCGCATACCGTCGGCATAGTGTGTTTAGACACTAAGGCGCGGCCAACTAGTTCCGCGCGGACTATAGTGCTGTGACATTTTGGCTACTCATTGGTGATTTGAGTTTGTGACAAAACGAGTGTTAGGTAACCTAAATGGTCTGAGGGACAATTCCCGTATTTTTAAGAACGTTCGCATTTTAATCTCGTCGCAATCTGTCAAAATACAATCAATTTACATACTTACATTTTTGACAAGGTTTTGACGATTGTGGCTGAGATGAGATTGCAACTGGAATTTTAACGCTTTATACGTACGAGAATTTTATTGGTCTTCTGAAATAAAAATAAAAATATTTAATAAAAAGAAATGAATAAAACATTGTTTAGGCAATTATGCTTTAACAATGTTTTATTCATTTTGTTTTTTAAATCTTACATAATCTTACATACTAATGAATATTGCGTTAGTATCTATAGCTAGCTATCGATATGTAGGTAAATGATCACACATACAGTCCACTCAAATGATTTGTCAAATCAGTTGAAAATAAATCTTCGCGATAAACACATGTCTATTTTTTTCTAAAAGTCCTATTAAACCAAATACAACCTTATTGCAATAAACAGACATTCATACCTTTTAAAATAGGAACTGTAGAGATTATGATCTGCATGGTTTGTGGCATGAAACCTTTTTGGTAATATTATAAGATAATGCCATGACATAATTATAAGACAAATGCCGATACTAACCGAGAAGGCAGAAAACAGTTGGCGTCAGATTTGGCTGACAAGCCAAGTGAGAAGGAAAAAGATGTATAAAACTTGAAAAGATTCCTTAATAATCTTAAATATTTATTGATGTACCTTTTCATCAGTAGCTACTCGCCCCTACTTAGAAAGCTCACAAAAATAAACATCAAACATTAGAACACCAAATGTCAAAAAAGAACGTTATTCTAACTACAAAATACACAACATCGTTTGAGGTTTGTTTGTTATCAATTAAAAAACATATTCCAGAGATACTACGCTCATAATAAATCAAAACCTGATAATTGGAAATTGGCAATGAAAACAAATACCTAATTACAAGCGTTTGGTTAGGGTCAGCTCACACGGAGACGCGAAGCGGGGCAACATGACGCAACAATAGTGCAAATGTGTATCTTTTCGTGTAGTAAATAGAGTTAGATTTTGAATAGCTCTATTGAAATGTGCGCGAAGCGTCGCGTCTCGTTGTGACTTGACCCTTACGGGACACATTGGCGATTTAATTACTTGAAATGCTACCGTGACATTACAATTATGATGACTAACTAAGCGGATCAGGTTCTGTAATAATAATGACCTTTATTGTGGAGTGTGTAAGGACTATGATTAGACGGTATAAGGTCGCTTAATTGACAGGCAAATAAATTACGAGTGCTTCACCAGTAATTGGTATCTAAATTCTAAGTTACAATTTATAAACCGTTGAGCAAAGAATTTAGCCTTTTGGTCGGTATGTCCAATAAAAACCAAATATACATCAAACGAAAGCTTATATCATAAGTATCAATTTTTATTACGAGCAAAAGGCTGTGAAATACCGGGTTAAAGAAATATCAGACCTGCAAGTACCATGTAAACGTATTAGTTTATGACGCAAATGTTCACTGCAGTTCTCAATAATATTAGTTATTGACTCATAACATTGAGGGGGCTCGTGGCTAAGTAATAACAGCCGTACGAGTCGATCAATGAGGTTAAGCTGCGCTTGCCGCGGTTCGTCCCTGGATGGGTGACCAATCGTGCCTCGGAAAGCACGTTAAGCCCTAGGTCCCGGCTGCCATTCGTGGATCTTTGACAGTCGTTACTCTTTAACTCTATTGGTTATCAGGCCAGGCTCCATACAAAAATGTCCATCATTCTTTGTTTTCAAATGTATACGGAACATTAGCATGTTTCCAACGTCATTGGAACAACCCATTCAGTCATTCACTCATTGTCTTTTTTTTAATAAACCTATGTATTTGAGAATAATGGAGTCCCAGTGGTTATGGCCGCGACTTACGAGTTGTAGGCTTTATTTCGTGTAAATTATTTCATAACCGTTGTTCTCAAAGCAGTGAAGGAAAACATTTTGAGGAAACCGGCATGTTCTAGAACGTCATGTGACCGCACACATGATTTCGAATTTTTGGTTCTGGAACATGCCGGTTTCCGCATTGAACCCGCGTGATGGATTACGGCCCACTCCCTCTCGCCAAGAGGAGGCCTGAGTTCCAGCAGTGGCAACATTATAGGCTCATTATGCTATCTATGTATAATCTGTGTTGCCGGCAACATTCTACCCGCAATAAAAAACAATTTGCGCAACTTTGTTTCCAAATGAATACGGGAACATTAGCATGTTGCCAGTAGCGATGGGCGTTGAATGAACGAACTAGTTATAAAAGCGTCTGAGCCGTCTACGAATTCGACTAGTCCATCCAGTATCAGTGAACCGTCGATTCGTTCACAGTACGTCGACGGTCGAATTCATTTGTTCCCAACGAGTAACACCCTCAACTGTCACACTGTTACTCGATGGTAACAGTGTGACAGTTGAGGGTGTTACTCGTTGGGAACAAATGAATTCGACCGTCGACGTACTGTGAACGAATCGACGGTTCACTGATACTGGATGGACTAGTCGAATTCGTAGACGGCTCAGACGCTTTTAAACTGAAACTTGGAACGCAACGACCGACGACGAACGTATTCGATACATGTTCGTCTGATGAAATGAAATAATCGAGCAAACCAATTTGAACTTTAAGTATTAGCATTATTAAAGTTCAAATTTGTTTGCTCGA
The DNA here is from genome assembly GCA_963855955.1 of Luperina nickerlii. Classification (NCBI taxonomy): domain Eukaryota; kingdom Metazoa; phylum Arthropoda; class Insecta; order Lepidoptera; family Noctuidae; genus Luperina; species Luperina nickerlii. Next base: position 5,500,732 of record OY979677.1, on the reverse strand, counting down.
GGGAGTTCATATTTGTACTAGTCGAAAAAAATAATTGTTGTGTTACGTGAAGAAAAGGATACATAAATGGTAGTTTCGCATGTGCAAAAGAGATAGGCGATGGACTGGTCGAACGATGCTAAATAAACCGGTTTGTACTTGTTTGGTATGTTTTCATCTTGTTTTGATTTTTGAATTTTCGACGTTCAGTGTGTGACTAATTGCGCTCAAGGTCAGAGTTAAACCGGTGTATAATTACGAAAGTACAATATTCCGTATTTAGCCAGTCCTAAGCCTGGAAAAGTATGAAGGGAAGTTCATATTAATAGGTACCTACAGCACGCGGGAGACTAGTCTACAGCGTACGTCACCGGTCGGTCGTGCCGCCGCCGTAGACTTCGTCACAACGTTTATCAAGTTAACGCGTAAACTAGTCGACGAATTCAACTAGTTGATCGACTAGTCGATAAACGAAATTCAACGGTCTAGTTTCGTTGACGCAAAATACGTCGACGACCCATCTCTAGTTGCCAGTGTCATTGCAACAATCCTCGCAACTTTGTTTTCCTAACGCCACCACGGACTTATGTCACACACCAAATGAAATGGCCACGAACCTGAAGGCCACATTGTGTTTCGGGCATTTGGGACAACTATGCCCCAAAAATGTCCTAAGCATTTGGTTTGCTCATGGCATGGCTAAAGGCACACCGGTACCTGAGTGCCTTTCATTTTCGGGGAAACTATAATTCTTGTACCCAATTAGTACGAATTATGGGTTCTCCGCAGTTCTCCGTACATTTATGTTTCATTCCAAACCAATTACAATTAGTTAGACCTCTTTTTACTTTGAATTAAAATAATGATTGAATTATTAAAAGCTTTTAAGTACGTAATTAGCAAGCTCATCATAATAACATTTAACATTATCGCAAAAGTAATGTTTAAGATCTTTTTTAATATATGTAGTTGATGCGGTTTTTTAAAGGCAAATAATTAAATAGAAATTTGTCACAAAAGAAAATTCAAGTAGAAGCCAATTTACACCGGTTTCAATTATCACAAACTGTGCAGTACACAATACGTGCACAAAAAAGGACACGACCCCTTCCCATACACTTTTAATTTTCCGTATCCCTATAACTCACAACGCAGGCCACATACAGAAGCAGCGAAAAGAAACAAATTACAAAAAAGAAAGCATAAAACAAAACGACAAAAAAAAACATGGCGCACGAATGCCATGGAATTCGGCGATAAAGTTTGCTGCGGGCATCAAGCCACGATTAAAACCTTCCAATGGTCTCTTATAAAATTTTCGTAGGAAAGAATTAACTCGTTTTAGTGCCTAACGGTACCTAATGGCAGGCCTGAAACGGGAGTCATTCCTTCCGTTGGACGATGGAGATTTTTAAATGAACATTTGGTAGCAATTATCGTTAGCGCGCCAGGTCCGAAATCCATTTTTAATCCTTTCAATTCTTAATCATTTTGCATAATTTAAACATTTTGCTTTGGGTTTTTCTGCAGTAGCCTTCGCTGAGATTCTGGTTATTAGAAAGCTTTTCAGTCAATTAATTTTGTATACATTTAAAGTAAGACTTTCCATTTAATGTAAGTTATCTCTTCACACCGTATTCATTTGTTTCAGCGAATTTTGAAATATTTTAAGCCTGATTTACGCGGTCCTATTTAATTGTCTGTGGGCGTACTATAAGTTGTGGAAAGGAGAAAGAAAAGCCTTTGTCCCGTACAACATAGGCTAAAAATACCAAACAAACCACCAAACAAATATACAGGGAGAAATTTTAATCACCGTTATCCTCTTAAAGGGTCATTGTACTCATCATTATGAACAACTTTTACTATGAGACCCAACTTGAAATCGTGAAAAAAAAATCAGCTGTTCCCTACATTTATGTTCGCTTAAAGGCTCCTGCAAACAGGCGCGACGCGCGACGCAAATCGCGCGCGACACAACGGCACCGCTCGTTGTGCGACTTGCGGTGCCTTTGTGTCGCGTGTCGCGTCGCGCCTGTGTGTACGAGCCTTAACTCGTCAAAATGTAGGGAACGGCTGATTTTTTTCTAGCTTTAGGTATAGACGGCACGTTACAACAAAAAGGCGAAGACATTTTTATTACAATCCAACAAAATATATCGTCAAAAATAAATATAATACCGACGAGTAAAAAAAAAGAAATTAGGAACAACTTTTTTAATAACACGTCAGTTACGCCTAATAAATATGAAACAAACAATCATAAACCATGGTTAACGACAGTTTGCAACCAATCTAACGTAGGCACTTTATACTACAGGAATTGTATAGCTTACACGTGTATTTTTTTCGGCATCCGTAATAAAACGTGTTATCATTATTTTATTTTCTTTTCGGCTAAAAGTATAAGGCACTGGCTTCACTGACACGAAACCCGCGCAGGATGCGGGACGTGACTAGGCGCGTCGATTATTATAATAATCAAGAAGTCATGCAACTAATCGCGCCAGTTTGAATACCTCCATACTATGTAATTTAGTTGACACAATCGGCGTGAGTGAATGTCGTTCCGTATCCCGCGCGGGATTTGCCTCAAGGCTCCCATAGACAGGCGCAACACGACAGCGCGACGTAACCCCAGTAGAACAAATTCCATGATGTGTTTATATAGAATTAATTCTACTAGCGTCGTGTTTGTCTTTGGGAGCCTTATTAAGATTGGCCAAAACTTAAGGCTGTAAAGGTCCAGATGTACAGACGCCAGCACATCAAGCTACCCGAAACTGTCAAATTTTGCCCAATCAATTTGAACCGTATGCTTTAGCGATAAAGTTGAAAATCTATTAAAGAAATTTGACAGTTTGTAGTAGCTTGATGTGTTGGCGTCTGTACCTATAAGTAGGTAACCTGATAATTATTCTTACGTAACTTTATTGTGTTTAATTAATTAGGTCTTGAACTTGTTAAGGTTTTTAAACAAACTTTTATCGAAATACCCATTATTGTTGTCATAGACGAGGATATGTCATGGAGAACTGCTGAAAAAGTCCCCAAACAGATTACACTACTTTACAGAGGACTTTCCAAGAAACTCATTCACTTTTCTTTTTACATAATTAGCCTATAATGTTCCCACTGCTGGCACACAGGCCTCCTCTCAGTGAGAGGGAGTGGGCCGTGATCATCCACGCGGGTCGAGGGTTGGCAGATGTCACATGTCTTCGAATTTTTGGTTGTAGGCCATGCCGGTTTCCTCACGATGTTTTCCATTCCCGTTTAGAGCAGTGGTTTCCTTTTACAATTTGAATAAATCCATTCCATATTCAAAACGAAATAAAAATCAACCTCTAAAACGCCGCTGTAAACAAAACACCCTCTCATGTTAAAGCGGCCGTAATAAAAACCGCTTTAAAAACGTTCCCTTTTAATAAATAAATGGTACATATGTCGCAAAACAATGTACGCACATTACCATTGTTTTCGATTGTGGCCCGTATTAAAACCGTCCCGGTCGGAATATCTGACGCGTTTCCGTTTCCGGCCAGTTATTATCGCGGGCATTACAATCAGGATTCCTTTGTTTGGCGATCAGGAACTTGGTAAATTGCATTTATTTTTGGAGTGGTTATTTAGTACTTACTCATTTATTTGTGATTAAAAGCTGAATGTGTGGTTAAAGCATTCAAATGTTATTGAATTCCATTTTTTTCTTATGTCTGTTCCAAAAGTATCTGAATAAAGTCGATCTTTCCAAATCAATCTATACTCAATCTATACTAATAATAAAGCCGAATAGTTTGTTTGATTGAACGTGAATCTCTGAAACTACCAGTCGGATTTGAAAAAATATTTTTTTATTTGATAGCCCAGTTCTTGAGAAAGGTTAGAGACTACTTAACATCAACCCTCAGCAACCGAGCAAAAAGTCAGAGAGACCTCTAAGCGAAAACGAAGTATTAGCGCGGGCAGGCAATGCGACGAGGTGGGTCGGGGGGAACAAGAAATTTCACGGAGACGAAGTCGTGGATAAAAGTAATATAATATAATATCACTTATATACGATAGGTTATACACGGTACGCAAATATCGTCAAACTCAAACTCAAAGAATTTATTTCAATTAAACCATTTACAGGCACATTTGTCTTGTCTCTTGTTTGCTTCCGATAATTAAGACATGCTTCCTACTTCCACGTGTAATCTAATAGTATGATATTGTGCAGTTTTTGAAGATCGAATGTTGGGTTCCTCATAATACTTAACGACGATACAAATTAATTAAATTTGAAGTAACATAACTTTTCACGGTGATTTATTAACAGAATAGATTGGATATTCAGGTTAAAATCTCACGCATTCTCTCACTAAAGGGCGTTAGTAACACACTCATTAATTTATATTTAGATGGTTCCAATTTAATTTTATTAATAGAATACAAACGGCTCATTTGTCAAATTAAATTTCAGTCTACAACATCTATCGGTTTCTTACTAAATTTCAATTATATCAGACGATCCTGCATACTTAGCTCTTTTGTTGACTGTACTTCAATTATTAAAAGCTAAATGTAATAGTATTATTGTGGAATGTATTATATTCTTTGGTTACTAAGATATTTCCAAATATATTAACATAAATATTGATCACTATGTCCGAATTAAATAAATAAATTTAATTAAACTGTCCGGACACCAGCACATCAAGCTACTATAAATTTGTCAAGTTTTTTAAATAGATTTTCAACTTTATCGCTAAAGCATAAGGTTCAAAGTTGATTGGGAACATTTGACAGTTTCGGGTAGCTTGATGTGCTGGCGTCTGTACACTAACTAGAGAAGGTGTTTAAAATACTTTGGAGTATTGTGATAGTGTCACTAGACATTCATAATATTTAGCATTTTTATTTTTGTATTGTTTTCTTGTTTCTATTTGCTGTACTCTGGGCGCTTTTAACGTGTACGTCTTTTTTACATCGTTCTCTCATAATTATAAATTCAACATTAATGATGTCACTAATATTTTTGTAACAATATAATTTAAAAGAGTCTCCATGATGTTTCTTCTCCGCGTTCTCCCGTAGTACCTACTACGCTTTGGAATGGGCAACTAGCTTCATATTTCTGACTGAACGACTCTTTGGCAATTCAAAAGTGCCTGTACATGGTTTAATTGAAATAAATGCTTGGAGAAAAAGTTTAGAAAAAAATATGGCTAAATCAAAACCAAAATGTTGAGCACAACTTCTTCAGGACATATCTATTTTGTGTAAATTTGTAAAAGGAACGTGTTACTTCTCCGCACCAGTTTTCTTCTATTATCTTTTTCTTTTTTTCTATTAACTTATCCGCACAGTATCCACGGGTAGCTTTAAACAATAGATGTTCTAAGTTTGAATGTGGGTCCAGTTAACCAATAAAAATACAGAAAATAAATGATGTGGTCAACTGGACCCGCGGGTCTAGAAGCGACCGGGTCCGGGTGCTCGAAGACTTGTGATGGCAATGCAGTACAGTGCGTGCCACGTAAGAAGAGACTTGACACACCACGTGGTCTGACATGCGCAGAACACGATTTTAGGTATCTTTAGCGGTATGAGGTCTGAGTGCGGGACGGGACCGGACGTCATAGGGGCGGCGGAAAGAGGCGGGGGAGGCGGGGTCAAGTCTCTTCTTACGTGGCACACACTGTACGTTCATCATCATCATCATCATTTCAGCCGAAAGACGACCACTGCTGGATCACAGTATATTATTACAAGGTATTTGTGCTATTATCTTTCAGCATTTGACATTGTGGATGGTCTGAGAGCTTATGCAAATATATGATTGGTTATTGTTATTTTGGCCATCGAATCCTAACAACTATCATGAGTTTACAGGCGATTTACTGATCAATTACATTTAACCCATCTGCCTTCGAAGCAAGAGTGAGCCGGCGCACGGGCATCTTCTGGGCACGCTCGTATTATCATAGACCTCATCAATCGCTTTCCATCAGGCCTGACGGAGGTCAAGAGCAGGCCCATTCAAAAAAAAAAAAAAATCCAACCCTCCATCAGGCTTTTATAATATAATTGATTTGTTATGGCAAAATGGGTCTACTCCTGACCTGTTTCACAAAAACGAAAGCTATATTATCGAGGACGTCCACTTCCATAAAATGTATGGAAATACGTGGACTGAAATTTAAAGGTGTCACATACTTTCATATACATCTCTTAAACGTCATATACTTTTTAGTTCCGTGTTATCATGATGCCGAGGACGTTCTCAATATACCATCACGTTGAAAATTTTATTAAAACGTACAATTTCGATTATTTTAATACTCTACAGTTTTTGGAGACAGTAAGAAGACTAGATCATTAATAGATGTAACACACCGTTACAAAGAAGGCATCGTCTACCCACAAGCCACATCGTCATGGTGTCATCATCTGCCTAGTCTTTTCCCAACTATGTTGGAGTCGGCTTCCAGTCTGACCGGATGCAGCTGAATACCAGTATTTTACATAGAGCGATGCCTATGTGACCTCCATAACCCAATTACTGGGTAATACGATACCGCTTGATAATACTGGTTGTCAGACTTTCGGGCTTCTGACTACCCGAAATTACTGTCAAAGATCCACGAATGACAGCCGGGACCAAGGGCTTAACGTGCTTTCCGAGGCACGGAGGGGCCACGGTATGTAAAGATGGTCACCCATCCACAGACCAACCGCGGCAAGCGTAGCTTAACCTGATCTATCGACCTGTGCGGCTGTTATTATTTAGCCACGGGGCCCTCGTCATAGTGTATACCTATAAAAGAAACGTGATACTACTCCACACTAGTTTCTTCTAATATCTTTTTCCAAACTCCTATTACAGTAACTTTTCCGCACTAGTAATGGCAATACAGTACGTTATTACAAGGTATTTGTGTTATTATCTCTCAGCATTAAGCCCGGCGCGGCGTGTATCTAAGAATGGAAGCAATACGATTGCAGTATACAAGCTATTTCACGGGCAGTGGCTTGTGTTGTCTTCCATAGGAACGCATCTATTGGAAGAATGTGCTCACTTGAATATGTTTGGTATCTGAAAACTGAAGGTGCCATGAGAGTTAAAGTTGTTATTTGAAACAAGATATCAGTACAAATAATAATTTCAAGCAAAATTGTGTCACCTGTTCACGCATACAAGGTGTGAATCTTAGGCCGCGCCAGGGGACGCGTGGAGGGCGCGGCGCGGCGCGGGACGACACGGCTTCCGCCCGCACCTCACTCCAATACCGAACACGGTTGTCGACGCGCGCATACTTGCTGTCCAAAGTTTATTCCAACATTGTACTGTCTTTAAGAACCGTATTATAAGTGTATTATGTATTAAGTAGCAACAGCTTATAACTATAAAGTTAGTCGGCTCTGTACCACCTTCCTGACAGAATACAATTTTAACAAAGCATGAGCGATTCTAAAACCGACGATTCTGAAACATTTCTCCGACATTCGTTTCGCCATTGAACGGTTCACCAATAGAACGATTCACTTTTCATTTTTTCACCGATAGAACGTTTCAATGACGAACGATTCGCCGACAGAACGATTCACTTTTTATTATTTCACCGATAGGACGTTTCAACGGCGAACGATTCGCCGACAGAACGATTCACTTTTGAAAATTTCATCGATCGAACCTTTCATTGGCGAACGATTCGCCGACATTACAAAATCCATTAGCTCCAAAATGACAGTAAAACGAACTCTGCCAATATTTCCTCCAAGGATGTGGTCAATACACGACAGCCAACTTTCACATATACTATTATTTATATTTATTATTTGCAGATGACACCTCATTGATCTTTAAGATAGACAGACGAGCACAAAATCTTGACGACGTGAATAACTCTATTCTTCAGGTCCAAGATTGGTTTACGGTAAATAATTTGGTACTAAATGAAAAGAAAACCAAATGCATTAGATTTAAATTACCTAATGTTAGAAGTAGTGAATGTGACATCATACTGAATGGAGAAAAACTGGAATTTGTTGATCAAACTGTTTTTCTGGGAATCACGCTAGACGACAAATTACAATGGGGACCTCACATAACATCTCTTGCGGGGCGGCTTAGCTCGGCCGCTTATGCTGTTAGAAAGATAAGACAATTAACTGATATAGAAACCGCGCGTTTAGTCTATTTTAGCTACTTTCACAGCATTATGTCGTACGGCATTTTACTATGGGGTCGAGCTGCTGACATTGAATCCATCTTTATTTTGCAAAAAAGAGCTGTCAGAGCCATTTATAATCTACGTCGCCGCGAATCTCTCAGGGAACTTTTTAAAAAGATTAATATTATGACGGTACCTTGCCAATTCATTTATGAAAATATTATGTATGTAAGAAAAAATCTACATCTTTTTAATAATTTAGCGATATACATAATTTTAATACTAGAAATAAAGATAAAATACATCAACCATTTTTCAGATTAGCCAAGGTACATACATACATCTTTTATGGGGTACTGTGTTAAATGTTACAATAAAATACCTTGCGATGTATTGCAATTAAATGAAAGAAAATTTAAAACTCACATTAAACGTACACTTTGTAAACAAGCATACTATAAATTAGAAGATTATATCCAAGATAAGAACGCTTGGAAACATGCTGGTCCTGCTCCATAGGACAATCTGGAGCCTAGACAAAATCAAACTGGTTGCTAATTTAATTGTAAATTTATACTTTTTTTTGACATTGATTTACATTCTGTAACTACTTTACTACTCACACCCTGACTTATTACTTGTAATTTTTTTTTTTTTTATGAAATCGTTTACTTTTACCATGTTTGTAAATATGTGAGCACCATGTATCTATCAGATAATTAATTTATATGTCATGGTTTCATTTTTAAGTCTTTTACCTATTGTGGTATAGTAATTTTATTTTAGGTGCATCGTGTTCACATATTATTAATATATAATTAATGTATGCAAAATTTTGTAAAATATTTTAAAAGAGTAACGGTGGAGTTTCTTGCCCGTTCTTCTCCATACGAAAACTACCTTTTGGAATGGGCGACTAGAATCAATTCTATTTGTTGTAATTTCTGACGTTCAAAAGTGCCTTTAATGTGCCTATTTGAAATAAATGCTTTGACTTTGACTTTGACTATTATCATAAAATGCGCTGGAGTCGTTCGTCATTGAAACGTTCTATCGGTGAAAAAATGAAAAGTGAATTGTTCTATCGGTGAACCGTTCAACGGCGAAACGAATGTCGGAGAAATGTTTCAGAATCAAAACCGACCGCGGCAAGTGTAGCTTAGCTTTTGATCGACACGAGCTGCTGTTGTAATTTAACCACGAGCGCCCACTGATTACACTATCGCATAGCCTAATATTTTTCCACTGCAAGGCAAAGGCCTCTCAGAGAAGCGAGCGTTTATTTATTTATTAATAACCAACTTATATTAACAGTTTGCACCACATATACAAGTTATTAGTCAATATTAGTAATTATTATATTAGCATTGATCACCACGCTTGCTCAAGACGGGTTTATTGACTTAGGACAAAAATTAAGTGTTATTTATTTGCCCTATTAAATAGGAAACAAAGACATTAATAGAATAAAAGTGAAGAGAATAGAGTTTATTAGGTGCACCATACGAATTACAGGTAATTATGTCTACACTAACTTCTGCCCGCGACTTCGTCCGCGTGAAATTTTTTGTTACTCCGACCCACCCCGTCGCATCGCATCGCCTGCCCGCGCTTTTACTTCGTTTTTGCTTAGCGTTCTTTCTGACTTTTTTTTCTTTTTGCTCGGCTTCTAAAGGTCATAGAGTGATGTTAAATAGCCTATTATAGCCTACCTCAAGAATTGGGCTATCAAATGCAAAAAGAATTTTTCAAATCCAACTGGTAGTTCCAGAGATTAGCGCGTTCAACCAAACAAACAAACAAACAAACTCTTCAGCTTTATAATAATATATATAATAATAATAATATAATATATTATAATATATAATATAGTAAATAGTATAGAAGTATAGATAAATGTAGAAATTTTCAGAGAAAGTTCAAATATATATCCAAATCGTCCAATGGATGCTGGCCTAAGCACAGACGAAGGCAGCTCAATCCGAACATTAGCAGTCCAGTCACGCGGTCCAATCGCTGCACTCAGACAGACCAGAATAAATACTGTAAGATAACTCGGCCGGATCCGGGGAGCGGAGCATGTATACTCTAGTCTATAAGTATAGGGCATCTAATTCGTATATGTTTTATTGTTGTCGACGGGGAAAATTGAGATTTTGTTGCGGGGAATGGGGTTGAGATTGACTTTTATTATTTCATTGCAGTTAGGTGGAAAATGGTGTAATGCTAGTCGTTAAATTCAAGGTCGTTTAGCGCGCTATGGAGCGGTTTATGCTCGGAGTTTCTTCTGATGGATAAAATCAGGAATGAAGTTATCTGAAAAAGAACCCTGTTTTTATCCATCAAATATGGCCAGTCGAATGTTACTTCAGTTTGCTGACTGTGCAAGCTATGTCTTATACTCCAGTATAAGACATAGCTTGCATAGTTTGCCATGTTTGTCGAAGGACCGATGGCCGGTGGTGCATATCGGCGGAGTATATCGGTCAAAGCCAAGTAGCACATGCCAACAATATTGCTTTCGAAGAATATAACCGTAAAGTAAGGTATTATTAGTAAAACTACACATATACTGTTATTTATGAATTCGTAGAATAAACCGCCTACATGACAGTTGAGTAACAGCAAGGTATAATGATGACAGCTCAATGTTCAATAATGATAATGTTAATGATGACAGCTCATACAAAAAGCCTTTACTCCACATACGCTCATAAAATTCCGGACAGGTATCTTCCAGCGTGACGTAATTTTCAACCCTCAAACCCATATCCACACCATACAAAAAAAACAAGAGCCGCAATACAAAATTCATAACTCACCTTCCTCCTACACAGTCGGTCAAAACACTCTTGAGCTTCGCAATGAGTTACATCACGCTCGGTACTTAAAATGAGATTGCATTAAATATTTATGAGCTACCAACATTTTAATATCAAAAGGCGGTGAATAAAACCTATGTATTCTTTGCAGGCTCAAAAAAAATTGCTACCTGTGTTTAAAAGAATCTGTAATATATTTACTGGTTGTTTCTGTAAGGGTCCATTTTTCAATAGTCCGATATTTTTATCTGAAGAATAAATATGAAAGTTCGACGGTTTTTGTATAGAAAAAATGTCAAACCGCCATATTTATTCCTCAGATAGGAGTTTTAAAAAAATGGTGTGTGTGTGTCATGGACACGACCGTACCGTGTGTTGTACTTGAATACGTTTATGTAACGGGGTTGAACCGCTCGACCGCATTAATTCTTTTACATTCCCGGCACTGCTTGACTCTGTCATATGGTGTTTTATTGGTACAAACGCCAGCACATCAAGCTATCCGAAACTGTCAAATTTTCGCAATCAACTTTGAACCTTATGCTTTAGCAATAAAGTTTAAAATCTATTAAAGCAATTTGACAGATTGTAGTAACTTGATGTGCTGGCGTCTGTACCACTCTATTGCTCTTGAGAAGCCCTTTCCAACCGTATACGATCTCTGTATTTGGATTTGGCTTTTTGACGCGTATAGGCCGACATTATATATTTTTGATATTATTTTTCTTTTTATTTTAACACATTATATTCATTTTCACTATTTTACATTAATGATTTGTATACAATCGATAGATTTTGACAAGAGCTGACGATTGAACCTTAAACGAACGTCGTAGCATTCCACCAAACTGTATCATTGGTTTTGTTATCATTGGTTTTTTTGACTTGCCTCCCACTATGGAAGCAATTTTAAAGACGTATTCACGTCAAAATGATAATGAATGGTATGATATTATGTTAATGATTGAAAATTTAAACCGAAAAAAGTATAACATTCTGACCTTTACGACACTTTTTTCCATTCAGACGTTGTTAATTACAGACTCTCAAACGTTATTAATTTATTTAATTGTGTGTTAAATATTAATTTGTTTCTCTTAAAAGTTTTTTTTTAGGTTTATAGACATGGTTTATAGACCCAAATCCCAAATGTCTACATCGTCAGTCACTTTTAAGAAGCACGATATCTTTAGCTTCGCTTTAAATATTCTGAGAAATTAAGTCCGTCGTAATCTAAGTTAGACCTTGTAAGACAAGGAAACTGAATCTTTAATTTTGTAATTCCAAGTCTCAGCAGGTCACCCCCATTTCTTTTTGACCCCCAAACGCAAGATACTATTATTAAGATACTTGAACAACATTCCGTTCACCGGCAATTTGTCAAACAGATAAGTTCTTACGTGACCCGAATTATCTTAAACAGCATTCATCTTTTTGAATAATTACAGACATTTAGCTTAAAAAAGAGAACAAAATGACTATTACCGTTATTCATGATTCAGTTTTCCGCTTGTAAAAGTTATGGGGTCAACACACGGGTCGATTTTCGCTGTGTAGTTACCGTACTGTCTTTCCAAATCGACACAAAAGTTCGTGTTGCCTCAATAAATAAGGTCAAATTGAATTAGCTAGCAAAACTCCATACACGTGAAGGGTACAGATACATATACATGACAAAAAAAAATTGTTTGTTTTGACCTTTGGAAGGGGCGACTAGAATAAATTCTATTTTATTGTAACTTTTGACGTTCCTTTTATGTGCCTATTTGAAATAAATGATTTGGCTTTGACTTTGTTGATTTTGTTTGGTTTGATCATCAAACGTCATATACGTTTGATGATCAAACTTGTTGTTACTTGAAGTATTTTTTTGTTTAATCGTGTTTTGATATTGCTGTCCATCAAATCTGTGGAGTTTTGTTAGTTAATTTAATTTGACCCTGCATTTATTATCCTATTATCCAGTCGATTAATATCGTCTGCTATTTGTTGATTAGTTTTGAAAATATTGAGTAGTCATAACTCCTACGACTGACAATCTACTTGGTCAATTTCATCATCCGCCGCATGCGGGCCCCGCAATTTATCTATTTATGACATTTCCAAGGTGGATTGTAAATATAAATAGAATTGAATATAATTTCTTGTTATAAAACACAGGTACATAAAAGGTCTAAAATATACCACGTCTTTATTTAGCTAACTTAAGATAGTCTAGCTAGATCGTAATTAATAACTGTGGGACTAACCGCCCCGAGCGAATGGTGCGAGTAATCGCCCGCCCAGCGACAAAACTATCGGAACTACAAACTCGCTGCTCGCTGCTGGCCAACTCGTTTTCAGTTTCTAGTTCTACTCGCTACTAGTTCATCGCTGGCGGTGGGACAGCTGCCTAAAATAAAATTATAAACAAAAATACTTCAATTAAGTAATACAACGGAGATCGAAAAAAAAAACGACGGGTTGCACTCCGGGAGTTCCGGCAGAAGTGAAAACTTGAATATTATTATATATTCAATTTCCATATTTTAAACACTTTATATACACGAATTTTACAAATACACAGCAGTATGGCCACTACACAGACAGTCGAGCCATCAGCTGTCACCATCCATGGATGCGCGTGGCACGCTGTAATATAAACAAAACACACACAAACATTCGCCCAAGCGCCCTGCGCCGCCTAAACGAGACAGCAGGCGCAGGCATACATTTTCGCCGCGCCGTAGAAAGAGAGGGGGATACTTCCTCTCCTACGCCGCGCTGGCTGTCTACTCTCCATCCGTCTTACGAATTTTCGATCAGGTCACGTGTCCTGACGCGAGTTTAACATTTTTTACCCATTACAAAAAAAGTATACAACGCCGCTAAAGAAGTTTTCACTTCAAAAATAAACTGAATACTTTAAAATTAAATTATATCATAGTGAAATCATATTTGAAATTTTGCTTATAATTTAAGAATCGTTCTCTTAAACTTTATTTTGACTAACCTTCATTACAATATACAAGCTAACATTAAAATATATATATTATGAATTATATAATAAAAAAGGGAAGAGCTCATTGGGCATCAAACAATTCGTCCGCATTGCTGTCAATGGGATAAGTGCCCAAAAGGTTGGCAGGATTGCCACGGTGGATGCAATGCTGAGATGGGTTAAGAATAGGCGAATCCTCTGGTTTAAGAATTCAGTTATAGTGGAAAACACATAATGAATGTGCGACTAAATATTGGTTAGAAAATCGACCCGTGTGAAACCTTTATTAGGAAGCGAGATGAATCTAAGTATAGCCTTCTTTATAGGTCTTTGAAGTGCCGGGAAATTAATAGGCCCTGTCTTTTCTATTTCTATCACGATGGTGAAGGATGTAATTTTCATTAGGTTTTTTTTTCATTCATCTATTTCAAGGTTTTTTTTTTACGTTTTCACATTAAGAGTTCTTGCAATTTTTGTTGAACATGAAAGCCTTGCGACAGAGATGAAACTGTCGAAAGAGTTTTAGATTTGATAAAAATTTTAGCTAGGAGTTTTACTGCGGTTTGAGTTATTGTCACATAGAAAGGTGTCGTCGATACGAGGAGGATATCCATACTTCCATACTTAATATTATAAATGCGAAAGTAACTCTGTCGGTTTATCTGTCTGAAATCTGATCTGCACCCTAATCTGTGACAATCTGAATCATTTTGGAGGATACTGTTAACCCATTGTACCATAATTATCTTAAAAAAATGTTTGCTCAACAACGTAAATAACGAAATGAATGTTGTATGTCACAATGAAAGTTTCTGTTAGCGTGTGCGTGTCCCCTCTGGATGAAATTGGCACTCAGAAAGACAATGACCTGGATACTAGAACACAGATATAAAGTATTTTCACTACAGAGCTAGCACTCCTGACCTCAAACCTAATTTCCATTTGAAAATGCCCTCAGAGATCTAGGTACGTAATAGGAAACTCAATTCGCTATGACACGTCGTAGGTACCCGCAGATTAGTTATAAAATCAAAACGAAATCCCGATTGTGTTCCCGCGTCGTATTTACAAAAGCCGAGGAAGCTATGAATAAATTTCAGAGTTCGTTACTGAAGGATCGGCTGCAGTGACTCCCTGTAAGAAGGCGTGAAGTCCCGACGCAAATTATTTTATAGACTACCCTGATAACGTAGATAAATACGCGGTTATTGCGTTTGAGGAAATGGAGGCACTTGAATGCGAAGCCAGTTTATTGTGCTATTAACTTTATGCATCGCATCGGGGAAGACCTGTGGGGTAATTGCGCACCATACAATGGCAATCCATCGCAAGGCCTTTCATTTTGACAGTATGGCCACGTTCATTGCGTTACTTACGTTGTTGAGAAGGCGGATTTTGCAAACCTATGAAGCAATGGGTAAGGAATTTCCTTCTAAACTCTCGGATTGCGAATGACAGTGTGTTACGCAATTGGTGCTGGATGAGACTCACACAGACCAGGGAAGCATGGCACAAAAAATGGGACCCCAGTGCTCAGCAATGAGTGGAACAAGGTTGCAAATGATGATAGTAATGCTCTCATCGATGTTGATGACGCTGAAGCATTTTCAAGTGACGACCGCGTATAACGGAAGGTGTAGCGTGTGATAATATAGAAAAGCTCATACAAAGTCAAATAAAATGTTGTGACATACACATGTGTGTGTGTTTTCATGTATTGTGATTAATGAAAAACTAAAATAAATAACCAATATGTGCGTATTACCTACATAAAAAAATAAATAAATAGAAAGTGCCTTTAAGACAAAATCGTGTGACTGCATTGTTCTTTTTAACTTCGAAACGGATTCTCATGCGACATTCATTTTCATTTAAAGCAATGACAATAATAATTGACTAATAAAAATTTAAACTGATTGAGATTAAAAAAAAATATTAATAATAATAAAATCGATAAAAAGCCCGAAAGTCTGACGACCAGTCTTAACAAGGGGTATCGTATTACCCAGTAACTGGGTTGTGGAGGTAAGATAGCAGTCGCTCCATGTAAAATACTGGTATTCAGCTGCATCTAATTAGACTGGAAACCGAACCCAACATAGTTGGGAAAAAGCTAGGCGGATGAATAAAATCGATAAAATTGGTAAAGTTGATAAAATTTATAAAAATGAGAAAATAAATTGTTTTATATGGCAGATAATGTCGGGTCGAATATTCTCAAAATCATTTTGATGGCATAAAATAAATTCTTTTAATTTCAATTTGAAAGTCGAGCAACTTTTACTAATACTTTAAGGAAGGAGGGATATTGTTTGAGCATTTAGTAGCTGCGTAGCGAAAACTGCCTCTTTGCCACCGACTTTTGCCGTGGAATGGAAATTACGTAAAGGATTTTACTTCGAGGTATATATTATTAAACATTGCAAGCATTTGCTTTTACGTGTCAATTATGTTCAATTTGTGTGTTGTTTTGTTTTTGTTTGTTTTTTTGCGTTCAATTTATTTTTGTCATGGATATTATTATGGGTTTCTACTTTATCTACCTTTTCATCTCGTGTCCGCTTCATTTATCAAAAAAAAAAAAAACATAATAATGCATTATTTCATTAAAAGCATCTAACGGGCCTCTGCGAGTTGGCTTCGGCCCCTCGTACGCCTTCCAAAGGTCGGGGACCCCAGGGTCCTAATAATATTATTCATTTATTTACTCTTTGCGGTACAGTAAACGCCCCCAGACGTAATAACAATAAAACTTCTATTGTGTCTCGTTCAGTGTCCACCGACTAATTTGATGAACGTAACTTAATATGTCCTTTTGAAAATATTAGTTTTGAAGCTTACCTACTGCTCCTGGTCATTAGACACGTGGAAGCCAGCTTTGGAAACGAAGCGATCTACTACTTCATAAAAATCTAGCGTAGGAAAAAATCTGTAAATTTATGTTTTTGTTTCATCGCATTATACTTCTGCCGCAATTTCGAACAAATACTTTGCTCAATAACTGAGATTAAAAAAACCGAAGTGTTAATCGACTTTTGATGTTGACCGTACGTACGTTACGGTTTTTTTAGGAATCCCCTTTACCCCTTTGTTTTGTATATTTTTGCAAAAACTGATTAGATTTTAAACGCCTGCCATTTTTTAGGTTAGGTTAGAACAGTGACCATTAGGCGCTTTGCAGATGGAGCAACTATTTCAGCAACTGGCAACAAGCAACCAGCTGTTTACATACATTTAGGGCTATTTGGTTGTAGCAACTGCCAACTTTTAAAGGAAATTTTTAATAAGTTGATAGTTGCCTTAACTAATGCTCCGTCTGCAAAGCGCCTTAACGCGCGAAGGCGAGCGAGTGAAGCGAGCGTGCCGTGGCAGCGGCCACCGAGCGCCAGATCCCCTCTATTGTTGGTGAATCATTTGGGTTAGATGAGGTTATAAAAATATGATGTTTCCTGATATTTACTTACTATTCATTACAGAATTTCGGCTGAAAATGAGTAAATATGAAAATTAGGTCAACTAAACGTTAACATAAAAAGAGCTATATAGAAATTGTAAATTATATGTAATGAAAAAAAAATATATATTTAAAAAATAAAAAATTATATATAATAAATTATATGTAAAAAACGTTATCCTAAATGTTATTAGAGCAAAAGAAGATTATATGAAATATAACTTTCGATCACATGAAATTAGGTTATAGGTTTTTATAGCATATGAAAATTATATCATATGAACGTTATTCCAAGTGGTATTATACTATCTGTTATTATGCCATATATTACAAACTCCTAAGCCGCTGGGTCTAGAAGCTTGAAATTTTGCAAAGTGTTCCTTAATGCTCGGTTCCAATAAACCAAAACGATGGTTTTGCTTACCAATAGTAGCATTTTCTTGTTGCCAAACTGGGAATATAAATAGATCCGTAAGCTAATTGTACCTGTGATAGCTGCTTCCATAGTTATGGGTCTACTATGCAAAGCTCTGAGGTCTTTGCTTCATTATTGGTAAAGATAAAAGAGTCTTAATGTTAACCTTTAACAGTCCGTATGTTATAGGAATCGGCCGTAAGTAAATAAGGTTAGCACTAGGAAGGGTTATTATAAATTCAAAATTCATCTTCTATAGAGGTTAAATAGCGGATGAAAGTTCGTAATTTTTGGCGATAGGGAGATTGTACGCGAATAATTAAACAACAATTCCGAATTGCCTCCAGCCCCTAAATATCATCACATAAAATAAATTATCTGAACTCCTAACAAAATATCCACAATCTTAAACCAATCTCCGTCAAAAACAGGTCAGGAACACTCAATATCTGTTCAAACCATTACATGAAGTCCGGGGTCTATTTTGGTCGCAAAATGGACCCCACCGACAGATCCCAACTTGGGATGCGGCCAATACAATCTCATTCAAAGTTTCTCGTTCCGGAACAGCTCGAAATCGTTTGATTCTTCGCGGGAACATCTCTATACATAAAATGTGTTACTTTGTACGGCTGTGTATATCTTATTTTATGTATGGTTGGCAAAGAGGCTGACTAACCGTCTCGTAGAAATTCTGATGTGTTTTATTTTTGTTTTTTCTAAATGATGTTCGATATAAAACTGACTATCCGACCACCACCGCCACCTGACCGATCTGTGAGCTATTAAAACGATAACACTACTATTTTGTGGCATAAAAACTGATGGTAGTGTTAAAAAAATGTGAAAGAAGACAACCGTTTATGTAATCGACAAGGATCGGTAGGACGCCCTTAGGCTAGATGGAGCGACGGTCTTCGCAGGGTTGCTGGTAGCAGCTGGATCAGAGTTGGCGAAAATTGAGCTGAATGGCGTGCAATTGGAGAGGCCTATCTCCAGCAGTGGACTGCTGTAGGCTGATGATGATGCACCATTTATTTTTAAAATAGTCTCCACGAAAGCCAGTACTAATTTAGACTCACCGTGGACAGTCATTACGAACTTGCAGACTGGTTAATATTTTTACCATGGCACGAGCTAGTAGCTTTTAAATATCTTACTTACCTCCCCTATTCTCCCCTTTATTTATAAGCGTTGCTTAAAGTTAAGAGACGCTTAAACGTTATACAAAATTTTGATTAGCAGACGCTAATTATAACTTAAACTTTAAGCAAGGCTTATAAAAACAGGGGACTATCTTTAGTGTCGATATCAAAAAAGAATCTCACACTGCACAATGCCAATAAGGTTCTATCCGTTTTTATATCAGTTTTATTTCGTTGTAAATAACGTCAAAGCTTTGTTTATTTCTTGTTAGTCCCCATTTCTGTCTGTTTTTTGACATCAGCAATAAGAAAAGTCGCAGAGTAAAAGTTTGCGAGATAAACATTTTATGCTTTTGCCGATTCCAGAGCCTTAACAATGTTTGGTGACGAACAGAAGAATAAATTGTAAGAGTATAATAAATGTGGAGGACTAAACTTTGTTCTATTTGAATGTATAGGTATTGGTTGGGATATCTACGAGAAAATATATTGTGTTTAAGGCTTGTTGTCAAAAGTTGAAAAAGTAGAAAAATATTTTAAGTTCGATTGTGTATTACCTCATCATCTGCCTTGCCTTGTCGCAATTATATTGGGGTCGGCTTCCAGTCTAACTGGATGCAGCTGGATACCAGTATTTTAAATGGAGCGAGTGCCTATCTGATCTCCACAGCCCAGTTAATGGGTAATGGATACCCCTTGGTAAGACTGGTTTAGCAGACTTTCGAGCTTCTGACTCCCAGTAATGTTTGTCAAAGATCCATGAATGACAGAGGGATCAACGGTTTAACGTGATTTACGAGGCATGGGGGCGATGCCCGTAAGTTCTATTGTATTAGCTCTAAAATAATTTTAAGATGCACAAGCAATTATGTATGAAGTTAACATGATCGTGCTAATAAATTTTGAGAAAACAGTAAGTCATAGGTTTTCAGTGTAGATAAAAAGGTACTGTGTCTAAACACATGCAGTCAAAGTGACCTTTGCGCTGCCATCGACGACGCCGTGGAAGTGGCGAAATTTTGGGCCAACAAGATTTGAAATACTGTCGTGCCAGCCACACGAACAAAAAGAAGTAGGTACTTTATGTAAAAAAATCCATCGATTTATCAAAGTGTTTTCCTTATCTACCTCAGAGACCCAAAAAGAAACAAATTAACGAGCAAAACCACGTTACTCTGTAGTATAAAGTAAAACAATTTGAAACAGCGAGTGATTGATCCTCGTATAAAACTTTGTAATGCCCCTGTGACGTCATACCTTATCAATACGAAGCAAATTTAACTTTGAACGATATTGCCGTGCGATTGTATGCGATAACTTGCGATACCTACTTTTGAACAAACAAATTGTTAACTGATGTGGAAGAACACGATGTTACTTTTAATTTCTTTCGTACTTTTTGTGATTGATGCTTGATTCTTTGTGATGTTAAAAGAGTATTTTGTTTTATTGAAACTATAGTACTTTTTTAATGAAAAAGGTTCCCTAACTTTTGCGGTTTCCGTCGGAACATCTTATGAATATCATGAACGTCTGTTTGGAAACTTGCGTGATTTCTAATTGGCATAGGGAAAGTCCTCCTCCTTAGTCGTTTACTCTTGAGAGAGTGGTCGTGGTTGATGACTCTGCATTTTCTTTGGCCAATGCAGCCCTCACGATGTTTCTCCACTTATTCCGGTCTTCAGCGTCTCGGAAATTCTGAACTATGGAGGTTTGTATTGACGCTTTGATAAGGTCTGTCCAACGCGTAGGTGACCGACCGCGTGGCCGCTGCCCTCCACTTGACCCTGGATAACGAGTCGTTCTATGGAGTGTTCGTTACGAACCACGTGGCCCAAATATTTGATAATTCGTGTTTGCATAGTCGACGATAATCTCTGCTAGACTTTTAGCTCTTCCAGGATCGAAACATTGGTCCTAAACGCTGTCCAGGGAATCCGCAGCAGTCGCCGCCAGCACCACATCTCCAGTGCATCGATTTTGCGTCGTTTTTTTAAGCAAACCGTACACGTTTCTGCGCCGTATAGGAAAATCGGGAAGACTAGACTTCTCATTAGGCGGACTTTTGTGGCTTTGTGTGCGGATAGGGAACGTAGGACAGTACAAAATCTGACAACCAGTTTTACTAATAGGTATCGTGTTACCCAGTTACTGGGTTGTGGAGGTCAGATTGACAGTCGCTCTATGTAAAATACTGGTATTCAGCTGAATTCAGTTAGACTGGAAGCTGACCCGAACATAGTTGGGGAACGGCTAGGCAGATAGATTGGAACGTAAGTATTTTCGAATGATGTTTTTTGTCAGTATTTTCCCGATGTTTTTAATCAACCAGCAGTCGGCGAGCCGTAAGCGTGGCGTCGCCTAGCCGTAGCCGAGTCGACGTATCGGAGCTTCTGATCCGCTTTGGTTACGTGCTTACGTTAGGTTGACGCCTGTTTGACGGCGAGGCGAAAGGCGATACGGTGCCGATCCCTTTCCGATTTGATACGTGTTCTATGGCCTTTAGGCTTCCAAAATCAAAAGTAATTTATTCAAATTAATTTTTCGAACGTCAAAATTACATAAGACAGCCCCATAAGGCCCGCCAGTCACCACTTTCTAGTACTTTCGCTGGGAAGAAGTAGCGCAACAATCTCCCCAGTAGCAAAATAATACATTTATCTAGATAATGAAACGAAAGACCAGCAAAAATCGAAATAGCAACCTACAAAACATTTAACACTCCACAACAAAATGGCAACGCAACCATAAAAATGTGTCAAATTTACCGAAATTGAGAAACAGCTTGCAGTCATGACGGCATTTAAAACTTTAACTCGTTTTCAGTTTCATTAACGGTTATACCTCAGCTTAACTGTTGTAATTATGTACGCAATTTGGCCGGGCTTTAACTACAAGAGCTGACATGGCTTGCTAGAGCACCACATAATCGCGAAAGCTGTATACATTGGAGACATTTTTATGCCCCATTTCGCAAATAAGTGACACTTATTGTTAGGGAACTTCTGCGCTTAATTGAAAATGAATATTGAGTTAGGAGATGTGTATTTCAGTGGTGTATGTGACATTGGTGTAAAATTTAGCGAGTTAATTGCTTAACACACTAACTATTGTTAGTGTGTTAAGCAATTAACTCGCAATTTTTTTTTTTATGGTTTTCATTTTGACAATTCGCCAAGAGCGTTATTTACGTTGTTGAGCAGACAAAAGACATGGCTAAACTATTACCCCAAACATAAATAGAAAATTCTCACCAGCTCGTAGCATTCAAATACTCATTCATTAATTATTACGTGTTTATTATTCTCCTAGAACTTATGTGAAGTAATTAAATAATTAAAAGTTTTTACTTAAACAATAGTGCAGTTACTGTTTTTATGTACTTAAACAACAGTGACTGGAAGTATTATAACATCATCACGCTACACAAAGTGGAATAAATACGTATTATCGAAGCTAACTCAAAAACTACCCAAGCAAAGTTAATGAAAAAAAGAATTTTCGAAATCGATCCACAATATATTTATTACCGGAGATATCGCGTAGGTAACAAACCCCCTCCTTTTTTCATCAGATGACTGTAAATCTATATACAATCGCTTCATCAGCAAATCAATAATCTTTGAAATTATAGGTTCCTAGAATATGGTGGATTAAAGTTCCTGTTCAAATCTAGACCTATCTCATTAATTCGTTCTGGAACCGTATTGGTAATAGCAATATCGATGTAATAAGTGACATCAAGCAATGGACAAAATTGTCAACATTTTCTAAGCTTGAGTACGAGGCTTTTGACTACGTTGTGTGTATATTTTGTCATTTTTTTTTTTAGTTTTATTTGCAAGGTTCGTTTTTTGTTTGTGCAGAATAAACAATTTTTCCTTCTTTCTATTTACAAAAATGTTATTACTAACCTCCATTAAGTATGATCCATTCTATTATTCAACACAGTAATTCTTAGTAAGGGCTGTTTCGCCAACTAGATAGGTATAATATCCATTAGATCAGGGCTGTCCAAACCATGATAGTATCTCGGGCCAATATAAATTTCTAAATAGATTGGAGCGCCGTAGAAACAAAAACCTTCACTTTTTTTAGGAAATGCACCTTTACCACCATTTTAATTGAAGTGCATTGGTGCCTAGGTTCATCATTATCTTCATCTGCCTAGCCTTTTCCCAACTACGTTAGGGTTGGCTTCCAGTCTAACCGGATGCAGCTGAATACTAGTATTTTGCATGGTGCGACTGCCTATCTGTCTTCTAAAACCCAGTTATAATAAGGAAGGAACTTCGTTCAAACGGAAAATTACAGATTTTGTAAAAATTATCTGGTAAGTACAGAACCAAAGTTGTCGACATAGCCAACAGAATAAGCAAGCGGAAGTGGCAATGGGCCGGCCATATTAGCCGTAGAACCGATTACCGTTGGCTAAAACCCGCATAAGCTATCTTTATATAGACACCTAATTTTTACATTTTTTTATTGCTGAATGGGCCCTCTCTTGACCTCGAATCACGCCTGATGGAAAGCGATGGATGAGGTCTATGATGAAACGAGCGTGCCCAGAAGATTCCTATGGTACTGAAACTCCCATCAGGCATAGACGAAACACAGCAGGCCGCTTGACGCCGGACTCCAGTGTGGTAAATTTCAACATTTTTTACGTCCGCATTATCACGCCCGCTACGGACTACGTCACCGTAAAGTCAAGTCCCGCTGTCATCATTCCCATGACGGCCCTCACTGCGGGCGTTATGTTGCGGCCACCGCTGTACTTGGAAACCCATGCTTAAGATATGGTAATAATATCTGTAGTCCGTTAGAACTAAGGGGCCGTATTTCTATACACTCTTAGAACATGTCTCCACATGGCGATATCATCGCGGCGAAAATTTGACAGCACGGCGAGACTATCGCCGCGATTCTGTCGCTCGTGTATACGGTCCCTTAGCGTAATCGTAGATGGGCCAAATAAAGTAATTTATTCGACAACAAAAACAGGTATGTACAGGGTGTCCTCAGCAAAACTAAGTAAATAAATAATTCGTGACCACAAACAACAAAGACAATATACTCTAGCCAGGGGTCCTAACGTGCCGCCAAAGTACGGGCACCCTACCGAGATATACGATTCAGCAGTTATTATTTATACCAGTTCAGGGAGAACGGGATCTGTTTATAGTACTGTGTATTGTGCCCGCGTGTGATATATTAGCACTTTGGTGTACTTATTGTGTACCACATTAGGTACTAGTTTGTGTACTGCAATAGCTGGACTGTCGGATATAGTTCAGTGTGTAATGTCCGGGGTTCCAAGCAAACTGATTAAAGAAAGGAAGACGAAGGCAGTATCAACAAATTTACTCAACTAATTCCAAGTTTCCAAGTTTCTTTGTAATCTAACACCTTAAATATTAAATAACGGAAAATAAAAGTAAAACATAAACATAAAGCAAAGTATACAAAAAAACACTTAAAAATAGAACAAATTATACCAAAAGAAACGAAATAAAAATAAAACAAAATTTCTTGACTAACACACGGAAGATCCTCAGACTGGGATCGAACCCACAGCGAGAAATCTTAAGCGGGCACTATGCCCCGAGACCAACTTGTTTCTTGTATACCGTGGCGAATATGTCGATCACTGCTTCGCGGGTTCGCGACGAATCGAAATTAGGCAGCCTTGTCAATTGGAGCCGGGATACTTAAGCCTGAACCTTAAGGGCGTTTCTGCAAGCTGAGGACAAGATGAGAACAGTCAGCCTTGCAAAACATCTCCAATTATAAGCTAAGCTACACTTCGTTAAATAGACGCAAACACTTACCCCGTTACTTTCGTTCCTCGCACACAAATTCACAACATTGCACCAACTACAATACGTATGTTTATTCCATAATAATGTCCAAATAATGATGTCTTTAATTTACAGAAATTATGCAAATAATTACGGAGCAACGCGTTAGTTTTCTGTCTTTTCACCCATTCACCTCACTCCGGTTTATTATTTTCCCGCTACCGTCACTTGTCCGTTGTCCAATAATGCGTTCTTAAAATTATTGTGGCGAGCCTAGTAACGCCATCTAGTATTGGACTTGAGAACTGAAGTATCGATCATTACAATATCCCCTCTCCTCTAAAGAATCCAACTGGATTCAAACCAAACGTTTAAGGTCACAAGAATGCCATTTTCCTAAATCTTTGCCTCTGAAGCTCTCTAATCTGTAAACGTCGCTTGATATCTTCTCCGCTATGACTGCTTTTTCGAACTTAGGGGCCAATTTAGACATAAAAGCCTTATCAGCATTAGATAGAAGTTTAGTGCGTTTCCAAACTAGATCACCAACTTTATAGTTACATATGCGACGTCTCTTGTTGTACTGTTCGCTGTTAGTCTCATGTGATTGCCGTATCCTTTCACCAACCTCTTCATAAATCTTACTCCTGAAGGCTATATTTCTTTCAAATTTTTCTTTGTCGAAGGTTATCGGTTCGTCTGGTTCAAAGCTATAGGGTTTCATGCCCTGAACCATCGTCTCGCGTCCAAAAAACAAATAAGATGGTGTTTTTTCCGTCACTTCATGAACCGATGTTCTGATTGCATGTCCTATGTGTGGTATATA
The DNA here is from genome assembly GCA_963855955.1 of Luperina nickerlii. Taxonomy (NCBI): domain Eukaryota; kingdom Metazoa; phylum Arthropoda; class Insecta; order Lepidoptera; family Noctuidae; genus Luperina; species Luperina nickerlii. The sequence continues at coordinate 5,475,151 of OY979677.1, read as the reverse complement.
TTTGTCCCATTCTTTGTGATTATCTTCAACGTAGGAAGCTATAGCCGAGCCAATAACTCTGTTTACCCGCTCAGTAGGGTTGGCTTGAGGATGGTAGTAAGGGGTATACCATATTTTTACACCGTACCCTGAAACTAGATCCTTAAACTGGTTAGATACGAATTGCTTTCCGTTGTCACAAACTATTACACTAGGGGTTCCATACATTAAAAATATCTGTTCCTCCAGTATTTGAGCTATAGTTGATGACTTTCCATTTCTGAGTGGATATAGAAAACAGAATTTGCTAAACCAGCATGTTATGACTAGCAGCATAGTATTGCCATGCTTGGATTTCGGAAAGGGTCCCATTAGGTCCATGGATATGATTTGAAAGGGTTCTGTTACCTCTCGTTGCTTTCCCATTAAACCAGATGGTCTACTTTGTGAATGCTTGTATTTTGCACACACTTCACATTTCCGTACGTAGTTTTTCATGTCCTGGATCAATGTCGGCCAAAAATATTGCTGTCTCGCGCGGTTGACCGATTTTTTAACACCAAAGTGACCAGCTGTGGGGTCATCATGACATTCCTTTAGGATTCCTTGACGAAGCTTTTCTGGAATCACAAGTTTCCAACTGTCATTTTCATTGGGAAATTGTTTTAATTTCATGTATTTCCACAGTTGTCCTTGACTGACTTCCCAATCTGGATCATTCTTCCCAGACAGCACCAAATCCTCTTTTGATTTATACCACTCATCTTTATCTTCTGGTTTTATCTCTATTATATTAATTTCTTCTTCAATAGCTCTAGATAAAGCATCCGGCACAGTGTTATATTTACCTTTGCGATGGACTATTTCGTAATCAAATTGTTGTAAGCGCATAGCCCACCTTGCCAAACGCCCATGAGGGTCCTTAGTGCGGTGTAGCCACTGAAGTGCACTATGGTCGGTAATGACCTTAAAATGATTTCCTTCAACATAAGGACGAAACTGTTCTACAGCATGCAGAACACTTAATAGTTCTCGCTCAGACGCTGAGTATTTGCATTCTCTTTCCGTTAGCTTTTTGCTCGTGTAAGCAATGGGAACCTCCTGGCCATCGGCTATTTGAATTAAAACTCCCCCAGTCCCCCTGTTAGAAGCGTCACATTGAATAGAAAAGGGTTTTGTGAAGTCTGGCACTCTTAATACTGGTGTCGAAGTCAGGGCAGTCTTTAGATTTAGGAAAGAATCTTCCGCCTCTTTATTCCATACTATGCGTTTAGTCTTCTTGCCTCCCTTAGTTAGTTCATGTAGTGGGGCTGCGACAATGGCAAAATTTTCCACAAACCGCCTGTACCAACTAGCTAGACCAATAAAACGCTTTAGCTCCGTATAAGTTGCAGGCCTGGGATAGTCGAGTATAGCTTTTACTTTATCCGGGTCTGTACGTAAGCCTTCCTTGTCTACAATATAGCCTAAGTATTTTAAAGATGATCTCGCAAATACGCATTTTTCCAGATTGATCGTTAATCCTGCTTCCTTTAGCTGATTTTTTACATGTGATAATGACGATAAATGACCGTCAAAGCTGTGGTCACATATGACAATATCATCCAAATAAGTGAACACTCTACTTTCAAATTCCGGCGTGAATAAGCGATCCATCAAACGTTGTTGCGTTTGAGATGCATTACTTAGTCCAAATGGCATGACTTTGAACTGATAAAGTCCTTTTCCAGCGAGTCCGAAAGCAGTCTTTTCCTTGCTTGTTTCTTCGAGTGGAATCTGCCAGAAAGCTGATCGTAGATCAATAGTTGACAGGAACCGAGCATTTTTTAGACTGTCTAAGATGGTGGTAACCCTAGGCAAAGGATAAGAGTCTTTTACTGTAACCTTATTTAACTGACGACTGTCTAGACACAATCGATTCTTACCCGAAGATTTCTTCACCAGTAATACAGGAGAACGCCATGAACTGAAGGAGGGTTCTATTACATCATTGTCCAGCATATCCTGGATTTCCTTCTCAAGTTCCGCCATAATTGGAGGGGCTAAGGGGTACTGTCTGTGTTTGATGGGCAAACTGTCCCCGGTGTCAATTCTATGCTTGATCAACGATGTTCTTCCTAAACCTTTACCAATCTGTGTTGCCATTTCCTCTAACAATTTGTCCAAGCGCTCTTTCTGTTGAACAGAAAGTTCATCCCGCGAAATCACTGGTTGCGAGACGTTAATTTCCGTAATGTCCGCAATCGATTTCCCTGCTTCTATTACTAAATTAAATGACTCAAAAAAATTCATACCTAATATAATATCATGTTTTAAGCAGTCCATGATATAAAAATCTACCACATTGTATTTTCTCGTAAACTCAATAGGTAAATGAACAATGGAATCCATTGTATGGTTGGTGCCATCAGCCGTTGAGATATTTTCTTTGTCGACTTTATGTTCTGTAAACCCCAATTTCATAATTTTCGTTGCAAATCTCTGCGAAATCACTGAGACAGTAGCTCCAGAATCTAATAATCCCACAAACGACTGATTTAAAATTTTTATTTCAGCATAATACCGATTGTCTTGACTGTGCTTATTAATATTACAGATCTTGCCTGTTTTAAAAAAACTCGAAACTGTATGTAGCCATTGCTGCCAGTCATCCGAGGTAGAATGACTTAGTTTTTCGGGGTACGATCGGCTGGCATCGACTCCGAATTGTCGTTTCCCTTTTTGGTAGCATTGCATGAACATTTATTTGTCGTTTTACCGAAACGTCCACATTTGTAACAGAAGAGTCTTTGTTTTGGCAATTTACAATCCCTGAAACGATGCCCTGGATTTCTGCAATTCCAACATTTTGTTAGAAGTACTTCCTTGTCATCTATGGCTGCCACCTCAGTTGTGTTTTCATTACGTGATATCTTCGAGGTATCTCCCTTATATGCTAAATCTCTTTCTAGCGATTGACCACTTTGCGTAGGTTCCTTGAAGTTATCACATTACAAGACACCGGACATTACAAGTGTTCAACATTTTATGAGGACGACTTGTATAGGTGGGTACCTATTTTTAAAAGAAAACTCAAATTTTCCACTCGACTTCAAATCTAGTAAAAAAAGAAGGTTGTTATCTGAAATGAACTAGGTATTAATACAGGCATAAATTAAAATAGCTATAGCGAAACACTGCAGACGTGATGGTTACTATAACAAAATGAAAAATGTTTTTTTTTTTTGGGGGTCAACGACCGTTGGTAGTGTTTTAATTAAAGTATGAGTTGAATAGTAGATTTTACAACAAGTGCACAAAACAAACCATTTTTATCCGAGACTTTTAGCAGCCCGAGCCGAAGGCAAGGGCTGATAGTAATGTCGAGGATAGAAATGGTTTTGTGGACGAGTTATAAACTCTGCTTTTCACTTCGATTGCGAGGAAATAAAACAGTAGTATAACATAACATTTCTTTAATTAAAATTCAAAGTAAAATTAGAACAGTTTTGAATACTGAAGGAAATTATTTTTTTTAAATCTTACGACATTGATATTAGGCTGCAGACCTATACAGCCTACTATTAAATTAATTTTGTAATAATAATTTTCTTAAATCAACTAACCTACCGTACTTGAATTAAAATTTTAATATCTATTATATCTTAAAAACACATAAGGCAAATAAATTAAAGTAAATATTATATAATAACAAATTCTATCTATGAACTTCTTATTGCATTTGGCTGTATGGCTCATTTTCTTTGCCTTAATATAATACATTTATGAGTAGATACGTTAATGCCCTTGTGCACAAAATTCGATTTTGTGCAGCCTATACCCTGCACAAAGAAGCACTTTCAGAGCATGAGAAGTGAAAAGAATATGTTTTCTTTTGTTTTATCGTGTTTAGATATTGATAACCGTCTGCGGAGTTTCCCTAGCTAATTTAATTTGACCCGGTATAGTTGTTACTTGTGCCAAATGCGTGCACTGACTGGACAGCTCTATTCAATTTGTTGTTATTCTTTCCTCAAAAGACTATTTCAGACACCAATCTACATAGTCTTTACATCAAAGTCAAAGTCAAAGCATTTATTTCAAATAGGCACATGAAAGGCACTTTTGAACGTCAAAAATTACACACATGGTCCGACCAAGATTATGTTTGGACTTTAACCCCCTGAGTTTGTTCCGGCCTTTCTTCTCAGAGTAGTCAGACAGGAAACGCCGACCTCATCTAGTTTTAAAAATATGATTGACCTGTCAAAGTTTTTGTACAAACCTACTAGGGGCTGATTTTTCAATCATCTGATAATTTTATTCGAGGAATAATTTTGAAATTTTAACAGTTTTTTCATACAAAAACTGTGAAACGTCAATTTTGTTCCTCGAATAAAAGATATCTGACGATGGAAGAATCAGCAGCCCTTTTTTTTTTTTCAGGATGGGAAATCATCAAATGACTCCTCCCGCTCTGGGTGGAGCGGAAGGGAGTGACAGACTCTTACAGACTAAAACCCACCCGTGTTCCTTCCTTCGCCCTTTATGTTCCGGGCCAGCGGTAACCCTTTCGGACAATCCCGCTGATAAGAATAAGCCCTTACAGAAATAAAATAATTTATAATGAGCCTATAATGATCACACTGCTGGGACTCTGTGAGAGGGAGTGGGCCGTAATCCACCACACGATGTCACATGTCTTCGAATTTTAGGTTCTAGGGCATGCCGGTTTCCTCACAATGTTTTCCTTCACCGTTTTGAGAGATATGGTGATAAAATAATTTACCTAAAATGTACAGACGCCAGCACATCAAGCTACCCGAAACTGTCAAATTTTACCGATCAACTTTGAACTTTATGCTTTAGCAATAAAGTTGAAAGTCTATTAAAGAAATTTGACAGATTGTAGTAGCTTAATGTGCTGGTTTCTGTACCTACAAAAAATTGTACAAATGCACAAATTTACTGTGTGCTTTATATGTTTTAAATAAAATAAAAACACCGCTTAGGCCACTCAGCAGGATTTCCAAAGTAGAGATGAGAAATGCGTTGCAGCATCAGACCCCCTGCTGTTTAATGGGAGCCGTTCAGGGCTATGATTGCGGAGATTAGGCAGGAAATTGTTATTACTTGATAACTTTTCTACATGCCATGCTTTTACACAAAATTAATGGGTTGTAAAACTGTATTTTTTGGTACAAACTAGAAAGGTGCACAAATTAAGTGTGGTTTTGTGGTTTTTATAATAATTATGTATCTTAGTTATTCTATATAATGAGGTATTTATGTTATGGCTCTTTATTGCCTGAATTAAATGATTCATTATTACTCGTATACTTTAAGCCTCTGCTGTCCGTCCATCCGTCCGTCTGTCAGGGGGCTGTATCTGTGTGTGTTTTCACGTAGAAATTTTCACAGTGTGTATTTCTATTGCCACTATAATAAAATAAAAATGAAAGGGGTCTATACAAGAAATGTGTTTTAATTGGCGTTTTGTGCCTTGTGGTACGGAACCCTTCGTGTGCGACTCCGACGCACATAAATCCGAAGTTACCTAATTAATAAATCATAGTTTGACCATGGCGTTCACTGAGTGTCCATTAGTGAAACAAGTGCAGTGAAAGGTCGCACTGTAATGGACTTCTCATGTCCTTGTAAGATTCTCGATTTAATTCCAGAAAGTGCGACTCGTAATTAACTATAAGAAAAAGGTTTTATTTTTCTACTAGCTGAATAATCCTATTGATTGATATTTTATAAAATAGTCATTCAATAGGATTAAGGGATTAAGTATATAAACTTAGAGGGTATTAATGATAATGATTATAATTCCATAAAGACATATTTGTTACGCTCGCGAATCAATATGTAAATCAACATTTTACATGAAAATGACATGTAAATTGCACGAAACGTAAGAAAAAAAATAGAAAAGAAAAAAAAGTGATAAGACAATTAAAGAAAGAAAGAAAATAAAAAAGAGAGAGTTATTAAACAATATTATTCCTATTATTCCACAATTTTCATGATTGCACCTACCACTGTTTGTCTCTGCATCACCCAAAGGTTGACTGGTAGAAAATGCCTATGGCATTAAGTACGCCTCTGAAAATTTATGTGCTTGAAGTATTAAATAAATAATATAATTCAAGACTCTGTACCTTTTGAAAAAATAAGATGATGGCACGTGGAAAATTGGAACTAATTTCCGAATTTTCACGCGCCAAAAGATCTTTGAAATACAACTTTACAGACCTTTTTGATGCGAACAGAATGAAGAACAAACTTTTCGTTGACGCGTATCGGCGGATGCAGTTTGTTGCCTTTGTCGCCGATGTGTATCGCTCGTGTATGAGCACTTATTTCTTCGGGTTAGTATTCAAACTCAGTAACTTTTTCTACTAGAAAATACACAAAAAAAATGGCAATCGCAATGGACAAAATTGTCAATATTTTAAATGTTTGTGTACGAGGTTTTTGATGTGTATTAGTGTATATTGTCTTTATTATTATTTGTAATGTGCGTTTTTTTTTTGTGCAGAATAAACGATTTCTCTTTCTTTTTTTTTTTGTTATCAATAATTAAAATGAACATTTTTTCTACCAAACCTACAACACAACCCATAATGGCTTTAGCACACTAACCTGAATGAAACGAATAAAAACAAAAATATTACTTTTTGCTGGGTGGCAATTAAGTCACCTTAATTGCCACCCAGCAAAAAGTAATCTTTTATATACATGTATAGATTATATGTGAATATAATATATACATGTATGTATATAATGGGTCCCGTGGTACATCAGACTAATGTATCTAGCCCTCAAGGGAAACTTTAACTATAATAAACAGAAAGGTTTGTTATTAAGGTCCAATTTGACGCAAATGGTGTTATTATTGGGCTAGAGATAGGGAATTAGAACCTGTTCTATAATGATTGGAGGAAATGTTTGGTCGATATTATCAATACAATTTTTTTTCCGTGGGGAAATTCTCACGGATACCCTCCGACTGGGGAGGACGGAGGGTTATGTCGAACTCCTACTGAGAAAAACTCCACTGCTCCTTCTACTACCATGTGTCGGGGGCCCGAGAAATTCTTGTATATTTGCTGCATCCCCGACTGTTATGCCTTCTACCCATGGGCGCCAGGAGCGGGGTGCAAGAGGGTGCACTTTCACCTGCCTGGCTTCAAAAAAAAAAGGTGTAAAAACATTCAGAACTAAAAAAAAATCCGAAAAAACCTAAAAAGATCGCTTGGCTCGTTCTTGCATTATGCAATCTCTCGATTCTAAAGATTTTTTGCATTAGTCAACAAAGTACCTACCGAAGTCCTATTTCCGAAAATCTAATCTGCCGACGGCTTCGCTCGCTCACTCTATCTTAATTCATAAGTGCCTTTGTGTCACGCGCGATTATATCGCGTGTCGCGTCTGTTTGTAGGAGCCTTGAGTTGTAGGTCGCGTTCGAACCCAGGCAAACACTTTACTTTGCGTATTTAATTTCATCACCACTTCTCTCATAACGTTGAAGAAACCATCGTGAAGAAACCGGCATGTTCTAGAACCAAAAATTCGAAGACATGTTACATCCACCAACCCGCACTGGGCACGCGTGGTGGATTATGGCACACTCCTCTCATAGAGAGGCGGCCTGTGTTCCAGTACCTAGTGGGACCATTTTTTTTTTTTTTTTTTTCAGGATGGGAAATCATCAAATGACTCCTCCCGCTCTGGGTGGAGCGGAAGGGAGTGTCAGACTCTTACTGACTAAAACCCACCCGTGTTCCTTCCTTCGCCCTTTATGTTCCGGGCCAGCGGTAACCCTTTCGGACAATCCCGCTGACCTAGTGGGACCATTATAAGCAGATTATACTTCTGTATACTACATAATGTATGGATGACATTGGCCATTTATTTTTCTATGGTTGCCTTTATCTAAGGTCATACAAAGTAAAGGTAATAAATGTGTTCTATTTTAACTTTGTTCAGCAATCCATTTATCTCAATTTCCAGATAAACCCAAACAAAACAGTATCAAAATGAGTTCAATTAGCCAAACTTTAGCCTTCGTTTGCCAAACCCGTAGTTTATTTGTCAGAGTTACATTTCCAAAAGTTTTAACTAAATATATTTTAACGTAACTATCGCAGTCTGGACGTGAAGTACTGTTTTTATGTCACTTTGCCCTTATATTCCATTATGGACGGGTCCCAACGCATTTTGTACTGAGTTTATGGAGTAAGGACTTTAGTGCAGTTTGGGATTTAATGTAAATAGAACTTGTATTGCGTCTGGTGTCGTAAACTGCAGGACTGCATTCTAGACTTAAAGTTTTGATTGGCATTTTTCAGGGAGTGTCCGTAATATGAGAATAATTTAACTAGAAACTTACAATGTTTTTATTAATGATCGTAGTATAAAGTCAGGGAAATTAATTATGAAGCAGATTATTGGGGTTTGTTTGGGGTTAAAACACTAGTGCCATGGGGTCTGAGTGCCCACTTAGTTTTTCGAGACATCGCCAAGCGGCTGGTCGACTCTTCACGTAATTTTGACCGACGAATCAGCATTGCCATACAACGTGGCAACGCTTTGCGCTTTGCAACCTTTTGGGCACTTTTCCTTATGACAGCGAAGCGAACGAATTTTTTGATGCCCTTTTATTATTTCCCCTCCTTTTTATATACTTGTATATATTATTTTACGACTGTTAGCTTTTTAAATCATGTAAATACACCTTTTATATACAGTATGTTAACTAACAGAGGGCGTTCCCGTTAACCCGCAATAGTATAGCATCCATACATGCTAAAAAAAATATTACCATTCGAAAATAAAATGTTTTTATTTTTTTATATTAAAATATTCACTAAAAATCGTAAATTGATACGTTAAAGAAACACTCTGTACACGCGTACTTGAAGGACAGCAATGTCGGAATTTATTTATGAATGACGGGCGCGGGTGCGGGCGGGGCGGGGCGGCCGTCTCACTCCGCTTCGTGAACTCTCGGAAACGCTCGGCCAGCAGCGTGCGTATTGCGTTTGGGCATTACTACTACGAATACTATTCCGCGCTACTATTTTGATTTTAAACAGGAGGTTTCGAATTTATTGACAATTAATTATTTTTTTTAATTCGGATTATTTTATGCTTATATTTCTATGCTGATATTTTTATTTTAATCTATTAATGATATAGATTAACGAGTTTAAGGGAACGCCCTCTGTTATTTAACATACTGTATATTTGATATTCGTTACGGGTCGTGAGAACCCCGAAAGTCTGACAACCAGTCTTACCAGTTGGTATTGTATTACCCAGTAACTGGGTTGTGGAGATCAGAGAGGGCAGTCGTTCCATGTCAAATACTGGTATTCTAGCTGCATCTGGTTAAACTGGAAGCCGTCCCCAACATATTTGGGAAAAGTTTAGGCAGATGATGATGAAATAGTTACTAGAATATTCACAAAGACCGTACAACCTGCACCATACACAGTAGCGTAAAGTCCTCATACAAAAATTATTAAATGACAAACCGGTATGAACCGGTAGGGATATAAGGATCACCTTATATCCCTATAAAATTGGAAGACAAACCAGTTTTGAAAGTAGGTTTTGATAATGGCAAAATTGCGGGCCCTGGAAAAAGCCTGGGAATCCAACACGAGCGGATTCCGCTGCATTTGATCCTTGCTTGCAGCAGCCCAAATCCCGGATACACCGGAAAAATTGTCGTTCGGAAACAATTCTAAAATGCATTGACAAAATGGAATAAAAGGGGGTCTAAAGCTAGGGTGCAGGGAGTATATTTTAGTAGTTAATATAGTTTTAGTAGTAAGTATATACTAGTTTTGATCCCCTCTTCATGGCGTACTGAACAGCTTTATTGTTTATGGAACAACACACCTTGTTTGTACAATAAAATTAACGCGTTCTTAGACATCTATTATAAACCACACAGCATATGCAAAATCGCCCTGCATGCATTCCTCCTGAATAAAACCTACGACAAGACAGAAAAGTACTTATTCACACTTACATAAAGGTAACCCTATGTCCTATATTCAAATGCACACACACTCATTCACACTCACACACTCATACATACACACACACGTTCTCACTGGACTCACCACACCAACACTACTCATTCTAATTTGTTTGATTGAATTTTAAATTTAAGACCTTTGCTATTGTGTTTTGTTTTTTATAAAAAAACTTTTTACTTTTTGGCTCCATAAGTATTATACATGATTGTGATACGCAAATAAGGCGTTGAAACTGTCTCTCCTAAATACAGATTACTCAGTAATCTAGCTAGGAGAGCAGCGATTCACCCAACAATTCGTTGTACCTACACCATGTAATTAATAATGCATACTTTCTAGGTCCCTCATGTACAGACGCCAGCGCATCAAGCTACCCGAAACTGTCAAATTTTCCCAATAAACTTTGAACCTTATGCTCGAGCGATAAAGTTGAAAATCTATTAAAGAAATTTGACAGATTGTAGTAACTTGATGTGTGCTGGCGTCTGTACTACAAAACCTTTATGTACCTTAATAAATTTCTTATTATTATTATTATATTACTCGTTTCAGCAAAATTCAAACGTTGCTCATCATCTGATTTATAAAATCAAAGTAATTTATTTACCAGAAACACGGTATATAGCAGGGGTGGCCAACCGGTCGATCGCGATCGACTGATCGATCGCGACTATTAGTTCAGTTGATCGCAGTGAGGAAAAAAATATAAATACGTAGAACAGACTCCACAAAGTACCTAATCACTAACTGCTGCACGCATCACCTTGTATCATTTTTCAATCGTCGTTCCGTCACGTTATTTTATCCTCTCTTCTATGCAGTTTAGCTCTCTTTTGTTTTCGGTGCGCGATAACAATAAGCAGGAAGCGTATGGAACGCTGGAGTGGGGCGCGGGTGGTTGTCAATCCGTCAGTCAATTGACGACAGACTAGCGGAGTTAAAAGTGGTTACTATTTTTCCTCTTAATAAAATAAAAAATACTACATAATTGTGTACTGAACTATGCTGTTTCATTTAAGATTTCAAGAACTATGTAATTGGTAGATCGCCCAGGGTGTCGTCTGTGAACAGTAGATCTTGGGTCTAACCAAGTGGGCCACCCCTGGTATATAGGATATCATCATATATTTAAAATAGATCTCTAAATGTATCAGCTCAGCCTATCGGAGTCAACTGCTGAAACTAGGCCTCTCCCATGCTGCACCACAACATCCTGTCCTCCGCCTTCCGCATCCAGTCTGTCCCAGCCACCTTTTTGATATCGTCTGTCCATCTAGCTGGGGAGCGTCCAACAAATGTTATCGCACCGCATATTTTAAGCTTTTGAGTTAAATAAGCGTAAAAAAATCCATAAAAATGTACCATTGGCGTAGAACTAAGAAGATCGAAAACAGTAACATAACATTCATGTATCATGTTCGAATCCAATCCCAAACTAAAATATTAAATCACAATAACGTAAACCCTTCACAATTTGAATACCGACCCGGAAAAGGTACTGTATACGGAAGAATAGATTCATTACTAACAAAATCATGGACAGCTCGGAAATAACATCCAAATTCCAAATATCTCACACACAATAACTTCCCAAATAAAATATAATCTACATTTTGTAATCCTGAAGTTTCACGAGTGACAGTTTTCTTGACGAGGGGTGACTAGTCCCCTACGTTCGTCGACTGACATTTCTATTAGCAGGCAATTTTCAATACTGAGGGTAATTCGAAAAGTTCTGCAGCGATTGTAAATTTTGAATGAAGTTTTCAATTTGATGACAAGGTCTGTTTAAAGTTTATTTGTTTTTTCAATGGGAGAAAATAGTACAGACGCCAGCACATCAAGCTACCCGAAACTGTCAAATTTTCCCAATCAACTATAAATCTTATGCTTTAGCGATAAGGTTGAAAATTATTAAAGAAATTTGATAGATTGTAGTGACTTGATGTGCTGACATCTGTACCTTACGATACGTGTGACTTAATTAGTCCATTCTTTCACGGCGTGAAATTAGTGCCCGAGCGTAGCGAGGTCACACGTATCGTATACTATTATACAGCACGTGTGACCTAAACCCGCACTTAAGTCACGCTTTTCTGGTTAAAAATGGACTACTAACTAACTAAGACCGCCCATTGTCTCACCCTTTGTACAGTTTCTATATTTATGTCTGTAATTTATATGGTGTACATAATAAAGAGTATTCTATTCTATTCTATTCTACTTAATTCACAGAAAAGCGTGACTTAAGTCCGGGTTTAGGTCAAAAAGTACTATAAATTACAATATTTCTACTAACCGCGATTCTCAAAACTCAAAGCATTTATTTCAATTAAACCATTTACAGGCACTTTTGAATTGTCAAGAAGTCAGTTAGTCAGAAAATATGAAGCTAGTTGCCCATTCCAAAGCGTAGGTACCTATGGAGGAGAACGGGCAAGAAACTCCATGGACACTCTTTTTAAATTATATTTTACAAAAATATTAGTTACATCATTACTTTTGATTTTAAAATTATATAATGTGATTCTGTTTTGATGGTCCTTTTTCTTGAATGCTTTTGTTTTATAAAGTTACGCTTTCCCAGAAAAGCTGTGACCGCAGTGACGGCTGTATGAAAATGATGACAGCGGCAAAGATTCAGATGGGTTCACCTAACCGCGTCAAAAGATAGTCGCGTTTCTGTTTCGTTTTGACACCTCTGACACTCAATGACGCAATGACTTGATTTATTGTCATGGAAACGCTATATAATAACGTGTGAGCTCACTCTTCTCAGTATGTACACTTTATCGCGTGACTAAGTACTCGTACGGTGAGGGCAAATCTATCTATTTAAATCTCTGGGCAGTGAGGTTTGACTTCCCGTTGTCAAAAACGCTCTCTACGAAAACAGACCAACTTACTTTCATAAGGGCTCCAATATAGGCTACAATCACGCGACGACACATAGGCACCGCTCGTTGCGCAACTTGCGGTGCCTTTGTGTCGCGCGCGATTTTATCGCTTATCGCGCCTGTTTGCAGGAGCCTTAAACAACGTTTCAGTGACATCATTCACCGGTAAATTGCGGACGCTATATCAGTCACCGCTCTTCTAGGCCGTAGCTTAAGAATGCGGTGAACGGTCATACAATAACCGCTGTCCATACAAAAGGAGCGTTTTTTGACACCCCAATATTAAATACTGGTGAAAATAACATATTTTTTTGACGGCCGTTATAATAATGACGGAACCGCTTTCCTAGGAATCACAAGCTTTAGAGAAAGTTTTCGACACCCGAAAAGCTAGTGCAACGTTCACGTATCAATTAGATCGTATATTGTGTATTCATAGGTCTACTGATAACGAATAAGGACATACCTGCGGGGTAATTGTGTAACACACTATCATTAGAAAGGGGTTTAATTTTGATAGTTCAACAGGTTGCGTTATTAGCGTTGTTCAGCAGTCACATTTTTCAAACACATGAAGCAATGGATTAGGAATATCGTTCAAAATGATTCAGATTGAGATTGGTAGTGTGTAATGCAATTAGCATGCTGGTCTTTAGATAGTACCAACTATATCAAGAAGAAAATGCATTCATTTAAATCTAATAGTTGGAATCCTGCCCAGTTAAAGGATATTTTATGAGACCTGATAACATCTATATGCTTGGTCCTGCGGGTACGTGAACCTACTTGTGTATGCTACTATAATTTTAAAGTTTTGCTAAGAATAATTTCCGTAAAATTTTTCACCAATTGTTACACTTTGGTACGAAATAGTAGGTACTGTAGGAGTACTTTACGAGCTCTCAGGGTATTGGGAGGAATCAATAAAACCATGGCTTATCGCATATATTCAATTACTATTTCTAGAAATCGATCTACGTGCTTTGTATCTTTGTCTTCTTCTTGTAAGCCAAATCTGACGCCTACCATTTCCGCGTTCTTAATTAGTATTGGCGTTTATCTTAAAATGTCATGCCATTATCTTATAATTACCGAAAATATTGCATGCCAGAAACCATGCAGGTCATAATTTCTGCATTACCAACCTCATTGCTTGGAATCTATGAACCCGCTATACCAGTCAATATTTGGGTCACAAGGTATTTTAGAAAGACGTTCTAAACTACAAAGATACCCTGAGGAGACAAAGTCCAGGGTAAAGAGAAAGTTAATTTTCATTGCGATCATTGAAGTAAAATTAAAATGTAACGATTTAAAACGTAGCTAGGGACGTATAACTACGTTCTTTAAAAGGTTCTTTACGATTCTACCGGCTTTTATTCTAGAGAATTATCTTGGAAGCGAGGGGAAGACTGTCTCAAAGATTTTATTATAGGATATGAAAATTTTATTGTGAGTGGATAGATGCTTGGGAGTAGGTCGTCCTGTGCTCAGTTATGTGTTGTCGTTCGATATATCGAGGAGTCAAAATAAATATTTTTATTCCTCGGTATAAAAATGAGCTTAATACGTTATGTTTGCCTACGATATATTAATGTGACAATGAAGGCTCATAACAAGATGTCATTTTCGTAATCATTTTGAAACACGTTTCAACATGTAACGTATGAGAACGCTCTGTCGGAATTAATATTAAAAGTGTTACATATTGTTCACTTTGCTGTGGGTTACATTTTGAAAAGGTACTTTAGGGATCTTGTTTCATTGTTGATTTATGTCAGTTATGTCTGTAGGTGTTATTCATCAACATCATCATCATCATCAGCCTATAGCAGTCCACTGCTGGACATAGGCCTCCCCTAATGAGCGCCATAGCGCCCTGTCTTCAGCTTGACGCATCCAGCATCTGCCTGCAGTCTTTCGCAGATCGTCATCCCACCTGGCCGGAGGGCGTTCTACACTACGTTGGTGTATCATACCAGAGGGGCAATTCTACTAATTTTAACAACGTTCACAGTCTGATCTCAGTCTCAATATGTCAAAAAATACTTCAAATTTCCCTACATTTTGACAAGTTTTTGACATTTCTTTGTCGCTGAGATGAGACTGCGACTAGATTTTGAACGTTTTAAATTACGAGAATTGGCCTTCAGGTGTTATTAGAAGGCTGAAATTCACCCAAAGGGCAATGGAGAGGGCTATGCTTGGAGTTTCCCTGCGTGATCAAATCAGAAATCAAGAGATCCGCAGAAGAACCAAGGTAACCGACATCTCAACGGAGATTATTAGCCAAGTAGCAGTGAATTTTATAGTGCACAAGTGTTTGCGTAAACACAGATGCACTCTCTGTTCATTTTCCCTCATAGTCCGATGGGACGGCAATCCGACACGACCGGAGAGAGATCAGGCGCAGGACCAACGGCTTTACGTGCTTTCCGAGGCACGGGGGTATTAAACCACCAACTTCCAAATTCCGAACTGTAACTAAGAATTTCCTAATGGAAAACCCAATAATACTTTGTGCGACCCGGGATTTGAACCCAGGAACGCACGCTCAGCAGTCACGCTTGCAACCACGACCAAGCGGACAGTCAAAATAATTTATATCATCAATTTATAAGGTACCAGTTGCAATCGGTTCATATCACCACCGATTATTATTATTGTGACCGGGCGGTCATTAATAAAATGTACGAATCGATTGTACAGACGCCAGCACATCAACCTACTCGAAACTGTCAAATTTTCCCAATCAACGTTGAACCTTATGTTTTAGCGATAAAGTTGAAAATCTATTAAAGTTTGACAGATTGTAGTAGCTTGATGTGCTGGCGTCTGTACATTTCTGCATGTGTGATGTATCGGGTTGAAAAAATATTATTGTTAATACTTATTTTATTTTGTATTTTTGCGTCGAATGAAATATTCAAATCGAAAATGTATCATTCATTTTATAAATTGGTCCAGGGTCCGTATTACGTAGTAATAATGCCATCGTGATTCCAATGTGGAAAAAGGATAGCACTATCGTTCATGTATAGCCCCATACTTCCCGTAGGTATCGTAAAAGGCGACTAAGGGTCGTACTGGAGAATGGGCAGCAGCGTTCTCTATGCATTTCACCACCATACTGCGATCGCTAACCCGCCTGCCAAGCTTGCCCCCCCAAGAATGACAAGCACAAAAAACACTTAGCCCCTAGTACGTGGTGGCCCGCTTACCCTTGGCTACGGTAGCGGCCAAGGCCAAGGTGAGGCAAGGGGTGCGAAGAACCCCTGGAAGAGATCCGGCTACCACAGTCACCGAAAACTGGACCTAGCAACATACAACATGCTTACATTCCGGACCGACGAAAAGATCACCGTACTCGAGGAAGAATTGAGCAGGTTACGATGAAGTATAGTGGGGTTATCTGAAGTCCGAAGAGAGGGAGAGGACTCTATAATCCTCAAATCCGGAAACTTGCTTTATTTCCGGGAGGGCGACCAGCAGTCCCAAGGTGGTGTCGGGTTTATCGTCCATGAGTCCCTTGTGAGCTACGTGGTGAAGATCGAGAGTGTGTCGACCAGGGTGGTGTACCTTATGATGGTATTAAACCGTCATAATACCGGCAACTGGTTTTTTTCTTATTCGGGCGTGTTCTTATCACATGCATTTAGCATCTAGATCTGAAAAAGTACTAAAACCTACAAATAGCTGCACAAAATATCCCATGCCAAAATCGAGTCCACAGCCATAAAAACACAGAAACCAAATTGCTAAACCACTACTTACACCTCCAAACATAACCCTTCAAATAAAAAAATCACATAAAAGACGGCTTAATATTCGTTCCAATATGTCTTTTTTTTGCAGCAGATATTTTTGATTCCTACTCAATATATTGTGCCGCACGTAACTGCAGCGAGGCGAATCGCACGTTATCGGAGACCGTTAATATCGCGCCGCTTGCGATCGCAACACATCGGCCGGCATCGCACAGATTATTGCGACCACTCGCTGTCTATAAATATGCCGCCGACTGTACTTGCTGTCTGATATATAGCGTTCGGTTCGAGAGATTTGTGCGAAACCGGAATACAATACATTATTATACGTTACGTTTTCGGGGTTATTTTATCGCGTTATTTATTTTAGTGTGGTGGAGGAATGTTTCTTTATTGAATATCAATTCAATATACAAACAATCATATTTTGGATTTCAGAGCAGAGTGGTGGGCCAGTGGTAATAAACTCCGACTTACGAGTTGTAGGGTGTGAGTTCGAACCCCGTCAGGCACTTTACTTTGTATATTTAATTTCGTCAACACTGCTCTCAAAACGGTGAAGGAAAACATCGTGAGGAAACCGGCATGTCTTAGAACAAATTTGTAACATGTGACATCTACCAACCCGCACGGACATCGTGGTATTGGAAAATAAAAACGTTATAGGATTTTATTTCTATTTCCCATGCTTTAATAGTGTCCTCAGTTAAAAACGCGCGGAGCTTTCATGTCTATTTAATAACGTTCGACACGACATCGTTTCTAGGAACTGCAGCGACGATATTGTTCAATTTAAAATAATTTGTTCGTTATAGTACCTGCTAGCATTAACAACTTTGACCCTATTTGAAAACTGTGTCATTTCTTTCAGATATCATTAGGTTTCAGTCAGGTTATTAGGTTTTTTATTAGATTTTGTCAGTAGCAGTCCTGTGCCCGGCTAGTGGCAATGGATTTGCCCGTTATATAGACGCTCGCATGACTAAAAGGCTTATCTCATTTTTTAGCTGATTTGAGTTAGGACAACTATATTATTCTATTCGTGATTCTTTACATTTTGTTGCCTTTCAAAATGGTTATATTTTGAGATCCAAATAACATAGAGGTACGGCGGTTAGTGAAAAATGTAAAGATTCAGGAATAGACAAAAGTAGTTGTTATAAGTCAAATCAGCTAAAAAATGAGAAAATGTAGTTGTCCTAAGTCAAATCAGCTAAAAAATTAGAAAAATAAGATATGACTTTTAGTCATGCAAGGGACGATAAATATGTACTCGTAGGTACGTTTCTACATCTCTCATTGACCCTATATCTGATGTCGACTGTACCCACATTGATAGATTGATTAGGTTTACTGTAAATAAACTTTATAGGAATCGTGTTTGTATTCATTTAGCCTCGGCATTGTTTTCAAATTGTTCTTTTATTTTCAAATAGTATTTTATTTAAATTAAACATTACTTATAAGTAATACTTCGTCTGCGTGAAATTTATTTTTCCTCCGACCCACTCTATCGCATCGCATCGTCTGCCCGCACTGTTACTTCGTTTCTGCTTAGTGCTCTTTCTGATTTTTTTTTCTTTTTCCTCGTCTCCCAAGGAGTGTACCGTGATCTTAATAGCCTATAGAATTTTTCAATTCCGACCGGGAGTTTTTTTTTTATTTATTGCTGAATGGGGGGGGGGCTCTCTTGACCTCGATCATGCCTGATGGAAAGCGAAGGATGACGTCTACAATGTTAGTTGATATTTCCAGAGATTAGCGCGTTCAAACAAAATCTTCAACATTATTATTAGTACTAGCTGCGTCCCGCGGTTTCACCCGCATAAATGTCCATCCTGTGGGAATATCGGGATAAAAAGTAGCCTATATGTTAATCCAGGTTGTCAGCTACCTCCATACAAAATTTTATCAAAATTGATCCAACCGTTTGAGCGTGAAGAAGTAACAAACATATAAACACACACACACACTTACTCACAAACTTTCGCCTTTATAATATTAGTGTGATAGATACAACGACGTCTTTATTTAAAACAAGCTGTGTGCCCAATAGGACGTAACATCGGCAAAAATGAAGAACTTGTTTACAAACTTTCATCCCCTGAAAGGGGATGAATTTTCAAAAATCCTTCCTTATTGCTCACTTTCGTTTCGTAAGGAAGTCTTGTGCAAAATGTTATGCTTGTCAACCCAATGGTAGCTGTGCGTTGTCTGTCAATGAAGAATCCACAATTATTACAGTATGATACACACCTTCTTATTATGCATCACGAAGAGACCATGGATCACGGAGTTGATGCTAGGGTTCGAGGTTCATACGATTGAAATCAAACGCTTAACCAAGTAAAGCTCAATAGCCTTTTCATTTCGTTTAATTACCTATTTCTTTTAAAAAGATTTACCCAACATCACGTGTTTGACATCGTTCGGATGCATAAGATTACAACATTTGCATCAAACGCAACCCTAATGAAGGAGCATTAAGGTTGCGGTAGTGACACCGGTCAAAACAAGATTAATTTGCACATTTCATTCCCCATGCCATTCATTCAACATGCAAAACGCAATGAAAATATTGATGCACGTTGGTACGTGCACCTCGTGGAGTGCGCACGGCGGTGTGGCGTGGAGTGTGCACGGCGGTGTGGCGTGGAGTGTACACGGCGGTGTGGCGTGGAGTTCGCACGGCGGTGTGGCGTGGAGTGTACACGGCGGTGTGGCGTGGAGTGTGCACGGCGGTGTGGCGTGGAGTGTGCACGGCGGTGTGGCGTGGAGTGTGCACGGCGGTGTGGCGTGGAGTGTGCACGGCGGTGTGGCGTGGAGTGTGCACGGCGGTGTGGCGTGGAGTGTGCACGGCGGTGTGGCGTGGAGTGTGCACGGCGGTGTGGCGTGGAGTGTGCACGGCAATGAGGCGTGTTGCAACATTTACAACGTGCGGTTCGGTGGCTTATTGCGTTCGTAATGCTTGTTAGGTATCGGCTCTTCTATAGTAAGTTGCGTTTGGTACAACTCGTGAGCGATTTGCGATCGTTTTTCAATATCAACTCCCATTACTCACAAGTAGGTATTGCACTTCCTAATTTATTAATTTCTAGAGCAGTGGTCCAAATGGCTTTGATTATAATTAATATAAAGACTTTTATAAACATTTCAAACAGAAGACCAATTCCCGTAATTAAAAGTGGTCAAAATCTAGTCGTCAAAATTAATTTCAAAAACTTGTCAAAAATGTAGGGAAATTAGAGGTATTTTTGGCAGATTGAGACTGAGATGAGAAGGTCAATTTTTGTAATTAAAAACGTTCAAAATCTAGTCTCAATCTCATCTCAGCGCCAATCAATGTCAAAAATGTAGAGAAATTAGTGGTATATTTGACAGGTAAAGATTAAGATCAGGCTGCGAACATTCTTAAAAACACGAGAATGAGAATTGCCTATCAGATTATGAACGTTCTTAAAATGAAGGATCCGATTCCCATCCAGAAGTATGGCCTTTGCTGGTAGGAGGCATTTTAAGTAGTTACTCTGTCTCTAGACTAGAGATAAATGGTTCATCTATCTATCTAGGAATCCATATTTGAGTAGATACCTTTACACAAGTAAAAAAAACTTGTTTAGCTTCAGCAAGACAACCAGTTGTAGCCAGATAAGTAGACATAGCCTACAGAATAATTAAGGTGACAATGGGCCGGCCATATTATCCGAGTGGCCGAGTATCGAGTTAAATGACGTCGGATTGGAGATGCTTATGTCCAGCAGTGAAATGAAATTGGTTTCTCAAACTCAAACTCAAAGCATTTTCAATACTCAATATCTTTATTGTTTTACCATAATGTGTACTTAGGTGATAACTATATAATTTAGATCATTGTGGACCCTGTAGGGGACAGCAAAAGTGTATTTATTTCAATTAAACCATTTACAGGCACTTTTGAATTGTCAAAATTAGCTGAGTAAAAGTATAAGCATAACGTTTTAAGCCTGTAACGTTTCCACTGTCCCAGCAGCATAGGCGTCCTCTCTGTGAGAGGTAAAGAGGTAGAAGAGACGAAGAGAGTAGAAGCACCATCATCATCCACAGCCCAACTTTACCCACTACTGGGCATAGCATAGGCTTCTCTTTGCTTGTGCCAATCCCCACGCTTCTGTGCCAGCCTCATCCAGGTTTGCCCGCGATGGCAAAAATGTCGTCTGCCCATCTCGCTGCCGCATGACCGACATCTCGTCTTCCAGTCATTAGAAGTCTCTCTGTCACAGCCCTACTCCAACTGTCATCACTGCGCCTTGCCAGGTGTCCTGCCCAACTCCACTTGAGTTCCATAATACGCTTTCCGATATCGAAGACTCGTATCTCGAAGTTGGGAACTCGGTAAGTAAAAGCATAGCCAAGTTTTATTCCCGCTGCCTCTTATGCTTTACAACCGTCTCGCAGCACATCCCGAGGCAGCAATACTACACAATACCGATCTACATCGCAGTTGCTGCATTTGTTGGCTTCTGCAATTGTCGCCGCGCGAACTAGAGGATCGATCGTCTCTTTAATATATGGATAAATTGCGTTCCTTGAGCTTACCCAAGCGATGTACTATTAAATGGGGGGAGTTCATGATACAAATGAGGCTCTGGCGTAATACGTGGCGTGGCGTGTTTGTGTGGAAGGAATGTAGGAGTTCTGTAGAGGAAAAGTTCGTAAAATGTATGGTGTCGGTGAAGCAAGGAATTTTTTATTGCATTTGTAGTTGTGTGGATACTGAAAGAAATAAGCAGTAAATAAAAACGAAAAAACATTGATCTGGATTGCTTTAAACAGTTCCATATGAGCCTAAGAAAACAGTATTTTTTACTGATCCGAAAACAGTTAAAGCTTGAGGCAAAATGTTACCATCATGGCAGTAAACTTTAACGTTTTAAGTAGCTAAAAGGTCACAAAATTAACTGTTTTACTAGTATTCATTTGGCGATATCGTTCAAACCATTGAAATTTACTTACGTTACAGTAATGGTGGTTTTCCTATTTTTTTTGCTTTTTTCAGTAAATAGTATGTTCTATAATTAAAAGTTACTGTTTTGTCTTTTAGAAAAAGAAAAAGGTTTTACTGTTTTACAATCATTTCTTTTTACCGTATAAAGTCAGTAAGTCTTTAATGTGGTGTAGTAAGAAATTATTTTTTTCAGCGTGTTATAAATCGAAAACTGAGCCTGTCAGGCATTGCATTTTGGTCATAATTTTATGGATTTACAAACTATTTTTTTTTGTTATTTTTTGACAAAAATTTGGGGACAATTACTTGGGGTTGGGGCAACATGACTTTTTCTCCCATACATCTCTATTAATCGTTACATCGGTAGCCACCCCCTTTCACACAGTCTGTGCATCTTTACGTAAGAAGGGACTTGACCCCGCCTCCCCGCCTCTTTCCGCCGCCCCGATGACGCCCGGTCCCCGTCCCGCACCGGGCGTCATCGGGGCGGCGGAAAGAGGCGGGGGTGGCGAGGTCAAGTCTCTTCTTACGTGGCACGCACTGTACAATGCGTGCCACGTAAGAAGAGACTTGACCCCGCCTCCCCTGCCTCTTTCCGCCGCCCCTATGACGTCCGGTCCCGTCCCGCACTCAGACCTCATACCGCTAAAGATACCTAAAATCGTGTACTGCGCATGTCAAACCACGTGGTGTGTCAAGTCTCTTCTTACGTGGCACGCATTGTACATTCGATGTGATGAATGATGTAGCCAATATTTTGTAACAATTTTATAATTGAAAAGAGTGTCCGTGGAGTTTCTTCTCCGTTCTTCTCCATAAGTACCTACTACGCTTTGGAATGGGTAACTAGCTTAATTTTTCTGACTAACCGACCCCTTGACAATTAAACTAAAGTGCCTGTAATTGGTTTATTCGAAATAAATGCTTTGAGTTTGACTCAAAACTTTACTCACGACATTTTCCTCATTTCTACGTATCTATTTTTTATTCATAAAACAATTCGCATTGTGTCTAAATGTGTACAGTACCCGGCGATAAATATTGCACATCGACCTTTTTACACAAAACCATTTTATACAAAGAATAAAAATATATTATCAAAAGTTGTTTGTATTTCGTGCGACAGAGATAACGCTCTACGAAGCCGAAATTAGCCGATTGTCTCTTTCCAAAGGTCGATGTGCAATGTTTATCGCCGGGTACTGTAGACGCCAGCACATCAAGCTACTACGATCTGTCAAATTTCTTTAATAGATTTCCAACTTTATCGCTAAAGTATAAGGTTCAAAGTTAATTGGGCAAATTTGACAGTTTCGGGTAGACTGATGTGCTGGCGTCTGTACAGTTATTAATTTATTGCAGTTAGAAATAATAAGTAATGAATTCCACTAAACATATTAAATCAATTTTATATTATTATTATATCAATAACATAATATTATGATAAATATTATGTCAATAGATTGTAAATAGTTATGATATAAATGATTGTAAATATTATTATGTCAAATGATTACAAATCTATTCTCGAAAATACAAAAAAAAAATCAAATTACCTATTTATTATTATCATTACAAAGAAGTAGGTACCTCAAGTAAAATATTGAGTTCCTTTCATTCTGAAAAACACAAGATCTAGTTATTTTAAAACCATAAAATGATTATCTGCAATGTGACACCGACATCTACAAGATTATTCTTTCATTTTCCTTCCAGCCTTTCACACATCTGCGATCACTAAGCGAAAAATAGTTTCAGACGTTTCTAACACTGTCCAGTGTCCAAGCGGATGGAAATCATAATCCTAAGCATTTTGCAAACGCGACGATTTGCCAGCAAACGTACCACGCAGTGGATCCCTTAGGTAAGCGATTTGACTGAGAAAAACTTAAAATTTCCCCTATTTTTTTTCTCTTTGACTCGTTAGAGCTTGAATTCTTGGAATTCTTTCTTGTTAGTTCAGGTATCTACTAATTAAGCAGTAGTGAATGCAAATCTTTATTAAGGAAATTAAAGCCTTCGTTAGTTACGGCGAGTGTGCTCTCGGATTTTATTAAAAAAAGGTAGGAATTCGGATTTGTGGTCGTTATTAGAGATGGGTAAAATTAAATGTAGAAAAATTATTTTGTCATTTGTTAGCCCAGTTCTTGAAGCAGGCTCAATAGGCTAACATCACGCAAGTACTCTTAGGAGGTAAGCAAAAAGAAAAAGTAAGAAAGAACGTTAAATGAAAACGATATAATTGCGCGGGCAGACGATGCGATGCGACGGGGGGGTAAAACAAGGTACGTTCCAATTTCAAAATTTCCCTCCACATTGTTGGCGAGCTAATTTAAATTATCGTGTCCCATTAAAAAATGGATCTGCGCCGGGAACATTTTCGCGCTATGATTTTTTACTATACTATAGACTTCAGGTAAGATATTGATGGCGAGCTTTTTCAATTTGACTGGCTACTTGGTGTCAATTCCTTTACGGAACCAAAGAAGCATCAACGCTGAATGGTATACGACCAAATGAAGTTTTCTCTGTTGTGAGCAAGAAGCGACCAAGCACAGGGCTCCGCGGGCTATTGCTCCACCAATACAACGCGCCTTCGCACACCGCGCTCAAAACGAGGGACTTCCTGGACAGCACGCCGGTCAAACTCCTGAGTTACCTTCCTTACAGTCTTGACCTAGCACCGTGTGACTTCTTTTTATTCCCGAAAATAAAAAATCAGATCAAAGTGATACCATTTTCGTCATCGGAAGATGCGCTGTCAGCGTTCGAGCAGGCTGTAAACGAGGTGTCTGTGGCGGACTAGAAAAAGGTTTTCGAAAACTGGTTCAGACGCATGAAACTTTGTATAGAGGCTAGTGGAGAGTATTTTGAATAGATTTAATAAAGAATATTTACTATAGAACACATTTCTTTTTATTTTCGCAAAACTTTCTGAGTGTCCCACGTATTTAGGGGTATTTTGAATCTCCATGGTCGTAAGTATCATCTGTATCGGTACTAAATCGCTTATTTCAGGGCTATAACATAAATCTCTGAATTTTACTGGCGCCGCTGCCATTTGGATCCGGCAGACATTTGAATTTTAACACTTCTTTAAAGTTTAAGTTCACGACAGATTGATCAATCTTCTGATCATTTGAATGTCATCTTCTGCATGCATTTAACATCACCGGAAAGGTGTAGGTACTGCTTGGCTTGATATTAACGGCCATAGCCGATACTGTCAGAATCTTCAAGTTTTCAAACTGATTGGTGATCGCAGTGTGTTATTTATAAACAGCGTTCGCGATTCAGATTCCAAACATGTAAACAAATATGTGTTTTTGAAAAAGACCACTTTAATATCCACCCACAAAATTCAGTACGCGCTACAACTTAAAAAAAAATGATTTCGTCAATAGTACCAAAATCAACTTAATTTACACTAATATAAAGTTGATATTCGTATAACTGGAAATAACATCAATAGGAAACAAGGATGCAAATAGACTAATAGCTAACATGATGGTGGGGTTGTGATGCAGTGATGCTTATCTCATCAGAATCTATACTTTGTTTAAACTTTCCATGACACAAGAAATTATCACGGTAATGTGCGAGTACGTAAGTACAGAGCACGAAATAGTCGCGCCGGCACCGGCCGACGAGGGTCTTTGGAATAAAAATAATTTGTTTGCAGAAAATATATGTAGGTGTGTAAAAGTAGGTGGTTTAATGTACATACAGTCCATATTTTGCCTCTTTAGGATATGCAAAATTAATTTTACTTGAACACCTAATAGGTGCTTATTTTAATAAAATATACAGAATATAAGTACATAAAAATACCTATGTTCTAATATAGTTTTTAGATTGACTGCGCTCTGTGGTTTACTGATTCAAATCTCACAATATGTAGGTACTATGCGGTATTACGAAATACCTGCTTTTATTATATATTAAATGTAACTTAAGTACTAAACCTACTAAGGTAGGTAAGGTATACAACCTGGAAAATGTAAAAGCTTCTTGATTTTAGAGCATAGTTCGTTAAGAAGACGTCAAAAATGAGATTTTACAATCAGTTCTTATAAAATAATATGATAAATAAGCTGTTTGGCAATAAACTGTTTAATAATAATAATAAAACTGTGGCATGTAGATGCCTACATCGTCTCATGCGAACTACGCATCACACTGACGTCATGCAAAATTCTGCATCGCGCAAGCAGAGTTTACCGCGTAACAACTATATACAGTTGCCCACCAGACACAATACTCGTCTGGAGGATGGAAAGAGGATCCTCCCTTTTCTATGAAGAAAGAGTAAACTTTACATCCTGTTCCTCATGCCTGTATACTGGAGACCCCGAGTATGAACGTCAGCGGAGCTTTTGTGCACCTACTTTGGCGTGACGCGGACGTCAGTGTGATGCGTAGTGCGCTCGCAATGTAGATGACGCCACAGTTTTATTATTATTAAACAGTTTTCTGCCAAACACCTTATTTATGACATTCTCAGAACCTATGAAATAATTCGATACGCTGCGAAGAAATTATTTTAAAATCTCATTTTTGACGTCTTCAAAACGAACCTTGCCTCACATCAAGAAGCTTTTACATTTTCCAGGTTTTATACCTTAGTAGGTTTAGTACTTAAGTGGTTTAAGTTGTTATAATTCCACTGAAGAATTTTATGAGTTACTTGGTATTCGCGCTGCGGAGATTTTTAGATTTCGAAGGTAGAGAATAGACTTATTTTGGAAGAAGGATTTGCTAAATAAAACATATAACTTTACATCTGTATTCATTGAAAGGCCAACCTTTCGATGAATACAGATGTAAAGTTATTTCATGTTTTATTTGGTGGGTGTACTAGAGGTACACATTTTTGTCCAAACAGATGTGTACAATGCGTGCCACGAAAGAAGAGACTTGACACACCACGTGGTTTGACACGCGCACTATAATGTTTATTTTTTTTATTTAAATAAATTAATAAATAAAATAAATAAATAAATAATGTTCCCACTGCTGGCACACAGGCCTCCTCTCTTCGATAAGGAGTGGACTATAATCCACCACGCGGGCCCAGTGCGAGTTGGTAGATGTCACATGTCTTCGAATTTTTGGGTCTAGTCCATGTCTGTTTCCTCACGATGTATTCCTTCACCGTTTTGAGAGCAGAGGTGATGAAATAATTTACAAAAAGTAAAATGCCTGCTCAGTAGTGCTATTCTGTAAAAATGTCAACGTGATAACTTAGGTGAAGTGAGTTATCATTCCACCTAATGCTAGAGATTGGCACTACTGATAGACTAAAATAAATTACTTACATTTGAATTTCATAAATAACATCATCAATTTAAAAATAATATATTCACATTTCTTCAATAGTACCTATAAATTAAACAATATGACATAATATAAATATAAAATAATAACAATAAAATAATTAATTAAAGATAAATTAGTATAGATTGATCAAAATAATTAAAAATAATAATATTAAATTTATAGTGAAATCAATAAATCAGAATTAACAAAATCCTATAAAATTTAACAAGCCATGATTATCTCAATAAAATTACAATTCAACTCGTAAATCGCATCCGTTAGCACAGTGGGTGCTACCAGTGCTCACGCAGGCAAACTGGCAGGTGCTAAATATGTTTAAAGCTAATGTATTTATAAATTAAATTAATCAAATTATGGAACTTCATCCGTTACTACAACCCATTTTGGAAGAAAGGGGTTTACATAACCATTCGTTGCAGGAAAGTTTTTAATTAAAGACATTAACCCGCATTTTAAGCTTCGCTGTACCTAGTCGGCGGGCGCGTATCGGTATAAACTATATTTACCTACTTAAGGCTCCTTCAAACAGGCGCGACACGACACGCGACACAAAGGCACCGCAAGTCGCGCAACGAGCGGCGCCTTTGTGTCGCGCGCGATTATATCGCGTGTCGCGCCTGTTTGTAGGAGCCTTTATTGTACAATGCGTGCCACGAAAGATGAGACTTGACACACCACGTGGTTTGACATGCGCAGTACACGATTTTAGGTATCTTTAGCGGTATGAGGTCTGAGTGCGGGACGGGACCGGACGTCATAGGGGCGGCGGAAAGAGCGGGGGAGGCGGGGTCAAGTCTCATCTTTCGTGGCACGCATTGTAAAAATAGTCCATGCCTTAGTAGACTAAATGTATGGTAATTACGTAACACACTATCCGTAGCAATGGGTTTCATTTTAACAGTACAACAATATGCATTATGTTATTTACGTTGTTGAGTAATTTTTTCAAACATAATATTAAGCAATGGATTAGTAATCCAAAATTATTCAGATTGAGTTTAATAGTATGCAGGGGTGGCAGGGACATCGATGCACAACCTGCCTGACACCATTGATTCAGTACGATACATGATTCTGAATCCCCGTACGTTGAAATTAGACGTCAGTTATTTAAAATTAAACTGTTCTATATAGTTTGACCGCGTAAGTATCGCAGTTTTCGATGAAACAGCAGACTTTTTTTGATAACCGACAAAAAATTTCTACGCTACGGTCTAGAATCATGTGCTGAATTTGTGGTTACAGTTTACGCGTCGATGTCCCTGTCACCCTGTATATTGTAGTCAGCGAGGTGGTAAACAACCCTATAATAGAGAACTGCCACGGATGCGTAAGTCGACGTCCTATGGTCTGTTCCAAAAATATCTGATGAAAAGGTAAACAAATGGATCGGAAAGCGTACATGGATGCAATTTGAAGTCCCACTAAAAATCGTGTGGCTTTGATTTTATTATTTGAATACTTAAACCCGAAATTCTAATTTCAAGTTAACTTAAATGTGGATTTCATTTGACAATTGCGGATAATCAATTTTGTATCGATGATTCTTCAATTACAATTTAATAATGATATTCAACTCAAATTGTTCGAAAAGCTTAGCTTACTTAGATATGAATTTGAAACCTTTTAAATACATTATAAATGAATAAATACCCTTTAATGAGTAAATGTGCAATAATTAAACCTGAACCGGGTTTGTTTACACTTTCGCCATTTACTTTTAAAACAGACTATTAATACGCTCAGTCATGGAAGCTTCCTCGAGAGTTGATTTTATAATAATGCACGTGCAGAAAAGTTGGTGTTATGAAACGTTTTAGATGGATTCTCATTGTTGATGCAAAATATTGTCCAATGACAAATTAAAATCAAATTGAAGTTATACAGGGTTCTGGATTTGTGCCCGGCATCAGAATCGCCCCTCTATTACATGGGACATGGGACTTCACGACTGAAGAAATATGGGTTTACGACTAACCCTTCAGTCTGCTTAACCCTTGGGGGGGTGGTGTTAAGTGAATGTGTAACAACGATTAAATTCAAGTTGATATATATACAGACGCAAGCACATCAAGCTACTAAAATCTGTCAAATTCTTTAATAGATTTTCAACTTTATCACTAAAGCACGAGGTTTAAAGTTGATTGGGAAATTTTGACAGTTTCGGGTAGCTTGATATGCTGGCGGGCGTCTGTACTTTAGGTTCCACCTAGTCGATATTTTTTCTATAGAAATTTCGGGAGGAATATTACTCCATTGTTTGACATTGTACAGACGCCAGCACATCAAAGAAATTTGAAAGATTGTAGTAGCTTGATGTGCTGGCGTCTGTACAACATCCAAAGTTAAACATGATATCGTTTTGTCTTATTATTAATTATGTCTGTACTGAAACAGAATAGTAAAATAAAAAGCCATTAAAAATTATGAACCAACGAAGATTCGTTTTTCTTGCTAATTTTAACGTAACTTTGGGTGTAAATAAGTAATAAAGGAACCGTAAAATCTTCAAAACAAAGTCGGTACCGACAAAGCTTTGTTCAATAAACTTTATTTTTAATTGATTTATGCAGTGCTTTTTTTATGAAACTCGATTTTCGAAAGCACTTTTCGTATTTTTTTACGCGCGTTTTAGTTCGGAACGGTGTTTGTGTGCGTGCGAACTAGACGTTGTGCGTGTAAACTAGCGTCTAACTGCTCATCACTGATGGTACTATCTCTGTTGGACACGAAGCCAGGTGAGACAGCGTGCTTTTAGGCGTGAGTTCGAGCTCGCGACTAGTTCCACCTTAAGTGAATGTGTAACAAATATTAAATTCAAATTGGTATGGAGGTACTTAATTCCATTTCACATGTCCCACAGTTGGTTTTTCCGTTACTTACTTAATAATAAGTTTATTGTCGCTAGTGGAGTGCACATAATGCGTGGAAAGGGGTGCATATCAAATGAGTATCTACCCTCTCTGTTGAACATTCAACGGGTTAGAAACGTGTCAGTACAAGGAGGTCTTATTTACCTACCTACTCTTTACAGTCACAATTTTATTAGAAACAGCGAGAGAACTAGGCAAAACATGTCAGGTCATGTTGTTTTGTGTCATTTTTTTTTGTTACTTTGTTTTTATATAATTTGGCTTTTTATTTTTGACTGTGTTTAGTTTAGTTTGTGATCTTCCTGTCATCATCATGTAAGCCTAATTAGTATAATGTACGTCTGATTAATATTATACTATATATCCTGGAATTATTATACCTCTAATAGATAGATGTTGTATTGACTGTATTAAGTAGCAACAGGTAGGTAGATGTTAAAGTTTAAAAACATTTTTAGTTTTATAGTGAAATATATTACATTGTGAATCTAACTGATAATAATTAAATGTATTATTAATTATCAACTAATCGTAGATGAATAATCGTTTGTTAATAGCCATTATATTAATTTAAGATATTGTATTCATAATCGAAGTCAATGTTATAACTGACAGTCGTTGCGATAGTCAGACATCGCGCAACCGTTGTACGTGAAAGGGTAAGTTTTGTGATTAAAGTGCTGTGGAGATATTACTGGATTTTTATTCCTGCAACACTTCTGAGGCTGTCCCGATAATCATCTGCCTAGCCTTTTCCCAACTATGTTGGGGTCGGTTTTCACTCTAACCGCATGCAGCTGAATACTAGTATTTTACATGGAGCGACTGCCTATCTGACCTCCACAACCCTGTTGCTGGGTAATACCTTGGAATAATAATATACCGTGATGATAGATTGCACCCCATAGTCTCCAGCGCCAGCCAGCGCCAGCGCCAGCGCCAGCGCCAGCGGCTCCAGGGCCAGCGGGATTGTCCGAAAGGGTTACCGCTGGCCCGGAACATAAAGGGCTAAGGAAGGAACACGGGTGGGCTTTAGTCAGTAAGAGTCATTTGATGATTTGCCATCCTCAAAAAAAAAAAATAGTCTCCCTCTTACAGAGCGGAGGCTCGGGTCCCAGCTGTGGGAACAATGTAGGTTGATATTTATTTATGCAGCAAGGTTTATAAATCTAGGTATCTTTATAAAATTCGTTACAATTCGTATTATACAATAAATCAATGTTTTCAAGTATGACAAAGTAAACACAACCTTATTATAAATGTAATATTCCAAAAATCATTAGAACATGGTTGCAAAAATGTCTTACGATCATGCAAAAAAGTAGCGTTATTTCTGTCAATTAGAATAAAACCATATTTATAGTAGATAAGTTATTTGTGATTTGTTTATGGAATTTTAGATAATACTTATGTATAAGCCCTTGAGTGAGATACCTGAGATACAGGTTTATTCCTAATTCAGGTAGAGTCCAATTCTTTTTACCTACATACATCTAGTATAAGGCCGTATTTTGTAAATATTTATACACTTAAATCAATTATTTCAATAATAAATAAAAGCCGGATAATAATTCCAAACGAGCTTAAAAAATCTTCTAATAAAATTCCATTGCGGACAGAGGCTGTTTTGCAGTTTGGCAAAAACTGAATACTGTTGTACTATGTAATTTTTTGGGAAACAATAAACAAACAAAAATATAATATCATAATGTTAGAAAAAAAAAACAACTTTACCTATTCGTGAACATAAAAGAACCCAAAAGCAAGGTATACTCAAAAGGTAGGTACTCGCAGTTAAGCCGCACACACACGAGTAATTAGACAAAACACACCCTTCCCCCATTCACTGACGAATCCGACAATAAGATTACGTAGATTGCCAAGCGTACTAATTGAGTATCCTTACATTAAGTTCATTAAGAGCGACAGAAGGGACATATTGAGGAGTAATTCTCTCTTCGTTTGTAACCAGCCTTATAATTAGTTGACGTTGTGTAATGAAGAGTTTGGGAGTGTGATTACTGATTAGTGTAATTTGGTTACTAACATGTATATAAAGAAGAGGTCACCTATGACGCATTGGATCAAATTGAAAACTAATACATTTAGGAAAGCACGACACGACACGACAAGGAGGGGCTTGTGGATAATTAATAATGTGGGAAAACGCTAGGCAGATTGAGAAAACAACATGAAATAACCGTTAGGTACCTAATAAAACAATTTAATAATACCTACTCGTATGTTGTACTAACACAAAACAAGCTAGTGTCTAGACTAATCGACCTTCAACATATGTGCCTAAACTAAGTAGATATTCCCTTAGGCGATAGAAATAAATTGATAATTAAGATTATTCTAGTCAACACTTTTGTACACACAGCAAAACTGTTTGGTGAATAAGTAATCAAAGTACTTCTGTGAACTACGCAGACAAAATTGAATAGATGCTGCTTGCAATGACATTGTTTCTATAAAATGGTTACCCTCGTCTTGTGTCATTATATTATTATTCTGTGCCCATGGGCCATTTTTAATCGCAGCAATTTTTTTTCGCGCACTGTATTTTTAACGCACTATTTAGCGCTGCGTTAAAAATGTTTTTAGGGATATACTCTGTATCTATAATCTATTCTATATTCTCCGAGAGAGAGCAGACAAATCTAACACATAATTTTATACAGAGCTAACTCTTTAAAAATATATTGTCTTAGTGTGCATTCACATGAGCAACACGCGTCAACGACTGCAACCGTCGACGTCTGTCGATGCCCGCAGTTGACAAATGCAGTTGCCTCTGTCATCGACGCATGTATGCACACTAAGACGCTATCTTTTTAAAAAGTTATACAACGTAGTCAGTTGTCTTCACACTCTGTACTATTTTACCGACTGTACCTACGACTAATGAAAGGGGCGCCTAAATGACCTAAGTGTAGCCGTAAGGCTGCCTTTCCACTAGAGATGAGCGAGGATGCGTAACGAGGGATGTGTGTGCAACCAACCAATAACATCGCTTAATTTTTATAGCATGAACTAAGTTAGCGTTAACTAAGGTATTGGTTAGTTTTACACACATCCCTCGCTACGCATCCTCGCACAACTCTGGTGGAACGGCAGCCTAAGGAGTTTAGCCCTGCTTCGTAATAATTATATTAAGTGAAAATGACTACGTGGCACACACTGACCCTTCATTGAAAGGGATCTGGATAAGTACTAGTCTTTTTAAAACAATAATTTAGACACCGAAGTAGATTGAAGGTGCGTAATTGATATCATACCTGGGAACCTTCTGGTGACATTGATATTTTTGCTAATGTTTTTTTACGAAAACAAGTTCTCAATATCATAACTAAGGGCTGGAGTAGGTAAGTTCCGGGGATTGGCACTTAAAAAAGCCGTTTGGGATGTTTGGTTCGTGCCATCGTGGTGAAAGTACACAAGATTACACAAGATTAGTCACCTAGACTCTGCGTTACCGACTGCTAGGTGTCCAAGGTGCGTCAGACGTTTGGGGGATTGGGTACCGATTTCTAACGTCACTTGGGGAGGCTCCTTTCTTGCCCCAATACATTAGTGCC
Organism: Luperina nickerlii; assembly: GCA_963855955.1. Lineage (NCBI taxonomy): Eukaryota > Metazoa > Arthropoda > Insecta > Lepidoptera > Noctuidae > Luperina > Luperina nickerlii. The sequence goes on along the minus strand of OY979677.1, from coordinate 5,441,693 downwards.
AGCGTCACAAAGTAGAAAATATTATAACACAATTTTAAGTACCCCCACGACCTCTGTGCCTTTGCATGAGCCATAAGCACAATGTTTTGCGTGTGTTAAATTGCGCATTACCTCAAGCACCAAATTTTCACATCAAAATTAAAGTTGTTTTCCAGCAATTAAAGAAGTGAAAACTTCTTTATGTGCGTTAGGTATTTTTGAGATGGGAAAAAACCATTGAACTCTCGCCACTGTTACCGTAAGCGACACCGCGCGTGTTTTGTTTATAAGGTGATTAAAAAATTACCCGCTTCGGATGTGTTCGGCTGTCCTCGGGATGTACTCGGTTTTAATGTATATCCGATATGTCAGTAAGTGATGCCAAAGTATTCTGTTTGTGTTTTGTTTTCACTTCTGCCAGCACTCCCGGAGTGCCACTGTTTTTTTTTGTGCAATGTTACTTAGTTCGATGTACAGAATGCGTAGTTGGCGGCAATTTGATGAGTCTTTTTACACCCTGTATAATATTAATTATGCCTAATAATTAACTAGGTATTGGTAAGGCTAAGTCCGCACTGACAGGCGGCTTGCTTAGCGCCTAGAGCCAAGTGACTTACATCAGAAGGCTAATTCTCGTAATTTAAAATGTTCAAAATCTAGTCGCAATTTCATCTCGGCGACAACCAAATGTCAAAAATTTGTCGAAATGTAGAGAAATTAGAGGTATTTTTGACAGATTAAGACTGAGATCATACTGAGAACGTTCTTAAAATTACGATAATTACCCTTCAGTTACTGCGGTGCTATTCTGTAAAAATCTCACCGAGTGTGGAGTGAGTTGTCAATAGTGTCAATTCCTAACAAAAACAAACTCACTTCACCTGAGTTTTCACGGAGAGAGTTTTTACAGAATCGACCGGCGGATACAGGATGGCATCACTGGTGTTGAGTTGCTAGGCACCTGCGGTCATTTGTTTGTTGGCATGTAGAAAAGGTGTCACTTTCAAAAACTGTTACTCAGAGAGAATTTATTTTGAAAATATACCATTTTACGGCCTTATCAATTACGATTACGTTTAACGTTCTTTTTAAACAATTGCGTAAAATCGACAGTAAGTTTTATTAATAATTACGACTCTTTTAAAAACTGATGCAATTAATATTTCATCCATTGTTTGTATAAACAAAGCCGAAAATCGAGTTGAATGGCGTGTAATAGGAGAGACCTATGTGCAGCAGTGGACTGCTATAGACTGATGATGGTGATGATGAAAAATTGAGTACCTAGTGTTTGAGTGTTCAACTAAGGGCTGATTTTTCCAACCCCAGATAACTTTATCGGAAGAATAATTTAGAATTTTTGACAGTTTCTTCCATACAAAAACTGTCAGATGTCAATTTTAATCCACGAACAAAATTTATCGGTCGATTGAAAAATCGCCCTAAATTAATTTTACAGGTCTTCAAATCTTCTAACAAGAACATTTACCTAATGTTGACTAATTATCGCTTCGTTATTTTTATCGCTCGTCCCGGATAAGATTACCAAAACAAAACGAATGTTTTCTAGAAAAAATGTTGACGCACATAGTCTAACGCAATACAGACAAAAACATATCAAGTTACTCTTATCGTATACGAATACATAACGCAATTGTTGTTAATATTAAAATAATAAAAACATGAACTGAGAACAATCAATAAGCTTTTTTTTACAAGATGAGAAATCATCAAATGACCCCTCCCGCTCTGGGTGGAGCGGAAGGGAGTGTCAGACTCTTACTGACTAAAACCCACCCGTGTTCCTTTCCTTCCTTAGCCCTTTATGTTCCGGGCCAGCGTTAACCCTTTCGGACAATCCCGCTGACCCGGCAGGTTTCGGTCCTAACGGGCCTCTTCAATTGCTGCTAACATCTGTTTGACGCGCGCGTGAAACACGTACGCCCCGTCCGGCACTGGCCTGGTGCTGATCGGACGGTGAGCTGCCCAATACTCTCCGCCCGCAGGCCCGCGCCTACGGTGGTCTCCCGCGGCGGCTGAGACGGGAGGCTCTCTCATAGTTGGACTGATTCGGACATGTGCGGACGCATTGCCGGAACTGTGACTTCACTGATATGTGTGAATCGGCCTTTAAGAGGGAACAGGGCATGCGATTGTCCATACAAATTTGTTCCCCTTTTTTCTTCCTGAATAAAGGCTCCTTCAAACATGCGCGACATGCGATAAAGTCGCGCGTGACACAAAGGCACCGCAAGTCGCGCAACAGGTGATGCCTTTGTTCCGCGCGCGATTATGTCACGAGTCACGCCTGTTTGTAGGAGCCTTAATGCCTCTATAGCAATTTTTTTTTCATAAAATCAAGGTTTGTACGTCCCTGACATTTTCTTTTTTTCAGCAACTAATTAGTAAAGAAAATATGACCCTTTAAAAATTACAAAAAAAATACCCTATTTTTACCGTCGTGATTAGAGGACTACCAGACAAATTAGAAAAGTTTTTAACATAAAATAAAAACGTTAGGAACTTAAACATACTTTTTCTTAAAATGTTAATGTAAAAAATAATTGAATCGGTTCAGTTTTCGAGGAGAAAAAAGGGGAATACGAAACGTCGATCTCGTCAAAATGTTTATCATAATTTCGGTCTAAGCTGCAGCTGTCCCTATCACACATTACGGGGGCGGACTTGAGGTAAGGCGACAGCAATAGTTTCTTCGAATACATATTTTTCAAATTCCTCGCAGGCCCCGTCCCCTCTTAATGTGCTTATCGTGCCACGGAGGTGTCTCGATATGTAATGGGTCGTCACCCATCCACGACCGCGGCAAGCGTAGCTTAACCTTCTATCGACCCGTGTGGCTGTTATCATATGCACCGTACAATAACTTTGGACCAAATTTTTTTGCCAACTACGTACGTCATTGGCTCTGATTGCGTCTATCAACACAGTAGGTAATCGTACCTACACTGTAACTATTTCTGCAATTAGGTAGTTAACGTTTAAGTACTAGGTAAGTACATATGTGAAGTGGAAATGTGGAATTATATTAAGTGCGAAACATAAGCCGGAAATCCTCGTATTTCAATGATTCATTGGTGTAATTATTAATACCATAGCACCTGGCACGTAGAGTTTTAGGCTACGCCTATGAGCCTGGGCTCGTAGGTGTAGCCTAAAGCTCTATCGATACACGCTATCGTCTGTCCGATACACGCTAGGCGACTTGCGAAGGCACTCAGCGCCTAGTAAAAAGACCAAAAGTATGACAACCAGTCTTATGAAGGGGTATCATGTTGCCCAGTAACTAGGTTGTGGAGCCAATGTTAGTGACGAGCAAAAGCACCAAGCGTACAGTGCGGCCGGTTTCGAAAATCGTTCACTGTGCTACTACTGCGCGCTGCTCGGAAGGTGACTGCCACATAGTCTGAGGGGCATCCCCGTATTTTTAAGGACATTCGCATTCTATCTTAGCCTGAATCTGTCAGGAAAACCTCTAACTTCGCGAATTTCTCAATATTTTTGACACGTTTTTTAAGTACGGGAATAGGTCTTCAGAAGTTGTTATGGCAGTGCCAGTCGATTGCACAATAACATGCAACTTATAATTTTTTAATTACTAGGTATTTATGCGGAGTGTTAATGTGGAATTAATTACATTATAAGTACGAGGCATAAGCACTAAATAGGTACTCGTGTCATTTTAATGCGCAATCGCAAGCAGGGATCCATGTCGTTGATGGCATAGAAACTGGCTCGTAGACTTTTATATGTACAAATCCTGGGGGAAAATCGAAAAAATTCCCGTATTTTTAAAAACTTTCGCGTTCTAATCTTAGTCAGAATCTGTCAGGAAAACCTCTAGTTTCCCTATAAAAATCATCTCAGTAACAATCAGAAATTTTCAAAAAGTTTGTGATTGTTTCTGAGATGACTTTTGTTAAGGTTTTTAAGGCCTTCAGAAAATGTTATGGCAGTGCCAGTCGCTTGCACAAAATGACATGCAACTTCCTTGCATGCCATTTTGAAAAATATTGGTACGTGCATAACTTCTAAATTCGTGGAAAATGTAGAAAATTCGTTAACATCCCGTCGCTAATAACATTATCATCTGCCTAGCGTTTACCCAACTGTGCTGCGGCTAGCTTCCAGTAACTAACGGGATGCAGCTAAATACCAGTAGATATTTTACATGGAGCGACGGCCTCTGACCTCCACAACACATTTATTGGGTACCACGATACCTCTTGTAAGACTGGTTGTTAGACTTTCGGGCTTCTGACCACCCGTAACGACTGTTAAAGATTCACGAATGACAGCCGGGATCAACGGCTTAACGTGCTTTCCAAGTTAAGGATTTGGGGTCTCGGTATGTGAAGATCACCCATCCACGGACTGGCCTTGACAAGTGTGAATTAACCTGATCGTGCAGCCAGGGGCGGATCTTGAATTTGTGGGGCCCGGGGCTAATACTGCTTAGGGGCCCTACCTAATTACTCAACCAATTGCCATTTTATTATGATCGGATTTTTTTTAATTCTAGATCATTTTTATTATTGACAATATTGTCTATTGTTTTCAGTTTGGTTGGGGGCTCTCTGTATCCACGGGGCCCTGGGCTGCAGCCCAAAAAGCCTTTAAGTAGATCCGCCCCTGCGTGCAGCTGTTGTTGCTTAGCCCGTCGCTAAAACAATATTTTAAATGCCCAATCAGATTGCTGATGACGTCTTTTTTTTTTGAGGATGGGAAATCAACAAATGACCCGTCCCGCTCTGGGCGGAGCGGAAGGGAGTGTCAGACTCTTACTGACTAAAACCCACCCGTGTTCCTTCCTTAGCCCTTTATGTTCCGGGCCAGCGGTAACCCTTTCGGACAATTCCGCTGACCCGGTAGGAGCTGATGACGCCTTAGCTAAGTAGGTACCTATTTGGTAGAAATGTTGTTTTTAGCGTTTTTATTAATTATTTGTTATTGGCAATAATGAAGAAATAATAAAAAATCAGACTCGCACACAAAGGGTTCACTACCACGAGGCAAAAAACTTAGTGAAAAAAAATTTGTAGACCCCTTATATTTTTATCAACTTTATTTTATTTTCATTATTTCTTGTTATAGCGGCAATAGAAATACACTGTGATTTTCAACTTCAACTGTCTACTTATTACGGTTCATGAGATATAGCCCGCTGACAGACAGACTGACGGACGGACAGGGACAGCATAGGTTTAGTGAAGAACCCTAAAAAGCACTTAGGTTGGTAAAACATAGTAATGACGAGATCGGGGTCACACTATCTATTTGGCCCCTTGCGGGGGACTATGGACGTGTCACTAGTACGAGATAAGATGTAACATTGTTCTGAGGTTATCATTGAAACCATAAAGCAAATTGTTGTTATTGGAATATAAACTTACATCATCTTTGTCTGGCTCCAATCGTTCTCTGACGAAGAATCAACCATTTTTAGGGTTCCCTATCTCAAAAGGGTAAACGGAACTCTTTTATGATCACTACGTTGTCCGTCTGTCTGTCAAACATCGCGCGTAGGCATATCTTGCTCGCATGCTCTATTACGGTTCATGAGATACAGCACGCTCGCGCTGTACTGTCAAGACGCACAGCGGAGGCTTGGTAATAGGGTCCGATTGGCCAGTGCAACCTGAACCACTGCCGCAATGCACAGAATCTGTTTTATCAGACTATTGTGGAGTGGTCGGTTGCCTTGGCGGTTGTAGCAGAGCCCTATGGCCTTCGGGATCATCCTCGTTGGTTCCGGGATACCGCGGAATCTGTTGCCGTCTACTGGGCTGGTGGAAGCGGTCGGCTTCACTGCTCCCTACTAGATAGGGGGCAAGGTTTTGTTGCCGTGGAATGGGGATCTCTAGCCGTAGTGGGCTGCTACGTGTCTCCCAATATTTCGCTCAGCGAATTCGAGGAATACATGGATGGGGTTGCAAATAGCATTCGACACAAATGCTTACCCCGTCCGGTACTCGTTTTGGGTGACTTCAACGCTCACTCCAGAGCTTGGGGAAACACCCGGGACACGCCGAGGGGACACGCGGTACAAGACTGGGCTGCGACACTTGATCTCCGACTTTTAAATCGGGGGTCCGTGTCCACATGCGTTCGGTGGCAGGGGGAGTCAATTGTGGATCTCTCATGGGCGTCTCCTTCTGTTGCCCGCATGGTGTCGGAGTGGAGGGTAGCGGAAGAGATGGTCACACTCTCTGACCATCGCCACATCATTTTTGATGTGACACTGTGCCCTTCCGGTAGCCGGAGCCCTCCAGTTTCTAGCCCACCAGCGCGACGTTGGGCTCTCAAGCGACTCAATCGAGACATGCTCATTGCAGCCGCCAACGTCGCGGCGTGGCCGGAAGATGTCCATTCCCAGGGGATCTCGCCCGATCCAGAGGAAGAGGCTGCTTGGTTCCGGGACAGGATGACGTCGATTTGTGACGCTTCCATGCCCCGGGTCAGATGTGCTCAACGTCTTGGTGCGGTTTACTGGTGGTCGGAAGACATCGCGCAGTTGCGTGTTCTCTGTCTTAGGTCCCGACGCCAGTATCAGCACACTCGACGCAGGAGACAGCCAAGAGCTACAGAAGAAGAAATAGCTGGAACCTACAGAGTGTACCGGGAAGCCACTATGGAGCTTCAGCACGCCATCTCGAATTCCAAGTCTAGGTCTTGGGTGGAGCTTCTTGAGGGGCTGGATAGGGATCCATGGGGGAGACCGTACAAATTGGTCATGGCCAAATTGCGACCCTGGGTTCCCCCCCTCACAGAAACTATGGACCCGGCTCTACTGGAGCGAGTCGTAAACACGCTCTTTCCAGTAGCTAGAGACAGACTCTCGTCGCTTCTGCCATCTTCAGACTGGACTGACGAGTTCGGGGTGTCTGAGGGCGAGCTTGACCGGGCCGTAAGGCGTATGGGAGCTCGTAATACAGCGCCAGGCCCGGATGGTATTCCTGGCCGAGCGTGGGTTCTGGCTCTGGCTTCTCTGGGAAACCGCCTGAGACGGCTGTTCAACAGCTGCCTCCGTGAGGGCGTGTTGCCCTCTGACTGGAAGGAGGCTGGATTGGTCTTGTTGAGGAAGGCAGGCAGGGACTCAGAGTCTCCCTCTGCATACCGTCCCATTTGCTTGCTCGACGAGGTTTCCAAATTATTCGAAAGAATAATTGCCGAAAGGCTCGTCGAGCACCTGTCGCGTGTTGGTCCCGACCTCGCCGATTGCCAGTATGGCTTCCGGCGGCAGCGTTCGACAGTCGATGCGATCCTACGCGTCCGCTCGCTGTCGGAACAGGCAGTTTTCCGGGGTGGGGTGGCGTTGGCGGTAAGTTTGGATATCGTCAACGCTTTTAACTCCTTGCCCTGGGATGCGATAAGGGCGGCAATAGTACACCATAGGGTGCCCCCTTACTTGCAGTGCATCATCGGGGCTTACCTAAGCGACAGGTACATTCGCTATGTGGGTCGGGATGGTAGCGTTTATCGGAGGGAGATTACGTGTGGGGTTCCGCAGGGGTCCGTTTTAGGTCCTCTCTTGTGGAACCTAGCATACGACGCGGTCCTGCGTGTCGATCTCCCCGTCGGCATTAATATCGTTTGCTACGCAGACGATACTCTGGTGTTGGCCGGCGGGGACACCTTCGAGGAGACCATCCAGCTTGCCGAACTCGGGGTGGCAAAAGTCGTGGCGGCAATCCGCGGGCTGGGTCTTGAGATAGCGCCTCAGAAAACTGAGGCGTTATGGTTCCATAAACTGCCGAGGAGCAGAGAGCCACCCAGCTCGTTGGTCTATGTCGGAGATGCGCAAGTCCAGGTGGGGCGATACATAAAGTATCTTGGCCTCACCCTGGACGGTCGGTGGGGCTTCGAAGAGCACTTCGAGCGCCTAGTTCCCCGGATCGAGAAGGCAGTGGGTGCTTTGCATAGACTGCTGCCCAATCTCGGGGGACCTCGGGAGGAAGTTCGTCGCCTCTATGCGGGTGTCGTGCGATCGATGGTCCTTTACGGGGCGCCTGTTTGGTCAGGTAGACTGTCAGGCGTCCGACGCTGCAGGACTAAAGTTAATAGACTGCAGCGGAAAATGGCCATTCGTATCGCACGAGGATACCGAACGATATCCTTTGAGGCGGCAACTCTCCTGGCGCGCTTTCCGCCGCTGGACATCCTGGCGGATATGGACGCGAAGGTCTACGACCAGATTCGTAATATCCGCCAAAGCGGGAATAGTGTGCCAGGAAGCGTATTCGCAAGGCTGAGGCGGCGGGAACGGCGACACGCGCTCGAGCGGTGGCGCGAGCGGCTACAGCAGCCGCAATATTCGCGTAAGCGCGTTGTCGAAGCCGTCCTGCCGCACTTCGAAGCCTGGCTGAAAAGAGGGGAGCGCATCTCCTTCAGGCTCACCCAGGTGCTCACCGGACATGATTGCTTCGGTGAGTACCTGAACAGAATTGGGCGAGAGGCCACGGCAAATTGCCACCACTGTGGAGGCAGCCTGGATTCCGCACAACACACGCTCGAGGAGTGCCCTGCGTGGGCCTCCGAGCGGCGGGTCCTGGTTGCCAGGATCGGGCGAGACCTGTCTCTGCCGGCAGTAGTGAGGGCTATGCTGGCAGAGACAGAGAATTGGAGGGTAGTAGCCTCCTTCTGTGAGACCGTGATGGTCAAGAAGGAGGCCGCCGAGCGGGATCGGGAGAGGGCTGATCCTGCTCGGAGAAGGAGGCGTCGGGGTGGCAACCGCCGTGGCGCCTAATACGCCGAAACCCGCTTACCAAACAAGGTAGGTGGACCTTTGGGGTCGCGGGCGCACAGAGTGGGGACTCTGACCGCCCACCAAGTGACCCCAGGGAAGACGGTGGCACAGTGATCACGTGCTGCCGTGCATAGCGAGGTTCAGGGGAGGCCCCTTTACAGTCTCCCCAGGGATGTGCCTTACAGGCGTTGCACGGGGGGGTTCCGGAATTGGTCTTTTAAGAGGAACCGGGACCACCCCTATGTGCTGATGGTGATCACCGGGGCGGTTTTAGTGAGGTAAGAATCCCACACTACCTGGTCTTTTTCCCCAAAGTTCAGGTGCCTTTTGAAGGTTTCCCCCCGAAAATAAAAAAAAAAAAAAAAAAAAAAGGGTCCGATTGGCACCCTTTGGGTACGGAGCCCTAAAAAGAACAAGTACCTACCTGACATAACCAGCCTATAGTGCTCCCACTGCTAGGACACAGGCCTTCTCTCTGTGAGAGAGGCCGTAATCCACTACGCGGGCCCAGAGCGGGTTGGTACTCAAACTCAAACTCAAAGCATTTATTTCAATTAAACCATTTACAGGCACTTTTGAATTGTCAAGAAGTCGGTCAGTCAGAAAATATGAAGCTAGTTGCCCATTCCAAAGCGTACGTACCTATGGAAAAGAACGGGCAAGAAACTCCATGGACACTCTTTCTAAATGATATTTTACAAAAATATTAGTTAAATCATTACTTTTGATTTTAAAATTATATAATGTGAGAACGATGTAAAAAATTAAGAATGACGTACATGTTAAAAGCGTCCAGAGTACAACAAATAGTAGGTACTTAACAAACTGCAATCCAAAAATAAATTAAAAATAAGCCGAGGCAGCTAAGTGATGACCAGCCCCAACTGACGGCGCCCGTTCACGAACATGACGCATAAATCAGCCACATGTCTTCGTATGTAGATGTAGATGATGAAAGGTAGATGTCACATGTCTTCGAATTTTTGGTTCTAGGACATGCCGGTTTCCTCACGACGTTTTCCTTTACCTTTTTGAGAGCAGTGGTGATGAATATAAAAAAAAAACAAAAATATAAACTGGTGTTAAATTTACACAAAGTAAAGCGCCTGTCTGGGTTTGAACCTACGACCTACATATCGTATGTCGCGGCCAATGCTATTGGGCCACCACTGCTCTAGTACCTTTGAAATACCAGTCCAGTAGGTACTGTTCCACTGCAGGTCAAAGACCTCTTCTCACACAGAGAAGGCACGAGCATTGATCACCACGCTTGCTCTAGACGAGTTCGCGATGTAAGTCCAGGTTACCCCACGATCTTTTTCTTCACCGATGTCACCCTACCTTTTTTTTCCGTGGGGAAATCCTCATGGATAACCTAAGACTCCGCCATCCCTCCGAACGGAGGATTATGTCGGACTCCTACCGACTGACGCCCCACTGTTCCTTTTACTACCAGCAGTCGGGGTACCGGGAGATACGAGTAGGTACATCTACAGACGCCAGCACATCAAGCTACCCGAAACTGTCAAATTTTCCCAATCATCCTTGAACCTTATGCTTTAGCGATAAAGTTGAAATCCATTAAAGATACATTATACATTATCCATTACAAATTGTAGTAGCTTGATGTGCTGGCGTCTGTACATTCACCGTACCTGGTATCAGTCCGCCACACCGAGCGGGCCCCTTCACCAAGTGCGGCCGATCCCACGACCGCAACCGCAAGTCTTCCCATAAAGGCGCGCATGTAGCACTGCGTGCCACTCCTTTGGGCTTGACTGTTCAAGCGACGATACAGCCTCAGTTTCGCCGCCCTCAGGCTCCGCCTTATGGTGGCCGGAGATCGTTAAACACCTTCGATGCCCGACTACCCTTCTGGTGCGGGTGGAGTGAGAGGCATGCATCACCTCCTCGCAAAAAGGAGCGAGAGCATCCCACGTGTTTTCGCCTACCAACCAGGCTATTAAAATAATGATTTCCTTGTTTTAAGGAAACATTAATTAGTTAATTGCTTATTTATAAATTGAAACACGTGACGACAACTTTTTCAATTAGCTGTATAATTAATTTGGGCGAAGACTTATCCTGCTTTATTATACCGAGAAGGAAGAAACGCGGTCAAGTAAATACGTGTCGGATGCTGTGGGTCCCGCATAGTTATTCACGAAGAGAAAGTAGGTATAGTCGACATTACAATTGCTTTATCACTTTTGTCAACATAATATAACGTCACGCTTGTAATACCCGAAGGGTTAGGCAAATGTACAGACGCCAGCACATCAACCTACTACGATCTGTCAAATTTCTTTAATAGATTTTCAACTTTATCGCTACATCGTAAGGTTCAAGGTTGATTGGGAAATTTTGGCAGTTTCGAGTAGCTTGATGCGCTGGCGTCTGTACTAACACAAAACAAGCTAGTATCTAGACTAATCAACCTTCAACATAAATGTGCCTCAATAGATATTCCCTTAGGCGATAGAAATAATTGATAATTAAGATTATTCTAGTCAACACTTTTGTACACACAGCAAAACTGTTTGGTGTACAGGTAATCAAAGTACTTCTGTGAACTACGCAGACAGACGCCAGCACGCGTCTGTACCTATAGTACCTAGACCCAATTTCGCCAGATATGTTTAAGTCGCATGTAATAGGGGCGAGCCTATTGCGATTAGCCGGGCAGAAATTCAGACTCCGGGCTGCTAATGACAAATTCCTAAAGGAAAACCTAATAACCCTTTTGCCCGACCAGGGAATCGAAACAGGTAACTCATGCTCAGCAGTAGCGTTTGCGATACCTAACTAAACTAATGAGGCAGTCTTTTCTCAATAATTCCCAGTAAATTGAAATTTCATTAAGGTTGAAACTATCTAACTGTCGTCTACAGCGCGACACGCAACAGGCACCGCAAGTCGCGCAACGAGCGGTGCCTTTGTGTCGCGCGAGATTCGCGTCACGCGTCGCGCCTGTTTGCAGGAGCCTTTGTGCATTTGTAAACGCACCTTAGAATACGTGGCGTCGCGGTCGCCTGTATTATGTTTTTATAACTAGTTATATTTATATGTTAGTCAGGAACAGCCTTGTTAAGTGGCAACACGAAGCGAAGCTACGATCCGGGGCTACCCACCATCCTTAAGTAGCGTCCTTCTCATGCTTGTTCACCGTCGCAGGACACGGACTAGATTATTTGCCTAAGTCATTAGTATATTTTGTTCCTACTAGTTTAATCTATACTATCTATACTTACTATAATCTATACTAATATTATAAAGCTGAAGAGTTTGTTTGTTTGTTTGTTTGTTTGTTTGGTTAAACGCGCTAATCTCTGGAACTACCAGTCGGATTTGAAAAATTCTTTTTGCATTTGATAGCCCAATTCTTGAGGAAGGCTATAGGCTATATAACATCACGCTATAACCTTTAGGAGCCGAGCAAAACGAAAAAAAGTCAGAAAGAACGCTAAGCAAAAACGAAGTAATAGCGCGGGCAGGCGATGCGATGCGACGGGGTGGGTCGGGGAACAAGAAATTTCACGCGGACGAAGTCGCGGGCAGAAGCTAGTTTATTATAAAGCTGAAGAGTTTGTGTTTGTTTGGTTGAACGCGCTAATCTCTGGAACTACCAGTCGGATTTGAAAAATTCTTTTTGCATTTGATAGCCCAATTCTTGAGGAAGGCTATAGGCTATTTAACATCACGCTATGACCTTTAGGAGCCGAGCAAAAAGAAAAAAAGTCAGAAAGAATGCTACGCAAAAACGAAGTAATAGCGCGGGCAGGCGATGCGATGCGACGGGGTGGGTCGGAGTAACAAGAAATTTCACGCGGACGAAGTCGCGGGCGGGCAGAAGCTTTAGTTATAGGTATGACTTTGTTAAATAGTGTATCTACCTAACTTTTAACTTTAATACCTACGTGTGTGGCAATTACAATATTATTCTGGATGTTGGAGTTTCTCTTCCGCTCTTCGGTCACAACTTCACCTCCAATACGCGTAAGAGAAGACAGGTACAATACCTTCCACCTATATCTCCAAAACCTAATAAATTGCCTTACTGCAGCCTTTTGAGACAATAAGTAGGTAGGTACCTAGTTATACACAGACACATGTACCTAAGTAGGTACTTAAATAAGATTTGCATGTACGTGTGTAGGAACATAACATTAGGTAGTATGTTATAATGTTCCTCGATTACCTCTATAACCACGGTCATTAATAATAATCTTGCTCGGGCTTCGGGTTTGCGACGTAACCACTACTTCAGTGTACGACACGCAATCTATCCCACAATCTTGAACCGTTGAACTCTGTGTAATATTTCCCACATGTGACTCGACGATAAGAGGTGATAACGGACTTTAATTAAGTACCTATTTATAAGAAATTCCATTAATTAAGACGTTGTTACTGTTAGCTTCTTGATCTTTAGGTGTTTGATTGACATGGGAACTTTAAAAAACCTCTGACGCAAGTTATAGGTACCTGCCTAGTATAGTAAATACGCGGTATGTAGGATTGGGCATTTTGCAAAATTAATATTTTGATCTGTTCTATAGCAATGGGAGCAATTGTGGCTCAGTGGTCATGGGCCCGAAGTACGAGCACGTGATCGTGGTTTCGTACCCAGGCAGACCGCACTGAATATGGTCCGCAAACGGCCCGAGACCGCTCGGCCGGGCGGTAGGTAAATTATAGCGCGCAAGTACATGGAGTGACGGAGGCCTGTCCAAGGCATTACGGATCAGCGGTGCTATTCAGTAAAAATATCACCGTGATAACTTCGGTGAGGTGAGCGTGGAGTGAGCTGTCAATAGTGTCAATTCCTAGCAAAAACAAAAAAAAAATTAGGTGAAGTCGCTCCCCCCACCGAATAACATGGTAATGTGGTACTACGACAGTTTTCGTTTTATTGCATATTCGGTGTCTAAAGCATTAATTACAATCTTGTAATTTTTTTTGTATTTTTTCTATGTATATTTATAAAAGTACAATAATTTCAATGGTACCGTAATGAACATAACAACATTATTCCCTTAAAATCTAAACACACTTTTTGCACGAATAATACCATAACATGTTATTACAGATCATGCAATCGTTAACTTTTTCGGTAAGCGACGATTACCATTATATTCGCGTAAGAAATGCATGCCTTTTTCCACGTAAAGTATAAAACAATTATATTTGTGTATTATTTTTGTTTACAATATAATAGAAACGGCTTATTCGATTTATATGCCGTTTTCACTAATATATTGTAGTAAGCTTCACTTAACATTTAGTGTTTATTTCATGTCAATCGGTTCATAAATAAAAAAGTTATGTCAATTTAAAGAATCACGGCGGACATTTTTAAGGTATACTATCAGAGTACGTACATGGACGCGCACTCTCGAGGCTAACTGATGAACAGCGTTTGATATTTAATCTGGTGAGCGTTGATAGTACTTTGGAAGAAATGCTATTTGTAGATGCACCCGGTGGAACGGGTAAAACATTTCTTACGAAAGTTATTTTGGCGAAGGTACGAAGCCAAGGTAAAATCGCGCTTGCTGTCGCTTCATCAGGCATAGCAGCCACATTGTTGCCAGGTGGGAAAACTGCTCATACAATGTTCAAAATTCCGATCGATTTAGACCGCACAGAAAGCCCTGTTTGTAATATTTCAAGAAACAGCGATAAAGCTAAGGTTCTTCGTGATTGTAGCCTTATTATATGGGATGAGTCCACAATGGCCAATCGAAAAGCAGTAGAAGCAGTAGACAGAACGTTGCGTGATGTCAACCAAAATGATCAACCCATGGATGGCATTACTATGCTTTTTTGTGGCGATTTTCGTCAGACTCTCCCTGTAATACCACGTGGAACAAGGGCTGTTGAAGTTAGAGCCTGCCTAAAGAGTTCTCGACTGTGGCATTACATTATACCTTTGCATTTGACATTAAATATGCGTGCGCAAATTAGAGGCAACGAAAATGCTCAAGAATTTTCAGATTTGCTACTTGAGATTGGTAACGGTGTGTTACCGCAGGAACAAGGAAAAGTTGTTCTTAATGAAAACCTATGCAACATAGTTTCATCAATGCGAGACCTCATATCATTTGTGTATGGAAACGCAACGCAAATACCAACTTGCGAAAATTTCTGGCTTTGCGAAAGAGCTATTTTGACGCCACGAAACGACCAAGCAGCAACAATAAACGCTGAAATTTTGAGCTATGTTCCGGGGGATTATGTTGAGTATATCTCCATTAACAGAGTCATGGAAGAAGGAAAATCTACAAGCTACCCAGTAGAATTTTTAGAATCCCTCAATGCTCCTGGACTACCAGCACATAAATTAAAATTAAAAGTAGGCGTACCGATAATGCTTCTTAGAAATTTAAGCCCCCCAAAACTTAGCAATGGCACCAGGTTAAAAGTGACCAATTTACAAAGAAATCTGATAGAAGCAGAGATTTTAACACGGTGTGGAAAAGGTAAAAGTGTTTTCATTCCTCGGATTCCTCTCATTCCAAACAATTTTCCATTTAGTTTTAAACGAGTCCAGTTTCCAGTCAGTCTATATTTTGCGATGACAATTAATAAAGCCCAAGGTCAGACGCTGAAAGTTGTAGGTGTAGATCTAATTATCAGCTGTTTCTCGCACGCTCAGTTGTATGTGGCTCTGTCACGGGTTAGCAATCCTAGGAGCCTGTATGCTTTCATCCCCGATGGCCATACGTCAAATATCGTATACAGAGAAGCATTACTGTAAAGTAAATTTTTAGCTACCCAAACGACGGTATATGTAATTCAAAATATATGCTGCCCGAAAAGTCACTATTCCACGCTGACGAAGTCGCGGGCACAGCTAGTTAATAAATAAAAGGACTGATTATGATAAATAATAAAACCTTTGTTTTATTTCATAAATTTTAATAAAACGCTATTATAAATTATCCAGTATTAATATCAACTTCCTTATTATTGTTATTTTTCTGCAAAATCAAATAATAAGTACTGGATTATTTAATAAAACATGTATTTGCAACATTATATTACTGTTAATCTTTTGACACCACACATCGACGAATATTACTGTAATGTAATATTACATTATACACTATCGCTTGGATTTCACACGAATAATATCGTAATATCATATTGCCGTTAGGTTTTTTGACACTGTATTACAACGAATAATACTATAATGCATTAATATTGACTACGATATTGTTGCGTTTACACGCGAATAATATGGTAATGATGCGTTGCATACTATACTTTTGCCATTTAATTTCAGTAACATTATTTTTGTGAATAACTTTATTTTATAAAAGTATTACAAAAAAATCATAATATAAATTAGATTGTAAAAAAATTAGCTTTGTTTTGACGTTTAAATGTCTACCTTACGATCTACCAGTGCCGAGATATACGCATAAAACAGTTTTCTATTTTTCCTGTAAAATTTTGATTTGTCGATTACCATATTATTCGGTGGGGGGAGCGAAGTGATCACCTAAATTTTCACGGTGAGATTTTTACAGAATCGACCTGCTGATGACCATTCGTCACATTAGCTATTTCGCCGCCATCCCTAATAGGTACTTACGTCACATTCACTAGATACCTAATTCGTCACCTTGTGCATCTGGTCGGTTATCTTAACTAGTTTCATGCTGTATTTCGACTCTTTCCCAACTCGTCCGATGGATATTTACAATTAAGCACAAAATAAACATTTTCAGTACCTACTTACAACAAGATTTTATTATAAATTAGGTAGTTACAATCTTCTTTGAATTTTTACATTCTACTTTCTTTAAAACTACATCAGTAGGTAATACGCTATAAAATTTGATACCAACCTTTTTTTAAGGTCAGTGTCATAAATATCGGAACCAACAGACTGTTCAAAATGATCTAAACAACCATGAACACTAAACTTTAACCCAATGACATAAGGATTGTTTTATAATGAATACAATATCCAAACAAAATAAGGTAATTCTTTTTTAAGTTAAAAGTTTTGAGATCATTGTGAACAGTCTGTTCATTCCGGCATTTCATTCCCCTCGACTAATCAAAGTTTAATCAGAGCCTCCTAACCTTCGATCTTGGTCTAATATTACTAACATGAAGGTGCGGTCTCACACAAGGTGCCACAAAACCGTATGATATAGGTACATGTATATATGTAGTTACAACGTGCTAGTAACAGAGTCGGTAATTCTGCTAATTAATTATTTACACACCCCTCGTCTTCAAATGTGGTGTCTTTACAATGGCAGGTCGGAAATTGAGTGTTATTGGGTAATTTTATATGGGTGTTAAAATTAAATGAGGCATACAATTTGGTAAGGTAGGTTACCTAACCATAACGTTGTTTAGAAACTAAATTACGAACGCAGGTTACGTATTCTGCGTTCGTAATTTAGTTTCTAAACATGTAAACCAACATGTGTGTTTTTCGAAACAAAGTTTAAAAAAATTCAAAAAAATTATGACGTTTACATTAGTACGTCTAGTCATTCTGAAACCAACTTAATTCGCATTGGAATAACGTTTGTAGTCGGGGTACTTTTGTGGTAAAAGAAACTCCAACTGTTTGTGCATGTAAACTGTATTTGTATAAAACGTATGTATAATTAACTGTTACATTTACCTTATAAATAACATAATTATCGGTAATGGACGGCTCGCGAGGCGCACGAGTCTGTTAGCGCCGAGCGCGTGCGCAGTTACCGGGCGCTTGTGACTTACTACTGGTGACATGGGGCGACATTTCTAGGGTTGTACCGAACCGTAACTAGTCACGTAACCTGGCCGGTACACGACGAAGTCTAGAAGTGCGGGGAGTTGATAGGGGTCGCGCTATATCCTCCCCCTCCAAGTCAGCAGAAGGCTCTGGAGCTGGCTTGGCAACCGATAGCCTACGGGGTCTGCCCTTCTTTCTACCATGGACGACAACGTGTGAATCGCCTACATACGGTGTTAAGAGACTGGCATGATACTTCCCTCGAGGTTCTTTCTCTTTATCTACAACCTCGTAAGTGGTTGCGGAAACAACTTTACTAATGCGATACGGGCCCTCTCGTCTCGGGGCAAACTTACTGGTGAAGCCCTTCGCGGCTTGACTAAGTCGATGGCTATCCACGAGTACGAGGTCACCCTCCTGAAACTTAGTTCCAGGACGGCGGTTTTTGTCCGCTGCATCCTTTCGAATGTCCTGCTGGCGCTCGACTCGCCACTTCACCTCTTGCAGGCGGTGTACAAAGTCCCGTAAATATGGCGTAATTTGGGGTACGTAGTTTTCTTGATCTACGACCACTCGCAAGTCGTGGGCTACGTCCACCGGGGACCGGAACTCGCGCGCAAATGTTAAAAAGGCAGCAGAGTGTCCCGGGCCTTGGTTAGGAGCCGTATTTAGAGCGAACCGTACAGCAGGCAATACTTCAGGCCAACGACGATGCTCTGGATCTATCAGGATCGCCAACATCTGCTTCATTTCGCGATTTTTCCGTTCAGCGGGGTTGGCCTCGGGGTGATAGACTGAAGTTAAATTTTGATGAACACCGAGAACGTGCATTGCTTTTTGCATCACCGCTGAGACGAATTGTGTTCCATTATCTGAGATAACTCTGCGGGGAAACCCATATCTCATAAAAACCTCTTCTATCAATACTTTAGCGCAACTATCTGCGTTCGCTTCGGTCAAAGGGAACAACTCTACCCATCTGCTCGCAGTATCTTCAACTAGGAAGATCCACTTCTCACCCTTACTACCCTCAGGCAGAGGACCAAACAAGTCCATGGCGAGAACTTCAAAGCGTTGCTGGGCGACAGGAGTTTGCAGCAGCCCAGCAGGTTTAAGATTAGTAGGCTTAAACTTCTGGCAAAGATCGCAAGCCTTGAGATACTTTGCCACGTATTGACGCATTATTGGAAATAGAATCTTTCCTTGATCTTGGTTAGAGTACGCTCCAGGCCCAAATGACCAGCTGTGGGCGCATCGTGGAGCGCTTTCAGGATCTCGGTACGCATAGAGTCTGGTACTACTAACTGAGGTTCTTCAGATTCGGAATCCGGATCAAAACGGAAAAGGACTCCGTTTGAAAGATAGTAGCCTCGATCTGTCCATCGAGTAGTGGCATCACCGTCTTCAAAGTCCGTAAGTATCTTCCTAAGTTCAGGATCTTCGAGCTGAGCTGCTCGCAACTCCTTGGAGCTACGGTGAGGTAGGTCTACGGAGACTGGACACAGATCGCAGGTAGAGTCGGGATTTTCATCCATCGACGGCCGGCATACGGGTCGACTGAGTGTGTCTGCCACCACATTAGCTTTCCCGGGCGTGTACTCCACATCCAGATTAAAAGCTTGGATTTTCAGGGCCCACCGAGCAAGGCGGCCATTGGGGGTCTTTAGAGACAATAGCCACTTCAAAGGTTGATGGTCGGTTGCAATACGGACTTGGGCGCCTTCGAGATAGCCACGAAATTTATCTAGGGCCCACACTACAGCTAATGCTTCCCGCTCCGTCGTGGAGTAATTACGTTCGGCTGCCGTTAATAACCTACTGGCATACTCAATAGGTTTCTCAGACTTCAGATCCGGACCTTGCACGAGCACTGCACCTAGGGCATAACCACTGGCGTCTGTGCGAAGAATGTAAGGTTGCTTGAAGTCTGGCTGGCGCAAAATTGGACTCGTTGTGAGTCTCCGCTTGAGCTCGTTAAAGGCGTTGGCCTCCTTCTCACCCCATTTCCAGGCTTTATTCTTTCTGGTGAGGTCGGTCAACGGCTGGGCTACTTCGGAGAACTGTGGAATAAATTTTCTAAACCAGGAACAGGTTTGTAAAAAACTTTTTAGTTCCTTTACATTGTTAGGAGGTATCATTTCCACGACTGCTTTGACCTTCGTCGGATCAGGTTCGATACCTTGGACCGTAATAATGTGCCCTAAATAAGCAACTCTTTCCCTGGCAAATACACACTTTTCACGATTTGCTTTGAGGTTGAATTGACGAAGGCGATCGAACACCTGTTGCAGATCCTGTAGGTGCGCATCCAGGTCATTAGAAATTACGAGGATGTCATCTAAATATGCCACAACAGTTACGTCTTTTAGTCCTGACCGAAAACGATCCATCAATCGTTGGAACGTCGACGGCGAATTCTTTAAGCCAAATGGCATGCGCCTAAATTGAAACGTTCCGAACGGTGAGACGAATGCAGTTTTGTGTCTGTCTTCTGGAGCTACTTCCACTTGCCAGTACCCAGATTTTAGATCGATGGTGGACATTACACAATTACTCTTTGCGGAAGATAGGATCTCGTCGATTAACGGCAGCGGATATTTGTCCGTACGGGTTACAGCGTTTAATTTTCTATAATCGACGCAAAATCGTGTCTCACCATTCTTTTTTGGCACTAATACCACTGGGGAAGCCCATTCTGACTCAGCTTCTTCTATTACCTCCAGTTCCAACATTTTATCAATTTCAGCTCTTATCTTCTCCTTCTTAGCAGGAGCCAGTCGATAAGGGGGCGTTGCGACAGGCGCGGCGTTACCTGTGTCTATCCTATGTAAGGCGAAGGGCGTAGGCCCTCCCCCTGCACTGAAGATATTAGCGTTAACTTCCAATAGTGCAGCCAACTTGTCCCTATCAGATGGTGACAGGAGAGTGCCCTCGCACTCGTGGAGACCAATCATCGAAGTGACCGCAACTCGGTCCTCGTGTTCATACTGTAGCTCATGAAAGCCTGTAGCTCGTAAAGAGAAACGATTTCTCTCGAAATCGAGTATCATGCCAGCGTCCTTTATAAAATTCATACCTAGTAAGGAATCGATTGCGCCGGGCAAGACCATAAAGAGAGTGCTTATTGCAACTCCCTGCACTTTTACATTTACCACAGCTGTTTCTACAGTTTGGAGACGTTGGGTTCCGTCCGCAAATCTTAACTCTGTTTCGCAACTATTAAATATTTGTCCATTAGCCCGCAAATGTCTTGTTAGACTATCGCTAGCAACACACTGCTTCGCACCCGTGTCTAGTAACGCGGTACCTACTGCACCGAATACCTGTACATTAAAAATAGGACGCACACGCGGGTTTAACACTTTTGCATCTACGGACACTGATTGGAATGCGGTCGACGTGGTCGGCGATGCAGTGGGTTTCTCTTTACACACCGTGCAGTTTGACCGTATCACACTGGGCGCACCACATCCGAAGCACGCTACGGACGGGCGCAGCTCCGATCGGGTCGCAACTGGTTCGCTCTTGACCGGTTCAACAGTCGCTTTATTCCGATTTTCTAGTTTACCACAGTCATCTTTGACATGTCCAAACATCTTGCAGAATGTGCACCTAGGTCTAGCCTTGTTTGGCGGTGCTTTTTCTTGTTTATTGGCCTCAGCACCAGCTGGTGAAGACTTCGTAGCATGTCCAGTGACATGCGGTGCCGACAGCGCGAGCGGCGGGGCGGTAGATGTAGGGGAATGCCTTGTACTCACAGTCGTCGTCGGCGGTGGCTGCGCGCCCTGCGTAGGCGGCTGCGACCGTAAAGCTTGCAAGAGGAATACCAGTTGTTGGTCCGTCATAACAATAGGTGCAGGCATCGGTGGCTGCGGTGTGGCGACGGGCGGAGCATGCCCGTACTGTGGCATCTGCGAGCCAGGCAGCTCACGCCCATACAGCGGCGGTGGTGATGGAGCCGAGGCGCCGGCGGACGAAGGTCCAGCCAGCGGCGGCGTTGACGATCGTACGTCAACGAACAATGCGTGTCCATCTGCAGTAGACGGCATCGTACCGTCTGACTGCTCACCAGCCGTAGCGTGCGTATCTACAGGCTGCTGCGTAGCACGTGAAGCACTATTTTTACGCGACCGTGTTAGCACCATGTCTTTTAATGCACTTTATACAACGTTCCGGCACCACAAATAGGTAACAGTGTACCTAGACAACCTAGTTCGTCAACTCCAGTTCGACAACTGTTCGTACACCCAGTGTTGCCAACAGATAAACTAGCTCTCCACCAGATTCAACTTCGGAAACCACCAGAAAACCACTAACAAAAATCGACCCTACTCCAAAAATCGCTAAAATTTCCACTAAACTTATTTATTAGTAAAAAATGTTCTTTATTATTACGTAATAAAATATTTAAAATCAGTAAATCAATATACAATATTATTAGTAAATGAACAAGTCAAAATGAGGAACATAAAAATCTTAATATATATAAATTACGCTTACTAAACTAAACTGCTTAACCGATTTTAATCAAATTCGTACACCGTGTGCAGTTTGATCCAACTTGAAAGATCCATTTATAATCGTTTACAACAATATCATATGACAAAAACGTTAGCCACAGCAACGCGTGGCTGGGTCAGCTAGTTATTTAATAAAAACAACAACTATAAAAAAGTGATATTCTAAAATTCGTCTTCTTCAGATGAATTTTTGTCTGCATCATCGTCGGTTTCACATTTATATGATTCTTTGGTACTGATTTGTTTTATAACTTTTATTGGAATTTACCTACACAGTAAAAGAAAATACTCCTGAAAATTAAATTAAATAAAAATTATATATTTCGTAACATTTTAATGGTTTAGTGGTTGAGTGATAGCATTTTCAGTATTTGAAACGGAATTCTACTAAACCACTAAGAAAAACCACCAGCCACTAAAAGCAATATTTCGCCACTAAAAGGGGGGTCGAAACCACCAGTTTTAGTGGAAAATCCACTAAGTTGGTAACACTGATGGGGCGACATTTCTAGGGTTGTACCGAACCGTAACTAGTCACGTAACCTGGCCGGTACACGACGAAGTCTAGAAGTGCGGGGAGTTGATAGGGGTCGCGCTATACGTTGATATTTGTCTAAGTGGAAATAATATCAATTGGAAACAAGGATTTGAATACGGAATAGGTACGGTGGACAAAGTTTAAGGAGATAATTAACTGCTAACTGCTAAGGTTATTAAGTGGTCAACTCATCGTTCGATTGTGTTTTGTGATTGAAACGTTATTACACAGATAATAAAAACGAGTATTCTCTGAGTAGGGCCACATTAGAGTGCTATTTCTAAGGTAGGCACACAGCAAAAGAGTTACATGCATATAAAAATGCAATTATTTACCTATTAGGTTCGTTAAATTTTACAAATGAAACAAAAGTTATAAATGGGAAGAATATAATGTATAATTAAATAGTTGCATCAAACAACAAAAAATAATTAAACGAGTTAATACGCAATTGACAAAAACTTATAAATACATTTAAATGTACGTCTTTTATTTTTCCTTACAGCTCTAAAAATGGAATAAATTATACTAAAATAAGGCAATCAGATTTAACAATGTTTTTGTGCATCACTATGGCTTAGGTAGGTACTATATTCGATCATGCTGTAGAATATTGAACCTTATTCATACTTCCCTAAGCGTTAAATTAATAAACTAAATCAATCACAATTACTGGAGGACAAACTCTTAAAACGATATTACACTTTAGTATATTGTCAATAAAGTTCAATGTTGCTCATCATATTATTTCGACGGATTATTTTAGTCTCGAGAAATTCTCAAAACAGTACAGTCATTCACAGCCATTCCTTTTTTTTAAAGGAATGTATTGAAAATATTAATATCTATACAATCAATGTATAGAAAAATATATTGTGCATTCTCAATGTTTACATTGAAAATGCAACAATCTTACAAGTAAATCATACCCAGAATAATAATAATTATCTATATAATACTCAATGATTCTTAAACACTAATAATTATTTATCTAATAGATAGGTGTCAGGTAGATACCTGACGTATTTATTTAAAGGCACTATGGAATTAATTATCAATTTTATGTTAACAATTCAAAATATTTCGATATAGAGATTCTTTTGAGTTACAAATTCCAAATTATATTTAAATGGATGTCTATTTTTATAAAGTTAATTGTTTAATACGAACAAGAAATGACCAAAGACAGAGAATTATTCTAGAAAGGCCTCATACGCAGAAAACAACGCCTCTTGGCAGTCGCGTAAAAAGCAGCCCTGAGAAGCTGAGCAAGTAGTAATTCTGTTATTGTATAGTCGACCTCGTGAATGCTTGACCATTTTTGACAACAAACTTCAGTAATGTTGAAATATGCCTCGGAAACCACAATAAGCCGTTTGTTCCGGCTGTCATTCGTGGATCTTTGACAGTCGTTACGGGTATTCAGAAGCCCGAAAGTCTGACAACCAGTCTTACCAAGGGCTTTCGTATTACCCAGTCACTGGTTGTGGACATCAGAGAGGCAGTCACTTCATGTAAAGTACTGGTATTCAATTGCATCCGATTAGAATGGACGCCGACCCCAACATAGTGAGGAAAAGGTTACGCAGATGATGACTAAGGTTGAAACTATCTAACTGACAAATTGGTCTTGAAAGCAAAATAGACCTTGTCATTTCAAGACGTGCCAGTGACATTCAACGTAGGGTGGTAAAGATATTACGAGGTCGAGTATACCCACCACGTACCTAAGTCATAAAATAAAGAATTGGATTTTATGTAAGCATACTAAGTCTTAAGTATTTCCTGTTTTTGTAGAGAGATAACGCACACATATTTCATGATTTAGCTTGAAAATAATATAGTTTACTGTAAGAGGGCCTTCTCTTGCAGATGTTTAGCGGCTTGGAATGTGTTGTGCATCAACATAGCAACCGTCATCGGACCCACGCCGCCGGGAACTGGGGTCACGGCACCAGCGACTTTGACGACCTCTGTTAGGGAAAATAAATAAATGTAAAAAAAGAAAACAAAAGAAAAGTGTGGTTGGAAAAATAGATAAAATTGAGCCGTCGCGGGACGCCTGGCAGATGTAAAAAATCTAAACTATTTTGTATAGAAAATATGCATGAAAGGATCGTTTATTAAAGGAAATAAATATGGCATCAAAACATGACATAATCAGAAAGAATATATTCAGATTATTTTTCAAGAAAAAAATATTTTTAGTAATAAAATGATATTTATAATTATTTTATGACAGTTTTATACCAAAATTAATTTCGTAACTCCGCGAGACAATCGCAGAGTTGGTGTGGCGATGCCGGTCTGACCCGGCGCACATCAAAAATACCTTCAAAATTAGAATGCTATACTCCGTTCTATTTCAAAACTCCGAATCACCGATGATTAGCTACTATGAAGTCAATATTTTTATCTATAAGTACCTACATAATATAAATTAAAGTATGTGTGACCGCTTTATTATTTTAAACCATGCAACGGTTTTTGATGTGGTTTTCACCGTCATTTAGTGAATATATTCCGGAAGGTGTATACATTCATATTAAACATATATACTTATAATAAAAAAAATATCAATGATTTACCAAATCCTAAAACCGTGCATAGCAGGGGCGGGTAGTTAGTATTAAATTATAACTAAAGACCAATTCTCGTAATTAAAAACGGTTGAAATCTGGTCGCAATCTCATCTGATCGACAATCAATGTCAAAAATGTAGGGAAACTACGAGGTATTTTTGACAGATTGGGACTAAGATCAAACAGTGAACGTTTTTAATATTACGGGAATTGCACCTCTGATGATTGAAAAAATGTCACTTACCATCATAATCTACGTCTCCAACTAGTCTAGATTTTCCATTTGCATCAGTAACTCTGGTGATGCCAACATCAATGACAGTGGCACCAGGCTTGACCATATTGGCTGTGATAAGTTTTGGCACACCTAAGGCAATTGGAATACAAATTGTTATAATTTAAAATATATTTTAAAGATAAACAAAAACAAGATACCAACAAAAAAAAATCTTAAAAAAATCCTCAAAAGTTCAAGAATTAAGGAAAGAAAAGAACGTGAAATATTTTATTTGGGACACGCACAGGAATTACAACAGTAAAAAAGGAGGATTTAAAACTAACAAAATTAACAGTAAAAACAGCCAAAAAAAACCTGAATAAAAAGCCCTGTGCATGATCTTATGTGAGCATAATGCTGCAATATCTAAAAAATAAATACTATATCGCTGGTATTCTGGAATGAATTTTGTTAGCTCATAACGCTACATTGATAAAATGTATAATTACCTGTAGCAGTGATAATTATATCGGCATTTTGGCAGAAGACTTCTAATTGATTTTTCGGCGTGAAGCGATGGCAAACAGTAACAGTAGCGTCCATCCCGTGTTCATTTTCATGTTTCCCATCACTATGTAGCATCATAGCAATCGGTAATCCCACATTCTTCGATCGGCCGACTACTACCGCGTTGCGTCCGAAAGTGTCAATTTTGAACCTAAAAATTTAGAAAATTGTCACTTCCGGTGTTGTGTTTATCTTTAATAACGACCTAACGATTAAAGAGCAGAGCAGATCAGTAAATTCAAATACGATTTATCACACACATAGGTACCTATTTAATAAAGCACTACTTATCATTAATTCCAAGCACTCACACAATGTCTAAAGCTTAATGATAATCAACTCACCTTTTCAGCATTTCAATAACAGCTAAGGCAGTAGCAGGCACCAACGTTGGCATATCAGCACAGAGCTGTCCAATGTTTACAATATGGAATCCGTCAACATCCTTCTCAGGAGCAACCGCATTGCACACATTCCTCTCACTCATTGTCTCAGGTACAGGCAATTGAACTAGAATGCCATCAATACTATTATCAGCATTAAGGGTTTCTATCTCCTGGATGAGCTGGTCCTCGGTTATTGTGCTTTCATGTTTGATCACCTCCGCATTGATGCCTACATATCTTGCCGCAATAATCTTGTTGTTGACATATGTGTGGCTGGCTGGGTCAGATCCTACTAAGATGCACCGAATAGAGGGTGCCCTGTGTCCAAGGTTTATCCAGTTTGCAATTTCTTCTTTCAACTCTTCCTTCACTGTCCCTGCTAGCGCTTTGCCGTCGAGGATTCGGGCCATTATGCTGTTTGAACAAAATAAAAATGATAAGTACTAAACTTAAATTTTTGATCCTGCATAGCTATAAACTATTCTGCAATTAATTTAGCACACTACAAAAAAATACGTGTTGTTTGGGTTTATTGATACCTACATAAAAACTTGTTTAGGAAAAGTACTGATATTGGTCATGGTATCACTCAATTAAATATTCACACAACCTCAATAACTTTAAGACTGGAAATGTAATGAAATTTGGCTGTGTAATAATAATTTGTTGGACTGATCCAAAGTAAAGTTGTTTCGGAGCAAAAACATTAAATACTTATTGAGTAAATAAAATAAGTTCACAAATACAAAACTACTGTATGTTTAGATTTGTATATTGAATGGGAAGTGACCTTCCCATTCGATAAACAAATTGATGAGACACCACTAAAAATTGCTGATAATAAATCAATGAAATCACAATAACAGAGTTCTATTGTACTATAAATTGGCAGGCCATGAAGTTGTTTGTTAAATTGTAATAGTACAGCACATATAAGTAATTCAAATTAGTTGACTTATTTATTTTAAAATAATAAAAAACCATGTTTTTTTTTAATCAGTATGTCCCTTAAATGCCCTGTTTCTAAACAAACAAAAGAAAATGCTGTAATAATTGAAAACTTAGAAGAAGAAGCGAAATTAGAATCTACAAAACAGACAGAACATAAAAAGCCCAAAAGATCAAAGAAAACAAAAAAGAGTGCATGGTGCAAAACAATTGCAAAAAAAAGAAAAAGGTCAAAACAAATTAGTTTGTAAGCCACAACACAACTATAATATTATTTTACCTGGCCGAGCCCAGAGAATCAATGTACGAGTGACTTCTCATTGTGGATGTCAGTAGCGAACTGAATACTCGGAGGCGGAGGATTTGCCTCATCGCTTACTGCCAATGTACATAGGTCATTAGGTCAACATGACCGAACATTTACTACACAGATAACACACATATTCCAAGTATAGACACAGAGCCAAATTAAACCAGATAATTATAGTATTAAAATGAGAACATCAATGGGTTACGAAGTTCAATCAATATCTTAACGTCAGGTCAGGTGTAAACTGCTTTTAACCACTCAATATTACGTTCATGTCAACAAAACGGCGAAAGGGAACTTTTTAGACATTTTATCTGGATACTGGCAGAATTTGTCACTAATGAACTATGAAATAGATTAAGAATTAGGTTACCTTGAAGTTTTATTGGACAGCCTTCAGCGATAGTAACATTGATAATGGCATAATATATCGAGTAGTGCATAGGTGGGAAACGTGTTGAATAAACTATCCTGAAGAATGATTATAAACTTCCCATGTTTAGTCACTGAAGATCAAACATTGCTTCGTTTTTACTGATTTATTTGGCCGACAATGCTTAATAATTTTGTTCAGTGGGTCGACTTTACTTAATCCACATCACTTCAACACAACGGCAAAAGAATTATAAGTAACTCATGGAGCGTTCAATAAAAATGCAAATAAATTTTAACAGCTGACTTACCAAAATGTTTAGTTTCCTTTTTCAAAATACTTCAAGTGAGACGTACACAAAACCTTGCTGTCGCAAGGAAAATTTCTAATCAATGAATTCAGTCATACAGTCTTGTCCTATTTATTGGTTACTTTCCATGAACCGAAACCGAATCGAATTATAACTTTATGTTGTTTTTTAATTCACGTGCGTTAAACGTGGGTGGCAGTCGTGTCAGTCAAGTCAAAATTAGGGTTAGTATATACAGTTTCTGAACGAACTTAGACTAATATCTAGAATAGTGACAAAGAAAAAAAATGTAGCGGTTATGAAAGACCTGCAATATTTATTCTGCATTTTTCTATTAACATAACATAACTTTATGTAAATTGTAAGCATCTTAGAATCATTTTTATTTAAGGTTTTTAAACAAACATCAAAAATAAATTCCGATTTGAGTTTTTGAACGCGAATGCCAATTTTGAGCAATTTCGAGGACCTGACATTGACATTTATTTTGACGTCATTTGTGTTTCGTTTTGTTATTGCTATGACGCAGCAGACAAATTGAGTGCATGACACGTTTAACCCTTAAAATACAGTTCAGTCCACGTCCATGGCAAGGGCAACAATAATTTAAAATTGACAACGTCTTTATTTCGTAGCGGTTAGGGTTATTTTCGTAGTTTAGGGTGTTTCTATTTAATTCTAGTGATGTGTGGTTGGCCGCGCCTATTTTAGGTATCTTGACAATATAATATTATGAATAACAACAACTACCTATGTACGTGCCTGTAGTAAAGTTGTTCCATACAGTTAAACTAGCAAGGGTAAATCAGCACTTTGCACTTTGCACAGCATTGCTTCATAATGTTCGAACAATTTATCTGCTCAAGCAACGTAAATAACGCGAATGTTGTTGAACTGTCAAAATGATATGCATTGCTACTGATAGTGTGTTACGCAATTACTGCGCAGGCTAAAAGAGAATCAATTCTGCTCCAAGCGTAATGACACGGTCAGCGGGATTGTCCGAAAGGGTTAACGCTGGCCCGGAACATAAAGGGCTAAGGTAGGAACACGGGTGGGTTTTAGTCAGTAAGAGTTTGACATTCCCTTCCGCTCCACCCAGAGCAGGAGGGGTCATTTGATGATTTCCCATCCTGAAAAAAAAAAGCGTAATGACACGGATTCTTTAAGTTATGGGTAGGTACTAGGTAATTCAAAATGTATTAGGTAAGTAGGTATCTTCTACAGGCGTAACGACGACCAATTTTCCGTCAACTAAATTGCTAATTTCGTCAGATGTTTTAAGTAGGTACAGACATAAACACGTCCCATTTTCCGTCTCCTAATTTCGACAGGGCAGGCTTATGGCGGGACGAGCTGGAGAAAACAAACGACCAGTGGTCCACTTTAGGCCCGGATCGATAGAGTGGAGAGGCCTTTACACAGCAGTAAGATGATGCAGGCTAACAGATTTCGTCAATGCTACTATTGTACGCGAATCGTATTCTACAGACACCAGCACATCAAGCTACCCGAAACTGTCCAATTTTCCCAATCAACTTTGAACCTTATATTGTAGGGATAATGTTAAAAATCTATTAAAGAAATTTGACAGATTGTAGTAGCTCGATGTGCTGGCGTCTGTACCTACACGACGTCGCAAGCTCTGCAGAAGAAGCTACCTTGGTACGTTGGTACACAACGCAGCAAGCCGGTCAGCCACCTTCAGGGAGTTCCTGCATACAGGGTAAAATTAAATTAACTAGCGAAACTTTGCAGACGTGATCGTATCGAACAATGCTATAAAATAAAAGATTTGATGTTTTTTTTTATTTAACGACCGCTGGATGCTGTTTTGTTACTTGAAGTATGAGTTGAGAAAACCTGTTTTCTTGAGATATACGAGCCATCACGCCTGTAAAGTTTACACAATACAAACTGATTTCTAAACACTGATACTTCAAGTGACTACACTACTGCGGTCGATGACCCCACAAAACAATCGTCAAATAAATTTCTTTTTTGTTTTATCGTGTTTAGATATTGTTACCATCACGTCCGCGGAGTTTCGCTAGCTTATATTATTTGACCCTGTATAGTACAAGGGTGCCTAGGAGCAGAATCAGCGATGGTGTCAGATGGGTAGGAGGGTAGGGATAGGTTTTAGTTTGTAGGAGGCCGATGCGCACTCCTGCCTATTACTGCAGACTTCCGCAAAGAAAAAAATGATAGGTAAGGAGATGACACAGCCCAGTCATGGGTGTGACTACTTACGTCATAAGTTGGCCGCATGTGTTATCAGTCAGTATTAAAATTATCATCATATAAAAATATTCCATCTACAAAAACAAAACAAAAGTAGATAACACTTAGGTACTGCTTCATTGTTATAAATGGAATATTTGTAATTTATATACTACCTACTTAATAATAAAGTTGAAGAGTTATGCTTGTTTTTTGTTTGATCGCGCTAATTAAGCCGGACCCCTTAAAAGTCGAGCAAAAAGAAAAAAAAAGTCAGAAAGAACGAAAGTGAAGTAATAGCGCGGGCAGGCGATGCGATGTGACGGGATGGATCGGGAGAACAAGATATTTCAGGTGGACGAAGTCGCAGGCAGAAGCTAGTAATCTTACAAAATATTAAGGTTATCGTACAAGTAGGTATTCATTTTATAACGTCCTAATTATAAATTAATGTTCCTACCGCGTTAAGAAGATTCGTAGGTTATGACTAGTTAGACTTAGAACCGAGAAGCAATTAATTTCGTTGGAGCAAAGTAGGAGCAGTGCTGGCTTTGTGATCGGCCCCGACTTACGAGTTGTAGGGCGTAAGTTCGAACCCAGGCAGGCTCTTAACTTTGTGTATTTAATTCCAATTCAATACCACTGCTCTCAAAACGGTGAAGGAAAACATCGCGAGGAAACCGACATGTCTTAGAACCAAAAATTCGAAGAGGTAGATTACAACCCACTCCCTCTCGAAGAGAGGCCTGTGTCCCAGCAGTGGGAATATTATAGACTGATTTTACTCATACTAAATCGCCCAACACTTCATATACATAGTTAGCAAGCCACCCGTATCGTTTCACTGGGGCTTGGCTTATTGAAACCCGTAGGTACATAATTGCAGGCGTACCGAGGCGGGGCAAACGTCCTAGAACCGAAAATTCGAAGACATGTGATGTCCAACAACCCGCACTGGGCCCGCGTGGTGTATTATGGCACAGTTCCCTCTCACCGAGGGGGGGGGGGGCTGTGTCCCAGCAGTGGGAAAAGTGTAGGCTGATTATGCAAAGTAGGAAAAGAAGGATTAAATACGAAGGTATATTAAAATAAATTATCATATATTTTCTATTTCATAACAATAAAATTGATTAAATTTTTCTTTATTTTCGTATTAGGTTAGACCTCTGATTATAGTTTTAAGGCATTTAAATAAATATATAACAATATGTGAATACCAAATATTCTTAGAAACATTTACATCTGTAAATAATCGTGGGTCTCTACCTATAGAAAGTGAAACTATGCCTAGAAAAGGGAGGCTACATATTACCAAGATCTCGGCAAATAATTTGGAATAACAGCAGGAAGATGACGATCTTGATGATGGGACGAAGACCGAAGACAATCAAGATAAAACCCCAACCAAAGCAACGCATATAGGAGAGACGACAATCCTTTGTATTATTGCCAAATCAATTTAGCAACCTTCCCAATGCAAGTAAGTTACTTAAAAGCAGTAAAGGTACTCGTAGGTACAATTTTTGTTTGGTATGTATCGGCACTTATTTTGTGGAAACCGGTTGTCATATTATAGACATGTGATACGGAGGAATGAGGAAAATGTCGCGAGGAAAGTTTTTAGTATGAATGTCGATGGCTATACTTACAACACAACTTTCTAAGACCACGTAACCCCAAAGAATAACTGTTTCATGAAATCGTCATTCTTTGGGGTTACGTGGTCTTAGATAAATGATAAATGATTTTATTTTTGTAAGTAGGTTTACACAAACATTTTTACACGTCAATAGAGAGTTATGTTGATGACTTTAATGATTATAATTCTGTAAATACATATTTGTTACGGCCGCGAATCATATATTAATCAACGTACAACTTAATACAGACCAGCAAATTGCAAAAAGCCTAAAAAAAATGAATTTCACGGGCTACCCTGGCGCTTTCGCATTAAATAAATTTTACAGATTGTAGTAGGTAGTGCGAGTATCGGTACTTATTATAGTTGTTAACACGGAACCGATTCACTCTGTTCCACATATAGTAACAGACTTGTAACAAAATAATTATTTTAGTAGCAAAAAGAATTTTAGTCTATGAAGCAAAGTACAGCAGAAGTTAAATTAAGGAAGTTAGACTTAAAAAATATAAAACATAATTTATATTGAACTTGATTTTTGTAAAATTGACGTAGTATAAATTCTAATCTTATCCTCATGGTTCATTGGACGAGACATTGTTTTAGTACAGAAATACGATTTCATCATCACAATTTGTTTTTATTAGATTGATTATTTTAAAGTATTAATAAATAATCTTACTGAAACAGTAAGCTAATGAGGAAATACATATTAATAAAAAAAACTGTCATAGTTCTAATATTTTCCATAAACTATTGTATCAAAATTAATTCGTTTGTAGATGTTACGTTAAAATCAAAGAATAATGTAAGTCTATGTCGATGGAGTAGCTTTTCGGATCAGCCATAGTACGCGTGCTAGTTACGAAGCGACGGCGTGCGACAGGGGTCGATCCTAGGGCCCACTGTATGCGTAATCTTTATTAATGGTCAAGTGCACTTTCCTATGAACTGGTGAGATATTTTTTTGGAAGCTGATTAAAGGAAATATAAGTGACGATATTTTGTTTCTGAAAGCAATAACATAAACATGTTTTCAATAGCTACGACATACCCAGATGATAAAAATATGTTTCTGTACCTACGTCATATTCGGGAATGGTTTTGTATTGTGACGTAAGACAAAATAATGAACGAGGCACAACAAGGAGGCATCCAATAGGGGTCCAATAGGCTTGGTAAAATTCACATGTTATAGAATTCTAAAAACCTCGTGACCTCAGGAACTTAGTCGAAATATATGCTATAATATTTATACATAACCTGGATTTTGAAGGTTCACCTTCCAGCCCTTATCCCAACTTATTTCGAATCGGTTCTACTCTAGCAATCATATCATGTGTCAAACAATCTGCCTAGCCTTTTCCCAACTATGTTGGGGTCAGCTTCCAGTCTAAACGGATGCAGCTGAATACTAGGATTTTACTTGCAGCGACTGCCTATCTGACCTCAACAGCCAGGGTCAACGTGGTTTTCTAGCCACGGAAGGGTCTCCATAGGTAATGGATGGTGACCCATCCAGAATCGACCGCGGCAAGAGTAGCTGTACCTTCAATCGACCCGTGTGGCTGTTATCATTTCGCATACCTAAATCCTAAAAACATTTAACTATAAAATGACGTGCGTGGGTGTGTTCCGACTGTTCCGTGACGCAGGGGTCATAAGATAACGCGTTATGTCAATGTCTCGACGTTGCTGATACCTAATTAAGTTACTGTAATTAGTTATACGCAATAAAAACATCTTGTTTCGAGTGTATTTAGGCTGTGTATGTATGTGGACACGAGAATCTAAAATGGCACTGAAGAATTTTCAGATTTTTTTAAAGGGTTTTGTTAACGATAATTTTGTATGTCTACCTACTTGATAATTTATACGCCGCTAACGGCAATACATAGAGAGATCTCTAAAAAAAAAAGATCAAAAAGAAAGAAAGAGAAAGAGAAGAAAGAGAAAGAGAAAAAAGAGATCTCTAAAAAAAGAAAGAAAGAAAGAGATCTCTAAAAATTGGAAAACAGAATAGGTACAGAGATCTGTACCTATTCTGTTTTCCAATTTTTACACCTATGTTTACAAATAAAAAACTGACTGACTTTGAAAAAATTCTTAGAAGGCCTTAACATTTTAGTTTCGCAGGCTGCTAACGTTAAGCACATACAGTTTTAAGCCAATATATATTTACTTAACCTAACGAAAACGGGGAAGTTGATTAGGTTAGCTTCATTGTAAACTTATTAGTTGACTAAGATATCAGGGTGTTCATAAACGTACTTACCATCTTGCTCCAGTACTGTCTCAGTTGAAATCTTTGGAAATTCTATCTACTATGTTGTATGTATGTAAATCATTATGTTATCGTGTCTGTTACTATACGCCGCATATTATCTGTTATACGCGTATTAAACATCGCGATATTTTACTATTATTATTTAACGTGTTTAAATATAACGGAACAAAATGTTCTGTAATATTTCATGATATTACGTAAGATTACGATTACGTATTACATTACTCATCTTGAATTTATTTTCAGTGTGATGTTTTGCAGATCGAGTTGTTGCAAAATGGATTAAATTCTAAATACTTCTTTATAATGATTTCAAAAAACTAAAAGCGCGTTGTAAGACAACGTTAAACCCTGCGAACAGAACATCTGCGCAGGGGCCAAACAACCACTATACATCAATTACTGTACCTACGTAAAGGGATATCAAGAAACCAATTAACATTATCTCTAATTTATGTGACTTGGATGTCCAGTTTACTAAAAATTCTTTACCAAGTTGGTAAGTTACGAAACAAATCTCTATGAACACGACGGGCTTACTTCGACTGGTGAAGGACACACTTCAGCTGAGTATGCAGAATTGAAGAAGTGTGATAAAACACCTTTGTAAATATTGAAATAGATGTACATAATAGTAATTATATTAAGTAAATCTTAATTTTATAAGAAGAAAAACAAACGTAGCATACGTGACTTGCACAATTATAAAACTAAAAAGGAAGTGGGCAGCCGGAAGGTCATATCATCAGGGGTAAAAACGGAAGATAGGCCAGAGAAGTAACAGAATAGTATCCCAGAGAAGGAAACAAGAAAAGAGGAAAACCATTATAACAACATTGTGGGAGGGAAATCATGGAGGAGAAAACTCACGACCGTGAGTTATAGAAAGCCTGGGGGAGTCCTGTGTTAAAGAGCAAAGTAATCTGGAGATTTCTGATGTCTAAACCTTTAATTTAAATAAATTGTAAAACTAGTTTTAAGATTGACAATAAATGTAATATGCCTAATATAAAAAATATGTAGTTGAAAAAGAAACTAAAAACACGCTATTTCACGCAAAAATGATAAAATAATTAAATTTAATTAAAAAACGTGGAGCGAATATTCTTCATTAAGTTAATACGTACAAGTCAACGAAGTTATAACTCGAGGGGTTTACATGTAGCCCCCTAAAGAGTTCCACTATCCTCCTCCTGGCTCCATCATCAGACCCTCGACACCAAGTGCAATCTATTGGACTCGTCAAAACAAAGCACATGACCCAAACTCGAGGGGTTTACTAGTAGTCACTGAAGAGTACAACTATCCACCTCCTGGCTCCATCGTCATATCAACTCCAAGATACCAGATTATAGTTTTGTCTTCTGAACTACATATACATACAAAGTTCCATTTCGATACGACAATTAGAAGTAGGTTAAAATTTACTTCTAAGATTTTTTAATATTGTTATTTACTCGTGAAGCTAATTATAAGCGTGTTAAAAATAAAATGAACTAATAAAACCTCAGAACAAAACGTACTATGTGCATTCAAACCAACCAATAATATCTGTTATCTATGCACTTGTTTGTTAGAAGCTGACAACATTGTCACTATTGAAATCTATCTATCTGTCGATCAATTATCTACTAATCTATTTATAGATATCTTATCATATCATAATCTGACATTGTGACACACATAGATGACCTTGCGTTATCAAAAGGTCATGTTATGCTTCATTTCTATCCTTTTTAGGGTTCCGTGCCTCAAAAGGAAAAAACGGAATCCTTATAGGATCACTTGTGTGTCTGTCCGTCCGTCTGTCACGGCCAATTTGCTCCGAATCTAATAGACCGATTAAGTTGAAATTTGGTACACATATGAATCTCTGTAACCTAACCTAAACACAAACGTATGTATGAAGAATTCGTCTCATGAATTTTGAATATCGGGGTCATATTTGGGAGGTAAATAGAAAATTAAAAAAAAATCGCAATCTGTACCATATGACATATGAAAATGAAAGGGCTTCTTACTGTGAGGATTTCAAATATATTTTTTTCATAATTTTAAAGTTTATTGTATTAAAAATACAGAAAATAGTTCTATACCTATTGATTACAGGAAAACTTATAAGAAGTCTGTGGTCTTAAAAAAACATGGTAAATCTCTCAATATTGTGCGTACAAACTTATATTTTCAGTTGAAATGTATGGGAAAAATGTTTTTCAACTATAATGTTAAGTTTGTTCTTGGGATAAATTCGTTCCAAATACGGAACCCTTTATTGTGCGTGGTCCAACACGCACTTGGCCGGTTTTTTCATCATGTCCCCTCATCACATATTCGTACCAGCGCAAGCAAACTTAGATGAAGTGAGTTTGTTTTTGCTAGGAATTGACATTTTTGACAGCTCACTCCACGCTCACTTCACCTAAGTTTTCACAGTGAGATTTTTACAGAATAGCACCGCAGAAAACTACTCGTTCAATTATCAAACGCGGAAGGTAACGTAAGACGCGTGATGGTCAGATACAACTTCTGTGATTGGCTTACGGAAATAACAACAGCCAATCAAATCACTTGGCTCTTGGATTTTTTTTGCAGTAATATTTTGATGATCCAAATTTATTCAGCACAGCCTGTCGCAGTCCACTGCTGGAGAAAAGCCTCTCGCAAGTTGCGCCATAAAGACTTGTCCATCGCTACCGCCTTCCGATCTGTCCCAGTCACCTTTTTAAGGTAGTCCATCCATTTAGCTGGGAGGGTGTACGTCTTCTTCTAGGACACGTTCACCCCACCGGCCGGCGGCGCGGGCGGTCCTTCGAGAAACTCCAGCTTTTTTCTGGATAATTTTATTTCTCGATCGTATCTTTTAAAAAATCTCCGAGCATAGCCTGCTCCATAGCGCGCTGACCGACCACAAATTCAGTCGGTGTCAGTATTCACTAACTTAAAAATGGTAAGTGACAGTTACGTCCTCAGAAAAGGCAATGTTAATGGTAAATGAAAAAAGTTTTACATGGAATAATATATTATTATAGGTAATTGAATACTTGAATTTAACAACAAATAATTACAAAATAAATTAAACAATACATATTACGACACTGGATAAAATAATTAACTATCAATTTTGAGATAGGTGTGATTAAGTATAAGTTATTCCGATTTAGATATTCTTTTAAAATATATTAATTTCCAAATTATATAATATTTTCATGCATCCATGAAAATATTATCGTTTTATTCAGAATAAAGTTAATTTTAATAATACGTACAAGAAACGACCAAAGACAAAGAATTGTAGATATAGTGCGTAGGCAAAAAAGTATCACTTTTTGTGGAGACAGTAACACTTAGGTACCTACGTATTTCTTGGTTTTATGTAACCTGGAAATAAAATAAAAATTAGAAAAAGCCTTCAAACTCCTAAGGTTGTGCTTTCTCTCGCAGTTGCTTTGCAGCTTGGAATGTGTTGTGCATCAACATAGCAACCGTCATCGGACCCACGCCACCGGGAACTGGGGTCACGGCACCAGCGACTTTGACGACCTCTGTTAGAATAAAATAAATAAATGTAAGAAAAAACAAGTCGGACAAAATAAATACTTAGGTATACTTACTTAATAAAAAAGAACCAGAGAAAGAAAATAAAAAAATTAAGACTCGCACAGGAATATCACAAACTAAACACACTCAAAGACATACAAAAATATAAAAACAAAGTAGAAAATCCTGTACAAGGTTTATAGATTGTTAGTGATACGAAAGATTTAGAAGAGAAACGAAAAGGAGATGAGCGAAAAAATCGATTATATAGCAAAAGATTTAAAAGATTGGGTGCAAAAGATATCTAAATATTAGAAGCGTTGTCGCGTATTAAATAGTAGGTTCTACGGAAAATGCTAAATGAAAGAAATCACTTACCATCATAATCAACATCTCCAACGAATTTAGAGTTTCCATTTTCATCAGTAACTCTGGTCATGCCAACATCAATGATGGTAGCGCCAGGCTTGATCATGCTTCCTTTAATCAGTTTTGGAATACCTGACACAAATAATAACAGGAATATTTGTAACAAACTTTGAACTTCAAATTACCAACAGGATTTGGAAAGATATTCCAGAAATCTCTCAAATTCTGTTGCTTGGTATTTTAGCTTTTTTCTTAAAGTCTAAAGATAGACAAAATCGTGACTTAGTACATTATCTTCAGTATAATTATAGGAGTAATTGCTCCCAATTGCACGCTTCTGAGCTCTATTCTCGGCCCTTCTCATCTATCCATTTGTAACAAATCTTCGAAGATCGTCGCTCCACCTAGCCTGAAGGTAACATAGATAATACCTGCAATTACCTGTAGCAGTGATAATAATATCGGCATTCTGACAAAAGACTTTTAATTGCTCTGTTGGCGTGTAACGATGGCAGATTGTAACAGTCGCGTCCATTCCAAGTCCGTTCTCGTGTCTCTTGTCGCTATGTAGTATCATCGCGATTGGCAGACCTATGTTCTTCGATCGGCTGACAACTACTGCGTTGCGTCCGAACGTTTCGATTTCGAATCTGAAAATGCAGAAAGTTGTGACACCTGTATCAAGTTTTAAATCAGCTTTAACAATTGTCTTAATAGTTGTATAGCCTTTGCTTGCATTCAGAAAGATCACTGACTTTTTCAGAATTTCAATAACAGCTAAAGCAGTGGCAGGCACGAACGATGGCATATCAACACAGAGCTTTCCAATGTTCACAATATGGAACCCGTCGACATCCTTCTCAGGAGCGACTGCATTGCATACTTTCCTCTCACTCATAGTCTCAGGTACTGGTAACTCAATCAAGATACCATCGACAGTACTATCAGCGTTGAGGGTCTGTATCTGCTGGATAAG
Source organism: Luperina nickerlii (assembly GCA_963855955.1). NCBI lineage: Eukaryota > Metazoa > Arthropoda > Insecta > Lepidoptera > Noctuidae > Luperina > Luperina nickerlii. The sequence goes on along the minus strand of OY979677.1, from coordinate 5,402,422 downwards.
CTGTTCCTCTGTTATTGTACTGTCAAATCTGATCACTTCAGCATTGATGCCTATATTTGTTGCTGTCCTGATATTGTTGTTAACGTATGTCTCGCTGGCCGGGTCTCCTTCTACTAAAATGCATCGTAGAGAGGGTGCTCTGTTACCAAGGTTTATCCAGTTTTCAATTTTGTTCTTTATTTCATTCGTCACCATTGCAGCTAAAGTTTTTCCGTCGAGGATTCGGGCCATTATGCTGTTTGGATAATAACAAAGTTAATTTTTGAGTTAACCTTAACATACGATTTCCTATGCACATGACACAAACTCTCACTTTTTTCCTGAATTGGTAGACGGGAACTATCGCCACCTGTTACGATCCTTAAATACTCCTTTGTTTCGTTTACGTTCATACATTTGCGGGGTAGTTGCTTGACACACTATCAGTTGCAATGGGTTTCAATTTGACAGTTTAACAACATTCATTGCATTATTTACGTTGTTGAGCAGAAACATTTTGCGAACAAATGAAGCAATGGATTAGCAATATCCTTCAAAATGATTCAAATTGAGATCGATAGTGTGTTACGCAATTAGCGGTCATACGACTAATCGTTGCCTGAATTCGTGTTCTATTTACTACATCGTGAACAAAATGGTGACAATTAATCTATCCTATCCTGCATTGGCATTTAAATCAAAACAATTCAAATGTATGAAAACTTGTTACAAGTACCTAAAGTATATAGTAGCTATTCATGTGTTTATTACATCAGTTGGCATACATTGAAAAACGGAGCTCTAATAATACCTAATCGATATTGTCGGATATCTTATCATTGCCATAATCTTAATCTGATATTGTAGTTACAATAAGTATTTCTACAAATCCAGTTCACTATGACTGAATTCTTCTTTTGCCAATGACGTCATATTTTTTAAACCTTCGACAAGAAAATGGCGCTGTTTGTAAAACACTTGCTGAACTTTACATTTACGGGCGAGGAAGGGTTAATTAGTCAATTTTATATGTACCAGAAAACACAATAAGAAACTTAGTAACAGAGGTAGAAAAAAAAATTGGACCGAACACTTGATACATTTCATAAACCTGCCAAACTGCGTGACAGTTTGTCGGCAGGAGTAGCGCTCGTCTTAAAACATTTGGTATCAACAATCTGATTAAACATTTAAGTAAGTAGATAGAGATAAAAAAAAATACATAATTAACTTAACTGACCTGTCGTAATATTTCGGTGTTCCCTTAAAACGATAAGCGAACCACGTTTTTTTCGCAGAGTGTTTGTATAAACTTTGGTGCCCCTTATTTATAGAAAATGCATTTATCTGATAAGGGCACTCGAAAACTGCATTGTGGTTGACCACTTTTATGATAATAGCCGATACGGTCCTTTTATGACTATGACGTCAGATTTGAAGATAAAAATTGACGCGTGGGAGCCAGATTTCATGAAATTGTAGGTCGTTGAACTAATGAATCATATACCTAGCATTTTTATACTAACGATACTTCGAGTACTCACATAGTGGGATTTTTTCTTGAAAATACTTTACAGAATAAAAAAGTTAGGAATACGAGTGTCAGTAAGAATGTTCAGTGTAGAAGTATCCGACATTGAACCACATACATTGATTGAAGCTGCTCTCTTTGCACGATAACATACCTAATAAAGTGTGTCCTCTCCCTCATTGGCGAACGGTCTGAAGAAAGACTGAAGCTGCGGTAATACAGTTGCTTCTTTCTTCAGTGCTCCCTGCCCATCTTATTCGTTTCTTACCTGCCGAAAATATTCCACCTGGGCATGAGTTGCCTGGGATAACCTGGAAGTTTCTAAACAGGTTAGCAAGGAAAACCTGCTCAGGTGGTTCCACAAACGATGGGACACAAGTAAATATCGAGTAGATTGTATCTTGTCTGCACGTTACAGGAACTGATGGACGTTACTGAAGGCGCCGAACTCCTGCCCAAATCCTGGGCCCACAAAATTAAGATATAAGAAACATTTTCAGAATTTTTAAAATCTTCTTGTGAATAACGTATGTTTTCTTGTATTATCCAAGTATAGATGATAATCTTATGCCTATGAAAACTGCACAACAACACCATTTCCTCCCTGCAGACTTTTCTTTGGCAGAACTTTTGATCCTTCAGATTTAATTTCTTTTTACCAACGCGTATATTTTCGGTAGAACTTTAATCTTGGGCAAGTTTTAACACAGTGAGCGAACAGCTCCAATGAAGAAAGTAACTTTCCATAACCGCTCAGCTGACTAATATTCAATTAAAACTTTTTAATTTCTCTCTGACCTTTGGCCATATTTTTTGTTTACGCTGCGCAGTTGCCCTCGGTGAGAAATAAACAATTCATAATAAAGTATTGTGCAACTTTCGCAAAGGAATTATTTGTGTCGGTTTGTTTTTGACTTCCATTTTGTCGAATGTTGTTGATATTGGTTGCGACCATTTTTATTTATTGAACTTCTTTGATCTTGTTGTTATTGAAGTTTTTACAATATTTTTTTGTACCATTTATTTGTTTTTTTTTTTGTAGGAATACTGAATTCTCCGATATTTTGAGGGTGCCAACGCTGCTGTCACAGGGCTGTATCTTTTGAAACGTAATAGAACGAAAGTGTATAGTATACACTACTATGGCCGCTATCATAATAATTAATAAAAATAGAATAAAGTAAAAAATTTAAGGGGGTAACTAATCTCCATAAAGTTTTAGTAGTTTTTTTTACGTATTTTTAATATTATGTAGTGTAAAATATTGTGTGGCGGCACAAAAACCTTCGTGTAGGAGCCCAACTCGCATTTGGCCGATTTTATTTCCAATAATTAACCTATATTTATTGATAAATATTTTGGGGAATTCGATGGGATAAGTATTGAAAGCCTCTTTTGTGTCTTTTGCACTGACCTATTTAAAACGGAACGTAAATACTACTTGGTTACAAAAACACAGAGCTTTCCTACACAAGATAACTATGTCAAATTAATTTAGGAACCGTTATGTTTCAGTCAAATAGTATCTACTTAACCAACTTAATTTTCCCACTCAAAACTCAAACGAACAATAAACATTTTAGTCACAATAATAGAGATTTCAATAACCTTGAAACCAGGAGTCCAGCAATAAAACATCTTTATTTATCAACTTGGCACCGTTCCATAACCGGCAAAAGGCGGCCCCTAAGTTGGGCCCTAAACTCAATTTAGTGTAACTTACGCTAAGTGCGTAGTAATTTTGAGACCTCTGTCATGGGAGCGTTCGGCTGTGTTGGGTGAATACCACAATGTTTGGGCCATGAAGTTAGCGGGGACCAGGAGTGAACGCACTCAAAGAAATAAGCAGTAAATAAAAATGAAAAACATTAATCTGAACTGCTTTAAACAGTACCATATGAGCCTAAACTTCGAAACAGAACTTCGAATTTCTTCTTTTTACTGATCCGAAAACAGTTACAGCTTGAGGCAAAATTTTACCGTCATGACACAAAATTAACTATATTGGTGATATCGTTCAAACCATTGAAATTTACTTACGTTACAGTAATGGTGGTTTTCCTTTTTTTTTTGTTATTATTTTCAGTAAATAGTATGTTCAATCGTTAAAAGTTACTGTTATGTCTTTTCGGTTTTACAAATATTACTTCTTACTGTATAAAGTCAGTAAGTTTTAATGAAATCGCTGTAGTAAGAAATATTTTTTTTCAGTGCGGAAACGTGTAATATTTGTTCATATTTTTGCGGCTGCGTATCACGTTGTCTATAATTTTTTGGGGATTAGAAGGTCTCCTTATAATTGCAAAAACCTATCTCTGACGATAAAAAATTTCTGCTGTAAGTTCCAAATAAATTGAGAACATCGCAGAGAATGATGTATCTCAGAAAATATACTTCCTTGTCATTTATACACGAAAGATTCTTCGTTTTCAAATTCAAGTAGTTGTTGATACGTAATAATAACGGAGGCAGTCGTAGTGTGTTATTTGTTTAACATTTTAAAATATTGTGTTTCTTAAGCATTTTGTTTTGCCAAATCTTCTGCGTATCCACCCGCACTGGGCCCACGTAGTGGCGGTTACGGCAAACCCTTACAGAGATGAGGCTTGTGTCCCAGCAGTGGGAACGAAAGAAAGAAACAAAATAGTTTATTTGGACACGGTTCGTGAAACACAAAATTAACGAAATATAAATAATGTTTCAACAACAATAGTGTGTGCCTCACGGCTGCGCCGAAAAGGGTCATATCAGCATTAATGCCAGACAGATGCTGTCTGACGCTGGTTTTCTAATGAAACTTGGAACATTATAGGCTGATTATGGGAGCCCGTCTACAGTAGGTACAATCTATCCCGGCGTTTATAAAGGCTCCTGCAAACAGGCGCGACACGCGATATAGTCGCGCGCGACGCAAAGGCACCGCTTGTTGAGCGACTTTTTTTTGTTTTTTTTTTTCGGGATGGGATATCATAAAATGACCCCTCCCGCTCTGCGTGAAGCGGAAGGGAGTGTCAGACTCTTACTGACTAAAACCCACCCGTGTTCCTTCCTTAGCCCTTTATGTTCCGGGCCAGTGGTAATCCTTTCGGACAATCCCACTGACCTCGTTGAGCGACTTGCGGTGCCTTTGTGTCGCGTGTCGTATCGCGCCTGTTTGAAGAAGCCTTAAGGCACATCAGGTTTTTGAAAGAGACTGATAATAATATACCTACAGATGTGACTTAGTAGGACCGTTGTTTTAAAAGCCCAATATGGTATCAAGTAGTCTTAGCTGTTGTTATCTTTAACCACTGCGTTAAGGTCAAGGTACCTTCTAATGGCAACATAGCACCGGCTGTGGCCTTATTATTTAGAGCCTAAGCTCGTCTGTAGCTTATTGATTTATATTTGTGCTTTATCCATACTTAGTGCTGATTTTTCTATCGCCAGATAACATTTATTCGGGGAATAAAATTGACGTTTGACAGTTTTTGTATGATATAACTGTCAAAATTTCAAAATTATTCCTCGAATATTGTCTGTCACAAGTTTTTGCTTCGTTGATGTAATTACATCAACGAAGCAAAAAATTACTTCATGTGCTGCTTTCCATCCATCCTGTGCGCGGTGGACATCGAACGGGCGGCGATGGAACAAGCATGCTCACTCAGCGTCAACTTCACAGATCCATTACTCCATCCATATTGCGCGCATTCTTTGCGATTTTTTGAGACTCAATGAATTTTTCAACTGATGTGCTGACAGTACAACATAATCATTTTCGGAGGACAAAATATGTCACGATCCATTAAATGTGCTTGTCCAACTTACCCAATGTGCATCACGAGAAAAACATTAAAACTTTCCCCACAAGTAGATTTCAGTTCGTAAAGCTGTAAAATTTTAATTTCATAAAACCATTTGCGAACTCGATTTTAATATCGATATGGTTTTCGTGTCGAGTCTAAAATATATTGCCAACTTCGAGATTTATGAGATTCTAGAGCCAGGACAGGGTGCCAAAATCACAACTAGTGAAGTAGATAGGTGCTCGCTTCCTTTTAGAAACAATATTTTAGGATGCCCGATTTACTGTTATGGGTTTGGTAAAAAAGAGTTGGAATAGGGGCGCCACCCCACTATCAGTTACGCAGCCCGAGTTGGAGAAGGAAGTTTTATGGTCTATTTTACCACTTCCGAACAAGGTCCGGCTACTATCAGCCAGATACTTTTACGATCCCAAGAAAGACTGAAGCTGTGGCGAGCCGGTGCTTCCTTACTCAAACCATTTTTTTCACCCGCTGAAGACCTCCCACCTGGACATGAGTTATCTTGGGTAACCTGGAAGTCTTTTCACAGACTCCGGACCTAGGTTGGCCGAAGCAAGGAAAACTTGTTCAGGTGGAGATTCATAGGCGAAGACTCCGAAGTGATCTGACCTCCACAACCCAGTAACTAGGTAATACGATACCCCTGGGTAAGACTGGTTGTCAGATTTTCGGGCTTTCCGAGGCATTTGGTATGTAAAGATGGTCACCCATCCACGGACCAACCGTGGCAAGCATAGCTTAACCTGATCGATCAACCCGTGCGGCTGTTATAACTTAACCCCTCCTCTATCAAATTTTAATAAAAAAAACATCCTATTCTTGACATTTAGAAGTGAGAGACGGCGGCTTGTATAAAGTTATGTGCGATCTCGCCATTTTTAAGTTATGTCCTTATTTGTTCGCGGGAGGCTGAGAGGCAATTTGCATAAGAAATATCTTATTTGTGCTTGAGGCACCCATATAGTTGTGTCAGAAATATAAATGTAAATTGCTTTTTGACATTTCTGTGGGGGTTTTTGTGATCCATCCGCAGGCAGGAACAGCGGTGCTATTCTGTAAAAATCTCACCGTGAAAACTTAGGTGAAGTGAGCGTGGAGTGAGCTGTCAATAGTGTCAATCCCTAGCAAAAACAAACTCACTTCACCTAAGTTTCACGGCGACATTTTTACAAAATCGACCGGCAGTAACAAGCGCAGCTGCGAAAACGTGGTTTAATCGCAGTGACAGTTGATGACAGAGTTTTGTAAAATTATAAAAAAGTCCGTCAGTCCGAGTTTCGGGCATGGTGACCAATCTCAAGCGGAGACTAACCTTCGGCGCGGGAGATATGATAGTGCACAAGTGTGCGCGCAGACACAGGTGCACTCCCTCTTCCCTCACTCTCATAGTCCGATGGGACAGCAATCCGATACGACCGGACAGAGATCAGGCGCAGGCCCAACGGATTAACGTGCTTTCCGAGGCACGGGGGTCTCACACCGCCAACTTCCAAACTCCGTGCTGTTACTAAGAAATTCCCAATGGAAAAATCTAATAACACTTTGACCCACGAATCGAACCCACGGGTTCACAAGACCAACGGGGCTGCAGGGTTTAACAATATAAGAATAACATAACATCACGCCTGCGTCCCATGTAATAAATGATAAATGATTTTATTTTTGTAAGTAGGTTTGCACAAACACTTTTACACGTCAATCACATATTTTTTAAACTAGATGAGATCGGCGTTACCTATCTGACTACTCTGAGAAGAAAGGCCGAAACAAACTCAGAGGTCATGGTCTCTTAAAGTCCAGACATAATCTTGGTCAGGTTATATGAACACCATGTAGGTCGATATCTGAGATGGTCTTTTGAGGAAAGAACAGATTGAGAGGACCTGTCCAGTCAGTGCACGCATTTGTCAGAAATCGTGCAGCTCAACTCAATACTTAAGGAGCTCAACGATTCGACGAACAATACCAAAGAAAGGACATTTGGGTAGGCCACATAAATTACTCAAACTGCCAGACCATGGAGAGAATTATAAAAAAATATAAAATGAATAAAATAAATGACCCACATCGTCTTCATTCACAATAATTTAAAAAAATCATTAATGTCAATGTGCATATTATAAAAAAAAAAATATAAAAAAATAGGGAGCGAGCCTATCGCCATCTATCGGGCACAAATCCAGACTATACAGGGTGGATCAAATCGAATAGGGCCGTGGGCAAGGTCATTTCCAAACTTTTTAACCCAGAGAATGTCGGTGAATTTTTTTACGTTACAAAAGTTATGACCAATTTTTGTTTTTCTCAATCATCGTCCTCAAAGAAAAAAAAAATCATAAAAAAAACTATCATGGCAATCTAAAAAAAAAATCATAAAAAAACTATCATGGCAATCTAAAAAAAAAAATTGATAGCTCTGATCGTTTTTTTTTATGATACTTCCAGGTACACACGGTATATTAAAAAAAAAACATATTTTTTCTGAATGGGCCTGCTCTTGACCTCGACCACGCCTGATGGAAAGCGATACATGAGGTCTATGATGGAACGAGCGTGCCCAGAAGATGCCTAAGGCACTGAAACTCCCTCGCATCGATGAAACATAGCAGGCTGCTTGACGCCGAACTCCGGTGGGAGGTTGGTCGCAAACCAAACGGGCGTTAGCCCTACTACCGCAAGGGAAGAATTAGCTAGTCAAATAAGGTGCTGGGTGTGACTGTCCAGGATGCGTCGAGCGCTCAGTTCAGTTGAGTAATTAGCGGAACAAACTGCGCTACACCAGGAGGCATCTTTATGCATCCCAAAACTTTATAAGAATAAACATATTTAAAATATAAAACTATAAAAAGATATGCCAGTGCTTTGAATAAACAAAACAAGGTTTTAACAATACAGAAGTAAAAGGCATGTTCTTAACACGTAAGACTACAAAAGAGACAAAAAATACTCCCTGTATCTGATTATTATTAAAAAGATAGAAATGTAGTACTGTGCATGTGTGATGTTAGCAGTCTCCTTTATTTTCCCATAAAGCTGAGTTCAGACTATGCTAGTATTTTTTGAAAAAGGATTTATAAAGGGACTACGTGTCTGGAAATAACCTTACATTAGCAAGTTGGGCAACTGTCCTACCGGCAACTACCTATCAATTACTATTGATTTGCTCAAGAAACTCACAAAACAGACCCCGCGCCCCGCTGGGGTCTATCTGACCACACGGCGACATACAGATTAAAATAAAATAATTGTGATCATTATTTTGGAATAGGTCTATTTATGGAATTATGTCGAATAAAAAAAAGGAAGGAGGTAGCTAAATCACAATTTCAGTTTTAAATGCTTATCCAACTTCGGATTGCTTGAATCCAAACATGTTTCTGTCAAAGTTTTCCATAGTATGACCTCATTCATAAATTATCATTAGCCGACTCGCACAGTGTAAACTAGCCTTTAGCAACAGTATACAAGTGAAATCGCGTGCATTTTCTTCGGGCGTGTAAAAAAGGGGAGAAAATGATGTACGGTTATTGCTTTGTTTTATTATACGTAAAATATATTAAACGGGGGTGAAATTAAAAAGTGGAAGAGCAGTGGAAAGCTGACATGCATGTTTAGCTTAGATTGGATGGTTTATTTCAATGAAATAGATCTCTGCCACTGGTTAAATAACGTTATAGCACTATGACCTAAACCGCTAACCCACACACACACGCATCACGATTTTCTGTGACTTAAGTAGTCCATTTTTACACAGAAAAGGGTGACTTAGTGCGGGTTTAGGTCACACGAGCTATAAAATAGTATACGATACGCGTGACTTAAGTAATCTATTAGTGCATGGCGTTTAGCACCCGAGCGTAACAGCTTTAAAGTCATAGCACACATATCAACTCGGATAAGGATCGTCATCGTATCGCCTTTCGCCTCGCCGTCAAAGAGGCGTCAACCTAACGTAAGTAATACGTCGACTCGGTTACAGCTAGAATAGAATAGAATAGAATAAAATACTCTTTGTTGAAGTGATTAAGGTTCAGTATTGATTGTAGGACTTCGTAAAAAATAACACACCTCTTTACTGCTTGATGGTTTATTCCGCACTACTTTAATGAGCAAGACAGACGATCATAGAATACTACCGAACACTCTTTATTATGTACACCATATAAATTACAGACATAATTATAGAAACTGTACAAAGGGTGACACACAATGGGCGGTCTTATCGCTACGAGCGATCTTTTAAAGACAACCTTATGATGGATTTAAAAAGGGGAATGACAGACAAATAATGTAGGTAGTCCGCGGTGTAACATTTACATAATACAATAAATACATACATATCGTATATTATACTAATCTAAATTAATATATACACATACATATAAATATATCCATATAATAATAAACATGAAAAAGGAGCAAAGAAAAAATATATATACATATAATGATGATGTTTGCTAGGTGACACCGCGCTTACAACTCGCCGACCGCTGGTTGATGGTACTGCAGGCAGGCCGCGGGGAGGGGCAAGGGTGGACGAAGAGACGTAAGCTCGGATACGGAGATTAATTTGATTGTGGTTAGGTCAGGTATAACCAACAAATTGATCATTAGTAAATGAAAACAAAAGAAAACTCGGAAAAATGCTAGCAACTAACGATTCGTTACTATAATTGCTACAGCGACCCACCTATGGATGCTTTCTATATTTTTAAGTGGCCACCAAAATTGCCGGTATTTCGTTGTGCGCACCACTAAGCGGTTTTTAATGTCATCCGCTCACGTTGCAAGAAATGGTTCATATATATCACTGTACGGAACTGCTACCAGAATGTTTCCATTCTGGTAGCAGTTCCGTTCAATTTCACCATTTAAAGAATAAATACCCATTTAAAGAATATAATATTTATTCTTTAAAAGGTGAAATCTTAATTGTAATCTTTGGTACTTATTTGTCGAATTTTGATCACAGTTTCGATAAATTGCGTTTTGTAGATTTTAGAAACTAGTTTCTGCCGCGGGTTTCCCCGAACCATCCCATCGCATTGCATAGCCCGTGCTATCTATTACTTCGTCTTTGCTTAGTTGTTTATGACTTTTTTTTGCTCGGCTCCTAACCCTTGTCCCTTAGCCTTATAACCGGGGTTAGCAAGTTTATCCATTAGATACCAATTATATTTGCATTTAAAGCAGAAGCTTAGAAAAAGAGGATGATATCGAGCGCTTTATCTTACGTAAGATTAACGTAATTACTTTGATATTTTTCTCTAAGCGGTTTTTTAATTATTATTTTTTTTATCAAAGGAAATAGGCAGCAGATATCTGACGTTATGGTATGTTTTTAATTAACAACATCGTCATATCAATGTGAAAATCATGTAAACATTTTCTTTCTCTAGTTTACATTTCTTTTTCTTCGAGCATAGGTATATTGATTAAATAATTATCAACTTCGCTAGCAGGTTCTATTAATAGAAGGAATCTATTAGTAGCCTGTCGATAAGTTAAAATCTTAAAAAAATAAACTGATAAAGACTCCCGCAGACAAGCGCGACGGGACTCTAGTAGGACAATTTCTATGAAAACTTCATGGAAATTGGTCTTCTAGAGCCGCGTCGCACTGTCACGTTGCGCCTTTTTTGCGGGAGCCTTAAAGCAATAGCTAATTCATTAAAAGGAGTATCAGTACACTCACAATTTCTAAGTCGGCTAAAGTTGATTTTATAAGTGCTTATGACGGTGTCTGTTATTTCCTTCACTTTGATGCCCTGATATAGGCATCTTCTGGGCATGCTCATTCCATCACACTCACACACTCATCACACTCTATGATGACACGCCTGATGGAAAGTGATAGCTTTCCATCAGGCGTGTTCGGGGTCAAGAGCTGGCCCATTCAATAATAAAAAATCTAAACCGCTACTCCACTCAAGTTTTAACAAAACCAACGTATTTAAAAATTCAAAATAAAAAACACTGAAAACATTAACTTCAAAACGATAAAAAATATCGTGCGCTTCCAGAATACTCAGAATTCTTTTCAAACACTTATCACGGGCGTGTTATTAACTGCGGAAAACGAAAATAATACACATGAACCTTACTGCCCCTTTATGAGCTAGCGATCGCCCCCGGCACCGCCTGCGTGGCTTGATAGCTAGTCCAAATAACACTTAATAATAGTGTTAAATGTGTTCACGAACACTTTAACGTGATCATTAGAGCGTGCGTCGCGTCGCCATAATTATTGGTTGCTGTTACGAAATATCGGTAGAAAAGAGGGTAGATTGTTGTTATTTTTTTCAGGACATTAGGAAAGAATGTTACCTTATTTGTTTGTTGAGGTTTTGTTGGCGTGGTTCCAAATGGAAGCCGAGTATCTTATAAGTGAATCCAAAAAATCGAAGACATTGTGCAGTCCACCGAGTGAAGTAGACCCGTGTTGAGTTATTCTCGAAGATGTGCCCTCGTGAAGTTATGCAGGAAGGCTAGAGTTTCTGACAGTAGAAGCATTGATAGGCTGTTGTGAAAAAACCAGTGACGAACGTCCCAACATGCAACAGTAGGAATATCGATACCCTTATTGTAAAGAGCTCCCTTGCCTGCCCTCAGGGCATGTTCAGATAACCCGCGCTGACCAAGCACAGGAACCGCACACGCGTTGTGCCCGCCTTACACCCGCGTAGCGCGTGGCGTGCGCTGATTTTGTTGTAGCGAGCTACAACAAAATCAGCGCACGCACCGCGCACGCGTCGCACCCGCTTATACTACTAGTGACTGAACTACTTCGTTCACTGGACCTCGTGAGATGTGTCACCTCTGGGCTGGGTGCAGCGCGTGTGCGGGGTGAGCGCGGGGATGGCATGAGGTGGGCGCGTGGCGTGTGCAGTTGGACTTCGATAAATGCAATTTGAGATCTATAGATGTGTCATAAGACTCAAATCAATATACAACAAATTGCAAAGCGGGTGCTGACGCACTTGGCGTGCTAAGCGCACGCCAAGTGCGTCAGTCAGCTGGCGCGTGTCGTCTGAACGAGCTCTTATACGTTGCTTAAAGTTAAGTAATAATTATTGTCTGCTTAACCATACTTTTCCCACATTTAAGCTTGTCTTAATATGTAAAAGGCTAGATGAGATATGATGATGATGTATATATTTATTGTATATGTAAATGGTATACTACAGACTACCTGCAGTATTGTGTCTCCTTCTCCCTTAATCCATCCAAAGGTTGTCTTCAAAAGATCGCTTTTAGCGATAAGACCGCCCATTGTGTCACCCCTTGTAAAATGTATTTATATTTGTCGAAAATACGTCATTCGTTTGACTCTTCGGAACGCCAGCGCCATGTGGTGGCACTGGACAGAGCCTGAGTCCGTGGGCGGGTCGAGGAGAGCGAGCAGCGAGGTGCAGCGGCGCACTTGGACATTGGAAATCGTACGGACAATATGTGCTTAGAAACTGTCCCGCGTTCCGTATCTGGTTGTGTCGTGTACCTACAGTGTGTAATTTGCTAGTGTGATTAAATTGTTCGTGAAATTATAATCTGATTTTAACTGCAAACGGTTTTTCTATTGCGCAATAACCAACGCATACCCATATAGTACGCCCACAGTAGTTAAAATATGGCTGATAATAACGACATACACTATATATACCTTCTCCGTTATATTTATATTTGTAATATTTATGGTGTACATAATAATCAGTATTCTATTGTATTCTATGAGACTCGCACAACAAGTCTTACCAAGCGGTATCGTATTGCCCAATCACTGGGTTGTGGAAGTTAGATAGGCAGTCGCTCCAGGTAAAATACTGGTATCCAGCTGCATCCGGTTAGACTGGAAGCCGACCCCAATATAATTGGGAAAAGGTTAGGCAGATGATGATGTTTACGAGACTCACACAGACCAGGGAAGTATGGCATAAAAGGGAGGAATGATAAAAGTAAATTTAAAAGCTTTTCTTATTTGATCGATAGATGTAGCAAAGTAGAATATCTTTCACAATAAAAGAAGCGCTGAATAAACACAATACTTACAATAAATAATTCATTAATTTCGGTTTGAAGTGCAAACTTTAGTTCTTTGTAAGTTTATTCTCGAAGTGAAGCGGAGAAAGCTTGGATAAAAATGCAATAAGTTAGTCTAATGCTTTGGACCGCTAATTTATTGTGCAAGTAAGAAAAATACTAGTGCTTACTGAGTTCCCTAGATTGGATTAATATTATTATACCGTCTGTGACATTTTAGTACGTTCATTTTAGATGAGATTTGTGTAGTTATATTAGCCAAGATATTTCTTTTATGCTCTTGCAAAATTGCAAGTTGGGACAGTATTTTATCCACTGACGTGTCCCGCTCTACGCGTGATGTTGTCTAGAATGTCCCCGAACATTGACAAACTTCCATTCAAACTTACTTTTTTAAAGTTAAGTTTTTAATATTTTTTTGTAATCCCGACTTACTGCTTACTCGCACCTTCGTTATACAAAGTGTAAAACAGAATAAACGCAAGTCCTGAAAGGAGTTTGTTTATAATTGACTACTGAATCGATTACAGTAACTTTTAATATAGGTATTATTTAAAAAAAAATATGTATTGTGCCAAACTGTCCGCCGATTGAGCCATAGAAAATTAAATCTTATTTCAAGGTAATTACTCAATTTTAAATGCATTAAAGTAATGCTAAGGTCAAAACCATTTTCTTAACAATATTACAGCCTTGTGGAATCGGAGGTGCCGTACTACAGGTACGTGCCCGACCCAGTTCTCGAAAATGGAAATATCACATTGTACTGGGATCGATCCATCATCACTGACAAGACTATTGTTGCCAATAAGGCTCGTATAGTGGTGGTGGATCGATCAGAGCGGCGTCCAATGATTGTTGACATAACCGTCCCGCATGATGAGAACCTCGTGATAGCCTAGAAAGATAAACAAATCAAGTATCTTGACTTGACTTGCGAAGTTGTCGACATGTGCCAATGGGTTAAGCTCCTTTAGAGGATTCATTTTCGTTAATCCTTCCTTCGTGCTCACCTGTGTTATTCTTGTGCTCACTTTCAATAAAACAAGGAACTCTTCCAGACTGTGCGTTGTCTGTCAGTGAATAAATTAATGAAATATTTATAATTATTAGAATTCTAAGACCCCCCAAGACACAGGCAAATGCTTAGTTCGGAGGTCACTGTGGAATCTATTCTTGTTTAAATAACGTTTTTTTTTTCTGAATTTTAATACGATTTGGAAGAACTATTATTTCTCGTACATTTGGTTAATTAAAAATTTTGTTTTGTGTTTCTGTGTTTTTGTTTACTAACAATAGTTTTTAGGAATAATGTTATGTTACTAACAATTGGGCCTAGTTGCCATAAATAAACAAAATATTTATTATTATTATTATTAAAAGAGAATGTATAAAATATGTATTTTGTTTTAACTGAATACCAATAACCAAATACGAAAGTTTAGTTCTAACATTTATATCTGTTACAACTAAACTTTCGTTGTTCGTTTAAAAGAATAGAATAGAATTTTATTTTGCAAATATGTGTAATACATAATTGGAGGGGCGGGGAGGGAGGGTTCTTTCGTTTAAGTCTATCTGCCTAAATATTATCATTGTGTTTTTTCTTCGGGTTTTATTTTTATTCGATCTTGCGGCCATTCGACATTGCGGAGCGTACTTAATTTAATGCATTACCATTTCTTTGATACGCCGTAGCACTGGGGAAAAGAAAACTTTAAAAAAGGTATCAATTTGAAGAAAATCTATTAACATCGGAATTAACTTTTTAATACAATTATATTTCATCAAAAATGAAAAAAACAAGAACTACCAAAAGTATGCCAGCATAATGTATAATATCAAAAAATACAGTTGCTAACTTATTTGAAACTCGACAGAAGACCAAATTAAAGGTCAACAACACTTTCAAAGACGTTTAATGAATACAAGAGCAATTTAAAAAGGACTTGTCGCCCCACTCCATAAAGGGAACTCTTTGAGCGCCAACTAATTAAAAAAAAGTTATTAAAAAGCTGAAAACAGCGAGTTGTCGAACTCCATGAATTAATTTAGTTAAAAAAATTAACTTTTTTCTTGTCACTGCGTGTTTTTCTTCGAAACTTTTTTTTAGTAAAGAGTTTTGTAACTTTTAATTAATGTGTAATTTTGGAAGGTCCTGTTATGAAATATGGCTTGTTAATACTTTTTTTATTGTTGTGAAAATTGTTTGTTTTGTTTTGTGTCTTGAGTAAACGTGACTAATGCTCGTGACATCTTTGTATGAGAACAGGTCTTTGCCCTGCAGTGTCCAATAATAGGCTGGTGTTTTGTGATCATGAGAAAAAATAAAAAAAACAGTGGCACTCCGGGAGTGCCGATAGAAGTGAAAACCAAACACAAACAGAATACTTTGCTATCACTCACTGACATATCGGATATACATTAAAACCGAGTACATCCTGAGGACAGCCGAACACATCCGAAGCGGGTATTTTTTATAAACAAAACACGCGCGGTGTCGCTTACGGTAACAGTGGCGGGAGTTCAATGGTTTTTTCCCCATCTCAAAAAATGGCCTACGCGCCTAAAGAAGTTTTCACTTCAAAAGAATATAAAGCGTGCTGTTTTAATGGCGACATTAATTTAACACACATTTTCGTTTTTATGATAATATTTTATTTTCATTAAACGTTATTATTTATTTACAATTTTCTAAAATAGCATCTTGGAGCAACCTGTACTTAAATAACTGTAGCGCAGGAGTCATTTGCCGGGGTCACGGATCATAATATCGCATAAATGAAATTAAAACGAATAACGTGCAAAGACTCCCCCTTTTATTTATCCTGGAGAAATGCTACCGCATTCTCCACTACCACGGGGAGATAGTGCAGTTATGCGGTATAGAGTCCCACTAAAACTCCACGGTGTCCTCCTCTGCCGCTTACGGCGGGAACACGGGCACGCGTTAGCACTCATCCGTGAACCCCCCGCGGCTGTCCGTTGCCGGACCCTCCTCTGGGGAGTACTCCTCATCACTGGTGCAACATAGCACGCCGTGAACACCCCATGACCAAACCTGCACATGGGTGCCAGACGATGCCGTGTCTGGGCACCCTTGGTCCCTCTGCAACAGGTCAGGCCATTGGCCCCGCCGCCTGCCAATTTTCGGCCGCAGAGGGCAGGGAGAGCGGCCAACGTCATACAAACACTCCTTCCCTGCGGTCCCACCGCGTCTGCCATCAGACGTTAGCGACCCCGTCAAGGCCGCGGAAGGTAGGGAGAGCGGTGCACCGCAATACCGCCTCTCTCGCCGCGACCTCCAACCCTCAGCCGCGATGCCTCCCATACGACATCGCGGACCGCCTCAGTTGCGATGTCGCCCAAGCGGCACCGCAACCTACTTGTTGGCTGCTACGTCGTCGGCTTATTGGCAAAAGTCCTGACGAGCGGCCCCTACTAGGGTTCCTCTTCGCTTCACCGTGGGTGTCCATCAAGCCACGGCTATGGAGCCCCCTCCCGCCTCGACAATGCGGGACCCCAACGGGGGGAGGGCAAAGGCCCCTAACCTTACTAATAAACGTATTATATCAGATGAATAGTTACACAATGATTTCTCTCTTTCAGTCCTCAGTAATTTGAGTTTCGAAAGAAAAAGACAAAGCGTTGTGTAACTACACACACGCTATACAACGTTTATTAGTAAGGGGGTAGGCGAATTGGAAGGAAGAGAGAGAGCCCTATGTGGGCGAGCGGTTCAAGCGGTATAAATTTCAAATTACGAATAATTTTATGTTGTTATAATTTCATGATTACTGGCCACTAGTCCTACCCGTGTGTTGTTGTAATGTCGCCATTGTAACGGCACGTAGTATAGTAAATTTTATATGAAGGTTGTTAGAGGCTAAGAGTTTATAAGAAGACTAGCTTCTGCCCGTGACTTAGTCCGCGTGAAATTCCTTGGTCTCCCGACCCACCCCGTCGCATCGCATCGCCTGTCCGCGCTATAACTTCGTTTTCTCTTAGCGTTCTTTCTGACTTTTTTCATTCTGCTCGGCTCCTATTGACCCTAGCCTGTTGTTAAATAGCCTATTGCCTTCCTCAATAATTGAGCTATCAAAGGCAAAAAGAATTCAAACCCGACCGGCAGTTTCAGAGATTAGCACGTTCAAACAAACAAACAAACTCTTCAACTTTATTATAAGTAGGTATAGATATAGGAAGATGTTAGAGTTTTAGAGTTTATAAGAAGACTAGCTGCGCCCCGCGGTTTAACCCTCATAAGTGTCGATCTAGTGGGAATATTAGGATAAAAAGTAGCCTGTATGTTAATTCAGGGTGTCAGCTACCTCCATACAAAATTTTATAAAATTTGGTCCAGCCGTTTGAGCGTGAAGAAGTAATAAACATTTATATGTTTCTTACTTCTTTGTTGTTGAGTGTGTGAGTGTGTGTGTGTATGTTTATACATACACACACACATACTCACACACTCACAAACTTTCACCTTTATAATATGTGTGATATAGGAAGACGAGAACAAATATAAAAGTTTTTCAAGATTCAGGAATGTCTTAAAGTAATAAATCAAATTTGAAACTCCGTGCCCTTTCGTTAAGAAAATAAATTATTACATGAACAATCAAGCGACAAATATTTATTAATTATATCTAAGCATAGAACGGTTCCCGAAACTTTAATTGATGTTTAAGGGTTTCCCAGCCGAGTCATTGTTTGTTTAATAAATTACTTTTCTTGTACTGTTTCATTGTTTCGTGTAATTTTGTTGTTATTATTTTCTCTTGTTTACAGCGGTCGATCGTGGTTGGTAGCCGGTTTTAAGGTCAGAAAAAGCTGTATGGCTTCCACAGAAAATCAGAAAATTGGGTTTTTAGTTATTGATCTCAGGGGTTTTTTTTTAAATTGATTTCAATGCTAGTTTCATTTTAAACACAGTAAACTTTTGATACTTTGTAAAAATAAAGTTTTAAAATACCTAACATCCTAGTTTTTACATAATGTAATCTACTATAGCAATGTAATGAACACGACAATAACATAAACTACTCAAATGAAAATAGGGCCCAACCAATTTTTAGGCTGTTATTTAAAAATAATAATGATTAAGGGCTGATTTTTTCATCGCCAGGTAACTTTTATTCGAGGAATAAAATTGACGTTTGACAGTTTTTGTATGAAATAACTGTCAAAATTTCAAAATATTCCTCGAATAAAGTTATCAGATGATTGAAAAATCAGCCCTTAGTGATTATTATGAATGTTAGGAGGAGGAAAAAAAATTAAACATGGTCAATGATTTTGTTTATTATGATCGATTTACACAAAAATAAGCACGAAAGGGAAATAAACTCAAATTAACTTGAAAATAAATGGGCCCATGTTAGTTTGAGTCGAACAACACACACTCGGGAACGTTGACCATCTTAGACTATTACGAATACTTTCACGGATTCTGGTACCAGCAGACTACCGCAGCAGGTTTTGTACGGCCCGGGCGGTTACAGTACGCTCTCTTCGTGCAGCTAACCTGATGTACCGGTCTTCCTGTTAAGTTGTGGCTTTAATTATTCCTGATCCAGGCCTCCTAGCTACACTCTCGGCCTCCTGAAAGCATTCCCAGACCTTTTGGGATAGCTCATACGACGATATAGCGGGACGTATTGCTACAGATCTCTGAGAATCTCCCTCTTGCATAGCAACAGCTCTTGCTGCGGTTTCCATGTCTATATGACGACGGAAACTATGTATAGGTAGTAATCACAATAAACACCGTAATAGGTACTACGGGCTGGTGTCCGCAACTCCACGTCAATGCGCGTATTTTGCGTACTAGGATAACACCGTAATAAAAAAAGGTACGACAGAACGTGATGAGTAACGTCAACGCTTTGAATCGGACTGAGAACACAAGTGAAAGATTTCGTACAGTACCCGGCGATACATATTAAACATCGACCTTTACCTTTTTTTTGTATTTTATACAAAGAATAAAAATAATTATCAAAAGAAGCAAATCATAATTGTTTTAACAGCTCCTAATATATACCGGACTGTTTGTATTTCGTGCAACAGAGATAACGCTCTACGAAGCCGAAATTAGCCGATTGTCTCTTTCCGATCGAAAGGTCGATGTGCAATATTTATCGCCGGGTACTGAACAACAAGTGTTTTTTCGAGCACTTCACATTTTCTGTTTATTCACTTAAATTCGACGCAAAAATTGACGCTCAATGTTTCGAGCGTCAATTTTTGCGTCAAATTTAAGTTGGACCCATTAACATGTCAAGAACAAAGTTTAATGCTTTACTTCACAAATGCTTACTTAATTATTTATTCTTAGAGAAATTTCTAAATTAACTTAGGGTGGGCCCTATTTTGTTTTGAGTAGTTTATAAATATTTACAAAAAAATTTCCTCATCCCGGCAAAACAAAACTTGAAATACATCTTATTTAGCATACGCGCTCATCTTAACAAGATTTTCTTCGGCATTATATAAACAAACTGGGGATGACGAGATGAGGGGATGAGGATGGAAAATATGTAAAACAAGACGAATGTGGCGTGAGCGTATGGTATGAGCGTGATTACCGAAAGATTAGCCTCGGCCGTCTATGTAAAGTTCAATGAACCGGGCTGTGCAACTGATATATATCTTTGAGAAGAGATAGTCCGCTAGTGGTGTAGCAGAGGCAGCAGAAGTTTCGTTTAGTTCAAAATATTATGAACTAGTTTTGGAACGGAACCTGAAGGCTAATTCCCGTAATGAGGTTATTCTGAAATGACGTTCGCCAGGTGGCAGCACTGACATGTCAGGTCCAGGCATCTGTCAAAGAGCCTATATTTTCTTTAGTCATGACTGAATGATGAACGAATGAATGAATCGAATGATGAACGTATCATATATTTTATATTGGAAGACCTCTTGTCAAAGTGAAGCCAACTGGTGTCGTAAATTTTCACGAATACCCCCATTAAAAACGTTGAAAATCTAGTCGCGTTCTTATCTCAACGACAATCAATGTCTAAAAGTTGTCAAAAATGTTCTTAGAGGTATTTTTGACAGTTTGAGACTGAGATCAGACTAACGTTCTTAAAATTATGAGGATTGCCCCTCTGAACCTTCCATATGAAAAAAAACCTAGAGTAGGTTCAAGCCTGCATGGTTGGGTAAGGTCTGACCAAGACGTGTTAAAAACAAGTAGGTCTAGGTTCTGACACCCAGAACTAGTCACGAAACCGGAATTTGAATGGTTTAAATATAGGTTGTCTCAATAAGTGTGCACTTTTTCATTTTAAAATAAAAGTATCTATTTTATGAGAGAGTAGTGATATTTTTACTGGATTGTAAAGAAGATAGGTTCCAATTAAGTATGGAATAAAATATCCAGCAAATGGCTCCCATGACTCTGATGACAGACCATCACTCTTTTCATGAAATTATCCATGACTTTTACACAGAGTTGTGGCTGTATCTCACCGATGACGCGTTGGATCTCTGATTTGAGCTCAGGAATTGTTTCTGGTTATTTTGTATAAGCCCGAGATTTCATAAAACTCCAAAGAAAAAACTCGCAAGGCGTTAAATCGCACGATCTGGTTGACACATTAGGTGCACTTTCTCGGCTGAAAAGAGTTTTCGAGCGGTTTCAGCGTAACTTTCCCATTTTTGTAAAGAGTTTTCACAATAATAACGCGTTGTTCTTTCGAAAAGCGCTCCATATTTAATAATCGGAATAAACATAGGTGACGGTTGTCGAATTTCAGAGTTGCCATTTGAACGAAAAAAAAATCTAAATTTAAAAAGTGCACTCTTACTGCGACACCCATTCTAAGGCATTATAAAAAGAAGGTATTAAAAAAACTTGTAAGTAATATAAATGGCCTGTAGATAATTCCGGCGCAGATTCCGGTTGGTTAACTGAAGATTACTTTTTTTTTGGAGCATACACTGTCTTAACCCATTAGTGCATAACGTCCGATATATCGGACTTCAATAATATGTTTATATTATGAGTTACAATTTTTATTTTTAAAGTATATCATTATAAGATAGTAGTTTATTATATTTACCCTTATGGAAATACTGCCAATATGAAATCAAACAACGCGACTGCGCGTCAGCTGTCAGTTTTCAAAATGGCGGGAAACGGTCAAGATTCTTCGCGGCGAAGGTAAGAGAATATTGAGTTTCTTTTTATATTTTGTTTGGTAATTGGTGTAAAAAACTGATATTTTTATTGCTAAACTATCATACTATTTATTTATAATATTATTTTTACGTAACCACTGTTATTTTGTATGCTTTGCTGGTGAATTTTGTACTGTCCGATATATCGCACGCTATGCACAGCGGGTATTGTATGTGGTGTTTGTTGAATTGTTACAGTTTGCAAGTGCATGAAATATTGTCTGCTTTGGAGTGTGACGATGATGATAATTATACCGAAAATATAATTTATGTCGAACCCCCTATTGAGGATGCAAATCAAGTTACTGATGAAGACAGTGACAAGTCCGATGAGGAGCGTGGTGCGAACCTAAATCATTTAGGACGCAGATTGCTGCAAGCAGGCTGCGAATTGCGACGTTTTCGAGGTGATGGCACTGTTTCTACTCCATCGACGTCTACAGCCCTCGGGTCAAATACGCAATCGACGTTGAATAATAATTGTTCGTCATGGCCCATTTTTGCATATTTTGTAGACGTCTCAGTAGTAAATGGCTGGTTACTCGCTCGGAAGAATGGGTGTACAAAGGACACTGAGTCCTTGTTCGCTTTTCGACGCTTTATAGCAAGAAGCTTACTTGCTACTCATGGGACACCGCCACATCAAGGACGCAAGATTGCCAAACCATTGTCTACAATGAGATACGACGGTAGAGATTATTGGCTGGTCCCAATAAATACCGAACGGCGGTGTGCAAACCAATGTGGAGGGAAAAGTAAATTTCAACGTCAGAAATGTGACGTGGGCCTTCATCCGAAATGCCATATGGCATATCACGTCATAAATTAAAATATAGTTCTTTTCTTTTGTTTTCTACAATAAATGTTCACATACAATCCGTATTTTTATTGCAATCTATCTTTAACGTCAATTGTGTCCGCCCTGCATAGCGTCCGATTTATCGGACGGGCTATAAAATCTGAACTATCATAAAAACAAATTATTTTATATCATATAATCGTCAAAGATACTCTAAATGATAATATCTAATGGTTATTATAACGAAAAAGGCAGAAATAAACTTTATGCACTAATGGGTGGGTAAAAGTCTCCCCCAAATCCTTCCAGGAACTCTTTTACCGCGCCATCTTGAACCAGCCCTCGTGGTAAGCGTCCAGGTCATCTTGCCATATTTTATGGGCCAGCTTCGGCGGCGCCGTCCATCTTCAGGCATCCAATGTGTGGAGACTTTTGCCCAGCGGTCATCGTGCATACGGCTAAAGTGACCTGCCCAATTCTATTTGAGCCTGGCAGCCTTCTCTCCTACATCCAGTATGCCCGTTTTAGAACGCAGCGTGGTGGTCCGAATTCTGTCCTGTCTTTTTACACCCAGAATGCTGCGTTCCATCGCTCTTTGGCAATTTTCCAAGAATTTCTGGAACTCTTTCGACGTAAGCGACCAGGTCTGAGCACCATAGGTTAGGAGGGGCAAGATACACATGTTAATAAGTTTACGCTTCAGGGATATCGGCAGATCACTCTTCATTAGGATCTTTATGGACTAGTAGCTTTTTTAGGCGGTCTCAATGAGGCGACAGTTAAAATTATGTTTTATTTTTAGATGTATCTGCTGGATGTTGGTGTAGATAGAAATTTGTTTCAAGCCATTTAAAAAATGGCACCAAAAAATAGGTTTCTTAGTAAACATTCGAAGCTCAAAGACTATTATAAAGTTCCAGTAGCTTTTTTGTCGCATAAATTGTAAAACTTAGCTCTGCGAAGTGAATAACTTCGCCGCATAAACGATGAGTTATTTGTTTGTGCACTATTGCAGTAAGGTTTTTATTCTTTACTAGTTTCTGCACGCGACTTTACTCCATGTGAAATTTCTTGTTTAATCATAAAATCGACAATACTATAGTTTCCCATTAGTGAAAGTTCCAAAGATTACCCCCTACATATAAACTCACAAACTTTACCTCTTTATAATATTAGTAGGTATAGAAAAGGCTGGTTTCTAAAATCGTCATTACGAATTTTACTTAAAGGTTAAGTAAAATTCGTAATGACGATTTAGAAGAATTTGATAACAAGATGAGTTATGATAAGATGCTGCATTAGATAAAGTGGATAAGACAGAGATTAAAACAAAAGACAAACTAGCAGGGGATCGAGGGGGGTGGAGGGGGGTTCAGGGATCAGACCGGAATAAATCGCTTGTTGCATACACATTTCAAATGTTTGTTTAGTGTTTATGGAGAGGCGGGCTATTTTAAAATAGACGTCGATCTCTACCTGTGGTTTATTTTCCAGAATTTGACCTCACTAGAAGCAAACTAAATACTAACTTAGTCACGACACATGCCATCGATAGATAGAAGCAGACCATACAGATTGAGTTTTGTGATATGTATACACTAAACAATATTATGAATGTAAGAAACTTCTAACTAAATGCATAAAACAACTTACATATGAGGACACTGAGGCCCTCCTGCACCATAAACGACAAACGAGTACTCGCCGGCGGAACAGTCAGCGATCAACTATTAAAGTAATTATGTAGTTATGCACCTCTTTCACTTACACTTACAATCTTTTGTACGATGCTTGAGCAAGACAAACGTCGATAGCTAGTTGCTTTGTCGTCGCCAGGTACTTAAAGACCTTGATTTCGGTACAGACAGGAGGCAGCCTAAATCTTTTGGCAAAAATAAATCCTGTATGAGATATTATTTATTATTGTAATAAATAATATATTAATAATTATATTATTTTTTTTGTTTATTATTATTTTTATTATTAATTATTATTTTTTTATATTATTTTTTTTTTGTTTTTTATTATTATATTGCATTAAAAATTGTCATCTGCCTAGCCTCCTCCCAACTATATTGGGATCGGCTTTCAGTCTAACCAGATGCAGCTGAATACCAGTATTTTACATGGAGCGACTGCCTAC
The DNA here is from genome assembly GCA_963855955.1 of Luperina nickerlii. NCBI lineage: Eukaryota > Metazoa > Arthropoda > Insecta > Lepidoptera > Noctuidae > Luperina > Luperina nickerlii. Next base: position 5,377,931 of record OY979677.1, on the reverse strand, counting down.
CTGACCTCCACAACCCAGTTACTGGGTAATACGATACCCCTTGGCAAGACTGGTTGTCAGACTTTCGGGCTTCTGACTACGCGTTTTTTTTTTGTTAGTCTATGCTGTCCCACTGTTGGGCAAAGGGCTACTCCAAATCCTTTCAGGACCTCTTTTCCTGGAAGGATTCGCGGATCTTTGACAGTGGTTACGGCTGGTTCGAACCAGCCGTAACCACTGTCAAAGATCCGCGAATGACAGCCAAAACCAAGGTTTCCCCACTGGTGGGGATTTGTTGGTGGTTATTTCTGGAATAAACCGGTGTAACGTGCTTTCAGAGGCACGGAGGACTCTCGGTATTGAAAGATGGTCACCCATTCACAGACCAACCGCAGCAAGCGTAGTTTAACCTGATCGATCGACCTGTGCCGCTGTTATTATTTGGCCACGAGTCCCTCAAATATTGCATCAAACATGATAATATGCTAAGTGAAATTACCCCAAAGTGCTTACTAAAGCAACAGACTGCATTTCACATCATCACAGTCACACTCACGTTGAGCATATGTCTCTCTTTTCATGTGCCAGTCCCCACTCTCCTTTACCAACCTCAACCAGGTTCTATCCGCGATGGTAACAATGTCGTCCGCCCATCTCGCCATCGAACAATTTGTCCAATTTGTCATCCAGTTCTTGGACGCCACTCGGTCACCGCCTACCTCCATTTGTCATCACTGTGCCTTCCCAGGTCTTTCACTAACATTATTTAAAACTCAAACTCAAAGCATTTATTTCAATTAAACCTTGTACAGACACTTTTGAATTGTCAAAATTAAATAGTCTGTCAGTTAGTCAAAAAGTTGAAGCTAGTTGCCCATTCCAAAACGTATATCTCTATGGAGAAGAACGGGCAAGAAACTCCATGGACACTCTTTTAAATTAAGATATTACAAAATCCTGGGTACATTATTCTTGTCGCTTCTATATGTGAGAACAATGTAAAAAAAGACACAAATGAAGAAACAATTCAAAATGTAAGATTAAAAATAAGCCTTGGCAGTTAAGACATAACCAGTCTCAACCGACGGCGCCCGTTCACGAACATGACGCGTGGATCAGCACCATCCAGCTCAACCATTTTGTAGGGAACCGAATGATCCAACACACGCGCCACCATCGATGAGACATTTAAGTGAGCATGACACGTTCTCAACTGCCATGCTCTTTCAAGTCAACATCAAAATTCAATCATCAAACTACTGTTAATTAGTCCCACTGCACTTGTCCTACTGCATTTCGCTGTACATTGTAAACCAGTGTAACTGATGTATTTTTCGATCCGATAGCCTGACCCGATATGTACCTCCAGAGTACGTCTCAGTGCTCCCGATTCGCTTTGATACAGGCCTTGTGTTTTTTTATACGAATTTATCTTTCATCAATCAGTGTTAGGATGACACGCTGATCTTGTCTGATGGTTTTAACTTGAGTTTTGTTTATGTGTACCTAGTTTGATAAGAAATGACGTTGATAGTAAATTGTGTGAGAGTAAGCTATCGGTTATAAGGCCGTTTTTCATTTCGGCAGTGTAATTGAAGGTTTTTTGTATGTAATGTTTCATAAAACGGTAACAACATTAATAGTTTAACGAAGAAAAAATAAAACGAAGTTAATTTGTTACTTATTAAACTTATTAATTTAATTTATAAAGTCTTCAAAGGTTTCTGATATTGCTGAACTTTCTTCTCATCGTGCGGCAGTGAAAAACATCGATTAATATTTTTCTATGATTTCTACAAACAACCTTAAGAATATAAGAAAGAATCCGAAAACTTTACTGCTCACGAATCGACAAATAATTTTCATGAACATTCGCCCTAACGTTAATTCATTTATTTTCGAACATTTTTCCGCGTCCGCGGCGTGACCGAATTAGTGCAGCCTAACCTAACCAAGGCCATACAGCTAGGCAATACAAAATTCTATTATTCGATGTAGCAACACAGAAACTTTTCAGCCAATCAGGGCGCTTCGACAATTTTGTTACGCAACTTTTTTATTTATTTGCCTGCGCGTGACTGTATGTTTACGTTAAAAACTTTGTAGTTTAAACGACATTTTTCACGGTTTCTGTTTTTTTGTGAATCAGTTTAGGTATTTGTCTAAGCGAGGACTTCGTCTGTGCTATTTGTATTGCAATTGGAAAGTTTGTTGATGTTGACTTTGTATCCAATTAAAATAAACTGTTGATGAACGTCATCAGAACCCTATGTCAGAAACAAACCTAAACACTGTAGAGCAGATCGATTGAGTAACCAAAAATATAATTCGCAATAAAGATGCAGGACAAGAGTATCACTTTCAATAATAAGACCGCCCATTGTGTCACCCTTTGTAAAATTTCTTCATGTGCGAGTATATAATCCATTTGGGTTTTTTTTTATTTTTTTTTTATTTCGAAATAGGCCAGCTCTTGACCCCTTTCCAACAGACGATCTCGACTGCTGGAAAGTCAATATCTATGATGCAACGAGCAAGCCCAGAAGATATGGTGTAAGTACCTTCACAATAAACAGTATTCTAATCGAGTCAATAATTTTGTAATGTTGTTCCTCAACTTACAGGCAAAAATAAGGTTACTTTTGCAGCTAAAATATGCTTTTACATAAAAAACATGAATCGAAAAAAATCGTTCCACAAAGCCTGATATAGTACCATCGATTTAAAACTAAGTAGTTCATTCTTCTTGAACTCTTCACTGCAGTTAGAATAAATACCATGAAAACTTGATAGGAACCGATGCTGTTGCCTGTCGGAAAAGCGAATCGTGGCAAAAGGTCGGGTTGTCTATGGAACGATGAATTATTGAAAGCTTGATACTCCTTCGATAGAACACGCAAAGGTCTTACTTGTAACCTCTTGAAGGCTCGTTTACAAGCTGGTAATAACAAATTTTACGCACTGGAATAGGTACCGTTCACGGATCTGGAGATGCCCTTTAGATTATTGGGCACCATCATTATTATTATTCATCGTCATCACCATCACTACGTTTTTTATTTTGATTTATTTTAACATTTTCATCCTTGTCAAACTTGTTGTACCAACCTAAGTAATAAGTGAATGATGTAGTCTCCTATAATTGGAAGTGCATACTTGTATTTGTCCCTGATAATGTTAAAGTGCATGTATGTAATTGTGTAGCCTCTGTTAGCCATCCAAGAAATAAATAAATAAATATTTGTGAAAAAAAAGGCAGTCATGGGGACTGCCGACAGACCCTTAGAGCTACAGATATACTGTTAACATTAGCATGACGGTGACGCGAACCCATACGATTTTGCCCTACCAAAAATCGCTCAACGCGCGTAAAGAAAGGACAATTGAAACTGTAGCATGCGCCCCGTACCAAAAAAAAAATTTGACTGTAGAATAATCTCTGTATTTTATGCCCTCAGGGAGTAGTCAAATTAATCCAAGGAAAGCATGTCTGAATTCACTTGGAGGAACAAGGAAGTATCTTTAAACCTAAGTATTGATATTAATTTCAACTTGATACCTCCACGCGTTCCTTAGAAAAAGGGTCTTGGTAGACTTACGGACTGACGGAAATTTAACTCTTTGATTTAACGTTAAAATAAAATACAGATTTGGCCTTTTATCTTGTTTTTTTTAAAAAAAATACCGTTTTTATTGCTGAATAAAACGTAGAAATCTAGGTCCGGCTGCGTACAAACGAACTGTACCAACAAACAGCCCTATTTGCTTACACCGTAAACTGAAAGTATTTGAAAGCCTACAGAGACATAACTAAGTAAAACGTTCAACGTTGAAACAGGATTGGTTTTATAGGTCGTTATTATTCTGCAAACGTAACGCGTTTCAAGTACCTAAACCTAAATAAAATAAAGGAACAGCGAGCACAGTAATTTTAAAAGGTACATTTAGTTGGGGTTTGTACTTACTTTTATTGCCGCCATTGAAATATTTTGTTTTAGCTACCTGTTTGTGGTGCGAATTGAAATGTATTTTGAGAGTTGTTTACGCTGTCAACTGCTAGTGGACTAGTCATGAATTTTGTGGTAGTTGAGTAGATACAGACGCCAGCACATCAAGCTACCCGAAACTGTGAAATTTTGCCAATCGAATTTGAACCTAATGCTTGAGCGATAAAGTTGAAAATCTATCAAAGGAATCTGACAGATTGTAGTAACTTGATGTGCTGGCGTCTGTGCTACCTACTTGAGCAATGATTCAAGATCGTCGATTAATCTGCCTAACCTTTTGCCAATTATGTTAATTATGTTGGGGACGGCTTCCAATCTAACCGGATGCAGTTTAATACCAGTATTAACGGTTGTCAAAGATCTATAAATGACAGCCGACGGACTAACCGCGGCAAACGATGCTTAACCTTGAGGGTCGACCCGTCCGGCTGTTATTTTTTAGCCACGAGCCCCCTCTTGGACTAAGATCATAGACCAGTAAAAATACCGCGACGATCTTCAGCCAAAGGGATCAAAGAAAAAGAAAGATCAAAGAAAAAGCCTCTGAAATCTATGGAGGTGGAAGAGCGTGCAACTTTGAATTATTGATTCACTGATTGATGACAAGTTTGTTTTGTTACTTTGCTCGTAAGATAATAATTTGGGAGTAAAAGATAGATAACTTTTCTATCTTTTGACCAATGATCGCAAAACTTCCAAACGAAAATTGGCTATTGGCCAACAAAACGCAATCCCGATAAAGATTAAAACCCACTTGTACGACATTTATCTTAGTACAATTAGCACTAACCATTATTTAAAATGTCCTAAGACACGAGAGAACAAAACATTTTGTTTCTTTTTATTAGTTTGTAATTTTCACTAGCTTTGAACTCCCTAGGACAGTTAAAAAAAGAGCCCTTTGCTGTGTGGTGTGCTTTGAATTTAGAACACGACAAAACTATTAATTCTTTTTAAAATTATTCGAACAGAGGCCGTATCAAAAAGTGTTAAAGCCATGTTGATTACGTTGAGGAAAAGGGACAGTGCTATACATTCTGCATAGCTCCATCTCTCTTTCACTCTGGAATCATGATGGCTTTAGCACTTCATAATACAGCCCCAGTAGTCCATAATTACAATGTTAGTCTTTTACGAAATAATTCTGATCCAGCATGTCGCTACCCTCTCCTCGCGACGCCCAAAGACGAGGTCCGTACCCCACAGGGGGTGCCCTTACCGTGAAGTCGCTTAGTTTATAATTTTGTTAAGCCCTGGCTGGAGGCCTTAATTTATTGAGGCAACCACAGGCAAGTCCGGTTAAGTAGGCGACAACATCCTAAGTTAGACTGCGAGATGACATTCCCAAAAAAAAAATGTGTAAAATATGGAATATTCAACTGGAATAGTACAGTAACTACACCTTTAACATTAAGTCAAACGAGGCTTGAAGTGGTCAATAGTTCCTAGAAACCCATAAAAGTTACATAGGAAGTAGAAAAGCTATTTTTATTCATTATAACACGTTCGTGGCTTCTAATGCTTTGTTACGAGAAACAACCTGAACAATGTGTAACTGAATTAATGCACATTTTGAAAGTAGTTTGTTCGGAATCGTTTACTGGTAATTTTTTATTAGAAAATAATTAAATCTACGTAAATGAGGGTTTTCGTGAAAATTTACGACACCAGTTGGCACCACTGTGACAAGAGGTCTTCCAATATAAAATATATGATGACGTTCATCATTCGATTCATTCATTCGTTCATCATTCAGTCATGACTAAAGAAAATATAGGCTCTTTGACAGATGTCTGGACCTGACGTGTCAGTGCTGCCACCTGGCGAACGTCATTTCAGAAAACCCTTATTACTTTAATTTTATTATGGAAGACAATTGCATGCAGCTGAGATGTGAATGCTAAGAGGGATGTGTGATGTTACCCGAATGGTTAGAATAAGAAATAAGTACATAAGAGGAAGTCTGAAAGTGGTACCGGTAACTGAAAAGTTATGTGGAAACCAGTTGTCATGGTATGGGCATGTGTTACGGAGAAATGAGGAAAGTGTCGTAAGGAGAGTTTTGAGTATGAATGTCGATGGCTATAAGAGTAGGGGGAGACCAAAGAAACGATAGATGGACTGTGTGAATGATGATATGGTTAGAAAGGGGGTGACTAACGAGATGACGACAAATAGGGAAGTATGGATGAAAAAGACATGTTGCGCCGAGCACAAATTAATTGAGATAAGGACAGAATAAAGGCTCCTGCAAACAGGCACGACGCGCGACGCGAATCGCGCGCGACACAAAGGCACCGCTCGTTGCGCGACTTGTGGTGCCTTTGTGTCGCGTGTCGCGTCGCGCCTGTGTGTACGAGTTTTAATGGTGTCGAGAATATCACGCCGCGCCGGGCGACCGCGGGGAGCAGCGGTCGCGGTGAGGGGGCTCGACGTGCGGGCGCGCACCGGCCGGCACACCACTGCGTCATCGTCCACGCTACCGAGCGCTTGCACCTACCTTTTTCTTAACGATCGAGTCGTATTCTTTACCTTTTTTTCTTGTTAAACATAAATGTAATACAGTCCACTATAATCGAGTTTCACCGTGTTTTAGTCCTCGTACCACCAGGAGGATACTACCCCATTCTTCTCTAAATGGTGATGACGTAAATTACTGTCACACAGACTGTATAGTCAAAACAAACCAAAATATATGAAGTACCTACAGACCCTTTTAGAGTGAAGCCACACTGCTCCGTTGCGTTACGTTGCGACGTTGCAGCGCATGATTTTGATTCAACAACGCAACGGAGAAGTGTGGCAGTATGGTGTGTGTGCTGCGACGACGCAACGCAGCGCAACGGAGCAGTGTGGCTTCGCTCTTACGTGTGCGACTGTGTGCATTGTGCATGCGTAGATTTCGTCGCTCGCATGACTAAAAGTCCTATCTCATTTTTCTCATTTTTTAACTGATTTGAGTTAAAACAACTACATTTTCTATTTGTGATTCTTTATATTTTTCATTAAGGCTCCTTCAAACAGACGCGACACGCGATTAAATCGCGCGCGACACAAAGTCACCGCAAGTCGCTCAACGAGCGGTGCCTTTGTGTCGCGTACGATTCGCGTCGCGGGTCGCGCCTGTTTGCAGGAGCCTTTAACCGTCGTACCTTTATGTTATTTAGATCTTAAAATATAACCATTTTGAAAAGCAACAATACGTAAAGAATCACGAATAGAATAATGTAGTTGTCCTAACTCAAATCAGCTAAAAAATGAGCGACAATTTGTAATGTGACCACAATTTTGTCCCACAACATAAAATAATTTAAGAAAAAAACATGTTTTATACATAATAATAAAAACTAAGTGTGCATTATGACTATAACATAATATTTTAATTGGGGTGTTTGGTGGTGTGCGTCAACTCCGGCAAATGTTGCCGTAAATAAAATAAAACATTTGGGTTTAAAACATAAATTCATAATTTGGGGGAAATTATTTTAAAAATCTAGAAATAATTATTTTAAACTTAAAAGCTAGAAGTCTAATTGTCGTAGGTACAGTCCTTCCACAGTAATTTTACCTATGATTTTGCATCACTGTCCAAATCACAGTGATCTTTAAATTCATTCCTATTAGGTTGCTGTTAGGTTATTGCTACTGACAAGTCTGTCAAAATCATTGTGATCTTTATTCTTATTACAATAAGGTCGCTGTTGTCAGCGGTAAAATAACCGTGAACGGACTGTACTTAAAAATATATTAAACAGTGAAAATCAATGTCAAAAACTTGTCAAAAATATAAGTTAGAGATATTTTTGACAGATTGAGATTAAGATTAGAATGGGAACGTTCTTAAAAATACGGAAATACCCTCCTCTGCCTTTACAACGAATATGACATTGTCTATAAATACCTAAAAATAAATTAGAACGTTATTACTGATTCTCAGTAAAACCACAGATTAAATAAGTTACGACGTAAGTGAAACCAACGAAAGTGCTTAAATCAATCTGTTTTATTGAATTTACGAAGAAGCGTCTGGTATTACAAAAACGCTCTCTAGGAATCCGCTGTATAAGACAATCAGTGGCGGATATATTTCAAGTATAAGTTGCTAACTTTTTGTCGAGCTCACCTTTACCTACACTTTACACAACATTTTCGTAGAAATTGCACAAGAAATAGTTTTTGGATATATTTCTGAGCTAATCAAAGCTTAATGATTATGTATGACTAATAAGCCGGTGTAACGTATGCTCAGTGGCGGACTAAGAAGGTGAAAGAGCAAAATCTGCTTCTTACTGAACGATTTGAACTGATTTTTGCCGCTTGGGATTTGATTAAAAAGTACTTCTCAAGATTTTATCGGGGTGGACCAGCCCTGCTACTTACACAATAATGTACAGACGCCAGCACATCATGCTATTACAATCTGGCAAATTTCTTTAGTAGATTTTCAATTTTATCGCTTAAGCGTAAGGTTCAAAGTTCATTGGGAGTATTTTACAGTTTCGGGTAGCTTGATATGCTGGCGTCTGTACATTCGGTAAACGTAATTAAATAATCTTTATTGCACTTACAAACAGTAAAAAAATAATAAACAGGATAATGTGTGAAGGGGTAGTTTAGCGGGAAGAGTGTGAAATATAGTTTCTGCAATTTCACTCATACAAAGCATGGGCCGAGGCTAATAATTGTTTGGGGGCCGCAAACTTCTATATTCTATGGTAATACACCCCGTATTACCATAGAATATAGAAGTTTGCGTTACCGTTGAACGTCTTGAAGACTTCTTTCTCCAAGACAGCAAAAAAGGCGTCTTAAAATAATAAAAAAACAGTCTCCAAATTTGCCACCCCTAAAATCTGCCACCCTAGGCTCAAACCTTCTCAGCCTGCTTGTAAATCCGCCACTGAAGACAATCGTATTATTTCCTAATTTATATGGTTACCTGGCCTAGATCCTGGCTTAGCTTATCAGTTAATTTGACTTTTATTAAAATGGAATTTTAATACAATTGCGGCTTGGATCCCTCTGATTGACGTTGAGTACTCAGATAACGACCAACTTGAGGAATGGTTCCTTTTTTAAACGAAATAATTAAAATTTGATTAAGTTGGTAGTTTGATAAAATTTGGGGTACAGGGTAATTAAAATTAACCAAACAAAACATAAATATTGAACTTACAATTTGTGAGATACTATAATAAAATTGCAGTTGTTTATTAATGACCATTTCTTGTAAATGAATAAAAGTGAGGGCGAATGTTCTATGTTATGGGTTTGGTTTCTGCACTTAGTCCTTCAAATGGACCATTGTGCGTGAAGTGAAGTAAACGCAATCGCACAATCAAATCATTCATATAACATCTTTTTTTTTTTTTTTCAGGATGGGAAATCATCAAATGACTCCTCCCGCTCTGAGTGGAGCGGAAGGGAGTGTCAGACTCTTACTGACTAAAACCCACCCGTGTTCCTTCCTTCGCCCTTTATGTTCCGGGCCAGCGGTAACCCTTTCGGACAATCCCGCAGACCCGGCAGGCTTCGGCCCTTACGGGCCCCTTCGTTTTCATATATCATCTTCACTTTCACTTTATCACGTTGATTCATCGATTTCAAACGCTTTGATGTCACCTAAAGTCACAATGTGATTATGTCATTCAGCCAGTCTAGCTAAATTCTCGCCGTAAAAACTCTGGTGAAGTTAGCTGTCATTCAAGCTTATGCTAGAGATTGCCACTATTGACAGCTCATTTCAACCAAGTTTTCAAGGTGACACTACAGATCGACAGGTATGCACAATCAAGGAATGCCCCGAAATTTAGGTATCTACTATTCACCATTGCAGCATTTCATAGAATATGTTGTCTATGCGTGACATTCTGACGTCAGCTAACGGCTTCGCTTGTTTTTCGAAGCTAACTTGGTGCGTATCACATGTTGACGTCCGACATAGGCCAGTTGGACAGAATTGTAAGCCTAGTGATAGATTAGTTAGGCCGGTGGACAAGTTAGGACATCGCCGGTTTCGTACTGCCATTTGTACAGAAGCGGAATTTTGCTTGGCCACCACCTGTTCTGAATTAAACGCACTGGTAGGTTCATTAGTAGGTTGCTTAAAAGACAAAATAAGAGTAGGTAAAATAGGTCATATTTTAAACTTTTGATGTTCTGAGGTGTCATCTAAATTTAGTTTCAAAATTACTCATAATTCAGATTAAGAGAGGCTTGTGGCTAAGTAAACAGCGTCAATTGAACAGGTTAAGCTACGCTTGCCGCGATTGGTCTGTGGATGGGTGACCATCCCTACATATCAAGCCCTCTCCGTGCCTCGGAAAGCACGTTAAGCCGTTTTTTCCGGCTATCATTCGTGGATTTTTGACAGTCTTTACGGGTCGTCAGAATCCCGAAAGTCTGACAACCAGTTAAGACTGGTTGTAAGTGTGATTGGTTGGTGGACTGGTGGTCGGTGGGAAAAGGCTAGGCAGATGATGACATAATTCAAATTAAGTTATACAGGAAAAAACATAACCAGTGCGTCAACAGTAACCACGATTTATGCATAAGAATTCTAGCGTAGAAATTTTTATCTATATTTATTGGTCCATAGATTTTGGATGAGAGTTGCCGAAAATCGAGTTAAATGGCGAGCAATAGAAGAGGCCATTCAACTCGATTTATCATCAGCCTATAGCAATCCACTGTTGGACATAGGGCCAGCAAGTAAGTAATATAATGATATAATCACAAAATCTCTACTATTTACAAGTTACAACAAATTAATCTATAATTTTATTTGATATAATGATCAGTTAATATAAAAAACGATTGATATAATTTTAAAATAACTAATATGAACGAGCATAACAAACTATGAATATAAAATCGTTTGATATACCCCTCAAAAGATATAAACCTATTTAGTCTAATATGATATATGTACGTAGTAACTGTTTACCACCTGCCAAGATAGCTCGACGGAGCCGCGCTTCGTGGGGCTACTATTTTTGGGTAGTTATAAAAAAAATAACCACAAAGGCTAAGGCGGGAGCGGAGCGATCCTTCTAACCTAACCTATCTGAATCGGATTGATTCTCTGAATCGGGGTGTTAACTATAATGATAGTATCAATATATATTTTAACCGATAGAACTAATGTTTTTCGATTAAATAAACGTTATATCCAATAAAGTTATACGAAATAAGTTTAAGAGTATATAAATGTTATATGTAAAGAAATTATATCAATAGTTGGTATATCTTCCTCGAGACAGTCTCGACCTAGTGTGGAGTTCATAAGTAGCATCCTTCCACGGTGCTTACTCTTTAATTTAATTCCGATAGATCGACATTGGAATTTGTGACGTTTCGTACTCTTGAGTTCGATGCTAGCGCCAAATGATTTTTAGATTGGGTGTCCATTTTGGAGAACTAAGTGGAATTGGGTTCGGGCTTGGCGGTAATTGTTGATAATATTGTTTTCAAGAGTACCGAATCACGTGACTGTAAAATTAACATTTTCCAATGTCATCATCAACATCATATTGGCATCTCATTAGAATTAAAATTAGTTTGGAGAGTAAGCCCCCTGTGCGTCTTAGTATTTTTTTTTATTGTAAACCTATAATAGCTATTAAAGTGGACTTTAAGGATATGTAAAAACTGTTTTTGGCAAATAAACATTATTATTATTATTAATATCTCACGTTTATTACATTTTTTGAACGTTATTGAAGTGAAAATATACCAAATAACTTTATATGATATGAGACGCATCACTCATTAGGTACTGAATCGTTTGGTTCCATAATATGTGTAACATAATTCGCGGCACCAACAGAATTCATGCAGACTACGGTTTATATTACCATAGTAATGAGTTGCATCTTCGTAGAGATATCTTGGGATCCTTTGATATGCGAGCATCGAGTCCTCTTGATGAAATACGAGTATTATGCTCGGATATTCATAGAGTTTATTAGTTGGAAGTAAATAATGTTTGCATGGAAAGCGAGGGAATGATTAGTTGGGGTCGGGACGGCTTTCAATTTTGTTTTGCGGTTTCAACCTGGATTTTGGGCGGATTTTCTGGTATAAGGTGGTCTTTAGAATGTTTTCGATTTCTAGCTAGTTTGTTTTACATGTTTGTTAGGAATATTTAGGTTTTGTAATTAATGTATTGTTTAAATTAACTAAGAGTCCAAACTTTGGTTCATCACCATCATCATCATTACTTCAGCCGAAAGACGTCCACTGCTGGACATACGCCTCTTCCAAGCACCTCCACTTCGACCGATTCTGTGCTTCTCGCATCCAACAGGTTCCTGCGGCCTTCACAAGGTCGTCGGACCACCTTGTGGGACGCCTTCCAACGCTACGTCTTCCGGTACGCGGTCGCCAATCCAGGAAATTTCGTCCCCATCGGCCATCTGTTCTGCGTGCAATGTGCTCTGCCCACTGCCACTTAAGTTTGGCAATTCTTCGGAATATGTCGGTTACCTTGGTTCTCCTACGGATCTCCTCATTTCTGATTTGCCTTGCTCTTAGTTTCGGCCGAAACCGAAACCGAAACCGAAACTTACTTAAACATATTTAAAATTTCTATCGTATACAGAAATCTGGTGTGTTTTTTACACATTTATTTGAATAATACAATGTATATTATACATACAGACAGTTGAATACTTACCTAATCATTTACGAGGTCGGTCCCATAATGAACTGGCCTGATATAGTTCTACGCGACATGTCGCTACATGTTGTGTTGCATTAAATAGTACGTTTATCGTGCACTTAATATAAGAAACACGCATTGACATGAAATGCTTAGTCTTAGTTTAGCAGGCATTAGCATAACGAGAGTCGCGTATTTTTTCAAAATGTCGAAAACTGAGTATCGAAGTGTCATAAAGTTTTTGTTTAAAGAAGGTTCATAAAAAGAACGCCCAAATAAAATAACGATTGGATGACGTGTATAAGGAGTCTGCCCCCACAGCACAGTGATAGCACAGTGAAAAATTGGGTGAAAGAGTTTCGCCTAGGGAGAGAAACCGTCGAAGACATTTGCCACGACGGTCGACCTGTGGAAGTGCTCACTCCCGAAACGATTGCTCTTATCGAAGAGGAGGTTCTGAGTGACCGCCGTTTGAAGATTAGAGAAATTGCAGCTAGGCTTGGGCTCTCTAAAAGTACATCATCGTGCGATCCATGAACATCTTCACATGAAAAAAGTGAGTGCAAGATGGGTACCGAAACTTCTTTCAGTGGTACAGAGACAGGAAAGAGTGCGCTGCGCTTTGGAGTTTTTGGATCTTTGTGGCGAAAATTCAAAGACTGTGATCGAGCGGCTAGTGACTGGTGATGAAACTATGATCTTGTATTATGACCCACAAAGCAAGCGCGAATCAATGGGATGGCGTTATAAGGGTGAAAAGCCCCCTAGAAAGGCAAAGGTGCAACAATCGACTAAAAAACTGATGTGCACAATCTTTTGGGATTTTCAAGGCATTTTGATGGTGGATTTTAAAGAACGTAATACAGTCGTGAACGGCTAATATTATGCTTCTTTAATATATAAATCACGAGACAAGATAAAGGAAAAACAAAGAGGCAAGCTGTCTTATGGTGTCCTGTTGCTCCATGACAACGCCCCTGTTCATACCGCTGGTGTTTCGAAGGATGCAGTTCGTCAATGCGGGTTCACAGAAGTTGAACATCCACCTCACAGTCCAGACATGGCCTCTTCCGACTATTATTTATTTCCAAATTTAAAGCGAGACTTAAGAGGAAGAAAATTTTCAAGCGATGAAGAGTTGCAGGCGGCCGTCTTCGGTCATTTTGAGGCTAAAAATTGTGATTATTTTTATAAAGGTTTAGAGGTGTTGATTCACAGATGTCAGAAGTGTGTTAGTAGTATTCATGGTGATTACATTGAAAAATAAAATTGGTTTCGTTTCATTTCCTTCATTAGTTCATAGTTAGGCCAATGCACACAATTGGGATCTTTCTAGACCTTGCCAAGGCCTTCGACACTATTTCATGTACTTTACTTTTGCACAAGCTTGAAACACTTGGGATTAGAGGAACACAACATCTACTAATTGCGGATTATCTCAGCGATCGTCACCAGTGTGTAAAAGTAGGCCGGTGTACAAGTTCTGAACTTAAAAATAGTTGTTTTGGAATTCCACAAGGCAGCATTTTGGGCCCCACGTTATTTTTAATCTACATAAATGAACTGTGCAGCCTGCCACTCCAAAATGGAGTCATAATGTCTTATGCGGATGACACTGCTCTATTGTTCTCAGCTAAATCAAGAGCTGAAGTCTATGAATATGCTCAAAATGGTTTTAACATTGTCTCTAATTGGCTCCATAATAATCTCCTAACATTAAATGCAGATAAAACAAAATATATTTTATTTACAATGAGAAATACTAACATACCGCTTACTAATCTGAACATTTACGCACACAATTGTAGCACGTACGCTGCCGCTGACACTGCATGTTCTTGCCCCACTTTAGCTAAGGCCGACCATTTGAAATACCTAGGTGTCACTATTGACTCCAATCTAAATTTCCGTAAACATATCGATTTACTTTGTGCCAGAGTGCGCAAATTAATATATGTATTTAAGAACTTACGGAACATAGCCGACTATAAATTAATTAAACAGGTTTATTTAGCTTTGTGTCAATCCATACTTACCTATTGCATAACTTCCTGGGGGGGTGCTGCAAAAACAATTTTACTCCCTCTAGAGCGCGCTCAAAGAGCTATTCTAAAGGTTGCTACCTTTCGCCCTTTTAGATTTCCTACGCACCAACTCTACATAGCATGTAAAGTACTAACAGTGAGGCAATTATTTATCCTAAGCATAGTACAACACCAGCACACTGCACTTCCTTTTGACCCAGTACATTCCGACAAGAGAAGGAAAGACTTGGTTTGCATGAAGCCTCAAACTAGACATGCGTTTGCTAATCGTTTTTATGTGTTCTTAGGACCTTTTCTGTATAATAGACTGAACAAGTTACTAAGCTTCTATAGTGTAAGCTATAAAAAGTGTAGTACAATGTCATCAGAATACTTAGCGATACTCAATTACACAGACACAGAAAAACTTTTAGAAATTTTGTCATGATCATAATTTGATTCCCTTGTAAGTATTTACTTTTGTATGTTTACATAGACTTAGTATTAGGTATCAATGTACCGATGTGCTTTTTCTCAGAATTGTTGATTAATTATTTTTATATCAGTTTTATTTAAAATTAACGCTCCAATTTAATTTAAATGTAAAGGGATGGCCTGAAACACAGGTTTGAATAAACCTAGTTCGGGCAGGTCGCTACTAAACACTCTAATTCCGAACCATCGCTACTTGCACCTGTAAGAAAAATATATTAGTTTTAGTTTATTTTTAGGCAGTTTAATTGTATGGAAAGTTTTTCTACTTTTTGGCTAAATTTACACCTTTTGTAAACGTTTTTATTAAATAAATTATTATTATTATTATTATTAATTCATTATGGGACCGCCCTCGTATGTGCAAAACACAACCTCAACTCCATGCGATTAACGATGGACGGCGGCGAACTGGGCCGGCGACGCGACGAGCGACCACGAGCTAGCCGCGAAGTTCGCCGAACGATGGACGATAATTCATGAACACTTCGAGTTTCGGCGCGGCCGAAAGTTTCGGCCATTTCCTGGCCGAAACCGAAACTAAGGCCGAAACTAGATTTTTTGGCCGAAACTGGCCGAAACCGAAACCGAAACCGAACTTTCGGTCGGTCACTAAAAAGGACACTTAGGCGTCGAAGTACCTTCTCGTCTGCATCGCTGTCATCCGAAAACGTGCAGAAGCCTGGCAGTGTTGCTACGTTGAATGGCAATGCTAATTCTTTGGCCAAAGAACAACCCAGCCCTCTGGTCACGTGAAGTGAAGTGTCGAACAGCCGGCGAGAAATTTTCCTTAAAAGGAGACCCGCATTTGTAAGCTTTGACTACTTAACTTGTGATCTCTAGAAGTGGTGGTCTGCTAAGGCTGGTTTATATTTTACTTGATTTTAGTTTCTGTTTTCCTGTCTTGCAATAATCACTATGTACAGACGCCAGCACATCAAGCTACCCGAAACTGTCAAATTTTCCCAATCAACTTTGAACCTGATGCTTAATTGATAAAGTTGAAAATCTATTAAAGAAATTTGACAGATTGTAGTAGCTTGATGTGCTGGCGTCTGTACCTCGCAATTCTAACCCCCAAGTTACAGGCAAATGCCTAGTTTGGGCATCACCGTCCATTCTATTTTTGTAAAAATTATAATTATTAATAATAACATTTGAAATTTGAATTTTGAGAAAGGAGAACGCGTCTGTCCGGCCTCTTGGCTAACGCTTTTTCAACGGTCGTCTCTGGGACCGAATAGTACTAAGTTAATAAAATAGGAAGTGTTATAATGCACCTTTCTTATGCATTAGAACACTTACTATGTTATTACACATTACGTATTCCAGTCATAAGAAAACTAAAATCATATTTTCCACATTTTAATCACTCTTTCATAACCGCTTCAGCCATATTTAAAACAAGCCATATTCCGCCTTTTCGCCTTGAATCCGACGCTTTTCACTACTGATGAAGCGGAACCGCTTGATATGAAACTGATTTAATGAACGAATGAATGGATATTCATTCGTTCGTGAATGTAACGCTGGAATCACGTTCACTTCGCTGAATCTATGTGTTCAGTGTTGTAACCAGGTTTTTGATTTAAGAGATATTTTTTGATTGTTTATATTAATCTTTTTTTTTTTTCTAAATAAAGAAGTAAGACCATGCTTATTTTTGCCATAATAACGCCACTTTGCTGTGTTTGTGCTTTGATAGGAATGGATGCCTCTGACATTGCAGACATTTGAGTTAATTTAAACTTAGGGGCCATTCCCGATCATAACGTTCACATTCTGTCTCAGTCTTATTAAAAACTTTAGATCTTAGATTGTTTAAAAAAATACATAAATGATTAAACACTAGTCGGGATAAAAAGTAGCCTATATGTTAATCCAGGGTGTCAGCTACCTCAATACAAAATTTTATCAAAAATGGTCCAGACGTTTGAGCGTGAAGAAGTAACACACACACACACACACATACACACACACACACACACACACACACACACACACACTGTCTCCTGATTTCTAAGGTTTGTAATACGCTGCAAACCTCCTTGCCTTTGCAGGATTTGTGTGCCTGCAGGTAGTGGTATAAACCGTTGTTGGATGTTTGTCAGATTCCAACTCACAACCAGATTCGTAGACGACTCCGCTTTGGAGCGTAAATGTGGTGCTGTTCCACAAACGATGGGACATTTAATATCATGACCTACATGTCCGCTGCACAAAAAAAACTGATGGACGCTAGTGACGGCGCCAAACATGTAGTCGAATTCTGGGCCGTGTCCATTTAGATTTCCATCGACATGTTAACAAGTAGAAGACCTCATATCCAAGTAACAAGTTCCCTAACCTCCAGGTCGTCACGACATCATCATAGAATACCCCGAAAAAGGAATCAATAACGTTGTAAGTTCCAACAAACACGACGTAATCAGGGCAGACAAAAAGGTGGCCATTAAGTGAATGTTTAATGTTCCTAATGCCATGACCTAAATACAGCTAATGCCCGAATAAGTGCGCAACTCCGGATTAGTTCCAAACTTCGTAACTAAGCATGCGTTTTATTAGCCAAGTTACTTATATTTGTCATGGTTAAAAGATTAGGTTGTTGTGCAAGCGGGTGGTTGTGTTTTGTTTTGATACGTTTGATACGTTTGTAAGTAGCTGTGTTTTTGTTTCAGATTTTTTCTCGTTTTTATGTTTACAATAGTGTAGATATGAAACCTACACTGATTTTCGTGAAAATACAGGAAAAAAGTCAATAAATAAGATGTAGCATAATTATGTACATGCATAAATAAACTTACATTATTTTTACATATTATGTGCCTGTTTTGCTTGTTTTTTTATTTATAGATATTTTATTGTACACCACCAAAATACATAACATGAAAAAATACATCAAACACTACAAAATATACCAGGATCTCTTCCAGGCAACCTTGGAATGGACAGTGTGTATGTTCTTAAGTAACTTTTTAGACCTCTGTATCCTGCTTATGCGTAAGAAGTTTCATTAAAATCGGTTCATTCATTTCAAAAAACAAGGGCTTGAAAGTTTGTATGAAATGCCGTACGTCGTAAACGCTCTTAAGAAGCTTCCCAGGCCTTCCAAAATTCCTTACTCGCTGCTCGCCTACAATCTAACCACCTCTCACACCGTTGTGTCTTTGCCACTTCAGTATGAAAGTGTAAAATATAATCCTTGGTACACGGCCGCGGCCTTTGGGGTGTAACTCGAAACTTTTGATAAAAGCGCGCCGCACTAGGTGACACCAGACACGGTCGCTCCGAGCGATCACGTGACATCCACAATGTGCTCCTTTTTGCTTAAGAAATACGAGAATTAATTAGGTATTTTTGGAACGAAGTTCTTTAACGGAGCTTGTGGTAAGAGTAAACTGGTAGAAATCGTCACGTAACGAAAATGCGTTATGCCCTTCCATCCGACATTTTATTATATATCAGCTGCGCTCTGCGATTTCAACCGCATAAGTTTTGATCCCGTGGGAATCTCGGGATAAAAAGTATCCTGTGCTAATCCTGGTTATAAACTATGTGTGCCAAGTTTCATCCAAATTCGTTCAGTAGTTTTTGCGTGAAAGAGTAACAAACACCTAACCATCCATACTCACAAACTTTCGCGTTTATAATAATATTACCTAATAGGATTTGTAGGATTAGCAGGAAGTAGAATTAATTAATTATAGTAGGAAAAAGAGAGATATATAGTTTTCGTGGTTTTCGAGAATGCTGATACCTATAGTGAGGTCAAAATGAAAATCCAAATATGGCTGCTAATTTTGAAACGTTTCGTCATACCGATATTTTTATTGCTGATATTTTATTTTATTTTATAGTTTTCATTTTGACCTCACTGGAGGAGGCCTGTGTCCCAGCAGTGAGAATTATGTATATCTTTATTTCGGTATTACTAGACTATAATATTCCACTTCCAGTGTTAGTCTTTAGTCACATGGCAACATTGATCTGAAAAAAATATAAATTATGTTTTATTTTATTATTTATGCACCTACACACAGTTAAATGGATACTATTGGGTGTCCCTGGAAGTACGGATCAAATCGAATAGTGGCGTTGGCTGTACAAAGGTACTGACCATTTCTTAAGATAATTAAAGGATAATTATATCTGTTTCGGTTTTTAAATACCTACCTACTTAAATTCAGCTTTGTTTTGATCATGTTTTTGTACCTACAGTAATTTGATTACCACCGTCAATTCTTTAATCTATAATTATCATTATTGTATCGAATTATTGGTTTTAGGGTTATTGTGGTCAAATTAAATCCAATTTGGTTGGTAGGTACACCGCAAAATAAATGATTAGCCGTTCAGTACTAATCGCCGGATTTTATAAGCATAATTCAATTCAATTTGTGGTCAAACTTCATGACAACGTAGTACGATTAATGTCTGGTTACCTTCCTGATCAAGTTTTGCATCGTTTTTGATCAATCTTAAATACACATTTAAAGTTGAGTAGTGTTCTATTACTATTTAAAAATCGCTTTTAATTTCAAAATAGTAGATTGTTTGCCAAGGGAGCAAACAACTATTTTCAAGGCAAAGGATTCAAAGTCGAGCATAAAGTAGTGTTGCTCCCGAGGTGGACACTCTATTTTTTATCACCCTCTATGAAAAAATAAGTAAGTGCAACTTATGAATAAGAATAGTACGTTTATTTATATACATACAATTACTTGAGGAACATATACTCATTTTTTATAAAACTAAGTGAAATCCTAATTTGAGTAAACAATTTCAAACGAAGGCAGAATGCTTTTCACGCGATTTTTATTTTTTCACAAACTTTTTTTTTAAATTTGGGTCGTGCGCGTTTTTCTTTATTATAAAGCCTGTTACTTGTTCATACAATGTTCGTGATTGATCTCATTGGTGATTGGAACTTTTACTAACAATATCTACATTCCAAATTCAAATCACTTTTAGTCCCTAGGGATTAAGGAGATATTTTAGTCCCTATTTACGAAGATTACGCTAGCTCCTTTTGAATAGATGTGATAAAAACATTATTTTGGTAGTAGTGGCTAGGATTAAAAAAAACTTTTTTTTATTAAAATAAATATTTTAACTTATATGTACTTATATATTTTTTATTTAAGTTTTCTGAAAAAATAGAAAGTGGATAATTTTGACCACGAAGTTTAGACTGAGAAACACAAAATAAATCAACTTTTTAACTACTTTAGAGAAAGAAAATGGTCTAGGAGAGAGGAGAAATAAATACCTAGTGCTTTTTACCTAACCTACCCTCTTAGTAAGGCAATATATAAACTTGTATTTTCAGGTAATGGATGTCACATTAAATACAAAATGTAGTTCACCTAATACGCTCTCGGTTTGGTTATCAGCTTGCTTGGCAGAGCTACTAACATTGCCGTCTCTAATATGAAGTTAATCCGGGTACCTACCGACTTTTACCTTGCAAAACATAATTAGCCTATAATGTTCCCACTGATGGGACACATGCTTCCTCTCGGTGAGAGGGAGTGGGCCGTAATCCACCACGTGGGCCCAGTGCGGATTGGTAGATTTCACATGTCTTAGATTTTTTGGTTCTAGGACATGGCGGTTTCCTCACGATGTTTTCCTTCACCGTTTTGAGAGCAGTGGTGATGAAATAATTCTTACTACTATACTTTTACCTTAAAAATATTGAAAAATATTGAAAATCCAATGATGTTGGAAACATGTTTACACATATACCTACTACATTGTTTATAACAAAAGATCAAGTCGCTGCAACTATGTTGCGCAACTTTTACTAACGAAGAATGAAAACGGAGCCTATTTTATTTTATTTTTTTAATTTAAGGAATGAAGGAATAATTTTATTAAACTGTATGTGAAAAATTGTCATTATAAAAATAAAATATGTTAATAATTAAAAGAAAAAAAAGGAGCTACGTCTGCCAACAAACTGCTTTGCAGTTTGGCGGAGATAAATATATTTTGTAAAAAATAATTTCTGTGAATAAACTAAAATAATTTCCATTTCATTTAATTTTTCATTTTATTTTTCATTTACTGAGGGGAATCGCGCTGTCGGTGTGATAATAAAGATAAGGATAATAGATCCAGTAACTGAGGAGCAATTCGTGTGACTTGATGAACTTTAGCATTCTAATCTCAATCTGTTAAAAATTAAACCAATTTACCTACATTTCTGAAAAGTTTTTGACTTTGTTTTCGACTTAAATCGGACCTTTTTGTAAGTACCTGAACTAAAAGCATTGCTGCAAATAAGATTGCGACACGTTTTTCAGTTTCTACCTATCCACTAGAGATAAATGATTCAATATTATGTAAAATTGTGTTTGTAACCTCGAATATAACTTAAAATATCTGCCTCCACTGTAGCGAGCGCCTGTCACGGCCGTTTCCCGACAATGTGTTATGACGAAACGTTATCTCGTTGGCAGCCAGTATGCGGCACGTCATGAGGCCGCCATTGCATTGGTACATACTATCTAACGAGACTAGCTATCTGGATAAATAGGTATCGTCGCCATGCAATGGAAACCTCGTAAAAAACAATTAATTGTTTTTGAAGTAAAAACTTCTTTAGACGTACATTGCGCTCTTTCTGAACAGTGATTTAAAATGAACCGTCACGCTTGGGTCGATGACGCTGTATTGCGTTTACTCGGCGCTGAATCGCTTATACCCGGCTCCAGTCGTCATCAGCTGTCATCAAACACGTTTACTGTATGTTTTCAGTTCTATTGAGTGGTCATAAGCACACACCTTCTTTATTTATTTTGAATTACTCGTTGTGTAGAAAACCTCGTAAAACATACCTATTTAAAACAAATGTGTACAGGTCTAATGATCTTCTATGTCTTCGATTATGACAATGAGAACTTTGGAGAACGCCAATGATGGCTATTTTTCAGACAGTTCTGCGTTGCGAACGTTTGCTGCAATCACGAAATGTTCACTGCACGGGGATGGTTTGTCGATACAGAAGAGATCTATTACGACTAAAGAGCCTAGATAAGTGACAATCGCTTTCAAAGCGTTTCGTATTTCTACAAAGCCTTTCAACAGGAATAACATAAGCTTTTCTGTAGCTTGTCAGTCCCATAAAATTTTAACTTTTCTTTCATCGTTATCGCTAAAATGTAAATATCAATTTGTCTAGGTCTTAAGGTCGTAACAAAGAAGAAATTGGATTAGGTATCTACATACAATTAAGTTTGTGCCTCTGCTAAAAAGCGTATAATAAAAATACTTGACAACAAAACAAGAAGCAACATAATAAAAGTTAACCGAAAAAGCGAACACAAAGTGAAAATATTTTTAAGAAGTTTCGAAATTGGTGGTAAATTAAAAAAAAGAAACGGAAGGCATCGCTGTTTTAAGTCTGTTGAAAAAGAAGAAGAATTAAGTTGTAAATAAAAAACGCGCTACTTGCTACCATGGATACAGTCCATGATTCTAAAACGCCCTCCCTGCATTGAAATTATTCGTCAGTTATTAAAAAAAAAATTTATGTTCCGTACATTTTGACCGTGTAGGTATTGGTATTGGTATTCTATGAAATTTGATAACCGACCAAAAGCGTCTACGCTAAGCGGTCTAGAATTATGTGCTGAATTCATGGTAATAGTTTGCGTGTCTATGTCCCTACCACCTTGTGTATTACATTGACGTTTCGACGACTCATTGTGATTCAGCAAAAGGTTGTTTATATTCTAAATATGATGATAAATGAACGGAAAATAAAAAGTTTGACACTAACAATCTTTAAATTACCAGTCGACTACCTATAAATCCTAGAATCTCGGTCCTATTTTCATTCTTGGACACAGATTTTCTGCAACAAACTCATACCGATCATTCCATGGGTCAGTCGTGACGTCACTCCGTAGGGAAATACCGGTCGAATAGAAAAGAGCGGCCAGAAACAATCAGGTGCCATTTTTGAATGCCATCTGTATACGTAGCTGCACAATGAAGCTGCACAAATAGCACGAAGCTCCAGTTTTTGTTTGGAGCCAAGTTATAAGCTGAAGCGATGATTGAAGTGGACATTCTCCTTTAAATTTATAAAGGTAACGTGAGACGTACAATTTTGTTGATGGAGCTTGTACGTTAGTTGAGTTACTGTAGTGGTTTTGTCCGGTTGATTATTTTTATAAGTTGATGGCATAATATTATGGGATAAGCACTTTTACGTACATATTTGGAGAAGTTGTAAATAATAAAGACATAAAAAATACACAGTAAAAGTATAGGTCCAACTTTAGGAATACTTACGTGATATTAAAATTTATTATAAGATAAATCTTTCATTTTATTGATAGTCCCTGTAGGTAATAAAAGGGCGCGGAGCCCTTATGTATACACATGTTTGGATTGGCATGACTCAGCATAGGCCCTGTGGTAAAACCGAATGTATATTTTGTCGATCGGTTGTGCCGTATCACGTCAAACATGCCGGATGTCGAGGTCACCCGACCAAGTGCACTTCTTAAAAAATGGTTACTTAAAGTCATCCAAGTATATAGTTATGTCAGCCCAGGACTTAGCAACAAGTTTAGCATTATTAGTACCGTACATAAGTTTGCCGTATGCCAAATGAGCTGTGAACCAAAATAAGCCCTACGTGGAACCCTGACACAGCTAGAAGGCGTCACGGCAGACCCCGTAGATGATCGTGGGGCGAGCTGGGGAAAATAAATGTCCAGTTGTCCACTTTAGCCCTGATTCGAAAGAGCTGGAAGTCATGGGGAGAGACTTTTGCCCAGCAGTGGGCTGATGTAGGCTAACAGACACAGATACACAAATTTCTGTAATGTGCAGACCCAGGGCACTCAGGACATTAATCAAAGCATTACTCAATCCGACGAATTCATTCTGAGAAGAAAGACATAAAAACACCTTTAAATTTAAAGACTGTATATTGTATGGTAACCTTTCTTATGCAAGACCAAAGTGCCTAAAAGAACCATTTACTAGATCATTATTTGTAGATATCCTCCTTACTAAAGCCTTAATTCGCACAGCAGGCTCCAATTGATTGACATAATCCAAACCGCACTGCATCTCATTATTTAAGCCAAACTCCTAGTAATTGGATCGTGCCACCGGCCACAGTTAAAGCCAGCATTAATTGCAGGGAGCCAGCCAAGATTTCCACCGAATCACCGGCCGTGCGCCGGCCGTAATTAAACTATGTACTAATTACACTTTACACAGATAAACTGTTTTTATTGTCCAGACTTGGTATTGGGAAATTTGTAATGGGAGCCAGGGATTTTATTTTGGTTTTATTCATTCTTAATTGAGAACTTTTTTGAATAGGTATTCATGAATGTGAATTTTCGAGATAGATGAGATTTTCATTTTCTTTACGGTAATTTAATAATAACAAAATAAAAGAAGGTTTGTTTTTAGACGCAGGCTTGAACCACCGAGCTGTTTTTAAATTTCGAATTATAATCTGTCAAAGTTAAAGTTTTTTTTTACAAAAACTGACGTTAAATCTGAGTTTAAGTTGTCAATTTCGCATTCAGAACTTTATGTTACAATAAAGTTCAAAATACAGTAACTGGCTCGAAGGTTTAAGCTAGATCTAAAGTTAGTACATACCTACTCATTCTGTAATAAGACGTTCAGAGTCAACCGCAGGAAAAAATTATAACATTTTTTTTTCAGTTTTAGGTACGAAAATATTTTTATAGGTACTACAATGACCTACAGTCTACACAATTTGATTAATGTTTATGTTAACAATATAATTATATAAGCACGAGGCTGGAACTTTATTGTTTATTTAAACTATAGAATAATTTGGTTTTTCTTTAAGGGCTGATTTTTCTAACGCCAGATAATTTTATCGGTGGAATAATTTTGAATTTTTGACAGTTCTTCCATACAAAAACTGTCAGACGTCAATTTTATTGTACGAATAAAAATTATCTGTCGATTGAAAAATCAGCTCTAAGTAAAATAATAGCCGGTTTATTCTCCGTTATTTCTTGTGTTTTTGTTTAGTGTCTGTGCTTACTAACATAGTCGTAAGTTTTACTAACAATCTGGTTTGAGTCTTGGTCACTTTAATAAAGAAAACTTCTATTCTATTCTGTAACAATCTCACCGTGCAAACTTAGGTGAAATGTTCTGTCATTCCATCTGATGCTGGGGACAATCTAGACTCTAGACAAAATGAAACTGGTTGCTAATTTAATTGTAAAATTTATGCTTTTTTGACATTGATTTACATTCTGTAATTACTTTAACTCAAACCGTGACTTATTACTTGTTAATTTTTTGTCAAGTTTGTACATATGTGAGCATCTATGTATCTTTCAGATAATTCATTTATATGTCATGGTTTCATTTTTAATTATTTTACCTATTATGGTATAGTAATTTTATTTTAGGTGCATTGTCTTCACATATTATTATATAATTAATGTATGCAAAATATTGTAAAACATTTAAAAAAAGTAACGGTGGAGGTTCTTGCCCATTCTTCTCCATACGTAAACTACCTTTTGAAAGGGGCGACTAGAATCAATTCTATTATATTGTAATTTTTGACGTTCAAAAGTACCTTTTATGTGCCTATTTGAAATAAATGCTTTGACTTTGGATGGACATTATTGACAGTTCACTTCACCTAAGTTTTCACGGTGAGAGTTTAACAAATTTTTTTCTCTTTGTAAAATTCCTAGGTCAAATGTACTCTGTGCTAGGTTACGTCAAGGTCGTCATTCTTTTTTTAGAAATTAAGGTTATTTGAGCATTCACGAGTACAACAACAACAACAACAAACAACAACAACAACTAACAAAAACAACAAAAAACAACAACAACATGCTTTGACAAGTTAACCTCCAAATAGTTAGCTACTAAACTGACTGACAGGCTAATAGTGGCCAATGCATAAGTTAGTCTCTAATAGCTCATGCCAATACGAAAATCGTTCGTCTTATAGACTTGAAAGTTCCTAAACCGGGTTCGCATTCCTTGTCTGTCTATACTAATACTAAAGCTAATAAAGAGAAGAAGAAAAGAATGAAGAAGAATGAAAGAGAAGAGTTTGTTTGTTTGTTTGAACGCGCTAAGCTCTGAAACTACTAGTCGGATTTGAAAAATTCATTTTGCATTTGATAGCCTAATTTTTTAGGAAGGCTGTAGGCTGCTCAACATTACGCTAGGGCCCTTAGGAGCCGAGTAACAAAAAAAAAACAAGAAACAACGCTAAGCGAAAACTAAGTAATAGTGCGGGCAGGCGATGCAATGGGACGGGGTCGGGAAATAAGAAATTTCACGCGTAGGAAGTCGCTGGCAGGAGCTAGTTATGAATATTTGGGAACACGGTAATTATTTATTTTACGAGTTGATCGAAAAGGTTTTCCGTTCGTTAATGTTATTTGCGAATAAAATGAAATGTTATAATGTAAATGATTTGTTATAAAGAAAAACAAGAGTTGCTTAGTTTGTGTATCAAAATTGTTATAGGTAATACTATATCTTAAGTTTTAAAAATGTACTCAAGTAAGTGAAATCTTTGTAATTCCTTATTGAGAAATATTAATATTTCCTTAACCATAACTTTGTAACTGAGAAGTTTTAGAAACTCAATACCGGGATGAAATCGTTTTTCTGTTAAATAAGGCTTCATATCGGACTACGGTAATTAATTACCGGATGAAGGTTACTCCTTGATACAAAATAAAGTTAAATGAAGTATGAAATTCGTTTAACTTTATTATGAAATTAATTTTAGCGTTTTTACAAAATGTAAAAAACCTTACCTTTTTACAACTGTCGAAAAATCAAATAGTAGATTTGCTAATGTAACCAATAAAAAAAAAAACCACCAAAACGATAATTGATAAATACAATTAGTTAATATTCAATAGAGAGTTTATGAGGCACGGGCACTGTTACGCTACACTACGAGCTACGGCGTAGCCCGCGTAGCACGCACTGTGCTACACCCGCGTAGCAAGCATTGTGCTACACCCGCGTAGCTACACCGGCGTAGCAAGCATTGTGCTAGTAGCGTATTTACCACGCTTCTTCAGAAAAATTGTTTTTTGAAAAGGGGCATTTACTCAATTATTCCATAGTGAGAAGAAATACAAATAGCTGATCTTTACACTAAAGAAAAGTAACTTTTTAAACAAAATAGCATCTCGGCAACAAGCCAGAAAACGTTACATGATTCTCATATAATATATTTCATAGAGTTTAGCTCCATCTCTTTAGTGCAAAGGCCGTATCTACATAATTCACATAACATGAAAGTGGGGTGGTATTCATCCAGGCATAATATTTCTCACTGCAGTTCATTGCCTCCACGAGCGTGGATTAGCATTTCTTCGATCTTATGCATATACAAATACATGTTGTAGGGAACGTGGGAAGGTTCGGTAAAACAAAGATTTGTCTAGATTCATTAGTTTTTATTCAAGGGTAACGGAAAATCTTATGAGGGTTACTTTTACTACAAAAGCAGTGTACTGTGATGGGTAGACTTGAATGGTAATATTTATTATAGTCACCATATTTGCTAAACGGTTTTGTAATCGCAGTATTTATGATATTGGTGTACATACATAAACGATGCTCCACGCCTTTTTTTTTTCAGGATAGGTAATCATCAACTGACCCCTCCCGCTCTGGGTGGAGCGAAAGGGAGTGTCAGACTCTTACTGACTAAAACCCACCCGTGTTCTTTCCTTAGCCCTTTATGTTCCGGGCCAGCGGTAACCCTTTCGGACAATCCCGCTGACCCGGCAGGCTTCAGCCCTAACGGGCCTCTTCGATTGCTGCTGAGATCTCTTTGAGGCGCACGTGGAACACGTACGCGCCGTCCGGCACGGGCCAGGTCCTGATCGGACGGTGAGCTAGCCATTACTCTTCACCCACAGGCCCGCGCCTACGGTGGCCGGGAGTCGACGAGCGGCTCCCGACGCCCGGAGCGTCTCCCGCGGCGACTGAGACGGGAGGCTCTCTCCCTCAGCCGTCCCACCGCCTCCTTCGCTAGCATGACTACTTTGCAGAAGGAGGCGACTGCCTCCCACTCCCTCTCGCCCCGGACCATGGCTTGAACCAAGGGTGGACGCGAGAGGTCGCCGCCGCTGCCGATCGCCTCTACGAAGACACGGCGATACTCCACGCCTTTGGTCATACTCACTTAGTCGACTTTAATTGCAGGCTGATAGAATAGGCACCCTACCAATTGCGTAACACACTACGAGTATTAATCACAATCTAAACTATTTTAAAGGATATTACTAATCCATTGCTTCATATGTACTAAACATTTGTCTGCTCAACAACGCAAATTACGCAATGAATGTTGTTGAACTGTCAATATGAAAACCATCGCTACTGTAGTGTAGTGTTACGCAATTACAGTGCGTGCCACGTAAAAAGAGACTTGACCCCGCCTCCCCCGCCCCTATGACGTCCGGTCCCGTCCCGCACTCAGACCTCATACCGCTAAAGATACCTAAAATCGTGTTCTACGCATGTCAGACCACGTGGTGTGTCAAGTCTCTTCTTACGTGGCACGCACTGTACCCAGCAGTTGTCCTATATTATTATAGCCGCGCATCATTCGGCAATACCACTACTGTTTTTTCCGCTGTCTATGAGAGCATAAAGAGAGCCATCTTGTGTTACGTATCTTAATTTTGATACCGCCTTTAATTTCAATTGATTGATAATTCAGGATGTTGCTGGGGCTTTTGCGCTTCTGTAGCACTTCGCAGATGTTCGCGGAAGCCCGTGTTGATAATTTTTATGCCATAAAGGCTCCTTCAAATAGGCGCGACACGACACGCGACACAAAGACACCGCAAGTCGCGCAACGAGCGGTGCCTTTGTGTCGCGCGCGATTATATCGCGTGTCGCGCCTGTTTGAAGGAGCCTTAATGAGAAAGAGGGCGGCGTCAATAATGGGTAGGATGCGTGGAGGCAACAGCATCCTAAAGACATTGTTTGACAAGGTGGACAGCCTTTTTATTAGGCACTGGGTACAAAGGCACGTGCCAACAAGTGTTGAGTCATGAAGTTACTATAGTTGTTGATATGTTAGTTTGTAAGTTTTACCAACATAGATTATAAGTCGTTGTTAATAATACTATAAAGATTGTGTATATTTTATGAGTGATCCGCAATAAACGATATTATTATTTAATCTTCAAACATGACCCGCAACACAGCGCCATATTTATCGTGCAGTCGATCTAATGCACTTTGTTTATCTCAATACATACCCTACGTGACTGAAACAAGGGTTCAGCCCCAGGCTACCGATGCGACGCTCCGATCTTATTTGAACACTTATCGTCGATATCCGATCGAAAGATCAACGAACTTTGATTTTATAGTTGATATCATTTTGTATTTTACAAACATAGGATACGATACATTTGATCGGATGTATGGAATGTAAGATATTATGTGCTTTAAAAAGATCTGTGTAGTAAAATATAATGTTCGAAGCAGGTGCTGAGTTTCGCTGTATATGTGGCTAGGTAACACACCAGAGGGGCAATTCCCTTAATTATTCATATATTTATTTATTTTATTAATATTATTTTGTTTTTATATTTTTTTTCTTATTTTGAGAACGTTCACAGTGTCTCAATCTGTTTAAAATACCTCTAAATTACCAACATTTTTGACAAGAATTTGACATTGATTATCGCTGAGATGAGATTGTGACTAGATTTTGAACGTTTTTAATTACGGAACCTTCTGGATTCGGACTAAATAGTTAGTTCATACTAATTCTAATATTATAAATGCGAAAATAAATCTGTTTGTTTGTCTGTTACCTTTTCACACCTTTACGGTTGATCGGATATGGATGAGGGCACAGGGATAAACGCGGGAGGGAGAGGAGCAGTGGCGGCCTGGTAGTATCGGTCCCGACTTACGAATTTTAGGTCGTGGGTTCGAACCCCGATAGGCGCTTTAATTTGTGCAAGACTTTAATCACCACTGCTCTCAAAACGGTGAAGGAAAACATCGTGAGGACACCGCCAAGTCCTAGAGCCAAAATTTTGACGACATGTGACACCTCATCATCTTGTGAAGACCGCAGGAACCCGTTGGACGCGAGAAGCACAGAACCGGTCGAAGTGGAGGTGCTTGTGGGAGAGGCTTATGTCCAGCAGTGGACGTCTTTCGGCTGATGGTGATGATGTGACATCTACCAACCCGCACTTGGCCCGCGTGGTGGATTACGGCCCACTCCCTCTCGACGAGAGGAGGCCTGTGTCCCAGCAGTAGGAACATTAATAATATTTTTTTAATAATAATAACTTATTTAATAAAAACGTTTACAAAAGGTGTGAATTTAGCCAAAGAGAAGACAATTTTCCATACAGTTAAAGTGCCTAAAAATGAACTAAAACTAAAATATTTTTTTTCTTACAGGTGCAAGTAGTGATGGTGCGGAATTAGGGTAGCAACCCGCCCGAACTAGGTTTATTCAAACCTGTGTTTCAAGCCATCCCTTTACATTTCAATTAAATTGGAGCGTTAATTTTTAAATAAAACTGATATCAAAATAATTAATTAACAAGTCTGAGAAAAAGCACATTCATACATTATATATACCTAATACTAAGTCTATGTAAACATACAAAAGTTAATACTTACAAGGAAATCAATTTATGACCATGACAAAATTTCTAGAAGATTTTCCCTGTCTGTGTAATTGAGTACCGCTAAGTATTCTGATAACATTGTACTACATTTTTTATAGCTTACACTATAGAAGCTTAGTAACTTGTTCAGTCTATTATACAGAAAAGGTCCTAAGAACACATAAAAACCTTAAAGAACATTATAGGCTGATTACGCTACAGGGATAAACCATGACCTGGGTTAGAACATACTGGTAGTTCTCCTGGGCGGGAAAAAGCTTGTATATTATAAGACAGCAACTGTATAGCAATCGGTCGATTCTCAATCTCCCTTAGCTTAATATTATGTTGGTGCTTTCTAAGTGGTCAACTGCAGATATAATCATTATGTTCTTTGAAACCCTAGCTTTTATAAACCATTTTTGTATTTCTCCTTATTTTGTCGACTTGATTCGAATTCAAATTTTGACACTCACCCCCGCGCAAAGCATCGCCTGCCCACGCTATTACATCGTTTTCGGGCAGCGTTCTTACTAATTATTTTTGTGTTTGCTCGGCTCCAATGGGTCCTAGCGTGATGTTAAGCTTGTAGCTTTTTTCAAGAGTTAGGATATCAAAGACAAAATAATTTTTCAAATCCGACTAGTAGTTCCAGCGATTAGCGCGATCAAACAAACAAATTCTTCGTCTTTATTTTTCCATACAAACAAAAAAAAAACAAGCATATTCTTCAGCTTTATTCTTGGCATACAAATTGTTATTTTTTGTTCACAATATTTTTATTCAAATGTCTTTTTGATCATCAGGTATTAAAGAAGATTTGGTTCAAAAAGTCACCATTAACTACGGCTTAGCGGTCTATGTGTAAGTATGCAATTATTTGTAGAGCTTCGATATTCCTTAAATATTCTGGAATGGTTTTTCTCTGAATATTTTTATAAATATGTATTTGCATTTTTTCGAGTATATTTAAATTCACTTTTATTTATAAGGAGATCGTTTGCAGTCTAGACAGCTGACGGTGACATTTTTAAAATTTCAAGAATTTTCTTAGCCGTTGTAAAGGATCAAGAACCTAAATAATTTTAAATTCTGACAGACGAGGCGTGGTGCAGAATGTTGAGAATGTGAGGCGACAAATAAAACTTCGTATGCCAACGTATTATGTATGGAGAAACTTATTGCAAGATAACTTAAAAGGTATTAAAATAAACTGAATAAGAAGGATATAAACTGTGTCCCTATGTTTTTCTTTTTTCATTAATACTTGTCAAATTTGTACACTAAGCCTCTGTTGACAGCGGTTTAAATCGGCACTTTCTGAGGGTTCTAGTGCTTATAAAAATAATGTATCATCAAAAAGGAAAACATAGGGACATACAA
Source organism: Luperina nickerlii (assembly GCA_963855955.1). Taxonomy (NCBI): domain Eukaryota; kingdom Metazoa; phylum Arthropoda; class Insecta; order Lepidoptera; family Noctuidae; genus Luperina; species Luperina nickerlii. The sequence continues at coordinate 5,345,716 of OY979677.1, read as the reverse complement.
GTGGTAAATATTTATTATTCTGTAAAATATCAATGCTTTATGGTCATTAACCAGAAAGAAAACAGGCGAGAGCATTTCTATGGAGAAACGACCACCCACATTTCCTCTTAATGGGTGTGGGAGGAAAGTATATGCCTATCAACAAATACCAGGTACTTAATAAAATAGAAAATGGTCTACAAATACTCTACAAAGCCTACAACGTTCTCACATTCTCAAAATATAAAATAATCTATCAAAAAGATAAATATTAAAACCTATTAAAACCAAATCATATCATTGGCCATATCCGATCGAAACAAGGACATGCTTTAGGACGGAAGGTACAAAATAGGATAGAATAGAAAAACATCATCCCAGTACAAAGTCGTCACTGTCGTCATCGTAATAACAATAAACATGATTTTATTCCTGTAAGTAGGTATGTAGAAACACTTTTACACGTCAATTAAAAACTAGATTGGCGATTCCTATCTGACTACTCTGAGAAGGAAGTCCGAAACGGTTGGCGCAGTGGCTGAGCGATCGACTGCTGCGCTGCGTGTCGCGGGTTTGATTCCTGCACGTAACAAATATTTATAACATAGTTGCTCGTAAAGGGTCTCTTATTTCACCAATTTCAATATCGTAATGTATCTCATTACGCACTTGTGCGGTAATGTAAAGTAAATCGCACGGTTTATCAAGATGCTCCGTCAAAACGAACGGTACTATTTTAAATCTTAGCAAAGAGTTTTTATTTCAGAAAAGATGTCAACATTTTATGAATAAAATTAACTTTGGGAGATAAAATATAATAAATAAACATTTAATTATTTAATTTAATTAATTTTGACAATAAATTACAACCATTAATATCTGTAACAAAAACAAAAATATTAATTTTTAACACCCTTGCTCGTAAAGCTGATGTAATTCCACCGGTTTTAAATATGTAAAGAGGGTCATAAAAAACGCGTGTGTTATCAAAGCAAATAGTTAAGTTATAGTCCATACAAATTCCATAACAGTATTATTTGCCATTTCAAATTTGGAACTGATCGCCGCCGCACGACTCCAGCTAGTGAGCAGCGCGCTGTTGCTATTCGAATTTCGAACTAATCGCCGCGCGGCGCCAGTCAGTAGGCAGCGCTAGCGCGCTGTTAAAATGGCGGGAAAGCAACAGTGTGCATTCACAGATTGAGTTTATTTAAAATTAAAAAAAAAATTACAACTAATGACGAATTACAATGCTCTTCTGCCGCCTTTCAAGAAGTTTCGTCGTCTCCAACATTTACCCTAACACAAAACAATGACATTATGAATAGTAATAATAATAATAAAAACATAATTAAAAAACCAACTACAACTACGTATCATTTTAATAATTGTAATTTCACAAACTGTTTCAATAATTAAAAATGAACAAAATATAAAATGTTTTTTTTTCTGTTTCCTCGCAAATGTGTTAAAAAACGTCGTACGATATACGTGCGTATTGGTTATAACATGCTCGGCTCAATTACGCCCTCGCCTTCGGCTCGGGCTGAAATTCCGCCTCGCATGTTATAACCATCTTAACGCACTAATATCGTAATGTACTATTACTTTATTAATAATACTGGCTGTTTTGCGCCTATGCCTGAAAAAAAAAAAGCGCATCGCTTATCTGTTAAGAAGTAAAAATTATTCCGTGCGCTTTTTCTTTTCGCTGTACTATTTTTTATTTGAAAATGTCGTCAAGTAATGATGAATTTATTAATTCCACACCGCCAGAAGTCTCAGAGGCAGCGAAAAAGGCTACTCTAAGCCTCGCCCGAAAAATCGACCGATAGATACTTACAAGCGTATCAAAATTTCATCATAAGGAAAACAAGCAAATATGCAAGTTCAGTCCGAGTTTTGTTTATTTCCTCGCAAATATGTTATAAAACGTCGTATGACATACGTGCGCTTTGAAAATTACAGCCTCTGCTTTCTTTTAGCCCTCGCCTACGGCTCGGGCAAGCAATATCGCCTCGGCTCTAATTTTCAACTTACCGCACTTATATCATAATGTACTAATGTATTGCCTACAGGTAGTTGTTCCGGGTCTGGCTGTTTGTGTATGTGAATTTTAATGTTTGTAAACGCACCCACGATACAGGAGTAATTAGTGTGACTAGAGTGGGCAACGTTTAAAAAAAAAAAGTCCCGACATAATCTTGGGCAGATGATATGAAGGCCATGAAGATTGGTGTCTGAAATGGTCTTTTGAGGAAAGAACCACACAGATTGAGTGGATCTGTCCAGTCAGTGCACGCATTTATCAGTAATTGTGCAGCTCAGCTCAACTCAAGTTGTGATCTAATTCAAACCTCAACTTTACCAGGTTTCAAAACTGCAGCATTTCCGTTATTTTTAATAAGGTTCCACGTGTGGTACATGGAACCTTATCAATGAGTTTAACAATCATACTTAAATCTCATAAGTTCTTGGTGTGACTGCGTTGTATTCCTAAAACTCAAATTTAAATAAACTAAGTTACCTACATGAAATGAAAAAATAAATAAATACATCCAACATTTAGTAGAGAAAATTCTACAGTTTTATTTGTGTTCATTATAAATTCGCCGACAGTCACCGATGCCGGACTTAGTAACTGTGCTAGGAAACACTGTAATTTATACCATAAGTTTTGTAATATATTTAAATGAAAATACCGAGTTTTAAGGGGCTTGCTTACAGGACCTAAACGCAAAAAACAAAAGTTTTAGAAACAATAAAAGTACATATATGATCGACTACAGTAAACAAAATCAGAAAAATATATGATGTTCTTCAGGATATATGTTAGGTAGATAGTGTGTTGAAAACATAATACAACTCATTTTATATGATAGAAAAAAATCACGAAGACCCTTTAAAACTTTATTTTTACAATAAAAATCATACTAATATACATACAATCATTCTGATTTTTGTCAGATTATTCTACAAGCAACATACTAAAATACTAGTGTTTTAATTTTTTAGTCCACACAATAGATTTTTTGTAATTAAATAATTGCTTCATATTTTGCAATAAATTACCAGCGTTGTATCATTGCGCTTCTCTTTCTTTTCTATGCCCACACAGCCACACAGACAGACAGACAGACAGACAATGACCGCGCTTTAGGTCATGTAAACCCCTTAAGGGGATTTTTTTCAGTAGTTTGTAGAGTAACTTTCTTTGATCGTGATTTTAAATTTATTTACACATAGTTACAGAAGTTCCTACAGCTAATAACTATGATAGTTACTTTTCGCTTCACTTGCTAAACTAAATATGACAGCTATTGTAAGGAATGCGATAATTATTTCAATAATAATTCATATTTAAATCGGACTATCAAAATGCTTGGCTTTTAAAAAATCATTGAAAAAACAAAACTGGTTAAGTGCGAGTTGGACTCGCGCGACGAGGGCTCCGTACAAATTTGTAGGTATGTAAAATAGTTTTAAATTAGTTTTTTTTTTTGTAATATTAGTACAAATTCACGGTGTTCGGAATTTTTCCTTTACTTGACATTGCTTCTTGCCAAGTTCCATGATTCTAGATCAACGGGAAGTACCCTATAGGTTTAGATATTGGAACACGCCCGTATCTTTTGATTGCGTTGACTTAGAAGTTTGATTTTTTTCACTGCTTCTAGGGGTTGCAGCTATGAATATTATTGATATTAATTTCAACTTTATAACTCTACGCGTTGCTGAGAAAAAGGGTCTTGACTGACGGACAGACAGACGGACAACAAAGTGATCTTATAAGGGTTCCGTTTTTCCTTTGAGGTAGGTACGGAACCCTAAAAAAACGGCTTGTACAAGAACATATTGAACGGTGACGCCTAAACTTGGCATTTGCCTTTGCATTTTTTCTTGTGTCTAGAAATTGCGACATTTCCAGATAGCACGGTTATTTTTGGTTAAAAAAAATGATTTTCTTGCATTTTTTTTATGAGATTGAAGCATAGTACAGTATTGTAAAGTAGCGAAAGGATACCAACACAATAGCACTGGCGTAAGCAATATTGTCAAATATTGTTATCATATATTGTTATAATATACGAGTATCTATATGACGGCCACTGACCTCTATCATACAAGTTGTATGATAGAGGTCAGTGATGACGGCGCAGTAAGTGGCGCCATCTAGATTTTTTCACGAAGTTACCAAAGGGTCAATTCTCGTAATTTTAAGAACGTTCACAGTCTGATCTCAGTCTCAATCTGTACAAAAATACTTCTAATTCCCCTACATTTTGACAAGTTATTGACATTTGTTTGTCGCCGAGACGAGACTGCGACGAGATTTGAACATTTTAAATTTCGAGAATTAGCCCCCAGGCATCACCGAAGAGGTCGGATAAGTGTGACACTGGCTGATAACTGTCACTCTAGCATAGCGTCGCATCGACTGTTGCGTGGCGGGGACTTCATTCGTATTAAGGCTCGTACACACAGGCGCGACGCGACACGCGACACAAAGGCACCGCAAGTCGCGCAACGAGCGGTGCCTTTGTGTCGCGCGCGATTCGCGTCGCGCGTCGCGCCTGTTTGCAGGAGCCTTTAGCGTTTATCTTACAATGTTATATCATTGTCTTATAATTACTACAAGGGCTGCATGCCACAAACCATGCAGATCATAATCTCTAAAGTACATAGGTACCTACATTATTGCTAAGCTTCTCCGACTCTCGTAAAGTCAAATAAGAGAAAGATCTTTCAGATGCTGGTACTTACAGAACAAATCTGGTACTAATAATATTAATAATGGTTTGTACAAATGATAAACTGCCTCGTCGGTCTAGTGGTCGCTGAGCATGAGGTTGCGTGGCGGAGACTTCTTCTTATTTTTTTTTTGATGACTGATGATGCGTCGTACCACATCCATGACGAACTGCTAAAATCCGGCCCAATCTTGATGATATTGAAGCTACTGAATCGAGAACCAATTTCATATCTATTCTACCAAGAAGACAAAGTTCTTTCTATCCAACTTGACATATCTCGCGTCCGAGCACGGTGCGAGCCGTTGACTAGCGTTTTTATGAAGACCAAGACATTTATTATTTCCAAAGTAACGGGGAGCAAATAAAATCAATGTAGATTCTTGTCTATGTGATTTAGACTATTTGTCAAAAGTAAAAAAAAAAATTGATCGTCATGCTTGACAATGTAGATTTTTGTCAACTGAAGAATAGAAACATTTCTTCCCTTCATCGCCATGTATAAGACGGTAGAAATCTTTCTACAATCTGTCATGTTGCCTATCGTTCCGTCGACAAAACCCGTTACTAAGATGGTCATGCTACGCGTGTTGGTAAGGCTATCCTGCGCCGTTCCACACACATTCAGAGAAAATTATAATAAAATTCTATTTAGTAAACTTAAAAAGGCACACTTTCACAGTTTATAAAATACTAGCAGCGCTCCGCGGTTTTACTCGCACAAGTGTCAATCCCGTGGGAATATCGGGATACAAATCCTAAAAAATAAATGTCCTATGTGTTAATCCTGGTTATAAAATACCTCCTGTGTGCCAAATTTCATCCAAATCCCTGCAGGAGTTTTTGAGTGAAGAAGTAACAAACATACAAACACACTCACAAACTTTCGCCTTTATAATATTAGTGTGATCATCACCTAACTGTTTTGGGGTCAGCTTCCAGTCTAATGGGATGTAGTTGAATACCAGTATTTTACATGGAGCGACTACTTGTCTGACCACAACCCAGTTACTGGGTAATACGATACCCCTTGGTAAGACTGGTTGGTATCTATCGACATTATATTTATCCACGGGCCCCTCGAATTCGTCGTCGCTTATAATACAATTGAATTAAATTTATTATAACAAAATGATTAACTCTTTTCCAATGGTATGGTTAATTGAGACTGCAACATATTATTCCATCCAGGCAAAAAATATCCAATTTGCGCAACTGATGCCGTTGCCATGGCTATATTTAGGTAATGAAGATACCATACACATGAACACATCACAACCTAATAGCCACAAACATGACATATTGCATGTCGTAATATAAAATAAGTATTGATTTCTCGCCGCTAGACTCGGTGTTCGGGCTTCTGACTACCCGTAACGACTATGCAAGTGCAAAAAGAAACAAAAATAATATCATGAACACACCCACAAGACCGCAACAAATAGACGCCAATTTAATAAAAACAACGCCAGAGCCTAACATTACTCAGCGTCAGAAGCAAACTCACAATAATCTCAATGAGACTGTATGCTCTGAAGACATAAGTATACTCGGCAATACATTATATAATAAAACCAGTTTAGAGATTGACAATCAATCTGAACTGACACTAAGTAATCTGAGCGAAATGATATCCATAAAGTTTAATGAAAACAATACATCAATAATATTGGAAATAAGATCTACTATTCAAACAGAAATTAATAATGTCATATTAAAATTAAAAGAAGACATAAAACAAGACATAAGCGCTTTGTTCTTACAAAACGAGCAACGAAAGACTGATATAGAAAAAAATTACGTCCAAATAGAAAAACTGAATAAGCAAACTGAAGCACTTTAAAACGAAATAAAAATACTAAACTCTGAGACCCCTCCTATAATACAACATATACCTGAAAATAATGTTAAGAAGAATGTGTTATATGGACTTATCGAAGTCTACAAAGTTCCTGAAGAAGACCTACACGAAAGAATCAGAGCTATATTTTGGGATATCTTAGAAATAGACCTATTAGGCTACATTGACGATACCCATAGGATCGGAAAATATTATAAAAATCGAAATCGACCAATGGTAATCGAACTTATGAGTAAAATAATCACCAAATATATATGTATAAAAAATAGCCTATATTTTCGAGGAACTGGGCTGCATATTTCTGAGTTCCTAATAGAAGAAGCAAGGAATGAGAGAAAACATTTGAGGGATAAAATACTCGTAGCACGAAATAAAGGACAGCAAGCTCTAATCAGAAATAAACTGTATATTGAAGGAGAACTCATAAGTTAAAAAGACAAAACCATATCACACCCTCCATCCACAGCTGAAAACGAGCTAAACAATATAGATGGACGGTGTGCACCGTATAACGACTGTACATTTCGAGAAAACGGGGAAGGCAATATGCACATGCAATGCACATTATTAGTAGGATTACTTTGATAGTTATTTACCGAGACTACGATAGAATGATGTCATCCCAATTATAATTTTATTAGGTTTTTACTTATGATGAACACGATACAAGTTTAATGCAGTGATCGAGATTAGATAAACTTATAAGGCGATATTTATCTATTAATTATTTTTAACATAAGTAATTGAATTCGTAATCAGATGAAGATTTGAAATTAATACTTTTATATTCAAAAGACACGTGACCTCAACTTAAGGAAACAATTTTTTTTTTTAACCCCCACTAGGAATTACTCCTGTATCGCGGGTGCGTTTACAAACATTTAAATTCACATACACAAACAGCCAGACCCGGAACAACTACCTGTAGGCAATAGGTACCAATATTTGTTCCGTCCGGGAATCGAACCTGCGACACTCAGCGCAGCAGTCGATCGCTCAGCCACTGCGCCAACCGTGTCGTCGTAAATGAAATGTTATTTTTATCAATAACTAGCTTTTTCCCGACGCTTCATCCGCGTCAATCAATCAATCAACTCAGCTTATCGCAGTCCACTGCTGGACATAGGTCTCTCTCAGGCTACGCCACAACACCCTGTCCTCCGCCTTCTGCATCCAGTCTGTCCCAGCCACATTCTTAAGGGGGAAGCGCTAAGGTAACCCGCGAAATTCAAATTTTCTTACGCTTTTTGCAATTTGCTGGTCAGTATTAAGTTGTACGTCGATCAAAATATGATTCGCGGCCGTAACAAATATGTGTTTACAGAATCATAACCTTAACACATAACCTTAATGAGTTATACACCCAAATCTCCCTCATAAATCACTCCGTCTATTGCTGAAAACCGTATGGAAATCCCTCCGGTAGTTTTTAGGGTTCCGTAGTCAACTAGGAACCCTTATAGTTTCGCCATGTCCGTCCGTCCGTCCTCGCTTAATCTCTGTAACCGTTAGCACTAGAAAGCTGAAATTTGATACCAATATGTATATCAATCACGCCGACAAAGTGCTAAAATAAAAATTGGAAAGAAATGTTTTGTTAGGGTAGCCCCCCTATATGTAAAGTGGGAAGTGAAAGTGAAAGTTTCAACCCTAACGTGTGATATATTGTTGGAAAGGTATTTAAAAATGAATAGGGGTTTACTAAAATCATTTTTTGATAATGTCAATAATTTCGGAAATAATGGCTCCAAAAGTAAAAAACATATGTGTCCTCTAACTTTTGAACCATAAGTTTAGAAAATATGAAAAAAATCTGAAAAGTAGAACTTTATAAGGACTTTCTAGGAAAATTATTTTGAACTTGATGGAAACAACAGTTGTACAAAAAAGACAAAAAGTTGTACAAAATAATTTCTGGACTAAGTTTGTAGTATAATCGTATATGCAAGCATTTTTTTAACTTCGTTTACATATTTTATTGTCGTGAACGTATCTTTTTTCAAAAAAAAATAGAATTATTAAAATCGAATGCCAAAATTTTAAGATCTATGATCGACTACGATTATTACGCGAACATAGTGGATACCCACTTTTAAACTCATAAGTGGGAACACTTATTGTGACGGACGGGAAACTACGGAACCCTACACTGAGCGTGGCCCGACATACTCTTGGCCGGTTTTGAGTTTATCGCGTTAAGACAGACAGACAGTTTCGAGAAATCCTTTCTTAGTGGATACCTACTCTTCACAAAGAACACACCCCCGAATTTCTTGTCTCTAGGACCAGCGGTTTAGGCTGTGCGTTGATATATCAGTCAGTCTGGACTTTGAATTTTATATATATAGATGATATAAAAACGGGTTAAACCTACAATCCTCAGGTTTTCTAAGACAGCGGTGAAAGGTTAATAAAGGACACAAAGCCGACCGTCATGAAAATGTCGGTACCTTGAGGCCTTACATTTTGCCAGTCACTAGGTAACTAACGTGTTCATGCTTTCTTTTAAAAAAATGCCTTTTTTTATCGTTTGTGCCTTTTTGTCGTAACGTGAAAAATGGTATAATTATATTACTATCTTTTCCATGTTCAATTGGTAGGTATTTATAAACATAGATCATCATAATATCAAAAACAAAACTTCCTTACACGCAATTCATAATGTTATTAATGAGTGAAATTGCTTGTCTGATTTCGATTAATTAATAGTGATTGTCTTTTTTATTATCTGTAAACCAATTTTTTAATCTGATTTTTTATATGTAGGTATATCAAGATACATGTAAAAACAATGAATTAAAAACAATTACCAGGAATTATAAACCATTAGGTCGAGTTTTGTGGTCCAAAAGGACATGAAATAGATGGGAGTTAAGGCTCCTTCAAACAGGCGCGACACGCGATAAAATCGCGCGCGACACAAAGGCACCGCAAGTCTCGCAACGAGCGGCGCCTTTGTATCGCGTGCGATTATACCGCGTGTCGCGCCTGTTTGTAGGAGCCTTTACGGAAGATGATGCGCAAGATCGAAATAAACGTACGTATCTACGTACGTTATAACTATTAACATTCTAGTGATATTTATTTTAGAAGTATGTATGTGAGGGGCCCGTGGCTAAATAATAACAGCTGCACAGTTCGATCGATCATGTTAAGCTATGCTTGCCGAGGTTGGTCTGTGGATGGGTGACCGTCTTTACATACCGTGACCCCTCCGTGCCTCGGAAAGCACGTTAAGCCGTTGGTCCCGGCTGTCATTTGTAGATCTTTGACAGTCGTTACGGGTATTCAGAAGCCCGAATGTCTGACAACCAGTCTTACCAAGGGGTATCGTATTACCCTGTAACTGGGTTGTGGAGGTCAGATAGGCAGTCGCTCCATGTTAAAATACTTGTATTCAGCTGCATCCGGTTAGACTGGAAGCCGACCCCAACATAGTTGGGAAAAGGCTAGGCAGATGATGTATGTATGTTTATTTATATGCATGTAAGTATCATATTATTTGTTTAAGGGCTGATTTTTCCACGGTGGAGGTCTGCCCCGCTTGGGCGGAGCACCGCCGTGTCCTCGTAGAGGTGATCGGCAGCGGCGGCGACCTCTCGCGTCTGGGCCTGGTTCAAGCCATGGTCCGGGGCGAGAGGGAGTGGGGAGCAGTCGCCTCCTTCTGCGAAGCAGTCATGCTAGCGAAGGAGGCGGCGGGACGGCTGAGGGAGAGAGCCTCCCGTCCCAGCCGCCGCGGGAGACGCTCCGGGCGTCGGGAGCCGCGCGACGACTCCCGGCCACCGTAGGCGCGGGCCTGCGGGCGGAGAGTAATGGGTAGCTCACCGTCCGATCAGGACCAGGCCCGTTCCGGACGGCGCGTACGTGTTCCACGCGCGCCTCAAAGAGATGTCAGCATTAAAAGAAGGGGCCCGTAAGGGCCGAAGCCTGCCGGGTCAGCGGGATTGTCCGAAAGGGTTACCGCTGGCCCGGAACATAAAGGGCGAAGGAAGGAACACGGGTGGGTTTTAGTCAGTAAGAGTCTGACACTCCCTTCCGCTCCACCCAGAGCGGGAGCAGTCATTTGATGATTTCCCATCCTGAAAAAAAAAAGGGCTGATTTTTCCAACGCCAGACAATTTTATGTGAGGAATCATTTTGAATTTTTGACAGTTATTCCATATAAAATCTATCAGACGCCAATTTAATTCCACGAATAAAAACTATCTGTCGATTGGAAAATCAGCCCTTATTGTAATAAGTGAATTGTTTTTGTTGTTTTTTAAACATAAGGAAAAATCAGTATTGCTGAAGGATATGGCTTTAAATCATTCGGACCAAAGGAATTCCGTTTAAAAGCCACGCATTAACGTAGAGCTACAAAGCTGTAAATCAAGGCACCAGTATGTCAACCAAAAGCAAATCATCTATTAACTTCTTCATTTAAACAATTGAACAATTGGCATGAGTATGACTTATTCTTACCATTGCTCCTAACGTCGACGATTGACGTACATATGAGTAATAATATAATTATGAGTAATTATAATAATAATTTGTTTAATTCCACTTCAAGACAGAAAGATCAGTGTGGCCCTGGCTCTTGTACTAGGACGTCCTGTAACACAAGAGCCAGGAGTGATATGAAGAACGATGGAATATCATCTTCTCCGATACAGAGCATACAAATACCTATCTATGTAACCCCACTCCCATAACCGCTACCGAGAACCGACAGTTTATTTATTACTACCTTCTGCCCGCGACTTCGACCGCGTGAAATTTCTTGTTACTCCGACCCACCCCGTCGCATCGCATTGCCTGCCCGCGCTATTACTTCGTTTTTGCTTAGCGTTCTTTCTGACTTTTTTCTTGGCTCCTAAAGGTCATAGCGTGATGTTAAATAGCCTATAGCCTTCCTCAAGAATTGGGCTATCAAATGCAAAAAGAATTTTTCAAATCCGACTGGTAGTTCCAGAGATTAGCGCGTTCAACCAAACAAACTTTTCAGCTTTATAATATTAGTATAGATTTATTAAAGTTTGGTTAATAATCTCTGTGCACTATGAGAAGGCGGCTAATTGACATATTATATTGATATTGCATAGAGGCACTCATGGCTCAATAATAAAAGTTGCACGGGTCGCTAGCCGCGGTCGGTTTATGGAAGGATGACCATCCATTTCTTATCAAGACTCCTCCGTGCCTCATTAAGCCGTTGGTCTCGGCTGTCATTCAAAGATCTTTGACAGTCGTTACGGGTAGTCAGAAGCCCAAAAGTCTGACAACTAGTCTTACCAAGGGGTATTGTGTTACCCAGTAAATGGGTTGTGGAGCTCAGAAAAGCAGTCGTTCCGTGTAAAGTAATGGTAATCAGCTGCATTCGCGTAGACTAGAAGCTGACTCCAACATATTTGGGTAAAGGATACGCAGATTGTATTGATTTTGAATATTTTATACCCATCGAGTAGTTTCGAAGCCTTAGTTGAACACACAAACAGAATAATAATAAGGGATGCTATCTTATCCGTAATTAGTACTTACATATTATAAAATACATGTTCGATTAAATTACGAGTATAAAACTTACAGTAACGAGATTTTAAGTTTATTAAACAGTGACCTATTGTCATATGCGAAACAAAATGATTCACAAAGTATTAATAGTATTAACATTGGTGTCTTACGCAGTCAGTGAGTCCTGTGTGAGATACACATTTGAGGAAAATTTCAATGAATGGTTGACACATGAGTGGGGATCTTGTGACGCCATGCAATTTTGGGTTGTTGGCAAGTACAGTGAGATTGACTTGAGTAATGAAAATGATCAAAGTACTACTTTTATTACGCCCATGCCTGCACTTAGCTGTGTTTCGTCATTCAAGTTTTCTATGGGGCCCGGCGGTACGATTGAAGTGAACACTTATATAGAAACGTTTGATTTGCAAGAACAGATCTGGATTGTGGCCAGAGCTGGATTTGACAGATTCTTTGGACAAGTGTGGAATAGGGCTTGGGAACCAAACTTCGTGGCTGGATGGCACACTCTGAAGATAACCTTACCCTTAAACGAAGCATACGTTGAAGACGGATTTGTGAGTATAAATTAACAATGTTTTAGTAGAAGTTTGTTATGCATGTTAAAGGATTTGTTAATCTACGGCTATAAAATTACAGTATCTTTAACACCAATAACTTAATATATAGGTATATACCATAGCAATAATGTGAAATTAAAAGCAATACCTACTAAACATTGCAGTTTGGACATACTTACATACTTTTCAACTTCCACTGAACCAGTGTAATGTAAGACAAAGACAAGTAACATTATAGCTTTAGGATCCGCGGGGTAATTGCGTACCACACTATATCAGTAGCAATGGGTTTCATTTTGACAGCTCAACAACATTCATTGCGTTATTCACGTTGTTGAGCAGACAATTTTTTCGAACATATGAAGCAATGGATTAACAATAATTATGCTTCAAAATGATTCAGAGTGAGATTGATAGTGTGTTACGCAATTCGTGTGCAGGAGCACACTAGTCATCATACATATAATGATGTAGATTCTTTAAGGTCGAAATAAAGACGAAATTTGCGTTTCTCTGTAAAAATCAAAGTTTTATTTACATCACTTTCAAACATAAACAAATAAATGTAACGTAACACTTAAAAAAAATAACCAATAAATATCTCACGTGTAAAAATCAAAGAAACAACATTTAATGCCTCTATTTCCACTAAATAAATTAATATCTAATTTAATAATTATAACTGAAATACAATATTCAATATTTGATTGACAATGTCAAGACATCAGAGGGGCAATTCTACTAATTTTAACAACGTTCACAGTCTGATCTCAGTCTCAATCTGTCAAAAAATACTTCAAATTTCCCTACATTTTGACAAGTGTTTGACATTTCTTTGTCGCTGAGATGAGACTGCGACTAGATTTTGAACGTTTTAAATTACGAGAATTGGCCTTCTGAAGTCATAAGTCAAGTTCTAACACTATGGCCATAGTTGCCAGTACTATCTAAAGATTAAAGAGGCGATAACTCTTTACATACATACCATAATATCACGCTTGTATCCCCTAAAGGGTTAGGCAGTGGTGTAGCTATAATACACCCATATTTCGATGATACATAATCAGCTATTTATTTAGGCAAATAATCTACTTGAGAATTTGGATATCAGTGCAGTCATCATCATCATCATCATCATTTCAGCCGAACGACGTGCACTGCTGGACATAGGCCTCCCCCAAGCACCTCCACTTCGACCGGTTCTGTGCTTCTCGCATCCAACCGGTTTCTGCGGCATTCACAAGGTCGTCGGACCACCTTGTGGGAGGCCTTCCAACGCTACATCTTCCCGTACGCAGTCGCCACTCCAGAACCTTTCGGCCATCTGTTCTGCTAGCAATGTGCCCTGCCCACCCGACCCCTGCCTCCGAAAGAGTGGGTCTTAAAATGAACATGGACAAAACCAAGGTCATGTCAAATGCCCATGTAACACCCACTCTCATAAAGATCGGAGACGCTACACTCGAAGTCGTGGACGAGTATGTTTACCTAGGACAAACTGTCCAGTTAGGTAGAAGTAACTTTGAGAAAGAGGTCAATCGTCGAATCCGACTCGGCTGGGCAGCGTTCGAGAAGCTACGCAATATCTTCTCGTCCCACATACAGCATTGTCTCAAGATGAAAGTCTTTGACCAGTGCATGTTGCCAGTGATGACTTATGGCACTGAAACGTGGTCGCTCACAATGGGACTTATAAGAAGGCTAAAAGTCACCCAAAGGGCAATGGAGAGGGCTATGCTTGGAGTTTCCCTGCGTGATCGAATCAGGAATGAGGAGATCCGCAGGAGAACCAAAGTAACCGACATAGCCCGAAGAATTGCCATACTTTAGTGGCACCACTGCCACTAAAGTATGGCACCACGCAGCCCACGCAGGGCACATTACTCGCAGAACAGATCAGTGCAGTATGTTGTTGTTAATATACCGATTACTATGTGGAGTCAGGGACCTTGATTAATAAGCAAATTAACTATCTACCAGTAAATTATCTATCTATCTACTCAAATCGACCGTGAATTCAAGTAACAATTCTCATACTTAGTCACTCGTTTGAATTGGCTGTAATGCGGCAAATTGACGTTATGCTTCAATCTGCTCAACAATCAAGTTCCGGGACAGTACATTGTTACAAGGGATTGTATAGTAGGTACATCCTATATACTCACCCTAAATTCTATGTTAAAAAGCACAAAATACTCAGGAATTCTATCTACCAGGAACCAAAATATCGATCTTTATGATTGAACTTTTTGACATCATTTTATTTTGTTAATACCTCGGTACAATGTTAGGCGACTGGAAAATATGCTAGAATTAGATTTATTTACAGTGTTAAGACAATAAACTACGTAACCCTATTTTTAGGGTTATGTAATTAATAGTAACTGCCCTTTTGGGCAGTTACTGCTAGACATATTTGGCTTGTATTTTTTTTAAGCACAGGCAATTGTAGACCCTATAAAAACGTCTTTTATTTTTCAAAATGAAACCGGTCTGCCGGTAATGGACCGGCTATTGTCTGAAACTATCAAATTATATTTTACAAAGTTGCGAATCGATTAAGAACTTTTATTCGGTCGCACCTGAATCTCACAGAGATCCTCACGCCGGATAATTTTCCACATCTCTAGCCTTTTAAATCAACATGAGCGGCGTATAAACTCGCTTAACACAGCCTATCGGCTGTTACTACAATTCCAGATACAGACTTTTCCGATAGTCCAGTAACTTTTGCTACGGTTTTGTTTAAAGGTATATCTTGTTGATATTTAGCAGAAATCTAATTTTTTTTTAACATTCATATAGGTACGTTAAAAGCCATTTTCTTGCACTGACTATTAATTTTATGTCCGAAGATATTTCGGCTCATCTTGATAATGTAATCTCATGTATAACTCTAACAAAGCGTCCGCAAATGTCAACATGTGCGATCGCTAACCGCGTAGCGAGGGAAGTGAAGTCTTGTGACGCCATGCAATTATGGATTGTTGTAAGTATAGTGACATTGACTTGAGTAATGAAAATGATCAAAGTACTACTTTTATTACGCCCATGCCTGCACTTAGCTGTGTTTCGTCATTCAAGTTTTCTATGGGGCCCAGCGGTACGATTGAAGTGAACACTTATATAGAAACGTTTGATTTGCAAGAACAGATCTGGATTGTGGCCAGATCTGGATTTGACAGGTTCTTAGGACAAGCTTGGAATAGGGCTTGGGAACCAAACTTCGTGGCTGGATGGCACACTCTGAAGATAACCTTACCCTTAACCGAAGCAAACATCGGTGACGGCTTTTTTAGTATTAATCAACTACGTTTTTGTATAAGTTTGTCAAGATGTTACTAATCTGCGTTCGCGATTTATTTGCCAAAAATGTAAACAAATATGAATTAATGAAAAAATAACTTTAATTTCTACATAATAAAGTTCAGTTTACGCTACAACTTCAAACATTTTTATAACTTTTTCAATAGTGCTAGTCACTCTGAGTAAGGGGTTAAGTGGAAAATGAGCAGTTTATGGTTTCCTTCTTATTTTAAATTTACCTAGACATATAACTTATGTCACAACCACCAACAATTTGTAGTACATGGCGGATAAAAAATTCATTGTGATTGGATAATAAATATAGTCGACATCGTGTTTCATTACCACTTTTGACAACAATTCATAGTAAATTGGAACTTCACTAATGATAGATCGCCCGACGACTTGTCCTGTTGGAACATTTTCCGGAAGGACGGGTTTGTGTTCTGCCGGAAGACTGACGCGAGTCCTGCCGGCAGTACGCAGTTTGTATGAAATTTTGTCTGGTCCTTACAGCAGTACGGTGACCTTGATTTTGAACTTGCGCTCATCAGAAGTTTAAAACATTTGGTCAGTGCGTATTACAATAAAACTCATTTGATTAAGTATTTTCATAATTTTGATAATGATGGTAAATTTATTCGCAATTGATTAAATGACAAATGTCTGTTGTAAATGCGCATTTATCTAATATTATTTTTACAGGAAAGAACCTATTTATAGAAATATAAATGTCACTTTGGGCACTTAAAAATTGTGCCTGTATAGTTAACAATTAATTAAAAAAGGAGCGAGTGATGCGGTACTTATAAAAAAATGAAAATCAGCAAAGTAAAATAAAACTTGATTACGCTGGAATACCGAAATGTTGAGGACTCCATGCGTCTTCGGTAACCGAGCGTCGAAAAATGTCGCGCGAGTACTTACGCGCTGCCCCCGTATATTCTCCTGTGCAGTCGTGTGCCGATTGAAGGTCAGTTGTGTTATCTTGTGTTAAGCAACCGATTTTTATAACATATGAAAGAGACTAAATTTTATTTTATTAAATTTTAATTTTTTTCAATATTTTAGGCTTAGTAGTTTCGGAGATAAATGCAGATAAAGGCAATTTTCGTCTATTTTCTTAAATTACTTTAATACAATTTACTTGAAAATTATAAAAAAAATATATTCACAGTAAGCTCTTTCATTTTATATCACACGGTACAGATTGCTTTTTTAAATTTTCTATTTACCCCCCAAAAAGGACCACCATATTCAAAACTCATTTATTTACATTACAGTTTGTGTTTAGGTTACAGAGATTCATATGTGTACTAAATTTCAACTTAATCGGTCCGTTAGATTCGGAGCAAATTGGCAGTGACAGACGGACGGACAGATAGACACACGAGTGAACCTTTATAGGTTCCGTTTTTTACTTTTGAGGTACAGAACTCTAAAAAAGACTTTGTATGACGTGCAAGTGACATACAACCTTAGGGTGGTAAAGCAAATAGGTCGACTATGCCATCAACTTATTTAAAACGTTTAACTGAATACTCAGACGGACAGACTCAGCCACACTTTTTTTATTATTTGTTTATTTTTATCCACTTGCAGATACTATCTTTTCCGTATTCATAACATTATGAATAATGAAGATATGTGTTCGATTAAATTATAAAACTAACAGTTGAGCGATAAGGGTTTATTAAGCATTGACTTGTTGCCTCATGCAAAACGAAATGATTCGCAAAGTATTAATATTAATAGTATTGGTGCCTTATGTAATTAGTGATTCTTGTGTGAGGTACACATTTGAGCAAAATTTCAATGAATGGTTCACACATGTGTGGGGAATTTGTGTCATCATGCCATTTTGGGTTGTTGGCAAGTACAGCGATTTGAACTTGACTGGTCTTAATGAACGCAGTACTTCATTTATAAAGCCTCTACCAGAATTAAGTTGTGTGTCATCATTCATTTTTTCTATGAACAACGGTGGTACAATAGAAGTGAACATTTATATGGAAGCAACGGATCCTACCGACCAAGTCATTGTATTAGCCAACCTGTTAGACTTTACTGGTGACAGGGTAACAGGGATGGAAATGCGTTCGGCCTCGAATCCAAACTTTGTGCCAGGATGGTACACTCTGACGATGACCTTAACCGGCTCAGAAACGTATGAAGGCTATGTAAGTTTTAACTTTGTTTTACTTAGCACGATACTTAGTGAAAGTCATTTATCTCATAATTTAAAAGTCGCGTCGCGGTTAATGTACCGACGGCAGCACATCAAGCTACCCGAAACTGTCAAATTTTCTGAATCAACTTTAAACGGTATGCTTTAGCGATAAAGTTGAAAATCTATTAAATAAATTTGACAGATTGTAGTAGCTTGATATGCTGGCGCCTGTACAGTCAAAAGTGTCTGCTTAGTAACTTTGAAACTATCAATTTGTTATCAATATCTGATATACAATAGTCCGCCAGACCGTATTTCGGCAATGGCGGCCAATCTCAACGGACACACTCGGGGTTTCTGTCTATCAGAAAGCAAAATCCATACTAATATTATAAATGCGGAAGTGAGTCTATTACCTCTTCACGCTTAAACCGCTGAACCGATTTATATGAAATTTGGTATAGCGATAGTTTGAGTCCCGGGAAAGGACATAGGATAGTTTTATCCCGATATTCTCACGGGATTGAAACTTATGCGGGTGAAACCGCGCGGCGCAGCTTGTAGTTTATAAAATATAAACTTTTATTTATGATCGAATTCTTTGATATCATTCTATTTCTGTAATAACACGTGGTGCTACTGGAAAATATCATAGAAATGCCTAGAACTATGGGATTAAAAAGGTCACTTTGGCAGAATCATAAAAGGATAACATTATGAATCACAATAGACAGTTAACCGTTAAGTTAATCGTATTAAATCCATTTGGTGAAGGATTTTTCAGTTTTTTTTTGTCTGTGCTAAAATACCAATCAATCCAATCCCTATCTCTTTGATTATACCAACGTAGTGCAGCAAAAAAAAAAGAGAAATACGGACTGTCTTCGCCATATTATGATTCACGTTATCCTTTTATGATTCAGCGAAAGTGGGCTTTTTAGGCCCCTAGTTCTATGAGGTTTATTTGCAGAGTTGAGACCGTAAACTACGTAACCCCAAAAAAGGAGTAAATTTTACACATATTTCTTTTAAACAGAAATTTTGAGAGATTATAAAAAGGCCTTTAAAATAAAAAACCGGTGCGAGGCTCACCACGTCTCAAACTATCTACAGTACCCGGCGATAAATATTGCACATCGACCTTTTTACACAAAACCATTTTATACAAAGAATAAAAATAATTATCAAAAGAAGCAAATCATAATTATTGTTTTAACAGCTCCTAATAGATACCGGACTGTTTGTATTTCGTGCGACAGAGATAACGCTCTACGAAGCCGAAATTAGCCGATTGTCTTTTTCCAAAGGTCGATGTGCAATATTTATCGCCGGGTACTGTAATTACCTTTTACAAAATTGCGAATCAATTTACTAAATAAAGGTTGTTAGAAAAGCATATGATTTTCTTCGGTCGCATCTAAACCTCGCAGAGATCCAGAGAATTTTCCGTTAAATCCACATAATAGGTGTTTAGAGGCGCTCAACGCAGCCGAGAGTCAGTGTTAAATCATAAAAGTTCACTTTAAATACCCCTACGAACCCTGTACATTAACATGCACCCATAAACACAAAATGTTGTGATCTTTCTATGATTTTTTCGTGTGCGTTTCAAATGTATGAAATGTATGAAGCTGCTAGAAACCTCCCTGTAGTATCTACATTAGATTTAACTTGAATTGATTACTCTAATTACATAATCGGGACAATCGATTGCCTAACCGTTAATTACTGAGTAACATCACTAGAGTATTTGACTCTGACAAGCAATCAAAAACTACGATCCGATTAACGTTGACTTTTAAACGACTCTACGCGGGAGTTAGCTAACTTAATAAAAGCAATATTAAATACAGGAGGACCTACATCAGCGTCAATGGTACATTTTTTTACTTAATAAAACACATTTGTGTATCGCCTCAAACTGCAGTTAGATAAATAATTTGTTTTTTCATTTCATCATATCTTCTAAAACGCTTCAATACATGCATTTATGACATTGACGACCATATCTGGAATTTAATTAATTGAGTGCATTATCAAAACATTTTCTTTTTATTACAATTTCGTGATTTCGGTTAGACTTTGTTAAAAAAATCAACATTTTAAATGATAAATTGGTTACTATTTTTAGGTATAATGAAACGGTAAATAGACGCTATAAGGGGGCCAAAAAAACACATCTTCTGTATCTAATAAATGAACATCGGCCTCATTCAATTTAAAAAAATAGTACTTTAATTTATTACTCCATAGTGCTATACACAATAATTATGTAAAATATATTAATTTAATTAAATATTAATTTAATAAGATAAAATCATTTATTTAGAGAAAATGTAAGTAACTATTTATACTAGATACTAAATTAAATGACTAACTAACATACTATACAAATAACTACAAAAACAAAGGGCACATAAGCGAATGATAAAGTTTATAGTGGATAAGACAGAGACTAAAACAGAAGACAAGGTGGAGGGGGGTTCAGGGGATCAGACCGGAATAACTCCGTCGAAGTACTCGTCCGCATCGCTGTCATCCGGAAACGTGCCAGAAGACTGGCAGCATTGCCACGTTGAATGGCAATGCTAATTCTTTGGCCAAAGAAGGAATAAATTAAATTAAATTTTCTATTATGTATATTTTAGTAGTATGTATAGGTTTACATAATTAATTTTAAGGAAATATACGGCGTTGCTAAATGCTAGCCGCAGCGGGAGGTTATCGCCGTACTTCGTGCCTCCTTGAACCTCTGTTTAGGTTACAAAATACCTTGTGATATATTGCAATTAAATGAAAGAAAATTTAAAACTCATATTAAAAGTACACTATGTAAACAGGGATATTACAAATTAGAGGATTATATCAAAGATAAGAACGCTTGGAAACATGCTGGTCCTGCTCCATAGGACAATCTAGTGTCTAGACAAAATCAAACTGGTTCCTAATTTAATTTATATATTTTTTAAATTTTATGACATTGATTTTTACAATCTGTGACTACAGTAACTCACACACTTGTTAGAGTTCTAGAAAGGTCATCTACTTTTCCAATATTTGTAAATTGTAAATATGTGAGCACCATGTATCTATCACATAATTGATTTACCTTTAATTGCTTAATTTTTAACACTTTTTATTATTTTTTTGGGGTAGACTTTTATTCTAGGTGCATCGTCTTCACATATAATTATATTATGTATACAAAACCTTGTAAAACATTTTAAAAGAGTAACGGTGGAGTTTCTTGCCCATTCTTCTCCATACGAAAACTACCTTTTGGAAGGGGCGACTAGAATCAATTCAATTTTACTGTAAGTTTTGACGTTCAAAAGTGCCTTTAATGTGCCTATTTGAAATAAATGATTTGACTTTGACTTTGACTTTGTTACACAACTATGTCAACTAACAAAAACCTTACTTTCTTTGTTTCAGATATCCATCATGGGCATGGCGTCTCCAAACTCGATTGTTTTAGTCGACTCATTCCGTTACATACCGCCTGGTATGGACGAAAGTGAATGTCAACTATATGAAGAAATTACTACCCCACATCCAACAACTGTTGCTGCTCCTGATCCAATCACTACTCCTACCCCTGTAATAACCACGCCGGAGGATACAACGCTCGATCCAACCACGCCGGGGGATACAACGCTCGATCCAACCACGCCAGAGGATACAACGCTCGACCCAACTACGCCAGAGGGTATAACGCTCGACCCAACTACGCCAGAGGATACAACTCTCGATCCAACCACGCCGGGGGATACAACGCTTGACCCAACTACGCCAAGGGGTACAACGCTCGACCCAACCACGCCAGAGGATACTACGCTCGATCCAACCACGCCGGAGGATACAACGCTTGATCCAACCACGCCGGGGGATACAACGCTTGATCCAACTACGCCAGAGGATACAACGCTCGACCCAACCATGCCAGAGGATACAACGCTCGATCCAACCACGCCGGGGGATACAACGCTCGATCCAACCACGCCAGAGGATACAACGCTCGACCCAACTACGCCAGAGGATACAACGCTCGACCCAACCACGCCAGAGGATACAACGCTCGATCCAACCACGCCGGGGGATACAACGCTCGATCCAACCACGCCAGAGGATACAACGCTCGACTCAACTACGCCAGAGGATACAACGCTTGACCCAACCACGCCAGAGGATACAACGCTCAATCCAACCACGCCGGGGGATACAACGTTCGATCCAACCACGCCAGAGGATACAACGCTCGATCCAACCACGCCAGAGGATACAACGCTCGACCCAACTACGCCAGAGGATACAACGCTCGACCCAACCACGCCAGAGGATACAACGCTTGACCCAACT
Organism: Luperina nickerlii; assembly: GCA_963855955.1. Taxonomy (NCBI): domain Eukaryota; kingdom Metazoa; phylum Arthropoda; class Insecta; order Lepidoptera; family Noctuidae; genus Luperina; species Luperina nickerlii. The sequence continues at coordinate 5,323,213 of OY979677.1, read as the reverse complement.
ACGCCAGAGGATACAACGCTCGACCTAACCACGCCAGAGGATACAACGCTCGATCCAACCACGCCGGAGGATACAACGCTCGATCCAACCACGCCAGAGGATACAACGCTCGACCCAACTACGCCAGAGGATACAACGCTCGACCCAACCACTCCGGGGGATACAACGCTTGACCCAACTACGCCAAGGGGTACAACGCTCGACCCAACCACGCCAGAGGATACTACGCTCGATCCAACCACGCCGGAGGATACAACGCTTGATCCAACCACGCCGGGGGATACAACGCTTGATCCAACTACGCCAGAGGATACAACGCTCGACCCAACCATGCCAGAGGATACAACGCTCGATCCAACCACGCCGGGGGATACAACGCTCGATCCAACCACGCCAGAGGATACAACGCTCGATCCAACCACGCCGGAGGATACAACGCTCGATCCAACCACGCCAGAGGATACAACGCTCGACCCAACTACGCCAGAGGATACAACGCTCGACCCAACCATGCCAGAGGATACAACGCTCGACCCAACTACGCCAGAGGATACAACGCTCGACCCAACCACGCCAGAGGATACAACGCTCGATCCAACCACGCCGGGTGATACAACGCTCGATCCAACCACGCCAGAGGATACAACGCTCGACCCAACCACGCCAGAGGATACAACGCTCGATTCAACTACGCTGGGGGATACAACGCTCGATCCAACCACGCCGGGGCATACAATACTCGACCCAACCATACCAGAAGATATAGCGTCTGACCCAACCACGACAGAGGTGACAACGCCTGAGCCAACTACTCCAGAGATGACTACGCCTGACCCAACTACGACAGAGGAGACAACGCCTGAAAATAACCATCGCTATTTCTTGACTGTAGAAACGTGGATCAAAACCAAATTTTTACTCAATTAAGGACAAGTATACCAAAAAAGAAACACCCGTCTTTGTTTGGTAGCAAAACGATGTAAAGCCTCTCGTCTCATCTTAAACTTACTGCTGTTATTTTTTTTATCAAAAATAAAACATGCTAATTCCTGCAATCGTAATCATAAAACGTAAATTATTACAAACTGTTAAATGGTGCAAAACAGACCATGAAATAAATCCAACAAGCATCTAAAACTACGTACAAAACCAGTCATCGACAACTTACATCCTAACTTATTTTCCAACTTCGAACTTTAGAGAGAGCAATCTTAGTAACTTAGCAACTTGCGACTTAGAAATCTTTTCCAAACTATTTATAAGTTACAACTTAGGTTTGCACTCTTCTACAAAAGTTGAGGAGTCTACCTATTAATTGTTATATTATTGAGTACCTAGGCAAGTAGAGACAGTGTGAAAGGATTCTCATGTATCAAAAGTTGGGTTGGCGTTGAAAACTTTGTCACAGGTACTCGTTGAACGCGACTCCAGACACTTTTGAAGTGTACTTCAAATTTAAAATCATCTGTTTTAATGGAGTTTTCTTTTAAGAGTTTTGAAGTTGCCTACACCATTCTCTGTTTCATATGATTTCAAAACGGGGTATATTTAAATTGATCCTCTTAAAACTTATTGAACTTCTAATGATGGACACTTGTAACTAAGCTAGGGCAACCCGGCTTAATAATAATAATAAATCATTTTATTTCAGGCATTGCACGTAATCACATCCAGTTCACCCATAGCAGATACATAATGTAATTACATATGTTGTAAATCAGATTCTATTAAATTAAATTATATTAAATTATACTTATAAGATCATGAATTTACGTATAAATAATAATGAAGTTATGCATATTAGTTACATAATTTTACAATATTATCATTAATTAAATTAATTCGTCATTATTATTCGTCATTGTTATTATTTCCGGATTACGTCATAGCCAGTGTTGAGATTAAACAGATTAATGGGTAAAGTTAGATTAGAAGTGTGACCAACTACGCGCGAGCCGAGCGAGCGAAGCGAGCGACTGGTACTGCAGCAGCGGCTGGCGAGCGTTACCATCCAAGTTGGTCGCAGTTACTTGGCTATTTAGTATTTATACTAGGACTACAAAATAGGAATTTTTTGAGTTTCAAAATATCCCCTTCAAAACTAACATACATAATTATAAAAATCAGCTAGGACGTATAAATCATTTCCGTAAACTTCATAAAATGATGTAAGTAAAGATTCTCAAAATTATAATTTTACTATTAAATGTATGATTTTGAGAATCTTTGCTATTAGCCTTGACGCCGTTTTCATTATTCAGTGTTAAGCAAAATATAAAACATACATTTTTGGGTGATCAATATTTATGTAGTCAATTACATATGCCAAAAACACGATAGGTAGGAATAATCCTTTGTGAAAAACCACCAGAACCATTCAGTTCCGGCAAGAGAACTTAATTCACGCCTATTTCAACCATTCGTTCGGAGTGTGTTGCATAATATGATTTGTGTGTGCTGCGGAACCCTTGATACCGCACCCCAGTAGTGTGCAGTGTATTTATTATTCAAACGATTACCCTAAATTGTGTGGCTTCGCAGTGGCTTTATTTATAGTGCGGAGTCACTTTTGTTCATGCAAGTTAAACTGACAGTGTATTAAGTAAGTTACAAAATTGATCGATATACGCTTTTCAATGCATAGTCATGAGTTGGTTGATTTCGTAGTGATTATCTTTCTATTCTTGGTTTTAGTCTGAGCTGAAGTTTTGATAGTTTTGTTGCTGATTGTACCAACAGTGATTATAGGACTCTTGGCAATTGCTACCAGCTACTATTATTATTAATGCGGTGGCAAGTTTGTCTATCGTGTAAAACTTAGTTCCGCTGAACTAATTATCTCTTATCCCATATAAATCAAAAGAGTACAAAACTAACCCACAAATTCCGTTCTCTTGTTAAAACGTCTTTCATAAAATGTATACCTAAACGAAAATAAACAAAAGAAAAAAAAAATACGTTTGCGGTAAACATGACGCAAAGAAAGTGCACAAACTCGAAAAGAACAATTTGGGGAAAAATATGCGTGACATCCATGAAAAACGGCCATTGCTCAGCATAATGCAGCAACCGATGCCAGGGAGAGTCGCAGCGCTTGTTTTTACAGCCGGCGTTGACGTGATGACGTCGACCGGTGGAGTTTACAATGAGATGTAAGTAAGAAATAAGATAAATACACAATATAATAACCAGTGATCGGAATAGGTAGAGCTGTTTTTGCTACTTGCGACATGCGAACATAATATGGATATGCCAAATATTTCCCGGAATCCCGGGAATTCTCGGAATATATAATAATATTTCCTTGTGCAGTAAAGTATATTTAGTATTGTTTCTAACAGTTATACTTAATTAATTCATATTTCACGAAGCTACCTCTAACAACATTCCAGGATCCCTGTATGTGTATATAAGTAAGTATATACTGTTTGAGTGCTCACCTACTACCTGCTCATAACTGCCCACTTACCCATATTAACTCACTTAAATCAATCGACAATTTAAAAATCCCGGGATTTCAGAGGCATATCCATGTTAACATCAATGTTTGCGGTCATTCACCCCATACAGCTCTACCTACTCCGACCACTGATAATAACTACAAAAACAACTACGGGAAACTTTTTCTAAACACTCCCGCCACAATCCGCGCGCTTCTGGCGGAAACGCCTCCCGTTCCCACTCGACCAATGAGGGCGAGTCGAAGCTTCTAGAACATTCTAGAAGTTTCCTTTAAAAACATACCACGCGCATCCTTCGCCCCGAACCCTATTGTTTTTGACAATAATTTGTGCGTAAACTGTACTTGAATTCAGTACATGATTCTGAATTCTCCAAGGTAGAAATGCTTCGCCGGTTATTAAAACAAAATTGCTCTGCCATACATTTTGACCGCGTAGGTATTGCACACTTTTATGAAAGGGCCGAGAAGAAATATTTCTACGCCAGCGGTCTACAATCATAATTATTTTATGCTGAATTCATGGATACAGTTTGCGCACTGGTTAAAAATTTATCCTTTATGTGTGTATGTTATAATATGAAAGCTACAACAGTTTTTACAAGCTTCATTATTAATATAACAGCCACATTAAATGAGTAGTTATTGAATGTATTGGACTTTTTGTTATTCGATAAAATCCATATTTAAAAAACCGAAAAAGATTCTTCAGTAAGTACGGTTACGTCAATGTAAATACAAGAGGGAAAAGTTACGGTTGGTTTGTACCTACGAGCCGGAATATTCTTTCAGTTACGGTTCATTACCTTATGTTTACAGCCAGGAATTAAAATAAAAAAGAATAGTGGTACATTTAAATAAAGAGCTTTCGTGGAATGTTTCCGAAAGAGGCAATTTGCTTTTTTGAATTGAAAATCGAATTGGAATGAAAAGCTTTTTTAACAAGAGTAAGAGGATTTAACTATCGTATAACATTAACAGAGAATTGTACCTATTTCAATTCGATTTTTTTCTTTTCGTTTTATTTGGCGTCATATTATACAATAATACTACGAGTATGTTCTTAGCGTGCCGATAGCAATCTAAATGGACTCGGCCCAGAATTCGGCTACTTGTTTGGCCCTATCACCAGCGTCTATCAGTTCCTGTAACGTGCAGCTGACAGGACACGCAGGACACGATATTAAGTGTCACTTCGTTTGTGGAACAGCACCACTTTTACACTCCAAGGCGGAATCGTCTATGAATCTCTACCTGAACAGGTTTTCCTTGCTTCGGCCAATCTGGATCCGGAGTCTGTTTAAAGGCTTCCAGGTTCCCCAAGGTAACTCATTTCCAGGTGGGAGGTCTTCAGCGGGAGGAACGAATAGTTTGGGTAAGGAAGCACTGTCTCGCCACAGCTTCAGTCTTTTTTTGTGAGCTTTCGGCAGTGAGTGGGACGACTCACTTTAGAAAACCGTTTCGGTTTTTCACCGTTGCCGGCACAAGGTCATTGTCGTGTAAAGGGTGTCATGTGTCGGAGACTAGTTTGGCTCTTTCGCTGGAGCTTGCCACCGCTCTGCAAACCACTGAATTACTACACTACTAATATACTATTGAAATTGTAAACTATATTAAACTAGAGAAGAAAAATTATAATCACTTCTATGTGACCTCTCAAGCTCCGCTAATGACTACGCTACCCTAAGCTACGCTACGCTTGTACTACAGATGTTCTATGTCACGAAGTCCGTTTGGCTATGAATGTTGTCAAGCGTGCATATGCACTAAAACTTTTTAAAACCAACATTTTATTTCGATTATTAAATCTCGACTTGAATATATATCAGATTTCTTTGTTAACGTTACCCAGTTTCACACACACAAGCCCGCTTGTCGGGATACGTCACTACTGCAATCAAAGCCGAACGGACTTCGTGAAATAGAATTTCTGTACTTGTACTATTGTGTATAACTATAAAGTTGTGCGTATGTGGGGGTGACAAAAAGTCCTGATAAGTGCTCGCCTAGTACCATGTTTCACAAAATGCTAATTTGATCTGTGTGTTATTTTTCTAATAGCTCTTCTAGCGTTGAGTATACTTTTAGGTAGAACGGCTGTAACGCGACTGATTCGGGACAAAATTCCCTTGAAGAATACAAAAGGGTTTACTAAGAAGAGCTCCATTCCAATATGTACTAAGTCATTTTTTTTACTTTATCGAGATAATTGTTTGATTTTCGTCTATGGCTAGAAACGGCTTATCAGAAAAACATTTTTTTTTCCAAATCCTACTAAGTCAGCTACAATATCAATTTGAATTTGAGGTTTCATTCTCAAAACGTGCTAAGTTCCAATCTATTTTACTCCAAAGCGTGCTTAGTCATTTTAGTTCATACCAAATTATAAATTCAGATATTTTTTGATTTATGCAAAATATCATGAAAATCAAAATGTACAAACCTAGTTCTTCAGTATTTCCTCAACATATTGAAAACCTATGACAATAGGATAAGGTTTAGGGGGTGGGAAACGTCAACGCCTTTTGTATGGAGGCTTACAGGGTCACACTCCTCTTAACTTGATTACCTAGCTTATTTTGCATAATAAAAAGTAGTTTCCTTTCTAATGTTCTATTGTTTTATTCAAAAAGTACTAGGTGATTTTATTCCAAAATGTGCTAAGTTAAGACTTAGTACAGTTTGTGGAAAGACTTAACTCATTTTGGAAACAATCAGTGATTTCAAATAGCATTTTTTGAAAAAATATGTATTAAGTGCAGAGTACCTAATAATTAGGAAATCAGACTAACTTACCCTAAGTGACGTCTGATGGTAATTTTATGAACGGCTCATCCTGAAAACAATTATCTTACATGGTAGTATTCGTCTCCAACGAACTCGGTCGCGTAGTTTTTTTAGAGTTCTAAAACATAAAAAACACATTGAACGCAGCTAGTGTGGTCTAGCTGTCAGCAGTGACGTTTAACAAATGTCAAATCACTTTCTTTAGAGTAACAAACAAGGGTTGCCATTACTTGATGGGTGGGTGATACCTTGTATGAGACAGGGTGGGAAGCTAATTGTTTTCAGGATGAGCCGTTCATAAAATTACCATCAGACGTCACTTAGGGTAAGTTAGTCTGATTTCCTAATTTTATTACACGGCTCATCCTGAAAACAATTATCTTACATGGTAGATGTTCAGAGACAGGTAATGGCAACATCTATACATGTGTGTGTGTGTGTGTGTGTGTGTGTAAAAGGATCATAAAAATTAAATCCGATAGTACTTAAAAAAATGTATTATCTATGATACAATCAAAATATATATAAGTATCAAGTTTTAAAGTATAAATAAGCAGATAATCTAGTTGTTATAACTTAACAAATGTACTTAACAAACTGTGCTATACTAAATAATTATGTTAAAACAAATATCACATTCTGATGATAATTAAAATTAAATAGCAAAGAAATCAATTAATAGCAATCTATCACTATTGTGTTATAATTATTCAAACTTAACCATAGGTAATCATTATTAAAAGGTACAAGCTTGAAGCTCAATCCTCATTGACATTCTTGAGAAATGTAATAAATTAACAAAGTTATTCTAAAATAGTATTGGCAAAGGTAAGGTCAGTTCTACTACTAATTATTGGTAAATTGTAATGTTTGGCAAAGATAGCTGACTTGTCTGACCAGCCGGCAGTCTTTTTGATAATTTCAATTGACACCCCTGCTGTTTTTGCCTTAGATGTGGATGCATGTCTAGTACTATGAGAAGAAAAAATACTAGTGTCAATGCCACTATCTGTAAGGATTTCCTTAATCCAACGGCCTAGTGTTTGTGGTGTAGCTTTTTTAAAAGGTCTTTTAGTGGTAATTAATAGGTAGGGCATATCTCCTCGAGCTTCCTTAGTGTTTTCCATATACAATTTTAAGGTCTTAGCTGGGCACACTGACTGGTTTTGGACAAAATAAGGTAAGCGCAAGGTAGTGCTATTTTTAGTTCTAACAGATGTTTTCAGAACATCAGAGATATTAATGATGACACAATCAGCAGTAAAGTGAATATCTTTCACCTTAATTGATGCCAGAGTCTGAACTCTATGGGCAGTAGTAAGGGCCAATAAAGTAACAAATTTTTTTGATAGTTCTTTTAAGTCCAAGACAACTGGCATTTTATTAATGAAATCTAATACCACTGTGGGGTCCTAAGTTTCTGTGTACCTAGGAAGAGATGGCCTCTATCTGAAGGCTCCCTTCAGCAACCGCTTCACATTCTCGTCTCTCCCAACTTCAGAGCTTATTAGCAGGGACAACGCTGAGTGGTGTGTATTCAATGTAGAATAGTTACAGCCATTATTAAATGATTCGGACAAAAAGTCTATTATTTGTGGTATTGAAGCTTTATAAATGTCAATACTGTTATTGTGGCAGTGTGCCCACCATCTTTTATAACAGCAATCATACTGTTTTTGCGTACCCGGCGCTAAGGATCCAAGCATCACCTCCAAGGAGGCTTGAGGGAGTAATCTCAGTTGAAGAGCCGTCCGGAGAAGTGTCCTGCAGCCAGGGTAAGATGGGAGCTCAGGCGATGTTGTTTGCTAAAAGGAGGTGAAAGCAATTCAGTGTTAGCATCTATTTGATGCTAACATTGAATTGCTTTCATCTCCTCTGAAATGCTTATTGGTTTTGATATCATCAGTAATTTTGCTAGGGGAAACCATGGCTGTGCTGGCCACCAGGGGAAGACAAGAATACCTTCAGCTTGGTCATCTCTAATTTTTTCTAAACATTTAGTTATTACTGAAAATGGGGGAAATGCATAAAAGAAAAATTTACTCCAATTTAATGTGAATGCATCTATATCAAAGGCCATTGGGTCTCTTTTCGAAGAAACATACTTTTCACACTTGGTTATTTATTCAGGTAGCAAATAAATCTATCTCCGGTGTTCCAAAGTGTTCGGTAATTTTAATATAAGCATAGTCTGCTAATGACCATTCTGTATCATGATTTAAGTTCCTAGATTCTCTGTCAGCCTCCGGGGTTTCTTCGGATTTTATATAGGAAGCTGTCACCCATATGTTCCTATCCTCACACCATTGCCATAATTTTTGAGTAATAGTATTTACGTGTATAAATTGGGCACTACCCATTTTACAAGATATGGCTGTTGTATTGTCTATTCGTAGTAATACATGACAGTTTGACAAGTTCTTAGCGAAAGATTTTAAGCCAAAATAAGCTGCTACTATTTCTAAATAATTTATATGTTGTTAATTAATATGTTGCTCTTTCTCAACTAAATTCCAAAATCCCCCAATTGATTCACCTAGACAATGAGCCCCCCAGCCAGTAAGTGAAGAGTCTGTGAAGATTTCTAAACAATTTTTCTTTTTGTGTGGTAAATGATTTTTTTTTTTTTTATTTTTTTTTTATTTAGCTTTAGGTGTGTTACACAGCCACCATTTTAGTTCAGGAATTAATTCTGAGGAAATATTCATGTATTTTTCAAAGTTTTCATTAGATGACTGTAGGGCTAGAAACTTTTCCCTTTCTAAAAGTTTGGTATGCCGTCGACCATAAGTAACTGCCGGACAGGCTGCAGACAATGTTCCAAGTAGTAAGAGCAAGGTTCCTAATTTTGTATTTATTCTGTGACATAAACTGCTTTAACATATCAATAAATTTTTCTACTTTTTCAGATGGCAATTTTATTGTTAAATTTTGAGAGTTAATGATAAAACCTAAAAATTTACATTGTCTACTTGGGATTAAGCTACTTTTTTTAGGGTTAAGTATAAAACCTAAACATTCTAAGATCTGTATGATATGACGAGTTTGAGCTAAGCATTCTTCATATGTCCTTGCTATACATTGAATATCATCTAATATATAACTGTTACATAGCCCAAACTTCTAATGTATGACATCACGGGTTTTAATATTTTTGTGAACACGCTAGGTGCTGTACACAGGCCATATGGCAGAGCTGTAAATTCATACAACTGCTTGAAGTTAAATCTAAGATATTTCCTATCTTCTACAGCAATTGGAACTAAGAGGTAAGATTCTTTTAAATCAATAGTGGTCATAAACCAATCTTTATGTATCAACCTAGTAGAGGTACGTAAATCTTCCATCTTAAAATGGGATGTGGAGATAAAATTATTTAAAGGTTTTAAGTTTAAAATGAATCTAAATTTGCCATTAGGTTTAGGTACCAAAATATGTTTGAAATGTATTGATCTCTATCTGGTTGGCAGGGTATAATAGCACCCAGTTTCAATAAATCATTAATTGATTTATTAATATTAAGTTCCTCAGATTGAGAGAAATTATTGGATGGAATTCTAGTTTGGAACGGTGCAGATGTGAAAGGTATATGATAACCTTGGACCCAATCTAGTATAACCACATCATCTGTAATAATCTGCCAACAACTTAAGTACCTAGCTAGATTACCTGCGTGCTGTACCTGTTGTGGGATCAGCGTCGTGGATGAGCACGCTGGTAGTCCCTCTCGGGGTGGTTCACGGGTGCCCGTTTCGCTGGCTTCTTGGTTGGTTGGTAAGGCTTCCTGGTCTGTGAATGTACTGCTGGACGCTTGTTTGCACGCATCGTTTGTGTCTTCTGTTGAGGTTGGCGTGAAGGGCCTCCCCAGTTACCCGGATGGTTGAATGTAGGCTTAGGTTTTCTCAACTCAAATCCTGATTTTACTATATCTTTGTTATTTTTTTTTTTTATTTTTTTTAGATAGGTTTTCACCAAATAGGTATTTATTTCTTGGTATTGATTCAGCCATTTTTGTAAATGATTTGTCCAGGAGAGGTGCTAGACAAGAGCGATGCCCAATTGTTGTTGTTTAGTTTTCAGCACCTCATCCCGTTTACAGGCTGCTTCATTAATAGCGGCTTTGACCTCTGGGTTTAGTTCCGGTGCCTCTAAAAGTGGACAGTTATTGGGAATTTTGTATGTTTCAAAATATCCTTTATCTCTTCACTATCATCATTTAATAGGGTGTTTTCCCACCTTGAGCCAATAAGCTGGTTGATATTTGGCCCGTACTTTTCCTCTAAGGGTTTGTCATTACCCAAGGCAACTAGCAAGGCCTCTGGAGTTGCAGGCTCGTCCACATTCTCCACATTGATAGTAACAGGATCTGAAATAACAGATTATCCTCCTGTAACTCTAAAACAATACACTAGTAGTGTTTGCTAGGACCGTACGACTACCGCTTTGTGTCGCGCACAATACGGCAGGGTATATCAGAGTTGATATCTCGTATCAAAATCTGATCTTCGTGCGGAAGTATCTCGTACTGGCACGGTTAGCGGTCAAGGTCGTCTTATTCACACCTCAATTCGTATGTACGAACGGCTTAGGAATCTCGTTCCATAGATTTTCTCGACGTGAGTCCAATTAGCTGGTTCTCTAACCTAGATAAAAGACGTAGGTACTTACCAACATTTTCCTTTCCTAGTTGTTCCGGAGGAGCCGTGGGGGGCAACGAATGAGATGACATCAAGTGATTATCACGATACGGTGACTGTGGCGGACTCGTCGACTGTGATATTCTAGTCCTAGATCGAGATCGCGTCCTAGATGTAGACGACGGAACATGGCGGCGATGGCGTCGGCGACGTTTACGACTTATTTTCTTTAGTTTCTTCTTAATTCTGTACAATTCTTCCATTATAGGGTCTTGCTCTGAGCTAGACATGGTATTATTATTGATATAATAGTTATAATTTCGTGAATTAAATAATTTAACACTACACACAATATTTTACGCGGTAACGCGAGCGCGCGAAGTCGAAAAGTGATTTGACATTTGTTAAACGTCACTGCTGACAGCTAGACCACACTAGCTGCGTTCAATGTGTTTTTTATGTTTTAGAACTCTAAAAAAACTACGCGACCGAGTTCGTTGGAGACGAATACTACCATGTAAGATAATTGTTTTCAGGATGAGCCGTGTAATAAAATTACATTACATTCTTATTTCAATTTTTAACAGCTGATTGTTTATTGTCAGTATCTATACACTAACTAAATAGTTATTCATATTTTCTCGTTTATCTTCTTTTTGACATTTCTGACTTAGAACTTATTGGAATGGAGCTCTTCTTAACCAACTAGTTAAATAAGGGTTATTACTTTGATTTTAAATTTAAGTCCATTTTCAATTTTGATTCTAACACTAACATAGTTTGTAAGTTCTAATACTAATACAATATGGATGATTTCCGAATTAAATGGTTTGAATTTGAATTTTGAATAAACGGACGTTACGCGGAGCGGAAGTAATGCGACCCTCTCTCTATTAGATATTAGCTAGGTAGATGATGACTTTCCTTGCCGCACATTCGACTTTTCCCTATTCAGACCCAGTTTCAGTAAGTTTTTTTTTTTATTCTAATAGGTTTACCTATTTCATTGTTTTACAAAAGGAGTTTTATAATCGAACAGAAAAGTCAACTCAACCAGATAGTAATAAAATGTAAAAAAATATAAAAGACTAGCTTTTGCCCATGACTTCAACCGCGTGGGGTCGGAAATTATCCCACAGGGAAGGAGTACCGGGATGTCCTAATCCTAACGTATGCGTTTCATCCAAATTCGTTCAGTCTTAAGGCGTAAAAAGGTAACAGACAGACGAATAGGTATTTATATTTAAATAATATTTTGTTTTTACTTAAATATAACAGTTTTTTATTATTCTAAATGTGTAACTCTATAATAATAATAATTATTATAAATTTTGAAATAATATCAATTAATTGGAAATACCTACTCTAGGGCCGCCATTGACAACCTACATGTTAGCCAAGTTATTTTATGACTTTAAATTGTAATAACTTTTGATCAAATGGACCGATTTGCGGGTTTTCGTGAAAATTTACGACACCAGTTGGCACCACTTTGACAAGAGGTCTTCCATTTCGACAATAAATATAAATTATATGATGACATTCATAATGTATGATGATTCGATTCATTCATCATTCCGTCATGACTAAAGAAAATATAGGCTCTTGGACAGATGCCTGGACCTGACGTGTCAGTGCTGTCACCTAGTGAACGTCATTTCAGAATACCCTCATTCAATAAAGACTTGTTACCTCAAGACACGGACTATGACTATATACTATACAGGGTGTTTGGTAGAAAGACCGACATAATCTTCTTAGGGATAGGAAATATCATACTATCCCAGTTTCCACCCATAACATCCGTCTTTAGGGTTACGGTAGGTAATTGAGATAATAATATGTTTCTTTTTAATTACTCTAAATATCGTCACAACTATTTTGTTTGTGGTTGTAATATAGCACAATAATGTTTAGTATTACCTGCAATTTACATTTATGTACAATTGGTTCTAGAAAATTACTTGGGTGTTTCCAAAGACGTAAATATGTGTTAACAAACGAAAAAATTAAATTAAAAAATTCACAATATAAATTAAAAATAAAACAATTATGTGCTAGCAAATGACATCCCCAATCCCTCAAAAAATTGTGTCGGTCCTTCTACCAAACACCCTGTATATCAATCCAGCAGCAGCGCCCCGCGGTTTCACCTGGATAAGTTTCCATCCCGTAGGAATATCGGGACAAAAGTATCCTATGTATTAATCTTGGTTATAAACTATCTGTGTGCTAAATTTCATCTAAATCTATGAAGTAGTTTTTGTGTGAAAGAGTAACAAACATCCATCCATCCATTCATCTTCATAAACTGCCGCGTTTATAATATTAGTAGGATTTAAAAGAGTCAAAAATTTCAATGTGGCATGTGAATTTTAAAAATCATCACCTATGTTACCCCTTCCCTCAAGGGCTAAAATAGATTGGATGATTTTAAAATTCACATTTCATGATTTTGCAAAAACTCTGAAACACATTTTTTTTTCTCAAAACTATGATATTTCATATCCCTAACTTAAGAAATGCTGGGTTTCCTATACAAACTGTCATCCCCTTTACTACCTCCTATAGGATTATTTTTGTGACAAAAAGTAGACTGTATCCTTCCCCACAATACCATCTATCTCCTTGTAAAATTTTATCAAAATCCATTCAGTGGTTTAGGCGTGAAATGATAACATACAGCCAGACATACAGATTTGTTTTCAAATTTATAATGTCAATAATAATTCAATTATTTACTATTTATATAATATAAACTCTGGATTTAAAATCAAAATCACAATGAAAAGTGATAACCACAATTTTTCATCTCGAATTAGGAATTGATTCGACTTTTTGATTGATGTCAAAATCTTTGACTGGATCAAATTTAGCCTTTGATCCATCAATTTGCTAACCGAGAGACAAATTGGACGTAGTTTTCATAAAAAGAATTTTGCTAAATAAAAAATATGAAAAATATTTTCATCGGCAGTTTTTGATTGGAGCACCAAAACAGTTGTACATTTTGGGGTATATTTAGTCATTGATATCGGTAATATTTCTGCTGGTCTGCGGGGTATTTGCGTAACACAGTATCAGTGGCAATAAGTTTCATTTTGACAGCTCAACTACATGCATTCATTGCAGTATTTATATTTTTGAACAGACACATTTTTAGAACATATTATGAAGCAAATTGGTTATCAATATCCTTCAAAATGATTCAGATTCAGATTGATAGCGTGTTACGCAATCAGGGCGCAGGTCTGGAATACCAATGATGTTTTTCTTTAGATTATCTTTTGTTTCTTAAAGGCTCCTACAAACAGGCGAGACACGCGATAAAATCGCGCGCGACACAAAGGCACCGCAAGTCGTGAAACGAGCGGTGCCTTAGTGTCGCGCGCGATTATATCGCATGTCGCGCCTGTTTGAAGGAGCCTTTAAGGGCTGATTTTTCAATCGACAGATAATTTTTATTCGTAGACGAAATAATAACAAAATGAATAATATAACATGGATAATTATTATATTATTATTGACGTCTAACAGATTTTGTATGGAAGAACTGTCAAAAATTCAAAACTGTTCCTCGGATAAAATTATCTGGCGTTGGAATAGTCAGCCCTAAGCCTTGCAACTGCAAGATTAATAAGATGTAAAGTATGTATTATGATGTATGGATAAATAAATAAATATCTAAAATACGAGTATGTATTATATTCAATACAGACTACATGACAAGAAAAGCGACAGTCCAACACCTGATCAGGTTCACTGCACTGTAACCACACAATTGACTTCATAATTGGTCCACAACTGCATGGATTATTAAGTGGGCATCCAGTGTAATGCAATCGTCCGAAAAGCTCACTAATGCGATTGTATTAATTAAAACTAGTTCTGTATACACTGGCGGCCAAGTGTTTTTACCCAGTATTCGTACCTATTTGGAATGCTCCGAGACCATAAAGGCTCCTTCAAACAGGCGCGACACGCTATAAAATCGCGCGCGGCACAAAGGCACCGCAAGTCGCGCAACGAGCGGTGCCTTTGCGTCGCGCGCGATTCGCGTCGCGCGTCGCGTCTGTTTGCAGGAGCCTTAAAGGAATATTTTGACTAATATTGTACAGGAGCTTGTTGTTATAACTTGGGAATTGGTGTTTCTGGGAAGAAACTTGTTACTTGATAGCACTTGATAGTTTGATTTTCAATAGGATAGTTCTAGTAGATGGTTCATTTAATTTAAAGTGAGCACACCCACTCTCATAAAGATCGGAGACGCTACACTCGAAGTCGTGGACGACTATGTTTACCTAGGACAAACTGTCCAGTTAGGTAGGTCTAACTTCGAAAAAGAGGTCATTCGTCGAATCCGACTCAGCTGGGCAGCATTCGGGAAGCTACGCAATGTCTTTTCGTCTCACATACCGCAGTGCCTTAAGTGGGAAGCGCTAAGGTAGCCCGCAAAATTCAAATTTTCTTACGTTTTTTGCAATTTGCTGGTCAGTATTAAGTTGTAGGTTGATTAAAATATGATTCGCGGCCGTAACAAATATGTATTTTTAATACAGTTGCTCAAAAAGTGGCGTATTGCAGGGACGTATAGCCACAGTATAAAGACATACAGTATTGTATCTCGGCCGTAACCTTGAATTAAATGCCTACAGCCGCGCGGTACGTAAACATGCGGTAGGGCTGCCCGCCTCCAGCATTTTAATTACATTTGCCTACTTTGTGTTTCCATTTAGTTTTGTTATTGTATTTTACTGTGTGTACATAAATAATAAAATAATTCGTCATTTCGAATTAACCATTTATTTAACATTAATCTGATTACAGTTTATTTCTATGAAAACTTGTTCATGTGTATTTTTAAACAAATTATGTTAAATTATTATTATTATATTATTATAGTTAAATCAAACGTTCAAGAACTACAAATAAAATTCAAAATTTGTATATTAATGTGTTTTTAATCTTTCCTATCATCGTCCTATCCTTAACAGAATAACACAGATTGGAAGAAGTTAAATAGCAAACATGTATAATATAAAAATTATAATTAAAATAATCTGTTCATTGAAGTAATAAACATATTTAAATTAATGAGTGCAAATAAAAGCAAATTTATCAATTAAATTGTAATTTCATTTCACTCCTTCTTTCCTCCTCCTCCTTTCTTTCCTCCTTCTCCTTCATTCATACAAAATATTAATAATTCATAAAAAAAATTAAATTTTATTCATAAAAGTATGCAATCATTTCATTAATGTTTTGTTATGATGTTGTCACGTTAAACTATCGTCCGTAAATCGACTTTACAGACAACCAATTTTTTTCTAGTATTATTCATACACACAGTACAATAAACAACTATTATTAATAATAAAAACCACGTCTTTAAAAAAAGTTATCTCTGGATGCGTTATTGACGAATTCATGCAACCAAAAACAGCACAATATAGCCTACTCGTCATATTAAATATGTACTTGAACTTATTTTTAGTGAAAAAATCGCGCGGTTATTGTTAAAAAAACAACACACCGTCCGTTCGTCACTGCGGCACAGTCGCGACTCCGAGCCGCCTGAACGCACACGGAGATCGAAGCGCGTAGGTATAGCCCGCGTTTCGTCCGTTTGTATGAAGACGACGTACTGTATGCATATTATTACCGTGATATAGCGTTCGGGATGTGGGCTATTACATACTCGTGCTTTTTTTTTACCTTTCCCGAACTCGTGCGTTCTCTTTCCCAACTGTCAAAATAAAGTCTATTAAAAAGAAAAACCAACCATGAAGTTTTTACTAAAAAAATTCATAGAAGTTTTTATGATTCATGCAAATACGTATACATATTTCTAAAAAGAAGCTACTAATTTGTTTCAATATCAGATTTAATGATTTGATTGAATGAGTTAGGTTAGGTTTCATTTCATTTCATCTCATTAAATTTCAATTTCATTTCATATCAATAAAAAAATTCTACTGAAGACTTGGCTGTATGGGCATAGTTCCCTTTGCCTATCAGAATGGGTGAAGAAAAAAAATCTCTGCTCATATTCTACGGTTGACGCCATTGGTTAGTTGAGTTTATTGTGTTTTTATTATTTTATTAAATTGCTTCATTTTTTCTCAACTGTATTAAAAATAGTCGTTCAGTACACGTGCGGAACCGTCATTGCAACTTGTTCCGACTGTCAACCCTCGCCTTCGGCTGCGCCTCGGCTCGGGTAGACATTTGTCGGAACTCTTTGCAATGACAACCTTTCCGCACTTGTAATGAAATATACTATTACAGAATCATTCTCTTTCCACTTCTCTCTGTTCAAAGCTGCTAAGGGCAGTTCTTGTTAGTGTTGCCCAAAATCGGTCTTGGTCTTGCAGTCTTGGTCTTGTTCTTGCATTTTTGCAAGACCAAGACCAAGACCGACTTATTGTAGCAAGACCAAGACCAAGACTGACCCCTGCAAGACTTGAGCAAGAACAAGACTAAGCCTGCAAGACTCTTGCGTCTCGCAGTTAACGCCCAAATCTCAGTTTGACTTAAGTCAAACTGAGATTTGGGCGTTATAGTAGGTATTTGGTTTCAATCCCGATTTTGATAGACGTTCCCCAGTATCAAAACCGTATCGTCATAACACTAACAGGTATTGTATTGATTATTATGTTTCGACTATTTATTAAGTAGGTAGGTAGCATGTTACTTACAAATTTGTTCCCATATGTGATAAAAATGTACCTAGCATAACTATCTAGCAAAGTTCATTTCATAACTTGTAGGTATATCTACTTAGAGTATTATATTATACTTGTATAAGTCTAATGTGTAGATCTAACGTTAGTAGGTTTGTAAAAAATATGTACCTAGGTATTTATGTTTCAAAGTTTATATTATTCTTCTATTCAGCAAAATTTAAAACTAACAGCGAGTCGAGTAGGTCTAGTACTAGTAGCAGTTTTTAAGCCAGCCGATGCCAGATGCCAGCACATCAAGCTACTACAATCTGCCATATTTCTTTAACAGATTTTCAACTTTATCGCTAAAGCATTAAGGTTCATGGTTGATTTACCTTAGCGCTTCCCCCTTAAATCGATGAAGCTTTATAAAAATAATTATCCCCTCATAACGAATCTAAAATAAAAGTAGTAAATGGGTCATTCAATTATGTAGATGATTAAAATGCCTCATGTGACGCGTCTGTTAGATTCATTGGGATTCATGGCCGACTCGACGCCGCGCGGGGATTCCCGCAATCTTCCGCATTTTTTGTCAGGTTCAAGCATTTATGCACTTTATTGTAATAATTTTAAAGTTTATTTTCAAGTGCGTTAATAATACGAGGAGACCGCTTGGCGCTGCGGTCCCTTTGTCTGTCGCGGCATTTGAAAGCGAATAACGTAGGTACGAAGACAGTGTTGACCTCGCAAATGAACTTTAGCAATACAGCTGATCAGGTAGCCCTTTCGAGTTTTATTTACATTGCTGTTTTAAGTGAAATAAGTGAATTTACTATTTTTTATTTAAAAATCTCATTGGGTCAGATAGAAATAATGATTTTATGCAGTTTACAGTAAAAAAAAATTGCAGAAAAAAAACGTAAAAAAATTAAGAAAAAGCCGACGAAAAATTTCAACGCATGAGGGTCCAGAATCATGTACTGAATCCATGGTAAGCGGTTGCGCGTCGATGTCCCTGCCACCCTGAGCAATAGACTAATAGGTATTTGAATGTAGTCTAGTCTAAGTAGTAGAGTCTCGCAAGACTTGCGAGACTCTTGCTGCAAGACCAATACCAAGACCAAGACTGAGAGCGCAATACCAAGACCAAGACCAAGACCAGGTGTATTGACGCAAGACCAAGACCAAGACTGGCTAAGGTCTTGTCTTGGTCTTGCATTTGGGCAACACTAGTTCTTGTTGAAGGAGTCCAGCTCATCAGACTGGCGCTTTACTTTGTGTAAATTATTTCATCACTAGTGCTCTCAAAACAGTGAAAGAAAACATTGTGAGGAAACTGGCATGTCCTAGAACCAAAAATCGAAGATATGTGGCATCTACCAACCCGCGCTAGGCCCGCGTGGTGGATTACGTCCCACTCCCTCTCACAGAGAGGAGGCTTGTGTCCCAGTAGTGGGAATATTGATTTGCATTATAGTTTACTTAATGCGAACAAGAATTGCATCAAATGAAATATTT
This sequence comes from Luperina nickerlii, assembly GCA_963855955.1. Taxonomy (NCBI): domain Eukaryota; kingdom Metazoa; phylum Arthropoda; class Insecta; order Lepidoptera; family Noctuidae; genus Luperina; species Luperina nickerlii. The sequence continues at coordinate 5,304,143 of OY979677.1, read as the reverse complement.
AACCCTATAATGTTTTTTTTTTGAGCATAATTATAATAATTCTAGATAATACAAAAAATCAGACAGGAACTACAAATCTTAATTAATTTCTTATAGACATTTGCTCAATAGGAAATTGAAAAGCACGTTAAACCGTTGGTCCCGGCTGTTATTTGTGGATCTACGACAGTCGTTACGGGTCGTCAGAAGCACGAAAGTCTGACAAACAGTTTTCTTAAGGGGTATCATTATTACCCAATAACTGGGTTGTGGAGGTCAGATAGACAGTCGCTCCATATAAAATACCGGTATTCAGCTGCATCCGGTTAGACTGGAAGCCGACCCATCATTAAAATAGTCGGGAAGGGGCTAGGCAGATGGTAATTAGCCATATTAATCAAAAGTACTATAGGATTTAAGACGTCCTGTCCACATCTCATTTAATTCTCTAAGAGCAAATCCCAAAGACTAATTAAAGATGCTTTTCACGATTTTAAGCCGCACTACTTAGCCCGAAGCATAATAATTACAAACACGCTCGGTTTCATCCGTGACCTATTTCCTTGATTAAATCAGTGTATGTAAGACGGATGCTGGTCCGACATTATTGCTAATTCGCATGATTTCCCTCGGTCTAATCAGGCAAGTGCTCTGAAGTGGTATGTTTATTACCAAACTGCTATTTACTGGGTGTTGTAGACCGGCGTTTGTTTTGTTTTTGTGGATTCGGAGCTTACATTTGAAATCTGGATGTGATTTTGAAAGAAAGAAAATATGTTGTTTATTTGCGGTAAACATGGCGTAGACAAAGAACACAAACACAAAAAAAATAACAAGTTGGAGGAAAATGAGCGTCACATCCACGCGAAACGGCCATCGCTCAGCATAATGCTAAGACCCTATGCGACACAGAGCCTCAGCGTTGGTTTGGATGGACCAAACCAGCGTATTTTTGAATTGAGAATTTAAAGTTGAGAATTTGTCAAACTCTTCTTTAGCATTGCTTATGATTGCTTTTTGATTGCTAAAGAAGAGTATAAGTTATGTTATATTAGTTTATGTTATGTTCGTTTATGTTATGTTAGTTTATGTTATGTTACAATAAAATTAAGCCTGTAATCCACAGAGTTGGATAGAGGTGTACCTATAGTATATCCACATTTCAACAGTGATCTTTAAGTTTATAGGGGGCGAGCCTAATGCCATCAACCCGGCACAAATCCACAACAACAACAACAACTCCGGAGTTGTTGTTGTTGTTGTTGTGGATTTCAGCCCGGGCTGCTATTGACAAATTCCTTGTAAAAAAATTCAATAACACTTCGACCAAACCAGGAATGGAACCCAGGACCTCATGCTCGGCAGTAGCGCTTTCGACTACTGGACTGCGAGGCAGGTGTTTCCTTCAATTTACTTTAAGTAATGCGGTGCCTTAAGTAACGCCAAAATTGACAACTTTTCAACTTAAAATTCTCAATTCAGTATCCTCTTCAACACCAACTCGGTCATCATCCGACAGAGTTGGTGTTGAAGAGGATACTGTGAAACCCAGGTGGGAGCTTCACAAATAAAATAGCAGTAGCTTTGTACTGAATTATATTGCTACGAATATTACACATTACCATGTTATTTCTAGCACTGATCTACTAAACAAAAATACCTTATGAGAATATTTGACACTTGCTTGAACGTTCGAATGGAACACGCCGGCAATTATAACCAGCCTGTACTGCTAAGGGTAGGGCTACACAGATAGCCTCTACAATACTTACGAATATATTATACCACCCTACGTGACTGTTGGCAAGGCGCGCTTTTCTTTTCACTTGACTTGGCACAGGAAGGGCATCGGTGCGTTCCACTAGAGCCGGAACCCCTTTCACGTGTTTAGGACAGCCACTGTTAGAGCCTAAGGCCGAGATAAAACGTTACTTAGAACGTAATTACAAAGTATAATCAGCCTAGTCTACAGCCTGGAGTATAGGCCTCCTCTCAGTGAAACGAAGTGGGCCGTAATTCACCACACGGACCCAGTGCGATTTGGTAGATGTCACATGTCTTCGAATTTTTGGTTCTAGGACATGCCGGTTTCCTCACGATGTTTTCCTTCACCATTTTGAGAGCAGTGGTTATGGAATGATTAACACAAAGTAAAGCGCCTGTCTGGGTTCGAATATACGACCTACAACTCGTAAGTCGCAGCCGTTACCACTGGGCCACCACTGCGCTCGAACGTACTTGGGCTAAGCGTTATTCCTGTCAGTGTCGCACAACTGTCTAAGACTGAGACGGGGGCACAAAGTTAGAGTGTGAGCTAGCAACGATTATAGATCTCGGCCTAAAAGAGGGTAGGTATCAATAAGGATTTCTCTGGAAAAAATTGTTGCTTTACACTTGCCCGTGTCGGTAAGGCGTGCTCAATCTTTGTCCACGTTTAAAATTATGGTAAAAAAGCACTTCCTCTCTCCTTAAACATCATCATTATAATTTCTTTGCTCCTGATTCATGTTTATTATTATATGGATATATGTTTATATGTATGTGTATATATTTATTTAGATTGATATAATATACTTTATGTATGTATTTATTGTATTATGTAAATGGTGCACTACTGACTACCTACAGTATTTGTCTGTCCTTCCCCTTTTTAAATCCATCCAAAGGTTGTCTTTAAAAGATCGCTCTTAGCGATAAGACCGCCCATTGTATCACACTTTCTACCGTTTCTATATTTATGTCTGTAATTTATATGGTGTACATAATAAAGAGTATTCTATTCTATTCTATCATTATTTAACATATGCAAATATAAAGCAAACTGACCTGCCATTTTATTACATTCTTACTCGATTCAGTATCTATCAATTTGTTTGCCGTGATTTCACCTAGTGGAAGTCGGACTCGCACACGAAAGGTTCCGCACCATAAGGTAAAAACACCGAAGAAAAGCACGTTTGTTGTATGGGAGCCCCCCTTAAATATTTATTTTATTCTGTTTTTAATATTTGTTGTTATAGCGCGTAGCGGCAACAGAAATACGTCATCTGTGAAAATTTCAACTGTCTAGCTATCACGGTTCATGAGATACAGCCTGGTGACAGATAGATAGACGGTCAGTTGAGTCTTCGTAATAGGGTCCCGATTTTACTCTTTGGGTACGAAACCCTAATATTTTTTTTTTAATGAAAATCCTTTACTTTTACCATGTTTGTAAATATGTAAGCACCATCTATCACATAATTAATTTATATGTCATGGTTTCATTTTTAAGTCTTTTACCTATTGTGGTATAGTAATTTTATTTTAGGTGCACGAGTGTTCACATATTATTATTATATAATTAATGTATGCAAAATATTTTAAAAGAGTAACGGTGGAGTTTCTTGCCCATTCTTCTCCATACGAAAACTACCTTTTGGAATGGGCGAATAGAATCAATACTATTTGTTGTAATTTCTGACGTTGACAAAAGTGCCTTTTATGCGCCTATTTGATATAAATGCTTTGACTTTGACTATATAACATTCAAGCTCTGTCGTACCCAAAATTTTTAAGGCGCTTATACACTTAAATATTTATAATATGTACGTATAATTTAATTAAGGTGATAATGATGATTGGAAAATCTATGATCATCGGATGACCTATTCTGCAAAAAAAAAAAACTAACCGTGAAAACTTAAGTGAAGTGAACTGTCAATAGTTACAATCAATCGCGTCAGGCTTGTGGCTAAGTCATACCAGCCGCATGGGTCGATCGATCAGGTTAAGCTACGCTTTCCGCGGTTGGTCCGTGGATGGGTGACCATCTTTACATACCGAGACCCTCCGTGCCTCGTCATTCGTGGATCTTTGACAGTCGTTACGGGTTGTCAGAAGCCCGAAAGTCTGACAACCAGTCTTACCAAGGGGTTTCGTATTACCCAGTAACTGGGTTGTGGAGGTCAGATAGGCAGTCGCTCCATGTAAAATACTCAACTCACCGCAGCTCACACACACAGCAGCAGCTCGCCCGCAGCTCGCTCGCATACTCAGCTGCATCCGGTAAGACTGGATCCCAACATAGATGGGAAAACGTTCGGCAGATGATGTTAGCGTCAGGTGGCATGACAGCTCACTTGACCTGAGTTTTCACGGTGAGATTTTTACAGAATATATCGGATGTTCTAGTGGAAGGAAAGTAAACATTAATAGTACAGAACCATCAACGTATGTGAAGCTCGCACTCCCACCCTTCGACTTTTTATGTAAATTTTATTGGACTTGAGGTTTAGTATCAGAATTGGATTGGAAAGGGGTTGCCTCTAATAACGTTGAGCATTCGTAAAAATCTGAGTAGATTACAATTACCCAATACGGTCTAAAAGGTTTTATTGATTTAGACCCTTTTTTAGTATTCTCAAAATTAGGTTCGATAACCTTTATTGCAAAGGTATTTTTTAATTCCAGTGACTAATTTGATTAAAAGGTTTTTTATTTGCTTCTACATCACTCAGACAGAATGTAATGTTTTTATTGAAAAAGTTTTTTGGTTCATGAAGTAGGTGTCGTTCAAGATCTATGAATTAAGAAAGAAAAAAAGAAAATACGTTTATTTGCGGCAAACATGACGCATAAAAATGAAAAACATAAACAAAAAAATCACTGGCACTCCGGTAGTGCCGACAGAAGTGAAAACTTGAACAATTACGAGTGTATTTTGTGAATCGTCTTATAAACAAAACACGCGTGTTAAGGTGTGTTCCTTATTTTATAGGGTTTTTTGCAAATCAGGTATGATGACCAAAGTGACTGGTTTATTCTTCTCGGGAAAGGAATTTATTCAGATTTACAAATAAGCACACAGGATAGACTTCAGTTCGTGGTGTTGGTCGCGGCAGTGGTAAGAGAAGCAAGCCGCTCGCATGGAGCTCGTCGTCAGTTATATATCCGTGGTTCAGCGCCATCTCGTCGTTGTTGGATGAACTACGTAGTTAGTACGCGAGGCCCTCGTAGTTCTTCCCGATGTGCATAGATAGCGCTGTCCTCAACAACGCGCGTCTTACGTTTTACGTCTTACGAATTTTCGATCAGGGTCACGTGACCTGACGCGAGTTTAGAAGTTTTTACCCATTCCAAAAAAAGTACACAGCGCCGCTAAAGAAGTTTTCACTTCAAAAAAAAACAAAATAACAATTTGGAAGAAAACATGCGTCACATCTACGCAAAACGGCCATCGCTCAGCTAATGCTAAGAACCTATGCGAGACAGAGCCCCAGCGCTAGTTTTCAGCGACAGCCGCCGTTGGCATGATGACGTCAGCCAGTGCTGCATACGTTTAGATATAAATAAAAACAACAATCAAAATAAGAAATAAAATATACATTACAAAAAGATAGTATGAACATGAAAAAGATTAAAAAACTTAATTTATTGGAACTACATTAAATTAAATTAAATGATAAGGGCATATGATATTTATTTTTACAAGATGTTTTAAGACACTCTTACGCGTCAATGTTTTGGTCAAAACTCACTTAGAAATTAAGTGGTCATGGTCCAGGGGGCCTAAAAAGGCCACTTTGGCGGAATTACAAAAAGGATAACACTATGAATCATAATGAACAGTTAACTGTTAAGTTAATCGTATCAAATCCCATTGGTGAAGGATTTTTCAGTTTTTTTTTGTCTATGCTGAAATTCCCATCTATCCAATCCAAATCCAATCCCAATCTCTTTGATTATACCTACGTAGTGCAGAGAAATAAAGAAAAACACGGACTTTCTTCGCCATATTATGATTCATAATGTTATCCTTTTATGATTCTGCCAAAGTGACCTTTTTAGGCCCCCTGGTCATAAGCTCATTCATTTTCCAAGAACTTATCGTTATCGTAGCTGAAGCTCAATTAGAAGTGATAATAAAGGCCACTGGGATTCAGTAGGCCTTTAAAAAAACAACACGAATGACAATCCATAATAATCTATACTAATACAATAAATACAAAAGTAACCGTCTGTCTGTTAACTTTTTACGCCTTAACGGCTGAACAGATTTGGATGAAAGGAGACTGGGAGGCACGCGATTTGACCTGGGTCAGGACATAGAATACCTTTTATCCCGGTAAATTATCATCACATTGACATTTCTGGCTGATGGTAAATATTTTAAATATGGAAGAAAGTTACAATGCATATCGAGAAACAAAAGACAATCCTCTAAATATAAGACCAGCCGGTCGAACATAAATCGCAAAGACAAACCGCCGGTTTGTACTCCACAATAATTATTATGAGAAGTCTGTTGTCGACTACCCGTGGACGGTAATATTAATTTTAAGTAGCAACCGACGGACGTTATATTTGCAAGCTAAATATTACCTTGGCAATTGTTTTGTGTGAAATATTGCCTCGCAAATACACTTTAGTTTACTGCTATATTTGGAGAGAAATTGCTCTGTTCCGCCTGAAAAATAGAATAGGAAAAATGTTGGTATTGTAAGATGATTAAGTGATTTTATTAGGGACTCAGACGAAGAGCGTTGCTGGAATCGGCCCCAACTTACGAGTTGTAGGTCTGCAGGCGACGCAGGCAGGAACTTTCCTTTGTGTATTTAATTTCATCACCTCTGCTCTCAAAACGGTGAAGAAAAACATCTTGGAGAAGCCGGCTAGTCTTAGAATTAAAAAAACAAAAACATATGTCATCCACGGGTTAATAGATACCTACAACCCGCAAGAGTTAACTTGAGACTTCGCTCGAATGACGTAAGCGCGCGGAACTGAGGCGTCGATGGCGAGAGTGGTAACCGCGCGGGGGTAGGGGGGGGGAGGCGCTCGGGTCTCAAGTTAACTCTTGCGGGTTGTACCTAGGTATTCATAACTCAATACTTCTCCGTTTGCGGGGAAGGCTTTGCTTTGCAGTGGGGAAATTATAGCTGGATAATCCGGAACTGAACTATCAAATAACACCTTATATAAAGTGGTATCTGCAACACCGACATGGCATTGAAATGCACCGTACTTTATCTATATTTTATTCAAAGGCAAGTAATAGACAAACGACTCCAATTCACTTAAAAAAGGTCGTGCACGCCGTTCCATCGTGCCATCGTGCTATATGCACTCCATTTAAATTTATTGCCAACCTTTAAGGGAAGGAAAACATCGTAAAACCCCAACATTAATAATAAATTGTAAATGTGGGCGAGTATCTGTGAAAATGCCCTTAAGAAGTCGGGCCTACATTACCGGTATCATACATAAATACATTCAAGTTTAGAACTAGGTGACTGACATCTAAATAAAAGTTTTTTTATCTCTGCCAAGGTTTCTTGCAAAAAGTTAGTTTCGTGGCGGCTGCCGTCGACGCGTCTGCGGCTGCCGCTGACGAGTGTCGACGGCTGCAGTCGCCTCTGCCGTTGGAAACGTGGCTGCTCGTGTAAATGAGTACTACACAGCAATAATCACCGTAATTCACAGTTGAAAGATGGATGTTTTTTTTATCACTTAGCTTATTATTTTTTTTAAATACCTATAATTTGTTTATCACGAATGACATGAAAGCGGTTCAAACTGACACAGCACTTATCAGCAACCGAACATTGGTTAAAATAACATATTTTCCATTTTGAGAAAGGTCAAATAACTCTGTTGATTATAATAATAGACTTTTACTGCTACAAAAAAAAAAGTCAAAGCTCAAAAAATTCTTTACCGAATACTATTCTTGGGTGAGTGACCACTGATTGGCTCTAACCATAAATGTATATTCGGTACTGGCCACAGACACAGCTCGTATACTGGGAATTCTAAATTCAAATGAGACGACAAATGGCGTATGTCCATTTAGCGGGTGCTTATGTCAAATGAGTTTTGTTGAAATGTCTCGTTTGGGTCTAGACCGGAATTAGAGCATTTATATAGAAATATTTATTTATATTTTATATTAGCTCTTGCTCATGGCTGCGGCCGCGTGGATATTGAAAATTGTCCCACAGAAACGTACTATCTGTATAAAAAATATCATACAGCGTGCTACTTTAATGGCGACATTAATTTTCATTCATTTCATTAAGTTTCGCGTTTTCGTTTTATGAACATATTTAATTTCATTAAACGTTAATATTTTATTTCATCATCATTTCTGCTGAAAGACGTCCACTGCTGGACATAGGCCTCCCCCAAGCACCTCCACTTCAACCCAACTGGTACCGACTATTTGAGCTCATAGCCACACTAGAAAACTATGTAACTAAAAATATTGTTATAAATAATGGTGTATTTGAGGAAAAATGTTTAATAATATTTTTGATACTAGGTAAAAACAGTTGCAGTACTCACTGGTTTGAGACAGATCTGAAGGAAGTTATCACCAACATTGGTTTAAAAACGTAATTATAAGCCGGGAAAGGTCAACTTGCTCGTGTCACTTTTATAAAGATTGTAGGGAAATAACTGGTTACATTCATGATAGTGTATTGGATTATTTTTATAGATTTGCTAGTGAGACATAGGACATAATATAGAGATCGAATATTCGGATGCATATTTACCGAAAGTGAATATTTGGTTTGAAAGTATGGAAGCGGCTTCTTAAAATAATTTTTCTGTAAAAAAATCCCGGGATGCCAGGAACACCGTCAATGCATAACTAGTCGGGTGTATAGTATGAAAAGAACTACATAAATAAAATTATTCTAAATACATGTAGTCCGTTATCTTATCTTGACGTTTGTTTGCTATTGCAGTTTGGTTTCTACCAACCTACTTTACAATATTAGGTAGGTAGATATGCATCCGATTATATAGTCAGAAAAAAAAACACAAAAATCCGGAATCACGGGATTTTTGCGATCGATACAAAAGCGCATTCCATAGTAGCCAACATCTCAACTTTAGGTGAATATGCATCCGAATATCCGATCTCTAGACATGTAATATCATCACGCCTGTAATCTTCGAAGGGTTAGGCAGCAGTGTACCTATAGTAAACCCACATTTAGCCCATTATGTATAGGTAAGTACTATTTATTGGGGAGCGAGCCTATTTCCATCAACCGGATTCAAATCTAGACAGCGGACTGCTACTAAGAAAGTCCAGATAGAAAAACTCAATAACACTTCGCCCGAACCGCGAATCGAACCCAGTGGGTCAAGCTCAGCAGAAGCGCTTGCGTCCACTGGACCAATGAGGCTGTCTAATAACCTCCTCCTTTTTGGAAGTCGGTTAAAAATAAGACCTTGTAAACTATTCCAAGATTGATTTCTGCAAATAAACTTTCTGTTTTAAGGTCATAGCACACGTATCAACTCGGAAAGGGATCGTCACCGTATCAACTCGAGCCATTCAGTATTCTTTGTATGAAACTCCCTACTGCAACGCACATTAATCGGAATTGTAATGTAATCGCCTCGCCTCGGGACAAGCTCACGAACCGCGGTGCGGTGCGCGGTCAACTTGCAGTTCCCGCGCTTACGGCCCGTCGTCTCCGCGCTTACGTCTCTTCGTACCCGAGCTTACGTCTCTTCGTCTACCCTTGCCCTACTCACCCCTCTCGCGATCTGCCTGCAGCACCATCAACCAGCGGTCGGCGAGCCGTAAGCTCGGCGTCGCCTAGCCGTAGCCGAGTCGACGTATCGGAGCTTCTGATCCGCTTTGGTTACGTGCTTACGTTAGGTTGACGCCTGTTTGACAGCGAGGCGAAAGGCGATACAAAGACGATCCCTATCCGAGTTGATATGTGTGCTATGACCTTAAAGATCAATGAAAAGTAATTTGTAAGAAAAAATGTTTATGAGAAAAAAAAACCTTTTCAATTAGTAAGTTTTTATATATTTACTTTTCTTATTAATATTTCAAGACTGTTAGCTTAATATAAATTATGTAATTTTTTTAAGATAATTACAGTTAAACCATCTAAAAGTTAATACTTAAGTAAATATTAGATTCTTTTCATGAATACTGATCGTATCTACACAGGTCAGGTTCAGGCTGTCTTTATACGATCGCTCTTAAGCTTAACCTCATCGATCGGCCCGCGGGGCTGTTATAACTTAGGCACAAGCTCCTGCTCTGTCTCCAACAAAATGATTAAAGGCTCCTTCAAACAGGCGCGACACGACACGCGACACAAAGGCACCGCAAGTCGTGCAACGAGCGGTGCCTTTGTGTCGCGCGCGATTATATCGCGTGTCGCGCCTGTTTGTAGGAGCCTTAACATTAAGATGACAAACACTAGTTTTACTAAAGGTTTAGACATAATAAATCAGTGTAGTTTTCCACGATAAAGGTTGTTTAAATCGTATCCATTCGGTGTACAGAATTTCCCTTTGTCACAGTGTCGCATTTCTGTCCGATAAAACATTTACCTACCATACTCCAGTAAACTACAAGATTACTTGTATCTTAAAAGTTACTAGGCCAGCAGAGATATCAAGTAGTCAGTTATCTGAGCAATGTTCGACACTTCAACACTGAACCGGTTTGCACTAGTTCGGTTATCGGGAGCCGGAACCGATTGTTTATCACAACTGTTATGTTAGTGGTGAATGCGAGAATTGAGCAACATTTGTCTTCTGGATATTACGTATTTATTAAAATACTTCCAAGATAAATTAAAAAAAATATATATGAACGTTGACTCATCTGGACGTCTTCAAACAAACTTTGGAATCAGGTTCATAAAAGCAAAGAAAACCCTGAGTTTATCTAAAACCTAGACTGCATATGATGGAACATGATACTTGCTGCACACTGGAGTAGCTGATGCAACTGAAAAGCGATTTATTTTCGTTGGATCCCGGTTTTGAATCCCAATTTAATGTTTTCGGCGTAGGATCCCGCAAAACATTATTATGTATTTCCGTTGGATCCCAAATTTAAAAATTGAAAGAGTATTACGTTTTATTGTCGTTGGATACCAAATGCTTAAAAAATCTGAATGCGGGTACTTTCAACAACAAAATTGTTTGTAATAAAATGAATTTAATCAATCGGATAAGATAAAATTAAAGGTATGAAGCAATGAGACTGGACTACCAGAATAGACATGCAAAGATAATAACAAACATAACATAACGTCAGGCCTGTAATCCCTACCTGTTGTACAGACGCCAGCACATCAAGCTACTACAATTTGTCAAATTTCTTTAACAGATTTTCAACTTTATCGCTAAAGCTTAAGGTTCAAAGTTGATTTTTCAAATTTCGTCAGTTATGTTTAGTCCCATGTAATGGGGAGCATAGTATATAAACTTTTTGTTTTATTGTATTTGCGATGAGAATCTACCTCAAATGTTTTATCTTATCAATAAATAAAAACCCGAAACGTGTCCACCAAAAACAAAGGAGCATCTCTCAAAAAATTGTAAGTAATAAACATTCAAAAAGTGTTCCGATACTAAATTCAGAACCAACCATTAACGTTGCAAACGGTATCACAACAAATCTGCCACCGCGGCAATATTTCACGGCTTAATTTCTATTGCTGGGCCCCATTGATTTTATAAATTCGCTTTCCCCACTGAGAATTTAATGAAAATCGTGCGTAGAAAGTTTGCGCTCCATTACTTCGCGCGGTTATTAATGACAAGGGCCGGTATTCTGCTCACCTACTTTGATAGATGGGCCCATTCGTCTGGTCGAATGCAAACAAAGGAGGTGTGTTCCGAACAGTTACAATGTGTAGTTGGGACGTTTAACTTATCATTTTGTTTTATTATGGTACAGGAAGTTTGAGTGCGGAAATGAAGGGTATAGGAAATTAAAGTTTATTTGTGTTCGGGCTTGATTTCCACGAATATTGGATTATTGAACTAAACAAACAAAGAAAAGAAAGAAAGAAAAAGTATTTATTTATTTTTTTAACAAAGTAAGTTATTAACGATTTCGGATGGTGTAATGTTAATTGCAGCCTGGCCTACAAAAAAAAACTAGTAACCAGTTAACCTAGTTAGTCTAGTAACTAGTTATTTCAATGTTGTTTGTTTAGGTAGCAAGTGTAGAAAACGTAACGAGGGCGTAGCAGATTCGTAGCGAGGATGTAGCAGATTCGTAGCGAGGATGTAGCAGATTCGTAGCGAGGATGTAGCAGATTTGTAGCGAGGATGTAGCAGATTCATAGCGAGGGTGTGGCAGATCCGTATCGGATGCGTAGCTGCAATGACAGTAGATTTATGTCTAGTTGTGACATCAGTAACCTCTTTGAGAGAAAAATATAGAAAAAGAAAATACTGTAGAACCCAGCGGAGAAAATGAAAACCTATTATTATATCAGACTATACATATTATGTATACTTAGTTACTAAATAATGTTTACCGTTAGCTATCAGTAAATCACGAGATTCGACGGTAAATCTTAGGATTTACCGGTATCCGGGATTTTTCGGAATAATATAAATAAAAATATCGTATAATATTTCGCTTATATCCCAGATGATTCCAGGAAGGTTTTATTACTTCTTGAATATTAATAACACAATTTGATGTTACGGATAATAAATATAATATTAGGAAAATTTTCTTTTTTGCCCTTGACGGCTTGGGTACTGGTTGTTGGAAGCTTATTTCCTATATATTGTTTTATTTTTAACTAAATCGAGAGGACAGGATGGAAACGAGAGAGGCCTTTTCCCAGAAGCGACACAATTCAGGGTAAAAATATATATATATATTGTATTGTTATGTATTTTATATTATTATGTCTAAGTAGTATTAAGTTAGGACACGGTGGAGCATACGGTGGAGGTCTGCCCCGCTTGTCTGCCGTCTGGTCCGGAGCGAGAAGGAGTGGGAGACAGTTACTTCCTTCTGCGAAGTAGTCATGCTAACGAAGGAGGTGGCGGTATGGCTGAGGGAGAGAGCCTCCCGTCCCAGCCGCCGCGGGAGACGCTCCGGGCGTCGGGAGCCACGCGACGACTCCCGGCCACCGTAGGCGCGGGCCTGCGGACAGAAAGTAATAGGTTAGCTCACCGTCGTCTGATCAGGACCAGGCCCGTGCCGGACGGCGCGTACGTGTTCCACGCACGCCTCAAAGAGATGTCAGCATCAAATTGAAGGGGCCCGTTAGGGCCGAAGCCTGCCGGGTCAGCGGGATTGTCCGAAAGGGTTACTACTGGCTCGGAACATAAAGGTCTAAGGAAGGAACACGGGTGGGTTTTAGTCAGTAAGAGTCTGACACTCCCTTCCGCTTCACCCAGAGCGGGAGGGGGATCATTATTTTGATGATTTCCCATCCTGAAAAAAAAAGTAGTATTATGTTCTATTTTTGTACACACGACGACACATCTATATATAAAAAATACAAAGTCCTGACTGACTGATATATCATCGCACAGCCTAAACCACTGGTCCTAGAGTAGTGTTGCCCAAAATCGGTCTTGGTCTTGCAGTCTTGGTCTTGTTCTTGCATTTTTGCAAGACCAAGACCAAGACCAAGACCGACTTATTTTAGCAAGACCAAGACCAAGACTGAACCCTGCAAGACTTGAGCAAGACAAGACTAAGCCTGCAAGACTCTTGCGTCTCGCAGTTAAGTCAAACTGAGATTTGGGCGTTATAGTAGGTATTTGGTTTCAATCCCGATTATGCGAAAATGGATGTATTTTTTTTTATGAAACAGTAAATTACATTGTTGAATTGCATTCAAAACTAAAATTATTGTTGATAATAAAAAAATATCGAAAAATTACGTGACTATCAATACACTTCTGCACGTTTTTTTAATCTTCTTTACTTAAGGCGAAAGCGGTATGGTAGCCCGCGAAATTCACTGACCAGCAAATTGCAAAAAACGTAAGAAAATTTTAATTTCGCGGGCTACCTTAGCGCTTCCTCCTTAAATCGATGAAGTTTTAGAAAAATAATTATCCCCTCATCATTATGAGGGGATAATTATTTTTGATGAATTGAATGACCCATTTACTACTTTTATTTTAGATTCGTTATCTAAAATAAAAGTAGTAAATGGGTCATTCAATTATAATGATGATTAAAATGCCTCATGTGACGCGTCTGTTAGATTCATTGGGATTCATGGCCGACTCGACACCGCGCGGGGATTCCCGCAATCTTCCGCATTTTTTGTCAGGTTCAAGCATTTATGCACTTTATTGTAATAATTTTAAAGTTTATTTTCAAGTGCGTTAATAATACGAGGAGACCGCTTGGCGCTGCGGTCCCTTTGTGGCGGCATTTGAAAGTGAATAGCGTAGGTACGAAGACAGTGTTGACCTCGCAAATGAACTTTAGCGATACAGCTGATCAGGTAGCCCTTTCGAGTTTTATTTACATTGCTGTTTTAAGTGAAACAAGTGAATTTACAATTTTTTAATTAAAAATCTCATTGGGTCAGATAGAAATAATGATTTTATACAGTTTAGAGTAAAAAAATTGCAGAAAAAAACGTAAAAATTAAGAAAAAGCCGACGAAAAATTTCAACGCAGGGGGGGTCCAGAATCATGTACAGACGCCAGCACATCAAGCTACCCGAAACTGTCAAATTTTCCCAATCAATTTTGAACCTTATGCTTTAGCGATAAAGTTGAAAATCTATTAAAGAAATTTGATCTGTCAAATTTCTTTGTAGTAGGTTGATGTGCTGGCGTCTGTACCTACTGAATCCATGGTAAGCGGTTGCGCGTCGATGTCCCTGCCACCCTGAGCAATAGGCTAATAGGTATTTGAATGTAGTCTAGTCTAAGTAGTAGAGTCTCGCAAGACTTGCGAGACTCTTGCTGCAAGACCAAGACCAAGACCAAGACTGAGAGCGCAATACCAAGACCAAGACCAAGACCAGCGGAGGCTTTACGCGGGGGTCGTGCGGTCCATGGCCCTATACGGGGCCCCGGTGTGGGCGCGTTCACTGCGGCGGCGAGCCGCCCATTATCTGAACGCGCCCCAGAAGGTGGTAGCCGTTAGGCTGATCCGAGGGTACCGCACGATCTCGGGCGAGGCGGCAAGCCTCCTTGCCGGATTGCCGCCATGGGATCTGGAGGCGATAGTCCTCGCGCGCCTGTATGAGTGGCGCGCGGAGGCACTATGCCGGGGGGAAACTCCGCTTCCGCAGCAAATCGCGGCGGAGCGGACGGACCTCCGACGCGATCTCATGGCGGCATGGAAAGAGCGACTGTCGCAACCCAGCGCAGGGCACGCCGCGATAGCGGCGGTAAGACCCCTCTTTGAGGAGTGGCTAGAGAGGCGTCACGGCGCCCTCACCTACCGCCTGACGCAGGTCCTCACCGGACACGGAAGTTTCGGGAGGTTCCTGCACATCATCAGGCGGGAGGAAACGCCCGGGTGTCACCATTGCCAGGATCGCCCAGAGGACACGGTGGAGCATACGGTGGAGGTCTGCCCCGCTTGGGCGGAGCACCGCCGTGTCCTCGTAGAGGCGATCGGCAGCGGCGGAGACCTCTCGCGTCCGGCCCTGGTTCAAGCCATGGTCCGGGGCGAGAGGGAGTGGGGGGCAGTCGCCTCCTTCTGCGAAGCAGTCATGCTAGCGAAGGAGGCGGCGGGACGGCTGAGGGAGAGAGCCTCCCGTCCCAGCCGCCGCGGGAGACGCTTCGGGCGTCGGGAGCCGCGCGACGACTCCCGGCCACCGTAGGCGCGGGCCTGCGGGCGGAGAGTAATGGGTAACTCACCGTCCGATCAGGACCAGGCCCGTGCCGGACGGCGCGTACGTGTTCCACGCGCGCCTCAAAGAGATGTCAGCATCAATGGAAGGGGCCCGTCAGGGCCGGAGCCTGCCGGGTCAGCGGGATTGTCCGAAAGGGTTACCGCTGGCCCGGAACATAAAGGGCTAAGGAAGGAACACGGGTGGGTTTTAGTCAGTAAGAGTCTGACACTCCCTTCCGCTCCACCCAGAGCGGGAGGAGTCATTTGATGATTTCCCATCCTGAAAAAAAAAAAAAAAAGACCAAGACCAGGTGTATTGACGCAAGACCAAGACCAAGACTGGCTAAGGTCTTGTCTTGGTCTTGCATTTGGGCAACACTATCCTAGAGACATGAATTTTGGAGGGTGTGTTCTTTGCGAGTAGTAGGTTTAACTAAGAAAGGGTTTTTCGAAATTCCACCCTTAGAGGGTGAATGGGGGAGGGTGAAATTTCACGCGGACGAAGTCGCGGGCTAGTCAAGCTATAAATTTCCAGTTTTAGCTGAATTCGCATGGTAAGTATAGGTTCTTCGTATGGCTTGATGTGTAGTCGTGCGTACATTGCTCTACCCAAAATGTATATCCTTTCATTCAGTCCAAACAAAGCTTGCCTGTAAGAGATCGCCTCGTGTGATAAGACTGCTCATTGTATACTAGTTTTAAATATGTGTGTTTTGTGTGGTATACAATAAGGAGCTGTTCATTTATTACGTGACATTTTTAACCAGTTTCTGACCCCCTCCCCCCCTTTGAATCTTACGTAAGATCAGTAGGTATCTACCAAAAATGTAAAGAAAAATTAGCAATTTTTGTTTAAACTTATAATTTTTGCTTACTTTTGTGATCTTACTTAAGAGTAATCTAGACCTCTTCCAACCCCGTGTAAGAAAAATTCAGATTTTTGTGGACCCCCTCCCCCCTCAAATCGACTTACGTAATAAAGGAACAGCCCACCCCTCAAGCGTCAAGTGTGCACCAAGTGTACATAAGTGCTCGAAACGTCAACGGTACACAAGTGTACACAACTATTGTCATTGTTCTATTGTCATTGCCATTGTTAAAACAATGACTTCACTTCGTCCATTCAACTACTCCGACGCGTGGGGTGTTTCGAGGGGTAGGCGAGCAAACGTGTGAGAGGATAAAGTGTTTATTTAATCTATATAATAAAAATGAAATACTTTTCGTTGGTAAGCTCAACAATTCAGAACGGCTGGATCGATTTGGCAAATTGTTGTTTTAAAATATTCATAATAATTCGAATCAGGTTCTTACGGAAAGGAAAAATTGAAATTGAAGTTCGTAGAATCATCCCAGCGTTGATTTGTTGGATTCGTTTTCTCCTTATCTCCCATTCTCCGTATTTCTCCCTCTCTCTACCTATCATTATTTCTCCTGACAAAGATTATTCTGTTTATATATGTATGTATCTATATATATTAGTAAGTATTTATTCTTTTTCGAGTTATTTATCCCTTTTATTGCACCTTCTATGTTTTATCTCTGCATCACCCTAAGGTGGACTGGTAGAAAATGCCACATGCATTAAGTCCGCCTTTGTACTGTATTGTTTTATTTGTGCAAGATTTAATAAATAAATAAATGTTGCCGGGAAAATTGGAAAATTTGGGAAAACTGATAGTGCATTTTTTAACTAGAATTTCGTATAAAATATTGAAACAGGACAACATTGTCGGGTCAGCTAGTAAATAATAAAAACTGGAATTTTAAATTAAAATATTTAACAAGATTTTTGTAATTTTAGTTTTTATGAATCAAATAAACCCTGCACACGATGACCCATATACCCCTCATAGTTCATAAAACCATTCAATCAAAAGCCGCCATATTTCAATCAGGCTCAAAATATGAAATAATTTTGGTACCATCGACCTTATAGAACGGCAGACAAATAACTTGGAAGATACTCTTTGTTCGAAGGTAAGGTAACCCAATCGATAGCGAGTAGTGATTGATGAAATACGAATTATCAATGAGTATCGAGTCGGCCTTTAAGTGGTTCTTGAAATTGCTTTTGGAATAACCACCATTATGTCTGAAAACTATTATTAAAATCATTGGAAGCCGGTAGGCCTGTTGTGGTTAGGATTCTGTAAGTATGGAATAGATATTTGAGCATTTTGGATGTTTAGAAGCGTGTCTTTTCATAGACACCCTCGAAAGTTGATTCACAATGGCATTTTGCGGAAAATCAATATTTGACATACTTTTTTATTTTACTTATTCATTTAATATTACTAACTTAATCGTGTAAAAAGCCAGAAAGAACTCTAAGCGGAAACGGAGTGAAAGCGCGGGCGGATGATGCGATTAATTTTCAAAAATACCTTTTAAAGTGGGTGGGGCTTTGCGGGATCGCGGTCGAGGAATTTAAAAATAATTATAATATTCAGATTATTAGTCGGAAATCAGTCGGCTACTTTACGTTGCGACGTATAGTAGCCGAGCTAAAAAAAAAAACTGATCCGAACTGTCTGCGTGGCCTGTGTGTCTGTCCTGTGCCTGACTTGTGGCTTATAAAGAGAAAAAATTTAATTATTGTTACAAGTAAATGCGCTTTCCCCATCTATTTACTACACATTCCATTTACTTTCAGAAAAGCAATCGACCAATATGCGTTCCATATAATTATAATACTTATGTATAAAAAATGCGCGAAGAATGATGAAACTGATACAGTACGCCACGCCGTACGATCGACGGCCCGAGGCGAACCAAGATTAACCTATCGCGATCAAATACGACGTATTCTTAGCAAGACGAATGTTATACTCACGCTTTTACTGCAACCATGGGGGTGAGCAGACATCTAATGACAAAAAGCTTTTTAACTGGCTATTGTTTTTTTTAAGCATATTTTATTGTGTCTGTCTGGAATCCTTGAATTCTATCGAAGCTCTTGCTATCTAAATAGGCTGTTTTTAATACATTTTTGTTTGGCTAGTCAGTAAAGATCACAGTCTACTAGATTCAAGATGCGATGACTGTCAGATCAACTTCTGCGATTAAGGAATCATAAACAGTAGCTGTAGTAGCATACTTACTGCATTTTATGAGCGCGCTTCTTATTCTTTATTGTGCTACTCATAAAGTACACAAAAATAAATACAATTACTAACTATGCACAAAATATACAAAAACGCGTCAATCATACCAATATTAATGTTATGTAAATGTAGATAAAAGTCACCTGACTGCACCCGTCGTAATTGACACCAAGGTCAATTCCCGTTTATATTTTTATTGTAAAAAAAAAAGTCCAATTCCCGCAATTAAAAATGTTCAAAATCTAGTCGTAATCTTATCTAGCGACAATTAATGTCAAAAAGTTGTCAAAAATGTAGGGAATTTTATTATATTTTTGACTGATTGACACAGATTAGAATGCGAACGTACTTAAAAATTCGGGAATTACGACTAAGACTGTGAACGATTTTAAAATTACAAGAATTGCTCCCCTGAAAGCCTAGACAAAGTGATACTCAAAGTCAAAGTCAAAGTCAAAGCATTTATTTCAAACAGGCACATTAAAGGCACTTTTGAACGTCAGAAATTACAACAAATAGAATTGATTCTAGTCGCCGATTCCAAAAGGTAGTTTTGGAGAAGAACGGGCAAGAAACTCCACCGTTACTCTTTTAAAATATTTTACAAAATTTTCCATACATTAATTATATAATAATAATATCGATACTCGATAGACGATGATAGAAAAGACAAAAATGTATGAGGTTTTTTTTTGAGGATGGGAAATTATAAATGACCCCTCCCGCTCTGTGTGGAGCGGAAGGGAGTGTCAGACTCTTAATAACTAAAACCCACCCATGTTCCTTCCTTAGCCCTTTATGTTCCGGACATAAGCTACGGCCAAAGCTTATGTCAATCCTGTTGAAACTCATTGTAGAAATACGAATAGCTTTGAAGGCGTTTGTCACTCGTCATAGGCGCTTAGGATCTGCTTGTTTTCATAAGTAACAATTACATTACGTTAAAACAAAAGCTACGAGTATATGAAATAGACAATAATATGATTCCTATCTTCTTCATAGTTATGAAAAGTTCTTATTTTTATAACGTCTGACATGAACTCAGTTCACCTCAAGTTAGTCTTCTCACTTTTGCACCCGACTGTTCGACTGAAAAGTTTGTTTGCCTTTGCTCTGACTTAAGAACGATTGAATCCACTCGTGTATTCTTTGACTTGTACTTTTGGTATTCAAAGGTTATTATAATGTTGAGAGCTGTGCTGGCTCAGTGGTAACGGCCCCGACTTACAACTTACGTCATAGCTTCGGAGCCAAACGGACGCTTTAATTTGTGTAAATAATTTCAACACCACTGCTCTCAAAACGGTAAAGGAGTACGTCGTGAGGAAACCGGAACGTCCTAGAACCAAAAATCGAAGACATGTGACATCTACCAACCCGCACTGGGCCCGCGTGATGGATTACGGTCCACTCCCTCACAGAGAGGAGACCAGTGTCCCAGCAGTGGGAGCATTATAAGCTGATTATGCATTCTAATGTTTTTTTTTATCTTTGGAACGGAGACGGTGATAAATTTTAATCATTTAAAGAATTTTCGATATTGGCTGGAATAATGGAGACCAGACAAATGCATTACTGTAACAGTAGGGTTACCCTTATACCGTTGTACAAAAGGGCATCAAATTATAACCAAGCTATTTTGAGGAAGAAGATTGTACTAGAATTTTGATTAGATTATATTAGAATTTTGCAGGATTTAAAAGGCCAGGCTTCTTAACTATTGTTGCTGCAGGATAACGTTCTTAAGAGAATGCCCTTAACGTTTAAAGAAAACTACTTAACCAAACAACTTTATATGCCACTGTAAAAATCTTAATTGTTTACGTAAAGAGAAGAAATCTATTAGAATTTTGAGCAGACTAACTACTAGCTAGGATACTCTGGCTGTTGCGGAAAACAGCAACAGTGCCCCCAGCATTGTCTCACATGTCTTAGCATGCTGAGAGATGGCCAAGTTGTTCTTTTTTGTGTTAGTGTTCTTTCTATGCGTCATGTTTACTGCAAAATAACGGTTATTCTTTCTTTCTTCTTTATATCCATATTTATATTCTTTTGCCAAATAATGCTAATTAATTGCGTGAATTAGAGAAAAGAGAACAAAGGTTATGAGAAGGAGAAAGAAGTTAACTTAGAATATTATTAAAAATAGATTTTAAACAACCGGTGATTTTGAGAATTATTTTTACAGACTGTGGTCACATGTCACCTATTACATAGAGTTATTAATACCAAAATTGGGTGAATAATCAAATGACCAGGACTTACCACAGCTTATTCACTCAACAGTATCAAATATTCTGTAAGCGGTTACACTTTGCGTTGGCTATGTTTTGTTAAAATTTTTACAGGATTTCATCGTTTCACATATTTATCAAATTTTGTGCTTTGTAGGCACGCAGATAACCTCTTTGTTGGTAAGTGTTCACCGCCGCAATACACAGTTAATTTTTATCCATTACTTATCAGGGCGAGCGAAGCGAGCCCTGCTATATCCCACAACCTGAGCATTTTGTGGTACACTTTACGGAAAAACTATTACGCCTATTGATTTGTGCTTTAACATAATAATTTCTATTTATATGTAGATGTGTTATCAGTAAAAAAAAAAATTATTTAAATTATATAAAAATATAAAAAAAAACTGCCTTAAAGATTATTACCACGCAGAAAAACGACGCGAGCCCTCACAAAGCTCTGCTTTTAGCTAGTATTATTACATATTATCCCAAAAACCAGGTGCTAATCCTAAAGTATGAACACTTCAAAATCGTAACTTTGTCTGAGCCCAGAAAAATATAACTATAAAAATATACCACAGGGTTTGTTAACCCCCCAGTGGGAACGTAAAGCACATCCGATACACTTATGCACAACCAATAGTTGTTTAGTGAAAGCTTTTCCATGTTAGTGAATTAGTCACGTTTCGTTGATCCCAGTTTTTGCCTTATCCCGTGATTTATCCCAGCTGTGGGAACGATTTGTAACAGCAAAATGAGAGATTGTCTTATTTGGTATTCGCGGGGCGTGCTTTTGATTTACGGTGCAGCACTGATTTTTGTATAATTGTGTATTTTTGTAGCGTGTGGGGTTAGTGAAAGTTTCAAAGGCTTTTTATTTGGTTGAAGTACTGTTGTGTTCTAGCTTTTACAAGATTTGGTGTGACTTTATATATTTTGAGGATTCTTTGTAAAAGTTTAAGTTTTTTGAAGTAAATTCGATGACCGACATAATTTTAGTTTGGCGGTTAGTCCAGGATAAACACGTGCTATTGAAATTTCTTGGTACTAAATTAATAGTCATATCATTGTAAAGAACCATCCAGCGACTACAAAAAATTATATACTTGACCCATTTTCAATGATCACGTAATGTTGCAAAAAATACATAGATACTTTAACTTCATTGTTTCATTTGTTTTGTGAGACGGTAGGGACGCGGGTGATAGATCATATTTAAAACATTGCTTTTTTTTTTTCAGGATGGGAAATCATCAAATGACTACTCCCGCTCTGGGTGGAGCGGAAGGGAGTGTCAGACTCTTACTGACTAAAACCCACCCGTGTTCCTTCCTTCGCCCTTTATGTTCCGGGCCAGCGGTAACCCTTTCGGACAATCCCGCTGACATTGCTTTAGCAGAACATGTAGAAGTATGGATCAACCTAACTAAAATATACATTATTTCAACATTATCATCATCATCAGCCTACAGTAGTCCACTGCTCGACATTATCATCATCATTTCAGCCGAAAGACTGCTGGAAATAGGACATAGGCGTCCCCGAAGCACCTTCACTTTGATCGGTTCTGTGTTTCTCGCATTCAACGGGTTCCTGTGGTCTTCACAAGGTCGTCGGACCACCTGGTAGGAGGCTTTCGAACGCTACGTCTTCCAGTACGCGGTCGCCACTCCAGAAAATTTCGTCCCCATCGGCCATCTGTTCTGCGAGCAATGTGCCCTGCCCACTGCCACTTAAGTTTGGTAAATCTTCGGGTTGCTGGACATAGGCCTCTCCAATTAAAGCCCATCAGCTCGATTCTCGGCAATTCTCATCCAGCTGCTACCAGCCACCCTGCGAAAAACGTCGCTCCGCCTAGCCTGTGGGCCTCCTACTTTACATGCGTATACCGATTCGCGGTCTTTACTCAAGATCACGTCTACCGGTCATTGGTTCTACGGCTAATATGGCCGGGCCATCGCCACATCAGTTTGCTTATTCTGTGAGCCATGTCGACAACTTTGGTTCTTTGCCTGCTCGTCTCATTTCGGATTCTATCCCTCAGAGAGACTCCAATCAAAGATCGTTCTATAGCTCGCTGAGTGACCTTGAATTTATGGACCAGACGTACCGTGAGTGACGTTTCGGCTCCGAAAGTCATGACAGGGAGGACGCACTGATCGAAGACTTTACACTCTGCGGAAATCTCGACGAAAAGACTCGGCGAAGTTTTCCAAACGCTGCCCAGTCCAGCTGAATCTCAAATAAATAAGAATTTTAAATAAATTGTTTACTAGAAAAACAAAAACCCAAAATAATAGACAACAGCGGCATTATGTAACATGCGCTCAAGAAAATAAACGCGGCGCGATGCGACCGAGCAAATACAGGATGAATGTTTTCGCAAAGAACTCTAGGGTCCTATGTGGCACAATCAGCGGTTTGCATTATGCATGAAACCATCCCAGTCGACAGATGCTCGGGAAAGTTCCAGAAGGAGTGATATTAATATTTGTTTGTCAGGTGCTTTACTTGAGCTGTTGCTCTTTTGTTTAACTCATTCAGTAGTTAGTGCGATTATTGCGGGTGAGATGTGTGATCTGCGCTTGATCTCTCTGGTTAATAAATTAGCACCACAATTTTTTATTTTTCTTATTATGTTTCACTGCCGAGCAAACTCTTTTAACCAGCCTTCGTGGCCTATAGATCCATAAACCATATATCTAATATTTTGCACTAAGTCGAATGATTATATTTCTCTGCTACTCCCTTTATTCCATCATAAGGTTATCTTTATAATATAGATTTTAGCGATAAGACCGCACATTGTATCAGTCTACAGGGTGAAGTTGAAATCATGCAACTTATAGAAATGGGAGATTGTAATCATCATTATGAACAACTTTTGCTATGGAACCACACCTGAAATCGCGAAAACAAAAGCTGTTCCCTACATTTATGTTCGCATAACTCGTCAAAATGTAGGAAACGGCTGATTTTATTTCATAAAAGTTGTTCATAATGATGAGTAAAATCTTCCATTTTGGTTTGTCGCTTGTTTTCAATTTCAAACTGTGTGTAAAACTGCATTTATAATTATCTGTAATTCATATCATCATCTGCCTAGCTTTTTTCCTAGTTATGTTGGGGTCGGCTTCCTGAGTAACCGGATGCAGCGAATACCAGTATTTTATATGGAGCGACTGCCTATCTGACCTCCACAACCCAGTTACTCGATAATACAATACCCCTTGATAAGATTGGTTGTCAGACTTTCAGGCATCTGACGACCCGTAACGACTGTCAAAGATCCACGAATGACAGCCAGGACTAACGGCTTAACGTGCTTTCCGAGGTACGGGTTTTGGTGTGCTAAGATGGTCACCCATCCACAGACCAACCACGGCAAGCGCAACTTAACCTGATCGATCAACCCGAGCTGCTGTTATTAGGTACTTAGCCACAAGTCTCTCTGTATGTCATCTGTAATCCATATGTTGTATATAAAAAGAGTAGGTATTCTTTTCTATTATAATTATGTGCTTTTATGCATCGAATGGTGGTGGTGGTGGTGGTGGTATGCATGGAATGGTGGTTTTATGGTGGTGGAATGGTGGTAGTGGTGGGTGGTGGTGGTGGTCGAATGGTTTGAATTTACAAGCTTATTCTGCCCAGTCCATTGGGCTTCTATATTTTAACTCGACAAAATGAAACGCTAAACTACAAAACCCGTCTCATTCACAATACATACTTCTTTTTAAAAAGAATACTAGAAAAACGTCAGACATCACGAGTAAAATCCAAGGAGATTTTATAGAAGTGTCAAGCGTTTGAAATCGAACCTATCCTGGATAGTGGAAAGTCGTTCAATGCCAGCCAATCAATATTGAACAAGTGAACGCTTTTATCCATAATACGTTTATATACAATTTTCGTTCATCCTTTATAAAATAAAACAACAGTTTAGAATTTTAAGCCACGTTAATGTACGTACAAGACATTTACGTGGTTGAAAATTCTAAACTGTGGTATTAGGTATCGAAAAAATATGTTATGTTTGGGTTTTGATGTTCTGTTGGAAAGATTGTATGTTTTAATGCTTTTTTAAATAGAGTACCTCCTAGGTTTTGCCCGCGGCTTCGCTCGCATGGAGGTCGGAAATTATCCCACGGAAACGTATTACCGGGATAAAAGTATCCTATATTTTAATTCAGGTTATAATAAACTATCTGTGTGCGAAATTTCATCCAAATCCTATTAAGGGGCTTACAGGACCTAAACGCACAAAAACGCAAGTTTTAGAAACAATAAAAGTATAGGATCGACTACAGTAAACAATACCTATCAGAAAAATATATGATATTCATCAGGATATATGCTAGGTAGATAGTGTGTTGAAAACATAATACAACTAATTTGATATGATAGAAAAAAATCATGAAGATACCTCTAAAAAAATTCTTTTTACAATAAAACCCATACTAATATATATACAATTATTCTGATTTTTTGTAATTAAATAATTGCTTCATATTTTGCAATAAATTACCAGCGTTGCGTCATCACGCTTTTCTTTCATATCTATGCAGACCGACAGTGACCGCGCTTTAGGTCATGTAAGCCCCTTAAAAGCATAATACAATTGATTGAAATGCTATCGTAAATTCATGCAAGCCCAGTACTTTTTGTTAGAACACTGCTCAGAAATTTGGGTCATATTTCAATCATAATTCGAAAGACACGTAGCTCTATCTAGCGTCCTAAAGCAATTGTGACCGTCGAAAGTTATTGTTCTTTTCCCCGGGAACAGTATTTTTTACTGGATGAAAGATACGCTATATCCTTTTCTGTACCCCTGACAAAGTATATGCAAAATTTTACGATGATTGGCTCAGTGGATTAGGCGAGAAAAGGTAACAACCAACCAAACATACTTACTTTCGCATTATTACTATTTTAGGTATTAGGTAACAACCAACCAAACATACTTACTTTCGCATTATTACTATTTTAGGTATTAGGTAACAACCAACCAAACATACTAACTTTCGCATTATTACTATTTTAGGTATTAGGTAACAACCAACCAAACATACTTACTTTCGCATTATTAATATTTTAGGTATTAGGTAACAACCAACCAAACATACTTTCGCATTATTACTATTTTAGGTATTAGGTAACAACCAACCAAACATACTTACTTTCGCATTATTAATATTTTAGGTATTAGGTAACAACCAACCAAACATACTTTCGCATTATTACTAGCAGCATCCCGCGGTTTGACCCGCATAAGTGGCGATCCCGTGGGAATATCGGGATAAAAACTATCCTATGTCCTTCCCTGGGATGCAATTTATATCTCCGCCAAATTTTATCGAAATCCGTTCAGTGATTTAGGCGTTCCGAATTTATAATATTAGTATGGATTGTTGTCATTGACGGGCTATGTTCCTGTTAAGTGCAAATATTAGCTATTACTGCTAAAACAATAAAATAAATTCAGATGAGGGTTCCTAGTGTACAATTTTTTCCTGAATTGATTGGACAAATGAAATCAAAAGGCATTTATTCAAATTAACTTGAGAATGAGTACTTTGTAAATGTGAAAATTATCTGAGACAGTCCCCCAAAACGGCCGCCCTTCACTATTTCCTCGTGCTTTAGCTGGGTTGAAGAAATGGCGCAACAAACTCCCCAGCAGCATTTTGGACCAGCTGGTTTTTCATGCTGTACCTATGTCTAGTGTTGCCCAAATGCAAGACCAAGACAAGACCTTAGCCAGTCTTGGTCTTGGTCTTGCGTCAATACACCTGGTCTTGGTCTTGGTCTTGGTATTGCGCTCTCAGTCTTGGTCTTGGTCTTGGTCTTGCAGGAAGAGTCTCGCAAGTCTTGCGAGACTCTACTACTTAGACTAGACTACATTCAAATACCTATTAGCCTATTGCTCAGGGTGGCAGGGACATCGACGCGCAACCGCTTACCATAGATTCAGTAGGTACAGACGCCAGCACATCAACCTACTACAATCTGTCAAATTTCTTTAATAGATTTTCAACTTTATCGCTAAAGCATAAGGTTCAAAATTGATTGGGAAAATTTGACAGTTTCAAGTAGCTTGATGTGCTGGCATCTGTACATGATTCTGGACCCCCCTGTAGCCCAGTCATTTTAGATTTATCTGCGGAAAAATTCCTAGTGAGCTGAATTTTTGTACACACCTTTATTACGACGTTGTAATGAAGATGTGAAAAATCGGCATTAATATCGTGCCGGCTAAAAGAGTTATAAAGGTCAAAAGGTCATGAAAATCAGTTTTTTGCAAATATCTCGCGACCTATTGCTTGGAGGTCAATACATGTCATTATAAAATTGTTTGTCGTGAAATTATCTACAAAAAATGCCTCTTGCAATTTTCTGTAAGATTAACCGTTTTTGAAGTAGAGCGCTGAGAAAGCGACTAGAATGCACTTACATACAGTATTGTATACCGTATGCCAAGGCGTAAACTCTATTGTTCTTTATTTATGTTTTTAAGTATCTTAAAAACTTCTATCTGATATTTGGACGTTTTGTGAAAAGTATACTTATATTATAGAGGTTTGGAACTTAGTAAAATCTACTACATATATATATTATACAAACGACCTCCGCTGGCAGATGTTCTGTATTTTATTGTTCCGAGACCCGTCCCTTTATACCTGCTACTGTCTCACTTCTCTAATAGCGTGTCTGTATTTTTTTCTCTCAACTTCTTCACTCGCTTCTTCTCCACAAAATAAACATAATTTTTTTAAATCAAAAGCTCTAATTCTTTTCTTCCGCGGAGATTTTGATGTACTCGGTTCTTCTTGGCGTCGTTTAAAAGCCGGAGGTCGTTTGTATAATATATAGTAGATTTTACTAAGTTCCAAACCTCTATAATATAAGTATACTTTTCACAAAACGCCCAAATATCAGATAGAAGTTTTTTAGATACTTAAAAACATAAATTAAAAACAATAGAGTTTACGCCTTGGTATACGGTATACAATACTGTATGTAAGTGCATTCTAGTCGCTTTCTCAGCGCTCTACTTCAAAAACGGTTAATTTTACAGAAAATTGCAAGAGGCATTTTTTGTAGATAATTTTACAACAAACAATTTTATAATGACCTGTATTGACGTCCGAGCAATAGGTCGCGAGATATTTGCAAAAAACTGTTTTTCGTGACCTTTTGACCTTTATAACTCTTTTAGCCGGCACGATATTAATGTCGATTTTTCACATCTTCATTACAACGTCGTAATAAAGGTGTGTACAAAAATTCAGCTCACTATGAATTTTTCCGTAGATTGGGGTTTAAAATGCCTAAAATGACTGGGCTACTGCTTTGAAATTTTTTGTCGGCTTTTTCTTAATTTTTACGTTTTTTCTGCAATTTTTTTACTGTAAACTGTATAAAATCATTATTTCTATCTGACCCAATGAAATTTTTAATTAAAAAATAGTAAATTCACTTGTTTCACTTAAAACAGCAATGTAAATAAAACTCGAAAGGGCTACCTGATCAGCTGTATTGCTAAAGTTCATTTGCGAGGTCAACACTGTCTTCGCGCTCACGCTATTCGCTTTCAAATGCCGCGACAAAGGGACCGCAGCGCCAAGCGGTCTCCTCGTATTATTATTAACGCACTTGAAAATAAACTTTAAAATTATTACAATAAAGTGCATAAATGCTTGAACCTGACAAAAAATGCGGAAGATTGCGGGAATCCCCGCGCGGCGTCGAGTCGGCCATGAATCCTAATGAATCTAACAGACGCGTCACATGAGGCATTTTAATCATCTACATAATTGAATGACCCATTTACTACTTTTATTTTAGATTCGTTATGAGGGGATAATTATTT
This sequence comes from Luperina nickerlii, assembly GCA_963855955.1. Classification (NCBI taxonomy): domain Eukaryota; kingdom Metazoa; phylum Arthropoda; class Insecta; order Lepidoptera; family Noctuidae; genus Luperina; species Luperina nickerlii. Next base: position 5,275,345 of record OY979677.1, on the reverse strand, counting down.
TTCTAAGGCTTCATCGATTTAAGGGGGAAGCGCTAAGGTAGCCCGCGAAATTAAAATTTTCTTACGTTTATTGCAATTTGCTGGTCAGTGAATTTCGCGGGCTACCTAATACCGCTTTCGCCTTAAGTAAAGAAGATTAAAAAAAACGTGCAGAAGTGTATTGATAGTCACGTAATTTTTCAATATTTTTCTATTATAAATTTATGGTGCTGGGTTCGAAAAAGCAAGTTAGTACGATACTATCTGCCAACCCTGAAATTACTATCATGGGGGAGAAAATTGAGAGAGTGGAGCAGGCATGTAATCTAGGGCTGATTATGGATCCAGAGCTGCGCTTTGAGGCCCATGTGACAAATGTTCTTCGGAACTGTTTTTATAGGCTAAAGGTCTTATATGGAATACGAAAATATGTAAGCGAACCAGTACGGAAACAACTTGTTGACAGCCTCATTCTATCAAAATTAAATTACTGTGACACAGTTTATGGTCCATGCCTGCTTTCAAGAACCGAGAGTGTAATACAACGTATCCAGAATGCCTGTGTTCGCTTTTGTGTTAATGTCCCACGAAGAAGTCACATTACTCCATTCACCAACAAACTAAAATTATTAAAGATGGCTGCCAGGAGAAAGCTACATTTAGCCAACTTGTTGTTTGGTATCATTACAACACAAAAACCGCACTACCTTTATGAAAAGTTGGATTGGAAACAAAACTATCTAAAGTATGGTCTTCGCTCCATTGTTAGCCCTCTCTCGGTGCCAATGCACAGAACTACGGCTTTCAGAGGGTGTTTCAAGTTTGCAGCCACTCGCTGTTGGAATGATCTCCCACCACCAATGCGCCGCCTGAAAACAATACAATCCTTTAAATACCAACACAAAAAGTTACTCTTACATGAACAAACTTCCCTTCAATCTTAACAATGTACTTTTGTGTTGGTTCACTGTACCTCAGGGGTCATGGCTTGCAGACTTTGGTTTGGGATCTCCTAAGGTGGGCTGCTTGAAACTTTGTTATTCCTTCTGTTGTGGATCTGTTTTTATGTATGTTTCACTAGAGCATTCTTCCCTTACTCTTGGGAGCGCCACTTGCTACTGCTTCTGTAATTTACGATTGATTCTGGTTAATCAGCTATTCTCCATAAACCGTCTTGTGAAGTATAGTGGATTGATGAATAAAGGGAAAAAGAATATTGTATAATTATATAAACATATCCTAATTTATTTATCTAACCTATTTAACTTATTATTTTATTCATTATAATCACGATGCACTTACCATTTTTTTTCCCTGGACTGTAGACTTTGGTTCTCTTTTGAGTCGCCAAGTTTATTTCACTTCATCATTTTGCACCTTATAAAATTCTAACACTATCTTGACAAACAACGTTTTACAAAAACCTTAGGCACCTACACAATCACCCATAATCTGTGTATAATGTACCTACTATCATAATTATCTTATCGTCCCATAAAATTAATTATATTATAATGCACCATGTTAATTTGCTAATTTATAGCACGTCCAGCAGTAAGTCAATACGTCAAATCGATTTGTGACAGTTGCGCTCGCGCACAGATTATTAATAACCGGCGGCGCGAGTCGTTGCCCGGAATGTTACCAATTATATATTTCATGTTCATACCACTTTTTGTAATGTAGATTTTTATTTCTTATTTTTGATTATTGTTTTTATTAATATCTAATCGTATGCTGCACTGGCTGACGTCATCACGTCAATCACCGGCTGTCGCTGAAAACCAGCGCTGGGGCTCTGTCTCGTATAGGGTCTTAGCATTATGCTGAGCGTTGGCCGTTTTGCGTAGATGTGACGCATACTCTTTCCCAAATTGTTACTTTGTTTTTCTGTTGCTTGTGTTTTTTATTTTTATGCGTCATGTTTGCCGCAAATAAACGTATTTTCTTTCTTTCTTTCTTTCTTTCTTATTATCAACAATAATTTTAGGTTTGAATGCAATTCAACAATGTAATTTACTGTTTCATAAAAAAAAATACATCCATTTTCGCATAATCGGGATTGAAACCAAATACCTACTATAACGCCCAAATCTCAGTTTGACTTAACTGCGAGACGCAAGAGTCTTGCAGGCTTAGTCTTGTTCTTGCTCAAGTCTTGCAGGGTTCAGTCTTGGTCTTGGTCTTGCTAAAATAAGTCGGTCTTGGTCTTGGTCTTGGTCTTGCAAAAATGCAAGAACAAGACCAAGACTGCAAGACCAAGACCGATTTTGGGCAACACTACCTATGTCCGTGTATGCCTTTCCTAAAACTCTTTTACAATCCAAATCAAAATGTTTTGAAATATATTTAGGTTTTTTATTAACGTTGTCTCTCATATTGAGAATAAACTAGCGATTCAAACCTGGTACACGATTGATTGAGTTCCATTTACGTCAAAGTTAATTCGATAAAAAAAAACCTTTATATTTTTACTCCGACATTTTTTACATTAATGTAATCTGCCAACCTTTTGAAAAAGGTAAACATTTTTACACATCATGTATGTAGGTATATTGTGTCATCAGCATCGCCCTGTATAGCTTAATTTGATTCTACATTAATTGGAAATATACTGTGTTTGCTTTTTAGATCTGCAGAATGAAAATGGAATTCGAAATCCAACAATGGCTGTGCGAAAAGACAGTTGAAGATATGCGATTTCCTGAAACCAGAATTCTCTTATCTGAATATATTCTTAAAAGGATCAGTGGACGTATGAAATGCGATTTCACCTAAATTCTGGATACGTAATGTCTTCAGTACTATTTTTAATCAGGATATATGTCACGGATATCGATCTATGATTTATGTGAAGCTGTGGATTTAAAAAGTGTCTTTGAAATGCGATTTCATCTTAACACCTAAATTCGGAATACGTTATGTCTTCAGGACTATTTTTAATCAGGATATAAGTCACGGATATCGATCTATGATTTATGTGAAGCTGTGGATTTAAAAAGTGACTTTGAAATGCGATTTCACCTTAACACCTAAATTCGGAATACGTAATGTCTTCAGGACTATTTTAATCAGGATGTATGTCACGGATATCGATCTATGATATATGTGAAGCTGTGGATTTCAAAAGTTTCTTTATTTGTTAAATTGAGATTAGACCCAGAATAATGTTTATGACAACTTATCTATAGTAAAAGTGCGAAGTGATGCACACTCCAACCCTATTTCAAGTTAAACAAATCATCATCCGCCTAGCCTTTTCCCAACTATGTTGGAGTCGGCTTCCAGTCTAACCGGATGCAGTTAAATACCAGTATTGTACATGGAGTGACCGCCTATCTGACCTCCACAACCCAGTTACTGGGTAATACGATACCCCTTGGTAAAACTGGTTGTCAGACTTTCGGGCTTCTGACTACCCGTAACGACTGTCAAAGATCCAAGAATGATAGCCGGGACCAACGGCTTGACGTGCTTTCCGAGGCACGGAGGGGTCACGGTATATAAAGATGGTCACCCATCCACAGACCAACCACGGCATGCGTAGCTTAACCTGATCATCGACCTGTGCGGCTGTTATTATTTAGCCACGGGCCCCTTAATAAACATCCACCATCAACATTGAAATAAAGTTGATATTCCAAGTTAAACAAATATCAATTTTATTTCAATGTCATTTAAGTTGATTTCAGAGTGACTACCACAACTGAAATAGTTATAAAAATGTTCGAAGCGTTCGTAGCGAACTGAACTTTATTGTGTAAGAATTAAAGTTATTTTTCCATTAATTTATATTTGCTTACATTTTTGGCAAATACATCGCGAACGCAGATTACCTCATCATCATTCTCCCGCCATTATCCCAATTTATTTGGGGTCGGCGCAAAGGGGTGTTCTTCAAAGCGTCATGTCTTATTCTTCCATACTTCTGTATTAGTCATCGTGGGGGGCCCCTCGTTAAATAATAACAGCCGCACAGGCCGATCGATCTGGGGCCGTAAAAAGGCCACTTTTGCAGAATCATAAAAGAATAACATTATGAATCATAATATGGCGAACACAGTCTGTGTTTTTCATTTTTTTGCTGTACTCTATAGGTATAATCAAAGAGATTGGGATTGGATTTGGATTGGTTTTTTTCAATTAAACCATTTACAGGCACTTTTGAATTGTCAAGAAGTCGGTCAGTCAGAAAATATGAAGCTTGTTGCCCATTTCAAAGCGTAGGTACCTATGGAGAAGAACGGGCAAGAAACTCCATGGACACTCTTTCTAAAAAAGTATTTTACAAAAATATTACTTACATCATTACTTTTGATTTTAAAATTATATAATGTGAGAACGATGTAAAAAATTAAGAAAGAATTACGTGTTAAAAGCGTCCAGAGTACAACAAATAGTACTTAACAAACTACAATCCAAAAATAAATTAATTAAAAATAAGCCGAGGCAGCTAAGTGATGACCAGCCCCATCTGACGGCGCCCGTTCACGAACATGAATCATCATCCGACTACTTGGCTATTGGTTTACCAACGCTCTAACGCTTTCTCAATTAACCAGACTAAATACCTACATCTACAAAATAATTTATTATAGTGTATTAAGATTCAAAATGGCTTTTGCTGCTTTTACCTACGAGTAGAGAATGGGCGTCTGGTCTTGTCGGGAAATTGTCTATTGCTTTTTTGAAGAAGAGATGATCTTTGAAAATTATTTTTGACTAGCTTCTGCCTGCGATTTCGTCCGCGTGGAATTTCTTGTTCTACCATAAAATATATATTTTAAAAAATACCAGTCAAACATTCGCAACACACACGTACACGTAAGAAAATCAGTCAATCCCTCAGTTGGCCGTTTTTTTATACGTTGAAAATTTGTGGGCTTTCCCTAATTTTGACCCCTAGGCACGCCACTTGTAGTGTATAGACATTTATAGTCTGTTGTGTACGACTCTGTCGTCTCGAGCAGCGCACGCGCGGTGTCGCGGGGCGGGGGGCAATAGCCTGCCGACCGCCGGGAAGAGAAGACGTGGACGCTTGCTGCGAGCCGATATCAGTGTAATTTAGTTACTTACTTGTTCTTTTCTAATATCAACTCTCGAGCATAGTATAAAGAGGGGAAGTACGTTATCTTCATACAAACGCACCGCGCGCGGCTTGTATGTGTGCGTCATAGTATCTATGCGTCGTCGCACGCACACTTAACAAAATCTCGACCCGTTTCTCAGTGCGCCAGTCGGGGCTAACACCGCATGAGCTTCGCGCGTCACGGCTTTCGGCACCGCTAAATGAATGAAAAATGTGTGATAATCGCAGGAAAACGTATTGATGTGTGTTTGGGTGTCTTAATAAGTAATTCCAGAATTGTCTCTGTTCTGATTACCTATTGAACTGGAAAGGTAAGCAAGTTGCAGCTTGCAAGTTCTAGCATATAATTTTTACTTGATGATGAGATACCTACTTATTTAGTTTTTGTTGTAAGTATTATTTTATATCAGACAGAGGAAGTAGGTAGACCTACTTTCTCACTAGAATGCATTAGGTACTTTTGATCTGTCAATTGATTTGCCATTGATCGTTGTTTTCTCGTGCTCATCACTCTTTCTTTTATCGTGAAAGGTTTCATCATCGTTTAGGTAAAACCGACCTCTCAAACCCTGTACTCAGACAATACAAGTAAAAATACAACTTCCCGACCTTTGCCAATTTATAGGCACTGAATTAACATTTAGCTAAAAGTAACAACCCTGAGACAGTAGGCAATTATATCGCGGATCGGGCCGGAGATAGCCTACTTCCCCTCTTTATACTATGTCTCGAGTCTTATGGTACATTACATGTGGCGACGAGGACAAACTGTGAGTTTTTAAGGATATTTACATTAAAAAACAAAAGAAAGTAGAGGAAGGCAAGCATGGACAAGGTATTTATACTATCCGACTACAATCGTTAAATAAATAAAACTTACGAATAACGAGGCACCGGCTGTAAATTCATGTATGACAGGCTACCTACCAAGCTTTTATCAAAGTGATTATTATGTAGGTGACTAAGTGACCACCCGCTAGGTTTCTTCAAAGATGTCGTTTCATTCGGTTACGCCCGTGGTGGGTGAATATGATACCTAACCTACAAGTTACCTACCTACTTGAGTTCGAGCCTCAATAATTATTACCTAGTAGCTGTATAAGAAATTTTAATAGGTAAAACAAATCACAGAGCCTTACGAGTTTCGTTAATCAATTTAGGTAGGTAATAGTTACTATTCTAAAGTTAATGAATTAGTCCACAGTATTAATTAGTTACTTACCTATATAAAAAAGTGGTTATTTACTGTTATCATTGTTTTGTTACTAACTGATGTTGACTGTTTAGAACATTTTTAACTAAGAAAATAGAAGGAAATGTAAAGTAACTAGGTACCTACTCACTTGGCCGCGAGTTGCGTAGGCATTCTTTTGTTCGCGTTTTAGGTATCTAGGTTTCTATTGATGTACATCAAGGGAGGGACATACCTACATGGCATTAAATTGCGGAGATTTACCGGTATAGCATTAAATTGCGGACATACCCACATGGCATTAAATTGCGGAGATTTACTGGTATAGCATTAAATTGCGGACATACCCACATGGCATTAAATTGCGGAGATTTACTGGTATAGCATTAAATTGCGGACATACCCACATGGCATTAAATTGCGGAGATTTACTGGTATAGCATTAAATTGCGGACATACCCACATGACATTAAATTGCGATCATACGTACATGGCATTAAATTGCGAAATACCTACATGGCATTAAATTGCGGACATACCTACATGGCATTAAATTGCGGACATACCTACATGGCATTAAATTGCGGACATACCTACATGCATTAAATTGCGGACATACCTACATGGCATTAAATTGCGGACATACCTACATGGCATTAAATTGCGAAGGTTTCACGGTTTAAAATTTTATGTTTACACATTGATTTATTAAATAAAACAGCGCCGGTTCCTACTAAAGTGAGTGATTGTACTCACTAAGCTGACTAAGCACTCAGTACCGCACGGAACATCGTTGATCACACAGCTCAATAATTTCAGTTTTTTTGTTGCAATAAATACGCATTAAAATGACTTTTGTGCAGCTAAACAGTGTTTTAATAATACGAGGAAGGAAAATAAGACACAGATTACTTACCACAGGTAAATAAAGCAAAAAAAAAATGTAAATTTGTTGATAATTATAACAACATTTAATGTTTGCTTCGTCATGTTTGGAAGAGCGAGACAGATAATACAAAATAGCGTGAGAAACACGATGCGACGCATCACGCGTGACGTACTATCAAAGATCACAATCATCAGCATTTGGCGACTAACGTGATTTCGCTTGCACGACAGCGTCGGCTCCTATCGCTGTCGAAACTGTAGGTTTGCGACTATCATCACAGATGTGCGAGTTTCGGTGCATGTAGTCGTGCGAGTGGTTGCGATATTAGCGCGTCATGTATTCTGCGAAAATAATATATCAACGTTTACACTTTGAGCACCCATTCGCCACTTGGCGGCCGCGCGCTGGCGCCACAGTACAGCACAGCATGACGACAACGTGTCGTCATGTGCGCACAGGGTGTGTTTGCCATGACGACTACGTATTGTCATAAGCGCCGATGGTGTACTGCGGGCGTAGATTTATAGCCAGGGTACAGTCGCGTACAGTAGACGCTTTATTACCAGCATTAGATTGCGATAGCGTGTTAAAAATCTATAAATATGCAACATAGTTACTTACCTTGTCAACAGATAGCCCCAAATAGCACAGTACACTTTAGAGAAGTTCGAATGTGAATAGGAGGTTGGTTCAGTATCTGTCCGTTGGCAACGAGGGATAAGAAGTCTGAACATTTATGAACTCGAGGCGGCAGGCATAGACGGAAAAGAAAGAAATAGTCTTTTACATTTCGGTGGTCCTGAGTTACAATGGATTTGGACTGCAGTTTAAGTATGGCCAAAAGTCTCATGGTGTAGAACTGTTCCGCACAGGATAATTCCCTGCGTATAGCAAGAACTACCTATCGAGTACCACTGAGTTCTAGGGCAACATAATTTAGGTTGGTAGTGTTGCTATCAACAGACTAAGTAAAAGACAAAAGCTATGCAGTTAAAATAATAAGTATACATAGGTACTTTGAAATAAAATGTGTGCAAAGTGAAAATAAGAAGTAACAATAACAGTAAACTGCTGGTTGATATTATTGCAATGATTAATAGAATAACATAATATTTTCTTATGATATGATGAAGGTATGAGGTATCGGTAAACAAGAGAAGTTCCCTCCTTCTGTTAGAGTATAACTCCTTAATGTGGGAAAGGTCAAAGGTCACTAAGTTACAGGTGCCATGTAACATGTAATAAACATGCAACAAATGTACTTATAACAATAAAGATTGCTTACCTATTCAAACATAGGTACCTACATCTTTCTATTTATAAAGCGGAGCCGGGTTGGTTGCACCATTTGTAGCTCGAGAGTGCCTGGACCGATTTTGTGGTCTTTGATTTGTTGGATTTGTCTCCGCCCCGAGTGGCAGAGTGGCTGTTGAAGCACGGGAAAAAAATCACGAAAAGACAATGGAGATGATTCATTTTTCTCATACATTTTGTGTTTTGACTCTGGGGCGATGCGGGGCCAACTAGTAAATACGTAAATGTTGCTGTGAGTGTCTAGCTTTTAAGATTTTCATTATCTTAATAATAACTAATTATTATAAGAGTGGTCTAGTTCGTCCACTATTTGCAAGCGCTACTGTTCAGTATAGGGTCCTGGATTCAATGCCAGGTGGCACCAGGGGTTGTGGGGTTTTCCATCAGGAAGTTATTAGAGTTTTGTGCAGAATTCACGGCTGTAGACTCGCTCCCTGTTGCATGGGATTTAGCCAGGACTGGCTAAGGTATACGATACTCTATTTCGCTGTCTGGGGTGGTAACTGGTAACAAGCGTGATGTTGGGTTATAAGATTATAATTCTTATTTTATCATAAACTTGATAATACTGCCCTCTGTGAGGTCCTGTTACAAGTATTACAATAGTCAGTGTGAAAGTATTGACGCCTTTAATATGAGATCAGCGCCATCTTTTGTATTGTTTGTCACATTAGGAGTCAGCATGTATTGCTGGAAGATCTGTTGAAATTAGAATGCATTTATTCGTACACATAGGTACACCATGACCATAGTGGTACATGATGGTATAAAATCAAAAAATATGTTTTTCCACTATGTGCTGCCTTGCAAGGCGTACAAGTATTGCTTACACAGTAGGTAATAGGGGTACAAGAAGGCCTAAATAATTATAAAAATACTTCAAGTTATTGAAGTAATTTTGATGTCTTATTTAATATACTAAAATTTCAAGGTAACATTCTGTATTGTTACTTGGGTTTTAGAGGTAATTAACAATTGCACAGTATAGTACCTAGTTATATCGAAATATGGGAAGCTCTTTATTTCTGTTTGGAAGTTTTAATCAAGTGAGTAATATAAGAAGTTTCAGTAAGTATATGTGAATTGAGACTCTCAGATAATTATCAAGTTTTGGGAACCCAAACTTAATGCCATACTATAAGTTTCAAATTCCATGGCAACTGTTAGGACCTTATTATAGAAATACAAGCGGTGAATCTAAAAGTAGGTTCTAGAATATAGAAAGAAACCAAGTAAGATATATATTCGATAAGAAGCGTAAGGACACAACCACATCCACAATGACAGAAGTAAAATAATAGAAGGAATAAAAACACTCGCGTGCAGCCTGCGCGGTGTCATTGGCCTCGTGTGAATCTGAAGTTATGTTAAAAAGATCTAAATGATCACTGTTTACCAAACAAGCTATGTCAAACCAGTGTGATTTAAACTCAACTATGTAGTACTTACTCAGCAAAAAAAAAATAAAAAAGTACAGGTCACTTACCGTGTCATGCTTACATACACATAACAATAGCATTTAATTTCAGCACAACAGTGGTGGTGGTCTAGCCCGACTAAAGTCGTGGGTTCGAAACCAGGCAGACATTTTGTGTATTTTCACTCATCACCACTGTTCATCAACGGTGAAGGAAAACACCGTGAGGAAACCGGCATGTCCGAGAACCAGTACTTCAAAGACATGTGACATTACCAGTACGGAGAGTTTCCGCGTGGTAGATAAGACATCCATTAAATTGGACGTAACAAAATGGTGAAGGAAGGCATCGTGAGGAAGCCATCTGTAACAATCCATTAAATTGGATGTATCAAAACGGTGAAGTATCGGTGACTGAAAGCGTCGTGAGGAAATCATAATGTCTCCATTAAATTGGATTTATCAAAGCGACAAAGGGAAAAATCGTGGGGGGCCGGCGTGTCCGGGAGCGAATACTTCAATTCAATATTTCAACAAACATGACAACAACAAACATCTCAATTCAATAATAATAAGGGAGGGATGTAGTGTATAGACATTTATAGTCTGTTGTGTACGACTCTGTCGTCTCGAGCAGCGCACGCGCGGTGTCGCGGGGCGGGGGGCAATAGCCTGCCGACCGCCGGGAAGAGAAGACGTGGACGCTTGCTGCGAGCCGATATCAGTGTAATTTAGTTACTTACTTGTTCTTTTCTAATATCAACTCTCGAGTCTTATGGTACATTACACCACTGCTCATTATTACTGTAGCTTTCAAATTAGTAAACGAATTTTCAGAATCGGAACAGTAATTTTAAAGATTATCCCCGTAAACATATTACACATATTTTACCCCTTTATAATTATTATAGTATAGAGATTTATTTACTTTTCTTAAATATTTTTATAAAAATAACCTAACTTAGCTAAAGTTCTGAACAAACTAAAATATGGCGCCGAAAAATTCCTCCGCATCGTCGTCGACTGGTAATGTACGCGGGAGACTGGCGGTATCGCCACGTCGTCGTAGGACAATGCTTATTAGCCTCTGGCCAAGCCAGCGCTTGGGTCAGCGTTAGCGTCAACCAGTCGTTTGGAAGTTTCGTTGAACAAACCATGAGGACTCCGACCCCACGGCCCGAGGGTTTCAACCACAGACAGCTCCATTACGATATTATAGACTAACCACAAATCTATATCAACATTTATTTCTGTTTTTTTTTTAAGAGCGGTACGCTTAGTAGCGAGAGTTAGTAGAGAACGTTTTCGAAATGTCTTATTTAAAAAAATATATTTGGAAATCTTTGTTTCTATGGAAAATTTAAAATCGGTCTAATTTGGCTGTAACACTATTTTTAAAAAATGTTCTTAACTAACTTTTTAGACCTTTTTATCCTGCTTATGCGTACGAAGTTTCATTAAATCGGTTCATTAATTTCGAAAAACAAGGGCTTGAAAGTTTGTATGAAATGCCGTACGGCGTAAACGCTCTTAATAGTTTTAAGGTGTTTTTTTGTTGTAATGCCATTAAACACATACTTCTTTCTTTCTTTACACTAACTTTGTCTCAATTCAGGCCTACTATTCCCTGCTGTCCAAAGGCTCAAAATCCTCAACACATCTATCAAAACAAAACCGATCGTTCCACATTAGATACGTAATTAATTGGGGACAGTGATTGATGATTGTCAGCGATGACGTGGGAACTCATCAGGGAATCGCATTATGCTATTTCAATATCAGCACCTATGATTGATCAAATTTCCGTTCACTTAACAGTTGTTTGTTTTGTAATTCCTGTCAAATGTATCATGATTATGTTTCAGGAATACCTAGTGTATTCCTGTGTAATGCCCGGATTACACGAGCCTAGTTTATGAAGCTAGGACAGTAAAATTGTGTTATAGTCTGCGCGGAACTAGTTGGCCGCGCCTTAGGTGGGGACGGGGTGAGGGCGGTGGGGTTGCCCATTATTCGCAACGCACGTACTGAGTAATGACAAAGCGCCCCCGCCCCTCCGTCCCACCGCGCTCACATACCTAAAGCGCGGCCAACTAGTTCCGCGCGGACTATAGTAAGCTAATCACTATTTCCCCATAACATAATTAGCCTATAACGCTCCCACTGCTGGCAGGCCTTGAGAGAGAGTGGGCGTTAATCCTCCGCTCGGACCCAATGCGCGTTGTCTTAGAACTTTTAGTTCTAGGACATACCGGTTTCCGCGCGATGTTTTCCTTCGCCGTTTTGAGAGCACAGCAGTGCGATTCTGTAACCATCTCACCGTGAAAACTTAGGTGAAGTGAGCGTGGAGTGAGCTGTCAATAGTGTCAATTCCTAGCAAAAACAAACTCACATCACCAATATTTTCACGGTGAGATTTTTACAGAATCGACCGGCTGGTGGTGAAATAAATTTCACAAAGTAACGCGCCTGACCGGGTTCGACACCACGACCTACAACTCGTAAATCGGGACTGTTACCACTGGGCCACCACTGCTCTCCACTCTGGCCTCGTGTATACAGAACTATCCACATTTTTAAGCTTGTAAGTTAGTAAGAAAGATGTGTAAGCTAGTATTTTAGTTTAATAGGATGGGGTTCTATTTTTGAGCTAGTAGCGCCCCTCGCCACCGATTTTATTATCCTTGTGTACTAGCTTCATGAAACCGACGAAACTAGTAGGTATCCAGTCGGATAATTTTACTCTACGGACTAAGATACATGCATGTCTATTGATAGATACTGCTGGCTTAAAATTTTCTAGCATCGTGTAAACATGCATGTGCCAAGCCAGCACCTTGATTGCGGAACAGACTTTCAATCACAATCTGATTCGTTTTGATGGATATTGCTAAATGTTCATCTAACGTCGTTTTCATCACTCCTACCTCTGTGACTATTATAAATCTCATTGTATCATATAAAACGCCATTGATCATATACCCACATGCCTAGCTTTGCTTACGTTTGTTATAATGACAGTTCTAAACAAAAGACAACCAAGAAACCTAAATTCAAAACACATAGATCGTCTTTTATTTATTCTCATACAAATGGACCGTAACCACCATACCCACAACATAACTCACTATTCTCTCACGTATCACAAGTACATTATTCGCAAAACTGGGACAAAGACAGGCACGTCCGTCCAATAAACATCTCTTAACGACTTTACGAGCTTTCTTAATGTGTTGGACCCGGTCTAAGTGGCCGCCAGACAGTCTAAGTTTACGTTTAACAATAGACCACTATCAAATACACGTGTATCTGTTAACGTGAGTAGGGTTAAGGCGATTGGCACACTGCAGCGCTTTACGCAGCGGGTTGCGTGAAACGGAGCCAAATTCCCCGCACGGGAGCGCGTTTTTATTGAATTTGTATGTAAAAAATCAAGCGCGGGGGCAGGTTATTATCTACGTTCCGCTGCGTGATGCGGTGCAGTGTGCCAATCGCCTTAGGATTGGGTTACCTGGAGAAACACGTGCGTGTATAAAAAATAGGTAGTCATAGGTAATTAAATCTATCTTATTTTTTACTAGCCGTGCCCGCGGCGTCATTCGCTTGCATGTCGGAAAACAAATTAGATATCATGGGTTTTAATTTTTTGCGTGGAATCTTAATTCTTTTCTAAAATAAAAGCAGCCTAAGTTATTTCTTATAATATCTGCCAGTTGAAGTCCCGTCAAAATCGGTCAAGCCGTTTCGGAGATTAACCGGAACAAACAGCCATACAAAATAAAAAAATATTGTTATAGGTAGGTACTGTATATACTTTCATATGCATTTAGCAACGAAGAAGTAGTTGTAGAAGTAGAAGGGAATTTCGTAGATTTTATTCCGGAAATAAACATAAAAACGAAGGCGCGACCACATTAAAATTATTCGAATGGGCCATTTTTTTTTTCAAGATTAGAAATCATCAAATGAAGGGGTCATTTGATGATTTCCAATCTTGAAAAAAAAAAGGGAGAAGGGGGAGGGAGTGTCAGGCTCTTACTGACTAAAACCCACCCGTGTTCCTTCCTTAGCCTTTTATGTTCCGGGCTAGCGGTAACCCTTTCGGACAATCCCGCTGACCATTCGAATGGGCTTACGAGCGTTTATAATATGACGTACGGCATTACATACAAACTTTCAAGCCCTTGTTTTTCGAAATGAATAAACCGATTTTAATGAAACTTCATACGCAAGCAGGATACAAAGGTTTAAAAAGTTACTTAAGAACATTTTCGAAAAATAGTGTTACAGCCAAACTAGACCGATTGTAATTTTCCACAGAAACAGAGATTTCCAGTTACGAGTATCTTTTTTAAATAAGATATACCTAGATTTAAGAATTTTCTTATTTTCAAGCATGTGTAAGTTTAGAGGATCACAATAGAAATATTAATATCTTAAATACACCAACATCTGAGAGAAAATTATATATTTTTAAGACTAGGTTAATACGTACTGAAATACTAACGGACATGTAACATTTCATGAAAAACAGCTCGCCATTCACACGAAATGTATTTTCTGGGGTCAGTAATTTCAACTGAGCTCTATCCTTACAAATCGTTTTTGAAAAACGTAAAATAGAACCACATCGACATGAAACAATATTTTTAAAAGGTAGAGTATAAAGAAACCTGCACAGGTCAGGCTTAGGCTGGCCACACACTAAAAGTAAAAAGTAAACTCAACAGGTGCTCAAAGGTTTAGTTTTTCAGGTATGCCACAAACGGAATCTTTCTTTTTGCGGTCAGTGTCGATGAAATAACTTTCTTTTTAATTTTCGACAGGGTGGAAACTTTTTGAGCTGTCTGGAACGATGGTTTTTTAAAAGTTTTTTTTTTAATTGAAACTTTAGTTCGTTCGTTTCATAAAGAAGTTAAGTTCATTTCATGTTTTTACATAATCACGTCTTTTTCTAGTGATTGAATAATATAAACAATATTTCGTGCCAAAGTAAATGACTACGTCAGTTTGTTTTGTACATTTTTACGGCTTAAGGCTCCTGCAAACAGGCGCGACGCGCGACATGAATCGCGCGCGACACAAAGGCACCGCTCGTTGCGCGACTTGCGGTGCCTTTGTGTCGCGCGCGATTTTATCGCGTGTTGCGCCTGTTTGAAGGAGCCTTTATTCAGATTGGATCCCACAATCCGATCCCACGTTTTGGGATTCGTAAGAATGTGAATAAAAACGCTCATGATTACCACTAAATTACTGAACTCATTTCATCTGGGAGCGGAACACCCTACCGAAAGAATGAAAAAATATTGACCAAGAAATTCACTTTCAAAAGAGTAACAGGCACAAACAAATCAACTTTTGTTAACAATATTTTTGAAACTTCTATAAAATCGCGACCATCGCTTAGTACTGTTTACCAGACTTCAAGATTTAACCACTACTCTTGAAAGACGTTTCCCATCGAAAATAAAAGAACCACGAAATAATAAAAACACTTAATAAAACGACAAGCAGGGTTCTTGAAACTTACGTTATGTGACTTGTTAGTTCTGAAAACATTCACTAAGTCATCGCTTCCAGTTGTTGAATAACAACCTCTTTCATAAAAGCAGAACACGGATTTACAGACGGCTAGACAATATCAGCCGTCACCTGGGGTTTGTAGGGTAATCTAATAACAGGCACATGAAATATTCCATACTGTACAATGGACATATTTCCACGATCGGTACCTACTGTAAAGCAGAAAACACTTAAAAACTTTACAAGTAAAATTCATACATTTTCTGATTAAAAGTCGTTTAGTCACCTATCGCCTCTCGGTTTTATTTAATAGACCCGTGGTGGACCGCCTGCATGTTTCCTTTCCAATTACATAATGCTACGTTTATGCTACATTTACATTCAGCCGAAGTGAGCAGGGAAGTGGCCAGAGAAGTGGGCAGGCCGAGTGTGTATCCACGGTACTTCTTATGCCACTACCATTGCCCATTGACCGGCAGCGCGAGCGGCAGTGCGTGTTTACATTCTGCTCTGTTGTTCAGTTCTCGCCGAGCGCCTCGAGCGACGTCTGCCAATGCCGAAACTCGAGCGAAATGGTAGGGCAGTATGTATCACACACTTATCTCAATCCTGCTGCAGCAGTATTTAGGGAAATATTGCCGGCAGCGCGAGGGGCAGTGGCAGGGGCTGAATGTAAATGTGACATGAAACAAGCACCATTTTACATCGGTAATCGATCACATATTACACCAAACAGCCATTATCCACTAAACGCAAATTAGATACCCAAATAAAACTAATAAACAAAAACAACACGCTTTATCGTCCAGCACATCGATCACACGATACGTTCAATTGACTTAATTTGGTGACCATTGGTAATTGCAATCATACTAATGACAAACTGAGCCGTGTTATCTCAACTGTGTAAATCAAATTATAATTGAAACGTGAATGCAGTGGGCGGAGGACGTTAATGTTAGAACTGATGTGCTAATAGTAAATATTTGAGTAGGAATAGTTCGTTCATTCGCTGTATATGCAGTGTATTTCCATAGAAATGTTCGTGATTTAATTTGAGTAGTGTCAGCAGTACTTAATGATGAATAACATTAGATGTTTAATTATACAAATGAAGGTAATTTGCTTACCTACCGTCTGCAGATTGAGGGTAGGTGCACCATGATTTTAATTGCACTTAGGACTGCATCTTTTCTATTATAAACTATCAGGATATCTCCTCAGTTATCCTGGTAGTTCATAATGTGAACGTTCTTAAAATTACGAGAATTACCCCTCGGCAATTTCGTTGATATAATAATGAATCGTCAGCCATGAACAAGCCGGTTTTTTTTTATGTAGAATTAAACCAATACGAGTATATGTATATGAAAAAGGCATTTAAACGTTTAAACAATCGTAGAATAATCTACGTTTTCGATTCTCTTTATGCGGAGCTGTTCCAGTTAAAATTTACGCAATTCTCATGCAATCTGACCAGTGCATGGCATATTTTAGCTGAAGTCCAAATATTTATTTAAATGAATATAAAGTTATGCCTGCCGTCAAAAAAACAGGCTTTATTAAAATCCACCGCAATATTTTCCTTTGTTACACAAAACCACTGGTATTTTTATAAACGATAGTAAATAAAAACTGTATTTTCATAAAAACAAAATGTTTATATTCCAATATAATTGAGCAAGTAACTTTCAATATAATTATTCTTAACTAGCTGAGCCGGCGAACTTTCGTACCGCCTCAGAAACAATCTTCATTATTATTTTTTTCGTGAATTTTTTCCATATTTTAATAGTTATTATGCTATTCGGGGCGGAGAGAAATCCAACAAATCAAAGATCATAAAATTCGATCCAGCCGTTCTTGAGTTATACTCGTAAATAGTGTAACTAACCCGACTTTGTTTTACTTACGAGTATAGATAGACATATTAAACAAACTGGTTTTAGAAGATCGAAACAAAGGCCGACCTATTTTGACCACCTCCGTATTTGTATTTTGGCTAATCCTGACAGTTCTGTTGATGTCGTTAAGGCTCCTTCAAACAGGCACGACACGCGATAAAATCCCGCGCGATACAAAGGCACCGTAAGTCGCGCAACGAGCGGTGCCTTTGTGTCGCGCGCGAATTTCGATATCGCGTATCGCGCCTGTTTGTAGGAGCCTTTAGTAGTTGACGAAATAACCTTGTACAGGCGCCAGCACATCAAGCTACTATAATCTGTCAAATTGATTTAATAGATTTTCAACTTTATCGTAAAGCATAAAGTTCAAGGTTGATTGGGAAAAATTTTACAGTTTCGGGTAGCTTGACGTGCTGGCGTCTGTACGTAAAATATCAAACTGTCACTACATTTATAATAGTGTTTATCCACAAGAGCCAAGGTCTTTTCAACGTCCATTGATTCATCAAAGATTTAAAAGGCATTGAACACGTGCCAACATGCCACACCATTGTCAGCTGGAGACATAAAATGTGACCTTCTAACGACAAAATTCAGTGACACATCCTTTATTATTCTTTCATGTCGTCATGGCCTTATTGAACTTAATAAAAATGTGTTGTTAAACAGTTTGTTGTAAAACATGTTGATAGATTACTTTAAGGACTACATGACTTCGCATTTTCAATTTCAAGAAATAAAATAATGGTCACAATGACAAAGCCAAGGGTCACTTATTTTTAGTAAGATTCATTACTAGCTTCTGCCCGCTACTTCGTCCGCGTGAAATTTCTTGCTGCCCCGACCCCCGTCGCATCGCATCGCCTGCCCGCGCTATTACTTCGTTTTTGCTTAGCGTTCTTTCTGACTTTTTTCTTTTCGCTCACCTCCTAAGGATCATAACGTGATATTAAATAGCCTTGCCTTCCTCAAGAATTGGGCTATCAAATACAAAATATTTTTTTTTAATCCGACTGGTAGTTCCAGAGATTACTCCCTACATACAAACCTTACCTCTTTATAATATTAGTACCTATAGATAGAATAGATTTATTATTTTTTTATTTAAAAACAATTATTGTTCAAAGATACTAAATATCTATGAAGAAATAATACCACGGATAGATTATTTAACAGCATATTTTATCCAAGAGATATTAACAAAAGTAAACTAGAAAAGTGAAATTCTGAAAGGGAAAAAACAATGGCGCACCAAACGTAGGAAACAGAACAACGAAACATTTTATTTTACATATGGTCAGCTAAGGTTGTGTTTACATTCCTCCAACAATCTACGCAAAAAAAACCATCATCCTCAATATTATCGCAGTAAACAAAACGTAAAATATTGCTGTCCTTCGAACTGCAATCTGATGGTCACCTTTCGTTGCACGATTAAATTATTCCTGCTTCTAGCTTCAGATTTAAAACGGTGATTTGATATAAGTACCTGGTTTTGTATATCTTCAGTCTATTTATTCTGAAAGGGTTTTCTTTTTACAGACCTTAACCATTTCGATTTTATGTAGGTACACAGGCAACCTAATTCTGCGTTGTCACGATATTATCGTGGACGTCCACGTCTATTAAATGTATGGAAATACGTGCAAGTTGTAACATTATCGTAGATGGAAAATTAAATGCGTCTTCTTATATTTTTTACCGACTTCAAAAAAGGAGGTTCTGTATTCGACCCGTATGTATGTTTGTATGTATGTCCGCGATTTTCTCAAAAACTAATGAAGCAATTTTGATAAATCTTTCATAAATGTGATCTACATACTTTCAGGAAGGTATATAATACATTAGATAATTATTCTTAATTATGTACAAAGTTATATGCATAATGTACTGCATCTCTGGAACTTCTATGCGAATTTTGATCTTTCTTCTAGTCGGTGTCTTCAATTCTTCAATGCACTAGTGTTAATTGAATTTATATTTGGTAGACCGAACTAAAAAGTGAAAAATAAAAACTTTTGTATATAAAACATAACCCTCCTTCTGGCGCAGTCGGGTAAAAAGCAACCGACTTCAACAAAAAAAACACTACAAAGTGATTAACTTTAATTTCGTTTTTTGACACCGACTTCCGAAATTAAAGTTATTTATCACTTTGTAGTGTTTTTTTTAGTCGGTTGTTTTTTTTTTGTAAACAAGTTTTTTATACATTTTAATTCACTTGGTTAAGCCTCCCGCAGACACGCGCGATGCGACGATTCGACGCGATTCTTGCAGAAGAATAATTGTGCTACTAGAGTCGCGTCGCGCCAGTTTGTGGGAGCCATTATAGTGATGCCGTGAACGTCCACGATAATATCGTCACGTTAAAGAATGTACGTCCACTTACTTACGTGTCTCAATTCCTTGAATATTTACCTACTTAGAAGCGGTGTTCCCAAACTTTAAGTACCTACTTACCTACCTTAAACATCAATTTGTAATTAGTCAACTTAGAGAGGCACTTACTTATTAACAATTTGTACTTCGTTGTGATGATTTGAAGTTTGTATCAGGCTTATGATATGATTGTTTATGAATTACAGTACTAGGAAGACCAGAGTGCCTATAAATAAACCTACTTATAACGATAACCTTCTGGCTCCTGAAATACAGGTACCCTAACCTAGCTCTGGAGCAGGGTCTAAAATTTTTTCTGTAACCTGTTTTATGGCAATAAAGAAATTATTATTATGTCATTCATTTATTTAGCTATCTTATTCTATTACATTTTTAAATATTTCTTAAAATATATAAAAAAAAAACATTTAAAAATATAAAAAAAATAGTTGTCTGCCGGTGTCGGGACCAGGGTCCAAGCTACCGGTGGTTAGGGCTCCAGAGACAGGAACCTCCTCACAATGCGAGCCGTATCGAGGAGTACTGCCTTCTGAATCAGGCCCTTGATCCAACCGCCTAACGCTAACCGCCTAACGGCTATAAGAAATTATTATTATTATTATTATGAACGTAGAGTTAAAATAGGTAATAACAAATTAATCAGAAAGTTGCAAGTATAGTGATCAAATAACGCCCTCAAGGGGTATTTCTGTGAAATCCAATCACCTTAAATAATCAAACAAGCAAGTACCACGTAATATATAAAATCTACTGCCCTAGTTAAAACCAAATTGATGAAGCCAAGAACCGATAATTTATGAAGAGAAATTGATTTCGAATCTAAGACGATTAAAACAAAACCCGCTCGTTTTTTCCCGTAATCAAAAATCAACTTTATAAGCAATACAGTAACATCTAGTTTTTCTTGTCTAAATGTTACATAACACCTCGCTTTACATACACACATGTTGATTTGATTCTCACTCACAGCAGTCGAATCCAATTAAGTCGGCTTTTGTTAACGTTAGACATATCAACGATACGTACGGTTGGTTTTGAATTGTAAGGTTTTTGACATGACAGCGAACACGCTTCAATTACTGAATTTCATGTATCGAATAATTAATATTCGGTTTGTTAGTGATATTTTAAATGTTTGCTCGTAGCGGAGTAATGGCTGCCACACGAGTCGATCGGAGATTGAGTTACGCATACCGAGTGTCTACTCATCTCGATATATAATGAATGGGTAACCATCCATTACATATCGAGACCCGTCCGTTTCTTCCAACGGCTGTCATTCGTAGATCTTTGATAGCCGTTACGGTTCAGAAGCTTACAAACGAGAGGTATCGTATTACCCAGTAAGAAACAGGGTGGTGGAGGTCAGATAGGCAGTCGCTCCATGTAAAATATTGGTGTACAGCTGCATCCAGCTAAACTGGACGCCGACCCCAACAAAAAAAAGGCTAGGCAAATTGATTTTAAATGTTTACGTAGAACTAAATTTTTGTATACTTATATTGGTTTACAATGAACTAAAATTGTGAAACGTACTGGTCGAACAGTTTATAAAACGGTATTTAACAAATTTAAAGTACGTTCGCCATCCCATCCCAGGATTAGAAAAAGCGATAAAATTTTAGAGCCAGCTATATGTGTATGAGCTAACAAATAGATGCTTCTGTATATTTATCCTAAGGTCATACACTAGGCCTTTATCCAGAGTAAATTCAGGTTAGACATTTTACAGTTACGACTTTTTACATTGCTGCCCTAGCTTCCCTAACATTTTAGCCAATTTCCTTTTATGGCTGTCATTTAGATTTTATAGTTCCGAATATTCAAGCTCATTACAGAACGCCCGTAACATACATTATAACATGTTATGAGCCTAATTTTCGTCTATAAAACTAATACAACATAGAATTTTGGTAGGAATTTTGCAGTACCAAAATGTCGGCCAACTGTTTGGCTAGAAATGTAGCAATTACCAGAAATCCTGTCAGTTGTAATTTGAACTGTATTGGCGTAGTTTTGATTTTCTACCGAATTTAGTGAAACTAATGCTTTTCGAAATAAGTATTTTTATTTTTGCCGCAGGAACCCGTTGGATGCGAGAAGCACATAACTATCATTTCAGTCTGTCGCCAGAAATAATGATGATAATTTTTGTTAGTTGGACCTAACGTTTAGTGCAGAAAGCATTTTTGTTAAATTAAAGTATAGTAAATTGGTACATAATGAATTAGTGCTTATTTCCCATTGTGTTCCGAGTTTTCAAAATATTGTGTGACTTTTGTATTCCTAAAAGTATTTTTGAATACCAAGACACGACTGATATTGGTGGCAGATGGTATTAGACTAAGAACTTTGAGATAATTTTGAATATGCAGAAAACAACGGTGGTGATCACAGCTCTTTTTATCCGACTTCACGACAGCAAAGACAAGGTTATGTTTTTCACGTGTACCTAATTATGTATCTTTGTTTGTGGAATTCTAAATACCTCGAAGCATCGTAACGGCTGGATTGTTTTTTATAGGTACATGAGGTGCCCATTAACTCGGGTAGGTGCTTTCGGTCGGTTTCGTTTTAATAAAAACAAAATGACGAATTTTAAATGTCAAAAAAGAAAGTTTTTAAGAAAAAATATAGAAGCTTGACCATTAACATTGGGGGTATCAAAATTAAGGGCTAGAGAAGTCGATTAATAAATTTAACACGATAAAAGAGTGAAAATTGTTGATATTATTATTGTTGTGCTATCACAATAGTGACTAAAAACAGCATATAAACGCTTCTATTTATAGACTGCATCTATACCCATGATCCATGTTACGTCATTGGTTTACTTACCCTCAACGTGATGGTTGTATTGTATCAACGTGACTACGACTAATCTGCATTCGCGATTTACTTTCTAAACATGTAAACAAATATGAGTTTTTCTTAAAAATAACTTTAATTCCTGCACAATAAATTTCAGTTTACTCTACAACTTCAAACATTTTTAAGACCTTTTTAATAGTACTAGTCATTCTAAAATCAACTTAATTTACACTGCAGTAAAGTTGATATTTGTTTAAATGAAATAATAAATAACATCAGTTGGAAACATGAATTTGACTAGAGTTTAGCTAGACTGTTGTTAGAACCACGTAACCGGTCGCCGATTGACTTGTATTATGAATATTATGATACAAATCAATCGGCGACTTGTTTAGGTTATTTTTTGTTTGTTATATACATAACTAGTGACCCGACCCTGTTGCACGATTTTTACGGCTTGAAAATACATCGAGATTTAAATACCAATTAT
Source organism: Luperina nickerlii (assembly GCA_963855955.1). Taxonomy (NCBI): domain Eukaryota; kingdom Metazoa; phylum Arthropoda; class Insecta; order Lepidoptera; family Noctuidae; genus Luperina; species Luperina nickerlii. Next base: position 5,252,337 of record OY979677.1, on the reverse strand, counting down.
TTGTATCGTATTGCCTAGAACTGGGTTGGCAGTAGCTCCATGTAAAATACTGGTATTCAGCTGCATCCGGTTAGACTGGAAGCCGACCCCGACGTATTTGGGAAAAGGCTACACAGATGATGAACCTCATAGGTTGAACTGCGAGATGCCATTTAAAAAAAAAAACTTCACTCACATCCCAAACAAAGTGGCTGCAAGCTCACAAAGTACCAACACAACAATATTTCTTACAAAAACGTAATTAAAAGCAAAAATCGTCTATTCAAAACAAAAGACTGCCATAAACTGGTAGAAACAGCAACTTATTACAAGTTACGTTAATATTATTAAGGCAGTGTATTCGGCATGGTTTTATACAGTGGGCGGGCAGTGGATAGAATTTAATTAACTACTGTGCAGTTGGTAGCCCGCCTCACGGAGCTGTCTGTTGGGACGCAGACGATTGACGGTGCGAGTCATAGGAGAAAGCGGAGCGATTTGATTAAAAGCAACATCAAAAGTCATTTATTTTAACAAGGCTGAGAAACGGCACTTTTTGATCGTCAAAATTACATTAGACAGCCCGCCCCTCACCACTTCCTAGTGCTTTAGCTGGGGAGAAGAACTGGTGCAACAAACTCCCTAGCAAATCCATGTAGGTAAATTGAATTTGTTTCTTTAGGGGATACTTGCGATTACCTACCGGTTAACTTAATAAAGTAGGATGTAGATAGCACAAACTATAAATATTTAGATTCTATGTAAGTTGTAAGTAGGTACTGCCATAAGTTGTTACTTTTTTTTTTCGAGCTATCTTAGCCGTTTTAACTAGTTCAATCCGCTTATGCAGCATCTAATTCCCATATGGAAGAAAAATAACTTTAAATTCTACCAGTCAATCAAGACACTTAAGACACGATACGACACTTGATATTAAGACACTTTTTGAAATATAGTTACCGATAGTTTTTTTTTTGTTTTGTTTTTTAGTCTGACAACCAGTCTGACCAAGGGGTATCGTAAGCCCAGTAATTAGGTCGTGGAGGTCTGATAGATCGTCGCTCCATGTAAAATACTAGTATTCAGCTGCATCCGATTTCACTGGAAACCGACCCCAACATAGTTGGGAAAAGGCTAGATAGATGATAACTTACTGACGGATTTTATTTTAAAGTTTCTAGTAGTAGTTACTACATTCTGATGTAGAAAACAATACAGTTCACCCTACAACTTGCACCAATACTGAGGCCACACAATACCCTGCCGCTCACTCACCCTACATAAGTTATTACCCTCCTCATAGTTAAGTTACAACTTGGTTTGTGGGTCAGTCTTAACGTCTTGGGGATAAATGTTAAGGAAAAAACCCCTTTTTCCTTCTTATCAAAATATTTGGTGAAATTTTAATGCATCTGTTGATATCTTGGGTCACGTAGAACGTCTCGGTGGACTTTAAAAATGTATGATGAGGTACTAGGGAATGCAGGGTAGTTTATTTTTATTTTTAAACGGAATGACGTGTGCATTTTATTTATTTTGTCAGAATTTGTAATAAACTGTCTTGCTGGGAAGAACATAAAAGTTGGAATAGTAACTATGTATCACAAAATATTGTGAAAGGTACTGTAGAATCCTGTTGATCCCGTGTTTTAGCTGATTATATCACTACACTACAACACCACACAAAGCCTTTCATGCAGGCACGCTTCCCTTTTCACTGTTTCCCGCCATTCGTGGTGACTGACAGTTGACATTAGTAACAGCTACCTCTCTACAGTCCTTTCACAATTATTTTACCTCTGACAGCTGCAACCAAAAGCAACCTTTTTTTTTCTTTGGCAATTGAGCCGATGTCGAAAACAGCATCCTTATTATAACAACAATAAAGATCACTGTGAGCCTGGCAGATTTGACAGTTGCAACAACCTAAAATAAACCTTATTGTTACGAGATTAAAGATCACTATGATATTAACAATGATGCAAAATCAGAGGTAAAATATATGCGAATGGACTGTACTGATGCGCATCTGTTAATTTATTTCATCACCATTGCTCTCAAAAACGGTGAAGGAAAACATCGTGAGGAAACCGGCATGTCTTAGAACCAAAAATTCGAAGACATGTGACATCTACCAACCCTTACTGGGCCCGCGTGGTGGATTACGGCCCACTCCCTCTCACAGAGAGGAGGCCTGTGTCCCAGCAGTGGGAACAGTATAAGCTGACTATGTATGATGCGCATGAGATATTGTTTACAAATTTACACAGGTACTATCATTGTCTTTATGCATCACAATCGAAAATAAGTTACGTCATTGGAAAGGGCTTTAAAGGTCTGTGGGCATACCTACCTGTCTGCCATTTTGTTTTTTTTTTTTTCAAAATGGCGGCTGGTATGTCAGGCTCTAAAAATCTTCAATGTTTATATTCAAAGGATGAATATAAACGTTTCGTAATATTAGAATCTATTCAACTAATTCCCATTTTGTTTACAAGTTTAAACAGTTTGCAAACATTCAATTTGTGGATTGTTTAAACCCGCATCTTTTTTTCGCAAACTAGTATTTACGTATACCGCATATTTTTCAAACTATTTGGTTTTATTTATATTCCAATAGATAAGTTTTAGTGACAAAGTTTATAATTAATTACGTAGGTAGGTATACCTACATTGCAAACAAATGGTTTTGCGTTATTTGTAGCAAATAAATTTCGATCGAGTTAAATTGGATAAATATCCTTTACAGTTCATACTTAGCTATAGAAATTTTATTAATCTCATATTAAAATTTTTGTTTTGTAATTAATTTTGCTGAGATACCACGAAGTTGACGTTGACTTAGATACCTGTAAAATTGATATATGTAAAACTGCAGACAGAGAAAATAAGACTTCAGTATTCCTTCTTATATCTATACTAATATAAATAATTATAATGAAGATAACCAACCAGTTTGACAATCAGTCTTACCAAGGGTATCTATCGTATTACCCAGCAACTGCGTTGTGAAAGTCAGATAGGCACTCGCTCCATGTAAAACACTGGTATTCTCAGCTGCAACCGGTTACTGACTGACTGGAAGCTGACCTCAACATAGTTGACAGATGACGATGACTACTTAATATAATAAAACTAAATCACTCACTCAATCATAGACTAAATACCAGTTGAATTAAAAAAAAAATTGCATTGGATAGCTAGCTAGATTTATATTTTTATATTTGTTTTATTTTATTTTAATTTTAATGAGAAATGTTACTAACGTAGTTTTATAAGTGTTATTAACAACAATATGAATCATTTGTATTCGATTTAAATAAATAATAATAATAATAAAAAATAGCCCAAGATTATAAGCGATATAACATCACGCTATGACCCTTAGGAAGTGAAAACGAAGTAACAGCGCGGGCAGGCGATAATAATAATAATAATACTTTCTTTATTTGTATAGAATGCAGGTGTTACAAGGTGTTACAAGGTGTTACAAGGCGATGCGATGCGATGCGACGTGACAAAACAAACAAACAGATAAAACAAGAAATTTCACGAGAACGAAGTCGCGGGGAGAAGCTAATTTATGTGTATAATTAATAAAATATCTAACTTACATCCAAATTTTCTTAAATACGTAAAACCAAATCATTCGGTATGAATGCTCGATTTGAACAACTTTAATGTTTATGGTAGTAAATTATATTAGGGTAGTATCAAATTCCTACTAAATTCTAGTCACAACTAAAACAGCTGAACGCGGTAGTACCCCTGTAGAATCTCATCAGTGAAGTGGTCCTACCGTGACTCGGTAGGTAAATTAATTAGGCGAGGACCCACTGTTCGGTGCCTTAGGATAAAATTAAACACGAAATGGTAACAGTGTGCACTGGCCTTGCTGGTATAGTCGTGATCAAGATTAGTTAAAGCGTTTTGAATTAGGACGTCATTTTGAAACTGATGTAAATTGCAGCAGTTTTAAACGTGATTAACCTTTTGACCGCCACAGTCATGTATAGATGACAAATCAAAATGTGCCCAGCACGCCACGGTTCGACTACATGACAGACTTTGACGCCTACGTTTTTTATTTTTTAACGTGTGGCGATCAAAAGGTTAAAAAGTCTTGTTTCTGAATTGCTGATGAAAAATTAACATAATCTTAGTCAGATAAAAGTTAAAACTGTAGTTACGTTGTGTAAAATCTAATCCAGAATCGTTACCCGGGGAGTTTATCTACCTAATAACAACATATAACATTATGTCTGTAATCCCAGAAGGGTAAGGCTGACATTACGCCAGTTATAAAAATCCATACTAATATTATAAACTAGCGGCGCCCCACGGTTTTACCCGCGTAAGTGTCGATTCCGTAAGAATATTGGTATAAAAACTATCCATGTCCTTTCCCGGGACTCAAACTATCTCTATACCAAATTTTATCTAAATCGGTTCAGCGGTTGGAACATGAAGAGGTAGGTAACAGACATACAAACAGACAGACAGACATGCTTTCGCATTTATAATATTAGTATCATTATAATATTATATATAGTACTAGCTTCCGCCCGCGGCTTCGCCCGCAAGGTATATCGATAGAAACTATCCTATATCCTTCCCCGGGATGCAATCTATCTCTCTGCCAAATTTTATCGAAATCCTTTCAGTGGTTTAGGCGTGAAAAGGTAACATACAGACAGACAGACAGAGTTACTTTCGAATTAATAATATTAGTATGGATGGATAAGATTTATTTGGTGATATTTTTTTTTAATTTAGTTGTAATAAAAGAGTCATATTTTTCTCATTTCGAGTACCTGGGGTAGTTTGTTATACATTTTTCTATCTAGAGCGAATTATAGAAGAGCTATTGAACGATAATTATTAAGGTCTGTTTTGCTATTTTTGTGTAAAAGTTTCACTAGTGCGATTTTTAGCTAATCAGGAAATACGCCTTCTTCGAAGGATTGGTTTATTAATTTGAAGAATGGTAACATTGAAGGCTGATTATGTTGAATGACAAGAAACAGAACAGGTACGAAAAAAAAAAGAAAATCAATTTACAATTTCTGCTCAAAAACCGTCAAGCATTTCGTGGCTTCAACAGCCCTGCCTATAAAATTTTCATGGCTCAATCCAATTTTTCACAAATTAATCCGTGGTTCTCTAAAATCCTTTGATGGATTGGACTGACATGTTCGTTCATTTAGTTACTTTTATGACGTCACACCTGCGTCGTGTACCTACATGACGCCATATTTGTTAGAACGCTGTAGAATTATGGGACCGATTCTTTTGTCGTGCGTTTTTTTTATTTTGAGCTAGATTTTATTCGTGAGTTAGGTTGAAGAGTTTTTATGTATCAATAGATCTTGGCAGAAGGAATGTTGTCTGAAGTTATGAAACACACTGAGATTTTCGTAGGTATATTCAACCAATTACTTACAATATTTATTCTAAATACCTGGACATGAGTTTCCTTGGGTAGCCTGGTAGTCTTAAGTAGTCTTCAAACAGACTCCGGACCCAAGTTGGCTGGAGCGAGGAAAACCTGTTCAGGGGGAGATTCAAAGTCAAAGCATTTATTTCCAAAGGCACATAAAAGGCACTTTTGAAGGTCAAAAATTACAATAAAAGAGAATTGATTCTAGTCGCCCCTTCCAAAAGGTAGTATTCGTATGGGGAAGAATGGGCAAGAAACTCCACCATTACTCATAGACAACTTCACCTTGGAGTGTAAATGTGGTGCTGTTCCACAAACGATGGGACCCTTAATATCATGTCCTGCGTGTCCTGTCAGCTGCATGTTACAGGAACTGATGGACACTAGTGATGGCGCCAAACACAGCCGAATTCTGAGAAGAATACCTTTTTTTTGTTAGGAACCTTCTACGGAGCGCGCACAACAACTTACCAAAGTTTCATCACAATCGGTCGAGCCATTTTCGAGTTGGCAATTGGTTTTTATGTATAAGAGAAAAAGATTTACAGGAGAATAAACTACCTACAATAGAAAAAAGAAATGTGATTATGATGATGAGTTATTTATAAATTTATTTATTTAATACTTCAAGCACATAAATGTACAGAGGCGGACTTAATGCCATAGGCATTTTCTACCAGTCAACTTTATTGTCTTCGAATATATCAGTAGGTACAATCTTGTGAGTGTTATTTACAGACGCCAGCACATCAAGCTACCCGAAACTGTCAAATTTTCCCAATCAACTTTGAACCTTATGCTTTACCGATAAAGTTGAAAATCTATTAAAGAAAACTGATAGATTGTAGTAGCTTTATGTGCTGGCGTCTGTAGTACTTGCAGCAAATTTGAAGTTAAATTCGCGTTAATTGACTACAAGTTTTAGGTTATGGATTCAAACCCAGACAGGCGCTTAACTTGATGTAAATAATTTCATCACCACTGCTCTCAATACGTTGCAGGAAAACATCGTGAGAAAGAAACCGGCATTTCCTAGAACCACACACTAATATTATAAAGGCGAAAGTTTGTGCGTGTGTGAGTGTGTGTGAGGGTGTGTGGGGGTGTGTGTGTGTGTGTTTATATGTTTGTTACTTCTTCACGCTCAAACGGCTAGACCAATTTTTATAAAATTTGGTATGGAGGTAGCTGACGCCCTGGATTAACATATAGGCTACTTTTTATCCCGATATTCTCACGGAATCGAAACTTATGCGGGCGAAACCGCGGGGCGCAGCTAGTAAAAAATAAGTTTAAAACTAAAACCCGACCACTGAAAAGGTTTAAACAAGAAAGTACATTTTCGTGGTCGCATGCCGCTGTACTAATATACTTATATAAGCTATGGTAGCATGCGACCTCGGGAAGGTACTTTCGTGTTTCATCCTTTTCAGTAGTCGGGTTTTAGTTTTTAAACTTATTTTTTATTTAATTATTTTGGGGCTTAATTCAGTAATGTTTATATTTTTGAAATGTGCCAATTAAGCCCTTTCATTTGATACCAAACACGGCATGATTAAAAAAATATTTTTTTACGTAATGACTTTTTTTCCTTTAGCGGGCGCCATATTCAATTTAATGTGACGCCATAATATAGCCTATAACCAGCGGACAATTAAGACGCTTCGAAGGATAATTCATTTGTCAAATTATGACTAGTCGTTTTGAAGTTATGAGGAGATGAACGTACATACATACATACATACCGGTCAAAATCATAACCCTCTTTTTGCTTCGCCGGAGTCGAGTAGTGATTCGAAGACATGAGACATATACCAATCTACAGCTCACTCCCTCTCGAAGAGAGGACGCCTGTGTTCTAACTGTGATAACATTATCGGTTGATCATACACTAGAATAATAAAATGTACAGACACCAGCACATCAAGCTACTACAATCTGTCAAATTTCTTTAAATGATTTTCAACTTTATCGCTACAGCATAAGGTTCAAGATTGATTGGGAAAATTTGACAGTTTCGTGTGATGTGCTGGCGTCTGTACCTAATAAGTATGTAATGTTGATAGCAGCTTAATACCCGCAATAAAAAAAAACACGCTGCTAAAACAATTTAAGTTGTACAAGACAGCTATTATTCACCACGTATTCGGGAACGTGTAAAATGTTACCTTTGTAAATCTGACCAGCATTATGATCATTTCTCACATTTGATTGGTAGGCAACATGCTGGACACACATTAATGTCAACTTTTATTACGCCTACGGGAGATGGAGGTGAAGTCTGTGGTGGTGACCTATTGTTTGACCAAAGGTCCTCAAGGTCGCAAGATATAGGTTAATGTCACTTGATATACCCTTACAGACATAGCAGACTGTTTTGTTTCGAATCCATTATTTTTGTTTCAGAAATTCTGATAACTGTAGGTATTGAAATAATAATAATAATTTATTTCTCAGACCATAAAATCCAATTTGTCAGTAATTACATGCACACAACTGTTAGTACAGACGCCAACACATCAAGCTACCCGAAACTATAAATTTTCCCAATCAACTTTGAACCTTATGCTTTAGCAATAAATTTGAAAATCTATTAAAGAAATTTGACAGATCATAGTAGCTTGATTTCACTTTGATGTGTCTGTACATACACAATATAGTGAAATATGACAGATAATTGTTAGTTACAAAGGTCTTACAACTCTCTTAGTATCACACTACAGACTAAGGTCAGTGAAACAATGAGATCAGGGGGGCAATCCTTGTAATTTTAAGAACGACTGCAGTCTGATGTCATCCTCAATCTGTCAAAAATACCTCTAATTTGCCTACGTTTTTGACAACTTTTTGCCATTGATTCACGCTGAAATGAGATTGCGACTAGATTTTGAACATTTATAGTTACAAGAATTGGCTTTCAGTTACTTGTGTTGTGGACGGATATACTGACTGGATAATAAAAATACCCAAGTTGCAAGCAAAGGGCGCTATTTTTGAAAAAAAAAACATTGTGGTTGTATTCCTACAAGCTATTCTAGCTATTCTGTTTTCAAACCAGCCATTCACGAGGTAAATACAATTCAAACAGAAAAAAAAAAAAGGCGAACTCATTTGTTTTAAAAATAAATGTTCGTCGAATTTCGATTTTCGGCCATCTATCTTCAAAAAAGAAAAACACATTGTGAAACCGTCGAACCCGTACAGCCGACTCTTTTATTTTTTCGATAATACTTCACTAACATTAATTATAAGAAAGCTAACGCAATGGATCTTACGTTGTCCCAAAATAAAGAATTTATTGTTATTATGTTTATTTGTCTTTGACATATCTCGGGACCCTGGGGTCCCGGACCTTTGAAAGGCGTACCAGGGGCTGAAGCCAACTTGCAGAGGCCCTTTAGACAATTTTAAATGATGAAGAGGCACCAACTGACGATTATTCCTGTATGCACTATGCAAGTGCACCCAAGGACAACCCCCGGTTGGTGCAGGACTATTGCAGAATAGGGAACCAAAATATATTGAGCTTTGAAAGTACTATGTCCTCTGTCAGACCAATGCTAATATAACATTCACAGATAAAATAGCAGGGGGAGACTTGCACACTCAATAATGGGCCCCCGGAAACGGTTGCTAGCACATAGTGACGTAGCGACAAGGAGGCAACATGTCCTGAGGTGCTTATGAGGAGTGGAGAGGTATTCCACGGCTATCAGGACAATCCCGGAAGTACGATCAAGATCCCTACCAGCATCTTACTGGAATACTTCACGTTTGCTCTTCCGAATCTCGACTCAAGTCGGCTAATAAAGGCAAAAATGAGGTGGGAATTCTGTTCTTCGTCATTGTTCACTCCAGCTGGCCAATAAAGGCAAGCCAGAGGTGAGGAACAAGACTTCTCCCGGGAGATAGGGTCTGTGGGGTCGCTACTGCCCAACAGCTCGCCACATGCTGCCCTGCGGGTTTCTGTATCTCTCTTGGTCTGGCTCCTCACCCTAGACCTGTTCCGGCAAAGTACACTCTTCCGGCACAGGTCTAGAGTTCGGAGCGCGCAAGCCGTCAACGTAAAAATATGGTGGTGGGGTTATTATTATTATTAATCAAATTCTTTCCTTTATCAAGTCAGGACACACACCTCATACCTTTTGAAGCTACGGCACTGAGCAGACTAGTTGACATCAAACTAAAAATTTTTTTTTGTCGGTGTCACATTATTAATTCGGTCTGACATGTATTGTAAAGAAGATAGCTGAATGTCGGAATGTGGAAGCGGCCACACCGTAGGCGTGGGCAACGTAAACATTGCATGGTGCACCCCTATAATAAAGGTTACGTAACAACGTTTCAAAAACTAACAAAATACAAGGAAAAATGTTAGAAAATGTCATATTAAACCTTTCGCTCTTTTTACCCGGTGTCGCCCGAAATGGTCGCGCGTTAGTAGCGAAGCTGAGTCAATTCTGTCGCCTTTTTGCATCGATGCGAAAGCAATACTGTATCACTACTGAATCGCTTGTCGCGTGTTGCTAATGCGACAAACGGCCAAACATACAGCCAGCGATACAGTCGCGCGTTGACGAAACTCCCTACTGAATCGCAGCAAATTGCGCAATGATTGAACAAAAGTTTGAGCGAGTTTAATTATTATTGCAGCATAGTTAAATTGCACCGTGTAGGATAAGTGATGCGCAGTTCTAGCTCACGCGAAAACATTGAAGCTTAAGGGCCGTCAATAATATTTCCTGATAATAATGGATCGATTGAGGGCAAGGTAACCTTGCGCAAACTTATAGTATGTGTAAGAGCCGCCGCAGAGCAGCCACTTGCTCAGTGGTGGCCTAGTGGCATCGCCGCGGCTTACGAGTCGTAAGTCGTAGGTTCGAACCCAGGCAGGCATTTTACTTTTTGTAAATTATTTCATCACCACTGCTCTCAAACCGGTGAAGGAAAACATCGTGAGGAAACCGGCATGTCCTAGAACCGAAAATTCGAAGACATGTGACATCTACCAACCCGCACTGAGCCCGCGTGGTCTATGACGCGTAATCTGTTACAGCCCATTCCTTCTCGAAGAGAGGAGATCTGCGTCCCAGCAGTGGGAGCATAGGTTGATTATGCGCAAAATTGCAATTCCGCCTAAGGGTCAGCGCAGACAGAACGGAGCGCAGCGGAGAGGATTTTATTAACGCACTTGAAAATAAACTTTAAAATTATTACAATAAAGTGCATAAATGCTTGAACCTGACAAAGCAACCCAAAATCAGGTTAGGTTGTCAGGTTCAAGCATTTATGCAATTTATTGTAATAATTTTAAAGTTTATTTTCAAGTGCGTTAATAAAATCCTCTCCGCTGCGCTCTGTTCTGTCTGCGCTGACCCTAAGGGGCCATTCTAATATTACGTAAGCACTACAGGGGGGGGGGGGGGGCGACGGGGGGTCTTTGCTTTGCTTATTTTTGATGGGATAGGGGGTCTGGATGGTGATTACGTCAGCAGTACTTATTTTGTTACATTTTCGGATTTTCTAAAAATTTTTTTAGATTTTGGTTTGAACGCATATGGCAACCCTATTTATCTATGCTTGAAAACGAAACGCATTTTCAGGGATTCCCGAAAATAATAGTTACGTTAACTTGCTTAGAACCGATTTTAGTAAAAGAAATAAAATGCATGTAGGTACCAATGTTTACGTAAGCATGGGAGGAGGGGGTAGGATCTTTGCTTACTTTTGCTGACGAGGGGGAGGGGGGATTATAATTGCAAAAAAAATCTGGTTACGTAATACTTGAACGGCCCCTAAGGCAGAAAACGACATGAAACTCAAGAAGTAAGTCATAATCATAACAGAACGAGTAATTGGCAGCCATACGACTGAACTGTAATTACAGCGCCACACTAACTACATAACTTAGCTACTCTTGTTCAAGCGTGCTGCTAGTATGAGACCTATAATTATCGTACACATACGCTAAGAATCGATATGAAACCACATACGATATTCACGATACAATCGCTTGTTTGGTTACGAAACGTGCATTTTAGAAGCAAGCACGGAATTGTGATTAATACTGTTTGGAGAACACCTTTTAAAGCACTTAATATCGTCACGCCTGTATTTCACAATGGGTTAGGTAGAATACCTATAGTACGCCGCCGGAAGGTACGCCTTTTCAAGTGGTGTGTTTCAATATTGGTGTGACATTCTGGTTACTCACTAATGATTTTAAATTAAATAAAATATTTGTTTATTTATGGCACCTAAGCTCAATTGTTTGTAACATTGTTGTTAAAAACTATTGTAACTAAACAAACAGAAACAAAAAGAAATTGTAAGGTTAGCACTGTGGGGTCTTCTGACCAGCACCTCCACAGCATGCGACAACTAAGGAGCGTCGTACTTTTCTAACAATATACTTAGGATGCCGTTAGAACTAAACCGCGCTCTTGGCAACATTGAATTTGTTTTTTGCGCATTACGGCGTAAAAATCATCGGTATGCGCAAATGCGAATACCGGACGCACCACAATAGCGCGGTAGACAGCATCTTGAATCAGTTGTTATGTTGAATACGCAATCGTTTTAATTTCTAACTTTTTGAGTAGGGTCGTGGACGATGAGCCGTCATAAATAATTATATACGTTATAAAATCCGAATAAGTAAATACTCGAAAACAAACGAAGTGAGGTGACAAGTGAGAAACAAGTGAAGAACGTCTTGCTTCTACCGCTATCATTCCACGTTCTTACGGTGAATTGTGTCAGAGAGTTTTTAGTGCTAAAGCGCCAATTTCAAGGTCATACAGCCTAAAAACTTTCTATCCATCTGTTCTAGTTATGTGCCTTAAAATGGATTGAGGAATTGGTGCTAACGAGCGCCCGTTAAGCAGCCCGGACTGGCAGTAGGCCAGTAAAGCGATTTAATGAAGAAGAAGGGTGCCTTCGTCAGCTGCTTTAAATGGCCCAGCAATCTGTCTTAAGACAAGAAGTTATTTATACCGCGTTTCCTTTACAAAAGTCCCTGTTATAGGCAGTTATAGATGTAGGAATTATCGATTGGCATTTTTTTTGTGCAGAATGAAAGGGAATTTTCAGCAGAACAGAAAATAACAGTCTTGTAAAATGTTGGTCATATTTCAACTGGCCGGTTGTCAGACAAAGGCATTGCCATAAAAAATACAAGAGATTCCGCGTTCAAATGTTTCACAGAAATATTGGAAGAATTTTCACGATGTTTTATGATCAATAAAAACAAAAGACTGTCGTCAATGGACATTCCATTTACTAAATACTAGTAATACTGGCAGACGACCATCTATTACAATAAATACAGTTTTGAAAATAGAACAGGTTCTTTAGCATTTTTGATTTTTAATCATTTATTTATTTTCACTTCAAGACAAATATCAGGGTAGCCCTGGCTCTTGTACTAGAGGTTCCTGTATCACAAGAGCTAGACCTCTCAATTTAAAGGGAATATTATATAGAAGCGGGATAGACATTAAATGTTGTTAATAGTTACCAAAACAGAAGCCACTTACTTAGGGGTGCTAGGGCAGAAAACCTCCACGTGTGCCTGGGAGCTGGAGTTCCTTTCTGGATACGTCCGGGGGGAAGACCAGTTTTCGGGCCGGTGCATCCTGGGGTGCGGGCAGCGAGTTCCCATTGGGATTATTTCCCAGTGGGATCTCGCTGTCCGCATGCTAATATTCTGCCACGAGGACCGCTCCACACATGTCGCTCTGAGTAGCAGAGCGGCAATTGTGGTGGGGTCAGAGCGGGTCCGGTGCGCACTTACACTGCCGCCGGGCAGGCAGGAGGGGTAACCCCCCCCTCCTGCCACCGCTAATCTCGTAGCCCCGGAGACAGTTAAGGTCATGTCTCTGACTGTTGAAGGGGGTCGAGGGTCTTGGCTTAACCGCCCGGACCGCGAGGAAGATTAACCTCTATAAAAAATTCCCCAAACCTCCAAGCGGCGGCGCACCGTGACGGAGGTTGTAAGCTTGGCTGATGGGTAGCTTGGTTCAGTCGCTAGTGCGAACCGATATTTTTGAGCAAGTACAACATGTTTAATACTCGTGGGAACAGATATGGATAATTTAAAAACAACAAAAACACCAACAGAAGACGTAAGGAGTGATGCGGGGTCGGAATCCGACGCCGCATCTGAAGGCGCAAGCACGGTAGGCTCAGGGAGCCTCTGCCGTGCTAAGGAGATGGCCGCTGCGAAGGAAAACTACAGCAAGCGGCCAAGGTCAGGGGACGGCCAGGGGTCGTCCTCCGACGGGGAGCTGGCCTCGGCTCGAAAGATCCCCACCAGCAGGCGGGGCGGAGCTCGAGAGCGAGGCAAGGGGAGGGGGCTCACTGCCAGGGAGGCAGCTGAGAGAGCGGAGGAGCCCACAAGGGAGGGGGGGACCGGTCGCGCGGTCGCTTCGGGGCTCTCAAGCGACGAGGCGGGTGCGGTTGGAGGCCCCGATGCGGACCGTAAGCTAAAGTTTGCGGCGGTCGTGGAGGCCGCGATCCGAGACGTGGCCCTGAAGAAGCTTCCAGCTTCTAAGAACAGGGCCGTAGTCTCGGCGACGGCCTCCATCATGGCGGCAGCGGAGGCGGCCAACTACGCCGGCCCATCAGCCGGCGAAGTGCGAGAATTGCGGGCGGAGGTCGCCCGCTTGACGGCCGCCACGGAGCTTCTCCAAAAGGAGAACAGGAGGCTCCGTGCGGACCTGGCCGGCCTCCGGGTTACCGGGGACGCGCAGGCAAACCAACCGGCCCAGCCCAGCCAGCCCGTCCCGGTGGAGAACCAGGTCCTGAACCTGGTTCGGCAGGAGCTGGCGGCCTTCCAGGAGCGGTTCTCCTTCCTGGAGGGTATAGTCCTGCGCCCCCCCTTGGCGGGCAGGTCAGCTCCGGGGCCAAAGGCGGCCTCTTACGCGGCCGCCGCGGCAGCTGCTGCCTCCAACCCCGGGCCGTCTGGCCGGGCCCAGGCGTCAGCCAAGCCGACATCGGCTGGCGGAGCCCCAGCGCCGGCGAAACCGGCGTCAGCGAAACCGGCGCCGCCAAAATCGGTGCCGGCGAAACCGGTGTCGGCTAGTGGAGCCCCGGCGCCGACGAATCCGGCGCCTACCGGCAACACCCCGGAGTCGGCAAGGAAGGGGGGCAGAACGGCACGGGAGGCGAAGGCCCCAGAGCCTACGCCCCGCCCCCAAAATTCTCACACTGCTCCTACAACTGCCACCGAATGGCAGGTGGTTGGGGAGCAGAAGAAGGCGGCCAAGGCAGCCAGAAAAAAGGCGCAAAGGCGGCGCCGTAAGGAGCGAGCCGTCGCGGCTAAGCTTCGCGCCCCGAAGACCGCAGCTGTAGTGATAACGCTACAGCCGGACGCGGTAAAGAGGGGCGTGACGTACCGCGACGTGCTCACGAAAGCGAGGGAGACGGTGGACCTCCGAGAGCTGGGGATCACCGGGGGACTCCGGCATAGGGTGACCGCCACTGGCGCTCGCATGCTAGAGATCCCCGGTGCGACAAGTGGCCCCACCGCTGACGCCCTAGCTGAGAAGCTACGGGCGTCTCTGAATGCGGAGGAGGCTCGAGTCTCCAGGCCCGTCAAGTGCGCAGACATGCGCATATTGGGCCTGGATGACTCAGTAACGGAGGGAGAGGTGGTGGCCGCCGTCGTCAGGACGGGCGGGTGTCTGGCCGAGCAGGTGAAGGCGGGCACCATACGTCCTGACCTCACGGGAATGCGAACCGTTACGGTAAGCTGCCCCGTGACGGCGGCCAGAACAATAGTGGAGGGCCGAAGGCTCCTGGTGGGCTGGGTATCAGCGCAGGTCAAACTGCTGGAACCCAAGCCTCTGAGGTGCTTCCGATGCCATGTGGGGCACCACGTTGGTGTCCAGTGCACCTCGGAGGTAGACCGCAGCACACTGTGCTTCCGCTGCGGTCAGCCCGGACATAAGGCCGGCTCGTGCAACACCGCGCCGCACTGCGTCGCATGTGCGGCTGCTGGCAAGCCGGCCGATCACCGGGCGGGGAGTAAGACTTGCGCTCCACCCGCCGGAACCAGGAGGAAAGGCAGGCTCTCTGCCGCCGTAGCCACCCCCACCGTTGCCGCCGATGCCGCCGCTACCGCCGCCACCACCGCCGCAACCGCCACCGCCGCTGCCGCCGCTGCCGCCGCTGCCGCCGCCGCCGCCGCCACCACCACTGTCGAGGGGCCCTCGCAAGGGGCTCGGGAGGAGGCTGAAATGGAGGAGTAATGGCTCCACTACGCCTCCTCCAGGCGAACATAAACCACTGCGCCTGCGCTCAGGACCTGTTGCTCCAGAGCATGGCGCAGTGGTCGATTAACATCGCCGTGGTCGCTGAGCCGTACTTTGTCCCGCCCAGGGATGACTGGGTGGAGGACCTGAGCGGCTCAGTGGCCATCATTTCGTCGGCCGCCGCCGGTACCCCGTCCCTCGAAAGCGTCACGAAGGGACAGGGGTGCGTAGCAGCACGGTTCGGAGAGACGGTAGTAGTGGGAGTGTACTTTTCTCCGAGCCGAACTCTCGCCGAGTTCCACAACTCTCTAACAGAGTTGAGTGTCGTCGTCGCCGGAAACCATTCCTTCCCCGTGCTAGTGCTCGGGGACTTCAACGCCAAGAATTTGGCCTGGGGTTCCCGTTACACGGATGTGCGGGGCAGGATGGTGGAAGACTGGGCTCTGGAAACAGGCCTGGTCGTCCTAAATCGGGGTTCTGTTCCCACGTGTGTGCGGATGCGGGGTGAGTCAGTGGTGGACATCTCGTTCGCGAGCCCCGCTCTGGCACAGCGTGTTGTTGACTGGCGCGTCATGGAGGAGGTGGAGACCTACTCCGATCATCGGTATATCCGGTTCGACGTCTCCACCCAGACCTCCAGCGCGCTGGTCCAACAGGCCCCGAGTGGTCCGCGGTGGGCGCTGAAGCAGCTGGACCGGGAGCTCCTCCTGGAAGCCTCGATCGTGCAGGCCTGGGTGACATCACCGGACAGGCCTGCCGATATTGATGATGAGGCGGAGTGGTTCCGGGAGGCCATGTCCGAGATATGTGACGTGGCAATGCCCCGAGTCCGGCCAGGACGCGCCCGACGTCAGGTGTACTGGTGGTCGCAGGAGGTGGAAGCGTTACGCAAGGCGTGCGTCGACGCGCGACACCTGTACACCAGACACCGCAGGCTCCGCATCCGCCCTCCGGATGCGGAAGCCACGGAGGCGGAGCTGTACGAGGGGTACAGAGCGGCGAAGACCGCCCTCCATGAGGCTGTCCAGCGGGCCAAGTATACGGCCCGCGAGGAGATGCTGGAGACTCTGAACAGAGATCCATGGGGGCGCCCTTACAAAATGGTGCGGAATAAACTCCGCACCTGGGCCCCCCCGCTGACGCAGAGTCTCCGCCCCCAGCTCGTGGAGGAGGTGGTGAGCGCTCTGTTCCCTTCACGGGGGGAGCACACTCCCCCGCCTATGGTTCCGCCACTTGCGGTGCCCGAAGCGGACCACATGGACGACGACGACATCCCCGAAGTGACCGGGGTAGATCTGAGAGCGGCGGTAGGAAGGCTGAAGGCCAAAAATACCGCCCCAGGACCCGACGGCTTGCCAGGTAAAGCCTGGGTCCTGGCCTCGAGGGCTCTCGGGCCTCGACTGGAGGCGCTCTTAAGCGCATGTATGGAAAGAGGCCAGTTTCCACTCCGTTGGAAGACGGGGAAGCTGGTCCTCATTCAGAAGCCAGGGCGCCCTGCGGACTCTCCGTCCGCATACCGGCCTATCGTGCTGCTCGACGAGGTGGGCAAGCTCTTTGAGAGAGTAATTGCGGGCCGCCTCGTCGGGCACCTGGTGAGGACGGGGCCGGATCTTGCGGACAGCCAGTTTGGCTTCCGCAAGGGGCGCTCGACGGTGGATGCCATCATGCGCGTGAGAGCCCTCACGACGGGGGACGCGGTGTCCCGGGGTGGGGTCGTCATGGCGGTGTCACTCGACATCGCCAACGCGTTTAACACCCTGCCCTGGGGCTGCATTGGGGAGGCACTCCGGTATCACCGGGTGCCGACCTACCTCCGTCGAGTAGTCGGGGCGTATCTGACGGACAGAGCCGTCATCTACCCCGGCCGCGATGGGGAGTGGAACCGGCGAGAGATGTCGTGCGGTGTCCCACAGGGATCGGTTCTGGGGCCGCTCTTGTGGGACATCGGTTACGACTGGGTGCTGCGGGCCGACCTCCCTGATGGCGTCAGCGTGGTCTGCTACGCTGACGACACGCTAGTCCTGGCGCAGGGGAGGTCGCATCAGGCGGCGGCCGTCGCGATGACACGCGGGGTTGCGATAGTCGTGGAGAGGATCCGGCAATTGGGTCTCGAGGTGGCATTGCACAAGTCCGAGGCCATGTCGTTTCATGGGCCCCGGAACATGCCACCATCGGGATCCCAACTAACGGTAGGAGGGGTTCACATCGGCGTCGAGACGACGATGAAATACCTGGGTCTCGTTCTCGACAGCCGGTGGAACTTCGTCGAGCATTTCCGACGTTTGGCTCCCAAACTGGAACGGGCCGGGGCCGCCTTCAAGCGGCTTCTGCCCAACCTGAGGGGGCCAAACGCCTCCTGCCGGAGGCTTTACGCGGGGGTCGTGCGGTCCATGGCCCTATACGGGGCCCCGGTGTGGGCGCGTTCACTGCGGCGGCGAGCCGCCCATTATCTGAACGCGCCCCAGAAGGTGGTAGCCGTTAGGCTGATCCGAGGGTACCGCACGATCTCGGGCGAGGCGGCAAGCCTCCTTGCCGGACTGCCGCCATGGGATCTGGAGGCGATAGTCCTCGCGCGCCTGTATGAGTGGCGCGCGGAGGCACTTTGCCGGGGGGAAACTCCGCTTCCGCAGCAAATCGCGGCGGAGCGGACGGACCTCCGACGCGATCTCATGGCGGCATGGAAAGAGCGACTGTCGCAACCCAGCGCAGGGCACGCCGCGATAGCGGCGGTAAGACCCCTCTTTGAGGAGTGGCTAGAGAGGCGTCACGGCGCCCTCACCTACCGCCTGACGCAGGTCCTCACCGGACACGGAAGTTTCGGGAGGTTCCTGCACATCATCAGGCGGGAGGAAACGCCCGGGTGTCACCATTGCCAGGATCGCCCAGAGGACACGGTGGAGCATACGGTGGAGGTCTGCCCCGCTTGGGCGGAGCACCGCCGTGTCCTCGTAGAGGCGATCGGCAGCGGCGGAGACCTCTCGCGTCCGGCCCTGGTTCAAGCCATGGTCCGGGGCGAGAGGGAGTGGGGGGCAGTCGCCTCCTTCTGCGAAGCAGTCATGCTAGCGAAGGAGGCGGCGGGACGGCTGAGGGAGAGAGCCTCCCGTCCCAGCCGCCGCGGGAGACGCTCCGGGCGTCGGGAGCCGCGCGACGACTCCCGGCCACCGTAGGCGCGGGCCTGCGGGCGGAGAGTAATGGGTAACTCACCGTCCGATCAGGACCAGGCCCGTGCCGGACGGCGCGTACGTGTTCCACGCGCGCCTCAAAGAGATGTCAGCATCAATGGAAGGGGCCCGTCAGGGCCGGAGCCTGCCGGGTCAGCGGGATTGTCCGAAAGGGTTACCGCTGGCCCGGAACATAAAGGGCTAAGGAAGGAACACGGGTGGGTTTTAGTCAGTAAGAGTCTGACACTCCCTTCCGCTCCACCCAGAGCGGGAGGAGTCATTTGATGATTTCCCATCCTGAAAAAAAAAAAAAAAAAAAAAGCCACTTACTTATCGCAATCTATAGCAACGTTGCACATAAAACGGCCAACATTAGCGGCATAGATCTTCGGGACATTATTCATTCTCGTTGCCAGAACCGAATTCTCTAGAATTACAATGTATGCGACGCGATCCAGAGAGACACTTATTTGTAATGCGGTTATTACGGCGCTGGAGTGGAGCCAGAACGAAAACTACTTAACTTTAAAAACTGGGGCTACCTGTGTCTCATGAATACTGGCTAGCCCACATGCCATTGAGGTTAGATCTATGTGGACCTACCTCATAGTCAAAAAGTTAAATGTGATTAATCCTTTTTGGCTCCCGTAGTCTCAAAATAACAGTTGATTCTTGCAAAATATTTATAAAAGTACAACTTTTATTACATAACATTCACTTAGACCTTATTTAGAAGCTTAGCATATTATAAAAGCCATTTTAAAGCTATTTGTAAATAAGTGTGCCAACACATACCTATTCACCAATGTAAAAAATCATATTAGATCACAAATCAGCTTCGTAGAAAGATTTTTAAAAGCTTTATTTCAAAGAAACATATTTTACACAAATTCCAACTCGAAATTCCACACTACGTGATATATTTCCAGCGCGAAGGCCTTTGATCCCTACAAATTGCAACAGAAAATAAATAGGATTGTTAAAGAAAAATACTAGCATTTTTGCTGTCAGCTACATCTTTGAAAAACTTAATTTATTCTAAACACGATACAATCATAAAACATGAAAAAATATGAGCTTTAATATCTGTGAAACTGAGAATACCTTCTACATTACAACGTCAGTAGCACTCTTCGACTGCAGCGTATAATTTAATACTAGTTTACGAAAAACATATTGCGAAGGAAAAGTTCACTGATCTATGTGCTTGCCAAATTCATTCTTACGGCTAATAAAAACCGTAGTCAGCAAGAATCAAATTCGCTTGTACTTAAACTGGCTTAGAAGTCATGTTTGGAAAGAAAATAGGCATTAGTTAATGCTTCTTTATCCAGACGATATACTTTATACTATAATATTATAAATTCGAAATTAACTCTGTCTGTCAGTATGTTACCTTTTCACGCCTAAACCACTGAACGGATTTCGACAAAATTTGCCCGAGAGAAAAGATTGCATCCCGGGGAAGGACATAAAATAGTTTATATCGACATACCTCGCGGGCGAAGCCGCGGGTGGAAGCTAGTTATATGTATATAGGAAGGTCAGAAGGGAACGTTTTGAAGGTTGACACAATAATAAGTAACTTTCCCTGCATTCCGAGTTGGGAAATAATCAATGTGAGCGTGCTAAAACCCGTACCGAATTAGCGTGAGCGCGATAACGATGTCCCGTGAATCGTCATAGATGACATCATGACATGCGCCATCTTGCAATAACGCCGACCATGCCTTCTAATAATATCACCGTGAGCGCTGTCAAAAATTACAGTGAGTGTGTGTGTGTGTGGATGTGTCTGGATGTGTCAGTGTGTTTTGTTTTGAGTTGCATATTAAACTAACGTGGTATTTTCGAAATTGTGCTTCTGGCTGACAGTCGCCACCTAACCAAAGAAGAAGAACTGAAGAAATGTGGTGTCTATACAGAGAAATACTGTAATAATATCGTTTTTACATTGAGTAAGCACTGTGAGCGCGTTCACGAGTGTTCCGAATTGTTGACAGGTCTCAGCTGTCATAATCGTAATATCTAAATCGGAATGCATGTGAGTTGATGTGAGCTCTGTGAGCGATTATAGCTAATTCGGAAAGCGGGGTTTGTTATTGAGGACACAGAAACTAGGTTACTTTATTAGGTAAGTTGCATGTCTGTCGCAGAACTAGATTGCTAAATTACTTGTGGTATAGAATGTAGTAACGAAAGATAAGGTTTTGGAAAGTTGCATTTTCCATTGCTTTATCCAATTAAGGCGACTACATGATCTAAAGCGCGGTCACTGTCGGAGTGTAAATGTGGTGCTGTTCCACAAACGATGGGACACTTAATATCGTGTCCTGTGTATCCTGTCAGCTGCACGTTACAGGAACTGGTGGACGCTGGCGATGGCGCCAAACAAGAAACCGAATTCTGGGCCGAGTCCATTTAGATTGCTTTCGGCACGCTAAGAAGAAGACTGTCGGACTGCATAGAAAAGAAAAAGAAGCTCGATGACACAACGCTGGTCATTTATTGCAAAATATGAAGCAATTATCTATTTACAAAAACCATTTAATAATAAATAATCCATCACTGAATGCAGTTTGGCATTAGAAATTTAACGGTATATTTTTAATTAAAATTTAAATTGTTAATGAAGGGATAAATTGCTAAGCGTTACGGTGGCCAAAGTGGTTAGCACTGTGCCTCGCATGGCGAGCGTTCAGGTTCGAGTCTCACATCAAACATGAAAATATTTTTCCCTGCCGGGTCAGCGGGATTGTCCGAAAGGGTTACCGCTGGCCCGGAACATAAAGGGCGAAGGAAGGAACACGGGTGGGTTTTAGTCAGTAAGAGTCTGACACTCCCTTCCGCTCCACCCAGAGCGGGAGGAGTCATTTGATGATTTCCCATCATGAAAAAAAAAAAAAAAAAAGGGATAAATTGCTTTTAAAGACAATTAAGAGGTATTTCTAGGTAAATATTTTTTTGATGCATAAAAATATATGTTTAATTATGATTTGAATTCCATCACCTGTATTAAAATGAGACTTGAAAATATCATTTTTTTTGGCCAAAATTATTTACGGTTTAAGAGATACACTAGCACTTTAAAAAAACCAACTATTTGACCGTTTTCAAGAAATCTCCGCCTTAAAAGTAATTTTACTTATCAGAAAACACGCGATACCTACCAACTTTACAGGAACAAGATCACCGAATGAGATTTTGGGCATTTAGTATGAATTAGTAGAACACTTTGTGAAAATTTTCATCAATGGAAGTAGGTTTTAACATATAAATCGTTCAACACTAATAACAGCCGTTCGGGTCGATCTAAGGTTAAGCTACACTTGCCGAGGTCTGTCTGTGGATGGGTGACCAATGATTACGTATCGAGACCCCTTCTTACCCCGGAAAGCACGTTAAGCCGGTGGTCTCGGCTGTCATTTGTAAATCTTTGACAGTCGTTACGGGTAGTCAGAAGCCCGAAAATCAGTCTTACCAAGGAGTATCGTTTTACCCAGTAGCTGAGTTGTGGATGTCTGATAGGCATTTGCTCAATGTACAGTACCCGGCGATAAATATTGCACCTCGACCTATCGATTTTATACAAAGAATAAAAATAACTATCAAAAGAAGCAAATCATAATTGTTTTAACAGCTCCTAATAGATACCGGACTGTTTGTATTTCGTGCGACAGAGATAACGCTCTACGAAGCCGAAATTAGCCGATTGTCTCTTTCCAAAGGTCGATGTGCAATATTTATCGCCGGGTCAGCACCCGGCGTACTGGATGCACCAAATACGAGTGTTTTACAGTTAAAACACTCGTATTTGGTGCATCCAGTTAGACTAGAAGCCGACCCCAACATGGTTGGGAAAAGGTTACGTAGATGATAATGAAGTAACGCGTAACCTACAGCGCGTAAAAGGAATATTAATTAGTAATCTGTACTCAAAACTGGCAGAGAAGTAAAATCAGCCATAACATTCCCACTGCTGGGACAAAGGCCTCCTCTCTGTGAGAGGGAGTGAGCCATAATCCACCACGCGGGCTCAGTGCGGGTTGGATACTGCTATAGGTCCCTACATCGTCGTCGTCATCGTCTTCGTCGTTTTTTGTTCATTATGGTTGTTATTTACTAACTACCTCACAATTTTTTATAAGCAATGTGTTACTAGTATAATAACTAAGTTTTAAGATTGCTTAAAGTGTTTCAACATCCGGACAAACCTATTGAGGTTTTTGTGATGTTTAATATTTTGTATTTTGTTAAGTAAAAAAAAAACATAATTATAATTCTATATTGAAAGGAATGTAATTATTATTAACTAGCTTCTGCCCGCGACATCGTCCGCGTGAAATTTCTTGTTCTACCGGCCCACCTCGTCGCATCGCATCGCCTGCCCGTGCTATTACTTCGCTTTCGCTCAGTATTCTTTGTGCCTTTTTTTTCAGGATGGGAAGTCATCAAATGACCCCTCCCGCTCTGGGTGGAGCAGAAGGAAGTGACTGTTACTGACTAAAACCCACCTGTGTTCCTTCCTTAGGCCTTTACGTTTTAGGCCAGCGGTAAGCCTTTCGGACAATCCCGCTGACCCGGCAGGCTTCGGCCCTAACGGGCCCCTTCAGTTGATGCTGATATCTCTTTGAGACGCGCGTGGATCTACTACTAGCTACTAGCTTCAGCCCGCGACTTCGTCTGGGTGAAATTTCTTGTTCTACCGGCCCACCCCGTCGCATCGCATCGCCTGCCCGGGCTATTACTTCGCTTTCGCTCAGTGTTCTTTGTGCCTTTTTTTTGTTCAGCTCTTTAGGGTCTTAGGTGATGTTAAGTTTAGTAGCCTAGAGATTAGCGCATTCAAACAAACAAACTCTTCTGCTTTATTATTAGTATAGATTTATTGGGTTTTCCTTCACACAAGCATCGCAGTCTGGATTTACCCCCGGTCATTTACACCTCCATTTAAATTCCCATGCTTTAAAAAATAAATAGCAGAACGCACTGGGCACCTCAGCTGGTACTGCAGTTTCTGTAAAACCCCACCGACACCTCAAAAGGTGAAAGCAGCTTAAAGTGAGATGTCATTGCACCTGATGCTGGATTAACACTGCTGACAGCTTTCTTCAAGCTCAATTCTAATATGTAGAGAATAATCGGCTGAAGTTAATTGTACCTACTGTTAATCATTATTCTTCAATCGGTTATAAAGTCATTTGACAAACAAGAGATTTTCCCGTTTCTATGCGGGGTAATTACATAACACACGGCACACTTTAATTTTGGCAGTTCAGCCGAATTCATTGGTCAGCAGGATTGTCCGAAAGGGTTACCGCTGTCCCGGAACATAAAGGGCTAAGGAAGGAACACGGGTGGGTTTTAGTCAGTAAGAGTCTGACACTCCCTTCCGCTCCGCCCAGAGCGGGAGGGGTCATTTGATGACTTCCCATCCTGAAAAAAAAGCCACATTCATTGCGTTATTTACGTTGATGAGCAGACAATTTTTTCGAACATATACAGCAATGAATTAGCGATACCCTTCAAAATTATTCAGTTTGTAATTGATAGTTTGTTATGCAATTAGGGTGCGGGGACTTTTCACGTAAAATGCTTATCAACTTTAAATGTTTGGCCAGACTGGCAGCGCGGGGCGGAGAGCGGCGCGGGTGCGGGAACGCGCGCGGTCTGCCTGTCCGCAGTGGACCGCGGATTCGTTCTGAGTGTTGTCGTGTCCAGTGTTTGTCAAAATATGGATGAAGATGAACCTACTTTTACTAGAAAAAAGCTCGAACTAGTTTGAAAACTCGGTCCCCGCGCGGGCCGTGCGCGCCCTCACTGCGGCCACTTGTATGAACAAGTTATGGCGTAAGTAGTCCGCGCGCTCCCCGCGCTGAGCAGCCCACGCCACTCACCGCGCCCGCGTGCCCTCTATGGACACTCAAATTTAAGTTCTTATGTTTGAGTAAGCTGCGCCGCGCCCGCATTGCAGTCTGGCCAAGCACTGTGTTACAAAATACATTAAACATATGCATATTTAATAGAAGGTTTACCTGTTTATGTTATAATGGAGTAGAGTGTAGTGATTTTCAATTATAGCGGCTCAAATGTTACCAAGCGTGAAATATACTTGCTTGATTTTCCATTCCCCTCGAGTACGATTATATGGAAAACATCAAGTAGAGACACGCGCTTTTAATAATATATTAGAAACGTGTTATGCCGTGAAAACTACTGAAGGTTACCCATGTAACTATACCTATGTACATAATAAGTAAGTAGTTATAGGTCGGCCGCTTAACTGAGACGTTTCCTGAGGTAGCAGCGCGGTGCGGGAGGGGTATGGTGACGTGATGCGAGAGCTCAGCGATTCGTCAACTTGTGACAACTATCACCCCTCCCGCACCGCGCAGCTACCTCAGGCAACGTCTCAGTTATGCGGTCGGCCTATGGGTACGCACTATAATGTGGGCACCTACATTGATTGATTGACGACAAGCTTTTTTGTTATCGATTAGTGCAGAATCTTTCTGTTGCGAATAATAAATCAGGATCAAGATACTTACATCAGAAATAACTATACAGGAAGAAATTTAAAACTTGCGGCAACACTAGATAGGAGGGCAGTAACTGTTACATAATAATTATAAATTGTCATTTCCTAAAACTAAATTCTATAAAAAAATCGTATAATATCGTCTTAGATAGTGCAAAATACGTTACCTTCAAGTAGACACGAGTTATCGGCGTTCAAGTAAAAAAAGAACAAAGGGTCAGATTTCCAAGAATTTTTGCCTGTTCCAGATTGATCCTCTCTCTAAAACAATGTTACGAGTATGCGTAGTGTGGGACGCCCCCAGCTAGATGGACGGACGACCTAAAGAAGGTGGCTGGGGTAGACTGGATGCGGAAGGCGGAGGACAGGGTGTTGTGGCGCAGTCTGGGGGAGGCCTATGTCCAGCAGTGGACTGCGATGGGCTGAGTTGATTGATTGATTGAAAACCATGTTATAGGGCTGCGTCCAAAGGACTTCGGTTTTCAATAGAACAACTCGACCAGCTCGCATCATACCATACAGTTTTGTAAAACCACGATTTCTTAGAAGAGCGGTGACCGCCCCATAGCGTCTACAATTTACCGGCGAATTACGTCACTAAAACGTTAGTATTTATGAAAGTAGGATGGTAAAAAAAATCTCCATACAATGTGTGCCTGAAGATTGACGGCGCCGCCGAGGGCGGCCCCAAAAGAGACGACGAGATGACCTGGACGCGTAGAAAATTAAGTTGGTTTTTTGACACCGTAAAGTCAAAACCCGCTGCCATCATTTTGACTGCGGCCGTTTTGTAGCGGCCACCGCTCTTTTAGGGATCCGTAGTTTTACTAAAATACGCGCATTGACGTGGAGTTGCGGATACCAGCCCGTATTACCTATTACCTACTTTCAACCACTTTACTTATACGATAGTTATGTTATCAAAAGGATAAGCAGCTACAGAAAATTTTTGACCGCACACTACGGAAATGAAAAATTACAGTTCGAAAAGTTGACAATTACCTACATTTTCCTGTTAAGGGCCGGTTGGTTAACGTAACTTACGTACGTAAAATATTAACGAGTACTTAATTATATAATTCATGTGTGACAAAGATAATGATGACGGTGATGTATGTCAAATATTGTGAAACATTTTAGAAGAGTATCTCTGGAGTTTCTTCCTCATTCTTCTCCATATGAAATACCTTCTAAAAGGGAAAACTAGAATCAATTCTATTTTCTTGTAAATTTTAATGTTGTTCGTCAAATTTTTCAGTATGACTGTGAAATTACAAGTGCCTTTTACCCGCCAAACCCTTTTTGTACCTGAAATAAATGAATTTTACTTTGACTTTTTCTGATTCGATACCTGCTTACCCTTTTTATTCTGTAAGCGTAATCCTAACAAAATAGTCATACATGAAACAACACTCGTAGAAGGTGGATACTCGGCACTAAATTTAACATCTCTCGAAGAGTAGCAATAAGCATAGCTGAATAAAAATAATAAAATTATATGACACCCTCATTGTAACTCATAGCCATTTGTAAACAAAGAAAAAAAGAGCGTGAAGTCGAAATAGGTGAGATAGTCGTAAAAGTCGGTTATTATTGGCGAAGCGTGGAAAAGCGATACAACCGGCATTGAGAGGTAGGTGACTGTACACTCGCGGACAGAAAAATGGCACAGAGGACTTCATTTTTACTTTTATCAAAGCTTGTGCTTTGAAACTTAAAAAAAAAAAAAAATACTGACAGCTTGCTTCATTTGATGGCGAGGCAATAGCAATTACACATATAATAACAATTCAATAGCAATGCAATAACAATGAAATAGCAATGCAATATTAACGCAATATCAATGCATTAGTAATGCAATAGCAATGCAATAGCAATGCTACGACTTGCTTGAAACGATATGTAAAAATGCTTGAGTATAGAAATAAATATTTGTGCATCTACTTCTTACTAGTTTATTTACGAGTACCTACCTTTCTTCAAAAGTTCGTGTATTAAGTTATTATGTGTACGTATATTAAGTGTACGCTGCTACGTCGTGAGCTTTTAAAAATGCTCGAGTTTCAGGACATAAAATATCTATTGTCTATTTTGGTTTTGACAGACTATCGCGGTATTGTTTCCATTTTTAATAGCTAAAAAGGATTTTAGTCCTCATAAATGTTTTGTTTTTCAGATTAAAATCCGACATTAAGTCCATTTGGGATATGAAAGAAACAAAAGGAGCTATGCCTGCCAACAAACTGCTTGGCAGTTTGGCAGAGGTACCTAAATATGTCTTGTACAAAATTATTTCTGTGAATAAACACTTTTCATTTTTTTTTCAAATTGATATGTATATACTTCGACTTTGTGTATCTTACATATTATCTGTCTTCATGAACTAAAAAGTTAAACAAACAAAACAATAACAATCGTACTACAGTTTAGGTGCAGCACCCCAAACTTTACTTTAAAAAAAAGACACTCGAAATGTAAAGTATTTCGTTTCTGTCGCCTGTTCCCAACAACTTGGTTCGTAATGTAAACGTTTTCCCCTGGAAAATCAGTACATTTGTATTCAAATGATTATTGTGCCGACCACACGATTACATTTATTTTGGGTATTGCCTCTGTTCGTACATTTGTTAGAATATTTCCAACCGGACTTTGCATGGAAACGCGTCTCGTATACTATTGGTGTTTTGCGATGTTTTTTTTAAGGCGCTACTTCGAAAATAAATCGTAGCGACTGATCTACTAAGCGAGCGAAAGTGATGCAATTACTTTTGAAACGCAAAAGAAGAGAGATGGCTATAAGTGCGTGGGTTCGGAATAAAACGACGTATGTGCCAAAATGAATTTACTACGTTATTAACAAAATAAATGAATTACATTTAAAACCACTTTGAGTAAACTTTGATGTGATAATTCTCTATGTTTCAAAGTAAATTCCATTGAATAACTCTTAAGCGTTACGCCGTGATGTCGAAAAAAGTAAAAAAAATAGATATAACTTTGCAATTTTTTTGTTTCAAGTTAAATTTATTGAATCGTGTATTCCTTTTACATGATACTAGACCAAAGAGTCAAAAAACATATACCAAAATGTAAATCCCTATTCTAAATACTTAATAAACTTATTAAGTATTTAGAATCGGGATTTAACATTTTTTTTTTCATTTCGTGTAAATGCACGAAATAGAACCACGTTTTTTTCAATATAATATCACCTTATAACAATAGTTCCAGGTTAAGGGCAATTTACGCCCCGAAAAAAAAAATTGAGTGAACAAAATTGGTTAAGCCAATTTATAACATAGACTTTTCAGTAAAAACTTTGCACTGTGTAACTAATAACAACGAACTGCTGTCTGTAGCAGCATACTAGCGAAAATACATACACTTCAAATGCATTCAAACGATCCCATAACGCGATACTGCATCGCCGCAAAAAGTTACCGCGACCGCGATCTGCATGCAACCGCACTGCTCCAGGCAATATGTAATTAAGACCAGATTGAGACATTACTATGCATACTTCATTTTGCTTATCACGTACCGCACAATCATCCATTCGAATACAATATAGCCCCTTTGTTACGGCGGAGTACTTCTTCAACAGACAATATATTACAGTCTACACAACAAAAGCACAATGCTTTTTCCCTATTTAGTACGCTATACTTTGAATCTGTTCATAATGCAGAGTTTCGTTCCACTTAAGCAAAAAGCTCGTTCCAGTTATAATTTTCCCCTCACTTTTTATTTCTCGACTATGTCATGACCCTTAAGGCAGGGGCTGGTTCGTGCGAGTCACTTTACGATACCATTTTAAGCTGCCGAGTTAAGAACGCCAGGAATTATGTTAGTAAGGGTTAGCGGGTGACAAGATTTGGATTTGCTGGTTTTGGGAGCTATGGTCTGTTCTCGGGGGATGATTTAGTTGTGTGGTTAGTAGGGTTAAACTTTGAACGTGGCTTACAACTTTCTACCATTGCAGTGTTTTTTTTGTCAGAACGTATTTTTTTTAATTCGTGAATTAATTGCTTTTTATAGATTTCATAGCTGTTGGTTCAAATTCTACAGGTCCAGTGAGTAAAAGTTCAAGAAACAATGTTTTGCGGAACTTAACTACAATTGAATGGATTAGGTAATCTACTAAACCAGAAATCGCGAACAAAAATCAGCCATTCCCTACAAATGTATGTTCGTATAACTCGTCAAAATGTAGGGAACAGCTGATTTTTTTTTCGTGATTTCATATTTGGTTTCATAGTGAAAGTTGTTCATAATGATGAGTACAATGACCTCTTAAGAGGTTGTTAATGTTTTACCAATAACCCTGTATAAATAAATCAATATTAATATATCGTGTCCCAATGGAAACGTAGGTAAAATGGCTACCCAATTACCTACCCATGTAGTATTACATACAACTAATAAAACTAAACAATATTAAGTACATTTTTACACCTTTCACAGTTATTTTATTCCTACCTCTACACAAAAACTATACTATGAATCAAAATAAAATCCGAGTCAAAAATATGGCTTGTAAAGGTTTTATTTCTAAAAAAGGCGGTAAAAATGTCGACTGTCAGCCCTGCGATGAGTGCATATGTCGAGAGTCGGAACTACGAATATTTGCAGTCCACACTGTGTGCCGTTTTAAATTCGTTACCATACGCTTGTTTGTTAAAGTGTATGTACTTTTGTAGAACATAGGGAAAATAAATAAGAAATAAAATAAATAATGGGTTGTGGAGGTCAGGTAGGCATATCGGTTCATGTGGAATACTGGTGTTCAGCAGCATCCGGCTAGACTGGAAGCCGACCCCAACATAGTTGGGAAAAGGCTAGGCAGATGATGACTATACATTGCATTCATGCTAATATTATAAACTCGAAAGTAACTCTGTCTGTCTGTATGTTACCTTTTCACGCCTAAACCACTGATCGGATTTCGATAAAATTTGGCAGAGGGAAAACTGCATCCCGGAGAAGGACATAGGATAGTTTTCATCGACATAGGTACCTCGCGGGCAAAGCCGCGGGCAGAAGCTAGTTATACTATACAGGGTAGCAGGGATATCCGCGCGTAATTTATTGCCATGGATTTAGTACCTACATGATTCTGAACACCGCTGCGTTGATGTTAAACGAAGGTTATTAAAAAAAAAAAATGCTGTTCCATATATTTTGAGCGCGTAGGTACTTACTTTTATATGAAACACTAGATTTTGTTAAGTAAATGATGAAACATTTCTACGCTACGAGTCAAGTGAAATAGGTACAAAATAATAGGTACGAGTAACAAATAATCAACCAGCCACAGGAAGTACTGGTAATGCGAGCACTAACTGAATCGGTCCGCTCAATCTGTGTGGTTCTTTCCCCAAAAGACCATTTCAGACACCAATCTAAATGGTCTTCGCATGATCTGACCAAAGTTATGTCTGGACTTTAAAAGAGACTGTGACCTCTAAGTTTGGCCTTTCTTCTCACAGTTCGGATAGGAAACGCCGACCACATCCAGTTTAAAAAATATGATTGACGTGTAAAAGTGTATGTATAAACCTACTTATATAAATAAAATCATTAATTATGTACCTAATTAACTTATCTATACTTACTTAATATTATAAAGCTGAAGAGTTTGTTTGGTTGAACGCGCTAATCTCTGGAACTACCAGTCGGATTTGAAAAATTCTTTTTGCATTTGATAGCCCAATTCTTGAGGAAGGCTATAGGCTATTTAACATCACGCTGTGACCTTTAGGAGCCGAGCAAAAAGAAAAAAAGTCAGAAAGAACGCTAAGCAAAGACGAAGTGATAGCGCGGGCAGGCGATGCGATGCGACGGGGTGGGTCGGAGTAACAAGAAATTTCACGCGGACGAAGTCGCGGGCAGAAGCTAGTTCTAGATAACGGTCACCGATACAATACAATAGGTTTAAAATTATTTTCTTTTTAAATTGGTTGGTTTACAAGTTTAACGGTTTTATTCTCAACTAGTAGCGCCCCGCGGATTCACCCGCATAAGTGTCGATCCCGTGGGAATATCGCGATAAGAAGTATCAAACTCAAACTCTCAAACTCAAAACTCAAAGTAATTATTTCAATTAAACCATTTACAGGCACTTTTGAATTGTCAAAAAGTCGGTCAGTCAGAAAATATGAAGCTAGTTGCCTATTCCAAAGCGTAGGTACCTATGGAGAAGAACGGGCAAGAAAATCCATGGACACTCTTTTAAATTATATTTTTGCAAAAATATTGATTACATCATTATTGTGAATTTATAATTATATGTGAGAACGATGTAAAAAAGACGTACGCGTTAAAAGCGTCCAGCTATCCTTTGTGTTAATCCTGGTTATAAACTATATCTGTGCAAAATTTCATCCAAATCCGTCCTGGTGTTTGTGCGTGAAGAAGTAACAAACATACAAACACACTCACAAACTTTCGCCTTCATAATATTAGTGTGAAGTGTGACTAGTAACATTGTTAGTGAGTCATTTCAATTATGTAATTTGATAGTTTTGATTTAAAACTGCAAGAGCTTACATTTTTTTATACAGGATGGTAAATTATTATAAAATTGTGCTCCTTCATAAGTGATATTCTTTTGACAGGACAAGTAAGCTGGGTGGACGAAAACTGCTTTAGGTACGTAGTTCTGCAAGGATGCGAGTAAAACTACTGGCCATACCTAGTTAGATTAGCAGGCAATACTAAGCGGAGATCTAATTCGTGTCTATGATAATAATGATGTGTGATTTATGCATGTTTCGGTTAGCCTGACTAGATTTGGTTCGCGATTCGTGTGAGAAGCTCATGAATAAAGGCGGTTTGGTGTGAAACTAGTCTAGAATATCCGAAATATAGGCTGACTGGTCTGAAAATAAATTATATTTTAAACCTAGGTGAGTTCGGTCTTTCCCATCCGATTACTCTGAGAAGAAAGTTCGAAATTAACTCAGATTGTGAAGTGTGTCGTCCCGCTCACTGGCGAGTGAGCCCAAAAAAGACTAAAGCTGTGACGAGCCGATGCTTCCTTACCCAATCCATTTGTTTCACCCGCTGAATACCTCCCACCTGAAATGAGTTACCTTGGGTAACCTGAAAGTCTTCAAACAGACCCCGGACCCAGGTTGGCCAAAGCAAGTAAACCTGTGCAGGTGGAGATTCATAGACGACTCCGTCTTGGAGTGTAAATGTGGTGCTGTTCCACAAACGATGGGACACTTAATATCGTGTCCAGCGTGTCCTGTAAGCTGCACGTTACAGGAACTGATAGACGCTGATGATGGCGCCAAAGAAGTAGCTGAATTCTGGGCCGAGTCATTTTATATTTCTATCAACACGCTAAGAAGAAGAAGAACTCCGATTCAATTATTGACCTAAATATACAGTGTATAAAAGGTTCATCACTATCCAGTGTACCCACCTGTCAAATAGCCGTTATCTACGCATTCGCATCAGACAAAATAAAATTAGCAACAATCATTGCTGGGAAACAACATGACGTATTTTTAGTGTGAAAAATTACTGTTTACAACAGCGCGCAATGTAACGCATGCAATACATTGTGCTTATGGATGCATACAACGGTACAGGGGGCCTAAAAGGCCCCTTTGGCAGAATCATAAAAGGATAACATTAAGAATCATCATATGACGAAGACAGTCCGTGTTTTTGAAGTGAAAACTTCTTTAGCGGCGCTGTGTACTTTTTTTGGAATGGGTAAAAACTTCTAAATTCGCGTCAGGTCACGTGACCCTGATCGAAAATTCGTAAGACGTGACGCGCGTTGTTGAGGACAGCGCCATCTATGCACATCGGGAAGAACTACGAGGGCCTCGCGTACTAACTACGTAGGCCTCGCGTACTAACTACGTAGTTCATCCAACAACGACGAGATGGCGCTGAACCACGGATATATAACTGACGACGAGCAAATCTGAATAAATTCCTTTCACGAGAAGAATAAACCAGTCACTTTGGTCATCATACCTGATTTGCAAAAAACCCTATAAAATAAGGAACACACCTTAACACGCGTGTTTTGTTTATAAGACGATTCACAAAATACACTCGTAATTGTTCAAGTTTTCACTTCTGTCGGCACTACCGGAGTGCCAGTGTTTTTTCTTTTTTTCGGTGCACTACGTAGGTACAATCAAAGACATTGCGATTGGATTAGGATTGGATTGATTGGTATTTTAGCACAAACAAAAAAGAATACTGAAAATCCTTCACCAATGGGATTTGATACGGTTAACTTAACAGTTAACTGTCCATTATGATTCATAATGTTATCCTTTTATGATTCTACCAAAGCGGCCTTTTTGGGCCCCCAGGACTTATGGGGGTGTGAAAGTCTGGAAAGAGCATTTAAAACTAGCTTAGCCGTATTTTTAAGGTCGTTATTAAGTGAAAATAAATAGAACCTCAATATTAGGCAAAAAGAAGCCCGAGAGTCTGAAAACCAGTCCTAGCAACAGGGTATCGCGTTACCGGTGTTACCCAGTACTTGGATTGTACAGGTCATCCAAGTCTGCATCCGGCTAGACTGGAAGCCAACCCCAACATAGCTGGGAAAAAGTAAGCAGATGATGACGATTTGACAAAAACACATGCATGCACAAGTTGGCCTCCCATAAGGTGGTCCGACGACCTTGTGAAAGTCGCAGGAACCCGTTGGATGCGAGAAGCACAGAACCGGTCGAAGTGGAGGTTCTTGGGGGAGGCCTATGTCCAGCAGTGGACGTTTTTCGGCTAAAATGGTGATGATGATGACATACTTGCACAAACGTCCTTTAACAAGTAATACTGTACATACAGGTACTTTCAAAAGAGCCCCATAAATGCTAACCAAACCCCTCTAATCAACATAAGCAGCTCAACTTATTACTCACTTTCCCAAATAAAATACCGTATTAAAGAACCTAAACAAATACCGCATGAAGCGAAAACTTATTAGGACGGTCATAAGCGCCCTTATTTGCCATCAAAACAGTTCTGTTCCTTTGTAAGGCTGGGTCCGGTTTTGTTCCAAGTGTTTGTTCAAGAACCCAAACGCACCTGGGTTCTTCGAATTGTATGAAGAATACTACAAATGTTGGTCCCCTCCTAACCAAATAGAGGTGCGATAGAGTTTGTATAGTGTAACAATAGTGTGTTTAAGGAATGGGTTTTACAAGTTAATGTTCGTGGTTTTGATTTATTAGTTAACTGTAATTTGAACTTGGGTTTCGTCTTTGTATAGTTGTTAACGTAGTTAATAGTAGCACGCTTGAGATTTGGCCTTGGATATATTTGGTTTAAATAGCAGGAGGAACAATTACTATATACATGATGGTGGACGCCGACGCACAAACTTTAACCACGAATTCAGCACATGATTCTAGACGTAATTGAAAATTGACGAAAAATTGTTGAAAATTGACGAAAAATTGTTGTAAATGTCAGTTTTAAAAATTAATATATGCTAAACAGCGCGCAATTAATAATAAAACATTCTACAAGACTCAATAAAATTGTAAATATTTAGTTTATTATAATTTATAATGTTAATAATGTAAATCGTGCAATATATAAATAAAACTTAAAACCAAATACTTACTTAAATAAAATATAAATACCACAGCAAATGATACTATTTATTGATACTATTTTAATACTATTTTAATACTATTTTAAATTTTTATACTATTTTAAATTTTTATTTTAATTTATTTTAATTTTATTTTAATTTCATATTATTATATTATTATTATTTTTTTTTATAACAAGCGCCTTCATCCTCTCTCCTATTAAAAATTAACTTTGCTGTGCCCGACAGGGTCCATAATTGATTCAATGTTTTAAAATACCAACCATTTACTATGTACACATTATGGAATGCAATAAAGTATTGAGTATTGAGTATTGAGTATTGAGTAAATTGACGAAAAATTTTTGAAAATTGACGAAATGTTGTTGAAAATTGACGAAAAATTTCAGTCCGGAATCGTGTGTATGAATTCATGGTAACGGGTTGCGCGTCCCTGTCCCTGCCACCCTGACTAGATACACTAATAATTCAAAGATAGCTGATTCAATGAGGATCTTTACTGCCGTTTTTTCACGATAGGTGGTGAATGGTCGACATGATGTCCATTTAAAGCTGTCACTTACATACATTTTGTAACCTGTCATTCAGTTTTTTTTAATTTTTTCGATAATGCCTCTCTATGGATACCAGGATTTACTAGCCCCGGTGTACCTACATTTATTTCCCAAAAATATAACTAAAAAAGTGGGACCAAGACTATACGTCGCAAAAACATTTTTTTTAGTTCGTCTTTCAATTCTTTAAGCTTCCAGGTACAATACATGTTATCGATAACGATGGTGGACCGGTTTCAACACAAAAAATTGCAAATAAACTGACGTAAACAAAGCGAAAATGATTTGACAGCAGCCATCGCTCCGCTGGCGACATCTGCGCTGAGCTTTGTGTGTGGATCCCCATTTATGGAGACTCGCCTCGTTGGTTTAGTCGTAAGCGCTACTAATGTGCATGAGGTGGTGGTGGTGGTGGTGGTGGTGGTGGTGGTGATGGTGGTGGTGGTGGTGGTGGTGGTGGTGATGTGGTTTTGATTCCCAGGTTAGGCAAGGTGTATGTGTGAGTGTTGATTTTTCCATCAGGAATTTCTCAGGAGCAGCCTGGAGTGTGAATACACACTCCGCTACTGCCATCAACTGGGTACAGTACCTGGCGATAAATATTGCACATCGACCTATTCGATTCTGTTGATTTTATACAAAGAATTAAAAAAAATAATCAAAAGAAGCAAATCATAATTGTTTTAACAGCTCCTAATAGATACCGGACTGTTTGTATTTCGTTCGACAGAGATAACGCTCTACGAAACCGAAATGAGCCGATTGTCTCTTTCCAAAGGTCGATGTGCAATATTTATCGCCGGGTACTGTACAAATATGTGCCCAGTTGATGGCAGTACTGGCCTCCTATTACATGGGACTTAAACGTAACTGGCGAAAAGTGGGTTTGCCTTTGCTTAACCCTTCGGGGATTATAGGCGTGACATTATATTATGTCAATGTATGGATAAATAACAGCTGCACAAGTCGATCGATCAGGTTAAGCTACGCTTGCTGCGGTTGGCCTGTAGATGGGTGACCATCTTTACATACCGAGACCCCTCTGTGCCTCGGAAAGCACGTTAAGCCGTTGGTTCCGGCTGTCATTTGTGAATCTTTGACAGTTGTTACGGGTAGTCAGAAGCCTGAAAGTCTGATAACAAGAGGTATCGTATCACCCAGTAACTGGGTTGTGGAGGTCAGATAGGCAGTCGCTTCATGTAAAATACTGGAATTCAGCTGCATCTGGTTAGACTGGAAGCCGACCCCAACTTAGTTGGGAAAAGGCTAGGCAGATGATGATGTATGGATACATTTAAAACAAGAAATCAACAAATAAACAGAACGAAAATAAAGCAGGACACAAGACTGAAAATTATATCAAAGTAGGTAATCAAGTAGGTAGGTCCCACCAACGAGGTACAGTACCCGGCGATAAATATTGCACATCGACCTTTGGAAAGAAGACCCCTCCATGCCTGGAAAGAAGCTTTTCGTTTTATACCTAGTACTAGCTTCTACATGCAACTTCATCTACGTGAAATTTATGGTCCCCCGACCCACCCCATCGCATTGCCAGCCCACAAGCCGAAATTAGCCGATTGTCTCTTTCCAAAGGTCGATGTGCAATATTTATCGCCGAACAGTAGGAATGTCTTTCATCTTGACGGTTCATCAATATTCATCGCATTATTTACGTTGTTCGGCAGACAAATCAGAACATATAAATAAAGCAATGAATTAGCAATATTCTTGGAAATGTTTCAGACTATGATTGAGTGTGTTACGCGATTAGGGTGTTGGCTACCCGATTTCGTTCATTCATTCTTCATTAATCAAGTTTTTTGTTCATAGTTTTTTTTTTTTAACTTGAGTAGTGTATTTGTTACCTCTATTATTTAGTTCTAACCTATGTTTATTTATAAAATAAATATATAATATTTATTATTTACACTACTGTTTGTTGTCCCTAAATAAATAAATAAACTTCATTTAACAACTTTATTACTCCACATCTCAATCCGTCGGCCGTTATTTTTATAATTTTCCCCGAAGCACAATTTTAATAGCCGACTATGGGTTAAACAAGTAGGATATTTTATTTCAATTTCCAAGATAATATTTAAGTTTGAAATTCAAATAAATAATAATGTTTGTGAAAATTAATTAAAAATGTATTTAATATGTATGAAAAGAAATAAACGAGAATAATAATATATATAAGTATATAAAAAGCAGGGCAAATCATCAAAGAGATAACAAAAAACTCGCCCGCATAGCTATCAACAGGAAAATTACCCAAGTGTCAACTATTAAATTGTATGATCTACAGCACGAAGAGACGCCCTCATAAAACTATAACTATTAAGACGTCTTGAGATAAGCATTCATAAAACTAACAATTCTGTACCAGACAGCGTTTTATTCAGACGATATTCATTGCATTTTATAATAGAATTAAATAAACAAAGTGCAAAGGAGCGTCTGTATTTTAATTTTAATGCTAGTGCACGAGTTATCTGCAGAATTAGCGAATACTTAGTATCTTGTTTAACGAAGAATATGCAAGCCGTCACCTGATATCTGGGAAGGGGTTTGTGTGTGCAATAAGGCAGCGGGGGCACGGAGGAGGATCAATATTTTCTTACTTATTATTCTAACTGTTGAGTATGTAATGTCATCATTCTCTTGCCCTTATCTTAATTTATTTGGGATCGACACAACATGTCTTTTTCTTCCATACTTTTCTATTAGTCGTTATCTTGGTAGTCACCATCGATCACACATTCCATCCATCGTGTCTTTGGTCTTCCCCTACTCTTATAGCCATCGACATCCATAATCAAAACTCTCCTCTCGACATTTTCGTCATTTCTCCGTAAAACATGACAACCGATTTCCATACAACTTTTCATTTACCGGTGCCACTTTCAAACTTCCTCTTATGTATCCATTTCTTATTCTATCCATTCGTGTAATACCACACATCCCTCTTAGCATTCTCATCTCAGCTGCATGCAATTGCCTTTCATTCATCTCTTTTGTGGCCCAACATTCTGATCCATACAAGACAGCAGGTCTAATTATGGTTTTATATTTATCTTCCCTTTAAGTTTAAGGGGAATGCGGGAGTTGCAGATTGTTCCCGTGACCTTTGTTGAGTACGTAATGTGTTGTAATAATTTAACGTGCATAATAACATAAACTCACGCCTTCTTCCAATGGGGGTAGACAGAAAAAACAGAACGCCACTTGCTACGATTCTTACATAAGTGCTCCTTGTGCCTCGTTTACATTCATCCATGTGGTCAGACACGCACGCCGGTTGCGAGTACTGCGCACCTTTGGAATCAATATTACATTACGTAATTGAATAATTTTAAACATAGAAAATTTACAATGACCTTACGGGTGCACGTCTTGTTATTGTGTCATAAAATTTAAATGCATACCTACTAACCAATGTTAAAAAAAATAATAAACGGAATAAAAGAGTAAGTAATCTCTCAAAATACTCATACAAAATTTCCTCCAGATCTAAGAGACCTCCGCCACATCAACGCACACAATTTTTATCCAACCTTTATTCAGCTGAGTACAAGCTGGAAGCTTGTGGCTGTCACCTGACAACTCCTCTTAAGCTTGTCTTTCATAATTTTCTTTTTTCTTTTATCGCAAACGCTTCTTGAATATTATCTTTTATCTATCTGTAGAATTAAACCAGCATTAAGACCGCCTTCCCTTTTTAAAAATAGTTTTACTTTTTGTGAAGTAAGTTATTTAAAAGGGTTTTATTTTAAACTTATTATGCCTTTACTGAATGAAATATTCGAATAGAGTTGAATATACTAGTAACTGATATTCTCTTCCCAGTAATCGGACATATGTATTTTCTAAAATGGTGGCACAATGACGTCACGATTTTAATATGTGGTTTAATATGTGGTACGTGGCTGCTGAACTCTCGGTTCTAGGTTTTTTGTCTAAAAAATCAAACACTCCACCTTAACCCATCAAGCGTCAAGTGTACACCAAGTGTACATAAGAGAAAGTGCTCGAAACGTCAACGGTACATCAAGTGTACACAAGAGTGTCATTGTTCTATTGTCATTGTTAAAACAAGGGCTTTACTGCGCCCTTTCAACTACTCCGACGCGTGGGGTGTTTCGACAGGTAGGCGGGCAAACGTACGAGAGAAATTTTTAAACCTGAAAATTGTTTACTTAATTTACTAAATTAAAAATTGTTCAGAAGTAGTTTGACAAAACTCGACACCCACTGCATAAAATCAAATGTTAGTACCCTTTCAAGAAATATAAGCGTGATATGATTATTTTTTATTTGAAATATACCCCTTATTTATGTAGACATATTTGTGGAGCAAACAAGCGTGCGGTGCAAGTTCTCTGCATTTACTGACGAGGACTTAAGGAGAGGTCTTAGTCGTAATTATAGCGGTTTGAACAAAATAACAGTCAAATTGTTAATCGCTATGAACGGGGGCGAACTTTTAGAGATGCGATCGACTGATTAATTTATAAGTAGAAAGTTTCAACATAGTACCGCGATCAAAGAACTGGGAATAGTACCTACTGCAAGTTAAATTATTATTAAAAAAAAAATATTATTATTAGTTAAAATATTAGTTTTTTATTATTATTTATTATGTTATTTTAATTGATCATATTGCTTACAGCGAAAAGTAACATGTCTGGTTTACGTAGTAAGTATGTTGATTTCAGCTACTAAAACTACGTAAACTTCGGCCTTTTTACAAAACAAGGTTTATCTTTAGACCCTGGTTTAAACCTTCCAGCTATTTTTAAATTTCGAACTATAATCCAATAAAGTTAGAGTTCTTTTCACAAAAACTGACGTTAAACCCGAGTCGATGTTGTCAATTTTGCATTAAGAACTTAACGTTTGTCGGAATAAAGTTCAAAATATAGTAACTGACTCGAAGATTTGGGATCGGTCTAAAGTTAGAACTCGTTTTGTAATAAGACGATTTTGGTTTACGTAATATTTTTCGCAAAAGATATAACACATACTCGTAATTCACCACAGCTGGAGTCTGGACTTGTACCTACATGAAATTTAACCTCATCAGGCGAAATGTGGGTGTTTTATAGGTACACCTCTGCTTCACACTTCGGGGAATACCATGCTTATGCAAAAGAGATTGTTTTTATTGATTCGTATAACGTATTGTCGTGATTTCATTGATTTAATTTTAAAAACATGCATTATTTTAATACCGCATTATAATATGCACTGTGGCAACACTATAAAATTTCAAATTATTAATATTGTAACAAACCTTTAAAATAATTATATTTCCACTATGGCAATTAGAATGCATTATTCTAAGTTGGCAACACTTGGAAATAACGGTTATGATATTATCGTTATTTCTGGGTGGGGCAAATGTTTTAAATGATAAAATGTAGTGCAAAGCTAGTCGTTATTGGATTGTGAAAGAGTACACTTGTGCGATTAAAAAGTATTAGTTAGAAAAGGATATTTTTCTTTATAGTATGTATGGTATAAACGAAACAACATAAAACGGTTATCGGTTATTTTCTCCTTCATTCGTCTGTAAAACTAAATGTAATATTTTGTAGCCTTTCTTACAAAACTTTTCTTACGCTCATGAGAAGAAAGATTGAATATAAAGACATAATACCTAGAACTCTTTATTCTGAACCCAACTTTGTTATATTAGTGTGAAAGTTTTTCAAGTAGGTAGGTACATAGTTGTGAGGCAAAATGACTTTCAAGTTTTCTGAAATAATCTTTATGCATGCAAACACGGTACCTAACCTATTGAAATCGATCAATATTAAAATTTTATGAGATTTCTGATATGAAACTCCGATGCAAAATTTTCATTAAAATTTACGAAAGACATTTTTTTTTGTGATTTATGGATAATGGTGTTAAATGAGATTTTCAGAAGAATCTCAGTGTTTCTTGTTGCATTTCGAACATTATCAGCAAATTGTAAACTAAACTACTGAACACTGGATTCGAGAAGCACAAAACTGGTCGAAGTAGTGATACTTGAGGGAGGCCTATGTCCAGCAGTGGACATCTTTGGATTGAAATGATGATGAAGATGAACACTTTTCAGGCTTCTAAAACTATATGACTAGAACTATACCTAAGCCAAAATTTATAATATTTTCAACCTTTCTTCAGTTTCTTACGTATTTATGGAGGCAAAGGGTGAGAAAAACTTACCTCATTACTATGTGGTAGTAATTTGAACCGAATCATAAAGAAAATAACAAGCGATGTCAAAACTAACGTCACCTTATTCCCGCTATCGCTACCGCCTATCACCAAACCACAGCCCGCGGTGGAGCGGGCCGGAGTGAAGTGCCCACTCACGGTTGTAGGTCGACGGTGTTTTCACTAATTGCTGGAGACAACACGAACTCTGCCCTGTCTGAGGTTCAGACTGAAACTCAGGTACTCGTGTGAAGGTACTAAATTACCTTGTGGCTCTTTCTTCGTTGCTATAGCAATTGAGATTGAGAGAAAAAAATAAAACGTGAGTATTTTGCGTCTGTACTTATCTGCATTACAGTATGTAGTTTTTGTTCTTTCGAGAAGAGATTTGCAGTTGGCAAAGGCGGTAACGGGGGTTGACAGCTTAGGCTCATTGTACACACACGTTTTTCTTGCCGTGTAAAAGTGCGGTTTATTCGTCGCGTGTAGGTACGGTCGTCAGTGTTGTACAGGATCACTATGGAAGCTTGTACACAGACACGT
The DNA here is from genome assembly GCA_963855955.1 of Luperina nickerlii. NCBI lineage: Eukaryota > Metazoa > Arthropoda > Insecta > Lepidoptera > Noctuidae > Luperina > Luperina nickerlii. The sequence goes on along the minus strand of OY979677.1, from coordinate 5,210,055 downwards.
TTTTTCTACGGCGCGGTTTATACGCCGTGTTGAGGCACGGTTCGTCAGTGTTGTATGGATCAATGAGGTCTTTTCAATAGCATGATTAAAAAAAAAAGTTTTCAAAAGCTCCCATAGATGGCTCTAGTAAAAAATGATCTGTCAATATTGGCTGCATAATTTTGTAAAAGAAGTAGGAGTTACAGCAAAATCGGCTGGACGAAAATGAGCAGAGCATATCCGTGAAGTTTTTCGTATAACATGCTTGTATTTAATGGCTTGTATCCATTGGGTCTTTCGCACTTCGTTCTTAGGAAAAAAGTGCGTGCCGATATTTGTACAGTATTGTACACAGCACGGGCTACCCATGTCAGATCAACGTAGTAGATGTAGGCAGTTAAAAAAAATATATTTAATGTTGCTTGAACTTTTTTCACGGCTGATTGAATTGAAACTCAGATTTGAAAACAACTTTGACATTTTAGTTTTAAGCTATGCCATCTATCGGGGATATAGAAAACTTATTTTTTTTTTCTTATGTCAATTTGAAAAGAGCTCATTATGGAAGCTTGTTTACCGGAACGTTTTTTCAACGGCGCGGTATACAGGGTGTGGCGTAAGTAGTGGTCCACCGTTAGGAATTCGATATACCCGATAATTTACTATAACATACTACAATTTTAACCATTTTAGTAGTAATTTTTTTATACAAAAATCCCTCTTGAATTTGCATGATTATGTGAAAAATTATGGTTAAAACAGAGAAGAACTAACTTTTTCTTCAAAAGCTCTAAATTTACATAAAAACCATAATTTTACACGACAGCTCTAGTATTTCAGCAGTAAATAGCAGAAATCAAAATGGAAATATAATGGTTTTTGTTGAAACTACAACCAAATTTGTAACAAAAGGTAGAAATTTCATAAATAAAAAACAAAAAAAAAATTTTGGAACCATTGGGTAAAAATGGTTAAAATTGTAATATGTTATAAGTAAATTGTCTGGTATATCAAATCCTTAACGGTGGACCACTACTTACGCCACACCCTGTATATGCCGTACCGTAATGAAACCGTGCCGTGTACAAAGTGCAGAATGAACTAGGTACAGTCAGCTTCAAAAAGATGTGGATAGATGTAGCGGTATCTACAACGCCACAAGCGAACAACGCGTCATACTGACGTCACGCAAAATCCTGTATCGGGCAAGCAGAGTTTACCGCGCAACTAGCATAGATACAACGGCCCGACATGAATCATCGGGCAGTTGCCCGCCAGACACAACACCCGTCTGGTCGGAGGATCCTCCCTTTTCTATAGAGTATGAGTGAACTTTACACCCTGTTACTCATACCTCTATACTTACATCGACAAGAATTAATTTAATAAAATTGTCTACAAATTTAGTTTTGAAAATATTGTGTAAATGTGTAGCTACAAAACAAATTACGCATTGGGTACGTAATTGTAACCACACATTGAAATGATACAAGCTTATAAAACACAAGTTTTAAACGATCAAATGAATCTAAAGTCTGTTCAAACGTATGATCCAAATTAATATTATTTCTAGTTAAACAAATATCAACTTTATTTTAACGGTGATTAAGTTGATTTCATAGTGACTAGCAGAATTGAAAAAGTTATAAAAAAGTTTGAAGTTGTAGCGTAAACTGAACTTTATTGTGTACGATTTAAAGTTATTTTTCCATAAACTCATATTCGTTTAGGTACATTAATTTTGGCAAATAAATCGCGAATGCAGTTTACATAATAAACTCATGCCTTCTACCCCATACATCTGGAATGAATTCTTGTGAATGTATTTTTTTTGAGGCTCTGTTCTTATTTAATAAGGTCCTATTTCGTGACCTACAGATAAGATCCCGTTATCTGATTTGGCCCATGTCATCCTGGAATGCGAGGCCGTGGCTTCTCAACGTGCAGAAATCTTCGGAACAATGAGGTCGCTCTGCGAAGCCTATGAAGCTCCCAGGAAGTTTCTGTGCTTTTGGGCGGAGCTAGCCTGGTTCTGGTAGCCAGAATCCCCACGCACAACCGACCGAATGGGAGTCTAAGTGCGGAAAAGGGAGTTCCATCATCATCATCATACCTGATTTGGCACATAAGAATTTTGTTCAATTTCTGAATAAAGGTGAAGAAGTCCTCCAGTCCAAATTTCAGCCATGGCGACCAATCTCAGCGAAAACTAGCCATCGGCGTGGGAGATCTTGAGTTATTCCGGTCTGATCCCATGAACCTACCCAATTTGTTTTTTTGATGGTGGGCGATCATCAAATGTCGATGATGGAGCGGAATGATGGTGGAGCGGAAGGGAGAGTCAGACTCTTACTGACTAAAACCTACCCGTGTTCTTTCCTCAGCCCTTTATGTTCCGGGGTAGCGGTAACCCTTTCGGAAAATCCCGCTAACCCGGCAGGCTTTGGTCCTAACGGGCCCCTTCACTGTTGCTGACATCTCTTTGAGGCGCACGTGGAACACGTACGCGCCATCCGGCACAGCCTGGTTCTGATCGGACGTTGAGCTACCCTGAACCCCACATGTGTGCGTGCAGACACAGGTGCACTCTCTCTTCTCTCCCGCTCATTGTCTGATGGGACGGCAATCTGACACGACCGGAGACCAGGCGCAAAATCAGGCGCAGGACCAAAGGTTTAATGTGCCTTCCAAGCCACGGGGATATCAACCCACCGACTTCAAAACTCCAGTCTGTTATTAAGAAATTCCCAATAAACCTAATAACACTTTGCTCGTTCCAGGAATCAAACTCAGGACCTCACGCTCAGCAGTCGCGCTTGCGAATACCAGACTAACGGAGCAGAAAAAGATACGCGGGGGGGCCCCAAGATAGGTACCCAACAAAAAAACTTCTATTGAGGATCACACGGTCCATTAGGTACCTTTCAGCTGAAGATGTCTGTGCCAATTTCAGTATTTCCACCATAAACATGTTTGTGTTAAAAGTGCTTTCACCGCAGCAGATTAACGACGTGAGATTTAAAATCTTGATCGTTTTCGAAGTTGTAAATTCATCAGGGACCCATTAGGAAGAAGGAGTGCTGCATATTATGAACTTAGCATTATTATTCTATGAAAAGGGTCTCAATCTGTTTACTGATATTTGATAAATCTATGCTAAAAAAGTAAAGATGAATCAAAATCCCACCATAAGTGCAGTTAGCCTCAAAATGATGTACATATATAATATATGGCACCATATACATAATTATGAACATCGTTAGTTTATAATCTCGCGACAAAGATTATATGGATTTTTACACATTGTGAACTACAAAAAAACCATTTACAATTTAACTCATTATTTGAAAAATAATTTCATTAATGTTGTAGGTATTGGACAGGCAACAAATCATCATCATCATCTGAAGCCTTTTCCCAACTATGTTGGGGTCGGCTTCCAGTCTAACCGGATGCAGCTGAATACCAGTATTTTACATGGAGCGACTGCCTATCTGACCGCCATAACCCAGTTACTGGATAATACGATACCCCTTGGTAAGTCTGGTTGTCAGAATTTCGGGCTTCTGACTACCCGTAACGACTGTCAAAGATCCACGAATGACAGCCGGAACCAATGGCTTAACATTCTTTCTGAGGCACGGAGAGGTCTCGGTATATAAAGATGTTCACCCATCCACAGACCAACCACGACAAGCGTAGCTTAACCTGATCGATCGACTTGTGCGGCTGCTATTATTTAGCCACGGGTCCCTCAATTGGACAGGTAACAAAGAGATCTTTAAAACAAATTATTTCTCTAGCGAACTTCAATCTACCAATATTTACTAATACACCTTTCCCTTGAGGTCAGTAACCCGACCCCCTACCCCCCATACACAACAATACATACAACACCAACCAATTGCACCGGAAAATATATAAAATGTGTGTTAAATTTATTAGAAAATAAAGTCATCCCGTCTTTTGTAGCTTCTGCGATAACGTCGCCGATTAACGCCAGTCCACTATCCCAGCCTAACCCTCCACCATTCATGTGAAATCGTTTCAACCCACGCGAGCAGTTGAAGGGTTAATCGCGTATTAGATTCAGCTTTTTGACTAAGCGTCACTTGGAGTGAAATATGGGCACTATCTGTTTAATGGGTATTTTGGTAATTGGAATTGAGTAAGGTTTTGATTTTGAATTGAGTGTGAATTAAGCAAGTCATGGTTAATACCGCAGTAGCAAATGTACTAGTTTGTTGTGAGATTTCACTATCAGCATTGGTCTTCTCTATTTCTATCATGAAAAAAGAATGTTTCGTCTTGGCGAGTCTTGGCGATAAATCACCAAATTAGGAACAGCGGTGCTATTCTGTAAAAATCTCACCGTGAAAACTTAGGTGAAGTGAGCGTGGAGTGAGCTGTCAAAAGTGTCAATTCCTAGCAAAAACAAACTCACTTCATCTAAGTTTTCACGGTGAGATTTTTACAGAATCGACCGGCAGTAGGTAGATACTTTTCAGCTGATATATGTAATGATGAATCAATCTAAAATATTTCTGCACTTAAGTAATGGTGGAATAGCGATAATAGCACTAATATTATATACTACAAGCATCAGCCCGCGACTTCGTCCGCGTGAAATTTCTTATTCCCTCGACCCACCCCGTCGCATCTCATCGCCTGCCCGCGCTGTTACTTATTTTTTCGCTCGGCTCCTAAGGGTCATAGCGTGATGTTAAATAGCCTATAGCCTTTCTCAAAAATTTGGCTATCAAATACAAAAAGATTTTTTCAAATCTGACTGGTAGTTCCAGAAATTACCCCCTACTTACAAACTTTACCTCTTTATAATATTAGTTTACTCGTAAATGGTGACGTTGTTTCAAAAGATACCTACATCCCTTTAAATCTCTTACAAAGTTACAAAAATAATCTGCAAAAGGTACTTTTAAAACAAAACTATGCAACGTTCTCATGTATCGCCTCCCCGTTCCGCCAGCCAAGATTGCAATGTGCTTGGAAGAAACTTATTCTATTCATTACAACTTGTGCTCTTTAGTACGTTAAGGAAAGTATTCACTGGAAAGTATCTGCTTCGGCGACTGTGTTCTACAAATAGTTAATACGGATTTATAAAAATGTTAGGAATGCCAAAAATAATAACGGTGGTAAGACCAACGTTATTTATTTGGTTTTCATAAATAATAATTTTAGTCTTATTGTTTCGTTTTTAATAGCTCCAAAAATAATAGTGTTTGTCTTATCATTTCCATTTCTACAATTAAAAACTTTCCCTTGAGAAGGAAATGTGTGTTGTGTGTTATACCGTGAGTGTAATTAAACACTCACGGAATTATAAAACTGGTTCCGTAATTACACTATTCTAACCGCAAGGTCTTTTATGAATAGTTACAATCAGTGCTAGCCTATAATTAAATTTTACGTTCGAATTTTGTGTTAGTAACTGCAATATGATGTAAATTATACCTTCGTTTATTTTATTATATACATATGTACATTATATTTTTAAATATTAGAATATAAAAACATTTAAAAATGTAAAAAATAGTAGCCCACTGGTATCGGGAACAGGGTCCAAGCTACAGATCAGGGCTCCAGAGAGAGGAACCTTCTAACGATGCGAGCCGTATCCAGAAGTACCGCTTTCTGAATCAAACCCTTGATCTAGCTGCCCAAAAAGAGCGACTCAGGTGTTGGTCGAGGCTCTTGGCTATTAATCCATTGGCTATCACGACTATCGGCATAATGTTCGCTGAGTCCACATCCTACATGTCGACAACCTCGCGAGCCAAGTCAAGATACTTGATTTGTTTATAACTTCTATTGTTATTTCAATAAGTTCTTTAGTACTTCGAAAACTGGCAAGTTGATCAACAATGTAGCTCCAAACAGAAAACATTCGAAAATTGATACAAAAACAAATTAACATCAGAAACAACCGAAACAGACATTCGTTTACATTTCCTCGTTACGACACACTAAAAAGAACCAAACTTTTATTAAAGCAACATTTATTGGTATCTTTTTGGGTCTATTTGGTTCCGAGCTGTGTGTATTCGCTTTATAATTCCACAAACGGCCATTTCCCTCCATTCCGGTATTGTTTGGTTAGGAGCGGATTAAACCAGTTTTTGCTGGTTACTTAGGTTCTACTTAATTTTAGTAAACCAACACTGTGGATGGTCGCCTTGAGATTTTTGTTTCCTTATAATAAATATTCGTTGGTGTAGAATTTTAACTGTGCTTTTCTGCAATTAGAGACCGTGGTTTTAAACTAAATAAGTAAGGTAAAACTGGGTAATGTGGTAACGGATATTTTCTCTATAAAATAACATTTTCTGGTCAACTGGAATGTCTTGTATTTTAATTATTATTGAAGTGTTTTTATAGTTAAAAGGTGTTAACAATAATATTGAACCTTATTGTTTGCCTTTATATCTTCGCCTAATGCGCTACATGCAAGTAGGTCAAGATGTTTTAAACCAACTAAGTAAGTACATATTTAGGTACATACTATGTAGCTTCCTCCTACTTACGATATATCGAGGTTATTGCATTTCAAGTGAAGTAAGCTTGTTGATTATGCAATATATTTACTTACACTGCACGCTACGCTGACGTGACGACAAGGCTACACAGCTACGCGGAACGCTACGAAGGTACGTAGTACGTGCTACGAAACGTCTACGAGATGCGACGATTGAATAAACATGTATAGGGATATTGAATATGCACCTTTATTTTTATTAAGGAGTAAGGTTGAAAGTGGTATAAATAAAAATAAAACCCTGACAGACGGACAGTCAGACATAAAGACATAAATCGTAGGCTAAATAATATAGTCATAAACAGAGTCTTAAAATGTTTAAAGAAATCTTATTTTTGTTACAATCATGACTATTCAAATAAATCTAAACTGAAGTATTTACGAATTCGTTTCCAATATTTCAATGAAACTACATAACACCGAACTCAAGACAAGTGATTTTTTTATGATAACAGCAACTATTTTACGGCAAGTCTAGATTAAAATCAGCCTTCTACCTTTGCAAAGGATTTTCAATAGTAAGCTTTGTTTATAGTTGGTTACTGACTAAATCTATGTATACTAATAATAAAGTTGTTTGTTTTTTAGGTTCCGCTCCCAAAAGGTATAAACGGAACCCTATTACTAAGACTCCACTGTCCGTCTGTCTGTCTGTCACCAGGCTGTATCTCATGAACCGTGATATAGCTATCAGGTTTCATGAGATACAGCCTGGCAGTTGAAATTCTCACAGATGATGTATTTCTGTTGCCGCTATAACAACAAATACTACAACCAGACTAAAACCAGAATAAAATAAATATTTATGGGGGCTTCCAAACAGCAAACATGTCTTTTTCGGCGTTTTTGTCTTGTGTTACGGAACCCTTCGTGTGCGAGTCCGACTCGCACTTGGCCAGTTTTTATTTGTTTGTTTGAACGCGATAATCTCTGGAACTACCAGATTTGATCAATTATTTTTGCCTTCGATAGCCTAATTCTTGAGGAAGGCTACAAGCTACTTAACATCACGCTAGTGTCCTTAGGAGCCGAACAAAAAGAAAAAAAGTTAGAAAAAACGATAAGCGAAGACGGAGTAATAGCACGGGCAGGCGATGCGATGTGACGCAAGAAATTTCAGAGGCAGAAGCTAGTTATTGATAAAGGTATATACGATTCTTGAGTTAGATCAAAATTAACCTATCAAAGGTCCTACCTCTCATTTAACATTCTAACAGGTGACTATGACAACCTAAAGCCACATGTAACCACATGCAACACGCATTCACTTTATAAACTCATAGTGTAATATCTTCGTTATTTAATTGCCGCACCTCGCATGTCGTAAAATGTTGAACATTTGCCTGAAATACTGTGCAAACACATTCCAACCCCGCGATACTCGCTATTAGTCCAGTACCTTCGAGCGAGCTGTGTAATCTTATGCAGAGTACACTTGAGCCCGGGAAGGGTTAGTCGTGTTGGTAGGTAAGTTAAATTGTACATTATATTTTAAAGACGGAAAGGAATTTGATTACACAGATCTTATCTACACATATCATATAGGCTATAATTTCTTGTTACAAATGAATTAGACATCTGTTGCCAAACTAGATAAAAGCTTGTATTTCGGCTATCAGCGCCCAAATTAACAATAACATTTTGTAGATAAAAAAATATTTATTGAAAAAGTCATCATAAAAATCATTAAGGTTCCTACAAACAGGCGCGACACGCGATATAATCGTGCGCGAAACAAAAGGCACCGCTCGTTGCGCGACTTGCGGTGCTTTGTGTCGCGTGTCGTGTCGCGCCTGTTTGAAGCAGCCTTTATGATCACTTTTCAATTTTGTTACGGCTTGTCGACCGCTGGTTGACGGTGCGGGTAGGCTGCGGGAGGGGTGAGAGGGGCAAGGGTGGACGGAGAGCCGTAAGCGCGGGGACGACGAGCCGTAACGCAACGCACAGCGATTCGTGAGCTTGTCCCGAGGTGAAGCGATTACGTTACGATTCCGATTAGTGTGCGTTGGATTACGGATTTTATACAAAGAATACTGAACGGCTCGAGTTGATACAGGGATCCTTTTCCGGTTTGATACGTCTGCTATGACCTTAAGTCTGTGCTAAATAAATGTATTTTCTTTCTTCTTTGTTTCTATAGAAACCTGCCGAACTATTCTGTAAAAATCTCACTCTGAATGATAAAGTGAGCTGCCAATATAATGTCAATCCAAGTGAGCATAATGTGAGCAGCCAATATAATGTCAATCCTTTGTATCGGGCGGAATGACATCTCACTTCAAGCTCACTTCACCTAAGTTTTCACGATTACATCTTTATAACAACTAGATCAACATCTATAAAACTACATCTCTATTAAGCAGAGTACGAGAAATTAGTAATAGAATCCTCAAAATACCTCGACAATTAAAAAAAAATCGTGACGACGGTGATAAATTAATATGTCATAATGGATCACCAATATTGTGTCACTTTACTAACAATAGTTGTAAATCACTATTGTAATTACTAACACATTGGATCTTAGTTATCTGAATTCAATAATTATTATTATTATACTTCTTTACAGAATATGTAGACTGGGTGCCAGTCTGTTCTACTCAGGGAAGTAAGTTTGAAGTGACCTGACGATAACATCAGCTGGAATGACAGCTCACCTCAAAGGTTCCACGTAGATTTTTAGAGAATAGCTCGCCTGCAATATAGCAGTATCGCAGGTGTCTGTGATTTTAAATTACTTGTACAGACGCCAGCACATCAAGCTACGCGAAACTGACAAAAATTCCGAATCAACTTTGAACCTTATGCTTTAGCGACTAGAATCAATTCTATTTTGTTGTAATTTTTGACGTTAAAAATGCCTTTTATGTACCTATTTAAAAAAAAATGCTTTGACTTTGACTTTAGCGATAAAGTTGAAAATCCATTAAAGAAATTTGACAGATTGTAGTTACTTGCTGTGTATGTACAGACGCCAGTACATCAACCTACCACAATCTGTCAGATTTTCCCAATCAACTTTGAACCTTATGCTTTAGAAATAAAGTTGAAAATGAATTGAATGAAGATTGTAGTAGCTTGATGTGTCTGTACATACAATTGTAATTTTTATTAAATATGAAATTTGAGAAAGACGTTTATAATTCAGGAGGTTAGTCTAATGGTCACCCGCAAAATCGATACAATGTACACTTCTACCTAACCTTTGGGGTATTACAGGCGCGATGTTATGTAATGTCTTACAATTTAGAAAATTATATTTAGTGAAGTGCTGAATTGTCATTTGATTTACGATCTCGCTTTCCAAGTATTAAATTCACGACCATCCATGCTAATATTAGAAATGCGAAGGTGTGTCTTTCTGTCTGTTATCTTAGATGAAATTTAGTATAGACATAGTTTGAGTCCCAGAAAAGGACAAAAACATAGTTTTTATCTCGATATTCTCACGGGGTCGAAACTTATGCGGGTGAAACCGCGAGGCGTTGCTAGTTCAATATAATTATGAAGGTGGCCAAACCGAGAATCAAGTAATAAAAGCGTCACAAAAGCGTGTTCTTTCTCTCCCATTTCCTTTTTCCGTAATATTTAGCTGAACCCAGGATGATAATTGTTAACTTGCTTTAATCTTGCTCCCAGCATTCCCAGTAATTTTTCAACAACGGCCAAATTAATTTGCTAGGGAAATAAACTTGGCAATTCTGAAACTTTCGGTTTCAGCCGCCTGTTAGTCTCGAAAAGCCTTTTAACCTAACAAGAATGTAATTTATTTTAAGTCCTACGATTATTCCGCTCCGCTGGTATGAAGACAACTACTTTGTTTGAAGAGTTTATATTTCTTGCATTGGTAAATTAGGATTTGTATTTTTGTTTTTCATTGAGAATTTGATTTGCAAGTTTTTTTTATCCTTTTATCATAATTGGTGATACTATATTGACATTACAATTTTTTTTTAATTTGAAATGGGCTTGCTCTTGACTCTAGTCTAGGTCAGAGATGACAGAGACAAAGTCTACGATGGAGTGAGCTCACCCAGAAGAAGCCTGTTTACTCTTACTTTGAAGAGATTCGGGTTGTATGCACTCGGAAACACAAACGCAGGTAGAGAGTTCCACTCTTTTGCTGTGCGCATTATAAAGGACATTATTAACAATCTAAGCTATTAGCTAATAAGTTTTTTTTTACACCCATGCTATAAATCCTCTATAAAAGTTTATGAAGCATTTAGCTTACAAGTATTGCTAACATTAAAACAACGCGTGCCGTAGGCCTAAGGATGGTATTAAAAACAAAAAAGTGGTTACAATATCAACTGTTTGCTGCAGCTGCCTTATGTCGTGCAACGAACGCAATAAGATTTAAAATCGGTTGAACGGACTGTAAAAAAGGTTTATTTAAATGTGTAATGTTATTTCAAATGTAGTATAGTTATAATCATCATTTAGTTATAATACGTAAAAATAATTTTAATTTTCAGTTTTTACAATTCGTATTCTACAATAAATCACATGCAATCTTAATATTTTGTTGACACGGTAAATTTTTCAAGTATGAAAAAGTAAACACGACCTCATTAAAAATGTAACATTGCAAAAACCATTAGAACATGGTTGCAAAAATGTCTTACGACGATGTAAAAAAGTAGCGTTATTTCTGTCAATTAGAATAAAACCATGTTTAAAGTAGACTAGCTGCGCCCAGCGGTTTCACCCGCGTAAATGTCGATTCCGTGGGAATATCGGGATAAAAAGTAGCCTATATGTTAATCCAGGGTGTCAGCTACCTCCATAAAATTTTTTATCAAAATTCTTCGAAAGAAGTAACAAACATAAACACATACACACACACTCACAAACTTTCGCCTTTATAATATTAGTGTGATAAGTTATTCACTATTTTGTTTATGGAATTTTAGATAATACTTATGGCTGGGAATAGGCATATGGCAGATAATAAAAATGTTCCTGGCGCAGATCCGATAATTTAAATTATCTCGCAAACAATGTGAAGGGCCAATTTTGAAATTAGAACGTAACTATTTTTACTTACAAATAATCATATTTTCAAAATAGATTATAACTGGCCAGTCTCTCATACATAAAAACTTTTTTTCGCAATACTTTCTGAGTGGCCTGGTATTATAAACCCGTTCGTGTTTTGATACCCCTTGAAACAATAGTTGCAATAATAAATGTAATATAATTATAACTTTAATGACGGCATGACAGTTTAAAAAGATGGCAGCAAAAAAGCCTTTCGAGAATTCGGTGTAGATAAGCACACAAATCAGACTCATAGCATAGCATTGATAAACCGACCATCTTATCTGTTCTGTTAGTGTTAGTGGGTATTCAGAAGAATTATTATCTAACAAGTTTTCAGAAAAACCATCATTTATTATACTGGACTTATCTTAAGATCGTCCATCTAAATCCTCTTAATACTTTCACAATTGTAAGAAAATAAACATAATTCACTCAAGTTTGTGCCCAGCATCAAGACATCAATCCTCAAAGGAGTAGAGAGCCCATTTGGCACATCTCCAAACAAAAACAATAGGACTTGGAAAATAAAACTATTGAAAATTCATTAGGAAAACGTCCTACACAGAAAAGATTGTAAAGACTCTTTTATTAAAGAGATATTTTCTAATATCTTTTTATCCTTTTGTTATTTATAGAATTTGATTTTTAGATTATTTAGAATTTCTTAGGCCCTTTGGGTAGGTGTTACAGGACGACAATGTCTGTCAACAAGCTTCCATAGTTATCCCTACAACACTGACTACCGTGCCTACACACGGCGATTAAACCATGTTTTTCACGGCAAGAAAAACGTGTGTGTACAGACACACACGTTTTTCAAGCACAAGCGCCAAGCATCAAGCTACCCGAAACTGTCAAATTTTCCCAATCAACTTTGAACCTTATGATTTAGCGTTAAAGTTGAAAATCTATTAGAAAGACAGATTATAGTAGCTTGATGTGCTGGCGTCTGTACAAAGGGCCACAAGGTTGAAAAACTATAGAATTATTTATACTTCATTAACATATTGATTATATTTAAATTATAATCTACCCACTCTTGACCTTTTCTCAATTGAGTGTTTTTTTTTAAAGGGATTTTGTCTTTCAAGTTTATTTACACCTTTCCACAATGGTATTTGGGTTATCAGTTTGTTTATTTGTTCCTTATAAGAATGATGAAAAATTAAGACAAAGATTTTTACGGTTCCGTAGCCCAAAGGTGCGAACGGAATCATAGAATAAAATAGAATACTCTTTATTATGTACACCACTTAAATTACAGACCTATATATGTATATAAACTTTATACAGGTTGACACAATGGGCGGTCTTATCGCTAGGAGCGATCTTTTAAAGACAACCTTTAGGTGGATTAAAAATGGGAAGGACCACATTACTAAACTCCTGCTGATGGCCTGTCTATCGGCGGGCTGTATCTCATGAAGCGTTTTAGTTGGTATGTACAGACGCCAGCACATCAACCTACCCGAAAATGTAAATTTTTCCCAATCAACTTTGAACCTTATGTTGTAGCGATAAAGTTGAAAATCTATTAAAGAAATTTGACAGATTGTAGTAGGTTGATGTGCTGGCGTCTGTACTTCTATTGCCGCTATAACAAAAACTAATAAAAACAAATAAACTAATGAAGAAACGTGCTTTTTATAAAACATGTGTATTGTTAAATTGTACTGTGGTTAGGAAATGCCAGTCCTACTCGCACTTTTTTTCGTACCACTACGCAGGTTATCTTATGCCAGAGGTATGAGAAAATTCTCTTGTTTTTTTTTTTTGGGAGGAATCCTTCATAATCTGCCTGGTCTTTGGGGATAAAACCAGGGAATGTGGGATTTTTACCTCACTAATACCACCCCGGTGGTCACCATCTGCACTATAGAAGGGGCACCGTTACCTCTCAAAAGACCAATCCGGAGCCCCCTCTGTGTAACGCCTGTTAGGGCACATCTCTGGGAAGACTGTAAAACCTACATTATTTTTGGTAAACTACACAGGTATAATAGGTAATTAAAATAATTAATAATTACTTTTTTATGAAAAAGTAATTAAAACGTAACGACGACGACGACGACGACGACGACGACGTTTAAAACGTTAACTAAATGCTGCAACTATTGTTCAAATCTCGACAGAAGTATGCTTCTGTGACTTGAATTAATCGGTTGGTTGTGTTACGACACATCCTAACACAACCAACCGATGCCAAGTCCTAGGAGGAGGAGTCTAAACTGACAGAGAAGACACTCCAAACATATACTGGCTAGTAAAAAAAGACACTAGATACTCTTAATAAGCCACTGAAATTAATATCCACAGCTCAGTTTCCATCAGGCACATATATTATGGCGCTACTGGCTATTATTGCGAGCCTAATACAATTTGCCGCTCCACCGCCGGCCAGTCCCTTGGTCTCCGGACAATTAGTACTGCCGACGTTATTTTTGTGTCACCCTTATTGTACCTTTCTTGTCTTTTGTGTAACGAACGTTGAAATTCGTGGCTGCCCCCAGGGTATGTACTGATGTAAACGCCTAGGAATCGTGGCTAATATTTGAGGTTGATCCTTTTTTCTTGCATTTTTTTTTGTTGAGGGTTGATTGTGTTATATACCTACTCGTATAAATTCAAATCTAATATTATAAAAAATGTATCTTAATTGTAATTTTATTATTATTATTATTTATTTATTACATATTCTATTACTGGCAGTGGGCTGGCCATGTCTGTCGAAGGACCGATGGCCGGTAGAGCAGACGAGTCCTGGAGTGGAGACCGCGTATCGTCAAGCGTATAGTGTGGGACGTCCCCCAGCTAGATGGACGGACGACCTAAAGAAGGTGGCTGGGACAGACTGGATGCGGAAGGCGGAGGAGGGTGTTGTGGCGCAGTCTGGGAGAGGCCTATGTCCAGCTGTGGACTGCGATAAGCTGAGTTGATTGATTGATTGATTGATTGACATAATTTAAGTACCTAAATGAAATGGTTTCTGATGTGTTTTGGTTTTGTCGCTATAGCTAGCCATTTAATAAATCCTTTATTTACTTCAAAATATTTTTTGGTAATGCTGCTCTAGTGTCAACAACTGATCTTTTAATACCTATATCTTATCTGCGTAATAGTGCAACATTACTACTTAAAGTTTTGATCAAATAAAAATAAATAGTTATGAGTAGCTTTTTATTCGTTGGGGTTATGATCGTAAACTGGTTCAAATAAAAAAAAAACAAATACAGGGTGGCAACTATCGACGCGCAAACTATATCCATGAATTCAGCCTGTGTACCCGTTGTCCCCGTAATCTGTGTCCCCGTTACGGGGACAACGGGACGTCATAAAATTCCTTACCGTTGTCCCCCTTATGACGTATGGGGCAACGGGGACAACGGACAATTAAGATTTCACGTTCCTTGTATTCCCATTGTCCCCGTAATCTGTGTCCCCGTCACGGGGACAACAGAACGTCATAAAATTTCCTTACCGTTGTCCCCCTTATGTACATAATATGGGCAACGGGGACAACGGACAGTTAATATTTCACGTATCGTGGTCCACTCATGATTCTAGGTATAGCGTAGAAATTTTTCGTCTGTTATCAAAAAAAGTCTGTTGTTTCATAAAACAGTGCTCAAAACGAGGTCAAAATGTATGGAACAGCAATTTTTTTTCTAATAACCGACGAAAAATATCAACGCATGGGTTCTGATTCTGTTCATAATCCATGGTAACAGGTTACTTACGCGTTATATTCCCCGACATCCTGTATATTTATATACTAAAATAAATACTGTCGAATTATTTACTCGACCAAAATAGTTGTATGTGCTGTCTATCAGCTTTATAATTTTGACAATAGCCAGATTTCTAAGGGTCACCTAAAACTTATTTACTTGTAAGTACGTTTTAGGTGACTCTTAGAAACCCGGCTAAAATGTATTTTACGTGGGCGTATAATACTATAAGTGGGCAAACAATACTTTATTTCAGACATTTGACTTTCAACATAAATAATATCATATCTATATCTATACTGATGCTGAAGAGTTTTTTTGTTTGAACGCGCTTATCTCTGGAACCGCTGGTCGGATTTGAAAAAATATTTTTGTATTTGACAGAAAGGCTATATATAGGCTACTTATCTAGGTCCTTTAGTAGTCGAGCAAAAACAAAAAACTCAGTAAGAAAGCTAAGCAAAAACGACGTAATAGCGCGAGCAGGCGATGCGATGCGACGGGGTGGGACGGAGGGCCGAAATTTCACGCGGACGAAGTCGCGGGCAGATACTGGTTTTATATAAAAAGTTATTGTTTTTTATTTCATACTATAAAAATGCCTACATTGGATAAACTTCTTATACTATATTAATTATAAAACTAATATACCTATCCTAATTTGAGAGCGTTTACGCCGTACGGAATTTCATAAAAACTTTCAAGCCCTTGTTTTTCGAAATGAATGAACCGATTTTAATGAAACTTCATACGCATAAGCAGGATACAAAGGTCTAAAAAGTTACTTAAGAACATTTTTGGAGAAATCGGTCTTAACCTAATAACAATCTAAGATCTTTGTACGGCGTCTGTACAAAGATCTTAGATTGTTATTAGGTTAGCCAGCACATCAAGCTACCCGAAACTGTCAAATTTCCCAATCAACTTCGAACCTTATGCTTTAACGATAAAGTTGAAAATCTATTTAAGAAATTTGACAGATTGTAGTAGCTTGATGTGCTGGCGTCTGTACATACTAAAAAGTTCTCTAATTCTGTAATTATGAACAGCTCCATAACAAAGGCAAAATAGACGGCTGCACTTATAAAGGCGAATTGTAAATGCATAATATTAAACGCAATCCCTCGGGGCTGCCCTTAATTTAATTACTTATTTGACCCAAAACCTACTCCAGAGAACGGCTTATAGAAGACATGTCAAATCTCTATTCAATTATGTTTTGTAAGCGACATTATGTTTGACTAAATTGAATTTCATTGTGATTGCGATAGATGAGGACGATTAACTATTATTATGGCTACTAAGTGAGACTTAGTGCGATTGGGTTGGCAAACGTGAGTGTGTGTGGTGACGTCATGGGTTAGTTGTTTTGTGAATCCTTGAATGTGTGCTAATTATATTGGGGTAGTTTTGTGAATTTTTGGGGGTATTGCAGATGAGTCCTCGAGTGGTGACCGCGTATCAGCAAGCGTAGTGTGGGACGCCCCCTAGATGGACCGACGACCTAAAGGAGGTGGCTGGGACAGACTGGATGCGGAAGGAGGAGGATAGGGTGTTATGGCGCAGCCTGGGAGAGACCTATGCCCAGCAGTGGACTGCGATAAATTGAGTTGATTGATTGATTTTGGCTACACATAATAATATATTGTGATTTGATTGGGATTCTTTCTTCTGACCAAGATAAGATAGTCACATTCAAAATATGAAAAACCTACATAGAATTCGATGAATAAAAAAAACGTTTTATTTCGTTAATTACTGTGCTATTTTCTATCTATTTTATTTTTTTCTTAAACGAAAACAGGGGGTTCGTTTTTGTTAGAGAAAAAAACTTATAGTAAAAAGTATAAAGTGAAATACCGTTGTACGAATATAACTATGAAAGCCCCACTTATTTGATTACAAACAAATAAATAAGAACCAAATCATTCAGACAATAGCCTAGATATTTCATGCCCACCAATTCGAGCACTATTTCAGACAAAAGTACCTACGTAAAGGGGTTTAATAATTGATAGTTCCTAACAGCCAATAGGGAGAGAGGCTTATTTTATTATTTACATCGATTGATTGGAGGACTGGCAATCCCTGAAGGCTTGCAGAGCTTACCTGATTACACGGTTAATGTAAAGGTATTGACTGACAATGGTCGTTTTCACATTGGACGATAACGAGAACTACACGATATCGTCGGACTGGTAGTTTCATTCTAAACGCTTTCACACTGTATCGTTGTAGGCTACGGTATCGTCGCCGACATTGATTGGCATGCCGATATCGGCGAACGACACAGTGCGGGGTGAAACAGATCGCGGGGGGAGTGGCATGGACAGTAGCGAGCCGGCCGTGTGTCAAACGATGTAGACGTGTCGATGTGATGTTATCATCGCAGTATGAAAACACCCATCGTCGTTACTGATTTAGGCTTAGTACATACCGTCACTGCAAATTTAAGTTTGTAACCTCAAAAATAAAAATGTGAAAAACTACATATTAACAATTTACGAACTGTTTCCTTTACTTGTGTTGCGAGACCTTGTTTCTATGCAAATTCCATGATTCTAGGTCAACGGGAAGTAGTAGGCTTAAATTAATTTGCCAGTATCAAAAATCTGTCGGATAAACGGCCTTATTTTTTATTGCGTTGACTTGGAAGCTTGGTTTTTTTAGAGCTCCAAGGTACTGTAGACTTACGTATTCGATATTAATTTCAACCACGCGTTCCCGAGAAAAAGTGTCTTGACAGACAGACGGACGCATAGCAAAGTGAACGCATAAGACTTCCGTTTTTCCTTTCGCGGCACGGAACCCTAAAAAATATATTCCTTCTAAGTTTTTTTTCTTAACTTTTCCAATTTTAAAACACAAATAGCCACTTTGAATCTCACTCCTTTTAAAAACGTGTATTTTTATTAACATTACACCACAGTCACCCACAACCTTAACAGGCTGTCTTCAAAGTAATTAGTACAGGCATAAAAAGGGTCCCTAAAAGCAATTTTCGTGCGAAGGAGACAGATTTAGGTATAGAATTATTTATTTGGCAGTCAGCTCAGGATTAGAGCACTTGAACAACCAATTTGTGCCGTACGGGTAAGAGGTGTTGCCTTGTAACGCTTTGATAATAATAGCTCAGTCAATCTTTTTAATTTATCGCGTAGGTGTCAGATTTGTTTCCGAGGGCGCCTACATGACCAAAAGCGCGGTCTTTGTCGGACTGCATAGAAAAGAAAGAGAAGCGCGATGACACAAAGCTGGTGATTTATTGCAAAATATGAAGCAATTATCTATTTCCACACATCTATTGATTGTACAAAAAAAATAAAATACTAGTGCTTTAGTATGTTGCTTGTAGAATAATCTGACAAAAAATCAGAATGATTGTATGTATATTAGTATGGTTTTTATTGTAAAAAGAAAGTTTTAGAGGTATCTTCATGATTTGTTTCTATGGTATCAAATTAGTTGTACTATATTTTCAACACACGTCTATCTAGCATATATCCTGAAGAATAGGTATCATATATTTTTGCTGATTTTGTTTACTGTAGTCGATCATACTTTTATTGTTTCTAAAACTTGCGATTTTTGTGTTTAGGTTAAAATATCTTGCCCCACTGACCTTGGTGATGTCCTTTACAAACTTCAGGGGGCCAAGTTTATTAATTTACAAACGTAAAGGAAAACATCATGAGGAAACTGGCATGTCCTAAAACCAAACATTCAAAGACATGTGACATCTCTACTAACCTACCTTGGTGATGTCCTTTACAAACTTCAGGGGGCCAAGTTTATTAATTTACAAACGTAAAGGAAAACATCGTGAGGAAACTGGCATGTCCTAAAACCAAACATTCAAAGACATGTGACATCTTTACTAACCTACCTTGGTGATGTCCTTTACAAACTTCAGGGGGCCAAGTTTATTAATTTACAAACGTAAAGGAAAACATCGTGAGGAAACTGGCATGTCCTAAAACCAAACATTCAAAGACATGTGACATCTCTACTAACCTACCTTGGTGATGTCCTTTACAAACTTCAGGGGGCCAAGTTTATTAATTTACAAACGTAAAGGAAAACATCGTGAGGAAACTGGCATGTCCTAAAACCAAACATTCAAAGACATGTGACATCTCTACTAACCTACCTTGGTGATGTCCTTTACAAACTTCAGGGGGCCAAGTTTATTAATTTACAAACGTAAAGGAAAACATCGTGAGGAAACTGGCATGTCCTAAAACCAAACATTCAAAGACATGTGACATCTTTACTAACCTACCTTGGTGATGTCCTTTACAAACTTCAGGGGGCCAAGTTTATTAATTTACAAACGTAAAGGAAAACATCGTGAGGAAACTGGCATGTCCTAAAACCAAACATTCAAAGACATGTGACATCTCTACTAACCTACCTTGGTGATGTCCTTTACAAACTTCAGGGGGCCAAGTTTATTAATTTACAAACGTAAAGGAAAACATCGTGAGGAAACTGGCATGTCCTAAAACCAAACATTCAAAGACATGTGACATCTCTACTAACCTACACTGAGCCCGCGTGGTGGATGACGGCCCATCACCTCTCACCGAAAGGAGACCTATGTCTTAACAGTGGAATAATTAAGCTGATTATGACGTAGGTACACAATCTGGGCAAAATATTTTATTTATTTGAGCAAAGTAAATAAAATATAAAAATCTCAACCATTTATGCATAGGTGGGTCAGTTAATTATTATAACTGACTGTACCATTGATACGCAAATGCGGAGTAGGAATAGCACTGACGTCACGCAAAATGCGCAAGCAGAGTTTACCGCGCAACTAGCATATACATATACAACGTCCCGGCATCAATTGTCGGGTAGTTGCCCGCTAGACACGACATCCGTCTGGTCGGAGGATCCTCCCCTTTTCTATAGAAGATGAGTCAATTTTACACCCTGTTCTTCATACTTTTTTTTGTTGTCGGCGGTAACCTTCAAAAGGCACCCGACCTCCGGGGGAGTCGGAGAGTGTGTGATTTTTACCTCACTAAAACCATCCCGGTGATCACCATCAGCACATAGGGGTGATCCCGGTCCCTCTTAAAATACCAATTCCGGAACCCCCCCGTGCAACGCCTGTAAGGCGCATCCTCATCCATCCTAATACCTATGCATCATAAATAATAAGTCGATTTGTAAATAAGTGAAAAATTCTGTGGCAATTTTTTTGCTGTATCAACGTCGAGGGCCAAAAAATTAATTGTAACTAATAACAGAATCCATCTGTAGACTAGATAAGGCTGAAAAGCCAAATTCGGAAAACGTAACAAAAATTCTTCGCGCTAAGTAAAGCTGATATACCCATTCTAATAATAGGATATTTTTTGCCTTTTTTGTGTAATCAGAATTGGTTTCCTTTGATCGTAATGAAAAATTGCAGAGCGTAAGTTTTTGTCGATTACAATCGATCTTACGTGATTACGACGCGACATCTGGATAGGACGAAATATCTGGCATTGAATAACACTGTAATTTTACAGTTATTATTATAAGCCTGATTTTTGATCCTGCAGAGTTTGCTCTGCAGTGGGAGATGGGATCTGGATTATCTAGATTGGATAATCCAGTTTTTTACCCTGCATAGTTTGAGCAAACTCTGCAGGGTCAAAAATCAGGCTTTTAAAATGTGGAGGGAAATATTAATAAATACTCGGGCATGAAATAGAAAATCTGAAATGGTACAGACGCCAGCACATCAAGCTACCCGAAACTGTCCAATTTTCCCAATCAACTTTGAACCTTATGCTTTAACGATAAAGTTGAACATTTATTAAAGAAATTTGACAGATTGTAGTAGCTTGATGTGCTGCATCTGTACTTCAGAATACAATCAACAACATAAAAAAAAATATATATAAAAACAGTCAGGCAGTCTGTTTTCTTAAAACAGTAGGTAGTCAACATTATTATTATTATCTGATTTTGTGACGATATTACCTAAGTGAAACTAAACAATCTTTGTTATAGAATATTTAAAGGAAGTTAACAACAAAGTTTCCACTAGAATTCACCTACATACAGCTCTTAACAACCTGAACTGTCACCGGTGTGAGCGCGCTAGATCAGTGATATTTTAGAACGAATCGAATCCAAGACAGCTGTGGACTGCGATAAACTAAATAGATTGGATCTTTGCTGCTGAGCACAATTTGTAACGACAGTAAAAAACATTGTCTACTTTTAGGTACAAACTTTTTGTTACCCTCAAACCACATGCAAGGAAAACACACTCCATCTTGACGTGTACAAAAACGTACACGAACATCCGATAGTTGGGCCCCATTCGTTCCGCCTTGAAAGCAATAATATTTCACTCCAAGATTTGTGCATTTCACACTGTAATGTTGACAGTACACTGTCGTGCAACAAACGGAGCAAAAACTAAATTAATAGTGTTTGAACCGGATGAACAAACAAGTGAAGGCTAGAATGAATGTCAGCGCGTCTAGACATCTCCACGGAACGCTGTTTGTATTTAAGGGGCTTACAAGACCTCAACACGAAAAACGCAAGTTTTAGAAACAATAAAAGTATGTGATCGACTACAGTAAACAAAATCAGAAAAAATATATGATATTGTTTAGGATATATGCAAGGTAGATAGTGTGTTGAAAACATAATACAACTAATTTGATACGATAGAAAAAAATCATGAAAATATCTCTAAAAACTTTATTTTTACAATAAAAACCATTCTAATATACATACAATCATTCTGATTTTGTTTGTCAGATTATTCTACAAGCAAAATACTTAAACACTAGTATTTTTAATTTTTTAGTCCAAACAATAGATTTTTTGTAATTAAATAATTGCTTCATAATGCGCAATAAATTATCAGCGTTGAGACATCGCGTTTCTCTTTCTTTTCTATGCAGTCTGACATTGACTGCGCTTTAGGTCATGTAAGCCCCTTAATTCAAGTTTTTATTGGTATTTTGTTTGTAGTTCTTCTGAATTGCATTGTTGTATTGCTGTTTAGAATGTTTTATTTGTGTTTTTAGAGTTGGTATTCGATTGTTTTTGAGTGAACTGTGGAAACGTTACGAAAATCACAACTGAAGAAATCATGGAGTTCTGAATAATGGATTTCTTAACAATAAAATATATCAAGGCACATGTTATCTAAAAACTAACTATAAAAAAATATACGCGTCGACTTGAGAACACGCACGACACATCGTGTAAAATGTTTTTGGACGCCTGAAATATGTTTTTGGCAAACACTTGCTAATGAAAATTTTACAAGACTGTTTTGCGTTGTAACTATTTTATAACAACAACAACAAACTACGTTCTGTGCTTAAGAGAAAACGCAGTCGGAGAGACTTTTGAAAAAGCCTAAGTAAAAAGTCATGATTCGAGGTTTGGCTCTCGCCTATTTCCTCCTCCAATATTGGACCATTTTAAAAGATATTTCATAAACTGAATAAGAAGGATATTATTATATACTGTGTCCCTGTTTTTCTTTTTCCATTAATAGCTGTCAAATTTGAGTGTGGAACCTAAAATAGAAACACGTTTGTACGATACAGAAAGCACAGCGAATAGTCCTAGACAGCACGTTTCGCCGAAAACTTTGTGGATAGAAAACATTGTAGATATCTCGGTACATAGAAAGCACTGTTGACAGAGATCTCTGTTCATAGATAGCACTTCTTGCCGTAAACTTTGTTCATAGAAACTACTGTTTCACCTTGGTTCACAGAAAGCGCCTTTGGTTCACGAAAACCAATTAGATCATTATTTTTAAGTAAGCTGTATTCCCATTCGCTCGCTCTTGCATCCTATGTCGACGGAGCCCCGCTTAGTGGAGCTTCTATTTCCGTGTAAAGGGTTTAAAGTAACTTAACCAAACCAAACCTCGGGATGCCCTTCGCTCGCTCTTGCATCCTACGTTGCGCTTTTGTGAATCAAGGTATCTAAAAAACATTCCAAATTAAACACAAAAACAAATTAAACATTTTTAAATTCGGAATTTTTTTAGAGTTCTAGTGCTTATAAAAATAGTGTATCATCAAAAAGGAAAACATAGGGACATACAAGTAGTTATTATGTATTATTCTGTAAAAAATAATTGCTTTATGGTCATTAACCAGAAAGAAAACAAGGGGAGAGCGTTTCTATGGAGAAACGACCAACCGCATTTCCTCTTAAGTAAGACGATCATGACAGTTTTCCCGTATTGTGATTTGACCAATCGACGAAATGAGGATTCCCTTATTTTTAAGCACGTTCTCGTTTTAACCTCAGTCTCAATCTGTCAAAAAAACGGTAATTTAAAAAACTAAAAATCCCGACTGTTTTTCTGAGTAGGTATTCATGAAAAAGCCCTAAAACAACCCAACTAAAAAGTTGTTGTACCCGATTCCACTTAACTTAGAATCGTCAGTTACTAAGGCGATGCTTATAAGCGTGAAATCCTTACAAAAATGTAAATTTAGACCTTACATAATAGTCTTTAGGCGCTCTAAGAAGTTTAGTGCAAACGGGCACTCGACTAATAAGAGTAGGTAAATCATTGAACAGGAACTCATTGTATTTAACAATATTTTAAATACAAGTTAAATTGTAGCAGTCGGGACCCATTCTTCTCTTCTGGCGCAGTCGGGTAAAAATAAAAACAATGTACAGACGCCAGCACATCAAGCTACTACAATCTGTCAGATTTATTTAATAGATTTTCAACTTTATCGCTAAAGCATAAGGTTCAAAGTAGATTGGGAAAATTTGACAGTTTCGGGTAGCTTGATGTGCTGGCGTCTGTACAACATTTTTAACAAGTTTTTGACATTGACTATGCAGGTGACATTGAATACGACAATTACTGTTTTTCTGATGTCACAATATCAATTACTTATTATTATTAGCCTGTGATGTCCCACTACAGGGCTAAGGCCTCCCTACTCACTTTCCACTTCTTTCTGTTCAAAGCTGCTGAGGAGTAGTTCATGTTGAAGGAGTCCAGCTCATCCCGCCACCTCCGTCTGGGCCTGCCACGATGTCGTTTGCCATTAAGAGGGACCCATTGGGTCGTAAGTTTGGCCATTGTTCGTCTGACATGCGGCAGATGTGTCCAGCCCAGTTCCATTTTAGCGTGGCAGCTTTCCAAGTGATATCAGTTATCTTTGTGTTGGAACGTATGGTCGTATTCCTGACCCGGTCTGTTAGTTTGATACCCAGAATACTCCGTTCCATAGCCCTCTGGGAAACCTCGAGCGTGGACCTCTACTAATTTGTCAAAGACCATGTTTGAGCACCATATGTGAGGATGGAAAGTATGCACACGTTAATGAGTCTTTTCTTAAGGGACTAGGGAAGAATCACCCTTTGATCTTTCATAGCCCAATAGCTCCTCCAGGCATTTTCGGTTTGCCTCGCAGCTTCTTTGTTTTGTCTTGCCTGGAAAGAGACTACTTGACCAAGATAAAGATACTATCAATATTATACTACTAAATTACTTACCAATAAAAAATTATTACCAATCATCAGATTCCGACTCGTACTTATTACGGTACCAGTAACAATATTTGCAGTAAGTACTTCCCGAGAAGTCAGCTCTAAATTGGTTTTGGCTGATCTTCTAACCACTACATAAGCTTTACTCGTCTGTACGAGTAAAGCTTATGTTGTGATCTTTTGTTGACTGTACTGTTACAGTCAACAAAAGAGATAAGTATGCAGGATCGTCGGATATAGTTGAAGTTTAATAAGAAACCGATGGATGTTCTCGAATAAAATTGTATTTTATTAATAGAAAACAAACAGCTCATTTATCAAATTAAATTTCAGTAGACAACATCCATCGGTTTCTTACTAAATTTCAACTATATCCGACGATCCTGCATACTTATCTCTTTTGTTGACTGTACGTGGGAAGTAACCATAGTCAACACAATTTAGAAAAAGAAAACAACGCGGCGAGAACAAACGATGCGATTTTTTTACCAAACCAATGTAATGTAACACATTTTGTTGATAAATTATTTCTGGGCATGCCCACTTCATTCAATTTCAAAAATAAATAGCTTATGCCAGTGGCATTGGGGGAATTATTTATGTACTCACCTCTTTCTCGGCTTTTGCTACATATTACACCACAATTTATTCATGAGTTCACATG
The DNA here is from genome assembly GCA_963855955.1 of Luperina nickerlii. Lineage (NCBI taxonomy): Eukaryota > Metazoa > Arthropoda > Insecta > Lepidoptera > Noctuidae > Luperina > Luperina nickerlii. Next base: position 5,184,578 of record OY979677.1, on the reverse strand, counting down.
TTTTTAAGAAATGCCATTACGAGGTTCTGTAAGCTACTTTGAACGTATGTGTTGCTTCATTCAAACTATGGATCAAATAGGTTGTGCTAAAAGAGTGAAGAATATCGGTGAAAGTTCTATATTGACACTGGCACTTAGCAACGTAAATTGTTTTCCAGGTTTTGCTTACAAGTCCTGTTTACTATTGTCGAATTAAGTATGACTTTTTTTTTTCAGTGTGGGAAATCATCAAATGACTCTTCCCGCTCTGGGTGGAGCGGAAGGGAGAGTCAGACTCTAACTGACTAAAACCCACCCGTGTTCCTTCCTTAGCCCTTTATGTTGCGGGCCAGCAGTAACCCTTTCGGACAATCCCGCTGACCCGGCAGGCTTTGGCTCTGACGGATTAAGTATGACTTATTCATGTTTATTATCCGGTAGACCACATTTTATACTTATAATATAATTATTATTTCGTTTATTTATTTAGTTAACTTATTTTATTACATTTTTAAATATTTCTTAAAATATAAGTATAAAAACATTTAAAAATAAAAAAAATATTATTAATTAATATTATAAAGAGGTAAAATTAGTTTGTTTGTTAGTATGTAGATGATAATCTCTGGAACTACCAGCCGCATTTAATAAAATATTTTTGCACTTTATAGCCTAATTCTTGAGGAAGGCTATATATAGGCTATTTAATATCACTCTATGGCCCTTAGGAGCCAAGCAAAAAGAAAAAAAGTTAAAAGAAAAGAACGTTTAACGAAAAGCTGGCAGCGATGGTGCGGGCAGGTGATGCGATGCAACGGCGAAGAACGACGCAGACGAAGTCGCGAGCAGAATAAATATTTTGAAGCTTTAATTATCGCCCTTTTAGAAAAGAAGGCCAATTCTCGTAATTAAAAACTTTAAAAATCTAGTCACAATCTCATCTCAACGACAGTCAACATTGTCAAAAATTTAGGGAATTTAGGGGATATTCGTCAGATAAAAACTGACATCAGCCTGTGCGCGTTCTTATTAAATTATGAGAATTGCCCAAGTTGGTGATCACTATTCAGTATTTATTTACTATTAGCTTTCGACTTTGCCTGCGTGGTAGCCGGAAATTGTCCACAGGACATTACTACCGGTATAATAAGTATCCTATGTCCTAACTCACGTCAGGGTCTATCCGTGTGCCAATTTCATCCAAATTTTAGGCGTGAAACAGACAAACAAACAGGGCTAAGTTTTCGTATTTCTAACATTACGGATAGTTCATATTTTAACTAGCTTGCCTGCAAGGTTGTAGCTATAAGATCTTTTTTTTATTAATCTTTATTTAATTACCGACTTTTATGACCGCAATGCGTATGACAGTCCCATCGTAACCTGGATACAGACTGCTACGGAATACATTTGGGCTATAGCCCTGAACAGACTGTTCGCCTCATTACCATTTGGTTGAGACAGAATTTTAAGGAATGTTCCCATATCAAATCGGTTCAACCTCAAGAGATACAGATAATTTCTATCAGATATTGAATATAGTTCATCAATGAGTCATGTAAGTCTTCTGGGCAAAGGCCTGCCCCCATGACTTCCAACTCTTTCGATCCAGCCGGTCGATTCTGTAAAATCTCACCATGAAAACTTAGGCGAAGTGAGTTTGTTTTTGCTAAGAATTGACACTATTGACATGTCACTCCATGCTCACTTCACTTAAGTTTTCACGGTGAGATTTTTACAGAATAGCACCGCTGCAGGGTGATTGCGTAACACACTATCAGCTGCAATGAGTTTTATTTTGACAGTTAAACAACATTCATTGCGATATTTACATTGTTGAGCAGATACACTTTTCGAACATATGGAGCAGTGTATTAGCAATATGCTTCAAATTGAGAGCAATAGAGTGTTACAGTACCCGGCGATAAATATTGCACGTCGACCTTTGGAAAGAGACAATCGGCTAATTTCGGCTTCGTAGAGCGTTATCTCTGTCGCAAGAAATACAAACAGTCCGGTATCTATTTTTTTTTATCTATTAGAAGCTGTTAAAACAATTATGATTTGCTTCTTTTGATAATTATTTTAGTTCTTTGTATAAAATGGTTTTGGGTAAAAAGGTCGATGTGCAATATTTATCGCCAGGTAGGTACCGTACGCGATTAGGGTGCATGTCTAAAGTGAAGCACTGGTCGTTTGTTTTCTGCAGCTGGTCCCGACATTCTCTGTAGGGTCTGCCGCTGGAGCCTACTAGCTGTGTCAGGGCTAACGTTGTTTTTTTAATTTTTTGAAGTGAAAACTTCTTTAATTAGGTCATTTTTTGAGACGGGAAAAAACTATTGAATTCGCGCCACTGTTACCGTAACCGACAACGCTTCGGATGTGTTCGGCTGTCCTCGGCATGTACTCGGTTTTAATGTATATCCGATATGTCAGTGAGTGGTGGCAAAGTATTCTGTTTGTGTTTTGTTTTCACATCTGTTGGCACACCTGGGGTGCCACTTTTCTTTTACTGCTGAATGGGCCTCCTTTTGACCTCGATCACGCCTGATGGAAAGTTATGGATGAGGTCTATGAGGGAACGAGCGTACCCAGAAGATGCCTAAAGGCACTGGAACTCCGACGCATCGACGAAACACAGCAAGCTGCTTGATGCCGGACTCCGGTGAGAGGTTGATCGTAGTGGTTATTTTGGCCCATAGCTCATTGGCAAACGTGGCCAGCCCAGTCCCACTTCAGCTTAGCGGCTTTTTGAGGAACGTCAGTAATCTGTGTTTTGGAGCGCAGTGTGGTGTTGCGAATTTGATCACTCCATACTCCACACTCCGTACGATTATTTAAGTATTGCCACTTGTGGAAGCTATTTCGCACTAAACACCCGAAAACCATCGTCATACTAATCCAAACACAACATGACTCACTTCCAATCGCAAACGTAATACATCTCCATTACCCACAAGCCTAGATTTATAACCTAACCCGTTGCTAGGCAACCGAAGCTAATTGACCTAATGAGGAACTAATATGTATTAGCCGGACGTAGCTGAGAGCACAAATTAATTAACTTAGTTTCACTAACTATAAATCTTAATGCTACCTACTATTACGTGTAAATAGTAGTTTGTAGTTTTATTAGGCGGAGAATGGTTTATTGAGTGCAAGTGATTAATAAATAATTTGCTATCATATATCATGTTACCTAACTACTAACTGCACTGTTGGTCTCGTGGTCGCAAGCGCGACTGCTGAGGCCCTAGGTTTGATTCCCGGGTCAGTTAAAGTGTTATATGGTTTTTCCGTTAAGCCATTGGTCCTGCGCCTGATCTCTCTCCGGTCGCGTTGGATTGCCGTCCCATAGGACGATGAGAGTGAGGAAAGAGAGAGTGCACCTGTTTCTGCGCGTACATGCCTTCACTATAACATCTCCCGCCCTGAAGGCTGGTCTGCGCTTAAGATTGGTCGCCATGGCTGAAATTTGGTCTTTAGGACTTTACCTAACTAACATACATACATAAGGTCACGCCATTTTCCATAGGGGTAGGTAGAAACTACAGAACGCCACCTGCTACGACCTGCTGCTTTTACTTCGTCTACGTTCACATAATATCTGGTCATACTCGCACGCCGCGCCGCTTGCGAGTACTACGGACCTAACCTTTTTGAAGAAATATCTGTACTAATATTATAAATGCGAAAGTGTGTCTTTCTGTCGGGTAAGTAATATATGATATAATTACAAAACCTTTAATATTTACAAGATATAACAACTGAATCTATAATTTTATTCGATGTAATGATCAGTTAATATAACAAACGATTGATATAATTTTATTAAAGTAACTAATTTATATTAGCATAACAGACAATTAATATAAAATCGTTTGATATATCACTCACCACGACGACTACTTCTGTACTTCTACGTATGCACTCGTTTGTATGTTTTCTAACTTGTGTGTGTCAATAAATTGATTATTATTATTGAAAAGACATAAAACCTGTCCGGTCGGCTAGTATATTATAAATGCGAAAGTGTCCTCTGTCTGTTACCTCTTCACGCTTAAACCGCTGAACCGATTTAGATGAAATTTGGTATAGAGATAGTTTGGGAAAGGACAGGATAACTTTTGTCCTGATATTCCTACTGAATCGACACTTATGCAGGTGAAGCCGCGGGACGCTGCTAGTAACCAATAAGGTAACTATATGTCCGTCTAGAGCGTGTTCTCCTAGCTTTTCCATTCACTTCTGCCTTGTAAATATCTACATAAGTTGATTAATAATCTAGTTCGGATTTGCTTGTAGCGTAGGTACAGACGCCAGCACATCAAGCTACTACAATCTGTCAAACTTCTTTAATAGATTTTCAACATTATCGCTAAAGCATAAGGTTCAAAGTTGATTGGGAAAATTTGGCAGTTTCGGGTAGCTAAATGTAAAGGCCTTCCACAAGATCGACGGAATACTTAGTGAAGGTCAAGGGCAGACGCTGGATGCGAGAGACAGGACGGTTCATTGTAGTGATGCTTGGGGAGGTCTATCTCCAGCAGTGGACGGCTTTTGGGTGTTCGATGATTTGCCATACGATTTGAGTAGTCCAAAAGGTAATGAATAGCCTAATTCCTCATAGAAGTTAGGCTCATTTCTGAACAAATGCCTCCACTTATAAGGTATATTAGTTAGTTCCAGGCTTGTATTAATAACTTTAACTACTAAATGTGTATACGTAAAAATCTTTTTCGCAGTACATCAACGTTTTCCAGAGTTCAGTTATGATACCTACATGGTATTGCAAGGATTTTTAAATACAATTATGTTATAAATTTTGATGTAACAGTTGATAAGCCAAAATCTGTATAACTCACTACTTTATGCGCCAACTTAAATGCCATTTATCTTCGTCCACAAAAAGACTAACGTCCACAAGAAGCCTAATTGTAAACCATTTTGTTATTGAAAGTATTTAGATTTTTTTAAGCATTTGGGATCCAACGGAAATAGTATTTGTGATTCAACGACAATAAAAGGTAATTCTAGATCAAATACATAATAATGTTTTGTGGGATCCTACAAATATTAAACTGGGATTCAAAAGTCGGATCCAACGAAAATAAATCAACAATTTTGTCCATTACAAACCCAAATCGCCACGATCCGAAACAACCGAATTTTTGAAACAAACATGTTTTAACTTACTCAAATAGTTCAACCAACTGTCCAAAAGCTGTCCTTATCCCAATCTTAAATTGGCCACATTCTAACCTTCCGACCGGAACAATTCCAATTACATTCCAGCCGAGCACAAACCGGGGTGGGCCGAAATTGTGTGAGGAATCCCTGAACTTTGTACCATCTTTAATTAATAACGGAATGGTATTGGACTCGGGTTGAATTCTAATCGACAGTAGCCGACCAGATTGCGAGTTCCGAGGGACTTGGCGGAAGAATCTCAACAAGTTTTGTTTGACAGGAGTTTATGGATGTCAAAGTATCAGTGCGCTACTTCTTTTAATTAATCATCGAGGAACCTCGATGATTAATTAAAAGAAGTAGCCGCTGGTTATGAGGAATTTAAGATTCCATCTGAGCTAAATTCTGCACGAGTAAATTGTGCCCTAGTTACAATTCTATCTAAAGTAAGAAGCTTATCTTTAAACAAAACTTTCCTGTAAGCCTTTGGAATTGTACTTAGGTGATATATTTTGGTAAACAAATATATTTAGCAAGATAATCTAAGCCTTTTAGAAACTTCCTCTCCAGCAAAAATTCTTGTTAAAATTCTAATTTCTCGCAAACGTTTATTCTGGCACTTGAGAAGCCTTTACCTCACTTCAAGGCCGTAATATTTCTTTAAAGGATTCAGAATTTAGGGAAGGGTTCATTTCCCCAATTTTTCCTCTTAAATTTTCACAATGCTTATGGAATTATCTGCGAGCCATCTGACGGGCTAAAAGGATAGGAAATTAAGACGCTTTTTGTCCCATTTTCGTTTCATAGACGTTTGCACTTTTCAACAACAAAACGTAGAGTGAACAGCGAAAAATGCAACAGCAGCTTTGTTCGAAAGAATTGAATTAAAATGGCGACTGGGAATTTCTCTGTTTTTCGCAAAGCACGCCCGAATGCCCGCAAATGGACAATTAGCCGCTTGCGAGAGACGAATAAAAGCAAGTGTACTTGGTTTTTAGCGAAAACATTGTTATTTTTAACGGGAAAAATCATAATCTTGGCTTTTATTTGGTGTCTGGAAAAGTGGAAGTTTCACGAGCATAACACGCATCGGGCAGCTGTCTTGCATCATTCACCGAATGCTTTGTCCTATCACTCTCGTTTCATCTTTAGTGGTCTTAAGAAAGTTACTTCGTATGTTGGACTGGCAAATGAGATCATTTTAACTATACCTAAGTACTTTTTTGCAGTAAAATGAATGACCCTTTGAAACGTACTAACGTAATCAGCCAGTAAAAAAAACAAAACCGGCCAAGAGCGTGTCGGGCCACGCTCAGTGTAGGGTTCCGTAGTTTCCCGTCCGTCACAATAAGTGTTCCCACTTATGAGTTTAAAAGTGGGTATCCATTATGTTCGCGTAATAATCGTAGTCGATCATAGATCTTAAAATATTGGGATTCGATTTTAATAATTCTTTTTTTGTTTTTGTTTGAAAAAAGATACGTTCAGGATAATAAAATATGTAAACGAAGTTAAAAAAATGCTTGCATATACGATTATACTACAAACTTAGTCAAGAAATTATTTTGTACAACTTTTTGTCTTTTTTGTACAAAAACTGTTGTTTCCATCAAGTTCAAAATAATTTTCCTAGAAAGTCCTTATAAAGTTCTACTTTTGAGATTTTTTTCATATTTTCTAAACTTATGGTTCAAAAGTTAGAGGGGGGGGGACACATTGTTTTTTACTTTTGAAGCGATTATTTCCGAAATTATTGACATTATCAAAAAATGATTTTAGTAAACCCCTATTCATTTTTAAATACCTTTTCAACAATGTATCACACGTTAGGGTTGAAATAAAAAAAAAATCATTTCCCACTTTACATATAGGGGGGCTACCCTAATAAAACATTTTTTTCCAATTTTTATTTTACCACTTTGTCGGCGTGATTGTTATACATATTGGTACCAAATTTCAGCTTTCTAGTGCTAACGGTCACAGAGATTAAGCGAGGACGGACAGACGGACAGACAGACATGGCGAAACTATAAGGGTTCCTAGTTGACTACGGAACCCTAAAAACGAATCAAATCAGTTTATTGCATGCAAAAAAAGAACCATTATTTCGAGTTAAATCCAGTTTTAACTCTGTAATCTTAATAGAAAGCAACTCACAAAACACAATTTGTGGAAAGCCAAAAAGGATATTCTATTGTGGACTTACAGAAAACGCATATTACACAGAATTTTGTACGTTAGTTTTTGTTAAGAGTTCACAAAGGCAGTTATATTTTTTTTCCGGTTATGAATAAAATCTGTAGTTGGTTTTGTGTGGTATAACAGTATTCTGAACCTGTTTTCTTTAGAAACATTTACTTATTGAAGGGCTGATTTTTCAATCGACAGATAATTTTTATTCGTAAAATAAAATTGACGTCTGACAGATTTTGTATGGAAGAACTGTCAAAAATTCAAAATATTATTCCGATGAAATTGTCTGGGGTTGGAAAAATCAGCCCTAAAATAAAGAACACTGTTAAAAATTACAAATTTTCATTTATCACGATGTGTTAATTAGATTAAAATTGTTTAATGAAAGGATGATGCTTGTTTCGGTACCCCCTGAAATAGCCATGTTCAATACATCGCTGGGTAGCTCTTTTTAAACTGAATGGAAGTTGCTATGGCACCTAATTCCAAATCGTTATCCGTTCCGAGTTATATTGCACCAAACATATTACAGTTTAAGTTTTAGCAATACAAAGATAAGGTTTTTATATATATGTCTTAATTTACTGCCCTTTTGAGCCAGTGTACCACACATGTACATATCATAACGCCTTTCTAATAATTATTATAAAACTCGTAAAAGATCGTGGATACTCTCTTCACTACGAAATGTAGGTATGGGAAAAGTTCAATACGATTCCTGCCTTTTCTAGTATTGTAACCTCTGTTGATCCAAGTGTCTTTGAATCCATATACCTATATACGAAACTGCATGTAAAGAAAGAAACAAAATACATTTATTTAGCACAGACTAAGAGACACACAATACACCAGATAGTTAGATAATAGTCGTACATCAGATAAAAACTAAGATAAAAATAAAAAGTGCAAAGTCCGATGTAAGAAATTAGCAGGAAAGTGTGCCTCACGGCTGCGCCAAAAAGGCCCAGTTCAGCAAAAATGCCAGACAACTGGTGCCTGACGCTGGTTTTCAACCGGACCTGATGTGTTAGGTGACGGATGTAAATCAGTTTTATTCTGCATCGTGTTGTGTGTAATGTGTATGCATAATTAAATAAATAAGTAAAAATAAATTAGTGTCACATAAAAACAGTAACGAATAGGTATGTATAAATAGCGTGATATTGAGTAACATTGCAAAACTAAACAAAAAAGAAATAAATACTGATAAATAAATAAATGACATGGCCGCATGATAGACCTTTTTATGCAAATAAAGAAATTCTCCGAAACGAGTCAGAACAGGAACCTGTTTTAATTTAAACGATGCCTGAATTCCATGCTCCAACACATTGTCATAATAATTTATTAATCCGTGTACTGTAATGTCATCGCACAATGCGCTGCAAGCAGCCGAGCGCGGCGGAATATTTTCGGACAGTTTGCATCTTGTGTGTACTTTGAACTTGTCTTAGCTGTTGTTAGCATTTGGATTAACTAAATACGAAGGATATAACGTCTTTAAATAAGTCAGCTAAAACACTATTTCCGATATTGGAAAAGGAATTAAAAATATGCACAAACAAACGAAACATAAAAGGATGAAAGGTAAGCGCTAGTGGACAATAGAAATATTTGATGTACCTACTTAATTAACAAATAATGAATTCTGGCATAATGTGAAACATGTACATAAATTATAAGAATAATCGGTTTTCTAGCTGATAGTATCATTTTTCCAAAATCTGTGAATGCACGTAGCAATTACTCAAGAAGTAAAGGACGGTCTCATAAGAACGTTTTTTCTGTAACTACAACGGTTGCGGCAGCTTCCCTTGCAGCTTTGTCTCAACTTTCACTCCTTACTCAGATCGGACAAGGAATCAAGACAAGCGTCATTGGAATTCTTGTAAATACCTTTCTAATGATATATCATGGTGAGCAGTGGTGGCCCAGTGGTAACGGCTGCGACTTACGAGTTGTAGGCCGTGGGTTCGAACCCAGACAGGCGCTTTACTTTGTGTAAATTATTTCATCACCACTGCTCTCAAAACTGTGAAGGAAAACATCAAATCAAAAACTTATTTATTTGGTTAATAAACTTGAAACGTGGCACGAATACTTACCTTAATTTATGAAGTTTGGCATTTTTTGTTTTACTAAACTACCCCCTAAAGGGGGATTGGGGGGTGTCAAAATTTGTATGGAAGGATTTTAACGCGCGGTCGGATTACCTCGAAACTCGGTATTTATACTTAAGACCATAAAGAATAACCTTTATCAGGGTTTTTCGAAAATCTACCCCTAACGAGATGAAAAGGGGTAGTTAATTATACAGGAGAGGATTTTACTGCGTGGCTTGATTGACTCGAAAATTGATATAAATAACCTTTGAGTCAAGTTATGAACACATCCCAAACGATTTTTCGAAATTCCACCCCTTTGGGGGTGACAAGCGGGGATACAGTTTATTTGAAAAATCTGATACCTTTTATCTTTAAACTCAAAAATTGGCCCAAAAACTTATTTGTCAAAATACATGATAAAGATCATAAACATACATTTCCGAAATTTTTAGAAGAAAGTATGAATTTCACGCGGACGAAGCCGCGGGCAGAAGCTAGTCTTCTACAAGTATTGATGAAAACAGAGTAAGCATAAACCACTCCATAATTTTTAGGGTTCCGACTTCAAAAGGAAAACGGAATCTTTACAAGATCACCTTTTTGTTTTTCAAAAGCAAGTTCACAAGCATAAACTGGCACTTGTGTTCTCAAAAATAAATCATGTACCACTCAAAATATTAAACTTAATTTTTAAAAGCAATTTTTTTACAAACATTTTCCACTCGTAATTTACGCTAAAAACACGTCTCCCAGATTTTCAAAGAATAAATTATAATGAGAAACTCACAAAGTATCGGATACCCTGCCTTGTTTATCCGTTCCTTGTAAATTCATCTCGACGGCAACTGTACGGGGGTAACTCGGTTATCTTTTGGGTACGCTAAAGCATCGCATTTACGTATCACACGAGAAAATGGGGAAAAACATTGAGCGACGTACAACGCAAATTTACTTAGCATAATACTCGTAAGATTGCGAACTTTCCTGGATAGACACTCGACGAAAACACGTAATGGAAGTGATGGATCTGAATTGAATGCTGATGCGGAATACGGATGTAATTAAGGGAAAAATTAATAGCATAATCTATATGTCGCATCCGGTCATTCATTTGACTATTCGGAACGCTAGCGCCATCTGGTGGCGCTTGACAGAGTCTCGCCTGACTTCGTGGGGGTTATAAAACAGCGCGACAGAACGATGTGGGGCTCTCTTGGACATTGGACATCGTACGGACATGTGTTCAGAAACTGTCCCGCGTTCCGTATCTGGTTATGTCGTGTACCTACAGTGTGTAATTTGCTAGTGTGATTAAATTGTTCGTCAAATTATAATCTGATTTGAACTGTAAACGGTTTTTCTATTGCGCAATAACCAACACATACCCACAGTAGTTAAAATATGGCTGATAATAAAGACACACACTTACCTTCTCCGTCATATACATATAAAATTCAAAGTCCTGACTGACTAAACCGCTGGTCCTAGAGACATGAAATTTGGAGGGTGTGTTCTTTGTGAAGAGTCCCTCCAAATTCCCCTTTCAAACCCTTTCTGAGTGGATACCTATCTACTAAGAAAGGGTTTTTCGAAATTCAACCCCTAAGAGGGTGAATGGGCGTGAAATTTCAAGCGGACGAAGTCGTGGGCAGAAGCCAGTCAACCCATAATGTTCTCACTGCTGGGACTCAGGCTTCCTCGCTTCGAGAGGGAGTGGACTGTAAACTATCACGCGGGCCCAGTGCGGGTTGGTAGATGTAACATGTCTTCGAATTTTTGGTTCTAGGACATGCCGGTTTCCTCACGTTTTCCTTCACCGTTTTGAATGAATGTTTTGGTTTCCTCACGACGTTTTCCTTCACCGTTTTGGATGAATATTTCGGTTTTCTCACGATGTTTTTCTTCACCGTTTTAGATGAATGTTTCGGTTTCGTCACGACGTTTTCCTTCACCGTTTTAGATGAATGTTTCGGTTTCCTCACGATGTTTTCCTTCACCGTTTTAGATGAATGCTTCGGTTTCCTCACGACATTTTCCTTCACCGTTTTAGATGAATGTTTCGGTTTCCTCACGATGTTTTCCTTCACCGTTTTAAATGAATGTTTCGGTTTCCTCACGATGGTTTCCTTCAAAGTAAAGCACCTGCCCAACTTACCTTCGGGTTGTAGTTCATGGGAAACTACAACACGAAGGTAAATCGGGGTCGTTAACACTGGCCCATCACTGCTCTCAAGGAAGAAATATTGTTCTTAAACTGGGTAAAGGAAATGTGCCCAAAAATAGGATTGGACCTGCCTTTTCTTGTGACATACCAGATGGTAGACGATGGTGGATAGTGGACTGGCTATGTTTGTCGAAGAACTGATGGCCTGGACTGCGATAGGCTAAGTTGATTGTATTTGATACCAGCAGATTAGGGCATGCTATTCTGACAAAATAGGCCAGACGGTCGATTCTGTTAGAATTTCACCGTGAGAAGTAAGATGAAATGAGCAGTCATTCCATATAATGCTAGGGATTCACCCTCATGACAGCTCACTTTAAGCTCACTTCACCCGAGTTATTTTAGAGATTTTTACAGAAGAGCACTACTGTCAACAAAATTGAAAGCGAGACTAAGCGAACCGTCAGACGTATTCATGTCATGTCTTAGAAATTAAACAGTCTGTTATTTTATTTCGCAAAGTTAAATGCCAGGCTCTGTACGTAAATCTTAAAATCACATCCATACTTGAGTTGAAAGCTAACAAGTATGTTAGCGTAGATAGACATAGATAAAGTATGTTAGCGTAACAAACATGTCTACGAATATGCCTTCGTAGCGACTTTAGCTGCGTAGGCGTGATCAGCTACGTCGTAGCAAGTTAAGATCGTTTTATCCTGGTATCTCACTTTTCATTCTCTGAGGTGTGTTATAAGCCCGGTATATACTTGCATGTAACTTGCACAAAAGTATGCAAGCAGCTTGCATGCTGTATTCCATAACAACTCCTGATTGGTGAATACCATAATAGTACGTGAGCTACTTGCATACTTTTGTGCAAGTAACAGACATGTGTATTCCGGGCTTTACATTACTACATATTATACTTAACATATTAGGAAATAAATAATTCAATATAAGCAACCAATAAAACACGACATTTACAGCCTTATCATTATTACAACATAATAACATTATCAAGGCAATGAAACATCGCACTCATAACGTATCCGTAACATCCTTTATCACATTTACAATATCTTCATAGCTTTGGGATGTGACAGATATCAACAAAGATATGAAGAGGGTCGGGCCGCGTCCCACTTATGTTTCCCGATTGTTATTACCGCAAAAATTGCTATTCAACAGAATATCGAGTTGTCTATCTATTCCTGTAAGACTAAAATTTACATACATGAAGTAAAGGGGATTGTAGTGCAGTTGGAACAGTGAGTCAAGTCGGTGATATATATTTTTTATGACATAAAATAACTATTGGTGCTTAGTGCAGTTATACTATTCTATTTTTATTAAGTAATACTCTGCTGAAAGAGATATAACAATTTTGTTTTTATGTCATTAAGATTTGTTTGTGGTTTAACATATTTTCTATACCAGGTCGTTATGTTTAACAACACTCTGCTTTAACAACAAAGAAATCTTTCAAGTTTATAAAATACTAGCTTTTGCCAGAGGCTTCGCCCGCGTGGGTGTCGGAAATTTTCCCACGGGAACGTACCGGGATAAAAGTATCCTATGTGTTAATCTAGGTTATAAACTATCTGTGTGCCAAATTTCATTCTAATCTGTTAAGTGGTTTTTGCTTGAAAGAGTAACAAACATTCATCCATCCTCACAAACTTTTGCTTTTATAATATTATAGTAAGATTAAAATAATTAATATTAATTAAAGTAGGAAGTAATTGAATAGGCCGACTGATGATTCCAAATATCCATTATAGGTAAGCGTCCACAGTTCCGCATCGGACGCATCGCTTTAAGCGGATTAGTTTTTCATAATGCGTCACTGTATCGGCAGCGACCGGATTTGCCGACGCCACCACCAGCAATCGGATTGCCGATGCCACTTTCATTCGGATTTTCGTAGTGAACGTTCGTAGGGAATGTGTTTGTGAGATAATGGAGGAAAGAGAAGAAGAACGCGCGAACACGCGGTGCGCGTCCAATGATCGGCATTCCGTATGACGTCATTGGCACGCATCGCAAAAATTGCCCCTCGGAGCAAAGGTGTCGGCATTGCCGATAAGCAGATTATTGCGATCCGTACGATGCGGATCAGTGGACGCACTTGTGTTATTTTCTATACAAAAAATACTAAAATCCGTTAAGTGCGATGCGTCCGATGCGTCCGAAGCGAAACTGTTGCCGCTTACCTTAAATTGTTACTAGTTTCTTACCAATTTACCAATCGCACAAATGTCTCGCCAAGAACCACAAACAGATAGCCAGTCTATTGAGAATCACTTGGCTATAAAGAAACGAAATGAAACGGAAATATAAAGCAGCTCATGAATACTACAGTTTGTTCCGCCTTTTTTTAAACAGCTTTACAGCTTAGAATACCAGTACTTATAGTTTTTATGAGGATTACTAACCTGTGTACTACTGGAGACTAAATCGAAATAATACGGAAACTGTGCTGATACTCTCTCTTGAGAATATACTTAACTATTGAACCATAAAAATATTTTATATAATGTTCATAATAGATGGCTTTAATTGAGTTAAGAATGTTATGAAATCTTGAATATCGTTTTTATGGACCTTTATCGTTCTCGAATGTTTCGACTGTCGCATAACCATTTGAAACCTAGGCAACGGGCTAGATAATAATACGCATTCCATTAAAATCCTAAGGGGCCCCTGCGAGTTGGCTTCAGCCCCTCGTATGCCTTCCAAAGGACCGGGACCCCAGGTTCCCGAGATATGTAAAACCAAAAATAATAATATAAAATAACTAAACAATAATTATAATGTCTTGTAGTCAGTCGGCTTACAGGCAAAAAATATTATAATACCTTTTAAACATATATTCATATACGAATTATAGCCATTAAATTGGATCCGTGCATTTTACATAATATGTCACTTTATAATATTGATTTACTGTTTCGCCCTCAACCGTGTCAGTTTTGACATTTATACGCCCAGCTACAGGTCTTATTACAACGGCTTAAGGGTCAAAATAGGTGTATAAATTTGTGAAAGTGGCTTAACACATTTACGGGCATGAGCCAAATGGTCCCTAAGGCGATTTTATTCTCAACAAAAAAAAACCGTTTTCATTGGGTATGGAGCTGATATTTTAGTCCTGTGGCAGTAAAATGACGACAAAACTTCGGGTGAATGTTTTTAAAGGGTGTTTGGAAAGCTTATCGGGAATGGGTAGTATGTATGATCAATGGGAGTTGTTGCACGCAGTGGCAAAAGATTAAAATTTACTTTCGCGGTTTAAAGTTTATAACTTTTATACTACACTTTTACTACTTTTCTATTATAGGATGAAATTGAAAACTTATAATTACCTATGTATTATAAATTGGCATTTCCCAAATCTAAATTCTTAAAAAAATATCGTGTAGTTATCGTTTTATATAGTGCAACTAAATTATTACCTTGAAGTAAACACGAGTTATCGCCGTTCCAGAAAATTTCTTTTTTTTAATTATCGAAAGATAATGGGAAATAAAGAATCAATTTTAGCGCGCGCCCGATGAGCAAACTATTCCTCGCAGAGTTAACACCATGAAGCAAGCTGGCAACCCGTTGAACTAGCGGCATTTACCTAATTTTGATCGTTCCTACGAAAAAAGGGCGCAGAACGACGTTGCCAAACCGCTTGTCTACACGCACTTCATGTTTGTTCACTTGGTAACCACAAGTAAAGCGCGCGCCACTTAGTGAGATAAAAATACTTTACCTAATTAGGTTTTCATAAAAACAAAACTAAAACTTTCCCTTGTTTCGAACGTAAACTGTAACATAAAACGCCGCGTTTCGACACGTATTCCCAAAAACACCTCCATTACATCTACGCATCAAGAGTAGCGTGTCATCAACACCTCTAAATGTGACGTTGTATTGTCGAATACAAAGTGCGGGAGTAATGGATCGCAACGAAACGGGACGAGGCTTACTTAGCGAACATAGAAATAGGTCTGACATATTCGTTTAAGGATAATGCTCATGGTAGTTTGCCGTTTCTTTCGAGGAAAAGGCCTAATGATCGAATGAAGCGCCTTTTGAAAGAAGAACCTTAAATCGTTACCCCCTTACTATTATAATAAACGTTGTATAGCGTCTGCATAGTTACACAACGCTTTGTCCTCTTCTTTCGAAAGTCAAATTACTGACGACCGAAAGAGAGAAATCGGTGTGTAATACGTTTCGTGGCTAAATAATAACAGGTCATTCGATCAGGTTAAGCTACGCTTGCCGTGGTGGATGGGTGACCATCTTTACTTACCGAGACCCCTCCATGCCTCGGAAAGCACGTTAAGCCGTTGGTCACGGCTGATATTAATTGACAGTCGTTCGGGTAGTCACAACTCCGAAAGTCTGACAACCAGTCTTACCAAGGGGTATCGTAATACCCAGTAAATGGGTTGTGGAGGTCAGATAGGCAGTCGCTCCAAGAAAACTGAAAATCAGCGTCCGGTGGTAGGTAGACATTGTGTTGTCATCTGACATTATGTTGAGCTGACGCCCTTTTTGCATTACACAGGGTGTAATTTTAATCACCATTATCCTTATAAGGGGTCATTGAACTCGTCATTATGAACAACTTTTACTATGGGACCAAACCTGAAATCGCGAATAAAAACAGGATTTTTATCTGTGTGAAATATGATGTTTCGTGTAATTCTATTCATCAACTATTTACGTTGTTAAGCGGATAATTTTTTCGAACATAATAATATTAAGCAATGGATTGATGCAATGAATGTCCATCAAAATGATTCAGATTGTGATTGATAATGTGTTACGCAATGAGGGTTTTCTGAAATGACGTTCGCTAGGTGGCAGCACTGACACGTCACGTCCAGGCATCTGTCAAAGAGCCTATATTTTCCTTATTCATGACTGAATGATGAACGAATGAATGAATCGAATGATGAACGTCATCATATATTTTATATTGGAAGACCTCTTGTCACAGTGGTGCCAACTGGTGTCGTAAATTTTCACGAAAACCCACATTAGGTTGCTCTATGATTTTAATAATATACATCATCAACAACAATGAGGGTTTTCTGAAATGACGTTCGCCAGGTGGCAGCACTGACACGTCAGGTCCAGACATCTGTCAAAGAGCCTATATTTTCTTTAGTCATGACTGAATGATGAACGAATGAATGAATCGAATGATGAACGTCATCATATATTTTATATTGGAAGACCTCTTGTCACAGTGGTGCCAACTGGTGTCGTAAATTTTCACGAAAACCCTCATTACATCGTAATAATATAACCCTTTCACCGTAGACGTCATTTTTTTCATTCCACGACAACCGCCGCGCATGCGCGGTTAATGGCGGAACTACTGCCGCTTAAGTGCGCAGTCACATTAAAATGACGATATCTCCTTAACTATCTAATGGAGCTATTTAAAAGTTAAATCGTTGAAATCGTTATGAAATAAGGTAACTTACTATCCAATTGGAAATATGTTAGCAATTCTAATTGGAAACTATAGTGACTCACGCGCACTTGACACGCACCATGTTCGAAGAAATAACAACTCTTGTTCAAAATCCTTATCGAATACACAGACGAAGTATTTAAAACGGTTCAATACATACCAGCCGATAGTGGGCAGATTAACAATGTTTTACCGTTAACCATTTTGGGTTAATCGACGGTCAAAGGGCTAATACAGAGTGAGCAAATAACAGGTACCTCCAACCATAATGGTTCGCTCTCGTGAACGAACTTGTAACGTTGGCTAATGACTTCCGATGCTGTAATGCTGTAATTTAATCGCTTGAGTTCGTATTGATTTTATTTTTTAAATTTATTTTATGAAATATAAAAAAATATTAAGTTTCTTTTTTTAAATATAGTATTTAGGGCCGGCAATTAAGTATGGAAAATAATTTCAGACAAATTTTCACGTCTAGCTGCATGGCAGATGTGAAGCCTTTTCATTGCGTTTTTCATGACATTTTCACACATTTCCTGCATTATCTCAGTGACTGTGTCTCACATATTTTGTTTTAATTGTAGAAGGTTCATTGGCCTGTTAGTATAGACACGTCCCTTTAGATAGCCCCACAGAAAAGTACAATACATGATTGGGTTGAGTAGAATGTTTTAATAATTAAAACACGTTTTTCAGTCGTAAAATGCCCAAATTTGCCGTATCTACACAAAATAATTTTCATGAAACATCTGTCATATTTGCCGCCATAACAAAATGGCGGCAAAAAAAGTTGGATACTTCCAAGTTGCCCACCCTGTAAGAATTCCTGTGTGTCTTCATATTATATAGGACGTACCAATCTACTAATACGTATATTAACGGTAATGAAGTAATAACTTCGATCGGACAAAGTTAACATAAAGGTGAGTATACACTAAAATATTTTCTCGAGCATTTCCATGTATTGTAATGTTCCTGCGAATGTTCGACTCTGCGTTCGACATAATGCTCACGGCGAGTGAGTATTTACTTGTAACATTTCTTTCTACCTAGAGTTTATTGTTGATGATTGTGCATTATTGCCTTTGCTCGATAATATGTTACACCAATACGCTCGTTGGTCTTTAAAATCTGGAGCCTAAGAAGGCCACTTTGGCAGAATCATAAAAGGATAATATTATGAGTCATAATGGATAATTAACTGTTAAGTTAATCGTATTAAAAACCACTGGTGAAGGATTTTTCAGTTATTTTTTTTTGTTTGTGCTAAAATACCTATCAATCCAATCCAAATCTCTTTGATTATACCTACGTAGTGCAGTGAAAAAAAGAAAAACCCGGACTGTCTTCGCCATATTATGATTCATAATGTTATCCTTTTATGGTTCTACCAAAGTGGCCTTTTTAGGCCCCAGGTTGCAACAAAGCATCGAGCGTCGTGTTCGAAGTGCGGTTCGATAAAATTTAAAAACGGCGAATGCTCGTACAAGTAAATGCTCTAGTCTATACTTACCTTAAGGTAATCATCTACTCAGAACAAAAAGTTTTAAATGGCTAACAAAATAATGTCCGATAAAACTATCAATTGGTTTCCAGAAAGTTGTCAAAGCATGTAGAATATTCAATTAATTACCACATTTTACCTCACACTAAAAATGGTATTCATCATCTGCTTAGTTTTTTCCTAAATATATTAGGATTGGCTTCCAGTCTAACCGGATGCAGCTGAGTAGGTACCATTATATTACATGAAGCGACTGCCTATCTGACCTCCACAACCCAGTTACTGAGTAATGCCGGGGTTGTTAAGACTGGTTGTCAGACTTTCTGTTAAGACTGGTTGTCAGACTTTCTGGCTTCTGACGACCCTTAAGATCCACGAATGACAGCCGGGACTAACGGCTTAGTGTCTGTTATAAGGCACGGGGGTCTTGGTATGAAAAGATGGTCACCCATCCACGGACCAGCCGCGGCAAGCGTAGCTTAACCTGATCGATCGATCCGTGCGGCTGCTATTTCTTAACCACAAGCCTCTCACACTAAAAATGGTATTCCTCGTATTAATTACAAAGTTAATTGAAAACTCGAGTGACTTTACTCCATCGACACGAGTGTTTGTATGAACGTATTTTTTTGGAATAAAAAATTTCAGTCGTTTTTCAATAAAAGCATGGCTCAGTTATTCGGATTAAAATGAAGGCTTTAATAGGTAAGCACCAAGGTAACTCGCGAAATGTTTCTTGTTTTTTTTTTTAAACGTAATTTTTTTTAAACTTTAATAATATTCAAATTTTCTAGCGTTTTCTGCAATTTGCAGGTCAGTGTCAGGTTGTATATTGAACAAAATATAATTCTGGAGCATAAGAAGTATGTATTTACATAATTATAATCGTTAAAATCATCAATACTACCGTCTAAGTTCATATAATCTAATTCAATGACTATTTCATGAAATATCGCGGTCGAGGATCATATTTTGTGCAACATACAACCTGACTGACCTTCAAATTTCAAAAAACATAAGATTTTTGAAGTGAAAACTTCTTTAGCATCGTTGTGATTTGAAATTTTATGAAACAAAAAGCAACAGTAAAAAGAGACATATAAGATTTAACGTGGGAGAAAATGAGATAGGAAGCATTATACAGTGGTTTTGTTTTTTATTAGTACAAATGACATCACATTTAATGGATGTGTGGATGTGGATGTGGATGTGGATGGATGGATGGATGGATGTATGTTTTTTAGCATCGTTGTGATTTAAAGTTTATGAAACGAAAAAGCGACAGTAAAAAGAGACATGTAAATTCATAAGATTTAACGTGGGAGAAAATGAGATAGGAAGCATTATACAGTGGTTTTGTTTTTTATTAGTACAAATGACATCACATTTAATGGATGTGTGGATGTGGATGTGGATGGATGGATGGATGGATGTATGTTTTTTAGCATCGTTGTGATTTAAAGTTTATGAAACGAAAAAGCGACAGTAAAAAGAGACATGTAAATTCATAAGATTTAACGTGGGAGAAAATGAAATAGGAAGCATTATACAGTGTTTTTGAAGGTTTCACTTCTACCACGTGTGAATTGCACACATGCTGTTTTTTTTTTAATTTCGCGGGTTATCTAGTGCATAAAGTTTACAGTTACATATGAGCAAAAATACGTTCTTTTTTATTGATTTTACCTACTACTTCTAACTGTAATGTTCATTCAAAATGTTTGTAATACTCGTATGAAGTCGGAAATGTACTCTGTCTCTTACAAAGTGTAAATTAATATTTCTCTAAAGGTACAGAAGCCAGCACATCAAGCTACTACAATCTGTCAAATTTCTTTAATAGATTTTCAACTTTATCGCTAAAGAATAAGTTTCAAAGTTGATTGGGAAAATTTGACAGATTTGGGTAGCTTGTTGTGTTGGCGTTTGTATAAAAACCTAGATACCTTTATTCTCCGACTGTACATGTTTTGAACAAGTTAATTAAATCATAATCCAGTTATATACTGAAGCTGGTCGGTGAGCTCAAACAAAAGGAACAAACTACAACCTAAATCTTTTCTTCTTTTTCTCTCTTAAAAAGCGTTTTAACAGCTTGATTCACATTTTTATCCACGCCAAACAGAAGCCACTATTAAAATAAAACAATATCTTTTAAACATTCTCCTCTCCTATCTTCCATTTAATAATCCAAGTTTGTTTCCAGTGGCGAGGGCGCGTATTGCCCGGTTTATTTGCAAAACCCTCAAAACTTCGGTTAGAGCCATGAAACAAATACTGAAAAAACTTTTGAACTCACCCGCTTTAAAGTGTGCTGCATTTTTATATTTTTTTTTAAATATTTTTTTACGTTAGACACGTTTCGGTGGCACTTTAAGAAATTGCATCTGAATCATTTTGTAAAATGTTATTTTATTTAAGAAGACACTCGAATAAATTACGTCTAGGACAGATAGCAAAAAAAGTGTAATCATACAATGTTGGTAAAATGAATGACGAATTCAAAACTGCTGCATTTTAGGCATCAAGTTATCTCTTCTTGATACATCGCAATCTAAGGCAAAATATGCAGTATTCGTTCGCATTTGAAGTCAAAAAGGTATAAGAAAACACATTTTTAAGCTCTCAAACAAGAAATACAATTGCCTTAAATCCGAAAATCAACTTAAAACCATACACAAGACTACATAAGAAACTATAAAGACTGGCCCCTCAGTGTATCAGCCCGGTTTGGTAGTGTATAGAATGAATTTTAAACATGAGCGCCACTGTACCGTCCTAGACAATTGAAACTTTGCATAATGCATGAATCTGACTGTACCTAGGGAGCGATCGTACCAGCAGGGGCTAAATATTTGTGGTCTTAAAAGTGTAACTTCAAGAAAATTGTTAGTTCGCGAGGATGGTTTAATCTTGGGTGGTTCTAGAAAGTTGCTGTTTTATGCAATTCTGTAAGTTGCTACTGCTTTTTTGTTTTACATGAATTTGAATGGTAAGTGATAGTAAACTTATGTTTTGTACTATGATACCCAAGCCGATCATATTTTTTCATCATTGATTTTTTCATAGTCGTGCACCGTGACCATTATGATAAGGCAAAGGGAAGATGCGCAGCATCCACATTTTTACCCGACTACGGCAAAGGAAAAAAGGAGGGTTATGATTTTGACCGGTACGTATGTATGTATGTTCATCTGTACCCTCATAACTTCAAAAGTACTTATAATAATTTGACAAATAAGGTATCTTGACCGTTCACTGGTTATAGGCTATGTGACGTCATACTAAATTCTATAAGGCGCCCTCTAGAGGACATAAAGTAATGAATTTAAATATAAATATGTTGGGATGGTGCCTTGTGGGATATCAAATGAAAGGGCCTAATTAGCATATTTCAAAAATATAAATGTTACTGAAATTAGCCCCAAAATAAAAAAATAAAAAAGTCTGAACTCAGTTTCAAACTCAATGTGTCAAAAATACCTCATATTTCCCTACATTTTTGGCATTTGTTTGTCACCGATATGCAACTGCTACTACATTTAAAACGTTTTAAATTACGAGAATTGGTCATCTAGTAACTTATAAAATTGTTTAAAAGATATAATTTTAATATATAAAGAAACAATTCCGACTGTCCAATGGTTCGCCCACCAAAAGCACGCATAATTTTGCAGTGGAGTACGATAGATTGATTGAACCTTTCACATAACTAACAATTCCACCGACGGACATCCCGGCGGACTTCAGAGACATCTATGCTCAGACACCAATTAGCTATCTTGATGAATTTATGGAACAGCCTTAAAGGCTAACGTAGTTCTGCCAGGGTCGCGGATTATTCGACAGAGACACTGAAGGAACACGGGTGGGTTTTAGTCAGTAAAAGTCTGACACGCCCTCCCGCTCCGCCCAGAGCGGGAGAACTCCCCACCCAAAAAATAAAAAAAAGGCTAACGTGGTTGGTGGTGGTCAAGTAGTGCCCGCCAGCTGTGATGAAATCACTTTTCGTGGTAATCTACGCTGTTAAATATCAATTTGGTTGACGTTAAAGTGGCCTTCTTTACTAGAGGTACCATTTTTTTATTTGTCGGGGGATACCTTCAAAATGCCCGCCGGAGAGAGAGGTCGGGGAGTGTGGGATTTTTACCTCACTAAAACCATCCCAGTGATCACCATTAGCACATAGGGGTGGTCCCGGTTCCTCTTATAAGACCAATTCCGGAACCCCCCTGCACTTAAAAGCACATAAGGCACATCCCTGGGGAGACTATAAAGGGGCCTCCCCCGAGCCTCGCTATGCATGGCAGCACGTGACCCCTGTCCTACCGTCTTCCCTGGGGTCACTTGGTGGGCGGACAGAGACCCCACTCTGTGCACCCGCGACCCCAGACTAGAGGTACCTAGCTATAATGGAAAAAATGCTGGTACAATAAAAGCAAGTCTAAAATAATAATTGACATATATATATATACATATATACTAGCTGCGCCCCGCGGTTTCACCTGTATAAGTCTCGATTCCATGGGAATATCTGGATAAAAAGTATCCTATGTCCTAAACCAAATCATGGTCTGTAATTTATTATGGTGTGCATAATAAAGAGTATTCCATTCGATTCTATTCTATCATTTCATTCAGCCGTTTTAGCTTGAAACTGTAACAAAGAAAAATACAAAAAATCCAATATTTTCTCTTTCAAAGTCAATGTTAAAGCAATTATTTCAAATAGGCACATAGAAGGCACTTTTCAACGTCAAAATTTACAATAGAAGTTGCGCGCGAGTTATTTGTGACAAGAATTGATTCTTGTCACAAATAACTCGCGCGCATGCCTGTCGCGTGTAATATTAGTAATGAAAAAAAATTAAATATTAGTTATGTTACAATAATATTAGTTAATAAAAAAATATGTTTCATACCTTTTGGTCTTCATGCTATCACATTCAAAGTTAGTTAAAAGTTAGTACACCATTATAATTCTCCGCCTTCAAGCCACCTTTTGTGACTCCTTAACATTTCACCTTACTATCTCGCATTCGAAATCGTGCCAACGACATTTACGATGTGGCAGTCACTCGTATCTTTATCTAGACCTTTTAGAGACACCTTTGCATAAACATCTAACATACTTTTTGGTTAAGTTGTCGGCTAATATTTGAATTTTGTATTTGGAATTCATGAAGTCTCTCTAGTTCTAGAACTACGAGTAGGTACATATGTATGAATTGAAAGTACCCGCATTCAGCTGTTTTTAAGTATTTGGGATCCAAGGGAAATAGTTTTTGGGATTCAAAGACAATAAAACGTAATTTTCTTGCATTTTTTAAATTTGGGATCCAACGGAAATTTTCGTTTTAGCACAAAATTGTAATTATTAAAATTACTTTTTTTGGCCTTTCTGTTCAGAAAAAATGTTGATGACATCATCAAACTTTTAATTTCGGGTCACGGTCATATTCCATATTGTAACCCCACTGTCCGGGCTGCTACTGAGAAATTCTAAATAGATTCTAGACCCGGGAATCGAACCCAGAACCACATAAGCATGAACTTGCGACCACTGAATCAACGAAGCGGCCCGACATTACACCGAAATAACTACAAGGTGGCGCAAAATAAATCATCCAATTTTGTTTTTTAATAACTTTTTTACTAAATAAAAAAGTAAGTGATGTTGAGTGATGGAAATAATTACGTTTGGATCTTTACATTTTTCTGTTAAGTGAAATAGAAAATATATGTCAAGTGGCTGCCGCCAGTGTTGATACACGTTTAAATTTGTGCCCGTTTAATCACATTTTCCATGACTTTCTGCAAGATTATAATCTATAATATTCTCCTTAAGGGCTACGATTGTCTGAGGCTTGTTGGCATAAGCCGTGAAGTAGCCGTTCAAGTAGCCCCTCAGAAAGAAGTCTGGTATGGTTAAATCGGGCAATCTTGCTGGCCATGCCAAATCGCCAAAATGGGAGATTACGACCACTTACTTCACAATATCCAATACCTTGCGAAGTATAGCGCTCCATTGCTTGTCAGTTTGTATACTGCAGCTGTCTAGTTCACAAATGTCAAATGTGATTGACGTACGACGCCATTTGTAAAAATTATAACATCTTCCGATAGGGTGATTAATTTTGCGCCACCTTGTACAGTCAACAAAAGAGATAAGTATGCAGGATCGTCGGATATAGTTGAAGTATTGTAAGAAAAATAAGAAACGGGTGGATATTGTCGAATGAAATTTAATTTGATAAACGAGCTGTTTGTTACCTATTATTAAAATAAAATTTTATTCGAGAAAATCCATCGGTTTCTTACTAAACATCAACTATATCCGACGATCCTGCATACTTATTTCTTTTGTAGATTGTACATCATAGGCGATACAAATACCTTTTAGTCAAAAGTAGAAATAGAACCCGCGACCCGCAGGGCGGAAGTCATTCGCTCAGCCACCCGTGACGTCAAAAAGCTTTATAACCACTCCTATGATTTATCTTAAATCATCATACACATTATGATTATCCTTATCTATCTTAAGAAAGAGAAGCATAAAAAACACATAATATTTGACGTAGACATTGTATCTTCCACATAACGGTTTTACATAAAAACAAGAATGACCTTTTACATAAAATCGATGTATCCAAACTTCCCTTAACTTTATATGGGCCATATAATATGTTGGGGCAGAAGCAACACAAAAACCATACAAAATAATTCGGAGACAACATTTTCTAACTCAATCTAACTTTAAAATAGTTTCGTTGTGTTGACGATTGAAGAAAACTAGATAAAAGCAAGCGAAACTGGTATTAATATCGATAATACTTTTTACTTGGAATGGCTATTCTGGTAGGCGTAATGGTACTTTTTGTAATACTGAAAATATGGTCGTTATCTCTTTTGTGGAAGAAAAGTTGTCGTGGATATTTTTTTTATGTAAGAGATTATGTAGTGTCTTATTCTTTCGTCATTATAGAAGTTTTAGCTATCTAATTTTGAATTTGTTACAAAAAAAAGGATTCTTTCAGTATCCATTAGCAAAGGAATCAAAGGTTGTCTTTAAAAGATCGCTCTTAGCGATAAGACCGCCCATTGTATCACCCTTTGTACAGTTTCTATATTCATGTCTGTAATTTATATAGTGTAGGTAGGTACATAATAAAGAGTATTCTATTCTATTCTATTCATTATCAGGCTGAGAAATAGCTCCTCCAGAAACAATCCTTGTCCAATATACTTAATATTATAGGTACAAAGGTTCCATGTTAAGAAACTCCAGTTTGAAGTTGATCTTAATATGTTAACAAACATATTCAGTTGGGCTTAGTAAGCGTTTCGGCCGCTGAGTTTCGTCCGATCCGGTCGAAACAGGAATTTCATTAAGGCTCCTATAAACAGGCGCGATACGCGAATTAATCGCGCGCGACACAAAGGCACCGCTCGTAGCGCGACTTGCGGTGCCTTTGTGTCGCGTGTCGTGTCGCGCCTGTTTGAAGGAGCCTTTATTCGGACGAAACTCCGCGGCCGAAACGCCTACTAAGCCTTCAGTTCCAACTTTTTTTGTCAACAAAAGGTGTATGATTTTATTACATAATGTATTTACGTACGTAAGTCTAACAGAGTAGCGTCAAGACATTATGATAATCTTCGAAAGGGTTAGCGTCCCTTTTGTTCAGTATCTGTTTATGGATTACTTTTAAGGGGCTTAGATGACCTAAAGCGCGGTCACTGTCGGACTCCATAGAAAAGAAAGAGAAGCGCGAAACGCTGGTAATTTATTGCAAAATATGAAGCAATTATTTAATTACAAAAAATCTATTGTTTGAACAAAAAAATTAAAACTCTAGTGAGTTTTAGTAGGTTGCTTGTAGAATAATCTGACAAAAAACCATAATGATTGTAAATGTATATTAGTGTGTTTTTTATTGTGAAAAGAAAATTTTCAGAGGTATCTTCATAATTTTTTTTATCGTATCAAATTAGTCGTATTATGTTTTCAACACACTATCAACCTAGCATAGGTATATCCTGAAGAATATCATGTATTTTTCCGATTTGTTTATTGTGGTCCATCACACACTTTTATTGTTTCTAAAACTTGTGTTTATTTACGTTTAGATCCTGTAAGCCCCTTAAATCATTTTTACACGCCATTAACGTTAATGCAGCTTAAGCGTAAGTTAACGATGGTTTTTTTTGGAGAACACGTGTGTTTTATGTTAAGTTTTGCCGTCTTTTCTTTTGCTATTAAACTTGAAACGTGTTAAAGCTCTTACAAACAGGTGCGACACGCGACGCGAATCGCGCGCGACACAAAGGCACCGCTCGTTGCGCGACTTGCGGTGCCTTTGTGTCGCGTGTCGCGTCGCGCCTGTGTGAACGAGCCTTTACAAATTGACGTTACAACCAAATTTTGAGGCAAAGTTACTCGTGCTGATACCCAGAGTTCCATTATAAAAGAAAAATAATACAATTTATTATATCAAAGTTCGTCATGTGGTGTGTTTTGATGGGGTATGTAAGTAAGACGCTGCAGCGATTGGAAAGCTGTATTGTATTCAATATTTTTATAAGCCTCTGTGATTAAAAGTGTGCTGGAGTTTCCTTCCTTTCATCATCATCATCATTATAGCCAAAAGAAGTTCACTCCAGGACAGAGGCTTCCCACAAGCATCGCCACTTTGAATGGTTCTGTGCTTCCTTTGTTAAAGACTAGTTTTGTGGACTGTCCCGAATGTCTGTTTACCAGCACTCCTGAAGGTGTGTCCAGACCTGGCGAATGCACCGCGAATGTGCCGCTCGCGAGCCACTTGCGAACTGCACGCGTGTTGCTCGCGTGCGGTTACAGCCTACGCTTGGTGCGCCGCTCTAGTGCAACTCCAGCAAGGCTCGAGAGGGGCGCGCGTGCATCGCGCGCGCAGCTCATGCGCACCTAGCTTCTTTCGCGTTTGAACTATGAGCCTCAATTGTGAAAATGCTCGCGCCGCTCAAGTACGGCGTGTACCTTGAGCGCGAGGGTCGCGCGGACGGCGCAGAGGCTGCGTACGAACATCAATTGCACGCGCGCAGTTCGCAAGCGGCTCGCGAGCGGGGCATTGGACACACCACGATCTGAACAACGCCTCTGACGCCGCAATAAATGTGACCACCTATTGGGCCCAAACAGTATAAGTAACATAGATTTACCGTCGAAACGAAAAGAAAAAAAAAGATTGATGTTTAAACTCGAATAACATTAAATAGCTGAGATATAAGCTACGCTAAGCATATATCACCCAATACTTTTACCAACAAAATACCTAATCGTAATTCGCGACTTGTCTGCTATCTAGGGCCCGCTGCCTTCTTTCAAATCACGCCAAATCGACGGCTCCTAAGTATACTGAGTCAACTAACAAATTTTGAGAATTGCACTTTTTTGTGTATTAACAATAATTAAATCATTTCCTATTTACCTGTAAAAGAAAAAAAATCATATCTTTATAAATAACTGAAAAAAAATAGCGTAAACTGGATCAAGTATAGTAATTTATTTATTTATCACTCAGTATACTGAGTCAAGTGTTTGCTACCAATATACGCGGGACGCGAATGCGCGCAAGTTCAAATTGGCTCAGTATACGGCGAAACAACGCGGTGTGCGGACGTTATGTGTGCTTTTTGTTATCAAGAAATAGTTGCTTTTCTTGTGTTATTTTTATTTAAATTTAGAGTCATAATTGGAAGAATGTCACATTTAAAAAAAAAATAAACAACACACAGAACAAGAAGCAGAAAAACAGGCAGAGCACTTGAAACAAAAATATTTAGCAAGACAGTTGAAAGCAGAAGACAAAGAATTAGCGCAACAGATCCAGAAATACTAACAGCCGCTTACGACCTCCAAAAGTGCTTAATGTACCCCATGGGAACGTTAGCACGTTTTATTTTAATTTTATTTTATTATAATTTCACTGTATTTGATTTAGGACATCGTCAGGGTTATTGCTTTGCCTGGCATCAACAAACTGCTAAAAGAGGAGAAAATAAAATTGCTAGCTGTGTTTTTAAATTTATTGAACAAACAGTTATGGCAGGTATAAAAGATTACTGATTCTGGTCTTATAACTGCGGTGGTCAGAATCGGAACAGAATCGTTTTTTAATGTATATGATGGCAAGTTATAAATACAAAATAAAGATTAGTCATCGTTTTCTAATTGTTGGTGAAAACGAGGGAGACAGTATGCATGCACTAACAGAAAGACAGACGAAAGACAAAATATATAATATATACGCCTGCCCAATGGTACATGGCGTTTCAATTTGCTAAAACCGACGATAAGCCTTATAAGGTCACCTAGGTGTCTCAAGATATTGTGATGGACTTAAAAACAATGCTTACAAAGGTCAACAACTGGAGTTTTGCCTGTGATGGATCTAAGATGCAATGGAATAAAGTCACTGAAATAAAAATTGAGCCAGAAAATCTTTACAAATTATTTTTTTAAACTAGTTTACATGGTATATTCTTATAACTGTATTGATTGACTGTGTTAATAAACCTAAAGCAATACGTAATCAAACTGTCCCTATTATAGATGCCAATCCCAATAGGAATAAACACAAAGATTTAATGGACATATGCAACAAATTCGTGATACCTAAGGACTTGTTTTTTTTCTAGTTTAATTAAGATTGACAGCAATAGAAATGAGAGCGATTCAGAATTTATTAATAATATAATTTGTCTTTTTTCTTTGTCTAGATTGATTGTTTTCGTAATTATTAAGTACTTACCTCATAAGTTAATTTTTGAGACTGATTTTATTCTCAGCAATAAATCTATACTAATATTATAAAGCTGAAGAGTTTGTTTGTTTGTTTGTTTGTTTGTTTGTTTGGTTGAACGCGCTAATCTCTGGAACTACCAGTCGGATTTGAAAAATTCTTTTTGCATTAGATAGCCCAATTCTTGAGGAAGGCTATAGGCTATATAACATCACGCTATGACCTTTAAGAGCCGAGCAAAACGAAAAAAAGTCAGAAAGAACGCTAAGCAAAAACGAAGTAATAGCGCGGGCAGGCGATGCGATGCGACGGGGTGGGTCGGGGAACAAGAAATTTCACGCGGACGAAGTCGCGGGCAGAAGCTAGTACTATAATAAGTACCTATTACTTAGGATATTAAGAATTGTGATTTTCTTTAAAAAAAATAAAAATGATTACTTTTGTTTGTTTGTTTTGTATTGTTCCTAAATTATAGTGATTTCAAACAATTAATAAATAATTCTCTTATTTTACAGAAATGTGCAATTGATACAATCAATATTTTGTATTTTATTACTTAAGACTAGACCAACTTAAGCGTTTGTTTTTATTGGTAGTATTGTTAATGTTTGTTATTTTTTGTTAATTTTATAGATATCCTAAAGTTGTGTTAATGTTACCGATACCATTTTGAGATCTCTTTGATTAAAATATTAAACATTAAAGGCGTTTTTGATTGTTTTAACTATTATGTACCACACTTGACTCAATTTAACTATGGTTCACTTTTAAAATTATGTCCATGTATAGTGAGTCAACTTATTATATTTTTACAAAAAATGAATCCATGATAGACAGTATTGTATATAAAAAATCCAATAAGTAAATAAAAATATTTTTAGCCACACTTATAAAGTAATTTTTCTCCATAACGTAGATTCAATAATGCGACGTATAAAAATATAAGTGGTACTTGATCCATTTTTAATAAACAAATAATCGCCGTATACTAGTCTATCTACATTATCTCATAAATTAATAAAATAATATGAAATTTATCTTGTACATATGAAAGGCTTTATTATATTTAATTCACTATGGTTAGTCATTTTTTCTTGGTTGTATTAACAATTTAAATATTAAGCATTCGATCTTCTTATCGCCTTCCTGTAAAGTTATTAGAAGTATAGTTGACTCAGTATTCTTAGGAGCCGTCGAAATCACCTCCGGGATCCGAAGACAAAGACGCACTACAGAAGCACGTCACCGGTCTAATGGAAAACATCATGAGATCTGACATTAACTCCCTGAAGAGACCAACTTCTGTTATCTTCAGAATTAGGTATATAATAAAACGAATATTGTCAAGCGTGAAACGGGATTATAGGGCGTGGACACGTCAGATTTCTTTTTTGTTATGCATCTGTTTTGGGACGCTTTCAAATTACGTACTAAATAAAAATAATAATAAGGAAATAAAACAATAATGAATAACAAATGGTTTTTAGAATGTTACTAAATAAATATAACTTATAATACAATCATTATAATTCGTAAATTCATTTCTGTGTTAGTAAAACAGTATAATTTACTATTTAACTAATATTAAAATGTATCACATTAAACACCCAGAGTTCTTCCACCTCTCTCCTGCTATCTATGCTGCCCGACAGGGTCCGTAATTGTGACTAATATAATTATTTCCCTACCAACTACATACATTTATGGTACGCAATTAAGAATAATTGAGAATAAAATAATTAGAACATGTCAGTTGGTTTATTTAGAAGGTTCAAACGACTTGTGTTGAACTGGATTGTTCTAATTAGGTCTACTTTATATGACACAAGAAAACTGCCAACACATACAAAGAAATATGGATATTTCATGTAATAATTTAAAACTCTGACGTTCTGTAATTTCGGCCGATCTTCATGGAAAGAAGGCGTGAGATTATGTATGTATGTATATCAAAACTCTACTGCCTTAAACTCACTTAGGAGTACGTTCTGACGTATCATTTGAAAGAAACAAGATGTGGTGGCTATTTATATGGTGTACATAATAAAGAGTATTCTATTCTATTCTAGATACCACTGTCTGGTCTAAGAGTGTTCGTGGAGATTCTTGCCCGTTCTTCTCCCCTATGGAGAAGAACGGGCAAGAATCGGTATCTTTCGCTTTCGAATGGGCAACCAGCTTCATCTTTCTGACTGACCGACCCCTTGACAATTTAAAAGTGCCTGTAATTGGTTTATTTGAAATAAATTATTTGAGTTTGAGTTTATGGATACAAGGGATTTTCAATGTCATGCTAACCTCACAAAAGATTATCTTGTAGCGGTATTTACAACGCCACATGCGAACAACTGACCGATAATACATGTCGGGCCATTTTATGTATGCCTGTTGCGCGGTAAACTCTGCTTGCGAGATGCAGGATTTTGCGTGACGTCATTATGACGCGATGTTCGCATGTGGCGTTGTAGATACCGCTACAATCTTGCCTGTTACTTAACCCCTACTACATAGTGGTAATGCTATGTCTCGTCTACTGCCTCAGACGATGACTACGATTTTCTTAACCAATGGCTTCTTCGATAATTTCTAATGTAACAATATTATCGTAGACGGCCACGTCCACGTCCATAAAATCTATAGAAATCCGTGCACGTTATTCGTGGACAGAAAAAAAGCGTCTTTCTATATTATCACACAATTTACTTCCCTGTAGTAAATCAATTTCTAACCATGAATTTTAAAATGAGAAAATGTGAGTAGGTTTAAACATAAAATCAAAAACACAAATAGGGGCCGAGCTGAATGCCTTTTGCTTTAACAGCCAAACAAAAGGCACACTTACCAAAGCTTCATAAAACTATTCAAGAATCTTCAAACACTTCGAGAGTAGGTACTGGGAATCTTAAAATAATATCTACTTTCTTTGTTTCAGTCCTACGCTGAACACTGAAATGGAGAGTATTTCAGTATTTTAAGTTTAGGTTTTAAGATTTATGTCAAAGTTATATTATTATATCTGTAGCTCGTCTTTTGTTTTTGGAAAAAAAAGAGGCTGGCCTTTTTTGGGAACAAATGCCATTTTTTTAAGTGCCTTTTATTTTCTCCAGCACCGATAAAATAAAAATGGATTTCTATTTCTGCCAAGAGAATATCTACTTTGGCTAAAAGCTGACAAAATACCTGTAGTTTTGATTTTAAAATAGATTTCTCACAACTTAATTTTACTGTCTCAGCTCAAATTTCACACTTTTTGTAAACGTTTTTTTATTAAATAAATTATTATTATTAAATTGTTTAACAATTCTTTTTATTAAATATTCTTTAAGAAAAAGAACAATTCCTACAATAGTTTTGTTTATTCGATACACAAAAGAATGGCCCATTACAAAGTTTTTTAAGGTGCGGAATCCTACTAAAACAATGTAATAGTGAAATGGATAGGCACATTCGATACGGGAGTTATAATGGGGGGCCCTTGGAGACATTGCTGCGATGACGTCACGAGATAATAAGTTCGGTAACGTTGATATATGGGAATAGTTTTTGTTACTGTTAAAGGCAATGTTTACACAAAGAGGATTTATAATTACGTAATTAAGGTTAGGATTTTATAACGACAAAAAATAAACATACATACATAAGTACACTACAGAGAGTGGTCAGATAGGCAGTCGCTCCATGTAAAGTAGTGGGTACTCAGCTGCATCTGGTTAGACTGGAAGCCGACCCCAACATAGTTGGGAAAAGGCTAGGCAGATGATGATGACACAAGTGCAATACAATACAACACAAAACAAACAAAAATAGACATTGACAACGTTTGAGTTGGTAATTATTAATAACAGGTTTTTTTAAATATTTTTTTTACATCATAACTAAAGGTTGAAACAAACATATTTGATTAAACCCTTTTTTTAATGGTATACTTAATCATAAACTGTGTATGTTATAATCACGATTTATTCTTAACTCAATATAACCTATTTTTAATTTAAAAGTTCACCCCTTTCATTAAATCTATTGGTGAAACAAACTTTTTGGTTAGCTCGAGCGGAATTAGAATGTTTAACGACATTGTTTAAAACCTGATTAATTAAAATGTATTTTTCTTTATAAAGTGGGTTTTAAACAAGTTTAATTTCACTGCTGCAAATCATTAAAACAAGACCCGCATATGAAAATGTAAATACCTGTTCCTGTTCTTATCCAACCCTAATTTAGCATCGGATTTAGTTTTAATAAATCCTAGTCACAAAATATTGCTAACACAAATGCATCCATTGACTAAACAAGCCCATTCAATCTGTGGTTCTCTCCTCAAATGACCATTTCAGACACCAATCTATATGCTCTTCACATCATCTTACCAAGATTATGTCTGGTCTTTAAAAGAGACTGTGACCTCTAAGTTTATTATATAGATTAGAGATTGAGAAACACTAATCTCATCTATGTAGTTTTAAAAATATGATTGACGTGTAAAGTGTTTGTTCAAACCTACTTACAGAAATTAAATCATTTGTCATGTAACGCAAAAAACAGTCCTCGAAAATACATCCTTCTAAACACTAAGGTTCAAAAATCTGAAATGCGTAGGTACCTAGGTGAATAATTAATATTTATTAGACAAACAAGCAAGGTCTCATGTTACTTAGTTATCTACCTGAATAATTATATCGAGGACATAGAAAAGGATTCTATTACAAATGAGAACCAATAAGATTAGGGACATCTTTCCGGAGGTTGCTAAGAGGCTTATGTTTAACAGTGAATATATAGATTCCGTTATATTCCGAAAGTAAAATCACTACCTATCTATTATTAGGTAGGTACTCCTGGAATCTAAAATAAATTACGAAGGTGACAGCCGGAGGACTTAAAAAAAAACCGAAATTATTAAATTATTATTTTAATAAAGTTTTAATAAGATAAAAATTACAATTGAACTTATAATAATTTCTATGTATAGATTCGGACGATGCTAGTACCGAAGTGTCCAAATAATTGTTACAAAAAAATATAATTCTAAATGATTGCAAAACGCGCATGCGACATCAGCAGATTGGAAGTAGGTGGCTGAAGACGGTGCGAGGCGTTGAGTCAGCAGAGTTCCTGTGTTGCAATTTGGTGTGGAAACATCCATTGAACGTAAATAGCTATCATATTGCTATTCAGCTGATTTGGTGTAGGCAGTGCACGTAACAAATATATAAATAAATCTAATGTAACGGAATGCTCACGTTCAGTTCAGACTGAGTATATACCAATTTGTACATAGGTAATGGTGTTTTTGGTCAAAAAGGCAGAGTTAAATATAAATACCACCAGCCTTTTACTGTCTTCTCATACTGAGAAGACATGAGCATTGATGACCACCCTTGTGCTATGCACTGAGCCATCACGACACATGTGTTAAATATACATGCCTTAAAAACAGTTGACAATCAATCAACTCCTCCACAATCAAATCATCCGCCTTCCGCATCCAGTCTACCCCAGCCACCTTCTTTAGGTCGTCCGTCCATCTAGCTGAGGGGTGTTCCACACTACGCTTAAAAACAGTTGCACTGCCGGTCTATTCCGTAAAAATCTCACCGTGAAAATTTAGGTGAAGTGATGCTAGGGATTGACATTTATGACAGCTCACTTCAACTAAGTTTTCACGGTGAGATTTATACAGAATACCTCGGCTGAAAACAAATTTGCCAGTTTAAATATTTTGCGCAAAAATTTCAAATCAAAAATATTATTTGTAGCAAATCATGTAGCTACGCCTCGTAGCAAAGCGCGTAGGCCAGCGTAGCGAGACCTACGCGGCACCTACCCGCTCAATTCCTAAAAAGGTTAATTTTTGAAGAACTGATGTCTTTTTTTATTATTTTAAGTATAAAAATATGTGTGAATATGTGTATGTGTGTTTTGTTTTATGTTTTTTTTGTATTAATTTAATAAGAGAATAATTTTTCCAATCATACCAACCCTTGGAATTATGAGATACGAGTCAAAAGTCATTTACTAGTAGTTAGCTAAATAAAACAAAATAATCTAAAGACCGATTTTCGTCTTTACATAACACAGCAATCTTTTAAAAGCCTTACCAGAACCATGAAGAAAGCGAACTTATTTTACACGAAAATCCACACTCTCACATGAATTAAGTAAAATATTTTCCCAGTAAACTCATAATATCCTTCGATTTCGAGCCAGCGAGCTTTGCCCTGAATTTCACGAAAAAAGCCTTTTGAATAAAACGCATCATACAAAACATGTGTGGAATGTGTGAGCATGCTTTTAGAATATTGGTATTCGTGCGCACGCCGCGACCGTGCGAAGTGCCACTTATGTTCCATTCTGCATGGTACTAGTTGTTCCATATTATTAATAGATAATGGTCGGGACAGCGGGCTCTTGAGACAAAGTACTGACTGCAAACAGTCGTTCAGAAAATATGAAATATCGGATTTTGTTGTGTTTAGCTGGTATAGTCTAATCCATGTTCGAAAATTATGATGAAGAAAATATCAGCTGCCAGCCTTTTCCTAAATATTTTGGGGTCTGTTTTCAGTCTAAGGCTGCAGCTGTCGCTCCATGTAAAATACTGGTATTCAGCTGCAGATGACAACCCAATTACTGGGTAACACAAGCAAGGCTGGCAAGGCTGAAGCAGTCATGCTAGCGAAGGAGGCGGCGGGACGGCTGAGGGAGAGAGCCTCCCGTCCCAGCCGCCGCGGGAGACGCTCCGGGCGTCGGGAGCCGCGCGACGACTCCCGGCCACCGTAGGCGCGGGCCTGCGGGCGGAGAGTAATGGGTAGCTCACCGTCCGATCAGGACCAGGCCCGTGCCGGACGGAGCGTACGTGTTCCACGCGCGCCTCAAAGAGATGTCAGCATCAAACGAAGGGGCCCGCAAGGGCCGAAGCCTGCCGGATCAGCGGGATTGTCTGAAAGGGTTACCGCTGGCCCGGAACATAAAGGGCGAAGGAAGGAACACGGGTGGGTTTTAGTCAGTAAGAGTCTGACACTCCCTTCCGCTCCACCCAGAGCGGGAGGAGTCATTTGATGATTTCCCATCCTGAAAAAAAAAAGAAAAAAAAAAAGGCTGGCAAGGCTGGTTGTCAATCTTCGGGCTTCTGACTACCCGTAACGAAAGTCAAAGATCGACGACAGACAGTCGGGACCTACAGCTTTACGGAGGAGTCTCGGTATTCCATGAGTAGTCACCTAGCTACGGACCGATCAAGGCAAGCGCTGCTTATCCAGGAAGATGGAACTGTGCCCCTCCCTGGATAAGGATGAAAATAATATGTGAGTATTTTTACTTATATTATTTAGGTGGCCTTTTATATGAGAAATTCAAACAAAAAATATTTATACGTTTAAAATAATATGGCACTCTGCGTTCATATTTTCGTTTCAAACATACGTCATTAAAATAATACCTTGCTTTTACATGAAATGATCCTTTTAAACAAAATGAACTGTACTGACAGTT
This sequence comes from Luperina nickerlii, assembly GCA_963855955.1. Lineage (NCBI taxonomy): Eukaryota > Metazoa > Arthropoda > Insecta > Lepidoptera > Noctuidae > Luperina > Luperina nickerlii. Next base: position 5,147,692 of record OY979677.1, on the reverse strand, counting down.
TTAAAATTTACAATTTTTTTTTAATGTTTCGTTTTTTTTATCGTTTCTTTCAACTAAAGTATGAAAATATCAGGCTTACAGAATTTAACCGTCAATTTAACGCTTAATACCAAAAACTACTCATGCGATATAAATTCAATAAATATTTCTGGGAATTGAAGAAAACCAATTGCATTCGTTAATCATTTCAGGTGAAAATGTATTATTATTACGAAATATTTCATTCGAGAAATAATTATGACGAACATATTAAAATGCGACCAAAGCGTGCACTAAATCTGTTTGACGACCGAATAGTAGGTACATTGTTCACCGAGGGGAGAAAGTGAACGATTCCTAACGAGGGTGTAGCCGAGAGCCTTAATACACACGAGTTGGAGATCGCTACCGAGTGATACATAGTGCTTTGTACTAGAAAAACGATTTTGAGGAAAATAAAAGACAATATTTAATTTATTTTTATTTATCTATATATACTTTACTTTTTAAGTGCCGTTTATATTAAAATTGTTACAATTATTAAAACTCAATGTAAGTAATACCTTTGCCAGGAAGATTATTATTGCTTTAAATGGCCAGCAAAAAAATGTGGCCAGTATCATTTTGCACTTGGTAATAAAAACTTTTTGCCTTTTGGCATTATACTATATTTAATTAGGTTAGTTACTGAATATTGTCTCTTGATCGTGATCTTTTCTCATGTGTACTGAGCGAGTTCGCAAGGATAACGTTACACGTGTTATGTTTTTAATTTGTAAATGGTATGTCTTGTATGCATCAACCTGTAATGTTCCCACTGCCGTGTAATAATAGACTACTTCAGTTACACTTATCGTATACTATTTTAAAGCTTGTGTGACTTAAACCCGCACTTAAGTCACGCTTCCCTGTGTAAAAATGGACTAGTTAAGCCACAGAAAAGCATGACTTAAGTGCGGGCTTAGGTCTCACAGTGCTATAAAACTAATTTTAATAATAGTATTTTTACGAGTCTATTGTTAGTTTCAAAAAAGATTAAAAAAACTGAAGTGTTAATATTTTGCTCAATAACTGAGATTAAAAAAACTAAAGTGTTAATCGACTTTTGTTGCTGACTGTACCTTAAGAAAGTTGTGTAACTAAGAAAAAGCGAGAACAACTTTTTCTTTTAATATATTTTTTTTAACTTCCCGAGATTCGCGTCGAGGAAACACTTCTTAAGTTCTGACATGTGTTAGTTGCTAAGTCTCGTTCGGACAAACGGGAGGAAAACGGAGTTTTTTTCTTAACACTTTTATATTCAAATCGACTTTCATTCAGAACTTACTGTGCTTGTTAGTTTCAAGTTTTTTATGAATGTTTTTCATGTGTTATTTTGATTTTGTTTTTCCACCTCGTTCCGCCATCTTCTACGGGGTCTGCCGCTACGCCTTCTAGCTGTGTCAGGGTTCCACGTAGTGGTTATTTTGGCCAACAGCTCATAGGGCATATGACAGACGTGGCCAGGCCCGTCCCACTTCACCTTAGCGGCTTTATGAGCAACGTCAGTTACCTGTGTTTTAGGCTTCCTTGTGTAAATTATTTCATCACCACTGCTCTCAAAGCGGTGAAGGAAAACATCGTGAGGAAACGGACATGGACTAGAACCGAAAATTCGAAGTCATGTGACATCGACCAACCCGCACTGGCCCGCGTGGTGGATTACAGCCCACTCCCTCTCACCAGGAGGAGGCCTGTGTCCCAGTAGTGGGAATATTATAGACTAATTATGCTTACGCAGCCTAAAACTGTGACATATTTACCTAACATTGGACGAATAAACCACATCGTCATCAGTCTGGTGTCGAGAACTGGTGGACCTCGGCACCGGGTGCCTGCAGACAGTCCAGGGAAGCTATATCATCCTTATCATCCTTATAGCCTGGACAGGAACAGCCTGCGCCTGGTGACGGCGACCATCACGGACAGTCCTCTATGCAGGACTTGCATGGGGGCTGTGAAAACCATTGCGCATGTGCTCTTTGAATGCACAGGTGTCACCAGACAGACAGACTCGGTCACCCAGATCTTACATAAATGTTCTTAACAGACCAGGAGATGTCATCAATTTCTGCAGGGTGGACTGATTGGAATAACCACTGACGGCCGCCATGGCCCACACACAATAATGGTCCACCTAAAGAACTATGTGCGGAAACCAAACCCTCTAACATAGAACATAGAACCACATCGTCATATCGTCAATCGACTCAGTCTCATAATGTTATTTAAACTACTAGGTTCTGCCTGCGGCTTCTCCTGCGTGAAATTTCTGCCCTCCACCCATCGCGTCGTATCGCATGGCTCGCCCGTGCCGTTACTTCCATTTCACTTCGCGTTCGTTCGACTTTTTCATTTTGTTCGGCGCCTAAGAGTGATAAATAGCCTTCCTTAAGAATTGGGCTATAGAATGTAATAAGATTTTTTTTTAATTCGTCCGGTAGTTTTAGAGATTAGCGCACTCAAACACACAAACAAACTATTCAGCTTTTTTATTAGTATATAGATTTACCTACCCCGTAGACGTAAGTAAATTAATAGCGTTTCATAAACACTCGGTGTCCAGTAAAACCCCGGGAAACCTAGCCAGTCACGCGATGCGACATATGCCCTAATTAATGATCATTGTACAATAAAAATGCTGTGTTGAATAAGGTAAAATCGTATTTATTACTGAAATCACTGGGATCTTACAATGGTGCAGAGTCAAGAAGAGGAAACCAAAAGTGGCGATGTTGCCAATATTAAAATTACCAATTAAAATACTTTACCACAGACAATTAAACCAGACTAAAATAAAATCGATTATTAATCTAACAACAAAATGTATTTATGTTTGATATTGAATCGAACAATCATCAACACTATTAATTAAGAAAAACTGGATTAAGAGAGAGACTTTGACTATTGTTTGAGTTTATAATACGGTATATTAGAGCCAGGTTAGTCTAGTTTCTTTTGCTCGATAAAATATTGGTGTTTTCTCAATGTTTGTTTAGTACAGTACCCGGCGATAAATATTGCACATCGACCTTTGGAAAGAGACAATCGGCTAATTTCGGCTTCGTAGAGCGTTATCTCTGTTGCACGAAACAAAAAGTCCGGTATCTATTAGGAGCTGTTAAAACAATTATGATTTGCATCTTTTGATAATTATTTTTATTCTTTGTATAAAATACAAAAAAGGTAAAGATCGATGTGCAATATTTATCGCCGGGTACTGTAAACAGTTTGCTTAGTAAGGTTTAGTTAAAGTTGAAACTTGATGCTATTTATAATCCTCTGAATATTTGAGGTACCCTGAACCTCGTATATCAACTTTTTTTTACGACAATAGTATAAAAATGTAATGTATTTAATACTCTGCCTGCGACAGGAAGATGATGATGATATCCTATGACATTCGGCAATATGGTAGCATTAGTGAATCGGATTAGTAGTTCCGAACATTACCCCTACATACAAACTCACTAACTAAGTACTCATACCTCTTTGTAATATAAGAATAAAATTAAATAGTATTTATATATTCATTAATTCTACAAATAATACATCTATTATCAATTTTGCAGTTTGCGAACGAAATTAGTGAAAAGCAGGCTAGTATAAAATCTAATTTAGTAAAAGCTTTATAATTTTATTACTGCATTTTACCCTTTCATTAGTCTATTAATTCGCTTAATGAAATCAGAATCCCGTAACGAACATAAATCTAATAGAAAGTAATTGAGTTAGCATAAAATGGGATAAGTCTGTCTAGTGAGTTATTCATAAACCTACTTTTCGTACTTAGCACCAACAATGGTAGTATTCAATTCAAGTGTACAACGTCAAGACAACAATACAACGATAAATGAAAACACTAGTTAAACTAATGCGTAGGAACTCAAACTCAAAGAATTTATTTCAATTAAACAGGCACTTTTGATTTGTCAAGGGGTCATTCAGTCAGAAAAATGAAGCTAGTTGCCCATTCCAAAGCGTAGGTAGGTACTTAAAGAGAAGAACGGGCAAGAAACTCCATGGACACTCTTTTAAATCAAAATAATATGGTTACAGTCTTGTTTACATCATTCATGTTAATAAAATATAGGAGTATTTAGGACTATCAAATAATAATAATAATCGTTTATTTATAAAAAGGCTCAAACCCAAAATATCAATTTCAATCCAATCAATCAATCCAATCAATTTGTGGAAACTCAAAATAAATCCTAGCATGAGAAATGATAAAGTATTTTTTTTAAACAGACTATTGTAGTGATGGGTCGACTAGGGGTCTTGCCTATTTTGGACTATATGCTATAGTGACTAAACTATTAGGTATATATTTGAATGAATTTTCGTATACAGACGGCGAAAGGCATTGTGTACGTAGTTTAATTTGTTGTCGTCTCCACCTTGTACACCTTTACATTTTGATCGTTTTAATCCCTAAAAGGGGTCATTATACTCATCATTATAAACAACTTTTACTATGGGACTAACTCTGAAATCGCGAAAAAAAGACCAGCTGACCTCCTAGATTTATGTTCGTATAACCCTTCAAAATTTAGGGAACAGCAGATTTTTTTTCGCGATTTCGGGGTTGGTCCCATTGTAAAAATTGTTCATAATAAATGACCCCCTTTAAGAATTAAAACGATCAAAATGTAAGGGTATATAAAAGAGAAGATGAATACCATACTTTAAAAAACGCACTTGCAAAAGCCTCTTTGGCTTTCGACTTACTCCTTAAAAATTTCAGTAGATCTTTATAAAATCCGCTGCTTGGATCAAAATAAGGTCCCATATCCTCAATTTATTTGAATGCTAGCTTACTATAGACAACAAAATTAAAAATATTTTTAGTACAAGGTGAGTCATCATCAGCCTACAGCAGTCCAGTGCTGGACATAGAACTCTCGTATTGCACGGCATTCAACTCGATTTTCGGCAACTCCTGCGAAAATCGTCGCTCCACCTAGCCTGAGGGCGTCCTACCTTACGTTTGCCGATTCGCTGTCTCCACTCAGGAACACGTCTATCCCAACAGACATCGGTTCTACGGCTCAACAGCCGTACCCTGCCTACCCTGCTCCAGAGACAACCCTTTTCAGCTTGCTTATTCTGTGAGCTATGTCGACAACTTTGGTTCTTTGCGTTCTTTGTTCAAAGTGAGGAGATTTATAAATTAAACCAAAATGAGTAGTCAATTAAAAAGGCAACTTTAAAAAAAGTAAAACAAATGTTTCAGTGTTTTGTTTACCCGATATTTATTAAATAGATTCACAAAATGTCTGACGCCCCTAGTTTAGTGCTTATATTAGCCATTCATTATAATTGATGTACGTAAACTAAGCTGAATTTTAATAAGGTATTATTTTACAAAAATAATGAACACATTTAAAGCATAAATAAGAAACATGAAACTGCGTATAAGATTTAGTTCGTAAGATAAATGAATTTTTCACGCTGAGCACACAAGTCATGCACCGCGGTCGGTCAGACACAGTCAATGAACTTAGTGCACGTTTACATAATTCTAGTGTAAACTGAGTTTGTTAGAAATAAAGTAATGTAATGTCTACGTAATATTCTAGAGTAAGAGCACTTTCAAAAATGTTGCAGTATTTTACAAATTAATGTTCAACCCGAACATTAATTTGTAAAATTCTGCCGAAGTTTTGTTTGAGCGTTATAACCAAACAATTATTGATAGTCTTTAATGCAAGTACAAGTTAACACAACCACTTAACTGTTTACACGAGGTTCTAAATTAAATGACTAACTATACAAATTAATACAAAAACAAAAGGCATGTCCCTTCCCTTTGAGGGTAGGTATCATCTGCAAATGCCATTAAAGGGTAACTCCGAGTTTAACGGAGGTATCGTTAGGTGCCGAAGTATGTATATAACTCTTCCTATTTCATTCCAACGATTTTTTTTAAATAAAGAAGGAATAATATTTACTTATACAATCACAAAACGTGAAAGAAACTCGAAACTTGCAAGAAAGTAGGTTGACGAAATTAAAATACTGTAGGCGGGCAGCCCTATCGCGTGTTTACGTACCGCGTCATTAATTTATTAGAGAAATCCAAATGCAGTTATTGCACAATGAAATCACCATAGGACATGCATTAGACAAATGAAGAGCATAGGTTATATTTGGAAGTGTTTTTAGTTTAAGTTAAATAATAATAAGTATTTGGACCGACATTGCTTTACAATTTTACAAATTCCAACAGTATGGTGGTATGGTTCAGACCTACCCTACCCCCAGGGGTATGGCCAGGGGTACGGTGGGTCCGGAGTGCCGCCCGGCTATAGGTAATTATTTTTAGAACAGGGCCGACTCACAATTCTGTATAAATAATATGTATAAATAATGGAAACCCTACTTGAGTGCGAAAGCCGTATCATCGAATTTTGTTTCTTCGAAAACCTTTCAACGACATCTCCATACTGCGACGCCTTGTTAATACGACTTGGGTTAGGGAATATTAGACACTTTTTAGATATTTATTTATTCTGGTTTTAGCATTATAGAGGGTCCCATTAAAATAGATGGACACATTTTAACACAGCGCTCAGTACGTCTGACTAAAGATATCCAAGCAAAAAAACAAACACTGATCAAAGTGATTTTATTTTGACCTAAAATAATAAACTGCCGGCATATTAGTGTATTTTTGTTAGCTGATTATTTTTCTTGTTGTAAGTAGATACTTACAAGACTTACAAAAAACGCATAGATATGCGTTTTTTTTATATATTTTCTATCATCGTCCTTATTTTGCTGGTCTGAATGATTTCTAAATGTTGGTTCATCTATTTTAATGGGACCTTATATATTCTAGCAATTCTCAACTTATATTCATAAAATACACATTGCTATTTAAATTACAATCAATGACTAAATCACAACTAAAGAAACCTAACTCGACCACTTAAGTCAATTGCGTACGCGTCTAGAAAGCAAACCACTAGGTATACATTTTTAAAAACATCGAACAAAGAACGGTCGAACGTACTAAAAGACGTAAAAAAACAAGAAACCTGGAAAAAGCGAGTAACATAAGCTTAAAAAAATGCAATCCAATATAAACGAAATGAAAACGTGGATCACAAGTGCTACAATATTAAGCAATTTGCTTAATCCTAAGTCTCGTTAAGTGGAGGGTAGTCGACAAATTGCGGCGCTAGCTGACATCAGTCAAGTCATATCTGGGTTTAGCATAATGAGCGCTCCGGAGCGGACATGTTTTTTGCTTCTTTATCGGGTCGCTCACTCCCGTAATTGGGATGTATTTTTATTCGTCTATCTGTGTTTAAAATCTTAGAAAACTGCAAGTTGTCTGTGAATGGATTTCCTCTTGAATTCATAAAGGAAATGGAGATTGAGGTTAACGTTTGATGCACATTTAATTTTATACTGAATGAAAGAAAGATTTCTAAGGTAGATAATGTACTTAGCAGACGGTCTTTGAGATTGTGGAACGTCTGAGGTAAATAATTGACCCCCACGGCCAAGATTCAGTGGTTAGATATTTAAACCTGGGTCATTTTATTAAATTCTTTTTGATGTAAATTAAATATAAATAAGAGCCAAAGCAGTGGTGGCTCAGTGATAGGTAACAGCCCCGACTTACGAGTTGTATAGGTCGTAGGTTTGAACCTAGGGTAGGCGCTTTACTTTGATTGTTATGCTCGCATAGGTGAAAGAAAACACCGTGACAAAACCGGCATGTCTTAGAACAAAAAATTCGAAGACATTTGACATCTACCAACCCGCACTGGGCCCGCGTGGTGTACTACGGCCCACTCCCTCTCACAGAGAGGAGGCCTGTGTCCCAGCAGTGGGAACATTATAGGCTGATTATGCTACAATTACGACATGGTTCTGTTTATGTAGGACCTTGATGGACCATGGGACCATCGACCATTACCAAGCATTTGAGACTATGGATGGAAAAAATGGATGAATGTTTGTGTTTTTTTTGATGGTTGTTTTGTAATGTTTATGGATCACATGCATGGCAATAAGGGTATTCTAAAATGACGTTCGCTAGGTGGCAGCACTGACACGTCAGGTCCAGGCATCTGTCAAAGAGCCTATATTTTCTTTAGTCATGACGTAATGATGAACGAATGAATTAATCGAATGATGAACGTCATCATATATTTTATATTCATTGTCGAAATGGAAGACCTCTTGTCAAAGTGGTGCCAGCTGGTGTCGTAAATTTTCACGAGAACCGCCATTCATAAGAAGGCTAAAAACCCATGCTCATAACCGACAAAGCACCACTCTCACATTCCTAGCTGTCATTGCGTAAAGGCTCCTTCAAACAGGCGCGACACGCGATAAAATCGCGCGCGACACAAAGGCACCGCAAGTCGCGCAACGACCGGTGCCTTTGTGTCGCGCGCGATTCGCGTCGCGCGTCGCGCCTTTTTGCAGGAGCCTTAAAGCTAATCGAAATTTCCCACCCGCTGAATCGCGAATTTCATCAGCGTATCATTCAAATTACTATAATATAACAATTAGGGTTATGTCATAATATTATTATTCATATCGCGTTCGAAAATCGATAAATTATTGTTCGCCACGTAGATTTTACATAAATAATCGAACGGATCCCCTGGCTCGGGGGATGGAGGCAGTATCTAGCGTTATTTATAATTTTGTCGATTTATTAGAATCGCTTTTTGAATACTAGTATTGTATAATGGGTACAAGAAATCGTCCGTCGTCAAAATAATCAGAATCGATACCCAATTTCTGCTCTTATGTCTCATTAATAACTGGATAAAATTAAATAGGTGCGCCAAATTTAAACATCTAATTCAACGTGTTATAAAGAAAATTTAGAGCATGTCGTTAAGGAAAGGGATTCACGTACGTACCCTTTTTTTCGTAGGAACGGTCAACATTTGGTAAAAACCGCTAGTTCAACGCGTTGCCAATTTGCTTCATGTTGTGAACTCTGCGATGAATGGATTGTTTATCGGGCGCGCGCTAAAATTGATAACTATTTTGATTTTCTTTTTTGTTTCGATATTATGTTTTTTTTTTCTGGAACGGCGTTGATTAGTTTCTACTTGAAGGCAATAAATAATTGAGCAATCTTTTTAACTTTCTCGCCTTTTCTCATAGTTTGTCACAATGACTTAGCTTGGGCAACCCAATCAAACAGGTTAGGTTAAGTTGGAACTTTGACCAACCATGCGTTAACCGAACTGGGTCGCCCTGACCAAATAGGCTAGGTTAGGTTAGAACAGTGAGCAACCAAGTTGGTCACAGTGACTTGGCTATTTAAATAGAGATTATTTGAGGTTCACAAAAAGAGGCGCAAACATTATATTAAACAGTTCAATTATCACAAAATGGGAAATATTAAAGGTTCCTTTAATTACATGTCTAAAACAAAGAAGCCAGAACTAAGAAATTCGTGTTCAATATTGGCTTAAAATTTGCGGTATTTCAGCCTTTTGTCAATGCTCTAGGATTAAAAACCATTCAGTCTATGTTCGGTTACAAAAATCACAATGGATTCAATAATTATTTTGTGTTATTTTATTTTTTGTGTAGGTACAATAAATAGGTTTATATAGGCTATATTGTACGTACATTGTTCTAAATAATATATTTATATTAACGGATACTGAATACAGAATTGTGTGTCCATTCAACATTTGGACCATTAACTATTCATTTGGGTTTCAGCCTAAATTACCTGTTGTGGAAGTTCGACTGTAATCACACTTAGCGCTTTTTTTACCGCACACCGAATTTTCAAGGCTCGGCTTAGCGCTGAAATCTAATCCAACAGTCCGCTTTTTAACGCGCTAGAAATGCACGAACGTGGGCGTTCTAAAATCAGATTTAAATGTACAAATGTCATGATGTGTTCCTTGCATGTATGGTGTAAGTATGAGTTGCTGAGGAATGATGCAGTAAGGCAACGGTACGGTTTAAAGGAAGGTGTAGTGACAAAATTTGAAAAGAGTATGTTTAGATGGTTTGGTTATGTTGAGAGGATTAGTGAAAGGAGATTAAACTAGGCATATATGACATATATGACGCCGACGACCTAGAAGGGTATATAGTGATCCACCGTAGGCGCGGGCTTGCGGACGGCAAGCAATGGGCAGCTCGCCGTCCGGTAAGGACCAGGCCCGGGTCGATGGCGCGTTGTGTTCCACATCCCGTCGCATCGCATCGCCTGCCCGCGCTATTACTTCGTCTTCTCTTAGACTTCTTTCCTTCTTTTTATGCTTTTGCTCCGCTCCTAAGGGTCTTAGCGTGATGTAAGGTACGCCTATAGCTTCAAATACATTTTTTTTTTCAAATCCGACTATTTGTTCCAGAAATTATCGCGTTCAAACAAACAAACAAAACTCGTACTATATATGTGTACTTGTATAGGTGTATATGTGTATATAATATACTTACTACTATAACAATATATATAGCAATAAATTTGAGTAACGTACGTTGTACGAACATTGAAGTGAAAAATCCAATTACCCCATGACTCTGGTGGACAGCAATGTATTCGTATATCATATCTTTGACCGGCTTTTTCTGTCCAATTCAATTTTCGTAGCCCGTGGATTGAAAATGTTTTCATAACGGAAATGTCATTTGTAATACGCGTAACTAATATTTGTGTGTAATAAAAAACTTTCTGCTACAGTTCTATTTGTGTTGACAGCTATATTAAAATTCTTTAAGCATTTAATTCGTACTTATGCGAGCTTTATACATGTGACTATAGTCTAAATGGCAATTCGGCTAGGGCGCTGGTGGCTAAAATCGACCGTGAAAATGCTCAGTCACAGGCGATTGCCCGCCGCATAATGATCGACCTTTTGATGCAAAATGAACAAACTAACCACCTGAGATTTTTATCGACCTGTGTAAATGGGGTGGCTGAATAGCCATTAAGGCGATTTGATAAGGCTACGATCTGTTTAAAACGTCACACGCTACCGACAGTGTGCGGTGACGTCATGACGGTCGACCGACACGCCGCGCGCCGCAGGTTGCCCAAACGTTCGTTGCAGCCGTCGCAACTGTCCGTCGCGGGCGGCGTGTGAGTGAGACCGCGCCCGTGCGTTTACGAACATAGCATTCGGCCGTCGTCGGCGTCGGACACGTCGTCGGTCGCGGTCGGCGTGTAGTCAGATAAACCGCAGCCAAAGCGACCAACCTCATGGCGAAAATCGACCTAGTGTAAATCTCCCATTAGGAATGGGACAAAGAGTGTAATTATCGTGGTTTAAGTAACAACACTTTAAAAGCCAAACTCATTTGTTTCGTTCCCTAATTCACGTTTAAATACAGGTATTTTTACATTCGTTTAAACCTGCCTGCTGATCAACAACACAGTATGTGTCCGGAACTACATACAAGGAAAATACGGAACAAGAAAGTGGATAAACGGATAAACAAATATGATACAAGATTTTTGCTTCATGTTTGTACTTTACTTATAATAATAATACCAGCTTATTTCTGTCCCATTACAGGGCCAAAGCTTTTTCTCATACAGGGAAGGCATGTGCACTGATCACCACGCTTGTTCAAGATTGGTGGGCGATTTAAGGGGCTTACATGACCTAAAGCGCGGTCACTGTCGGACGGCATAGAAAATAAAGAGAAGCGCGATGACACAACGCTAGTAATTTATTGCAAAATATGAAGTAATTATTTAATTACAAAAAATCTATTGTTTGGACGAAAAAACTAAAACACTAGGTAGTATTTTAGTATGTTGCTTGTAGAATAATCTGCCAAAAAGTCAGAATGATTTTATGTATATTAGTATGGTTTTTATTGTAAAAAGAAAGTTTTTAGAGGTATCTTCATGTTTTTTTTTAGTATCGTATCAAATTAGTTGTATTATGTTTTCAACACACTATCTACCTAGCATATATCCTGAAGAATATCATATATTTTTCTAATTTTGTTTACTGTAGTCGATCATAAACTTTTATTGTTTCTAAAACATGCGTTTTGTGTTTAGGTCCTGTAAGCCCCATAAGACTTATATTATAATTAGCTGGCCCAACGAACTTTGGTACCGCCTCAGAATCAATAAATGTCACTCGTATGTTAACCTATTAGTTGAATGAAATTCAGTTTTTTATTAAGATAAAATGAATAGGTACTCAAAGTTGAGAAAATGAATTATCTTCATTATATTTTTTTCGTGACTTCTTCCCATGTTCTAACAATTATTCTGCTATTCGGGCGGAGAAAGATCCAACAAGTCAAAGATCATACAAATCTGTCCAGCCGATCTTGAGTTATAAATGGCGTAACAAACCCGACTTTGTTTTATTTATTTAGGTATAGGTACTAACCCCCTTAATAATAAACGTATTATATCAGATGAATAGTTACACACCGATTTCTCTCTTTCAGTCGTCAGTAATTTGACGAAAGAAGAAGACAAAGCGTTGTGTAACTATATAGACGCTATACAACGTTTATTAGTAAGGGGGTCAGATTTTCCTCCTCCTGGTTTAAGCCAGGGTCCGGAGCGAGACGGGGTGGGAGGCAGTCACCTCCTTCTGCGAAGCAGCCATGCTAGCGAAGGAGGTGGCGGGATGGCTGAGGGAGAGAGCCTCCCGTCCCAGCCGCCGCGGGAGAAGCTCCGGGCGTCGGGAGCCGCTCCGGGCGACGGGAGCCGCGAGACGACTCCCGGTCACCGTAGGCGCGGGCCTGCGGACGGAGAGTAATGGGTAGCTCACCGTCCAATCAGGACCAGGCCCGTGCCGGACGGCGCGTACGTGTTCCACGCGCGCCTCATAGATATGTCAACATTAAGGAATTGCGGCATTGTCCGAAAGGGTTACCGCTGGCCCGGAACATAAAGGGCTAAGGAAAGAACACGGGTGAGTTTTACTCAGTAACAGTCTGACACTCCCTTCCGCCCCACCCAGGGGTCATTTGATGACTTCCCATAGTGAAAAAAAGGGGGTCAGATTATAAGTCCAGCGGTGCTGTTTTGTAAAAATATCACCGTGAAAACTTAGATGAAGTGAGCGTGGAGTGGGCTGTCAGTAGTGTCAATTCCTAGCAGAAACAAACTCACTTCACCTAAGTTTTCACGGTGAGATTTTTACAGAATCGACCGGCAGGTTTCCTTACGATATTTTCCTTCACCGATGTCAGGAATGTCCACGATAAACTTAGAAAGTAGAAGATACATATGAATTGAAAAAGTCACATTCAGTCATTCAGTCACAACGTCGTGTATGGGCCATCACGAGACGACGATGGTCCATTTTATGAAACCAAAAATATAACCCAAGTTTTTCCGTACAAAATTCTCAACATTCTGTGGTACACCTAAAATACAGTACTTTCGTACTAGCATTATTCAGGAGATGAACCACACTATACGAGTATATCCTCTTTATTCACAGATTTCTATTTTGAATCTTTTACAGTAATGCGTAGATACCATGAGCCTGGTACGTGCAGGTATTTGGAAAGCCTATCTGCATACGAACTTGAATTTTTGATCTCCTGGTAGAACGCGACACAAATCCGGCTGGAGTTAGGTTTTGGTATAGGATTAAGCTTATCTAAAATGGAAAGTTTTTGATAGATCCTTGCCGGAGAATGTTTTCGTTTTTAGTTTCGAATATTTTTTTAGTTAAGAGCTGTTTGTTCTTTAAGGCTTATTAAGAGTACATCCGGAGAAGTTCTGCCACTCAAACCCAAAGCATTTTTGAATTGTCAAGGGGTCGGTAAGTCAGTGTTGGAAGTTGCAAAATTTTAGTTAATATTTATACATTGTATCATTGTACTACATTTTGACACATCATCTGTCAGTGCTTTTGTGACACTGCCTTTGGTAGGGAGATTATATAAGTCTTCGGACTCATGTAAAGGTAACAAGTACTTGTCATTTATCGTTCTTCCTATCCTTCATCTCCTGGAAATCAAACCAGCCTACAGTGCATTAAAACAAGGGTAGTCGTGCGGGTTTGCGGAGTAGTGCCACACACCATATTATGTCAGAAATATGAAGCTAGTTTCCCATTCCAAAGCGTAGTAGGTACCTATGGAGAAGAACGGAAAGATGGACTCTTTAAATTATATTTTTTACAAAAATATTAATAACATTACTAATGTTGAATTTATAAAAACCAGATTCCGATTCCAAGCACTACACTATTATCGTGTAGTTGACACAATTATACTTCCCACGGCCCACCAGAAACGTCAACCACTTCAGTAATAATGTTCTAAACCGCCGCCAACCCCTTTAGGGTTCCGTGTCCACGTTGTTCGTCTGTCCGTCTGTCTGTTTGTTAGATAGCTGCATGTTTTGAACCATATTAGCTACACGCTTGATTTTTTCACAGAATGTATACTACTACGGTGGCTATAACAACATTCATAAAAAAACTAATGGATTTAAAAAAATATATGAAGTGTTAAATATTGTACGGCGGTACGGAACCCTTCGCGTGCGAATCCGACTCGCATTTGGTCGCTTTTTTACACAGCATCATACTAGCGGTATTGTCATTTACCGGTATCTCGAGTAAAATTCATGCAGCCCCAATCGCGAACAGTGGACAACTTGACACATCTCAATTCGCCTGCGCCCGCTCCTAAATCTCTCACTAAAATCCAATCGTACTTTTTACCAGCGACTGTCAGTTCATCAGATACATGCATGGGTTTAATTGGAACCGAGCTAATTGGTATCCACTATCCAATCGGCGATATTCAAATAACTTTGATTGAAATAATTTTTTCACATACATACGTACATGTTGTCAGGTACTATGATTTTTGATCATTTTACCATTTACGCTTTAGTGGGTGCTGAGTAAATATTGTACAGCACATTATGCTACCCGAAACTGTCAAATTTTCCCAATCAAATTTGAACCTTATGCTTTAGCGATAAAGTTTAAAATCTATTAAAGAAATTTGACAGATTGTAGTAGTTTGATGTGCTGGCGTCTGTACTTGAGTATAAAAAAAACGGTCAAGTGCGAGTCGGACTCGTTTCCGTATTTTGTAGGTATGTAATTACAAATTTACGGTTTTCGTATTTTTTCCATTACTTGTGCTACATGAAATTGCTTCTTACCAAATTTCATAATTCTAGGTCAACGGGAACTACCCTATAGGTTTTGATTCCTTTATGAGAGTCAAAATATGCGGCATAAACGGAACATAAAGGCCCTTATCTTTTGATTGCGTTGACTTAGAAGTTTGGTTTTTTTACTGCTTCAAGGGATTGCAACCTTGAGTATTTGATATTAATCTCCCCGCTAATGAGACACAATTGATTTTCTATTGTATCGTACTACATAGGGTACGCGCGGCTCTTGACCGGTTTCCAACTTTATAACGTGTTCCTGAGAAAAAGGGTCTTGACAGACAGACGGACAACGAAGTAATCTTAGCATGGTTCCGTTTTTCCTTTTGAGGTCTTTTTACGGAATCCAAAAAAATGTTCTACATTTTAAATTGATATTAAAAAGATTTTGCTCGGTTCAAGTACAACACAATCAACGCTTGCTGCTGCGTGTATTTTTATAAATCGAAGTGAACACAGGCATCTGCTTCGCTTAAGGCGAAAGCGCCAGGGTAGCCCGCGAAATTCAATTTTCTTTAGGTTTTTGGAATTTGCTGGTCAGTATTAAGTTGTACGTTGATTAATATATGAATCGCGGCCGTAACAAATATGTGTTTACAGAATTATAATCATTAAAGTCATCAACACAACTCTCTAAGACCACGTAAGTCCCAAGAATAACTGTTTCATGAAATCATCATTCTTTGGACTTACGTGGTCTTAGAGAGTTGTGTTGATGACTTTAATGATTATAATTCTGTAAACACATATTTCTTACGGCCGCGATTCATATATTAATCAACGTACAACTTAATGCTGACCAGCAAATTGCAAAAAACGTAAGAAAATTTGAATTTCGCGGGCTACCTTAGCGCTTCCCCCTTAAAGTGATTCGGGAAAACAATATATGACAAAATATACTCGTATGACTGAAATTGATCCTTATTTTGCGTGGAGTCGGTTTTCATCCAGTGTGGTGAAATCCGTAATTGTACCTATTGTGTAATTTAAGGTACTGATAAAAAACCATAAATATGTTTAAAAAAAAATATGTTTGCCGACGTGCCACTGCCTTCGAAACTAGAAAAAAACTATCCTATAAAACGTTACAGCAAAAATCATATCATGCTTGATGAAACTTCCACAAAGCCTCAAGCCAATTTGAGTCATGTCAGAAGGAATATGTAGATGGATCGCGGTAAGCGATTTTCGATTATATCATGTGGGTGCCCGTATCACACACGTCTCGCCGAGGAAGATAGATTGCGCAGTCTGCGCTTATCTATACCCACTTTGACGTCATCCAGGCCTTTTAAAATGTACCCGCATTTAACAGTTTTTCGCGTTTTTAAGTTGGTGGAACTGACGGGTTGGGTCAGTTTGATTTGTTCGAGGATATTTCATGTGTGTTTTTGTAAGAATGAGTTCTGCTGGTTGTTCTATACATTGTGACTTATGAATATTTTTAGAACTGAAGTGCCACTATTTCAATAAAATTATGAAAATGCTTTAATTTTTTTATTGCAAAATGGGCCAGCTCTTGACGTAGACCTCGCCTGGTGGAAATCGATGTATTGAGGTCTATGATGGAACGAGTAAGCCTAGAAGATACACACTTCACTCTTGCTTTGAAGGCTACGGGTTATACATGAAAGGAATAAAGTTTAAAAATCAAATAAAATTCATTCTATGTAAAGCAAAAGTGTTCAAGACTTAATTCTTCACGTACAGTCAATAATTTTAAAAACTTACACAGAACCTATAACAAAATAGAGAAGGCACTGAGATATACCCCTCCCTGTTGATTACCCTTTTTAGTCACGATAAACATTTTATATAATTTACAAAATGCATGTGTTTATGCCAATCGTAACTACTTAGACACAACCTGATCCAAAATTTATGGCGGCTCTGAAGTGCGCTACTCGCTGATCACCAGTACCTCACCCCTCACCCCCGCTGACAGGTGAAATTGTTACTGCACAGCGACTCGCCTCATGTTGTAGCGGTCCTTACCTACTTGTCATAAGTTATTACACTTTCGCTCCAGACTGGGTGAAAAGTCACCTTGTTCAACAAATAGTACAAGGTGACTCTTTACCCGATCTGATCGTCATAAATGCGTACATAGATCGTGTAACCTAAGTTTAGCCAAATTTAAATCCACAATAGAGCCAGTGGCCTAAGGACATTGCTCGTTATCTGTATATATATATATACATATAAAATATATTCATTGCAAATAAATGATTTGATTGATTGATTGATTGAAAATGGTAAACTGACTGACTGACTGACTGTTGATATATCAACACACAGCCCAAACCGCTGGTCCTAGAGACATGAAACTTGGAGGGTGTGTTCTTTGTAAAGAGTAGTATCCACTAAGAAAGAAGTTTTGGGAATTCTACCCCTAAAGGGGTGAAATTGGCAATGGAAGTTTATATGAAAGTCCGTCAGTTTTGAAGTTAGGATCTTCAAATTTTGTGCTTAGGCTGAGGTTTGAAAATGAATGTATACGTGTCTGAGCGTTGTTGACTATTCTACCCCTGAAGGGTTAAAAAGGAGGATGAAGTGGTGTATGATAAGTCCTTAATTTTCGAAGTAAAAAATCACTAAATTTACTATCTAGGCATATGGTTGGAAGATGACGGTGACGATGACGGTGTTGTTAGAATTTCAACCCTTAAGAGGGTGGAAAGGGGGATGAAAATTTGTTTTTAATTATATAATCTATATTATATATAAAATTTAATGACCTGACTGAGATATCAACACATAGCCTAAGCCGATGGTCCTAGAAACATGAATTTTGAAGAGTATGTGTATCCACTAAGAAGGGGTTTTTGGAAATTCAACCTTTAAGGAGGTGAAAAGGAGGGACATTGTTTGTACAAAAAATATGATTCCTTGAGTTAATAACCTTGAAACTTGGCACGAATACTTATCTAACTAAATTATGAAGTTTTTTGTTTTTTAAACTACTTCCTGAAGAGGGATTGGGAGGTGTCAAAGTTTGTATGGAAGAATTTTAACGCGCTGTCCGATTACATCGAAACTGAGTATGTATACTTAAAACTAAAAATAAAGAATAACGTGTATCAGGGTTTTTAGAAAATCTACCCCTAACTGCGTGAAAAAGGGTGGTTAATTTTACAGGGGAGGATTTACTGCGTGGCTTGATTAGCTCGAAAATTGGTATAGATAATCTTTATTTTTAAATGATAAGATCATAAACATACATTTTCGAAATATTTAGAGGAAAGTACGAATTTCACGCGGACGAAGTCGCGGGCAGAAGCTTGTTTGAACAGAAGGCAGAACCAATATAATCATCTTGTTTGCTTTTAATATTTTTCTTTCTCCTTTTCAAATAGACTAGACATCAAATACAAGAGCTCTTAGTTGACTAAAATCTATTGTCAACTCTCTCCACTACAATTACTAGTCCTACCAGACGATCTTATGCCAAAAAAATCTAAACAAACGAATTGACTTCAATCTATTTTTAAATTAAACATAAGTTTAACTTTAAAACTCAAATAAAATTGGAATTTCAACTCCTGTCTTACTTTGGAATGATGAATATTTGATTTTTTTAATAAATCGCACCACTCTTAACTCAGTTAAGGAGGAAAGAGCGGAGTAATCGAATTATTCAGATTGGCCCGTTAGAGTCGTCAAATTATAACATTGATTTAATTTGTCTACCCTAAGAACAACTCTGACTGTGGACTTTCTAAATAATTCGTTAAATGGGAACAGTGGAAATAGACCAAGAGTTTTATTTAGAGTTATTAAGAGCGTTTACGCCGTACGGCATTTTATACAAATCATCAAGCCCTTGTTTTTCGAAATAAATGAACCGATTTTAATGAAACGGATAAGCAAGATAAAAAAGGTCTAAAAAGTTACTTAAGAACATTTTCGAAAAATAGTGTTACAGCCAAATTAGACCGAAATTTTCTATAGAAACAGAGATTTTCACTTATCTTTTTTCAAATAAGACTTTCCGAAAATGTTCTTAAGTTACTTTTTAGACCTTTATATCCTGGTTATGCGTATGAAGTTTCATTAAAATCGGTTCATTCATTTCGAAAAACAAGGGCTTGATGGTTTGTATGAAATGCCGTACGGCGTAAATGCTCTTAAGATTTACAAATCGAGCATGAAAAAGCAGCCATGTTTCAAAAGCACGAAAATATTGAAGAATTTGCGTTACGTCCTCTACGCGTAACGTCCGCTACGCGTAACGTCCGTTTATGGCCCTATTGTATTCTTGAAAGTGTTTTTTTCTTGGATTAGTCGCGTTACAGTCGTTCTACCAAAAAATACACTCTAAGCTAGAAGAGCTTGTTATTAGAAAAATAACACACAGACCAAAATCACATTTTGTGAAGCATGGTACTCGGCGAGCAGACTTACCTACCTATCAGGAGATACTTTTTGTCACCCCCACACAAGCACATTTTATAGGTGTATGTATGGTGTATATATGTTTTATAGGTGTATGTATGTATGTATGTTTGTCCACGCATTTCTCCGAAACTATTGTGACCATTTTTTATTGGCTTACATTTATCTCCACTTAGGGACCAGTGCAAGTTTCATCAAAATCGGTTCACTAGTTTTTGATATATTTATCTACTAATACGTCTAAGTGTGACGGCCTGGCTTATTGATACAAGCTACGGGTGTGTAGTGTCAAAGGAAAAACATCTCAGAACCTTTGTCAAATTTTAGTGCAATATTTACAACAAAGCTAATAACTACCTACTTATAATAAAAAATATTCCAGTTTTTACATAATACTAAAAAATACGGAATAAAAAATCAACTCCAAAAAGAAATTAACTCAAAATTATGAAATAACTTTAATTTCGGAAGTCGGTGCCAAAAAAAAACTAAAACACAGATCCCAAGTCACAACGGTTTTGTTCACAATAAATAAATAAAGGCTCCTTCAAACAGGCGCGACAGGCGATGAAATCGCGCGCGACACAAAGGCAAGTCGCGCAACGAGCGGTGCCTTTGTGTCGCGCGCGATTATATCGCGTGTCGCGTCTGTTTGTAGGAGCTGTAAATAGTATTTGTAAGTGTATGCTGTAGTTGGGAAAAGGCTTGGCAGATGATGGCCGATAAAATCAGAACGTTCTACTCGTACGATGAAGTACCTAAATTCAAATCTTTTCTCGACAACCAAGTGAAATTAGTGACAATATACCAAGATGTGTTTTGATATTTAGTTAGAAAGACACAGATGGTAAAGTCAGTAAAGATTAAGCAAATTTACTACCAACTTAAATTGCCCTTAGATTCAAATCACAATTGTATGAAATGAGTACTCTAACTGTCAATGTCAATTTAGTTTACCTACAATTCATTTCTCTGACTTGTATAAGTTTGAAATTATTAATGACTAGATTCTGCCCGTGACTGCGCAACTTTGCTCCCCTGATTCACCCCGTGGCATCGCATCGCCTACCCGCGCCTATTCTTCATTGCCCCTTAGCGTTCTTTGTGACTTTTCTAGTTTTTGCTCGACCCCTAAAGGTCCTAGCGTGATGATAAGTAGCGTATAGCCTTCCTCGAGAATTGAGCTATCAAATGCAACAATAATGTTTCAAATCCGACTGATACTTCCAGAGATTAGCGCGTTCAAACAAACAGACAAACTCTTCAGCTTTATTGTTTGTGTGTGTTAATTCAGGAAATGGTCTATCTATGTGCCAATTTTCATCCAAATCTGTTCATTGGTTTACGCGTGATTGAGTAATAAACATCCAAACATCTTCACAAACTTTCACATTTATAATATTACTAGGATTAGTATGTGTTACAAAACAAAGAACTTGCTTATCCAATCGCAGATATACGAGTACAGCTAAATATTTTATGAAGTATGTTATTAAAGCACTGCAGTGCCACATTGGAATTTTTCACTATTTACATATATTGTGCGCCATTGCTTTGACATCAAACAGCTTCGTGCGGCACACTATGCGCTTTCTACCCTCTAAGGGAAAAGGCGATACCTGCAAAGGGTGAAATAAGTGCCATAGGATATCTTTATTTACTATAGTTCACATAGATTTTATCATTCGTACATTCATCAATCTATCGTTATTCTTTGAGTACCTACATTATAACTTTCGTGACATACTTATTAATATTTTACGGTTAGTACGACGCCGTCATGTGATGACCTCACCGCTCCAATCTCGAAAATAGTTGGGCGAACCAAAACAAAAAAAAACTTACTTATGTGTGTTTTTATGAAATACTAGCTAATGCGCTGCAATGTCGTTTTCATTTGTTTTTGTTGGGAACCTTCTCCAGCGCGCACACAACACTTACCAAAGTTTCATCACAATCGGCCCAGCCAATTACGAGTTTTTTCGAGACTAACGCACGGTAATTGATTCATTCATATATTTTGCCAAAGGAATATTTCTTACAGGCCATAACAAAATACATTTCTAAACGAAAAAACATACAAATGTCATGCAAATATTATGATTTGTAGATATCAATTATTCAGAAACCGGAGGTAAATCTAAAAGACTGCTTACATTTTTCCTTCACAGATTAAACTACAAACCAAATACACATGAATACAAATATACCTAGATACACGCACGTCTAAAAAGCTTTAGTTACTGCGACACTGACGTAGATTGATGGCTCAGCAGAATTGACTGCTCCAGGGAAATTAACACTATGTAGCCGAGACAAAAACACTTAGATGACCCGGCTATGTAGGGCGAGTTATAATATATGGCAGGCATTTGTTTTGGTGACGTCATGTATTTTGTTGTTTTTTGGGCTTTACTGGATAATTGAGTTTGATGACGCAATAGCGGCAGTGGTAATGATGTTGTGTGTTAAATATGGATGCTAGGGGGCATGTAATTATTTATGTGTACCTTGCTGTGTTTGTGTGTGTGTGAGAGAGAGAAATTGTTGCGTCCACAGATATAGATACACCTAGATAACGCAAGTGTCACGAACTGTATGAAAACCAAGCGTGCCATTTTTAGACTACCTACTATGACGTCACAAGCTCGCGCTCTCGCTCACGCTTACCCAGCCAGCACTGCACAGGACTGAGCGCGAAAGTGGCGGCTTACGATTTTTGTACGTAAGCTGGTGCGATTTTTGGCATGCAAAGTA
The DNA here is from genome assembly GCA_963855955.1 of Luperina nickerlii. Lineage (NCBI taxonomy): Eukaryota > Metazoa > Arthropoda > Insecta > Lepidoptera > Noctuidae > Luperina > Luperina nickerlii. Next base: position 5,125,395 of record OY979677.1, on the reverse strand, counting down.
GTTATTCTTGCGTTTTGTAAGTGTATGGCTTACGATTTTTGTACGTAAGCTGGTGCGATTTTTGGCATGACAAAGTAGTTGCTCTTGGGTTTTCTAAATGTATCTATATCTGTAATTGTGACTCAAAAGATCAATATTAACTGTTATTGTTTTGTCTTTCAAAATCTTTTAATTGACCTTTACTTTTATGCATTGCTCTCTATTTGTTCTTCTCTTATTAAGGCTCCTGCAAACAGACGCGACGCGCGACGCGAATCGCGCGCGACACAAAGGCACCGCTCGTTGCGCGACTTGCGGTGCCTTTGTGTCGCGTGTCGCGTCGCGCCTGTGTGTACGAGCCTTTATTCATACTTCATGGCACTTCTAGCTGCGTCCCGTGGTTCCACCCGCGTAAATGTCGATCCCGTGTGAATATCGGGATAAAAAGTAGCCTATATGTTAATCTAGGGTGTCAGCTACCTCCATACAAAATTTTATCAAATTGGTACAGTCGTTTGAGCGTGAAGAAGTAACAAACATATAAACACACACACACTCACAAACATTCGCCTATTATTAATATTAGTGTAGTGCGATATACAAAGATTTCATGAAATAGTTTTACTAAAGTATAGAATATAAAACTTTTATTTCAGACAGGAGTCTAACTTAACTTCTAGTGTTAGTAGGTTACAGACACAAACTCAAACTCAAAGCATTTATTTCAATTAAAAATTATCACAGATTAACATATACAATTAAAATTCAACGTGGAGCTAGATCCACCTCCGCAACATCGCGGAATCTCACTGATCTGCGAATACACCGAGAATAAAATTTCAACAACAGCTAAGTGGATTCTTATTAATAAGATTAATTTATAAGAATACATTTAGCTTTCTATTAAAAATACCTTCAATAAAGCAACATTTTCAATATGATTGAACTCGACACATAAATCATGCTCGAAACTTGACCGAAAAAGAAAATTTTCATAATGCATTAATAAATAATCCAATACAAAAGTGATGATACTCATATTTTAATATTACGCTCGCTCTAAGCTCATGAAAAGAGCTGTCAATCTGATACCTAGGGCTAGACTGAATAATGAGATGAATGATTAGCTATCTAAATATCGCATTTCTTCAATTATTATGCTCTCAAATAATAACGTGATCTCTACTAATATTATTGTTAGTAGATTATATATAATTAGAGCTAAGAAGTTTGTTTAAGGGGCTTATATGACCTAAAGCACGCTCACTGTCGGACTGCATAGAAAAGAAACAGAAGCGCGATGACACAACGCTGGTAATTTATTGCAAAATACGAAGCAATTATTTAATTACAAAAAATCTATTGTTTGGACTAAAAAAATTAAAACACTAGTGCTTTAGTATGTTGCTTGTAGAATAATCTGACAAAAAATTGGAATGATTGTATGTATATTAGTATGGTTTTTATTGTAAAACGAAAGTTTTTAGAGGTATCTTCATGATTTTTTTCTATCGTATCAAATTAGTTGTATTAGGTTTTCAACACACTATCTACCTAGCATATACGAGTATCCTGAAGAATATTATATTATATGAATCACGTGTGTTCGACATAAATAAATAATGATAATAATAATAATTACATATTTTTCTGATTTTGTTTACTGTAGGCGACCATATAGTCAAACTCAAATTCAAAGCATTTATTTCAAGTAAACCATTTACAGGCACTTTTGAATTGTCAAAAAGTCGGTCAGTCAGAAAATATGAAGCTAGTTGCCCATTCCAAAGCGTAGGTACCTATGGAGAAGAACTAGTTTTATTGTTTGTAAGCTTTTTTGTGTTTAGGTCCTGTAAGCCCCTTAAAAAAATGCGTTTAATAGCCCTATTCTTGAGGAAGGATAAGCTTTAACATTACGCTAGGGCCCTTAGTATCTGAGTAAGAAGAAATTAAGTCAGAAAGCACGCTAAGCGAAAACGAAGTATTAGCGCGGGCAGTCGATGCGATGTGATGTGATGCGATGCGATGCTATTCGATGCGATGCGATGGGGTGCGTAGGGAACAAGAAATTTAACGCGGACGAAGTCACGGGCTGAAGCTAGTATTCTATCAGGCAAGACCTAAGTACCTATTTAGATTATTCTGTCAGACTTTTAATATTTGCCTACTTCAAACCACCTCCGGATCTCGCTCCAACCGAAGAAATATTTGAAGTTAATACTTCCCGCCTTCATCGCCTGCCCGCGCTAATGCGCGGGCAGGCGATGCCAAGCAACGGGGTGGGTCGGGGAGTAAGAAATTTCACGTGGACGAAGTCGCGGGCATAAGCTAGTAATAAATAAACCTCTTTTGAACTTGGTCGATACAATATTTCAACATTAATTGATAACCTGTCAATATTGTTATTTAGTCTGTGCAGGGATTTGATAGGTTTTTACTGGCTGTCAGTTTAGACAGCTTTACAGCAGTTTATTTATTTAATGTTTCATTTACAGACGCCAGCACATCAAGCTACTACAATCTGTCTAATTTCTTTAAATGATTTTCAATTTTATCGCTGAAGCATAAGGTTCAAAGTTGATTGGGAAAATTTGAGTTTCGGGTAGCTTGATGTGCTGGCGTCTGTACGTACGACGACATATCAAGCTATATATTTCCAGTATAAGCTGACTTATCATTGTACGAAAAGACTAAATAAAAAAGTAATTTAAAAAAATTAAATCGGCTTAAAAAAAAGGAAATTAGGTAACTCAAAATTATAAAATAACTTTAATTTCGGAAGTATAGTCAAGAAAATTATGAATCGATTTTGATGAAACTTGCACTGTTCCCTAAGTTGAGGTAAATGTAAGCCAATAAAAAAAAGGTCACGTTCCGATTAATAGTTGCGGAGAAATGCGTGGACAAACATACATACATCTATAAAATATTGTATATTTGTTTGGAAATCCTAATAGATTGTAATATGTGAATATAATGCAGTTCCAATAACATTACATACAAACGTATCGAATTGATAACCTCCTTTTTTTTTGAAGTCGGTAAAAATGAAATGGAAATGTATAGCCGAAATGTCGTCGTGTGTTTGAGTAAAAACTGCACAAAGACGGACCTAATGATTTTTTTTCAAGTTACCCTACACTATCCCACTGTTGAGAAAAGGCCTGGTCCCCCAAATCCTTCCAGGCATTTTTTCCTAGTCACCTCGATCCAACCCTTGCGGTACGCATCTAGGTCATCTTGCCACCTCTTCCTGGACTGGCTTAAGGCTCCTTCAAACAGGCGCAACACGCGATAAAATCGCGCTCGACACAAAGGCACCGCAAGTCGCGCATTGTGTCGCGCGCGATTCGCGTCGCGCGTCCCGCCTGTTTGCAGGAGCCTTTAATGCTTTTGTGTTCCTAAAAATTCAGCAATGCCTCCTTTGTTAGGTTAGGTTAAATACCTAAAATAAAATCGTATTCTTTCTAATTTTCTGGTGAAATGTTCAGCTGAAACCATTTCCTACTGCTTAAGGCAACGAGCGGTGCCTTTGTGTCGCGCGCGATTCGCGTCGCGCGTCCCGCCTGTTTGCAGGAGCCTTTAATGCTTTTGTATTCCTAAAAATTCAGCAACGCCGCCTTTGTTAGGTTAGGTTAGATACCTAAAATATAATCGTATTGTTGCCAATTTTCTGGTGAAATGCTCAGCTGAAACCATTTCCTACTGCTTAAGGTAGTTACATGCCAAAGATGCCTCACTACGATACCTCGCGGTCGCGGTTTACCTCGCTACCTCGATTTCACCTCTATGTAAAACAAATGCATGCTAATATAAACACGAACGCACATTCCAGCCATCGAGTTAAAACCCCAAGCAGCCTGCGATGTATCGCCTTGGGGCACACCCGAATATTCCGAAATATTTTATTCCGAATTTCTATGTTCCGATTTTCAAAAGTCTATTATGAAAAATCACGAAACTTATTTTACCGAAAGTCGTAAATGCGATTTGATTGTATTCCGATTTTCATACGTTCAAAGAATCAAATGCTCGATGGGTTCTTCTGGGACCGGAAAATGACATCCAGATTTTCAATACATCGAATAAACTGCTAAAATTAAAATTTTGATTCTGATTCAATTAGTATATTATCCAGTTACGCATATAAATTAAAAATCTATAAGTAACGTTTAATGTTACTAAAAAACGTCTACTTTCTTATTAATATTTGTGTATTAATTTTATTTTTTTGTGTTTTCTTTCTCTACATATATCGGCGTCTAGTACCATCTCCTGTTATTGAATTCTTTGGGATAGGTTAGGTTAGAACAGAGGCCCTTAACTCCCGATCCCTCTATTTGTTGGTGAATCATTTGGGTTAAGTTAGGTTAGAACTGTGACCTTTAAAGCGCGAAGACGAGCGAGCGAAGCGAACGTGGCGCGGCAGCGGCCGCCGAGCGACAGATCCCCTCTATTGTTGGAGAATCATTTGGGTTAGGTTAGGTTAGAACTGTGACCAGTGAAATAAAGTTAATAAAAAAATACTAATATTATACTTGTCTCTGACAAGCAAATATGTGTTTATTTGTCTTTCTATTCAGTTTTATAAGGCGTTTTTATTTCGGAATTCTAATTAATCGGTACTGTATTAATCGGAATTCGTATTTTGAGTTATTGTTATTCGATCTATTGAAACTCGGTATTTTGAGAATAGTAATTATAACCGTTAGGAATATTGACATTGGTGAATTATTAAAATGCGATAAATGATAAATCGGAATTGTTATATTATTAGGAATTTTGAACCATTCGGAGTTATGAAAATCGGTATTTTGAAATTCGTATTTGTGACTGTCGGAAAAAAGTTTTTCGTATTTAAGTGTACCCATCGGCGCCCGTGAGGTATGTTATGGTATGTTAGTGCGTGTCTATTAGCATGCATTTCTTTATAAGAAGGTGACATCGAGGCAGCGAGCTAAAACGAGACTGCGAGGTATCGCAGTGGCCTGCTTCTTCGGCATTTAATTACCCATAATTACCGCGAACTCGACAAAAGGTATACAAAGCTAGTAAATTAAATAGTTACCAAACCAAACAAAAAGACGTATTTGTACAGTAACATAAACACACATTAATTCCCTCATCCCGGAAGCGATTTCTATTTATTTGCCCCGTCAAATGTAAATAAAACAACATGAGAACTGTTCACTGTCGCCGTAAACGGGCTTATCAAACTTTTGCAATTATCGTGACGAACATACTTTAGCATTGACACGACATTACTTGGTCTAAAGCGTGGAAGTTTTTACGATCCTTATTTTTGTACGGTGTGTCGGTAATTTTGGCCCGATGTGTAAGGGTTTTGTTAGCTCGTTTCGTTGTTAGGGCAGTGAGGTGGAGTAATAGGTGTGTAGGTTACAATTTTTCGTTGATTATGGGTACAGATACGAACAAAAGTATTTTTCCGTGAAAATATAAACAGTGTATAAATGTAAAATATTGGGGATGTCATCGAGATGTCATCCATACTAATATTATAAATTTGAAAGTAACTCTGTCTGTCTGCCTGTCTGTTTGTCTGTATGTTACCTTTTCACGCCTAAACCACTGAACAGATTCCGATAAAATTTGGCAGAGAGATAGATTGCATCCCGGGGAAAGACATAGGATAGTTTTTATCCCAATATTCCAACGGGATCGACACTTACGCGGGTGAAATCACGGGGCGCAGCTAGTTAAACATAGTTTCGAAGAGGAAATTGGATTTACAAAGAAAACATATCAAAACAGCACCTAAATCTAACATGGAAATAACGTGAAAGTGCTTTTTTTGCAATTTGTCTTCAAAGTCAATCATAGATTGATCTTCAAAACATCGAGACACAATATCGAAACTACTGTTAAACTGAATGAGGTTTTTTACAGATAACAGTGGTATGTTGCACAACAGTAAAAATACAAGAGTGACTCACGAACTTAGCAATGGCGGACGTGCTAAAGCACGAGCGAAATAGCGTGTCAAGAAAGAGCTAGCTATATGACAGTCACCACGGACTAGACAAGAACATCCGTCCTGTGAAACTCCGAACAAATTATTTTTATATGGAATTTGTAACCTTTTTTAGGCAACATTCAGAAACAAACGCAGAATCTCAGGATGACCAACATTACACTACAAAGTGACCACCATGTGACCACACAAACAAACACGTCTGCTTTCGCGTCGCTTTGCTTCGTGTTGTTTTTTCTGTTTGTTTTATTCTTTTTCTGTAAAATTTGGGAATACAACTTATCAGAATAATTTCTGCGATTGTGTTAACGTTGAGTCGAGCAGACGCTCGACTGTGACTGGTCAGGTGGTCAGTGGGTCGTCTTAGGGGCGATCTGCTTCTCCGTTTCATCCTCACACAGTTTTATTTAAATATTGACTATTAATGTAAGTGATTCTTGCGAGATAATTGACTCTTTTATTGTTATTACTAGTTCCACCCTGCGGTTTTACCCGCATAACGGTTGATCCCGTGGGAACATCGGGATAAAAAGTAGCTTATATGTTAATCCAGGGTGTCAGCTACCTCTATACAAAATTTTATCAAAATTGGTTCAGTCGTTTGAGCATAAGGAAGTAACAAACATATAAACACACACTCAAACAATCACAAACTTTCGTCTTTATAATATTAGTGTAATTTGCGACCTATTGTGTAATTCTTTTCACACACGGTTGAATAATTTATAAGGACTGGCATACTGGAAATAAGTTGCTTTTTTCAAAGTTTCCACTGGATCCAAACCAGTGATTTTTACCTACCTAGTGTTAATGTGATCTTGGGCTTACATAGCACTACCTCATTGTAAATTTATAGCACATTCAAATTCTGTAATAGGTACGACCCTCAAGCCATCAATCAAGATTAGCTGAAACGATAATGTTTTAAAACATTTGTGCCTTCAGTAATACCTACCTATTTGTCTAATCTAAATTGTAATCTAATTCAGTCTAAGTAAGTTGACTGCTGAAGAAATGGGTAAGAGAGTCTAAGACATTATCTACCTGTGACACCATTATGTACCTAAATATGAAATAAATCTAGAATTTCTATTCCAAGTATAATAATCTATTCATCATCAATCATTTAGTTGCGCTGAAGATCATCAATCATTTAGTTGCGTTGATAGTGTAAATTTGGTGTTTTCTTAACTTTAAGCCACACTAAATAAATTCACAGTCAAACATAGCCAGTTAGAACTAACCTTTTATATTTTGTATCGTCCAGATGTCGAGAGTGGCTAAAAGCAGTTGGTAATGAAGAACTGGTGTATCTACCAATAGAAAAACTGCATGAGCAGCAACGGCTGGAGCGATTTTGATAAAATTTCAGGCAATCATCAGATTAGCCCAGCGGGTGATCCTGTGAAGTTTGGTAGCGATCAGGCTACCCGTGCGAAGGCGGGCGGGTCGTTAGTAATGTGCATAAATTAATAAATGCAGAAATCATATAAGTAAATCAGTGTTTTATTTTACCAATTTTTATAATGAAATAAATTCGTTTTGGAGCCTCACTATTATCTGCGTAGTATGCCTTTCATTGATATCGATGGACGCTAAATATCGATAAGTTTATTGATTTCTATACGATGCGTTGCGCATCCCTATCTATGTCAGTTATTCCCGCCAACGTCATTACTGTCATTGTCAGTGCTACTCAGAATATTCATGTTGGTAGCTATGTTTTTTTTTATACGGTTGGCTAAAGAAGGTTAACAATTACTCACAAACTGAATGTGCTAAATTCCGTATCTTAAAAGGTTATAATGCACTGTGAAGGGCATTCTTATGTCATGTAAACATAGCTACAGATTTACAAGTCTTGTATTTAAGGGGGATGCGCTATTTATTTTATATATTACGTTTTTGAAGTTTGCAGGTAAGTGTCAGGTTGTATGGTAATTAGGATATGACTATAATCATTAGAACCAGCCATACAACTCCTTAAGTTAGAATTGGCCTTAAATGTCAATCAATAGGGGGTAATATGAACGAGTTAAACTGATAATTTTTGTGATTATACCTAATTCTATTAATAAGTATTTTTTACGGCCGCGAATCATATTTAGATCATCATTCAATCTGATATTGACCGGAAAATTGCAAAAAAAAAAATCTGAATTCCGCGGGCTACCCTTTTTTTTGTTCTGGGCGGGGCGGGAGGGCTATGACAGACTTTTACTGACTAAAACCCACCCGTGTTCCTTCAGATCGGTAACTCTTTCGAACAACCCGCGACCCTGGCAGGGATCGGCCCTAGCAGACCCATCAGTTACTGCTGATAACTCTTTGAGGCGCGCGTGGAATACAACGTGCCGTCATCTCAGGCCTGGTCCTTACCGGACGGCGCGCGAGCTACCCATTGTTCGTCCGCAAGCCCGCGCCTACGGTGGCCGGGAATCGGCTCTTGATTCGCGACGACCAGGGCGTCTCCTGCGGCGAATAGGGACATGAGGGCGCAAAAATTGCCTCTCCCTCGCTCGCTCCGCCTCCTCCTTTAGCGGTTTACCCTGATGCTTTCCCCTTAATGTAACAACTACTATTACAAGCATAATCTAAAACAAATGTAAACATAATCCACTCACTACGTCACTTTGCTCAAAATATTACTCTATTACACGATCCCAAATCCCGTGCCACAGAGTATAAATTACACGCGAAAGAAAAACCCGCGCGTAACATGCGTTTATAAGGGAAGCCTAATTCGCAACAAGTTAACCAAGATTTATTAGCCGTAACGATCCTTGTAAAATGCTAGCATAAATCACTAATACGCTTCACGGAACCGGTTTTGTTACTAGAAACCGGTAAGGAGATTCGTTGAAGAAAAGTACGGTTTTGATGTTGTTTAAGAAATATTTTATGAATTCTCGTGCATGTTTATCTTCGCGTTCACATTTCGCGAGCTAATGAAGAGAGCTGTCACAAAACACTTCTATGACGAGAACTTCGTGATAATAATTCTATTTGGAAAATTGACTGTTCTATACCTAATGTCCTAGAACGAGAAATTCGAAGGCATGTGATATCCTACCGCACTGGGCCCGTGTGGTGATTTATGGCCCACTCCCTCTCACAGAGAGGAAGCCTGCATACCAGCAGTGGAAACATTATAGGCTGATTATACTATACCTAATAACCTAACCCCCCCGCCGCCCTTAACTTAGATTATTTATTTTAGATACACAAGTTAATATCAGAGGGGCCCGTGGCTAAATAATAACAGCCGCACAGGTCGATCGATCAGGTTAAGCTACGCTTGCCGCGGTTGGTCTGTGGATGGGTGACCATCTTTACATACCAAGACCCCTCCATGCCTCGGAGAGCACTTTAAGTCATTGGTCCCGGCTGTTATTCGTGGATCTTTGACAGTCGTTACGGGTCGTCAGAAGTCCGAAAGTCTGACAACCAGTCTTACCAAGGGGTATCGTATTATCCAGTAGCTGGGTTGTGGAGGTCAGATAAGCAGTCGTTCCACATAAAATACTGGTATTCAGCTGCATCCGTTTAGACTGGAAGCCAACCCCAACATAGTTGGGAAAAGGCTAGGCAGATGATGACACGGTAATGTCAGGCTCAAAAAGATGTGTTGCTACAATTGGGTACATCACAATGGGTTATAGGTTGGCAATGACATCGATACGAATCCTGTTACTATGGATTTAGTACGATCAGCATCAAAAGTCGATTAACACTTCAGTTTTTTTAATCTTCGTTATTGAGCAAAATATTAACACTTCAGTTTTTTTTAATCTCAGTTATTGAGCAAAATATTTGTTGAAAATTGCATCGTACTTCTGCTGCAATTTTGAATAAATATTTTGCTCAATAACTGAGATTAAAAAAACTGAAGTGTTAATCGACTTTTGATGCTGACCGTACATGATTCTGAACCCTACAGCGACGCTTTAAAAGACAATAGCATTATACATTTTTACCGCGAAGGTATTGAACTTTTCTATGAAACAGAAGATTTTTTTTAAATAACTGATGAAACATTTCTACGCTAGAATCATGTACTGAATAATTTATGATTACAGATGGCGCGTCCATCTCGCTACCACCCTCTATGTTTCTGCACATTGTTACAATATTAGAGAACAAAGATTATAGACAACTAGCGCCGCCTCGCGGTTTCACCCTTGTAAATGTCGATCCTGTGGGAATATCGGGATAAAAAGTAGCCTATATGTTAATCCAGGGTGTCAGCTACCTCCATGTTTTTTTTTATCAAAATTGGTCCAGCCGTTTGATTGTGATGGAGTAACAAACATATAAACACACACACACTATCACGAACTTTCAGCTTTATAGTATTAGTGTGATTAAATGAATTGTTGTCGATGTATACATCTGTTTGAGACTAACTAAAAATACATAGTAACTTAAGCTTTCAAGCTAAGTAAATTAAGTACTTTTACAATTTCAAGATGCACATGTGCTCTTTATATCTATCTATACACTAAAACAAACGTATTTTTATTTATTTTTATAAATTATATTTTTAAAATTTTTATAAATTGTTATCATTTTTATTATTCAAACATCGCCTCTATTGACTTTTACAAGCCGTCGAAGTCGATAATGTACTGTAAACACAGTATGACCGAACTTAAAATTCAATTTACAGTCTGATCCAAATTTATTACGCGCCTCAGTGTTCATCAGTTGGTGCGTAAAAAACCTATTAAAATTACTTCTGCTGTACTTAATGCTTTTGCAAAAACATATCGCGTTTGAGGATGCCACGCGAGTCTAAATGAACAGGGTTAATCGACGCCTCGCTTTGCGCCCGTTTCGTCTCGAGTCGTAAATATTCGTACACGGGCGGCCTGAAAAAGTATACAGCAAATATTTACTTTCAATATTCAAACGACATGTTTAATCTGGAGAATGAAGAACGCATGTTTGCTTTCTTTGCAATAAATATTGGTAAACAAAATGTAATGTTTGTGTCATTAGTAATAGTAATGTGTTTATTTGGAATCTGAATTTTTCGCTGTGATGCATACTGTTTTTACCCAATTGCACTAGAGGGAACTAATTTTTTTACATGCAGATTTAGGGTAAATTGCAGTTCAAACATAAATACTTCGAATAGTGTGTGTGTTCCTGTCCAATGTTCGCATTCAATATGCTGAAATATCAAATTAAATTAAAATATTTGGATGTAAAATCTTATAAAAGACTCCTTGAACAATAAACATATTTTTCTCACATCGCTTTTAAGATTAAAAAAAATATTTTGAGTAAAGCTAAACCGACCCAGATTTTGACAAAATCTACTCATCTTTCTCATTAAAACTATATGAAGACGTGAATGCCAAAATGAACAAGGGACTATATAATATGTATATTATATTATATTCCTTATTCATTTCACATATTTCTCCGTAGCTAGAAAAATTAGAAATGTTAAATTAATTTAAAAAAAATTGTAGTCGACCACTGTGTTTAATCTGTATCTATGATTTACTTTGGATAAATAAACATTATTATTATTATTTTATGCTCAACAAAAATAAAGTTCCACTCACTGTTACTATTAAATATTTATTTTAAAGTCAATCCATGATGATATTTATCAATATTTTCAATGGCCGCGGGTTAATAATGATAAATTTTCATTTTGATCCAAGTTTTTGGAACAAAATTCTTTAACACGGCTTGTGGTAGGAGTAAACTGGTAGAAATCATCACGCAACGAAAAGGCGTTATGTAGGTAATCCTCCATGCGACTTTCTTTCTCTCTTTTAGGAGTAAACTGGTATAAATCGTCACGTAACGAAAAAGCGTTATGCCCCTCCATGCGACTTTTACAGAGAGAGAGAAAGAGAGAGAGATATTTTTCATGTTTTACAATCGGTGCTGAAGCTGATAGTGGGGTCAAAATGAAAATCCAAGATGGTAGCTGCAAAAGTGTACAAACTTTTGTCATTCTGAAATTTTCGCAGCCGCCATCTTGGATTTTCATTTCCAACTTCGTTCCTGCCCGGGGTCCCCGACCCCGCACGTTTTTTTTTATATTCTTTCATGTTAGTCGTAAGTATCATATATTTTATATTCACCATACATAATAAAAAAATCGATTATTTATTAACTGCTGAGGCTTACCGCGTTACCATTAATTTAACTTTTATTTATTTTATCCTGCAGAATGTTTGATGAAAAACATATAAAATAAAAATAAATATTCAGTATTCCACATTGAGTCTGATAGACTACATTTCAATTCGATCAATATTAAAATGATTGCATTTTATTTTTCAACACGAACATTGATTGAATTTAAATTGAAAACAGTTGAGCGAAACAAACAATTAAGTACCTACATAAGATATAATTTGAAATACCGGAATAAACTTTTATATTAAAATGTTTTAACCAAATTAAATAGCAATTCCAACATTAATTTGCTAACAAAACTTCCCAGAATTATGTAGGTTATCCATGGACGTATTAATCTTACTCCGGGAACTTGCGAAGTCTGTCCCCAACTGCGGAACATCAGAAATATAATTTAGTTTTCCATTTAAGTTTGAAATAGGACACTTTGCATACAAATTTTCCTTCTAAACTTGTCATGAAAACTGTAACTTGTCCGTGTTATATATCCGTTACATTCCACTTAGGAGACCGTTGCACCTTCATTTGTTTCGGAGTAAACATCAACTTTGGGTTCGAACGAGAACACAAAAACATTTTGGTCCGCGACAGGGCACATTCTGAGGCCCAAACACGCGCGTTTACGACGCCTTTGCGGGCGAGTGACATCAAAAACCGCTTAGCGAGTCCCCGACTAGCACCTCGGATAGGCTAGTGTATACTTTATGTTGGTCGAAGTTGTAAAACGTTGGTGTCTCCCTGAAGGGTACTATTCCTAGTTTCATGTTGTGGTGAAGTTTTTGTGTGCAAAGGAAATGTTGTACAATTAACTATGTAAGTACAATTTGACGACGCAAACGTGCCTTGTGAGAGCACAAGTTTATTGCTTGTCTGTTGTTAATGTTAATACTGTAAACAAAAATTATGTGCTTTTTCATTACGCTTTAGTTGGTGAAACTGCCATGTGTCAAGTAGGTGTCTCGAGTTTTGTTGGTAAATTACAGCACCCAGTCGTATTAAATTAAAGTTCCCTAAAACATGTCTTAAATGTGCCGTGGTCCCTACAAAATAAACTACTTGCAAAGTAACCATTGTATGACGTAACAACTAACCAAGACACTACAAAAATAGGCCAAGTGCGAGTCGGAGTCGCGCACCGAGGGTTCTGTACTTTGTAGGTAGGTATGTAAATAATTTATCACGAGATTTTTTTATGTACAGACGCCAGCACATCAAGCTACTACAATCTGTCAAATTTCTTTAATAGATTTTCAACTCTATCGCTAAAGCATAAGGTTCAAAGTTGATTGGAAAAATTTGACAGTTTCGGGTAGCTTGATGTGCTGGCGTCTGTACCTACGAATTTACGATTTTCGGAATTTTCCCTTTACTTATGCTACATGATCTTGCTTCTTGCCAAATTTCATGATTCTAGGTCAACGGGAAGTACCCTATAAATTCTGATTCCCTTGAGAGTGTCGAAATATACGTTTTTTGCGGCATAAACGGCCGTATCTTTTATTTTTACTTTAACTTAGGTGTTTGATTTTTTCACAGCTTCAAGGAACTGTAGATTTGAGTATATTATGATTTTAATTTCAACTCGATACCTCCGCGCGTTCCCGAGATAAAGGGTCTTGACAGACAGACAGACAGACGAACGGACGGATGGACAACAAAGTGATCCTATAAGGGTTCCGTTTTTTTCCTTTTGAGATACGGAACCCTAAAAAAGAGTAAGTTAGTATCAAATTTTATTTTCATCATGATACTTTATCATCAATTTTGTTCACCTTATCATCAAAGTTATAATAACCCCTTATCATTGTAAGCCTGTGTTGCAGGACGAAGGCCTCGGTCGATGGAACGAAGCGTACTAAGTGTCAAATTCACAGACCGCATTAGGAACTCTATACTTCGTTCCAAAACAATAATAACGGACGCTGGCCGCACAGCTGCTGGACTCAAGTAAAACTGGGCTGGCCACATCTGCCGCATGTCACAGCAGCATTACGCATAAAACCAGCACTCATTGGATCCCAAATAGCAGGAAATGACTACCAGGCAGGCTCAGAAAGAGATGGCGGGATAAGCTGGACTGGCCCACAATCACAGGCGGGAAAAGTGGAAAGAGGGAATAACCCCTCAATATGTCGAAACTACAAACATCAACAAACACCCATAAGAAGCTAATCAAAACGTTGCAAATAATCTTCCTCGGTTCACTTCCCAATACGCCATTCATTCGCAAATTACTAAGCTGGGACTTGGTAATCTGAACCTAGGAGACATGTCTGATATTATTGCGTGCATTCAAACAGTAAATTACAAAGTGGGTTGGGAGTAAAGAGAGCAACCCCTCTGATTGGCATTGCGATGGACTTCGCGCCACGTTTGCTTCGGAAATCTGATCAATCCCCAGTTAATTTGCCAGGAAATGTTTGCCCCCTGTCCCCTTTAACGTAGTTACTGATTCATTTTATTCGCTGTTTGGACATATTTATTTTTGGTTCAATTATATTTGAGTAAGGGTTCGAGGACTTATCTTTTTGTAATGGATTAATTGATGCCTTTTTGATGATTAATTGAACTTCTGTAAATTGACGCAAATGAAAGATGGTTGTAGAACATCCTGTCAAATAGAAATGATAATATAAGCTATGGTTACTGTAATACTCCACAGGTTTAATGATCACTAGGGCTGCCGGAAACGTTTTAAAACATCCATAATAAGGTAAGGCCCCGCCCCATTGGGTGCCCCTTTGGTCTTGTGGTCGCAAGGGCGACTGTTGAGTGTGGCCCTGGGTTCAATTCCCAGGTCGAGAATAGTGTTATTAGGTTTTTCGATTAGGAATTTCTTAGTAACAGTCCGGATTTTGAATGTTGGCGGTGTGATACCCCCGTTCCTCCGAAAGCACGTTAAGCCGATGGTCCTGCTGCGTCCCATCGGACTATGAGAGTGTGGAAAGAAAGAGTGCACCAGTGTCTACGCACACACTTGTGCACTATAATATCTCCCGCACCGAAGGCTAGCCTCCGTTGAGATTGGCCGCCATGGCCGAAATACTGTCTGTAAGACTATATAATTAAGTACCATATTGTATATATTCCTATACACAATCAGGAACTACACCCGTCGTCAGAAGCAGTAAATACAACCAACCTAAAAAATATTTTTCACTTTCTATTCCCATTCAATTCCTCAGCAACCAACCACCGTGAATCATTCATCATAATTATAATTCACACACATTACTAAAGCTGGGTCATGTCTGCGCCTTCACCTCGACACGAGGGCTGAACCGACGGGGTCGTAACTAAGATATTTCGAGAGTCATACGAACATACGGGTCGAACGAGGTACGTCACGAAGTCTCGTTGATGGAATTATAGCGGTTGGCGCAAGTCGACAGAGGCAGCGTTTGAGTTACTTTGAAAAACATTCAAAGACTAATGAATAATCCACTTTGGTAATATTATCACAGATATTTATTGATAAAGGCTTGTAACTGAACTACTGGCTAAGACAGGACTGGGTTTTTTTAAATAACAGCAACGGAGGGACCGTTGCGATGGTAGTAGGTGTATGGTTCAACGTGATCAGGCGCAAGTTTGCGACACCATGGTTGTTGAATGCCATGGTTGTTGTCATGGCCTAGAAAATATAAGATTGATACGGGGCTTGCGGGATGCCTTTTCCCAGCTATGGGAAAGTACAGGCTAATAAAAAAAATGCGACTATAAGCCAGGACGTTCGCTCAGATACCAACCTATTTGATACACACGCATCAGCTAATTAGCTGCTAGTGTGTCTAAATAAATATTAATAATACTAACGGCTCCCAAATCTTCACGTGTTCTTTTTTCATTAATCGCTGTCCTTTACTATTTGAACCTCCCAAGTTTTACGAACCAAGACTCGTCGTAAAGTCGACACAAGTCGCAATGCGCGTCGGCTCGGACGTGATATGTCGCATTCATGGTGTCTGATGGATTTATGTCCTCAATGGCTCCACTGATGTCTTTGTTACGGCCGCATTTTGAGCAACAAACACTGATGCACGCGATTTCTTGTTGCTTGCTTTAGCTTTCGTTTTGTGAGAGTTTTAAGGGCTATCTTGAGTCGAAGTCTAATGCGGTGTAAAGGAAGACTAAGGTTCATACTTTAATCATATGGTCAGCCTCCGGTTTTTTATTCTTTTTCGTTTTTTTAGAAAGGATATAACAACAACAACAATAAAAAAAAAGTGTAAAAAAAAGAAAAATGAAAGTGTAAATGTAAAAATGTAATTTATGTATGCAATATTGTTCTACGTATAAAATATTTGATTTTGACTTTCGTTTTTGCTGAAATTTCTGTTAACTCCTGCATGTCAGTGAAATATTAATGTAGAATTGAGTTTAGTTGCGGTTGGTTTTGGACGTAATGTAATTGATCATAGTTCTTGTCCATTGCGTCTTCTGAAACATCTGACGGGCAATTCTCGTATTTTTAAGAAATTTCACAATAACACTTCACTCTCAATCTGTCAAATATACAGCTAAAATCCTTACATTTTTGACCAGTTCTTGACATTGATTGTGGCTGAGATGAGATTGTGACTAGATTTTGGACGTGTTTAATTACGGAAATTGACATAGATTATGCAATTAAATCAATTGATAAAAGAATCGATGAATATAATTTCTTCAGAGAAATCAAATATTACTCACTAAAGCAATTTCAATAAATTCTCAAATATAGAAACCAAGACACACAAGCATGAAACAATGCCTCAGCACACAGATTGGGGTCACATAACTCAGCGTAACTTCATCAAGATTCAATTCACAAACTTTGTGCCAACAGTTGGAGTAGGTACGCACGAAACAAACACACCAAGAGTTTGACAAACCTGACTTTAAACCAGGTTTGGTATTCATATTAACCGCTATCTGAGAAGATTACAAAGCCCGTAAGGGTAATTTCGTATGAGTTAGTTTTAACCAAACAGAGTGAGATGTTAGTATTTATGGAAGAGACAAGGTTTTTTATTATAAGATTTCGTCTATAGAATCCGGAAAAAACCGTGATGATGAATCGTATAAAATGAAAAAACTTGTGAATGATTGAATCTAAAATGAACGTTATGAATGACGAAGTAAAAATTCTCATACTCAGAAAAAAACTGATGAGTAGGTAAGCATCGACACTTTGTTCTGACTATGAGAATTTTTACTTCCATTGTTGATAAACCTAAATTACAGTAAACAAGCTAACACTAAAATATGTATATAAATTATATACAAGTATCTAAAAAAAGAGAAGAGCTTAATGAGCATCAAACAATTCGTCCGCAGCATTGCCACGTCGCCGTCGGATGGCAATACCTACTGATTTTTTGGGCAAAAAATTGTAGTTTGGGCTAATAATAATAAATTAAATTTATCATCAAATAAATATAATTTGAAACATTAAGCCTCGTGAAAAATTCATGTTGGTTTTATCCAAATAGAAATCTTGAAAAAAGAGAAAAAACACTTAGAAAGATTTTTAGACTAACGCAAAGCCAGCTGTAAAAGCTTAATTTACGAATAAACTAATAACAAATTTAAGTTATGAATAACTTAAATTTGTTATTAGTTTCTTCGTAGATCAAGCTTCATATACAATAGTAACTCTTCTAGCCATTCTCTATTGCCTCGCCAAGTCCCTTCAAAGCATACAATCTTATTGGATCAGGCCTTAGCTAATGTTTGCAGAGTCCACGCAAAACTGCTGAGATTCAATTTTCTGTTCCATTCTCTTTAGTTGACTCATCAGATTCGCTATCTGCTGTGCCAAGACCCCCAAATTATCTGTTTTTGAAGAATATATTGAGAGCCCTTTCTTAGCTATTTCTTTATCAAATAATTGGATGATATTTAGGGACGTTTGATAGACGACAGACGACGATTTTTGTATTTCTCAATACGTTTATGATAAGAAAACCCCATTGATGGCACCCGAAGCAGGATTTCTTAGCGTTGGTTCGTCAGTTTTATCTCGGGATAAGGCATATGGCATATATTGGGTAACACCGCACCGTTCTTATTTAATTTAAGTACCTTCAATATTAAGCTTTAAAACAATACACACAGAGCACAATCTATTGCAACTTCTTCAATATAGCATTATCAGCATATAATGTTCCCACTGCTGGGACAGAGGCCTCTTCTTGGTGAGAGGGAGTGGGCCGTAATCCACCACACCGGCCTAGTGCTGGTCCTGGCGTCTATACTCAACTGTGGAGAAGGGGGATAACTTATTCAAAATATCGTGCCGTGTCACATTTCATACTATTTTGTTATCGCTCTTTTTAGGGTTCCGTACGCCTAAATGAAAAAAACTGAACACTTATAGGATCCTTCGTATCTGTCCGTATGCCTGTCTGTCACAGCCAAATCGCTTTTGCTCCGATTCCAATGGACCGATCGAGTTGAAATTTTGTACACATTTGAATTTCTATTCATATTAAGTACTACATTTCAACTCAATCGGTGACCCAAACACGGACGTGTAACGTTAATTAATTTTGGATATGGGGGTCACTTTTAGGAGGCAAATAAGAAAATAAAAAAAAGATTTGTAAACAATATCGAGTGTCAAATCAAATGGGGCTAACTGTGAGGGTCTCAAATATTTTTTTATAATAAAATAAAAGAAAATATGTACACATGAAAATTGACCATTCTTCCCACGTTATTTCCGAAACTACAGAGCCTAAAATAAAAAAAAAACACGTAAAAAATTGTTCTAGAATGCAGGAAAATATTGTGCGTATAAACTTACATTTACAGTTGGATTGTTCCTGAGTACATGTTTTTCAACTAGGTACAATGTTGAGTTTGTGTTCGGGATAAATTCATCCCAATTGAGGAATCCTTCATTGTTCGTGGTCCGACACACACTTGGCAAATTTTTCACATTTATTTGTATTGATATTGACACTTCATAAGAGCACATTTTTGCAATGACGAGCGACAGATTAGCAAGAAAGATCGCCTTCTAAATTACATCCTCATACTACATACTACTCCGTTTATCTTTCGGAAAAGGGGTGTGCAGATAAGTGTCATTGATTGACTTTTACACAGCCCAACTTCTTTTGTAGCAGCACCCCTGTAACGACTCGACGAGTAACCGGCTACCCTCTATCAGAAACTTAAACGGGTAGGTAACCCTATTTGGAACTTTAACGGGTAACACTATACCTTTGAGCATCTCAATAGTTCCTTTTTTGCTTGTTATCTGTTATACGGGTGCAGGTGTGTACAGCTATCGAATTTGGTTAGACGTATGTGGGACACGGAATATAGTTTTACATTCCCTATGAGGTGTCATGAATGTATGTTGATAGCATGAAAATACTGGGTGATAAGTTTAGATTATTGTTGTCCAAGCCGTCTTGTAATCGACCAGAGGAGTAATAAGCTTGGTATTGAAAAATATGATGAAACAAGGCATTAGATAAATAATACCACACTACCATAGAGAGTGGCAGGTACAGACGCCAGCACATCAAGCTTCCCGAAACTGTCAAATTTTCCCAATCAACCTTGAACCTAATAATAAAGATAAAGTTGAAAATCTATTAAATGAATTTGACAGATTGTAGTAGCTTGATGTGCTGGCATCTGTACATCAATGCACAAACTGTTACCATGGATGGATCCATAGTAACAGTACATGATTCTGAACAAAGCAGGGGGCGTTGAAATATTTCCTCAGTTATAAAGAAAACAAAATTGGCTGTTCCATACATTTTGACTGCACTTTTCCATGAAACAGCAAATTTATTTTCTGATCACCGCCGATCTACTCTTGGATGTTAAGAATCATGTGCTGAATTCATTAATCACACTAATATTATAAAGGCAAAAGTTTGTGTGTGTGTTTTATGTTTGTTACTTCTTCACGCTCAAACGGTCCACTCGTGTTTGTTCCAATGTTAATAAAATTTTGTATGGAGGTAGCAGGCTACTTTTTATCCCGATATTCACACGGGATCGACATTTACGCGGGTGGACCGCGGGGCGCAGCTAGTCATTTATAGAATCATTTGTTGTAAGGTTTTAGGTGCACACAGTTTCTAGGCGAGATCCATCAAGGACATGAACCTCCTTGATACTTTGAAGTCGATCAAAAAAGCTATCCTCATTATCTGACTAGCCTTTTCCCGACTATGTTGGGATCGGCTTCCAGTCTTACCGGATAAATTAGAATACCAGGAGGATTTTACATGAAGCTATGACCTATCTGATCTAGGAGGTCAGAACAAAGCTGGGTAACACAATATTCCCAAAAAAGCAATGACTGTAGATTTTAAAAGCATGTGCATTGGCTATCGAAGAAATCTGGCCTTGTGATATTTCAAGCAAGTTTTCCATGAAATAAAACAGTAGAAGCATCTCAGTTAATAGTTGTCGTATGGAACAGGGGTACAGGTGCGTACAACAATCGAATTTGACAGAGTGAAAAATAAAATTTTACATCTAGTAGAATATTCGCAAACTATTCATGTGTAACTTAACTAGAAAGAAAGAAAATAAATTTATTTAGCACAGACTAAGAGACACACAATTCACCAGATAGTTAGATAATAGTAGTACATCAAATAAAAACAAAGATAAAAATAAAAAGTGCAAAGTCCGATGTAAGAAATTAGCAGGAAAGTGTGCCTCACGGCTGAGCCAAAAAGGCCCAGTAACTGACGTTAAGATGAAAGAAATATATGTTTTATGTTCAAGGCATGCAGACTTGTAGAAAAACATTTGAAGGTGATAGACAGGCAAATAAAATTTGTAGGCTTTTTATAAAAGCCATTTTTAGAGTAAGCATTGTGCTGACTATATCATTGGTGGGTTTTTATCGAGATATCCCGCGTGGCACCGGTTGTCATCATCACGTCAATGCCGGCTGTCGCTGAAAACCAGCGCTGGGGCTCTGTCTCGTATAGGGTCGCAGCATTAAGGCTCCTTCAAACAGGCGCGACACGACACGCGCACACAGGCACCGCAAGTCCCGCAATGAGTGGTACCTTTGTGTCGCGCGCGATTATATCGCGTGTCGCGCCTGTTTGTATGGGCCTTTACGCTGAGCGATGACCGTTTTGTGTGGATGTGACGTTTTTTGTGTTGGTGTTCTTTATCTGCGTCATATTTGCCGCAAATAAAAGTACCTATATTCTTTTTTTTCATATAGTGTCACAAGCGAAAAGGCTCCATATTGGTTTGTGTAATTGATTCCTTACAAATGTTATAGCCAAAACAGACATTAAAAGTACTACCAGAGTAAATACAAATGAGTAGGATATCTTTATACTTACGCACCGAACACGGTTTGTACGTGAGCGCGCTCGTGCGTATGCGTCGTCGCATCCACACACTGACAAAATTTATTGCTAAAGGTGCGCCAGTCGTGGCTACGCCGATACCGCCCGCGATAAAATGAAAAAATCGAATTGCCTAAAGTGGGAATCGAACCCACGGTTTGAGATGCGACACTTAACGCTAGAAAATTTTAACAACCACTTTAATTAATGTCTATTATTTGAGGCATTTTTGACGATCGAATAAACTTAAGTGACAGCCCTAGATGTTTAGGCTATTATCGCTCGCTCGGAGCTCGAGTTGGCTTTCTTACTTGTTTTTCCTATGGTAGTATTACGAAGCAAAGCAGGGTTACCAGTTGTAAATGTTTTGTAGGTACTGTTTGATAATGGCAGATTCTTAGCACAATAATCCATCGCTTTTAGCGGTCAATCAAAATCCTTTAGCGCACCCCATACTAAATTTTTCAATAAGTTGATCTGCCTAAAACATTCCGAACAGAGTTAAAATATTTTTAGTACAAAAATATCCTCGAAAATCCATTTTCTCGTTCAGAACAAAATATGGATGGATTTTTATTAACAAAGGAACCGAAAATGGAATGGATATGAAGCATATAGCGGACGACGTCTTTCCGTCACTATCATGTTAGCGAGATTCAAAAGATCTGGAAAAATGATTTATTCCTTCATTTCGAACCAGGCTTACTTATCACAATGGATATATATCTTCTTTGAATAAAGAATAAAATCAGTGGAACGCTTTGCCTGTTTGTGGCTTATGTTAACACCTGCAGTCTTATGTTTATTGTGAGTTGTGAGTTTTAGCGACTCTATGCACTAATTCAGTGATTAGTAACCAAATTGGTTGTGAAACCTGTTTCTGCTATGTAGTTTGTAAACTAGTTGTGAAAACTTACATTTTCAGTTGGAGAATTGACCGTGACGTGTATCGGTGAAGGGAAAACATTTTTTCAACTACAAAGTTAAGTTTGTTTTGGGATATCCATCCCAAATACCCCATCATCCCCTCATTATGCGTGTTCCACGCACAATGAAGGACACGCAATCAGGTTTTTTTAAACTGACAACGATTTAATTGTGAACACATTTTTAAATAAACAAAACAGTTTATCTCATCTCGTCTTTAGTTGAATTCCACTGCGGAGATCAACTAAACACGAGATGAGATAGGACCTTTTTCTGCAACCTTAAATTTTACAAAATACCTAGTAGCCTACAACACCGTATAATCTCGTTAATATGTTTTTTATGAAATTGAATCTGCAGACCTTTGATGTTTTGACGTAGACGACGACAAATCGGGACACGGAGATAATTAAATTTCTTCTAGAGGGGCTCAATAAAATTAAGATGTCCCAAAGCATGTAATATGATCAAAATGAGATACTTTGCTTTTAAATTACACATTAAATTCACCTCGTGTAGCAAAAGGTCGGAGGTATTTTTAGTAGCCAGCCACATTTCGGGGTTGGTGTATTACAGGATTAAGAACTATGTAAAAAGGACTAACGAGAGGATAAGGAAGTACCTAACCACTATTTGTATAGGTTTTTACATGGGTTTATTTTAAAATAAGAGGCTAGTGGCTAAATAGTAACAGCCGCATGGCTCAATTGAAGGATAAGCTACGCGTGCCGTGGTCAGTCCGAGGATGGGAGACCATCCAGCACATATTAAGACTACTCCATGCTTCGTGTTGGTCGCAGCTGTCATTCGCAAATCTTTGACAGTCGTTTCGGGTAGTTGGAAGACCAAAAAAGTCTGACAAACAATCTTACCAAGGAGTATCGTGTAAATGGATTGTAGAGGTCAGATATAGAGCTCTACGTCAAATACGCGCATTCAGCTGCATCCAGTTAGACTGGAAGCGGACCCTACAAACAATGGTTCATCGCTTTACTTTGTGTAAATTTATTTCTCACCACTGTTCTCTAAGGGGTGTAGAAGAACATCGTGAGGAAACCGGCATAACCTAGAAACAAAAAAACGAAGACACGTGACATCTACCAACCCGCACTGGCCCCGCGTGGTGGATTACGGCCCACTACTCTCACCGTGAGGAGGCCTGTGTATCAGCAGTGGGAATATTGTAGGCTGATTATGATGATAATCATAGTAATTTATCTTTAATATGATAATCAAACTCAAAACATTTATCCATAGATACTACATAATATTATAAATCCAAAAGTAACTCTGACTGTCGGCGAATGCAGGCAGGCCAGGGAAGCACTTCCCACATTGGATGGCCGCCTCACGAAACAGGTTCTCCGTCTAACTAAACAAAAGCTGCGTATAGTTACTGCAGCTTTAACTGGCCACGGGTCATTCAATAAACACCTCTTTGTCATAGGAGTGACAGACAGTCCGCTGTGCAGGGCCTGCATGGAGGACGACGAGACAGCGGCACATGTGCTTCTAAACTGCCCGGTGGTCGCCACGTACAGGGCAAAGTACTTCGGTAACCCAGGTACCCTACATGAGACGGTCAGCAACATCAAGGCGTTGCTGGCCTTCCTCGAGGAGCTGGGGTGGATCGAATGACCGATTTTCCCACCCGTACGCAAAATACGCGCATTGACGTGGAGTTGCGGACACCAGCCCGTATTACCTATTAACTCTGACTGTCTGTATGTTACCTTTCCACGCCTAAACCACTGAACGGATTTCGATAAAATTTGGCAGAGAGATAGATTGCATCCCGGGGAAGGACATAGGATAGTTTTTATCCCGATATTTTCACGGGATCGATACTAATGCAGCTGAAGGTTTATTACTCCGCGGGGCTCCGTCGACTACGTCTTATTATTATTGCTTGTAAACCAACTTAGACCCGCCATCTGAGTTGGTTTTTGACACAGTTATAGTGCAAACCTTTATTTTTACAGGTATTTTAATTAAGTTGTTAATGAAATTATTACTTTATAGTTAGTGAATATATTTTATTTTGTAAATTTGGTTCATGTTTATTAAAGTGTTCAATGTGTTCATGTTCCCAAAAAATAACCAAATCTAACTTTTATCGCTCCTGCCAATCCGTTACCAACGCCTACCCTTTTTTTTTGTTGCCGGGTTATAAAATCCTCATGGATGTCCGCCGCCCTAAGGCGAGCGGCGGGTCTGTCAGACTGTTACTGGCTAAAAACCACCCCGATGTTCCACCTCTTACCTACGCCGGGGGTCGCGGGAATGTACGATCCTTCCGCAACACCCAAGCCAACGCCTGGCCTTTGAAAGTAGTGCTCGCCTCGCTTCGCTCTCTCGGCTCGCACGCAGTTGATCACACTTCTAACCTAATCTAATCCACTTGGTAGGGGTGCCCTGGCTTAGTTACTGCGACCAATTTGGCTCGCGCGTGATTGGTTACAGACTTCCAACCTAAACTATAATTGAATATCACTCAGGCCGTTAGTTGAACGGCCGCCGTTTAGTTAAAAGCCTAGGTGGTTAACTAAACGGCTAATTAAACCAGTTGACTGCGACATAATATATGATGGAGTTATGCCCGAACGTACATAATAAAATATATATATATATATATATATATATATATATTTATATAAACATCCGGATTGAGAACCTCCTCCTTTTTTGAAGTCGATTAAAAAATAAATAAAATTAAAAATAAAATGAGGTCCCCATCCCATACAAGAAATGTGTTTCATCCATTAAGCACGATTGCTTAGACGCCTGTTTTCCTTAGACAGAAGTACAAACAAAAGAGAGAGGTTTACCTGTAGGTTCCATGTAATACTAGTAGGAGGCGAGCGTATTGCCATCAAACAATCAATTCTATTTGTTGTAATTTCTGACGTTCAAAAGTGCCTTTTATGTGCCTATTTGAAATAAATGTTTTGACTTTTGACTTTGACTTTGAACCGGTACATTTATCTAGACCCCAGGCTGCTACTGAGAAATTCCAAATATAAAACCCAATAACACAACACACCCGGGAATCGAACCCAGGACCTCATACTCAGCAGACGCGCTTGCAACCACTAGACCAAAGAGGTAGTGACGTTCAATAATAATAAAGAAAATTAATAATGCTTTTGATACAACAAACCAATTAAAACCAATTCCTGCGTTCGTTCATAAAGTGGAAACTGCACGAAATACATATTTTTTTTAAACAAACAAACAAAATACAGACGTCGAAATCAAAATAGTGTCAACAAGAGTTTTGGCGCGCGAATCCGTTTCAGAGCGTTCTGATAATGTTTGTACATTTTTGCCTTTTTTTATCTGTGAGCTTCAAAGTCTGTCGGTGCCAAAAACACGAGTTTATGCAGAAAGACCCAAACAAAATGGCGCTGTGATAAATTAACTCGTTTTTATTGGGGTACCGTACCCAATGGGTGTCAACAAGATCTTGTTATTAAGTTTACCACCGTATGTCAGTGAAATGGCTCTAATTAACTTTTTAAGTCATAGTAATATTAGTTTAGATAAGATTTTTTTTTCGTGATTTTGCCAAATGGGTAGTCGACTGTTCACGTGACCAGAGGGCTGACTATTTCATGGTCAAAGAATTAGCATCGCCATACAACGTGGCAGTGCTGTCAGCCTTTTGGGCACTGTTCCTGTTGACAGCGATGCGGACGAATTTTTTGAAGCCATATAATTATTTTGCTTCATTTTTCATATACATCTATGTACATGTATTATATATGCATGTTAGGTAGTAGGTAATACGGGCTGGTGTCCACAACTCCACGTCAATGCGCGTATTTTGCGTACGGATATGCATGTTATAGTTAGCTAAAATTTTCGAGAAACTGTATTACTGTATGGCTACAGCAGATTGAAGCCACTTCCTAAGATATCCTCCTACAAAACAACAAGCCTTGCACAAATATGCATTTTTTATAATTATTACTCGTTTCTACTCGTGCCTTATGCAACAGAACCCAAAGTTCGCAGTTCCGGTTTACGCTTGGCCAGTTTTTTGGGTACGTCGTAGCAGGGCCTGGATGACGTCACGATAAGGACATGTGTGACGTATACCCTTTGAGTGTGCAGTTCTGATTACGAAAATGTCTGTTTTAGCCTGTGTGTTTGATTAATATTAACATATGTTTGGGGACACACATAAACAATGAATATGTATGTATTTGCAAACATGTGTTGATCTTGCTTGACTTGTTTCTGTGCATTACTATATTTATAGGAATCGTATTAAGGCTCCTGCCAACAGACGCGACACGACATGCGGCACAAAGGCACCGCAAGACACTGTGTGCCGCGCGCGATTATATCGCGTGTCTTGCCTATTTGTAGGAGCCTTTATTGAACATCCTTTCCTGATTTTTTGTCTATTCTGACCGCGATGGTATAAGTATTATGTATTTTGTTTGTCATTTGTAGCCTTCGTATAATCAGCCTATAATGTATCCATCACTGGGTCACAGGTCACAGGCAGCGGCTGAGGGAGAGAGCCTCCCGTCCCAGCCGCCGCGGGAGACGCTCCGGGCGTCGGGAGCCGCGCGACGATTCCCGGCCACCGTAGGCGCGGGCCTGCGGGCGGAGAGTAATGGGTAGCTCACAGGCCCGTGCCAGACGGCGCGTACGTGTTCCACGCGCGCCTCAAAGATATGTCAGTATCATACGAAGGGGCCCGTCAGGGCCGAAGCCTGCCGGATCAGCGGGATTGTCCGACAGTCTGACACTGCCTTCCGCTCCACCCAGAGCGGGAGGGGTCATTTGATCCTAATAAAGGCCTTGTGCTTGTGTGTGAGAGGGAGTAAGCCGAGTAGGATGCGGGTCCAGTTGGTAGACGTTACACGTCTTCGGATTTTTGGTTCTAGGACATGCCGGTTTCCTCACGATGTTTTCCTTCACCGTTTTGAGAACAGTAGTGATGAAATAATTTACATACAGTAAAGCGCCTGTCTGGATTCGAACCTACGACCTACGGAATACTGTTGGACTTACTCGTAAGTCGCGGCCATTACCGCTGGGCCACCACTGCTCCAGCAGCTTTGTACCCTTTATGAAGTGAATTAGGTTATATCCTACTAATATTATAAATGTGAAAGTTTGTGAAGATGTTTGTATATTTGTTACAGATATTCTATTTCACGAAGTCCGTTCGGCTTTGATTGTAGTAGTGACGTATCCGACAAGCGCGCTCCCACAGCGGCTGCCCCTTGCTGCCGTCGCATGAGGCTATTTCCGCGAATGTGTACCGTTTTACTTCACCCATTGTTGAGTCTCTGTTGATCACAATGTGCATGTGCACGCTTGACAACATTCATAGCCAAACGGACTTCGTGACATAGAACATCTGTACTCAATCACGCGTAAACCGTTAAACAGATTTCCATGAAAATTGACACATAGATAGACCATTTCCTGGATTATCACATAAGACTTTTTATCTCGATATTCCCATGGGGTCGAAACTTACGCGGTTGAAACCGCGTGGCGCTGCTAGTTTTGTATAAAGATACGTATGTCATTTGTTTTTTGTGCTTGGAGCTTTCATAGTAAACATGGTTATGCTCACGGCTCCGCTTGCATGGACGTAATTGACCGGTCAAAGCACAGTGATGCAATATTTTTCAATAACGCTTGATAAATATTGATAAAATTTTATATTAATTAAAACTACAGTCAGCGGACAGTATCACACTAATATTATACAGGCAAAAGTTTTTGAGTGTGTGTGTGTATGTTTATATGTTTGTTACTTCTTCACGCTCAAACAGCTGGACCAATTTTGATAACATTTGGGTGAAACCGCGGGGCGCAGCTAGTGTGAACATAAAAAGGGTCAAAAACCTACTGCTCATCTGCTTAAAAAAATATTTCTTCTTCATTCACTGACCTCATTAAATCTTTTTATAGATGAATAATAAGACCCATGACCTAGACACACAACGAACGTTAACCGTCCCAAATTAAAACCGTTCGTTTTAATCTTTAAACTTAGAGGCAGGATTAATAGTAATCTTGATAAGGGTATAAATTCAAATTAATCTCTACAAAATTGTTCTCACCCTGTTCAGTTTATAGACAATATTTCATTAGAGATTTTACTGGGCCGTAGCATTTTAATTGATGGAGTCCTCTCGTTCGGAATTAATGAATGTTGCGACGGCTATACGTCATACTTGTCGCTGTTTTAAATCTTGTGTCGGAGTATTTTTTTTTTAATAATGTATGGGATGTTAGGGATTCTTGTGATGTTTTGAGAGTTTTTCGGAAGTAATGATTAATGCTCGTACCTTCTCTGTGTGAAAAGACGCTTTTATCTTGCAGTAGAACAGTAATAAACTGGCATTATTATTTACTAGCTGCGCCCCGCGGTTTACCTGCGTAAATATCGATCCCGTGGGAATATCGGGATAAAAAGTAGCCTATATGTTAATCCAGGCTGTCAGCTACCTCCATATAAAATTTTATCAAAATTGGTCGAGCCGTTTAACCGGTTGTATGCCGTAATTACAGATAACAATTAAAAACCATTGTGTCTCGCGTAGATCTACGCTCCCGGCATACAAGGGGTTAAGCGTGAAGAAGTAACAAACATATAAACACACCCACACACACTCACAAACTTTCGCCTTTATAATATTAGTGTGAATAGCTGCGCCCCGCGGTTTCACCCGCGTAAATTCCGATCCCGTGGGAATATCGGGATAAAAAAGTAGCCCATATGTTAATCCAGGCTGTCAGCTACCTCCATACAAAATTTTATCAATATTGGTCGAGCCGTTTGAGCGTGAAGAAGTAACAAACATATAAACACACACACACACTCACTCACAAACTTTCGCCTTTATAATATTAGGCCGCTATCCCACTGGCGTTTTACGAGCGTTGACGTCAACGTCACGTCTGCGCAGCGTCGACGCCGCGCAGACGCGACGTTGACGTTTCGTCGTCGCATGGAAAGCATTAACGTCCACTGAACGCGACGTTAACGTCGCGCACATGTACCTGTTGTCAACAAACGCGACGTTAACGTTGTGCAGACGCGACGTGGACGTCGCGTTCAGCGGACGTTAATGCTTGTCACGCGACGACGCGACGTCAACGTCGCGTCTGCGCAACGTTGACGCTGCGCAGACGTTCGAGAGACGCCGACGCTCGTAAAACGCCAGTGGGATAGCGGCCTTAGTGTGATAAGCGTGATGTCTGTTGTATTCTGCTGACGGATTCACTGCTACTGAAGTTACTGGTACGCTTGCCTTTCACAGTGCCATTTCCCAAATAGCTTGTACTATAGGCCCACCGCTTAACTGAGACGTTGCCTGAGGTAGCAGCGCTGTGCGGGAGGGGTGCGGTGACGTGATGCGAGAGCTCAGTGATTCGTCAACTTGTGACAACTATCACCCCTCCCGCACCGCGCAGCTACCTCAGACAAAACGTCTCGGTTAAGCGGTCGGCATTTAACACTAGCAATAAGAAAAACAGATAGAAATAGGAAAGCTTCTAAAGGTCGTCTTTGATAATCGAATTAAAAGTCTTTTATTCGGACTAAATCTTTTAATCCGAATAAATGATTAAATTAAAAATCATTTACTCGGACTAAAGCTGAGAATTCACACTTTTCGAACGGTAAAATTACATAGGTCCCCAAAAATACCATCCTTCACCACTTCCAAGTGCTTTAAATAAGATGAAAAAGTGGCGTAACAAGCAGCACAGCTGTCTGTTCAGTGAATATGGTACGTATTTTCTAATTAAAACTAGAACTTCAGTTTACCCTTTTCAAGTAAGTTGTGTCGACTTTTCGGAAACATTTCCTGGAAGCATCGATTTTCTCAGAGTAGGCCAATTTACGAATGGATATTTTTGAAGGTTTTTGGGATGCATGAAGAAGCCTCCTCGTGTAGCGCAGTTTGTTCAGTCAGTCACACCCAACACCTTATTTGACTGGCCAATTCTTCTCTTGCGGTGGTAGGGCTGACACCCGCCTGGTTTGCGACCACCCTTCCAACGGAGTCCGACGTCAAGCACCCTGCTCTTTCGTCGACGCGTGGTAGTTCCTTAGGCATCTTCTCGGCACGCTCGTTTCATCATAGACCTCATCCATCGCTTTCCATCAGCCGTGATCAAGGTCACGAGCGGGCCAATTCAGCAATAAAAAAAGGTAAAATACCAGGAGAAGAACGAAAATAGCTTCTATACAAAAGAAACCAATTGTTCCTTTCAAGGTTTGAAACAAAAGATAAAAACCAAAAACACTTTGTAGAAAAATTTATATTTGCTAAATATAAATTAATTTTCGGTATAATTATAAAGCCTACCGTTAGTAAGCTTTATAGGTGTCGCTTGTTCTCCACCTTTTTGTTTTAACGTTTTTCTAGGTAGTTTGCGGCAAGCACGCTGAAAATTTCCTCTTTTCAAAAGTACCCTTAAAACTTGTCAAAAGAAACAATTTGAGACTAAAAGGAAAGGAATGGGAAGAAAGGAAGAATGTAACGTAATTATTTTCAATAACTTACGTAGAGTAAAATAAGAATGGAAACTTGAAGATACAAGGGGTCCAATTTAAAAGTTTTAACAATGCTTCTTCCCTGGGACTTACTCAATATTACAAAGGGTACTTAGCAAGCTCAACAATAGTCATATTATACCCACACCGAATACGTTACAAGTGGGTATTTCTCGTTATGTCATTTTATTTATTTTTTATTCAAAGTAAGTCAGGTATATATTTCAATGAAAAGTAAT
Organism: Luperina nickerlii; assembly: GCA_963855955.1. Taxonomy (NCBI): domain Eukaryota; kingdom Metazoa; phylum Arthropoda; class Insecta; order Lepidoptera; family Noctuidae; genus Luperina; species Luperina nickerlii. The sequence continues at coordinate 5,094,222 of OY979677.1, read as the reverse complement.
TGTTAAGCAAATTGACTACCAACTTAAATTAGTCGTATATTCAAAACAAGCGTACAGTGTTAATTATGTTAACAATTCATTTCCCCGACCGTACATATCAAAATAGAACTAAAATAATAAAAACTTTATTTAGTTAAAAAAATGCTGTACAATATTAAAAAAAAAAAACTAGTAACAGATTACATTACAGTTTAAGGGGCTTACAAGACCTAAACACAAAAAACGCAAGTTTTAGAAACAAAAAAGTATATGATCGACTACAGTAGGTAAACAAAATCAGAAAAATATATGATATTTTTCAGGATATATGCTAGGTAGATAGTGTTTAGAAAACATAATACAACTAATTTGATACGATAGAAAAACATCATGAAGATATCTCTAAAACTTTCTTTTTAGAATAAAAACCATGTCAATATACATACAATCATTCTGATTTTTTGTAAGATTATTTTACAAGCAACATACTAAAATACTAGTGTTTTAATTTTTTAGTTCATACATGTAATAGGTTTTTTGTAACTAAATTATTGCTTCATATTTTGCAATACATTACCAGCGTTGTGTAATCGCGCTTCCCTTTCTTTTCTATGCAGTCCGACAGTGAGTCCGCTTTAGGTCATGTAAGCCCCTTAAAATAACCTAACTACCAGTAAACTTAATTTATTATTTATTTGGACGCAGTTCGTGAAACACAAAATACAAATAATAAAAGAATAAAGTGAAAGTAATGTTTTAACAACAAGAGTGTACCTCACCGCTGCGCCAAAAATAATGCATTTCAGCATTAATGCCAGACAGATGCTGTCTGTTACTGGTTTTTTAACGAACCTTTAGATACAAGTGACGGGGAGTACAAAAAGTCTCAACATACCTATTAAGTATATGATTTGGATACTTACAAATAAATAAATAAACTAATAATCAAATATAAAATACTAGATTCTGCCTGCGACTTAATCCGCGTGAAATTTCTTGCTCACCGACCCACCCCGTCGCGTCGCATCGCATCACCTGCCCGCGCTGTCACTTCGTTTACGCTTAGCGATCTTTCTGACTTTTTTTCTATTGCTCGGCTCCTAAGTCTCATAGCGTGATGATGGCAAAAATTAGCGCGTTCAAACAAAAAACAAACAAACTCCTTAGCTTTATTATTATTATAGGTAATTACAAAAAACAAAAAAACTAAACAACCAGAACGGTCTCAGCAAAATCAAGGAATAAGCCGACAACTTATTTGTATGTACATATATGTAACGGAACCTCAACTCAAATTACAATATAAATGTAAATAAACCCACGACGACGGACGGGCATATTTTATTTTGGTATATATGCATACCAAAATAAAATATCCCGTCCCTAAAATCCAATCAATATCCGAAAAATAAAGTACGAAGGGAAGGTCGGGTAGCGTGTAACTGATACAGGTAAGGCAAAAGAATGTGGAACATTTAAACAATTTTAATCGTGTCATCGTTAGAAGGGATGGGGAGGTTCAGGAACAATGGACAAAATTGGCCGAGGATTGCGAAGAGTTTGCGTTGAAAGAAGGTCATTTAATAACCGACACAAAGGGCTGGCAGGAAAGGAATGGAAGTGCTTATAATAATAATAAAGTTTAAAAAATATTTGTTGAAACGTGGATAAAATTCCGAATTTGAATTCCTTTTTCTTTTTTCCCCTCATGAGCTTAAAGAATTTTAGGGCAGTGCCATTGCTTGGTACGCTGTAAAAATATGAAAAATGGCTAGAACTAAATTTTTAGGACGGGGAAAATGAAGCTCAGAATATTTTGTCCTATAATTAATTTAGGCCCTGTTTCGTTCCTTTGTTAATGATAATTTAAAAAAAATAATTGTTCCGATCATTTTCCTATACTTATGACAAATTGCTTGGAGTGAGGCTGACAATCTGGTGTCTAGCGGACATCTTGGACCATTAATCATTGATTCCAGCAAATTCAAGTCAAAGAGATTGTGGATACTTGTTTTATACTTCTCTTTTAACTATAAATCATCAATATTGAGGTCTGTTATATTGTCAGAACAAAGGCGAAAGATTTCATTTTTCATTCTATTATAAATTGCGCTATGGATATAATATATTGAATATAATATGGTGACACAATTTGAATACTATTTTCAAGTTTTTAGGTTAGTTTGATGTTGGTACAGACGCCAGCACATCAAGCTATTACAATCTGTCAAATTTCTTTAATACATTTTCAACTTTATCGCTTAAGCATAAGGTGCAAAGTTCATTGGGAAAATTTGAAAGTTGTGGGTAGCTTTATGTGCTGGCGTCTGTACATGATTAATAGAAAGAAAAAAGAAATTAAGTTTATTTGCGGTACACATGAAACAGAGAAAGAACACAAACACAAAAAAAATAACAAGCTGGAGGAAATATCACATTCAAGCTAAACGGCCATCGCTCAGCATAATGCTATGCGAGACAGAGCCCCACCAATGGTTTTCAGCGATAGCTGGCGTTGACCTGATGACATCAACGGGTGCAAACGATAAAATAAAAATATGAAATAAAATAAATTTACAGTAGGTACCTAGTTCTTAATGTTGGTCATCATCTGCCTAGCCTTTTCCCAACTATGTTGGGGTTGGCTTCCAGTCTAACCGGATGCAGCTGAATATCAATATAATGATTCTGTAAATACATATTTGTTACGGCCGCGAATCATATATTAATCAACGTACAACTTAATACTGACCAGCAAATTGCAAATAACTTAAGAAATTTTGAATTTCGCGGGCTACCTTAGCGCTTCCCCCTTAATTTAATTTAATTTATTTATTTATTTCAGAAATTCAGACATAATTCTAGTTCATAGATTCAAAACATACATTAAAATTACTTATAAAATATAATATTAAATAATAATTAATATTAATTAATATTAATTAACACTACAGTACACGCGCGGCCTACTATAGTAGACCAGGGTAACTCTTTTTCCAATAACTTTTTAGTATAGCGCGCTAGAAACTAGTGATTCCAGGTAAGCCTCGTTTGGTATATTTGTCACAACCTCAGTACCCCTCGCGACCCCTTACGCGACCCACACACAAGCAATTTGGCGCCAAAACCGTGGGCCTACTAAAGTAGTCCGCGCGTGTATTGGTGCACCAAATTCATGTATGTAACTTTTGATGTATTATCGATTTAGAGCGCTATTATATTATGCTCTAATTATTAATAATGTATTTATATGTATGGATATTCAATTGTTATTATTTATATTTAAGTTACAAATTGTAAAATGTATTTTTTTTTGCTTTTTTTAGTTTTTATTTTACAGATGTGCACTCTGCTCGAGAGCCCGAAATCGGTCGACAAAAAAGTGGTGCAAGACTTGCAATAAATGGATTTGTCCCGATCACCAAGCAGTAGTGTGTCCTGAATGCTACGAAAACAAAGAAAATAGAAATAAAGTTTAGTTTTAAGTTAAAAAAAAATTACGTTGATCTCAGAAGTGCCATTTTTGTTATTTTTTCTTATATATTTACTAGTGACCGACCGAAAGTTCGGTTTCGGTTTCGGTTTCGGCCAGTTTCGGCCAAAAAATCTAGTTTCGGCCTTAGTTTCGGTTTCGGCCAGGAAATGGCCGAAACTTTCGGCCGCGCCGAAACTCTGAGTGTTCATGAATTATCGTCCATCGTTTGGCGAACTTCGCGGCTAGCTCGTGGTCGCTCGTCGCGTCGCCGGCCCAGTTCGCCGCCGTCCATCGTTAATCGCATGGAGTTGAGGTTGTGTTTTGCACATACGAGGGCGGTCCCATAATGAATTGGCCTAACTATGAACTAATGAAGGAAATGAAACGAAACCAATTTTATTTTTCAATATAATCACCATGAATACTACTAACACACTTCTGACATCTGTGAATCAACACCTCTAAACCTTTATAAAAATAATCACAATTTTTAGCCTCAAAATGACCGAAGACGGCCGCCTGCAACTCTTCATCGCTTGAAAATTTTCTTCCTCTTAAGTCTCGCTTTAAATTTGGAAATAAATAATAGTCGGAAGAGGCCATGTCTGGACTGTGAGGTGGATGTTCAACTTCTGTGAACCCGCATTGACGAACTGCATCCTTCGAAACACCAGCGGTATGAACAGGGGCGTTGTCATGGAGCAACAGGACACCATAAGACAGCTTGCCTCTTCGTTTTTCCTTTATCTTGTCTCGTGATTTATATATTAAAGAAGCATAATATTAGCCGTTCACGACTGTATTACGTTCTTTAAAATCCACCATCAAAATGCCTTGAAAATCCCAAAAGATTGTGCACATCAGTTTTTTAGTCGATTGTTGCACCTTTGCCTTTCTAGGGGGCTTTTCACCCTTATAACGCCATCCCATTGATTCGCGCTTGCTTTGTGGGTCATAATACAAGATCATAGTTTCATCACCAGTCACTAGCCGCTCGATCACAGTCTTTGAATTTTCGCCACAAAGATCCAAAAACTCCGAAGCGCAGCGCACTCTTTCCTGTCTCTGTACCACTGAAAGAAGTTTCGGTACCCATCTTGCACTCACTTTTTTCATGTGAAGATGTTCATGGATCGCACGATGATGTACTTTTAGAGAGCCCAAGCCTAGCTGCAATTTCTCTAATCTTAAAACGGCGGTCACTCAGAACCTCCTCTTCGATAAGAGCAATCGTTTCGGGAGTGAGCACTTCCACAGGTCAACCGTCGTGGCAAATGTCTTCGACGGTTTCTCTCCCGAGGCGAAACTCTTTCACCCAATTTTTCACTGTGCTATAGGACGGGACAGACTCCTTATACACGTCATCCAATCGTTCTTTTATTTGGGCAGGGTATAAACCTTTAAACAAAAACTTTCTGACACTTCGATACTCAGTTTTCGACATTTTGAAAAAATACGCGACTCTCGTTATGCTAATGCCTGCTAAACTAAGACTAAGCATTTCATGTCGATGCGTGTTTCTTATATTAAGTGCACGATAAACGTACTATTTAATGCAACACAACTATATCAGGCCAGTTCATTATGGGACCGACCTCGTAAATGATTAGGTAAGTATTCAACTGTCTGTATGCATAATATACATTGGATATTCAAATAAATGTGTAAAAAACACACCAGATTTCTGTATACGATAGAAATTTTAAATATGTTTAAGTAAGTTTCGGTTTCGGTTTCGGTTTCGGCCGAAACTAAGAGCAAGGCCGAAAGTTCGGTTTCGGTTTCGGTTTCGGCTGAAAAACCTGTTTCGGTCGGACACTAATATTTACTAAATTGTTGATTATTAATACTTTCTTAATAATTTATCTAAAAAGTAAGGTTCTAAAACTAAGTAAAATAAACACCTATTAATTTCATTTGTTGTTTTATTCAGATAATTAGGAATTTACGTGTTATTGATATTTTAAAATGGCCTACCATAGTAGGCCACGCGTGTACTCAAGTAAAAAATAGGGGCGCGTGTACTGTAGTGTTAATATTAAATTAATAATAATAATATTAATTAATAAATAATATTAATAATAATATATTAATTAATATTAATTAATAATATTAATTATTATTATATTAATATTAATTAATATTAAATTGAATCAATTTAACTCATATCTTTAATTGTTCTTCAGAAAGTTCAGCTGCGTAGTGCTCGCAACCAGCTTGCATTTATATGACCAGCACTAATTCCATAACACACTATCAACCACAATCTAAATCTTTTGCAGTATATTGCTAATCCATCCATTGCTTTATAAGCTCGAAAAATTTGTCTGTTCAACAACGTAAATATTGCAATGAAAGTTGTTGAACAAAATATAAAAACCGTAGCTACTGACAGTGTGTTATGCAATTATCCTGCAGATGTATGGACGTAAAGCTGCGTTTCCACCAGAAATGAGCGAGGATGCGTAACGAGGGGTGTGCGTAAAATTAACCAATAACAACACTAGCTTAGCTCAAGCTGTGAAAATGAAGCGATGTTATTCGTTATACTACGTAAAAGATAGCTTGATCTCTGCGACATAAATCAAACTGGCATTCCTAGGGTTGTCGAAATTATCGACGTTTCTTACTATTACCGATGCTAATGTAACATTTAATTGGGTTTAATTTAAATACAAACGTTACTAAATTAAACGAATATTTGATTTAAAAAAAAAACAAAACGAAACGAACGAAAACGAAACGAACGAAACGAAACGAAAAACGAAACGAAAAAACGAAACGAATATTTGAATATAAAATACATTTATTCTCGTAACGGAGTACACCCCAAATCCATATCTGAATCAGGTCTGTGGTCACGTTGATTCATCGCCCATCACTAAGGCATGCCCATAAAGTATGACATTTACAGGTACTGTCTGTACTACTATGAAATTTAGAACTTCATAGGCGTGATTTTACTGACAGCTGTCGCAGAGATCAAGCTATCTTTTATGAAGTATAGTTTCACACACATCCCTCGCCTCGCTATAACGCATCCTCGCTCATTTCTGGTGGAAACGCAGCCTAAACGAATCAAAAGGAGTGTGCAAGGTTCTTAGCAAGTGGCGTTCTATAGTTTCTACCTACCCTCATGGGGAAAATGCGTGATTGTATGTAATTTTTAATTTTCTTTTAAAAAAGCTTCAATTTTAGAAACCGTTGTCATGCTGTTTCTGAATAAGAACAAAGCTATTCAATAATAGAATTTAACGACATCAATATAAGAGAAAGTGTACCTACTTTGTGTTTCAGTACCTACCTTTGCATTTTATTATTTATCAAAATATTGCTACTAAATGCTGGCTTCCCAGAGACTGTCAGGGCAGGATAGAGTAACAAAAGGTAATTGGAAAATATATGTAAGCCTTAATTTGAGACGATTACAGGGGCTTACAAAAAGGCGTCGGTGTGATGAAAGTGGCTAATTGGTTGCTTTTCACAGATATTTTCCGGTATTACCATTTATATCGTATTAAGTTGATTAAAGCTAGATATTTGATAGGATGGATTCCTCTCTGTAGGTGATCATAATGTTTTTAAGAATAGAGCAAGAGATATATAAAGAGAGATAGAGATATTCGATGGAAGCATCTTACTTTCGAGTGATATTATTGATAAGTTTGGAGATGCCAATTTCCATTCTTTTAAAGTCGGTATTTAACCTGATAAAACAATAAAACAGTTTTAATTTATTTTATTTTGACTCTCTCAAATGCTGTGTAGGACGGTTTAGTTTAGTAGTTATACCAGAAAAACCACTTTTAAGAATTTTATTTTAGCTACTTGCCTACTTTTTGATTGATAGTGATGAAGTATCGTAAATATAGTGTACAAGAAAAAACTTTTTAACGATGAAAGAGTCAGAACTAAAAAACATGAACATTTTCTTCTCTTGCAACACAAAAGCGCATAAAATGCAACAGGTTGGCGGCCCTTCTACAAACATCATATCAATTCAACCTGAGTAGTTTTACGACTTGGGCGGATAGGCGGCTGGACAAACAGTTCCATTTCCTTTTGTACCGAGATCAAAGTGGAATCGGAAATAAATATCCGATATTGTTTCCAATATTTTGTCGAATCTTATTAAAATATGATGTCTTTATATTTTCTCGTAGATGATGTAAGCGACAATACATTATGCAGATACAAAAAAAACCGACCAAGTGCACGTCGCCGTACAATATTTAACCCCCCTTTCATTTTCAACTTTAAATATTATTTTTTGGTATGGCGGCAATAGAACTACATAATTAGCGACAATTTCGACTGATTTCCGATAACGGTTTATGAGATGAACTCCGCTGACAGACAGGTGGATGGACGGGCGGACGGATGGACGGACAGAAGGACAGCGGAGGCTTAGTAATGGGGTCCCGTTGGCACCCTTTGAAAACGGAACCCTAAAAATGTTTGTCGAAGAATTTCTCGTCGAGAAAAAAAAACCTCCCTAGCATTGTAATAAAGCTCCCTATAGAGAAAGTTCATCCATAAAACCACCACTCACCACCACTGTCATCTGCGCTACATGGGGGTGATAGTCACATAAACTTTTAAAGGTCGTCTCTGGATGATCCACTAATGATATTTTCATTCATAGCTTCTGAATAGTTTAAAAAAAATGGTATTAGGTCCTTGGTTTGCGGTAACGCAGACTTCAAGACTATAAAATATCGCGTTCGATACGACGAACCCTGTTGTAAAATCAAAATCTAATTAATTAATACTTAAACACATAAATAATTATCCATCTAGGCATATTTAAATAGAAAATAACTTCAATATCTTTTTAATAGGTAAGTCCTTTGTGTTTATTCACAATGGCTTCGTATAAAACTCGTTTTAAAGTTTCGAATTTCATACCATCTTGGGTACGTTTCACTTTCTGACGGAAGTCACCGAATATTGTATAAATATAGATGATTTTATGATATGGATTGTGTGGAAAATCTGTGGTTTTGATGCCATTAAAAAAAAAGTTTAAGAAGTTAAGATTTTTTAGTTGTTTTATCTATTTAGATTGATAGACGATCTAAAATGTACGCAATGAAATTATTAAATCGCTCACTCACTGACAGACCACGCACAACCATTGAGTCCTGAAGCACGAAATATGCACAAGAGATCTATAGCGAAGTTGAGCACTTATAAAGGGTTTTTGTAAATTCATCCCATAAGGGATCAAATACGGGATAAAAGTTCGTCATTTTTGACAATGAGAATGCCATCAGACACAGGGTTATAGGTATTATAAATCGCATAAAATAAACAAGAAAGTGGAAAATGTTGTAGTACAAAGGTGGAGTTAATAAAAACCTATGATACGGGCAGGTTCAAGTATCTTCTCATTAACTTAGTCTAAGTTAGTTTAGAACTGCTTTAACATCTACAATAAATAGGGGTAATTGTCTGCCTACCCCTTCAATCGGGGAATACAGGCGTGATGCTATGTTAAAAACAATAATGTTTACAAACAATAAAAAAAAATACTTTTCAAAATATTACTATTTAAAAGATAATAAGATATTATGCCATTAAGGTCTATTTAGAAGACAAATCAATAGAAGCTGTAATTTGTAAGCTACTTTAATCGACATCGCTGATTGTGAATACATTTGCACGCCATGTTATGGCAGGATATGCTGAAACAATTTTTTCTGTAACAACTTATGTACAGACGCCAGCACATCAAGCTACCCGAAACTGTAAAAGTTTCCCAATCAACTTTGAACCTTATGCTATAGCGATAAAATTAAAAATCTATTAAAGATATTTGACAGATTGTAGTAGCTTGATGTGCAGCCGTCTGTACCATATTCTAGCAAATAAATATTTTTAATTTGAATTGATTCACCTATTTACCCAAGAAGAATAAAAATGTTTTATCTTTTTTGTTGTTGTTCACTGATATTAATGAATATATTTCTTGGGTATTACACGAGTCTTGTTCCCAGGATCATACATAGCTTTTGTTAAAATTGCACAACATTGGAATTCGGTGAATTTGGTCCTACTTTTACCCACTCAGGGTATTTCAAAAGCACACTATGTTATTACAAAATAACTTCCTTCAATTTCATAGAAAACATTCCATCTATGTATTGTTTCAACTCAATGTTTTCTGTGCTAACAGAAACAATTTCGCATGTACCCATGTAGAGAGACTTCGCCACACAATAACGGTGCCGAAAACCGAGAAAATTTCTTTACAAACTTGTTATAACGGGGAATCCAATAAAACACTGAAGGAAATTCGATGTTTTCCAGTAAAACAAGCTATTTACTGTATACAATTCAACTCAGCCAATAGTTGGTTGGTCCAATAGATATGTGAAACTGAAAAGTGGCTGGTAGTTGGAATAAAACCAATAAAAGTTGCCCACAATTCGGCTTTGAACCGACATGTTGTGTGTCGCGGAGTTTGTTTCTATTTTATTTTTGGGACAATGGGGCGTATCCTTGTCATGATGGCTACGGGTGGATTACGTTCCCGTAATCTAGCAAATAGACAAAACAATATCCTGATCTACGAGCTATTGTAAAACTAATTGGCTAACCGGCTTATGTCAAATAGCTTAATTTAGGGCTGATTTTTCAATCGACCGATAATTTTTATTCGTGGAATAAAATTGACGTCTGACAGTTTTTGTATGGAAGAACTGTCAAAAATTCAAAATTATTCCTCCGAAAAAGCTATCGGGCTTTGGAAAAACCAGTTCTTAATGTTCTGTGTCACGTAATGTTAATTAATTTGCTTAACTACATTGTATAGAAGCATTTTTTTTTAACTGAACAGACAGCAGTGCTGCTGGGGAGTTTGTTGCGCCACTTCTTCTTTCCAGAGAAAGCACTAGAAAGTGGTGAAGGGCGGGCGTTTTGAGGGACTGTCTTTTGTAATTTTGACGTCCGAAAAGTGCTGATTATCAACCTAATTAGAATAAATGAAATTTGATTTTGATTGAAATGTGCAATTTTCGGAATACCTGAATCATTTCATTAATTTGGTTGAATGAAAGTTAGGCACAGTACTGAAATTCAAAGACCGAACCAAATATAGAACTTTATCAATGTTCACGTATTCTCAAGATTAAGTAAACTCTTCTTTATTAATGCCCAGTATTTACGACATCTTCATCTTTGCTTAAAGTGAATAATTTAATTGATTGCTTTGTTGAGCAAAATTTCTTGAATAATTTTTCTTAGTAAATTCTCTGTCTATTACTTTTAGCTCAGTACATGCTCAGGAGGTTTGAAGAGAAAGAGTTCGTAAGGAAGCTCATCGGAGACAGTGATTTTCCAATGTGTTATCCCATGTCTCTCCTCATCTTATAACGCCAGGTCTAACGCCCAGAACTAAAGTAAAACCACGTTATGACGAGTCACATACAAATAATAAGAGGCATTTTATAGAAAACAATTTATTTTGATATAGGTATATAATAAAAACAGTGTATAATAAAGGTACATTTTTGTTATACATTATTTTTGATTTCCAATATTCTTCCTTCAAAGGCATCTGTGCCATTCTTTTCATAAACCACTCTTATCCCTTATCTTTATCACGTAGCATGGTCTCCTCTGTCGCCGTGTTTTTGTGGTTGTTGGTGTTAGGTGCAGGTACAAGTATAACACTGAAACTCCGGTACAAAAGCAATAGGAAGTAATATAAAATAGACACAAGTACCTACATTTAATTAATACTTTTCTAGAACAGTATGTTGACTAGACACACCATAGTATCTGCTATGAGGCTGCGTTCCGGACATATCCCACTGAATAGTTTTGCGTACCTAATGGACAAACTTGCTTCTAAAAATTGTACTGACTGCGATTTTATTGAAGACGTTTTTCATATTTTAGTGGAATGTGTTCGGAACGAAGCCGAGAGGTTATCTTTTAGGCTTGCTTACGGAATTAGATTACATGACACCGGTGTATGTAACAGTATTCTTGCTTATTCCCTTATCAGAGGAAGCGAGATTCGTATATAAAATGGTTGATTGTGCTCTAAAACGTAGATAAGATGTGAATATGTAAGATGTATGTAACTATGGGGATGACATGATCATGCATGAACAAATCCTCTTTTTTTTTCAATAAAGTTTTAAAAAAAAGAACAGTATGTTCATGTCAACAAGTATAAAGGACATGCAAATACATAGCTATTATCGGCTACCGCTTTAACATTCTTTGGTCAGTTTATATGTATAAGTAGATATGTATAAATTCAGAGATAAATACCTTTTCCGGTTTACTCCAAATTATTGGAGCTTATCATTTTCATTGCTACCATCGCAAACACAATCAAATAAATATAATACGTAAATTATTTTATTCAAATTCAAATTATCCGATGAAATTGTTGACTATTGTCTGTCAAAGTTACGACAGATACAAATTCGTGGCTTTAACAACTTCATTCTTAAAACTCAGTTTTTCAGTCGACTAACTTTATCAACTCAAAGCATTTATTTCAATTAAACCATTTACAGGCACTTTTGAATTGTCAAGAAGTCGGTCAATCAGAAAATATGAAGCTAGTTGCCCATTCCAAAGCGTAGGTACCTATGGAGAAGAACGGGCAAGAAACTCCATGGACACTCTTTTTAAATAATATTTTTACAAAAATATTAGTTACATCATTAACGTTTTTATAATTATATGTGAGAACGATGTAAAAAAACTGGCCAAGAACAAGAAGGGTAGAGTCAAGACAAAAACGCCGAAAAAAACACGTTTGTTACACACGCACGCATAATTTCACATCTATTTCGTTTCGCAATTAATCACTTGCTTACTAGAATTTCTAAATAAAGAAAAGTTGATTAAGAGCTAACTAATTGGTAAGCTAACCAGTGGCTAAATATTATTAAGCGAGATTGGAATGCTTTGGATTGCTTTTGTACGGAATGTCACCTATTAAATCTTTTAATTCTGTTGTTTTGTGTAACTGTATGTGATCACAGAGACTGTATCTACTTTTACTATATATTTTCTATACATTTCCTAATACGTAAGTGGGTAACGTGCTTTTTTTGAGAAATAAATGTGACCGAATTACTCGCAACCTATGTTAAAGGAAATTGTAGTTAGTTATTTATAATCCTAAACTGTCTTGCCCTTCAAAAGCAATTAGGTCACCAGCATTTCAAAAAAAGAAAACCTTTTATCAACCAAAGACAATAACGAACCCTTATCTGCCAGTCTTAACAGGAAAAGGTTTCTAAAGCGATTAAGCTTAGGACGAAGTATTTTAAGCGCATAATTGATACGTCTTTACAAACGGCACATTGATGCTCTCCCTCTAAGCCTCTAACAAAACGGCCTTTGCTCCCGATCACAAGGGTGATTGAGTCGGATTAATTATACCTTCCAAATGGATGTTTTGTTTTAAAATGTAGGTACCTACAGTGGCCATTTTTTTATTGGAAATGTAAGCTGTGGGATTATTTAAATTTTCTATTTATCAATTGTGTCGATTATGCTTTGTCAAACCCGCTTACCAATAAACGTATTATATCAGGTGGTGAAAGTAGAAAGAGGGAAGGGAGGCCCTTGCAGTGGGACAACACAGACTTATAACAATAATAATCAGGTGAATAGTTACACACCGATTTCTCTCTTACAGTCTTCAGTAATTTGACTATCGAAACAAGAAGACAAAGCGTTGTGTAACTATACAGACGCTATACAACGTTTATTAGTAAAGGTGTTAGAGCGTAAATAATTAACATGGCAAACTGGTCTAGCGATCGTTCGTTTCGGTTTCGGTTTCGGCCGAAACTAAGAGCAAGGCCGAAAGTTCGGTTTCGGTTTCGGTTTCGGCTGAAAAACCTGTTTCGGTCGGACACTAATATTTACTAAATTGTTGATTATTAATACTTTCTTAATAATTTATCTAAAAAGTAAGGTTCTAAAACTAAGTAAAATAAACACCTATTAATTTCATTTGTTGTTTTATTCAGATAATTAGGAATTTACGTGTTATTGATATTTTAAAATGGCCTACCATAGTAGGCCACGCGTGTACTCAAGTAAAAAATAGGGGCGCGTGTACTGTAGTGTTAATATTAAATTAATAATAATAATATTAATTAATAAATAATATTAATAATAATATATTAATTAATATTAATTAATAATGTAAAATAACCCAGCAACATGAAGCATGGTAACTCACCATACGTCCCCTTTTGACCTTGAATAATTTTTTTTGCAGAAGTAGGATCGAAGGGGATTTTTGAGAAAGCAAGAAATAGAAAACATTAATAAAAAAATAGAAAAACTACAAACAGAAAATGAAAACTTTATATTAATATTAATTAATATTAAATTGAATCAATTTAACTCATATCTTTAATTGTTCTTCAGAAAGTTCAGCTGCGTAGTGCTCGCAACCAGCTTGCATTTATATGACCAGCACTAATTCCATAACACACTATCAACCACAATCTAAATCTTTTGCAGTATATTGCTAATCCATCCATTGCTTTATAAGCTCGAAAAATTTGTCTGTTCAACAACGTAAATATTGCAATGAAAGTTGTTGAACAAAATATAAAAACCGTAGCTACTGACAGTGTGTTATGCAATTATCCTGCAGATGTATGGACGTAAAGCTGCGTTTCCACCAGAAATGAGCGAGGATGCGTAACGAGGGGTGTGCGTAAAATTAACCAATAACAACACTAGCTTAGCTCAAGCTGTGAAAATGAAGCGATGTTATTCGTTATACTACGTAAAAGATAGCTTGATCTCTGCGACATAAATCAAACTGGCATTCCTAGGGTTGTCGAAATTATCGACGTTTCTTACTATTACCGATGCTAATGTAACATTTAATTGGGTTTAATTTAAATACAAACGTTACTAAATTAAACGAATATTTGATTTAAAAAAAAAACAAAACGAAACGAACGAAAACGAAACGAACGAAACGAAACGAAAAACGAAACGAAAAAACGAAACGAATATTTGAATATAAAATACATTTATTCTCGTAACGGAGTACACCCCAAATCCATATCTGAATCAGGTCTGTGGTCACGTTGATTCATCGCCCATCACTAAGGCATGCCCATAAAGTATGACATTTACAGGTACTGTCTGTACTACTATGAAATTTAGAACTTCATAGGCGTGATTTTACTGACAGCTGTCGCAGAGATCAAGCTATCTTTTATGAAGTATAGTTTCACACACATCCCTCGCCTCGCTATAACGCATCCTCGCTCATTTCTGGTGGAAACGCAGCCTAAACGAATCAAAAGGAGTGTGCAAGGTTCTTAGCAAGTGGCGTTCTATAGTTTCTACCTACCCTCATGGGGAAAATGCGTGATTGTATGTAATTTTTAATTTTCTTTTAAAAAAGCTTCAATTTTAGAAACCGTTGTCATGCTGTTTCTGAATAAGAACAAAGCTATTCAATAATAGAATTTAACGACATCAATATAAGAGAAAGTGTACCTACTTTGTGTTTCAGTACCTACCTTTGCATTTTATTATTTATCAAAATATTGCTACTAAATGCTGGCTTCCCAGAGACTGTCAGGGCAGGATAGAGTAACAAAAGGTAATTGGAAAATATATGTAAGCCTTAATTTGAGACGATTACAGGGGCTTACAAAAAGGCGTCGGTGTGATGAAAGTGGCTAATTGGTTGCTTTTCACAGATATTTTCCGGTATTACCATTTATATCGTATTAAGTTGATTAAAGCTAGATATTTGATAGGATGGATTCCTCTCTGTAGGTGATCATAATGTTTTTAAGAATAGAGCAAGAGATATATAAAGAGAGATAGAGATATTCGATGGAAGCATCTTACTTTCGAGTGATATTATTGATAAGTTTGGAGATGCCAATTTCCATTCTTTTAAAGTCGGTATTTTAACCTGATAAAACAATAAAACAGTTTTAATTTATTTTATTTTGACTCTCTCAAATGCTGTGTAGGACGGTTTAGTTTAGTAGTTATACCAGAAAAACCACTTTTAAGAATTTTATTTTAGCTACTTGCCTACTTTTTGATTGATAGTGATGAAGTATCGTAAATATAGTGTACAAGAAAAAACTTTTTAACGATGAAAGAGTCAGAACTAAAAAACATGAACATTTTCTTCTCTTGCAACACAAAAGCGCATAAAATGCAACAGGTTGGCGGCCCTTCTACAAACATCATATCAATTCAACCTGAGTAGTTTTACGACTTGGGCGGATAGGCGGCTGGACAAACAGTTCCATTTCCTTTTGTACCGAGATCAAAGTGGAATCGGAAATAAATATCCGATATTGTTTCCAATATTTTGTCGAATCTTATTAAAATATGATGTCTTTATATTTTCTCGTAGATGATGTAAGCGACAATACATTATGCAGATACAAAAAAAACCGACCAAGTGCACGTCGCCGTACAATATTTAACCCCCCTTTCATTTTCAACTTTAAATATTATTTTTTGGTATGGCGGCAATAGAACTACATAATTAGCGACAATTTCGACTGATTTCCGATAACGGTTTATGAGATGAACTCCGCTGACAGACAGGTGGATGGACGGGCGGACGGATGGACGGACAGAAGGACAGCGGAGGCTTAGTAATGGGGTCCCGTTGGCACCCTTTGAAAACGGAACCCTAAAAATGTTTGTCGAAGAATTTCTCGTCGAGAAAAAAAAACCTCCCTAGCATTGTAATAAAGCTCCCTATAGAGAAAGTTCATCCATAAAACCACCACTCACCACCACTGTCATCTGCGCTACATGGGGGTGATAGTCACATAAACTTTTAAAGGTCGTCTCTGGATGATCCACTAATGATATTTTCATTCATAGCTTCTGAATAGTTTAAAAAAAATGGTATTAGGTCCTTGGTTTGCGGTAACGCAGACTTCAAGACTATAAAATATCGCGTTCGATACGACGAACCCTGTTGTAAAATCAAAATCTAATTAATTAATACTTAAACACATAAATAATTATCCATCTAGGCATATTTAAATAGAAAATAACTTCAATATCTTTTTAATAGGTAAGTCCTTTGTGTTTATTCACAATGGCTTCGTATAAAACTCGTTTTAAAGTTTCGAATTTCATACCATCTTGGGTACGTTTCACTTTCTGACGGAAGTCACCGAATATTGTATAAATATAGATGATTTTATGATATGGATTGTGTGGAAAATCTGTGGTTTTGATGCCATTAAAAAAAAAGTTTAAGAAGTTAAGATTTTTTAGTTGTTTTATCTATTTAGATTGATAGACGATCTAAAATGTACGCAATGAAATTATTAAATCGCTCACTCACTGACAGACCACGCACAACCATTGAGTCCTGAAGCACGAAATATGCACAAGAGATCTATAGCGAAGTTGAGCACTTATAAAGGGTTTTTGTAAATTCATCCCATAAGGGATCAAATACGGGATAAAAGTTCGTCATTTTTGACAATGAGAATGCCATCAGACACAGGGTTATAGGTATTATAAATCGCATAAAATAAACAAGAAAGTGGAAAATGTTGTAGTACAAAGGTGGAGTTAATAAAAACCTATGATACGGGCAGGTTCAAGTATCTTCTCATTAACTTAGTCTAAGTTAGTTTAGAACTGCTTTAACATCTACAATAAATAGGGGTAATTGTCTGCCTACCCCTTCAATCGGGGAATACAGGCGTGATGCTATGTTAAAAACAATAATGTTTACAAACAATAAAAAAAAATACTTTTCAAAATATTACTATTTAAAAGATAATAAGATATTATGCCATTAAGGTCTATTTAGAAGACAAATCAATAGAAGCTGTAATTTGTAAGCTACTTTAATCGACATCGCTGATTGTGAATACATTTGCACGCCATGTTATGGCAGGATATGCTGAAACAATTTTTTCTGTAACAACTTATGTACAGACGCCAGCACATCAAGCTACCCGAAACTGTAAAAGTTTCCCAATCAACTTTGAACCTTATGCTATAGCGATAAAATTAAAAATCTATTAAAGATATTTGACAGATTGTAGTAGCTTGATGTGCAGCCGTCTGTACCATATTCTAGCAAATAAATATTTTTAATTTGAATTGATTCACCTATTTACCCAAGAAGAATAAAAATGTTTTATCTTTTTTGTTGTTGTTCACTGATATTAATGAATATATTTCTTGGGTATTACACGAGTCTTGTTCCCAGGATCATACATAGCTTTTGTTAAAATTGCACAACATTGGAATTCGGTGAATTTGGTCCTACTTTTACCCACTCAGGGTATTTCAAAAGCACACTATGTTATTACAAAATAACTTCCTTCAATTTCATAGAAAACATTCCATCTATGTATTGTTTCAACTCAATGTTTTCTGTGCTAACAGAAACAATTTCGCATGTACCCATGTAGAGAGACTTCGCCACACAATAACGGTGCCGAAAACCGAGAAAATTTCTTTACAAACTTGTTATAACGGGGAATCCAATAAAACACTGAAGGAAATTCGATGTTTTCCAGTAAAACAAGCTATTTACTGTATACAATTCAACTCAGCCAATAGTTGGTTGGTCCAATAGATATGTGAAACTGAAAAGTGGCTGGTAGTTGGAATAAAACCAATAAAAGTTGCCCACAATTCGGCTTTGAACCGACATGTTGTGTGTCGCGGAGTTTGTTTCTATTTTATTTTTGGGACAATGGGGCGTATCCTTGTCATGATGGCTACGGGTGGATTACGTTCCCGTAATCTAGCAAATAGACAAAACAATATCCTGATCTACGAGCTATTGTAAAACTAATTGGCTAACCGGCTTATGTCAAATAGCTTAATTTAGGGCTGATTTTTCAATCGACCGATAATTTTTATTCGTGGAATAAAATTGACGTCTGACAGTTTTTGTATGGAAGAACTGTCAAAAATTCAAAATTATTCCTCCGAAAAAGCTATCGGGCTTTGGAAAAACCAGTTCTTAATGTTCTGTGTCACGTAATGTTAATTAATTTGCTTAACTACATTGTATAGAAGCATTTTTTTTTAACTGAACAGACAGCAGTGCTGCTGGGGAGTTTGTTGCGCCACTTCTTCTTTCCAGAGAAAGCACTAGAAAGTGGTGAAGGGCGGGCGTTTTGAGGGACTGTCTTTTGTAATTTTGACGTCCGAAAAGTGCTGATTATCAACCTAATTAGAATAAATGAAATTTGATTTTGATTGAAATGTGCAATTTTCGGAATACCTGAATCATTTCATTAATTTGGTTGAATGAAAGTTAGGCACAGTACTGAAATTCAAAGACCGAACCAAATATAGAACTTTATCAATGTTCACGTATTCTCAAGATTAAGTAAACTCTTCTTTATTAATGCCCAGTATTTACGACATCTTCATCTTTGCTTAAAGTGAATAATTTAATTGATTGCTTTGTTGAGCAAAATTTCTTGAATAATTTTTCTTAGTAAATTCTCTGTCTATTACTTTTAGCTCAGTACATGCTCAGGAGGTTTGAAGAGAAAGAGTTCGTAAGGAAGCTCATCGGAGACAGTGATTTTCCAATGTGTTATCCCATGTCTCTCCTCATCTTATAACGCCAGGTCTAACGCCCAGAACTAAAGTAAAACCACGTTATGACGAGTCACATACAAATAATAAGAGGCATTTTATAGAAAACAATTTATTTTGATATAGGTATATAATAAAAACAGTGTATAATAAAGGTACATTTTTGTTATACATTATTTTTGATTTCCAATATTCTTCCTTCAAAGGCATCTGTGCCATTCTTTTCATAAACCACTCTTATCCCTTATCTTTATCACGTAGCATGGTCTCCTCTGTCGCCGTGTTTTTGTGGTTGTTGGTGTTAGGTGCAGGTACAAGTATAACACTGAAACTCCGGTACAAAAGCAATAGGAAGTAATATAAAATAGACACAAGTACCTACATTTAATTAATACTTTTCTAGAACAGTATGTTGACTAGACACACCATAGTATCTGCTATGAGGCTGCGTTCCGGACATATCCCACTGAATAGTTTTGCGTACCTAATGGACAAACTTGCTTCTAAAAATTGTACTGACTGCGATTTTATTGAAGACGTTTTTCATATTTTAGTGGAATGTGTTCGGAACGAAGCCGAGAGGTTATCTTTTAGGCTTGCTTACGGAATTAGATTACATGACACCGGTGTATGTAACAGTATTCTTGCTTATTCCCTTATCAGAGGAAGCGAGATTCGTATATAAAATGGTTGATTGTGCTCTAAAACGTAGATAAGATGTGAATATGTAAGATGTATGTAACTATGGGGATGACATGATCATGCATGAACAAATCCTCTTTTTTTTTCAATAAAGTTTTAAAAAAAAGAACAGTATGTTCATGTCAACAAGTATAAAGGACATGCAAATACATAGCTATTATCGGCTACCGCTTTAACATTCTTTGGTCAGTTTATATGTATAAGTAGATATGTATAAATTCAGAGATAAATACCTTTTCCGGTTTACTCCAAATTATTGGAGCTTATCATTTTCATTGCTACCATCGCAAACACAATCAAATAAATATAATACGTAAATTATTTTATTCAAATTCAAATTATCCGATGAAATTGTTGACTATTGTCTGTCAAAGTTACGACAGATACAAATTCGTGGCTTTAACAACTTCATTCTTAAAACTCAGTTTTTCAGTCGACTAACTTTATCAACTCAAAGCATTTATTTCAATTAAACCATTTACAGGCACTTTTGAATTGTCAAGAAGTCGGTCAATCAGAAAATATGAAGCTAGTTGCCCATTCCAAAGCGTAGGTACCTATGGAGAAGAACGGGCAAGAAACTCCATGGACACTCTTTTTAAATAATATTTTTACAAAAATATTAGTTACATCATTAACGTTTTTATAATTATATGTGAGAACGATGTAAAAAAACTGGCCAAGAACAAGAAGGGTAGAGTCAAGACAAAAACGCCGAAAAAAACACGTTTGTTACACACGCACGCATAATTTCACATCTATTTCGTTTCGCAATTAATCACTTGCTTACTAGAATTTCTAAATAAAGAAAAGTTGATTAAGAGCTAACTAATTGGTAAGCTAACCAGTGGCTAAATATTATTAAGCGAGATTGGAATGCTTTGGATTGCTTTTGTACGGAATGTCACCTATTAAATCTTTTAATTCTGTTGTTTTGTGTAACTGTATGTGATCACAGAGACTGTATCTACTTTTACTATATATTTTCTATACATTTCCTAATACGTAAGTGGGTAACGTGCTTTTTTTGAGAAATAAATGTGACCGAATTACTCGCAACCTATGTTAAAGGAAATTGTAGTTAGTTATTTATAATCCTAAACTGTCTTGCCCTTCAAAAGCAATTAGGTCACCAGCATTTCAAAAAAAGAAAACCTTTTATCAACCAAAGACAATAACGAACCCTTATCTGCCAGTCTTAACAGGAAAAGGTTTCTAAAGCGATTAAGCTTAGGACGAAGTATTTTAAGCGCATAATTGATACGTCTTTACAAACGGCACATTGATGCTCTCCCTCTAAGCCTCTAACAAAACGGCCTTTGCTCCCGATCACAAGGGTGATTGAGTCGGATTAATTATACCTTCCAAATGGATGTTTTGTTTTAAAATGTAGGTACCTACAGTGGCCATTTTTTTATTGGAAATGTAAGCTGTGGGATTATTTAAATTTTCTATTTATCAATTGTGTCGATTATGCTTTGTCAAACCCGCTTACCAATAAACGTATTATATCAGGTGGTGAAAGTAGAAAGAGGGAAGGGAGGCCCTTGCAGTGGGACAACACAGACTTATAACAATAATAATCAGGTGAATAGTTACACACCGATTTCTCTCTTACAGTCTTCAGTAATTTGACTATCGAAACAAGAAGACAAAGCGTTGTGTAACTATACAGACGCTATACAACGTTTATTAGTAAAGGTGTTAGAGCGTAAATAATTAACATGGCAAACTGGTCTAGCGATCTATCACTAGCCTTAAGATATAAACTAACTGTCTGCTCACTGGAAAACAATACTTTGTAACCTTGATGTTGGTAGTATTTTAAGCTACTCGTGTTTGACCTGTGTTTAACAGGTCTGTGTTTACTTTGTTACCGAGGAGCCCGTGGTTAAATAATAACAACCGCACAGGTCGATCGATCAGGTTAAGCTACGCTTGCCGCGGTTGGTCTGTGGATGGGTGACCATCTTTACACACCGTGACCCCTCCGTGAATTGGAAAGCACGTTAAGCCGTTGGTCCCGGCTGTCATTCGTGAATCTTTGACAGTCGTTACGGGTTGTTAGAAGCCCGATGTCTAACAACCAGTCTTATCAAGGGGTATCCTATTATCCAGTAACTGGGTTGTGGAGGTCAGATGGGCAGTCGCTCCATGTAAAATACTGGTATTCAGCTGCATCCGGTTAGACTGGAAGCCGACCCCAACATAGTTGGGAAAAGGCTAAGCAGATGATGAGCCTACTTTGTTACCTAGTGATGAACTATTTTCTATTTCTATTTTCTATCTTCGTAATAAACAAACACAGGATAGTCCTCCTTAACGATTTCGATAACAGTGACACTTTGAGATGATTATTTCCTAGCGTGACTTGCCAGACCTAATTATTTTTTAAATACCCGGTCACAACTAATGCAATAGAGTTGACCGGCAGAGTTAAAGGGCTTAGGGTCTCTTTTTACGTAATTGGCGTTATTTATATATACTTTACTGTATGTACATCAGAAAATACATAACAAAAAAGCGGGCGTCTTTTTCCGGTTAGTTGTTATCGAAGCGCTTTTTTTTCAATTTTTTTTTACATTTTTGTAGACAGTAGAGCGCCAAGACGACCTATGTGACGCTAGCCTTTCCCTACCACTTAGATCGATAGAGCAAGTGCTTAGATGCCTCTTGAACAACATCTCCGCTATAAGGATGTCCTTATAGCGGAGATCTTGACCGCCATGCTTCCGTTTACCTTCCGCCATCTCTGAGTAGAAGACCGCATTGGATAAACAGTGGCCCTCCATGCGAAGGACCTGTTTACACTAACTGGCTCGACGCTACATAAGTAAATACACCATGCCCTACACGTCAGTACGACCCAGGACCTCTGTATTAGGATTGCGATCTTGCTAATTTTTAACCCCCGACGGAAACGTAAAGTGATAAGTTTAACGTGTGTATCTGTGTGTCTGTCTGCGCCATCGTAGCTCCCAGATGGCTGAACCAATTTTAATACTTTTGTTTTGTTTGAGAGGTGACATGTTACGATGAATCACAAACATCTTAGGTGAAATGTATCAAGTTGACAAACACACACTGCCATCAATATAGCACATCGAGTTTCGGAAAAAAATCGGATTTGTAGTGTCATCTTTAATAATATAATAATAATTATTATTTATTTAAGTCACATTGATCCATATTTATGTTAGAAAGTACACTTAAAAATTGTGTTAGTAACCAAGGAATGAAATACACGCCACACTAATATTATTATAACCAAATTGAAAAATTGAAGTACCTACATAAAAACAAATTGGAAAATAAATTCTTTGTCACGTAGGTACGCCATGTGACAGTAGCCTTCTAAAAATCTAATGACATTTTTAACAGCCCAGTATAGTACTGAACAGTCGACCACACAACACTGGTAGCAAAAACCGTATAAGCTGGCCAGCTATGCGAGCTCAAGGTCAAACACAATGAAAATAAAAACACAAAGAAAAGGTTTTCCTCTCCCATCCTCTACACCTTTGTGTGCTATTGAATAACAGATCACACGTTCATTGTGTCGTACCACGGTGTGATACAACATCCCGTTCGGTGTGCCGCGTAGCCACACTCTGCGATCCATCTAATGCAGCTTATATGAAATTTGGCCACAAACGGAAGCCGCGATTTCAATGTACATAATAAAGGGTATAGTACGTATACATAGCCCCTAATCGATTTAGTTAATTAAGGAAAAATCTTTCAATATAGGTTTAGAGATGTAATTACGACTATTTGAGTAGGACTGCGGAAATGGCTCATCTGATGTTAAACAGTAATGTCTGTTTATTATATAACAAACTATGATTGTGTAGCTCATACCAAAACAATAGAAGAAGGTAAAACATTACCTACCCTACTTTAAGACTTCGCCACATCATCTGCCTGGCCTTTTCACAACTATGTTAGGGTCGGCTTCCAGTCTAACCAGATGCAGCTGAATACCAGTATTTTACATGGAACGACTGCCTATCTGACCTCCACAACTCAGTTACTGGGTAATACGATACCACTTTGTAAGACTGTTTGTCAGACTTTCGGGCTTCTTACGACCCGTAAGACTGTCAAAGATCCACGAATGACAGCCGGGACCCGTTGGTCCCGGCTGTCATTCGTGGATCTTTGATCGTTGATCGTGGAAAGCACGGTAGGCCGTTGCCTACCGTGCTTTCCGAGGCAGGGAGTGGTCTTGGTATGTAAAGATGGTCACCCATCCACGGATAAACCGCAGCAGCTTAACCTGATCGATCAGCTCGCGGGCCGCCTCGCCCCTCCATGCCTACCCGGGCTTAAATTACACTCTAGGGATAGGGCAGACAAGACTACGTGGAGTCGCTTTTGCAGAGATTCGTTTCTCTCACTAACTTTTGTAGCACAACATATTGACTTTTTAAGACAATATTTAAATCCACGAAGCCAAGAAGGGCTTCTAACCTTACCTATCCCAGTCGGATTGCTCTGAATTGGAGTGTTAACCATAATGCCGGTATCAATATAAGATTTTAAATGATAGACCTAATAATTTTCGATTAAATAAACGTTATATCCAATAAAGTTATACGGAATAAGTTTTAGAGCATATAAATATTATATGTACAGAAATCATATCAACAGTTGGTATATCTCACGTTTATTATATGAAAATATACCAAATAACGTTACTTATATGATATGAAATGCACCCCGATTCTAGACCATGATCATTCAGAATCGTGTACTGGATTTACGCATCGATATTCCTGCCACCCTCTATATAAAAGTAAGTTGGTTTGTTTTCGTAGGGAGCGTTTTTTGGCACCGTAAAGTCAAACCCCACTGCCATAGTTTATCATGACAGCGGGCAATGCGGCCGTTGTGTGGTGACCACAGTTTGTATAGGAAACCGTCACTGAATGGAGCAAGGCCCATCAAACTGGACAAACAAACCTAGTTTGGTACATATACAAAACACATATCCGCTGTAACGCTACACCTGTAGCGCTGTAATCACTTTACAAAGCACATTACGTCATCCTTCATACTATGGCCATCTAACCTTTCACAGCATTCGTTCACGCTTCTCTGGAAGCATCGTTGAAACCGTACTCAAATGGGCTTTCATTAATTACAGCGGAATTTCCGCTCCGATTTAATTAATGGACTGTCGATGTCTGTCGTGTCTAATAATATCACGATCTCCTAGTTTGTTAGTAAAACGATATTTTCGATAATGCTTTACCGCATCCGGCTTAAGGAAAATCATCTTTATGGCTTGTAATTAAAGTTTACGTTTGTTGAAAAGTGTTCTCTTAATGAGACTTGCCGGTATATTTCAGAAAACACTAAATTTTTTAATGAACGAAAAAAAAATTTGGATCAAATTATAAAGTCTAAAATGCTGATCTGTTTTCAGAATATACATATTTTAAATAATATATCATCATTATTTCCTTCTCCAAATATAGCGGAATATTTAACCTACATTTTGGAAAAGCGAAGCAGACGCATCATTGCACCCAAATTCGAGACTTTATTTTAAACATTTATCGGCGCTAAATGTGACTATTCAAATTTTTCGCTTCATTTTATTCCATCCAAAATGGATGAATGGGTTTACTGCGTTTGTTTGAATTATATATATTTTTTAACAGAACTCATTCTTTCAATATTTAACAAAGTAGATAAACAAACTCTTTAATTAAAATGAGTTTCTTGTACTTTGAATTCATTGAAACATAGTAAATTATCATGTACTACATGAATGGATTCACATAGTGTAAATAGGTAGGTACCTATTGCGGTTAACACACGAAGTTTCAAACGCATAAGTTAGGGAGTTGATTCTCAGAAAGGCAAAGGTTTGGGTTCAAATACACGGCAAACTTTAACACTCTGAGCACCTTGTCAGTCGCTTTAGTCGGTATTTCGTTGGTTATTCGACCAATCAATCAATCACATGTTAAACGAACGTTTCAAAGGCTCCCGAATTAACAATTTAACACCCGAATTCTTAGAGTAGGCTATTTCTGGTTAAACTAACATTATGAGTCATAATATGGCGAAGACAGCCCGTCTTTTTTTTCGCTGCACTACGTAGGTATAATCAAAGAGATTGGGATTGGATTGATTTGTATTTTAGCACAGATAAAAAAAAAACTGAAAAATCCTTAACCAATGGGATTTGATACGAGTAACTTAAGAGTTAACTGTCTATTATGATTCATAATGTTATCCTTTTATGATTCTGCCAAAGTGGCTTTTTTAGGCCTCCTGGACGCTATTGGAAATAGGGGCAATTCTCATAATTTTAAGAACGTTCACAGTGTGATCTCAGTTTTAATCTGACAAAAATGCCCCTGATATCCCTACATTTTAGACAAGTTTTTGATATTGATTGTCACCGAGATGTACGGACGCCAGCACATCAACCACAATCTGTCAGATTTCTTCAATAGATTTTCAACTTTGTCGCTAAAGCATAAGGTTCAAAGTTGATTAGGAAAATCTGACAGATTGTGGTAGGTTGATGTGCTGGCGTCTGTACGACCAGATTTTGAACATTTCTAATTACGGGAAATTGCCTTCAGATCAAGGAGACTGACACAACAGAGGTGAGGACTGAAATTAGACCAAAGAAGATTGTCATTAGAGAGACAAAAAGAGTATAAGTACGTACCTGTAATTATGATGATCATCATTAAAACGATCCCATCGTGTTTTCCTGTCAGGTATCATCATTATCTACCTAGGCTTTTCCCAACTATGTTGGGGTCGGCTTCCAGTCTAAACGTATGCAGCTGATTACCAGTATTTTACATGGAGCGACTGCCTATCTTAACTCCACAACCCAGTTACTGGGTAATAAAATACCCCTTAGCACTACTAGTGCTAGTACTAGTGTAGTGTACTTAGTGTTACTAGTTGCCAGACTTTCGGGCTTCTGACGACCCGTAACGACTGTCAAAGATCCATGAATGACAACTGGGACCAACGGCTTAACGTGCTTTTCGAGACACGGATGGGTCTCGGTATGTAAAGATGGTCACCCATCCACAGACCAACCGCGGCAAACGTAGCTTAACCTGATCGATCGACCTGTGCGGCTGTTATTACTTAGACATAAGCGTTCTGCGTTTTCCTGTCAGGTACCTATATCAGAACTTATTAAGTCGATTTTAAAGTAAGTAGAGGTTGGGCTTAATTAAGCCACATTTTCCAACGGCTACATCTCGGTTAAGTCGTCAATTCCTTTTTAATTAAAATTTAATGAAAAATCCTCCACTCTGTTACGCATTTTGTTGTTAAAAATCATTTCACAGTTTACGTTCCCATGGTCCCGGTGTGAGCCGATTTGCGATTAAAATTTTTACAAAATAAAATACCCATTTAGCCTACATTAAGGGAGGACGCTTTCCGGTCATCTGGCCTACATGTTTAAAATTTCGGCTACAAGGCTCGGTAATTAAAAAAAAAGGTAAAATAAGCATTTAAAATTACAGTACGCAAATATCTTCTGCTTGTTGTACTTGTATTATTTCAACCGTAGCCGTAATTGGGTAGAACGATTATTAATTCAGAATTTCCATACTCAAAAATATATGTGTAATTTAAAATACACGAGTTTTTAACAAAATTTTTCTTTTTTTCTGTAACGAATGTCTGAACAATCAGGCGAGATATTTTGTTGTAAATAATTTTATACACGTTGATATTCTCAGAAACTTGGATTACTCATTAAAAATTTACCTAGTAGTAAAAAACAATGCACTTTCTATTGAGAAAATCTTATCCTTAAAAATATGGGGAACTAAATTATACTAGTCTTACTATTTCTCGATAGGTATAATCTGTACTTAATATTATAAAGAGGTATAATTTGTGAGGTTTTATGTGGGGGTAATCTTCGGAACTACCTACAGATCCGATTCTTTCACTAATGGAAAGCTACACTATTGTTGAGTACTATATAGCATATGTTTTATGTTTAGAAATAAGTCGCGGGTAGAAGCCATCTTGGAATTTCGTTGGAGTTTCGAACGTTTTTTATAATAATTAATTAAGAATAAGCAAACGTGCTCGGAGGAAGGAAGTATTTCAGTAAGATGCTGGTAGCGATCTTGACCGTACTTCTGGGATTGTCCTGATAGCCGTGGAATACCTCTCCACTCCTCATAAGCACCTCAGGACATGTTGCCCCCTTGTAGCTACGACACTATGTGTTAGCGACCGTTTTCGGGGGCCCATTATTGAATGTGCAAGTCACCCCCTGCCATTTTATCTGTGTAATTTATATACATTAGTCAGGCAGGGCCTATATACTTTCCATAGTCCTGAATAACCAGTTCACTTTAACCACCCAAACCCATAATCCAATATCTATGTTTCCATACCTTGCAATAGTACTACACCAACCAGGGGTTGTCCTTGGGTACACTTGCATAGTGCTCATTTGGTGCTCAGGTGCCTCATTTCATTAAAAACGTCGATCGGGCCTCTGCGAGTTAGCTTCGGCCCCTCGTATGCCTTCCAAAGGTCCGGGACCCCAGGGTACCGAGAAATATATAAAAAAATATATATAACATTTATTTGGACTCAATAAAATATAGTCTTAATACAGTTATATTCCTAAGAACTAGGATACAATTAATGTAAGTAAGTAGACTAATATTATATGAACTCCTGAATTCCAAACTAGGTAAAAACCAGTATCTTGGAAATCAGTGCTCTTCCGTGGTAAATTAGGTATAAAACTTACAAATCACACAATAACAATTCCAAAATTAACTAAGGAGGTACTAAGTCTAAAACTTGACGGGTGAGTTATGTATGTCAGTGTGTGTGTGTGGTGTATGTAGTGTGGATGTAGGGTGTGAATGTCTGTAGTGAGTGTAGTGTAGGTAAAGGAAGTGAGTGTGCACTCGAACGCGTAGGATGTGAATGTATGTGGTGAGTGTAGTGTAGGTAAAGCGTGTGAGTGTGTACTCGAACGCGTAGGGTGTGAATGCGTGTGGTGAGTGTAGTGTAGGTAAAGGGTATGAATCTGTACTCGAAACGTGTAGGTGTGTTTACAGTATGTTAAATCTATTTTAAAATATCCAGTGTTTTTTCCGTATTGATATAATCAAGGCTTAAAAGCCAACTGGTGACCACTATTTTACAATGTTGTTTAGTTAAAGGATATATTTTTAGGATATGATTTATTTCGTTGTACAAATAGCCACCTAAGAAGTTGAAAGATCTCTGTGCAAAACGGGTGTGGCAAGCTTTGTATACTCAAACTGTATGTTTTCTACGTTTCTGTTGAAAAGCTGTAGGGTCATACTTCAGTAAGCCATGCATCTTGAGGATAGTGTGAATTATGAAAAGCTGTCTTACTGTTAATACTTCGTAAGTTTTGTAAAGGTCGGTAGTGGGATGAAAGAATGGGAGGAACGCACTAACTTTAAGCAGTCAACGTAGCAACAATGTAACAAGTAATGTAGGGCCAATATGGCCAGAGATCGCAAAAGACAGGGAAGTTTGGAAGAAAAAAGGGGAGGCCTTTTCCCAGCCGTGAGACACAAAATAGGCTAAAAAAATTGTATTAAAATCTATTAAAAAATGGTTAAAAAAGGTAATTAAATTAAAAACACACTCAGACGAAGTCACGAGCAACAGCTATGTAGTGATTAAATAATTTGATAACGCCTGATAGAATTTAGAAGTAACATAATTATAATGTAGACCTCTAAACCTATGGAAACCAATGGATCCTAGACTTGGTCTTTGACAAACATTCAAAAGTCTAAACTCAAGGTTTGCCAACGTGCAATGGAACGCAGCATTCTAGGCGTCAAATTGACAGACCATATTCACAACGCCACACTGCTCCAAAACACAGATTACTGACGTTGCTCAAAAAGCCGCTAAGCTGCAGTGGGATTGGGCTGGTCACGTGTGCTGTATGCCTAATGAGCTGTGGGCCAAAATAAACACCACATGGAGCCCTGGCACAGCTAGAAGGCGTCACGGCAGACCCCGTAGAAGATAGCGGGACGAGCTGGACAAAACAAACGACCAGTGGTCCACGGATCGAATGAGCTGGAAGTCATTGGAAGAGGCCTTTGCCCACCAGTGGGATGATGCATACTAACAGTAACAGTAACTAATAAAATAATATAAGTATCTACCTAATAATTTATTATATATCTACTCAATCCCGGCGTGGTACGTTATCAGCCCATTACAATAGAAAATCAATTGTGTCTCATTATTAAGCGGTTAAATCAATATGAATGTTTTGATTGCGTAGTTAGGTATTTGATGGCGGCGTCGCCGTGCGTTATTACTCTAAGCTGTAAACAACACGTGCACCGATCACGCAATCGACAAGTAAGTTATTTGACTTCTCTCATCGCCCCACTACTCGACTTGTTTTACTACCAGTATAAAAGATCGAGCAGCGAAGCGGCGGAGAATTTGACCATTGGAGATCGTACTAACAACATATTGTGCTCAGAAATGATTGCGTCGTGTATCTACAGTGTGTGATTTGCTAGAGTGATTAAATTGTTCATGAAATTGTAATCTGCACTATGATTCTGTAACCATCTCACAGTGAAAACTTAGGTGAAGTGAGCGTGGAGTAAGCTGTCAATAGTGTCAATTCCTAGCAAAAACAAACTCACTTCATTTAAGTTTTCACGGTGAGATTTTTACAGAATCGACCAGCTGATTTGAACTGCAAACCGTTCTTCTATTGCGCAACAAGCAACACTAGCCACAGTACGCCCACATTAATTAAACTACGTACGTCTGATACTAACGAGACAAACTATACCTTTTCCTATAAATATTTGATGTAAATAATACGACAGTTAGACCAAGACTGAATATTTATTCATATACCCACATTATGATATACATCATGTTACCCTTTAAAGACATGAAGTTTTAATTGTTATTATAAATTTAGGCAAGTTATTATTTAACATAAAATAAACAAACAAAACAACAAATCATACATTAATAACAAATAATAATTTAGGACTATCCATACTACTTACCCTCTCCCTTTAACAAAACTCAAAACAGAACTTTTTTTTTTTTTTATGAATACCAATTATTAATTGTAATTTGTAACTCGTTCTGTTTTTTAATGATTATGTCTTGCATAATCGTTGTAATTGATATTTGTAATGATAGGTGCATGACTATAATCTAACTTATTAATTATGACCCGCATAATTAGCAGTATTATTATCAGCTTATTAACAGTTAGTGAATTTGAAATTGGAAAATAAATAAGTAAGTGAATTGTTATATTAGGAACATAATCTTAATATTATAAATACATTTACCATCCTTTACGGTAAGCAAAATATTTACTATCTATCATCTTATTCACCTAATCTTAGCCCTGTATCATAATCAACAAAAATATATAAACAAACATGCTCATAATTACATTTAGGCACACCTATATGTATCTATGCATAAACTAATTCTTGTGTTTACTAGCAAATATAAAGACGTGCTCATTCAAAGATCTTTTTTATTTTATCACGAGCCTGTAAAGCTGCTGATCTAGACTCAACTGATCGAGTTGCTTTTACACTATCTTCCGAATATACCGTGTCCTCAGAATATATAGTAGCAAAAGTATCATCACTCTGATTTCCATACATCAACGAATTTTCCTCACCAGACGCATCACACCACTCACTGTCCTCCTCCGAGACAAGCGATTTTTTACCTATCTGTGGATCCCCACGTGAGGCAGACGAAGATACCTCTGTAGCATTAGCAGTGTCGGACAACTCGGTTCGATCTGGCGTAATAGAATCTACTTTCACTAAATGTCTTCTATTACGCCTGTAGCGCCTTCCTGCAGTATCAGTCACGAAATATGAACGAGGCTGCTTCGACTGAGACTGCACCTCAACATACCTACGTTTTTTGTCATCTATCATAATAGCTCGATCACCTGGTCTGAGTTCAGGTAAGGTTCGCGCATGACAATCATAACGTTTTTTATTTTCTATTTGATTGCGGCACATTCTTGCATAATCAGCACTAGCGTCATGATAAGGTCGCAACTTTGTATCATGTGCAGGCAATCTAGTAGCAACCCTACGTCCCATTAAGAGTTCCGCCGGCGAACTGATCCCATCTCGCGGCGTCGCACGATAATTTAAGAGACCTAAGTAAAAATCTGTACCTGACTCGACTGACTTCATCAAAATATTCTTAATCGTTTGTACACTTCTTTCACTTCGGCCGTTGGACTGTGGATAGTTGGGTGAAGTCGTTACATGGTCAAAACCCCATTCCTTAGAAAACGTTGAAAATTCCCTTGAAGCATAGGCTGGGCCATTGTCAGTAACTAATTCTGAAGGAATACCGTGCCTTGCAAACTGATCTTTTAATGCAGTTATAACAGCTCGACTGCCTATACTCTTCAAAGGACTTACTTCTACAAAGTTTGAAAAATAATCAACCAATATAAGGAAGTAATTTTTCCTATATTGGAAAATGTCTGAACCCAACTTAATCCACGGCCCCTCCGGAATATTGTGCGGAAGTAACGGTTCCCGTTGTGGGCGCTGTGCCTTCTCGCGGCAGGTAGCACACCGTCGCACGGCCTGCTCGATTTCATGCGACATTCGCGGCCAAAACATCACCTCCCGCGCATGCCGTTTACACCTGTCAATGCCCATGTGACCATCATGCACACGTCTTATCATTTCCGCACGCAAACCGCGAGGAATAAAAACAAGATTATCTTTGAATATTATGCCGTCGACACATTCAAAACTTTCCCTGTATGACCATAAATCACGTAATTTTTCATGAACGTTATGTTTACAGTCAGGCCAACCATTCATTATATACTTTTTTAAAATACCTGATTCTTCATCTTTCTCCGTAGTTTCCTTGACTAAACGTAATTTACTGTTACTGAATCTAACATTTTCCAACAAAAAACACGATTGTTCGTCCAGTTCCTCCGACACTTTATTTGACATTAATTCCGGTATAGCCGCCCGGGACAACGTATCAGCCACAAACATATATTTACCTGGTTTATAGACAACTACAAAGTCGTAACCTTGTATTCTGAGCATCATTCGCTGCAGACGAGCCGGAACTGAATCCAGACTCTTCTTAAACAAGGCTTCCAGTGGTTTGTGGTCCGTCTCCACCACAACATCTCGCTTGCCAAACACATATTGGTGAAAGCGTTCTAAAGCAAAAACAATTGCAAGCAATTCCTTTTCTATTTGCGCGTAACGCTTTTGTGTGTCCGTAAGCGTAGTGGACGCAAACTCAACCGGTCGACCGGCCTGCAGCAGCAACGCGCCGAGCGCCGCTGCACTCGCGTCCACGGACAACAACACCGGCTCCCGCGGCGTGTACAGCGCTAACACCGGCGCCGTGCAAATAAGTTTCTTTAAGTGAAGTACGGCTGTCTCGTGCACGTCTTCCCAGCACCACAACACGTCCTTTTTTAGCAAACTACGCAGTGGTGCCGCTATATCGGCATAATTAGGAATAAACTTGCCTAAATAGTTGACCATGCCCAAAAACCGCTCCAATGAATGTCTATCACTTGGGCTGGGCATGTCACTTATAGCTCTTATTCTGTTACTGTTAATCTGCATACCGTCGCAACTGAACGTATGCCCAAGGTAAGTGACCCGTGATACCCGAAATTCACACTTTTCTTTATTAAATTTAATACCACATTGACGCGCCCTATCTAGTAACATCCTTAAACGCGCATCGTGTTCTTCCTGACTCGAACCCCAAACTATAATATCATCCACGAATGAATCAACCCCCTCAATATCCTCCAGAAGTTGCCGCACTTTCGAATGGAACACCTCTGGCGCACAGTTTATTCCGTAAGGTAAACGCAAAAACTGATACCTGCCGAATGGTGTTCCAAACGTACACAAATCTGAACTCTTATCTGTTATTTCGACCATCCAAAAACCTGAACGAGCATCCAATTTACTAAAAATGCATGCCCCTTTTAGCTTTGTTGCAATTTCTGTAACTGTGGGCAACGGATAATGTGCACGACGAACAACGCGATTCAATGGTCGTGGATCCAGACAGACACGCATGCTACCATCTTTCTTCGCAGCCACTACAATTGCATTTACCCACGGAGTGGGGTGATGCACCTTACGGATGACACCTAACGACTCCATTCTATTTAATTCTTTCGACAACCTATCACGAATACCAATAGGTATTTTTCTTACCGGACAGACAGACGGCTGAGCTCCTTCCTCTATGACAATGTCATATCTACCTGGCAGTTTACCTAAACCATGAAACAAATCTTCATATTGTTCTATTTTTATAGTAAACACACGTTTAATTATCCCTAGTTCCTCGCATGTATCTTTTCCTAACACACTTTGACAATTATTTTTTGTAATTATAAAACGTAAACAATACATTTGCTTTTTATATTCCCATTTTAATATACATGAACCAAGAATAGGAATATAGTTTCCACAGAAAGATTGTGCCTTTGTATTATCTAATATTAATATTGACCTTTTCAATCCTAAACTTTCAAACGTGTAAATAGACATGACATTTAAATCTGAACCAGTATCCAATTTGAAATTCTCACAATTGCCATTAAAGCATAATTTTAAAGTTTCATACCATTTCTTAGAGTCCTTACTGCCAGAGATCGAATCAATCGATGACACAAAGTACAAATCCTTTTCACTTTCGCAACCGTCGCACTCATCTTCCTCGATTTGATAAACTTTATTTTTATCATTACGTGCACACATTCTTTTAAAATGACCATAGACTCCGCACTGATAACACCGGGCTCGTTTAGCTGGACACTTATCACCACGATCACACGCAAAACCACACGCATTACATATACGATCCCGTCCCGGCGGCGGCGCCCGGGGCGCGTCCGCTGGTGCATGCGCGCTCGCTGCGCCAGCACCGCCGCCGCCGCCGCCGCCGCGCCGTCCGCCCGGCGCCGGCGCCGACCGCCTGCGCCCGCTAGGACGCGCTGCCCCGCGTGCGTACACCGCATCCACCGTGCTGGATGAGCCCTCCACCTTTGTATTGCTCGTCCTGGTCTCCTCAATCTGTTGTTTCTCCTCACTCGACATCTCACTGGCCTGACATATTTTCACAGCCGATGACAAAGTAAGATTATCGGCTCGTAATAATCTGTCACGAACTTTCCCATCTGTAACGCCACATACTATTCTGTCGCGTATGAGACCCTCCTCTAGGTGCTCGAACTCACACTGTTGACTAAGTATTTTTAATGCAGTCACATACTCATCAATCGACTCCCCCGTTACTTGTTGTCTAGTAAAAAACCTAAAACGGCACATAGTCGTATTTTGTTTTGTACCAAAGTGCTCGTTAAATTTTTTCACCAACGTGTCCAGATCTTCACGGTTTTCATCTTTCTCAAACTTGAATGTCGATTGTATGTCATAACCATCTGACCCGATGAGATTCACCAATAAACACGCTTGCACATCCTTTGGTTCCTTGTAAACGGCCGACGCTTTGAGAAACACCGAGAACTGCTGGTACCATTTACGCCACGCTTGCGCACGTGCGGCTGGGCCGCCCTCCAAACGTAACTCAGCCGGTGGTCGCGCGTGTTCCATAGTTAGTTATTAATTGTTTACCGATACTAACACTGCGATGCTATCAAATCACCAACAATTAGCAGAAAATCCTGTTTTACACGTTATTTTACTGCACCGCTGTCACCATGATGTAAATAATACGACAGTTAGACCAAGACTGAATATTTATTCATATACCCACATTATGATATACATCAATATTCACTTGCGTATTTACCAACGTATTGACGAAAACCTTACACGTGTAGAAACAAACGTATATTGACTCGACCTATGTATCTAACTCACTGACCAGAAACTTTATTGTGTAACTCACGCATAATGACAATCGGTTTCATTGTAGATAGTACAGTTGTCGGTCCCGGCTGTCATTCGTGAATCTTTGACAGTCGTTACGGGCCGTCATAAGCCCGAAAGTCTTGTCAGCCAGTCTTGAAAAATGTCTTATCAACTTAACAAATAAACGTTAACAACTAGTGATTATAGCCTCCTTTTAAGCAGATATTTTAGGAGACTATGTGAGGAGACTCCGCTCTTCGATATCTTAAATAAGTATCTTTCACTTGTTTTACACAAATAAAGGTAAAGGAAATAATAATCGCACCCTTATCTAGGGATATCATATTACTCAGTAACTGAGTTGTGGAGGTCAGATAGGCAGTCGCTCCATATAAAATACTGAGATTGTCCTCCGGTTAGACTGGAAGGGAAAAGGTTAGGCAGATGATGATGATGTTGGCATCACCTACAATAAAAAAAAACCAATGGTTAAAATTATTGAACATTGGTCAATTCGGCAACTAGATAAACGAAAATGTTCCTACATCGTTAAAATGACGTAATTACCAGTGTGTTTCGCAATTAGACTGCGGATCGGAAATATAGTGGCGTTCTAATCGGTGTGGTTACATTAAAGAGCACACGTTGTGGTCCCCAATTGCTAAATACGCTCATATCGTTACAGTAGCTTATAAACCTACTGCTTATCATACTGAATCAACTACATTGAGGTACTACGAATTAATAGCTATAATTTCCCCTCTTTTTATATACTTGTACATATTATTATTTTTATTACATATTTTAAGACTGTTAGCTTTTTAAATTGTGTATATAAATTTTCCAATTGCTTGGCACATTTGGTATTTCTAATCCAAATTAGTAATAGTTAGTCAATTAGTAATAGTTTATTTTAGGTTATTAATAGGTTTTGTATCACGATTGTAATTGAAGCTTAAAATTTTGCAACACTAATTAAGTTTTTAACTGCATCCTTGGTCTAGTGGTCGCAAAGGCTGAGCATGAGGTCCTAGGTTCGATTCCCTGGTTGGCCAAAGTGTTATTGGGGTTTCCCCATTTGGAATTTCTGAGTAGTAGCCCCGGCGTCTGGACTTGTGCCCGTTTATGACAATAGACTCGTCCCCTATTACATGGGACATAGCTGTAAATCATTATTTACATTAGGTATGCACACATGCACGCGCAAACACACCCTCACACTCATACACACCCCCCACATACACACACACACACACTCGCATACTATTTATAAAAAATTGTATACTGCTGTGGAAGAGCGGAGTCTCCTAACACAGGCATTACTTGCTTAACAGGAGGCTCCAATCACCAACTAATGTAAAACTTTTTGGTTCAGAAATAAATTGGATTTGATTTGATTTTGAATTATTATTTAGGGGTGGGCGTGCAACCATTTACGTCCTGGGTTCAAACAGTCTTCGTTGCACAAGCCAGTCTTCGAATTACTTGGTGCGATTTTTTATTTTACGCCTATGAAAATACAGTCGAGAATGCAACGGCTCAACTCTATCATACTTGCCCGTCGCGTCGTCGCGTCGTCTCTCGTTCTGCGTTCGTTGTCGTTTAAAAAACCGTCGTAAAAAAACAAACTCCTCGAAAACGCAATTCTATTCCATGTTGGTTAAGATTTTGTCCTTTAAGCCGTCTTCAAACCAGTTGCAACGACGACCGTTTGCTACAACCGTTTCCGACGTCGGGAAAATAGTTGCGTTTCGTCCGTCAAAAATTCGACAACGACCCACCACTATTATTATTCCATCACTCTGGTATCACGATTCTAATTGAAACTGAAATTTTGCAACACTAATTAAGTTTCACACAAAAAAAACACAGACACGTAATTGATATACCTACCGCTAATTGTATTTGCTCAAAGCTCATTAAAACCTTTATCAGAATTATACAGCTTCGAAAAAACTCATTTAACTATAAATCGGAAGGTATTGTGCCGCAAATGGCCAATTTAACGCTATTTGCCAAATATAATTGGCGAATGGTGGTATAGAACAGCTCTTTTTCGGCACTACAGTGTAATTCAGAAGATTAATTCGATAATTTGCCCGTGAGATTATGAATTTTGGCACGTATTGTATTTGAGCTGATGTTTCGGCAAATTGTATGCCAATTACTATACTCACTTGGTGCCCAATGAAAATGTGGTAAGTTTATTACTTACTTTTTTGCCCATTTATTTCAATAGTAGGAATTACGATATTAGCGTTACAAAAATGATAAACCTTGGAGTGTAAATCTGGTGCTGTTCCACAAAGGATGGGATACTTAATATCATGTCCTGCGTGTCCTGTCAGCTGCACATGACAGGAACCGAAGGACTAGTCATGGCGCCAAACACGTAGCCGAATTCTGGGCCGAGTCCATTTAGATTGCCATTGACACGTTAAGAAGAAGAATTAATAAACTGCAAGAATAGGTAAATGAGAAAGAGGACCATAATCATTTTCCCAACATTATCAACTTCTAAAAAAGGTTCCTTTCCTAAACAATACCTTCAAAAGATATGATACCACAGCAGTATAATACTGATGGAGTAATTATGTATAATACAAATTGAGGGAAATATTTAATAACTTAATAATATTCAATTAAAATAATTTAATAAATGACCGCCCGCCTTGACACTTGAGCACGTCGCTTTGAAAATAAATAAGATTGCTCTTCTGGGAAATATTGAAGATATAGCCTTAAAAAAATAATAGATTTTTATTTGTTTTAATAAAGTAATGACATTTATAGCACTGTGTGGCCTAAATCCGCACTTACTTGACGTTTTTCTGTGACTTAAGA
This sequence comes from Luperina nickerlii, assembly GCA_963855955.1. Classification (NCBI taxonomy): domain Eukaryota; kingdom Metazoa; phylum Arthropoda; class Insecta; order Lepidoptera; family Noctuidae; genus Luperina; species Luperina nickerlii. The sequence continues at coordinate 5,055,705 of OY979677.1, read as the reverse complement.
AGTCTATTTTTTCACAGAAAAGCGCGACATAAGTGCGCGTTTAGGTCACACGTGCTATAAAATAATATACGATACGTGTGCCTTAAGGCACTTACAGGACCTAAACACAAAAAAACGCAAGTTTTAGAAACAATAAAAGTATAAGATCGACTACAGTAAACACAACCAGAAAAATAAATCGTATTCTTCAGGATCTAGGTTGATAGTGTGCTGAAAATATAATACAACTAATTTGATACGATAGACAAAAAACATGAAAATACCACTAAAAACTTTCTTTTTGCAATAACAATCACACAATCATTCTGATTTTTTGTCAGAATATTCTACAAGCAACATACTAAAATACTAGTGTTTTAGTCCAAATAATAGATTTTTTGTAATTAAATAATTGCTTCATATTTTGCAATAAATTACCAGCGTTGTGTCATCGCCCTTCTCTTTCTTTTCTATGCAGTCCTACAGTGACCGCGCTTTAGGTCATGTGAGCCCCTTAAGTAAATGCACGGCGTTTAACACCCTCGCATGTACTATTACTCACACCTACCAACTCCTTAGGTAAGCAAAGGAGTCCAATTAAAATTTGTACAAAAAATCCCAATCCCTTTAATAACATCGAAGGATTTTTTTTTAAATTCTTTTCAAAGTAAAAAAATATGTCGACGAGAAAGAATGGGTTCAACATAAATGTTAAAATAATAGTTTAGCCTGGCCACACGTGAAATTAAAAATTCATCTACAGGCAATTTTAAAGGTAGTATTACTTTGTTCTCAACTTGATTACTGAAAAGTTTTTACCAATCACGTTTGTTGGTTTGCTTTATCTGACCTAGGATTAAGACCTAGATCTATCATACCACGTGTACCAAAAACCAATGGTAGTATGGTAGTGTCAATATCTGGTACTAAGCTGCATTCGGTTACACTGGAAGCCAACCCACATCCTAATCGCGTAATAAACTATCAGTCTCAATCTAAATAATTTTAAAAGATATTGCTAAACCATTGCTTCATAAGTGCGAAAAATGTTTTTGTTTTTTTTTATTGTCGAATGGGCCCGCTCTTGACCTCGATCATGCCTGATGGAAAGCAATCGATGAGGTCTATGACGTACCTAGCGTGCCCAGAAGATGCCTAAGGCACTGGAACTCTCATGCATCGACGAAACACAGGAGGCTGCTTGACGCCGTAAATAGCGCAATGTATGTTGCCGATCTGTCAAAATGAAATGATGAGGGGTAATTGCGTAGCACACTATCAGTAGTATAGGACTACTGATAGTGTGCTACGCAATTACCCCGCAGGATGGCAAGGACATTGACGCGTAACTTGTTGCCGTGGTCCATGATTCTGAACGCTCCAGAATTAAAACATTTTTTTTTTTTGCCTTTCATTACAGACCAGCCAGCACATCAAGCTACCCGAAACTGTCAAATTTTCCCAATAAACTTTAAATATTATGCTTTAGCGATGAAGTTGAAAATCTATTAAAGAAATTTGACAGATTGTAGTAGCTTGATGTGCTGGCGTCTGTACATGATTCTGAACGTTCCAGGGTTTAAACCATTTTTTTTAAATTGCCTTTCAGTACAGACGACGTACATTTTGACCGCGTAGGTATTGCACTTTTCTATGGAACAGTAGATTTTTTTTTATTACAGACGAATTTCTACGCTACTAGGTCTAGAATCATGTGCTGAATTCCTGGTTACTGTTTGCACGTCGAGGTTCCTGTTACCTTGTAAAACCCGGCAAATAATGATATGTAAGAGATATATATATATGTGTATATTTATATATCATCATCAATGATATGTAAAAACTCACAATGCACACATTGACAATTCACAAATACAACAGCAATACAACTGACACCCTCCCTGCATACTGTTTTTATACCTATTTTCAGTTTAAAAAATGTTCCTTTTTATATAAAATTGCTAACGGTAAGAAGGAGCCTGGATCTCACAACACAGGGAGTCCTAGAATAAGATGTAGGAATGCAATACCTACATTTGAATTTAAACTTAGCGAAATAAATTTATTCTTATAACATTAGACGTAAAGTTCAAAGTGCAATCCCCACCTAACAGGACGTCATGAAATGAGGAAACCATAGTGAAATCTACACAAAAGATAACTACCATACACTCAGTTGAAGCTGAAATACAATTACGCCATTTGATTTGCGCCCGTCCGTTTCCGCTCCAACATGTCGCGCCCAGACATGCGTTGATCTGTAACATGAACCTTTAATACGACTATTTAGCTAATTTATCGTACAAACATGTTCAAACCAGCTCAAATTTAGTGGCTACCTATCATAGGAAATGACAGCTTAGTCACAGAAGACATATTAGTATTATCATACAGTATTTCAACTTGGAACAAATTGGTCGAATCAACTCACTCACACACATGCAAACATAGCATGCTTCAGGTAACAGGTTAGTCATGAGGTAGCCCGGGTCAGCGGGAATGCTGGATCAGCGGGATTGTCCGAAAGGGTTACCGCTGGCCCGGAACATAAAGGGCTACGGCAGGAACATAGGGTGGGTTTTTAGTCAGTAAGAGTCTGACACTCCCTTCCGCTCCACCCAGAGCGGGAGGGGTCATTTGATGATTTCCCATCCTGAAAAAAAAATGCCATGAGGTAGTCGGGGCTGTTGCATCGAGATAAGCGGTTACGTTTTATAAGTGTAGTGCATTCTAATTCAAATGTTTGGTTAACAAACCTAATAGCCGCTAGAGCGTAGCTTTTGTTTTCACAAAAAGGACTCAGTTGAGATACTGTTTATCTGTATACTGTGATAGAGTAACCATGATTTTCAATTTAGTGCAGCGTTAGCAAATTGGTATAACTTTATGTCCGAGGATTAGTCCCTTTCATGGATAATTAATTGGTTTTGGAGGCTGCGGTTCGAATTGATCTATCAATGGAACCAATCTGCCTACTGAATGGACCGCGATGTTGTGTCGCAGCCGAAAGATGGGAACGGGAGGGGGCTATTGTGTGAGCCTGACCGTAAAGTGTAATTGAAAAGAAAGTCATTCGACTCTCCGTTTTTTATAATCTACAGATTTTAGAAACAATTCTACAGAATTGGGCCACATCTCCTATTTCCGAGTCTAATACCCAAAATAAGATGTCGGTTTTTAATGTACTTTAAAGCGCTGTAAATGTTAATAGTTTCAGTATAATACGTTGACACGTATGCAGATGATGACTCATCTGCCATCATCTGCCTAGCCTTTTCCCAACTATGTTGAGGTCAGCTTCCAGTCTAACCCGATGCAGCTAAATACCAGTATTTTACATGTAGCGACTGCCTATTTGACCTCCACAACCCAATTACTGGGTAATAAGATACCCCTTGATAAGACTGTCAGACTTTCGGGCTTCTGACTACCCGTAACGACTGTCAAAGATCCACGAATGACAGCCGGGACCAACGGCTTAACATGCTTTCCGAGGCACGGATATATCAGTATAATACGAGTATGTTTATGAAATCCGGAAGCGATTTACAAAATAGTTTTTGTTTCGAGAATCTGATGAGAATGAAATACTTTATCACAATACAACAATCCCTTCCACTGGAAAGCTGAAGCTTATCATCAACTCAACGCTTTGGTACTTGATTGGTAGGGTCTCATTTTCAACATGTGATGAAGTTGACCGCTAACTGTAGGTAACCGTCTCACCACAAAGGAGAATGTTATCCCGACAAGTGATAATGTCCTACAATTACCTACTTCTTGCTTGCATACAGTGACAAAACTGAAGAAAAATATTTAATAGTAGATTATGCACCGAGGGGCTAAAGTTGTGTCTTATGTCACGGGCGTCATATTGAATCTCGAGCGCAATGAAGGATTCGGGATTTAACTCCCGAGCGCAGCGAGGGAATTAAGAGTTTAACTCACGAGCGAAGCGAGGGAGTTAATACAAGAATCCTGAATGCAACGAGGGATTCAAGATAGCCCAAGGCAAAGACACCTTTAGCCCAGAGGAGGATACTCTACTTTTTACACCTACTGTGAGAAAATAATAGCCATAGTACGAAAAACAAAGTATTTATTAAATAAACAAACAGTAAGAATAACATATTTAGAACTAGTTAGTTATATGCACTTCCATTCCTTTTAAAAAATGGTTCGTAGTATCTAATTATTCTTACAATATTATGTCTTCGAAAAGTTCGAAAACATGGCAACGATATGAAGAAGCAGTCGTTATGATTTTGTAGGAAATCGAGAATATCATCCACGCGTAGTAAGGGTATATCGAGAATAGCTTTCCTCTTTCTGGCACCAAAGGGTGTGTTATATGCACTTCCATTCCTTTTAAAAAATGGTTCGTAGTTATCTAATTATTCTTACAATATTATGTCTTCGAAAACATGGCAACGATATGAAGAAGCAGTCGTTATGATTTTGTAGAAAATCGAGAATATCATCCACGCGTAGTAAGGGTATCGAGAATAGCTTTCCTCTTTCTGGCACCAAAGGGTGTTTGTTAGTAGAATACTATACTGCCAATTTAGCTGAGCATGTGAGATTCCAAATTCAAATCTCATTATTGACCAGCGGGTCATAATGAAATCCAGTACAACATTATTGACCGGCTGTGCCGGGGGGCCACTAATGACTCACTTTAGGTTAAGGTTGCTTGACATTTAATTTGACATTTTCGAGCAGGTGGTGTGAAAATTACTTTATGATATCAGAATCAATAAATGTTGTGTTAAATTATTTATCAAAATAAGCCGTTCCATACAAAATGTATGAGAAACAACAATCTTCATATTATTATTTATTATTCGTGAATTGATCCCATGTTTTAATAATTATTCTGCTATTCGGGGCGGAGACAAATCCAACAAATCAAAGATCATAAAAATCGGTCCAGCCGTTCTTGAGTTACCTAACCCGACTTTGTTTTATGTATACCTATAGATGAAAGTACCGACATGTCTTTCCTTTTGTGCTTCTTATAATTGCTATTAATACGAATGCCTCGTTGACTAGTGGTCGCAAGCGTTACTGTTGACTGTAAGGTACTCGGTTCAATTCCCAGTTCGGACAAAGTGTTTTGGGTTTTTGCATCAGCAATTTCTCAGCCTGGGGTCTGTAGCTGTACCCAATTGATGGCAATATACAATTAATATATAATATATAATTCACCCACATTTCGCTAGTATCTATACAGATACACATCGCCTAAACCTTCGAGAAAAATAGGCGTGATGATATGAAGTGTCATGGAGGTACTTGTTCTACTAATAATCTCAGGAATCGTAATTTAAAACTTCTCCACACAAAATTCGAAGTTAATTAACTCCCAGTAAGATGAGCGTGCAAAAACCTAATTCTCATCCAAAAAACAGCCAGTGCACTAAATCACCCAGTATGAGACTATATGAGTATACTATCCAGTATATTGAAGTCTGTGAGATTAAACCGACGTTATTAAACCTTACTAGCGAACACGCGGCCCGGTCTGACACATTTTATTTAAGTACACAAGTGTATTTGGGGCTTCACCTGTATTGGAAAACCTATCCTAAATTTCTCGAGTTAAAGTCGCAATTTCAATGGCGGCTGCTGTTATTTAATACCAATACTAGCGTGTGTAGCATCCTATCAATTTTTATTCAACTCTTTGCTTAGATGTCTTCTTTATTGATGTTAATATTGTACGAGTACAATATTTTCCCGACAATGAGAATAATTTCGTTGGGTCTGCAAATTATTTGCTTTTGGTCGAAATACTCGCTAAAGCGACGGTTTCCTAAAAAGGCGGTGACCACCCACATAACGTCGTAATTTACCGGTGAATGACGTCACTAAAACGTTGTTTATGACAGTAAGTTGGTGTGTTTTCCTAGAGAGCGTTTTTGACACCGTAAAGTCGAACCCCGCTGCCCAAAGATTGAAATCGCTAGATTTGCCCTCACCGTATTTAGTCACGCGAAAAAGTGTCCAAACTGAGAAGAGTGAGCTAATAGATTATTATATAGCGTTTCCATGGCAATCAAGTCAAGTCACTACGTCAATGTTTCTTTTGACGGTAAGGTGTATCTAACAATTTAAATCCTTGCCACTGTCATCATTTTCATGACAGCGGTCACTGCGGCTGTTATGAGAGATCACCGCTTTTTTAGAATACCCGTAGCTTAGGTAAATGCTATTTTTCTGAGATTTTTTCTTGCTGAACTATAAAAATAAAACGTAAATTTAAAATATAGTGAGTATGTTACGATCATATTTTCGTATTTTACTCAAAGACATGTTACCTAATGTATCACCCTGCCTGAAAAATGTTTTCAAAACAAGTTCCTTAGGATACATAATAATTCTATCTTGTACAGCTTCATTCAGCAGTTTCATTTTTACAAAATAAAACATAATCCCAGCTTAAAAAAATACAACACACTGAGTTCGCGTTTGGTACAATTTAAAATGAGATTCTTAGAGTAAGTTTCCAGTTCAAATATAATTATGTAATTTGTTTCATGGGTGTACTAAGTTTCCAGTTCAAATATAATTATGTAATTTGTTTCATGGGTGTACTGTGTTTCAATAAGAGGTTACTAGGAAATTAATTAAAAGGCAACACGGAAAAAGTCGCGGGCAAAACCAGTCATCATCTGCCTAGCCTTTTCCCAACTATGTTGGATCGACTTCCAGTCTAACATGCTGCTGAATATCAGTATTTCTACATGGAGCGACTACCTATCTGGCCTCCACGACCCAGTAGCTGGGTACTGAGCAGGTAATACGATACCCCGTACTAAGACTAGATGTCAGACTTTCGGGCTTCTGACTACCCGACAAATGACAGCCGGGACCAATGGTTTAGCGTGCTTTCTGAGGCACGAGGGGTCTCGATATGTAATGAACCGACCTCAACAAGCACAGCTTGACCTTCGACACTGAAAGAAATAGGCAGTAAATAAAAATGAAAAACTTTAATCTGAATTGCTTTATACAGTTCCATATGAGCCTAACGTTCAAAACAGTATTTTTTACTGATCTGAAAACAGTTAAAACTTGAGACAAAATGTTACCGTCATGACAGTAAACTTTAACGTTTTAAGTAGCTAAAAGGTCACCAAATTGACTGTTTTATTCATTTGGTGGTATCGTTCAAACCATTGAAATTTACTTACGTTACAGTAATGGTGATTTTTGTTTATTACTGTTTTTTTGAAGTGAAAACTTCTTTAGCGGCGCTGTGTACTTTTTTTGGAATGGGTAAAAACTTCTAAACTCGCGTCAGGTCACGTGACCCTGATCGAAAATTCGTAAGACGTAAAACGTAAGACGCGCGTTGTTGAGGACAGCGCCATCTATGCACATCGGGAAGAACTACGAGGGCCTCGCGTACTAACTACGTAGTTCATCCAACAACGACGAGATGGCGCTGAACCACGGATATATAACTGACGACGAGCTCCATGCGAGCGGCTTGCTTCTCTTACCACTGCCGCGACCAACACCACGAACTGAAGTCTATCCTGTGTGCTTATTTGTAAATCTGAATAAATTCCTTTCACGAGAAGAATAAACCAGTCACTTTGGTCATCATACCTGATTTGCAAAAAACCCTATAAAATAAGGAACACACCTTAACACGCGTGTTTTGTTTATAAGACGATTCACAAAATACACTCGTAATTGTTCAAGTTTTCACTTCTGTCGGCACTACCGGAGTGCCAGTGTTTTTTTTTCAGTTAATAGTACGTTCAATCATTAAAAGTTACCGTTTTGTCTTTTACTGTTTTACTAACATTTCTTCTTACTGTATAAAGTCAGTGAGTTTTAATGAAATCGCTTTAATGTGCTGTAGTAAGAAATTATTCTTTTCAGTGGATCGACCCGTGCGGCTGTTATTATTAAGGCAGGAAGGAACCTTTGACAATATAATAATATTTGTTTTGCAAAATGTCTATTTATGAATATCGACTCCAATAGCAATTCTGTGGACAATGGTGCCGATTCTGTTGTTCATAAACTAAACCAAATTTAAGTTCAGTGCATCTTTCTCTTTTTATTTCATTAAGAAAAGGACAGAAGATAAATTTTAGTTTAGTCCTGTCAAATTAATCAGCGCCTGACGAGAAATTGACATAACTTTAGTAGACAAGTTTTTAATCACGTCTAAACTTGTATGGAGTAGGGTCAAGCGCTGATTAATTTGACAGGACTAAACTAAAATTTATCTTCTGTCCTTTTCTTAATGAAATAGAAAGAAAAAGATGCACTGAACTTAAATTTAGTTTAGTTTGTGAACAACGGAATCGGCATCAATGTCAATTTTAAACATTTTTTTATCAGTAACTTATTGACATTATAATTATTTATCATTGACATTATCGCATTTCGTTAAATATTGACATTACCAGACATTATTAAATTACACAATATATATATATATATATATATATAGAAATTGACATTGATACTACTGAATTGCTATAAATTAAGATACCTAATTGGCAAAAGCATCCCATGAATGTATATTTGTACGCCAAATGGCAAAACACAGAGAAACTATAATATAACAATTGTAATATCTTGCACACTGTTGGAACCTATGTTTACAAATAAAGACTATTGATTGATTGATTGAGCCCCTTCATGCAAAACTGGTAACAATAAAAAGTACGTAAACAAATTATCCAATATTTTCTAAAAGAAAGCAACGCTGAAAGTATAAATAAAATAGTTTCAAAGTAAATATAAATTGGGGGTATAAAAGAAGTTCGCTCATCTCAATAACTTTGAAAAGTGTAATAACTTGAATGAAAATTATGAGTCTGTCCATTATATTTTTTGGTTAATTTTAGTTATAAACAAGATAAGCGATATCTCACTGAGATCTTGATTAAATTGTTCGTAAAACATTTTGAGGGAGAGAGAGGGACTTTAGACTCTTGTTATCTCGGTGTATGGCTCAAGACACAAGCGACAGATAAGACTGGCTTACGCCTTTGTGGTTTTGATTTAAGTAAGTCATTATCTTGTATGCCTTATTTTATGACCGCAAAGCAATTCGTTTTCAAACAGATGCAGATAGGACTTTGCATTTACTTTAATTTTGTAAGAGACTATGAAATCTTGTAAGCTATCTTACGAATTTGTCATTTTAAAAGTCTCTTAAGTCATTACATTTTATGCTTTGCTTGAATAGCATTGTAGCGGTATCTACAACACGCCACATGCGAACTACGCGGCATACTGACGTCACGCAAAATCCTGCAACTCGCAAGCAGAGTTTACCGCGCAACTAGCATATATGCAACGGCCCGACGTGAATAATCGGGCTGTTGCCCGCCTGACATGACCATCTGGTCGGAGGATCTATGGAGAATGAATGAAATTTACACATTACACACACACACCACACACATGGTGGTGGTGGTGGTGGTGGTGGTGGTGGTGGTGGTGGTGTTGACGGTGGTGGTGGTGGTGGTGGTGGTGGTGGTGTGGTGTGTTATTTACACATTTTTTTTTTTAATTTTTTTATTTAATTTTTTTTTTTTTTTTGTAAGGTGTAAATTTCATTTATTTATTCAATTATGCTATAGAGGTATGCCTCTACAGCATAATTAGCCTATAATTTCCACTACTGGGACGAAGCCTCTGTCCCAGTAGTGGCTCTTGCTCAAAGGGGCCGTAATCAACAACGCGGGCCCGAATTTTTTGGTTCTAGGACATGCCGGTTTTTTCACGTTGTTTTCTTTCACCGTTTTTAGAAGAGTGGTGATGAAACAATTTACACAAAATAAGGCAGGTGCTTTACTTCGTGCAAATTAACACCTACGACTCACAATTCGTATGTCGCGACCAACACAAACACACCACATGGCCAACACTGTTCCGCTTGCTTGAATATTAAAGTAATATTTTTAGGGTTGCACGGCATTTAATTTAGTTCAGTTAATGTTGCCTTTAATGATTTTATTATTTTATTTGATCAAATTAGGTATTATGTTATTTATGGTCACTTTTTCAATATATAGATACATAAATATATTTTTAGCTACAAAATGTTAACATCTCTATTGATGGCTATTTTTAATTGTTTATTATTTGAGGGTTTGGGCGCTGATAGCCGAAATACAGGCTATCGTCTAGTTCGGCTACAGATGTTTAATTTATTTGTAACAAGAAATTTTAGCCTATATGTGTATCATTGTAAACAATTATTGAATAAACTTATATTATATTATATATAGTTTATTTAGTTCATAGTCTGATGATTGACAGGTTTGTCATTTTACCCTTTATATTTTTGTTGTTTTTTTAGTCAACGTCCTCGAAAATTATTTCCATGAGAGATCTGTATACTAACACTGGTTGTACATAACAACTGGTTTGCGACCACCCTTCCACCGGAGTCCGGCGTCAAGCAGCCTGCTGTGTTTCGTCGATGCGTGGGAGTTCCAGTACCTTAGGCATCTTCTCGGCACGCTCGTTCCACCATAGACCTCATCCATCGCTTTCCATCAGGCGTGATCGAGGTCAAGCGGGCCCATTCAGCAATAAAAAAAACAATCAATTCAAGTTTATTTTTTAACTAACTTCTGCCCGCGACTACGACAGCGTGAAATTTTTTGTTCCCCTGACCCACTCCTTCGTATCGCACCGCCTGCTAGTACTTCGTTGTCGCTCAGCTTTTTTCTGACTTTTTTTCTTTTTGATCGGCTCCTGAGGGTCCTAGTGTGAAGTTAAATAACCTATAACCTATCTCGAGAATTGGGCTAGCAAATGCAAAAAGATTTTTTAAATCCGACTGAAGGCTCCTGCAAACAGGCGCGACGCGCGACACAAAGGCAACGCTCGTTGAGCGACTTGAGGTGCCTTTGTGTCGCGTGCGATTTTATCACGTGTCGCGCCTGTTTGAAGGAGCCTTGATAGTTCCCGAGATTAGCGCGTTCAAACAAACAAATAAACTCTTCAACTTATATTATCTCAAAACAGATATGAGTATAGATAGATTCGCTCTTCCTTATATTTTTAAAAAAATATTGAGAGAATATCAGACAAAACAAACTATTCTCGAACCTTTCTTAAGCGTCATTACGCAATATCGTCATCTAAAGTCATTCTACCTTTATCTTAAACTAATATATTCAGCAAGTTATATTGAGTCTGTCTACTCCACGAGGATAAACAGTTTGAGCCGATGGAAATAGTTACCAACTTTAGTCAAATATACTTTGGTGAAAGTTAACTAGTGGTACCATAAATTGTGAAGTGGGGTTATCTATCGTAATTTGAAGGCGACTCGGTAATAGATCAAACTGGTATCCTATATAAATGGATTGATTTATTGTGTTCGGAACTGTAACTCTTTAAGTTAGGATTAAGTTTCAATCATACTTGGAATAGTAAACTATTTATTTCTTTATATTTACTTATTGGTGATCAAGTTTGTTGGAGCAGCGGTGACCCAGTGGCATCGGCCCCGACTTATGAGTGTGTAGGTCTTAAGTTCGAATCCAGGCAGGCATCACTGCTTTAAAGGGCTTACAGGGCCTAAACGCAAAAAGAAAACGCAAGTTTTAGAAACAATAAAATATATGATCGACTACAGTAAACAAAATCCGAAAAATATATGATATTCTTCAGGATATATGCTAGGTAGATAGTGTGTTGAAAACATAATACAATTAATTTGATAAGATAGAAAAAAATCAAAAATATATCTCTAAAAACTTTATTTTTACAATAAATACCATACTAATATACATACAATCATTGTGATTTTTTTTCAGATTATTCTACAAGCAACATACTAAATAAAGAACTAGTGTTTTTAATGTTTGAGTACATACACTAGATTTTTTGTAATTAAATAATTGCTTCATATTTTGCAATAAATTACCAGCGTTGTGTCATCGCGCTTCTCTTTATTTTCTATGCAGTCCGACTGCGTTGCGTAATTTACTTTGGTAAGCAGAAGAAAGTGGCGTGGATTAAGAATTCTGAACAAAACAACAGAACTACGCTACTGCTACGCTACTGCTGAGCTACTGGTTACGCTAGCTACGTCATCCGACAATGTCTGTGCGAGAGTAATATGATTAACTATTAAATCCCTCTTTAGAAACTCTTTTAATATTTGAGGATCTCCTTATATTTATTACAACATTATAAAAATAACGGTTATTACCCTTTCGTGTTTCGTGATAAATACAAAGCAATATAATGTATTGACCATTTACATAAAAAAATAACTCTCAAATTCAGTAATTTCGTCAGTATTACACAATAACTGTCGTTATTTGGCCGTTATATTTCTAATAAAATGGAGTATAGATATAATTTTTTATAGTCCTCTTCTGCCTTTAACTTAAGGCACTTTACTCCGTTGTTTTCAAAACAAATTTTAACCCAAAATTCTCGTAATTCGAGCATGAGTTATAAGTAGAGCAGCAATTATTAAGTTGTATTGCGTTTTTATCTTTCATGTTTTGTTGATAATTTATACTTAGTGTTATTTCGACGTCTAATTATACTTTTGGGGATGGAAGCACCTATTTATAAGTACGAAGTGCTATTTGAGATGTAAAGTCAGGGTTGTCTCAAGAAAATTTACCATCAACTTAAATTGTTCGTATATTCATAACTGTCAATACTTGACAGTTGTATGAAATGGCGGTGGTGGTCACGGCAAATTGAGGTAGGTTGCAATTTGCTTAACTATCAATTACTCCGACTGTCCCTAACTGATTGAGTTTCGGGAAAAAGTTAAGATTTGTAGAGAGGTGTTTTTATCATTCACGCCTGTGTGACAGTCTCCTTCTAAAAATCTCAGTGACATTATGAACGGTCGAGTATTTTACTAAAAAATAAAATATTATAAGGTTTCAATCATTACTAAAATTCAATGTGTCAAAAACTAATAGGAACTGAAACATCACATCAAACATCATTTGCAAATTGAAACCAGGAAATACTACGCGCGTTCAGTTTTAAAAGCGGTTCAAATTGTCCTATTTTCTATTAAACGTGTGTATACATTTCTACGAATCTTGATTTATACGAAACCATTTGATTTTATAACATTCATCTATAAACTATAATCCAAACGTTTCTTCATAAATTTTTAATATGATTTTAGTTAGGTATTAGAATTCCACATTCAAACGCACTAAAATTATAAGCTGAATACGCAAAGTTAAATACGATTAAATGATAAATTTAAATATTCCTGTAAGTAGGTTTGTACAAACACTTTTACACGTCAATCATATTTTTTAAACCAGATGAGGTCGGCCTTTCCTATCTCACTTAAGGCTGCAGTCTTGCAAAATTCACCCGCGGCGAATTATTTGCGCAACTTTGTATTTTTTTTTTTAAACAAAGCAATGAAATAACATGAAATTTTATTATTGCACATAAATAACCACAATATAAGTAATAGCTAGTTATTTTTTTTAAGTTCATTTAGATGGGATAAGTTAGGTAAATGAAGCGTTAAATACAGCTCTTTCGCGCCCCACAACATTTCGAGTTCTGTTTGGGCGCTTAGTTTAGGGCAATGAAGAATTAATTTGGAAATCTATTCAGCACATATTTATCTCAACATTCTCGTCTTCAAAATGTGCTGATTAGTTTTTTCTAATTATATTCCATTTTCTTAATTTAGACGCCACAATTTCATCAAAATTCTCTGTTTTTATCTCTTAATAAACGGTTTTTTTCATAATAACTATGCATCGTATGTATGTATTAATTAGATTATTTTAATGCCAAGAGTTCAATAAGCAAATACAAAAAAAAAATAGCACCTAAATCACCTTACCCTAACAATAGTAATATTTTCAAAAGACCTACAAAAAAGGGGTTTATAAACAAGAATTGAGAGAGAAATTTCTTAGTGGCCACTGCACGGCCGGAGCGTTCAGACGTGTGGTCCACGACGAATTTTAACTGTTCCCTCTCGCTCTAACTTTGCTCCTGCTCTAACATAGGATGCGCATTGTTGTGTATCTAAAGTTGCTCTACTTTATTATTTTTTGTATATAATTTTTCGAGTTTTTTGTAAATATTTGTATATCAGTAATAGTTTTGTAAATATTTGTGTATCAGTAATAGTTTTGTAAATATTTGACTTCAAAATGGATCGTAAACGTAAAAAAAAATATGCCTGTACAAGAAAAAGAAAATTGGCCTCAAACGTAGAATTGATGAAGAGAAATAGAATCCAAAGGTAAGTAGAACTGTTTACAGTATTCATGTTTAGGGCCTAACTACAAGGTCAAATTAAATTAGCTAGCGAGACTCCACAAACGTGATGTATATTGATATCTCAACACGATGAAACAGATTTTATCAACTCACACTTCAAGTAACAATATTACCAGCGGTCATTGGCCCCAAAAAAATCATCAAATCTTTATTTTTTGTATTTCGTCGTGTTTAGATAATATCGTATACAGGGTCAAATTAAATTAGATAGCGAAACTCCGCAAAAGTGTTGGGTATCGATATCTAAACGTGTGTGGGGGGCGTGAGTGTATGTGGGGAGGGCGTGATTATGTGTTGATAGATGTATCTGTATGAGGTATGGGGAGTGAGTGTGTGGGAGTGAGTGTGTGGGGGTGTGTGTATGGGGGGTGAGTGTGTGAGGGGAATGTATGGGGTGGGTTGTGTTTTTGGTGTTTATGTATGTATTAGATCGCTAGTCTACTATACTTTAGGGCTATTTAGACCAAAGTCGGATATCTTTTAGTACGATGATTTTTTACTAATAGGTACTTCTGAAAACTCTGTTAATAATTTATGACTTTTTTATTTTCACAGGTCCACTGCTGGCTCTCGGCAACCTTTTTCAGATGCTACCAACTTGTCAGAAGCTCGAAATAAATAAAGTATATCGAAAAAAATAAAGTATATTATTTGAGCGTTATGCGGCATTTAAGAGAGCAAATTCGAAGAAAAAGGCCAGATTTGTGGAAAGAAAATTGTTGGATTTTGCACCACAATAATGCGCCTTCGCACAAGGCCATCTTTGTAAACAAATTTTTGACCAAAAGCTCAACAAATACATGATTCGTGATTATCGAGCAACCACCTTATTCACCAGATATGGCTCCAGCCGACTTCTTTCTTTTTCCTAACCTCAAATTACCACTTCGTGGCACCGTTTTCATTCGGTAAGACAAAGGAATATTCGCGGCGAGAACTAAACTCAATTCCGGAAAAAGCGTTTAAAAATGTGTTACCGAGCGCATACAACCTGAATCTCTTCAAAGAGAGAGTGAATAGGCTTCTTCTGGGTAAGCTCACTCCATCGTCGACTTTGTCTCTGTCACCTCTGAGCTAGACTAGAGTCAAAAGCAAACCAATTCCAAATTAAAAAAAAATGTTTTGATGATTGGATTATTCGTTGGCGTAAGTGTATCGTTTCTGAAGGAGCATACTTTGAAGGCGATAAAATATAAGTCTGCGATGAGCATGTGTTGGTGTCTGTGTTGTGTTGTGTCTGATGTGATGTGTAGTGTCTGTGTGAGCGATTTCATGGCGTTCTTTGGGACTAGCGCATTTTTTTTTTCTTCCGTTGAGGGAATTTTTCAATTTTGAATACAACCATCTCTCGACGGTTATATTGGGGTAGATTTCTGATAATTCTCGTGGTCTTGTGGGTGTTGTCATTTCACAAAGTCTGCGGTAAAAGACGTGGTTCTTATTTCTTTTTACTTTTTTCTCAATAGGTTGAATTATATTTATGGCGGGTCTTTTAAGGCGGGAATCAATTAGCTCAGGGAGCAGACAATGCAAATAAAATTTTGTCAATGGGCCTACCATTTTGTAGTGCCAGAACGTAGGGTCTCTTTTTATATTATTCGACTTTCATTGAGTAGTCCACTCCAGCCCATACGGCATATAAGCACATATCCATCTCCGTAATGTTTAATTGGCTCTGAGTATGGAAATAATAGACGTGGTTTTTGTCAATCGCAAACGTATTTCTCCTAATGTTACATTTCCATTTTTTTTTTCTTTTATCGTTTCTTCAGATTGCATATTTTTTGCAGAAAGTGGGCATTTTACTTCTACCAGTACTGTTTTTCCATCTTTGTGTTTATAAATACCATCGGGACTGGCTCCTAAATATTGGACTGTTTGTTTAATATAAAGACCGCAGCTGGCAATTGTGACGTTTTCCTGCAGAGATAATGCTTTTTGTCCATTATCTCTACCATAATATGTGATCGAAACTTTGGTCTATCGTCTGTTTCTGTAGTTCATCTCTTTTTTGGTCAGAAGGTTCCGTTTATTTAAGGAGTTATTTTTTTGTCATCTGAAAATCTTCATCGGTCGTAACTTGTTTTTTGGTATTACTATCTAGCATGAACGAATTTATATAAAAACCGGAGGCGCGAAGGAAGAGCAACCCCCGCCAAGGTACCATTCAAATATAAATAAATATTGATTATTACTTAGTAGAGCAACTTTCCGACCGTGTCAAATATCGCTAGGTAGGATGAATGCGGGGACTGCAGGGAGCCCGGGTGCAGACGCACGGCGCGTGGACTCGCCGCACGCGATTCTTAAATTGTGCAATAGAAGACTAGGCCCTTAAGGCCGAAACAATCTCAAAAGTCTAAATAATCTTGGTCAGATCATGTGAGGGTCTTTTGAAAAAAGAACCACACAGATTTGAGTGGACCTGTTCAGGTAGTGCAAGCATTTGCCAGTAATCGTGTAGCTCAAGTCAGAACTTAAGGAGCTCAACGACTCAAATCTCTCAAATATTAGCGCTAAAAATTCGATAATAAATCATTATATTTCTGTTGATCGTTTGAAGTAGAGAACAACGTTTTAATAAGATTGGCTTAAAATTTGTACAAATTAGCTTAATTTGACGTTTCCCAGTCAGGGAAACTAGACACATGACGGGACGAAATTAACCAACTTTGAGAAAATAACTAAATGGAATAGAATAGATAATATGTAACTTAGACTATGAAGGAATAACAATATTTGTATTTAAAATAAATATAAAATTCTTTTTTACAAAAAAACAACTGACTTTCGAACTTAAAGTTATTTTTCACTTTGAAGTGTTTTTTTTTGGAAGTCGGTTTTTTTCTTTTTGTAATAAAGTTTTTATTTTTCACTTTTTAGCTGTACCTACCTACCCCAAACAAATTCATATAACACTACTTGCTATGTAAATATCAGTGACAGGAAGCTATTGAACACATCTGCCTACCCCTCTAAAGGGTACAGGCGTGATGTTATGTAGTGTGATTGCGTAAACAATGCATACATATGTTATAGCAGCAATCGCGGTTGATTTGCTGGCATTTATTGAAGAGTTCCGTTGTCTGTCTCCGAAACTCATCATCAGATCTTTACGAAATTTAAATGGGTCCATTTCGGAATAAGCCTCTTTCAATCAAAAAAAATGTTGTAAATCCGTCTAACGTCTATAAATGAGGAAGTTATGCCGGAACATACCTACATTCGAAAAAAAAAAACATCCAAATTGAGAACCTCCTCCTTTTTTAAAGTCAGTTAAAAAATAAGGTCCATCTATATTTAAATTATTAATACCCTCTATAAACAGCCTATATTGTTCGCACTGCTGGGACAAAGACCTCCTTTCAGTGAGAGGCAGTGGGCCGTAATCCACCACGCGGACCCAATGCGGGTTCTATGACATGCCGGTTTCCTTCACCGTTTTAAGAGCAGTAATACACTCCAAGTACGTTTAAAATTTCGAGAAAATAGAATTTAGTGCGTTTTTACTTTTGTATTTGATTTCACTTAGTCTAGGAGTTTTAAATGATGTAAGAAGATATTAAACAGCTAAAAAACAGAGGAAATTGTTGGTAAGATTAGACGTCAAGTTGAGTTTTAATACAAATAAATGCTTTAGGTATGTTAGAAGAGTACAGCTTTCTTTCTGGCAAGTTATTCACAAGTGAGTGTCAGAACATGTTTTGTTTTGTTACTTCTAGGAATTAAATAACATTGTAAAAGTCTGTAACTTAATACGTTATGTAGCTACGTCAAAGGCATATTTTTGATAGTATTTGCGTTCTGTTCAATTTCCGATTACATAATTTTCCGATATTGAATCAAACGGTAATAAATGACAGATCTAAATGACTTCATGTATGATTATTGATGTAAGCGCGTGGGTTTCTCCACATGACTTACACAAGTAGTTTTTTGGAATTAATAGTCAAGAGTGAACGAATTATTAAAAACTTTAATATCTTCAATATTAATACAATAATTAAGCTATGTAAGTATTTGGCGCGCGCGGTTAGATGCGCATGGGCGCGTGTGTAGTCCTTGGCGGTCGCGGAGCAAGAGGGCGGGAGCGCGGCTCGCTCGACGCAGACGCGTTGCGGGGCATGAGGGCAGGCGCGGGGTGCGCTCTAGTGATGGGAAGCGCTGACGAGATTTTAGTCGAGTAGGCGCGAACATACTCCGGGGCCGGTGAAGTCCAGCAGGGGAGCGTGGATGAGGTGACTTTGGCGACGAGGGCTTCAGTCGTTGTTGAAGCTGATGAAGTTGCGCTCTTTGCGCTGATGCAGAAGTACAGGTGCAGCGACGTGTGCCCACGAAGCAAGAAGTGAGTGGCAGTGCGTCGCTGTATGCGGCAGTGCAGTGATGTGGACGCCGAGTGGCCAAAGCTGTTGCATAAGCATCTTCGGCTGGACAGTGGATGGTGAAAGTAATCCGAGAGGATCAAAAATGCTGAAAGACGATGATAGTATTGCTCTTTTCGTAGTCTTCTCTGTAGATTTAGGGCTTGGAGCTTCAATGGTAAATTGAAGAAAGTCGGATTTCGGGCTCCAGCCCAAGCCGAGGGCACTGGATGCGTCACTCAAGCTTAGCTTGCTCTGCAGGTCGACACTGGAGATGGGAAAGATGTCAGGGGCATTTGACCTAAACTTTCGGAGATTGAAGCAGCCGGATTTCAGCATAGCGGTGACTGCATTCAGTATGTGTAGTAGCTCTTCTTTAGTGTCAGCTCCGGTTAGTAGATCGTCGCAATAAAAATCCTTCTGAATTATATTCTTGACCTTATCGTCATCGCAGTCTTCTCCAAGTTGCCACAAGCATTTGGTGCTCAAGTAGCTTGCGCTGGCGAAGCCATAGGTCACAGTGTTGAGCCTAAGTGTTCTTATGGGGAGATTATCTTCTTCACGCCACAAAATAAGCTGTAGGTCTCGGTCTTCTTCGTGGACATCGACTTGACGAAAGAATTTATCGATATCTCCAGCTAATACGTACTTGTACATGCGAAATCGCAGCAGAATCGAAAACAAGGAGTCTTGTACCTTGGGGCCAATCATTTGGATGTCGTTTATGGAGACGCCAGTAGATGTCCCGGCGGAGCCGTCGAACACGACGCGCAGTTTGGTGGATTCGCTCTGTTCGCGTAGCACAGCGTGGTGGCACAGGTAATGGCGCTGGCACGGAGGCGGCTGCTCCAGCAGAGTGCAGTGGCCCAGTGACAGGTATTCTGCTATAAATTCACAATAGGCTTGCTTGAGATTAGGATTTTTGCGGAATTTGCGCTCTAATGAAAATAATCTTTGTCTTGCCCTATGATAGGAATCACCAAGAACATCAGTAGACTCTTTAAGTGGAAGCTTCACGGAGAAACGTCCATTTTCTTGGCGGGTAGTGTGTGTCTGAAAGTGCTGCTCACACATCTTCTCACTATCACTCAGAAGAGGCCTTTTTGGTAGCTCTTCTAGTTCCCAAAATCGGGCAAGTTGTTTCTCAAAATTGTTGTTTAAATGATTGTCATTTCTTGACAAATTGCACTGAATATTTGGTACACAGTTGGAAGGTATAGTTATAGCGCCTGAAATTAGCCAGCCCAACTGGGAACTTCTCAAAAATGGCAAATTTGCTCCAAGTGATTGCTGCTCTCTTCCTATAATTTGCCAGAATAAATCTGCGCCAATCAGCATGTCTATAGGGCCTGAAGTGTTGAAGGACGGATCGGCTAATGGAGTTTTCGGCGGAATCTTGAAGTAGCTTAAATCAATGGTTGCACTTGGAATATTTGCTGTGAGCTCAGGTAGAACCGGGCATGCCAGTGTTGTATGGTAGTTTGTGTGGAGAGAATGTATGCGGACGACGCTTCTCTCTGCAATGAATCCACAGTGTGTATTGCCCATACCGGTTATCCTTGTAGTGTTTGTCGGTATGGCAGGTAAGCCCAACTTCTCTTTCAACTCTCTAGTTATAAAGGTGGCTGCACTGCCGGAATCGAGAAGACAACGTACTTTCTGGCATGTGTTGGTAATTGGATTTGCCACATCAATAATAGCTGTAGATAGTAATACGAGATTGTTTTGTTGTACCTGAGATGAGAAGTTAACTGGAACTTCAATGGTAGATTCAGGAACGTCCGTGACTTCAGCAATGGCAGGTTGCACAGAGACGCTGGTTGCAGGCTGTGAAGTTATGTGAAGCAATGAATTATGCTTTCTGTTACATTTTCGACATGGCCCTTGCGGACAATCCTTGGCAACATGTCCTTTTTTAAGACAATTAGGACATAACTTCAGGCGGTAAATTTCAGCTGTTCGTTGTTCTGGAGTTTTTGCTAAAAATGTAGGACATTTGTAGATGCTGTGATCTGCACTGCAATAGTTGCAGACCCAAGTTGATTTTCCGTTAGGTTTGTCATTGTTTGTATTAGCTTCTATACATGCTAAGCATTTGCAGGCGCGCTCCTGCTTATTCCTAAAGTTGTGATTCTGACTACTAGAAGTATTCTCTACAATGTTAGCACGATTTTGTAAGAATTTTATTAATTCGCTTAATTTGGGCATAGTGTCATCATCAGGATTCCTATGTTCGTCCCATGCTCGTTTGGTAGTGAAATCAAGTTTGTGGTACATAATTTGTACTATCAATGGGTCCCATTCATCCGTGGACTGTCCTAAACTTGACAGGGCTCTGAGATTTTTGTTGACACTATAAACCAACGCTCTAAGAGAACTTTCAGAATCACGTTGAGTTGGTTGTAGATTAAATAAAATTAAATTTATGTGTTGAGTGATCAAGTGTCTCTTGTTATTGTACCTCTGACACAGCAGGTCCCAAGCAACCGTGTAGTTTTTGTCTGAGACTGCTAGGTTAGTTAAAATGTTGGCTGCTTCGCCAGTTAAGTAAGAATTGAGGTAATGGAATTTGTAAATAGGAAGTAATCGTAAGTTTTCATGAATTAGTGATTTAAAAGTATCTCTAAAGTCTAACCATTTAGAATAAGTACCATCAAACTTTGCTATTTCTATTTTAGGTAATTTAAAATTCACACTGTTAGAATGCTCGCTCTGAGTATGATGATGGGTTGGAAGTTGTTGAGATTCACTAGGGCATTGCCGCAGAATTGTTTCTGCCTCAGCAATCAATTCTATAAACTTAGAGTCCGTAGCATCCCTCTCATCAATTTCAATAGATATATTTTCTACGGAAAGCTCATCGATTTGATCTTGTAGCACAACAAAGTTTTTAAATAAATCTCTGATTATCTCTAGTTTTAATTTAAGCTCATTTACTTGTGATTCTTTGTATTCAAATATGGGTACTGTCTTGATTTGGTTTAAGTAGTTTTCAAATTTAGTTAGCCTACCACGGATACTGGCACGTTTAGCTTTTAGAGTTTTGATATCCATAGCGATAAAATAGTCAATTAAACAACTTTGATGAAGACAGCACTGAATCACTAGTACAAAATAAATGGAAAGATCTTACGTTCCTCCTCGTCTGGCTATCGGTAGTTACCGGCACTCCCTCGGCGTCAGCGAAGCGACCACGCGCGGGCGCGGGGCTCGGGGCGAGAAGCCAAGGCACGGGTCACGCGTGCAGCGGCGGCGCCGTCACGACGCGCTCGATGATTACCCGATGTGATGACGGGCTCTGGCCACAAGAATGGGCGTGGGCACCTCTTGCGCTGAAATAGTCGGCCCAAGGCGGGGTATATAACGTGCAACACAAGCCAAGGATAGTGCAACTAGAGAACGGGAGGGGCGTAATAAGCACAAGGCACAAAGAGAAACACTCATCAGTAAGCCCAAGAACAAATTAAAATAAGATAGCTATGTTGCTCACGAGCACAAATGCTGGCTAGCACGTCCAACCAACACGTGCGGGGGATAGCGTCGAATAGCGTGGGCAACACGTTATGTATTCACAATGAAACAACACAAAATGGCGTACAAGTAAAATTTTCCAAAGTCACTGTTGTAGTTGCACAATTTAGTGCGGGGTATGGAGGATAGCCTACAACGAAATAGTATAGGTGACTGGAATAATTTAATCGCAAAATAATAGCATAGAATTGTAAATAGGTACCTCACCTATAGGTATTTTTCCTAGCCACTTGTAGCTACCTATGCAATCGCACTATTGCACAGGGCTACAAATCAAGGGTATAGGTGGCAGGAATATTGTTGTCGAATGAAATAGATACGCACAATGCACATGCATGGAATAGACTTTTCCTATCACTGTTGTAGTTGACCCGCAATTACACAGGCTATAGACTACAACGAAGGGGTATAGGTAATAGGAAAATGGAAGAAAGGAAACTTAGCTTGGTATTCACGGGCCGGCCTCACTCGAGCAGGCCGCACTCGCTAAGTAGGTAGATAGATTCTCGACACGCACGATGGTCGAGGCTCGCTGCTCGCAGACACGCCGAATGCACGAAGCTCAGAGAAGCACGAAGCTCAGGGAAGCACGAAGTTGTAGAAGAGTTGGAGTCTCGGAGTCCGAACGATTGCAGTTACACGGTCGCCATTATGTAAGCGCGTGGGTTTCTCCACATGACTTACACAAGTAGTTTTTTGGAATTAATAGTCAAGAGTGAACGAATTATTAAAAACTTTAATATCTTCAATATTAATACAATAATTAAGCTATGTAAGTATTTGGCGCGCGCGGTTAGATGCGCATGGGCGCGTGTGTAGTCCTTGGCGGTCGCGGAGCAAGAGGGCGGGAGCGCGGCTCGCTCGACGCAGACGCGTTGCGGGGCATGAGGGCAGGCGCGGGGTGCGCTCTAGTGATGGGAAGCGCTGACGAGATTTTAGTCGAGTAGGCGCGAACAATTGATTTAGCCTATTAGCCTTTGAATATCTTTCATGATACTTGAAAAAACCATAAAAAACCTCGTTATAAGGCCTCCCAAAAAACATAATTAAGCGAGTAGTAATAAAACAGTAGGCTTCAGAATTTTTCATTAAAAATTTTAATTGAGATGATGGAATGACACCTCATTTGCCAAAAATATGAATCATTATGGAAACATGAAATACTTCTACTTTAATTTGCAGTGAATTTACCAATGAGGTTCATTATACATATTTGATTGGTGTCTGATATATAGTAGTTGCAGACTGAAATATATAGAGGCATTTCAGTCTGCAACTGAACCGAGTTGACAGACACACACACAACATGATTACTTTTTCACATCTATACTAATATTATAAAGCTGAAGAGTTTGTTTCTTTGTTTGGTTGAACGCGCTAATCTCTGGAACTACCAGTCGGTATTGAAAAATTCTTTTTGCATTTGATAGCCCAATTCTTGAGGAAGGCTATAGGCTAATTTACATCACGCTATGACCTTTAGAAGCCGAGCAAAAAGAAAAAAGTCAGAAAGAACGCTAAGCAAAAACGAAGTAATAGTACGGGCAGGCGATGCGATGCGACAGGGTGGGTCGGGGGAACAAGAAATTTCACGCGGACGAAGTCGCGGGCAGAAGCTAGTAATATATAAAGTCCTGACGACGCGGGAACTCACGTAACAACGCGTTTTAAACAGCCTGGAACAACTAGTAGTCACAACAACTCAATGAACCATAGACCGATAAATTCAACAACGAAGCACCCATCTGTCTATTATACCAGAACTAATTCGAGACATCATACGCACCGAACTGCGTAGCCTTCCAACAACCGATATCCGAAATATTGTGCAGGAGAGCGTGAGAGCCGAACTAAAGGATATCAGCTCGGAACTAAGCCGGATGAAAGACTCGGGATGGAGTTGACTAGCAAGCATGACACTTAATTTTTTAAGAAAAGTCAAAGCAGATCATTTACAAAGAGAAAATAACGGCATGAAGCCTTTAATAAAGGAACTAACTTTTAGATTAACTCAGATGGAATAACATGCCCGATCTTGTAACATAGAAATCCTATCCGTGCCTGAGTTCAAGTCTGAAAATCAAAATGTTACATACAAGACGTGAGTGCTGCCACAAATGCAATGATCCCCTATCTAAAGTAGACACACATCATCCTCCTTTACTGATCCAAAAAATACCTACTTAAATATTTGAAAATATCAGTCTTAAAACTACATCAACGCAATGAAATTCGATGTTTTTAAAATGGAGGTGATTGTCATCAAATACAAATACAAATGTAATGATGATGTGATGTGTGTCATCGCTGGTATATTACGCAATTAATGTGCAGGTTGTGCTGTCTGAGACTTCGAGTCCAGAGAATATTTTAGATCAATAATTGATTTTCACTTTATTGGGCCATTTCAGTCGAGTGGCAAGTGTAGCTCGAATAGCATCACAGCTCCTTTTTTTTTCAGGATGGGAAAGCATCAAATGACCCGTCCCGCTCTGGGTGGAGTGGAAGGGAGTGTCAGACTCTTACTGACTAAAACCCACCCGTGTTCCTTCCTTAGCCCTTTATGTTCCGGACCAGCGGTAACCCTTTCGGACAATCCCGTTGACCCGGCAGGCTTCGGCCCTGACGGGCCCCTTCACATGATGCTGACATCTCTTTGAGGCGCGCGTGGAACACGTACGCGCCGTCTGGCACGGGCCTGGCCTTGATCGGACGGTGAGCGGCCACTGTTACTACGCTACGTCGTAGCTAAGCGTACTACGGCGTAGCTCCGTAGCATTATTCGTAGACCCATATCACTAGGTATGAAATTAGTATTTGATGCTATAGGCCGCTATTACTGGAGTTCATATTACAGTATTAGTGGAAGCTAGAGTGTACACAAGTTGCTTATTACTCTGCGGCATGTAACGCTCGCGCATAACATTATACACTATTATATCATAGAACGAGTTTCAGTTATACTCTAATAAGTCAAACTTACATATAATTTATCTGTTTGTTTAGATAATTTTCAGCTCCGCTTCTCATTATAACGCGAAATGTAATTCGCAACCTTGTTCTTAATACATATGGATTGTCAAAGCGGCAAGTAAATCTTTTTAATATTACCAGGATTGTTTCTTCTTTGATATACCTATGCAAAAAAACAACACATACAGTGATAAAAATTTTAGCTAGTCAGTAAGCCGATAGTGGGATAACTGCTCAAGGTACACTGGATTTATTTATGTAAGGATGATTATTCATGTATCACTCAAAGTCAAAGTCAAATCATTTATTTCAAATAGGCACATTAAAGGCACTTTTGAACGTCAAAAGTTATAGTAAAATTGAATTGATTCTAGTCGCCCCTTCCAGAAGGTAGTTTTCGTATGGAGAAGAATCGGCAAGAAACTCCACCGTTACTCTTTTAAAATGTTTTACAAGGTTTTGTATACATAATATAATTATATGTGAAGACGATGCACCTGCACCATTGCACAACTCTTGGAGGTTATTTCAATGTACTAATAGAAATGAACGTAAATAAATTCCATCATTCAAGCACATATATGACAAAATTGGTCATGGCACATGGCATATGAACGTCAGCTTGGGCGTCTAATTTGTCCCGTAAAAAATCGCAAACCTAACAACCAACTGCATGGTAACAGCTCGATATCTTTCCCACCCGTGAGTCCACATGAGACAATCTAAACGCGGCAAACAGTAAGTTCTACGCAGTCAGCAGCCCAAGGGGATAACACGCAGATTTACGCCATTATTTAGCTCCAAGGCAACTCCGCCTTAATATAATTAATTGGAGAATTCTTACTGTTAAGAACTCCCCTTTATAATTTATATTAAGGTGATGGTTATGTTTTGTCACACTTGTGTTCCAAGGACAATGTAATGGCATTGGTTCTGTCTAATTTCACTTAAATTATTGCTTTCCTTTTTCCACAGATAAAAGAAGAAAGAAAAGTAGATAGTCCCTATATGATTATAGTTAAACAGATAAAACATCGGTAGACCTAGACAATAAACTGAAGTTTTTTATGTAAACTAATTTATTTATTAGAGCAGTGATGGCCCAGTGGTAACGGCTGCGACTTACGAGTTTTCGGTCGTAGGTTCGAATCCACCAACTTTTTGTGAGTTATTTCATCACCACTGTTCTCAAACCGGTGATGGAAAACATCGTGAGGAAACCGGCATGTCCTAGAACCAAAAATTCGAAGAAGTTCCAGCAGTGGAAATATTAAAAGGGCTGATTATGAATTTATTTTTTTATTTGTTAAAATCTTCCAAATCACTCCATCTCTCTTTCTTTATTATCTTCTATTTCATTGTACCTAAGCCACCACCTTCCTTGAAATTGTAGTAAAACATAGAAATATGCTCATTTAGGTTTAGAATAATCTCACTATCTCTGCCAGTATTATAGAGTAAAACATTATAATAATTATTTTGGCAATCGATACTCAAAGGCACGCCATTTATTAAATAATGATGGGTGATGTGACTTGTAATTACATGTCAAAGGCAGTTTGATATTGAATGAAGCGACTATCAATAAAATTAATAGAAGACCATTTGATGAAAATGAAGTGAAATTAAGTTTGAATGAAATCATTTACTTTGAAAAGTATTGGAGTTCGATTATGCTTTTTTTTTTCTTTATTTAGGACTAGCAGCGCTCCGCGGATTCACCCGCATAAGTTTCGATCACGTAGGAATATCGGGATAAAAACTATCCTATGTCCTTCCCCCGGGATGCAACATAACTCTCTGCCAAATTTTACTCCGAAATCCGTTCAGTGGTTTAGGCGTCAAAAGGTAATATATTATAGACAGACAGAGTTACTTTCGAATTTATAATATTAGTATGGATTAAGCAGATTTGGCAAAATTCAAATGACTTACGAGTACCTAAGTCATTTGAATTTTACCAAATCTTCTTAATCTTAAATTCACTGATTGGCTGCACGCTGGCTCTAGAAGTCTTTGGATGGGTGACCATCTTTACATACCGAGACCCCTCCGTGCCGCGGAAAGCACGTTAAGCCGTTGGTCACGGCTGTCATTCGTGGATTTTTGACAGTCGCTACGGGTAGTCAGAAGCCCGAAAATCTGACAACCAGTCTTACGAAGGGGTATATTACCCAGTGATTGGGTTGTGGAGGTCAGATAGGCAGTCGCTCCATGTAAAATACTGGTATTCAGCTGCATCCAGTTAGACTGGAAGCCGACTCCAACATAGGTGCGAAAAGGCTAGTCAGATGAGTCTCTTATAAATATAACGAAAGTGAGCTAAGGAAGTATTTTTGAAAATTAATCCCTTAAAAGGGTTCAATAAGGGTGAGAGGTTGTATGGAAGTTCGTCAATTTTGCTGATGGAAAATCCTATCGGGCACATGGCTTGTAATTAAAGGATTTATTTTATTTCATTAAGAGGAAATGCGGTCGGACAGGCTTTTTGAAAAAGCCTAAGTAAAAAGTCATAAGTGAGGTTGGCTCTCACCTATTTTCTCCTCCAGTATTAGACCAATTTAAAAGATATTTCATAAACAGAATAAGAACGATATATACTGTGTTTCTATGTTTTCCTTTTTGATGGTACATTATTTTTATATGCACTAGAACCCTCAAAAAAAGCTCAAAATTGCCGCTGTCAACAGAGCCTAGTGTACAAATTTGACAACTATTAAATAAAAAAGAAAAATATGGGGACAGAGTATATATACTTCCTTCCTTGTTTTCGTTTAATAAAAGGTAATCCTTTTAGGTGACTTCATTATATTCTTTATTCATTTAATCATTATATTACATTTAAGACATATTTAAGACATTATATTACATTTATTGTTTTTCTTTTTTAAATGTTTGATGTAAATTGATAGCCTGAAACACAGGTTTGCCATAAACCTAGATCAGGCAGGTCTACATTAGAGTTAGAATTTAATTTTTCCACGATTGGAATTAATGTAAATCCTATTTTTACTTTACTTTCTTGAATAAAATTTTTATTATTATTATTATTTATTATAATCAAATAATTTATTATTATTAATTAATAATACATTAAGTAAGATTACATTTTTTATCACAAATGTGTGAGAATCTACCCTTAAGATCGTCCAAGTATGTCGCGTCCTTTATTTAATTTACGCAAGTGCTTGGTGTAATTAAGATTGGTTAGTCCCTGCTTTGATTAGTGAAAGAAATATAGTTTGTGGTTAGAGATACTTTTAGTGAGTTACAAGAATGTATTCGTTTACATTGTTGATATATAGGAATTGTATTGTAAGAATTAAGTCCTACACTCGCGGTGTTAGATAATTAAGTTGTGGTTCATACTGATATATTTTTAGATTTGCTATGGTACCTTGGGTGCAATTAATTACAGAATATGAAAAACGCAACAATTTGTGGAACTTACTTAGGAATCAAAAACATGTAATACGCAGCGTAGAACCAAACCGTCAGGTACTGTTACTCACATCGAGAAATAGTTAAAAAAGCGACCAAGTGCGATTTTTATTATTTGTTGTTATAACGGTCATAGTAACTCTGTGAACATTTCAATGATCTACCTAGTACGGTTCCAAAGATACAATCCTGTGACGGACAGACAGACGGACAGTAGAGCCTTAGTAATAGAGTCCCGTTGGCACGTTTGGGTACGGAACCCTATAAAGGCTAAGGCAATGGAAAATATACCAAAGGAAATATAAGGACAGATTAGATAATACAAGTAATTAAGTGCAGACCTTTCACCTCCCATGATCCCTTTGCGACTTACGACACCCGTGAGATGTAATTAGATGATTCTCGGAACCACGCAGCGAATGTAATATTAAATTAATATCTTATGGTCGGTTCACACACAGGTTAATCCTACTAATATTATACAGATGTGTGAGATTGTGAAGATGTTTGTTACTCAATCGCGTATAAACCGTTGAACAGATTTGGATGAAAATTGGCACATAGATAGACCATTTCCTGGATTAGCACATAGGATATTTTATCCCGTATTCCCACGGGATCGAAATTTACGCGAGTGAAACCGCGGGGCGCTGCTAGTAAATAAATAAATTCTTTATTTCGCCAAAAGCCCTTTAACAATATCCTTATGACTAAAACACAAAAGGCTTAATACAAAGGTCAATATTACTCTGATAACTAAATTATGTGTACAGACGCTAGCAAATCAAGCTACCCGAAACTGTCAAATTTTCCCAATCAACTTTGAACCTAATGCTATAGCAATAAAATTGAAAATGTATTAAAAAAAATTGACAAATTGTAGTAGCTTCATATGCTGGCGTCTGTACGTTCCTGTGACTTAGGAGTCAGTGACTTTCCGTGGTAACAAAGCCATACAATTTGCGTAACTTGGAAAATTTTAACGGAAACCAGAATTAAAATTTCTATATATTTTTTTGAATACCTAATTAGTTTAACAAATCGTGTGTATAGTGTGTCAGTGTAAGGTGTGGGTGTGTAGTCTATGGGTAGGGTGTGAATGTGTAAGTTTATAATTAAATTGTAAATTCCTCAGCAGAAGATCAGTACTATCTTAAATTTATGTTTAGAGATAATCTTAAAGTATTCGAGTATTTTGACTACGAATATATTTTTTTTATCAGAACTTATACAGTTTTATGGTGGGAACATAAAAATGTATAATTGGTATTCAGCTGCATCCGGTTAACTGGAAGCCGACCCCAACATAGTTGGGAAAAGGCAGATGATGATGATGATGGTGGACACATAGAATTGGTGTTTAGTGTTTTGTTTTTGCTAATTGCAAAAAACGTAAGAAAATTTTAATATCGCAGGCTACCCTGGCGCTTCCCCCTTAAGTGCTAAAAAGAGCCTCCACGAGTGATAGTACCAACTAAGCACACTTCTGGTACACCCCAAGTAGTCAGCTACGCTACCGACCTATTGACTTGTTTTAACTGCGAAATAAGCTAATATTCTGCCACCATGCCTAGCTTATCACGAGAGGAGATATTACCAATTGAAACTGATTACCTTTACGATCTACACGTACGAGCTGAACACAGCTAGCATTTCAGTTAACCAAAAAAACTCAACTCAAAACTCTGAGCATTTATTTCAATTAAACCTTGTACAGACACCAGCACATCAAGCTACCCGAAACTGTCAAATTTTCCCAATCAACTTTGAACCTTATGCTTTAGGGATAAAGTTGAAAATCTATTAAATAAATTTGACAGATTGTAGTAGCTTGATGTGCTGGCGTCTGTAGTACAGGCACTTTTGAATTGTCAAAATTAAATAGTCTGTCAGTAAGTCAGAAATTTGAAGCCCTAAACAAATATTAATGCTAGTGATGGACGTGACTTTGACGTTGACGCAGCTTCCTTTGAAGTTGGCATAGCGTAGCGTATTCTAACTTGACGTTTGTAGTGCATCGGACGTGGCTCGAACTCAAGACTGCTCGCCTGCCAGTTTGGCCGCTGGGATTCGGTCCGTAAGTGTATTGTATATATGTACGTTATTACTTTCTTCTGTTTCCAATGAATCGTGTAAATATTAAGTTTATGTGAGTAAAGAAAAGAGAGTAGTAAATATTAACCGACCAGCATAATTCTCATTGTATACATATTTTATGCGCTCTACTTTTAGGGTTCTCTTTGTTAGAAAAAAAACTGTATTTTGAATATTTAAATAAATAAATAGAAATAGAAATCTTTTTCTTTTCTTTTTTTTTCTTTGTAAATAAAAAACTGAATGCTGTTGAATTGCCAAATAAAAGCTATTGCTACTTTTAATGTGTTACGCACTTACCCCGAGGCTTGTGGCCACTATTTAGTCACAGATATTAGGTATTTTGTTCATTCCATCATACTTATAAATAAAATACTTCAGTTATGTGTATTTTTAGCCGACTTCAAAAATGGAGGAGATTTGTTTTTAATATATTTCAGGCATAAAGGCATAACTCCATGATAAATAGACGGATTTGCAAATTATTTTTTTAATGGCTAAGGTATGCCTTAACCGGTCCCATATAAATTTTATATCATATAACTTTGCTTGTGTAGTTTTTGACTTAGCTTCAATCATCCTCTTCATTTCAGTCGAGAGACGTCCACTGCTGGACATAGGCTTCCTCCAAGCACCTCCACTTCGACCGGTTCTGTGCTTCTCGCATCCAAAGGGTTCCTGCGGCCTTCACAAGGTCGGTCCACCTTGTGGGAGCTTCAGTAATACGACTTTTTTCCACTTAGTTTAAATTGATGATGTTTTAATAACTTCCTGTCACTGATATTTACATAGCAAGTAGTTTTATATGAATTTGTGTGAAGTAGGTTCAACAAAAAATTTGTGTTTTTTTTTAATAGGTTGTTGTTTTTTTTTTGTTTACCATAACTTTTTTTTTCACCAAATCAAAAACGTTTAATTGCAACCACTCAAAGCTTAAATAAAATGCCTCAAATGATAAATTCCCAAACAAAATGCAGCAGCCTTCCAGCCTGAAACCACCTGAACATTTCTCGCAGATAATGAATTAATTAAACCACAGCTGCGAAACACCGTGTTTTTCTTTAATCCCATGATCTGAGACTGAAAAAATATATGTATACAGAACCCATTTTCCGAATTCCGATTCACGGATCGAATTTTTTTGTTCGTATATTGTATTTGTTTATGACTGTAGTATTTATATTGTTATTTAAAGTTACCGAAGTATGTGAAAAGGGGTATAAAAAAATTCTATTGAATCAACAGAAGCAAATTTCCCTTGAGTACAGCGACTGACCGCTGGTTTACCGAGCAGAATTGGAAAAAATGGCGCCTGTTACTTTCTGTTTTAGCTTTTTCATTCGTATATCTAGTGGAGTGTGAGTAATTTCGTTAATTAGTAGTTTTTGTAGAACTGCACAATGTTTAGTGGACGAGTTTTATTGATTATGGGGATTCCTGAGCGGCTCCAAAACTAACTCAATGAGTGCAAATAGTTTACTGAGTTTTTATATTTCCTAAACTCTTTTTTATTCAAAGCCTCTATTTCAATTTGATATTAATTATAACTCTTCCGCAATCTCACCAAAAACATTTCATCATCTGCTTAGCCTTTTCCCAACTATGTTGGGGTCGGTTTGCAGTCTAACCGGATGCAGCTGAATACCAGTATTTTACATCGAACGACTGCCTATCTGACCTCCCCAACCCAGTTACTGGGTAATACGATACACCTTGGTAAGACTGGTTGTCAGGCTTTCGGGCTGACTACCCGTAACGACTGTCAAAGATCCACGAATGACAGCCGGGACCAACGGCTTAACGTGCTTTCCGAGGCACGGAAGTAAGTTTAAAAAGTTATCAGATCTAAATGTAGCCAAGTCTTTACTCGACAACACCTAAAGGCTCCTTCAAAACAGGCGCGACACGCGATAAAATCGCGCGCGACACAAAAGCACCGAAAGTCGCGCAACGAGCGGTGCCTTTGTGTCGAGCGCGATTATATCGCGTGTCGCGACAACTCTACAAACCTTACATCCCTTACATCTTGAAAATACGACGAAACGCGTAAAGAAAAGGCAGGTTAGTGCCCCTGCTACCTCGGGGGCACTACTTTGCCTTCTTATTTTAATAAATGAAACTTAGAATATCAACATTAACTGCCATCGTGTATTTAATTATATTATTTTTTTTACAAAATATTTTTTTTGTAATCAACAAAACACTGTTTATTCCTCGAAATAGTAGGCAAAGGTACATTTCTAGCTACCCGTGCAGGCAAATGTGGGTGTTTCATAAGTACATGATTCATCTACATTTGCTTGTTCGCCAGATTTGTTTAAGTCTCATAATAGAGGGTGGGCCTAGACAACAAACATAGAAATCGCTAGCATCAAATTTAGCTCTATAATTCTAAGTACTCGCTCATAAAATATTCAATAAGTAAATTCTCAACAACTGAGCTTATTAAGAATTCAGAAGACTAAAGAAAAGCAAGTTCTAACCTTCCAACAATAAAAAAAAAAAAACATTGCAGTTTTGTACAAAATAATTTACCTGCAACCAACCCTTACACAAAACTATAATTTCTTAACCAAAACACACGTAACAGGGGCAAGAACACCAAATGAAACCATTTCGCATTACCGTCGACTCGAAAACTTACATAATCTAACTTTTGACAATTTTCACCATTTTTTCTGCACCTCACTGTAGAGAAACCTAGCTAGTGTCACTTTTGCAGTATAGTTAAAGTTCTTTGGTGTTTGGGGATAGAATCACTTTATCCACATTACACTGCTGGCGTCATGCCAGAGCGTTGCTGTTTTCATTTTACTGCCAACCATATTCTGAATACTCTAGACTTTATTGTAATAACAAGGAAAAATTGAAAACGAAGTGCCTTGATATTTTGACTGTGTAGAGGAAATATTGACGTCGGAGTGATCGATCTTATTACCGATTCCTATGGGAACTAAAGGCGAATTTTGATCCTTCAATCTTATTATAAAAATCCTTAGTTAGGATCTTTAATCTTAACTAAGGGTTTGTTAAAGCGGTATCCAGGTTTTAGGTAAATTACGATCAATACATTATTACAACAATAAGAATTATTGAACTTTATAGTATTCAAAACATCATTAATGAAGATATGTACACTTTAACAACTTATCTAATCTAATCTCTGATGAGAGTACTTATCAATCAATCTACTTATCAATCTACTTATTGATAAGTAGATTGATTGATTGGGTTTGATTGATTTGAGTAGTTGATTGATTGGTTGTAGTTGGTAGTTGTTGTTGTTGTTGATTTATATCAACTCGGCTTATCGCAGTCCACTGCTGGGCATAGGCTTCTCCCAGGCTGCGTCACAACACCCTGTTTTCCGCCATTCTCATCCAGTCTGTCCCGGCCACCGTCTTTAGGTCGTCGGTCCATCTAGCTGGGGGGCGTCCCACACTACGCTTGGCGATGCGCAGTCTCCACTACAGGACTCTCTGCACCACCGGACATCGGTACTTGGAAAAACATGGCCAGCCCACTGCCACTTCAGCTTTACCTACTTATACTGTGGCGTAAACATTGGTCGAATTACGTGGGAGCAGTCTGCCCAAGATGAAAACTAAGCCATTTATTCTAGTGGAGGCTATTTATACAGTTAATACTCATCCTTACTCATCCACGCTCTTGGAGTATTCTCTTCTACTTCAGAATTTACCGAAACAAACATAACAGAAACTGACACTCAACGTGTCCCAGGGAACACTAAACTGTCTTGCAACTTGCAACGAACTTAATCAACAAAAAGGTGCAGTGAGAAGACAACGAGGTTTTTACTTTACAAAGAAGTTGGTGTATCTTTTGTTCAGGATATACAATAACAATAAACCGGACAAGTGCGAGTTGAGCCCGCGTGGAGAGGGTTCCGTTCGATGAACAGACTTAACATTGTAACAGAAAAACATGTTCCCAAAAATTCCAACTGCAAATGTAAGGTTGTACGCACAATATTTTTGAGAGATTCACCATGTTATTTTAATACCAAAGACTTCTTAAAGATTTTCCTGTAATCTACAAGTATAGAACTACTTATGTTAGTTTTTCAAAACGTTAAGCTTAGCAGTTTCGGAGATAAGGTGAATGGTAAATTTTAAATCTATTTTCTTAAATAGCTCTAAAACTATTCGTTTTAAAATCATTAAAAAAAAATTGAGAGACGAATGAAACTTATTTTTACTTAAATTATTAAGTTTTAATTACTCTATACTGTTAGACCGGTCAAGACGTAAGGAAGAAGCATACCTATTTTGCGGT
This sequence comes from Luperina nickerlii, assembly GCA_963855955.1. Lineage (NCBI taxonomy): Eukaryota > Metazoa > Arthropoda > Insecta > Lepidoptera > Noctuidae > Luperina > Luperina nickerlii. The sequence goes on along the minus strand of OY979677.1, from coordinate 5,020,741 downwards.
AAAAACAGAATTCATTAAACATGGAAACTGAAATCTTAGGCACCAGAAGCCTCGTTCGCGACCATCAGCCAAGTTTAATATCTTAGCAGTATCTTAAACGTATTTTATTTCTTTCTTTTCTTTTTCATTTCTGTTCGACTTGCCTGAGTAGCTAAGTACTCAGGTTGTTTGCTCTTCAACAAACATCATTAATAACTCATTACCATACACGCCCCTACAGATAAGTTCGTTACGGGAGACGGAAATCCCTGATACGGGATTTTTCTTTGCTACTTTATATCTTACGAAACTAAGTTATAAAGTTCTTATGAACGCATCACCTTGGTTTATTTTTTAAGCAATTTAGTGTTCATAAGCCTGGTAGATTGGTAGAAAATGCCCAAGGCATTAAGTCCGCCTTTGTACAGTTTTTTTACTTGTGCATAAAGCTTAATAAATAAATAAATAAGCGCTACTGCTGAACGGTCCAGGGTTCGAGCCCCGGATTGGGGAGTGTTATTAGATTTTCCATCTGGAATTTCTCAGTAGCAAACCGGAGTCTGGATTTTTTTTCCGTTATTTGAAATGAATTTGCTCTTGACTTTAGTCTAGGTCAGAGGTGACAGAGACAAAGTCGACGATGGAGCGAGCTTACCTAGAAGAAGCCTGTTCACTCTCACTTTGAAGAGATTCGGGTTGTATGCACTCGGAAACACAGACAGGAAGATTCGTAGGATTTGTGCCCGGTTGATGGCAAAAGGCTTGCTCCCTAATACATCCGACTCAACTAAAACTGGTGAAATGTGGGTATACTATAGGTGTAGAAAGTAGTGCTAGACGCTATGGTGACCTAATACTTCTTTCTCGGATATGGTTTATATGGTAGAAGTTAAAGTCTCGAATCGTAAGGGAAATAGCTTTATATTTAATCACTACAACACTTAGTTACAAGACAATGGTAATGGTAAAGGAAATAGCTATAAAATACATATAAATCACTATAACACTTAATTACAAGACAAATGGTAGCGGTAATGGTTTTGAGCTCGTGGTGTCTCTAGTGAGATCTGAACGCGAACTGGCCCACATTTTGGCGGACGAGCAAATGTGCATACTTGCGTTCGATGTACCTAATTATGCATTTTCGCTTAGTGTTCGATTAAAACTCGAACAATAGGTATAACTCTACTTAACCTTTCGAAAAATCCAGGCGTGATAATGTGACGTCACGTCTGTCTATTTGATAACTTGTGACTGCTCGGCGACCAGTCTTATCACGATTATGTAAGTATTGCCATGAAAACAGCAAAAATACATAATACCTTTCATATTATACTAATCTATATCTATCTATACTAATAATAAAGTCGAAGAGTTTGTTTTTTATTGCTGAATGGGCCCGCTCTTGACCTCGATCTCGCCTGATGGAAAGCGATGGATGAGGTCTATGGTGGAACGAGCGTGCACAGAAGATGCCTAAGGCACTGGAACTCCCACGCATCGAGGAAACACAGCAGGCTGCTTGACGTGGGGGTGGGGGGTGCTCGCAAACCAGGCGGGCGAAAATTTTTGGCAAGGGAAGAATTGGCCAGTCAAATAAGATGTTGGGTGCGACTGTCCCGGATGCGTCGAGCGCTCGGTTCAGTTGAGTAACTGGCGGAACAAACTGCGCTACACGAGGAGGCTTCTACATGCATTCCCAAATTTTTTTTTTGTTTGAACGCGTTAATATCTGGAACTACAGATCTGATTTGAACAAATATTTTTGCATTTGATAGCCAATTCTTTGAGGAAGGCTATTCACATCAAACTAGGACCCATCGGAACCGAGCAAAAAAAAGTCAAAAAGATCACTAAGCGCAAAACGAAGTAATTGCACGGGCAGGCGATGCGATGTGATGGGGTAGGTCGGAGGAACAAGAAATTTTGACGAAAGTCGCGGCAGAAGCTAGTTCTAAAAAAAACTGCCAACGTAAGTGATCCCGAAAGGCAAACCTAGTATTAACTAACATCTCATTTCAGCAAAACATCGTTTGCTTATCACTAAATTCTGTTGCTCTATGAGATTAGCGAGAAGACAAGATATTATGAATACATTCACCTAGCAACATTAATCATCTCCAAAGATATCTTGCTAAAACAATGGCACTGGTTATTGTTTTACTTAAGAACCTGGCTCTAATATACACGTTGTTGTAACATGAACAAGCGTATTAATATTGTATGTCTAATTATAAACTTAAACCTATTATAATCTTAGGTAAGTTTGGGAAACTTTGATATTAAGGTGAAAGCGCCAGGGTAGCCCGCGAAATTCAATGTTTTTTTTTACGTTTTTTGCAATTTGCTGGTCAGTATTAAGTTGTACGTTGATTAAAATATGATTCGCGACCGTAACAAATATGCATTTACAGAATTATAATCATTAAAGTCATCAATACAACACTCTAAGACCAAGTAATACTACTGAATGACTATTTCATGAAATCTTGACATTTTAGGATTATAATAACTTAACAAATTATATTACTCATTCTAATGATTCTAATTCTGTAAATACATATTTGTTATGGTCGCGAATCATGTCTTAATCAACGTACAATTTAATACTGAAAGTTTGTGAGTATGTGTGTGTGTTTATATGTTTGTTACTTCTTCATGCTCAAACTACGCTCTTATTATTTATTTATTCCTGTAACTGCCCGTGACATCACAGCGGGCCCTATCAGAATACCAGCGCTGCAACATTTATTTTTTAAATGTCGTAGTCGAACTTTCTGTTTTATTTTCCTTTTGTTACTTTTTTTTTATTTTCATATAACTTGGTTTTTTATTTTGCTGTATTTAGTTTAGTTTGTGATCTTCCTGTACGAGTCGCAATAAATACTTTTTCTTTCTTTCTTTCTCAAACGGCTGGACCAATTTTAATAAAATTAGGCATGGAGGTAGCTGACAACCTAGATTAACATATAGGCTACTTTTTACCCCGATATTCCCACGGGATCAAAACTTATGCGGGTGAAATCGCGGGGCGCAGCTAGTTAATCTATATACAGGAAAAAAAATGTTTCAGTACATGATTCTAGACCGTAGCGTAGAAATTATTAGTCAGTTACCAAATAAAAATATTCCCACTGATGGGACTCAGGCCAGCTCTCGACTAGAGGGCCTAATAATTATGTCATAAATAGTCATAAAGTATGGCAGAGCTAACTTTTTTTTTTTAAACAGCTCAGGGATTTTCAGAATCATTTAATGAATTCATGGTTACCTACAGTTTGCGCCCTGGTAATTTTTTCTCCTGTATACAATAAAATTATAATAATAAAGCAACGAATAATTTCGCCGTTTGTCTGGATGTAAAACGTTGGAAAGGATTTTGATGAAATTTGGCACACAGCTAGTTTATAACCGGGATTAACACATAGTACTTTTAATCCTGGTAATATGTTTCCATCGCATATTTTCAGACATCCACGCTAGCAAGCAGGCAAAAGTTAGCTGTTTATAAATTCATAGACTACGTCAATTTGTCGTATTATACCCGTTACATACAACTGTCAAAGAATGATGGTTTTGATTTAAATATACGGACAATTTAAGTAGGTAGTCACTTTGGTAAACGATTACAAATCCCCCGTCTTCGTCATTACATAATTTCCGTGGCTTTGCTTCCATATATAGTAGCTGCTTATTCTGTAAAAAACATTTTTGATTCCTATGTTGTAGTAACGGTGGAGTTTCTTACCCATTCTTCTCCATTCGAAATTACCTTCTGGAAGGGGCGACTAGAATCAATTCTATTTTCTTGTTAATTTTGATGTTCAAAAGTGCCTTCGAAGTGCCTATTTGAAATAAATTATTTGACTTTGTAAGATAACGAAAACTTTTTAACAAAAAAATACAACCGACTTACACCAGAACAATTTGTTTATCACTACTCGCTATGTAAACAAAAGTTACTAGAAATAGTATTATAGCATCATCAAGATACACAAAAAAATAATAAAATCGTATCACCCCTGAGGCATACCATATTCATTAAAAAAATAACTTTCGAAATCGATCCACAATTACGGAGATACCATATAACATACGTGGGACACTCAGAAAGTTTTGCGAAAAAAAAAATGTTCTTTATGTAAATATTTTTTTATTAAATCTTTTCAAAATACTCTCCACTAGCCCCACTAGCCTATACAAAGTTTCATGCGTCTGATCCAGTTTACGAAACACTTTTTTCAGTCCGCCGCAGACACCTCGTTTACAGCCTGCTCGAACGCTGATAGCGCATCTTCCGGCGACGAAAATCGTATCAGATCACGCAGCTCGTCGTAAGGAAAGACAGGAACAGGACAGGGACAGGGATGTAAGGAAAGTGACCCAGGAGTTTGACCGGCATGCTGTCCAGGCAGTCCCTCGTTTTGAGCGCGATGTGCGACGGCGCGTTGTCGTGGTGGAGCAGTAGCCCACGGAGCCCTGTGTTTGGTCGCTTGTTGCTCACAACAGAGAAAACTTCTGCCAAGCATTTGGTAGTATACCATTCAGCGTTGATGCTTCTTTGGTTGTGTAAAGGAATTGACACCAATTAGCCAGTTAAATTGAAAAAGCTCGCGATCAAAATCCTCCCCCCGCTTCTAGATCGCTTCACTTTGGTAGGCGTTGATACGTTTTGAAAGACCCAATCCGTCGACTGGCGCTTCGTTTCTGGATTGTATTGATAAATCCAAGACTCATCACCTGTATTGATGTCGTAAACATGCCGAGACGAGCCTGCTTCAAATTTGTTTATCATATCACGGCACCATTCCACCCGGGCCTGCTTCTGAGCATCGGTGAGGTTGTGCGGCACCCAACGTGATGTACGTGTAGAATTTTGTGAAGGCTTCCCGATCCAACCTGATGGTTGCCTTAGAACCATTCATGAATGCCTTTTGAAGTCTCTCGTACGATTCGTCCAGTTTCAGGCGACACTTGAAATCGTAAAAAATCATAGCGCGAAAATATTCCCGGCGCAGATACATTTTTTAATGAGACCTACACGATAATTAAAATGAGCTCGCAAACAATGTGGAGGGAAATTTTGCAATTGAAACGTACCTATTTTTACTTACAAATAATCATATTTTCAAAATAGATTATACCTACTCATATATAAAAACTTTTTGTCACAATACTTTCCGAGTGTCCTGGTATATTTCTTACTAACTCCTGATACTTCAAGTCGAAACTGAAAACGAAGTTAAAAAAAGTGTAGTTTATACGCAGTGTAAGCAGCAATGACCAGTGCTGCCATGCAAAAGTGAGTTCAATAGTAACTTCCTACGATTCTTTAGCTCACGTGACCTTTTGAACTTCCCATAATCCCATCGACAAACTTATTTCGAGAATACAAGTAAACCTACATGACACTTGACGATCTCATCTCAACAATGTAAATATATCATGCTTTCCAAATCTAATTAAAAAACTTCCACCGTTATTAAAAGCTCCACATACTGGCATTATGAAAAAAGTTCCCTATTTCGTTCAATATGTTAAACTTCCTGAAAGGATCGGTTACACAGTCGAAAGTTTGTGCGAAGTTAAGTCCTGCTTTATTGTGATTGCTCTTAATACTTTTAAGGCGGTCTCGGCGCATTGCGGTGTACAATCGAAACTTAGTCAAAGCGAATAAAACTCGCAACAATATGCAATGGCTGCTTTTACTCGAGCCAAAGCGTGAACCGAGTTTAGTCGTTATTCTTAAAATGGTGCAATCGAATGGTTTTGAATCACGATATTCTGCGAATTGTGTTGATTGCAGAAACTTTGTGGTTCTGGTTTTTGCGCTCTCTGAGAATTTTGTCTGTATAGTTTTTGATTGTTTTGTATATTTTAAATACTATTGTTGGAGTTCATTCCGGTTGTAGGACAAGGATTGTTTTCTTACGCATGATATAAGACTAATGTCTTTGTCATTTAATGTTATACAGCCATTCGTGAAACACAATATAATAATAATAATAATATAATAATAATTTTATTTCAAGTAGCTCAAGACTCATAGTGTTAGTAACAATATACTTACAAACTATGTTAGTAATACACTTTAAAAAAAAAAAAAACCAAAAACAGAAAAACATATTGTGACATCACTGATGCACGGTGACAGGCCCAGCCGAAACCCTGCAGCAGTGGTTCACAAACGCACAATCAAGCCTGCTCGCTATCATAGACAGGATGCTGTTGGCGCTGCCCCTCACCCTACGGACCAAGGATGCGCACCGCTTCCGCATCACGGCAAAAAAACAGTCCACGTGAGCTTCAGCAAACATCCCTGATGCACTGCAGTACCGGGGCAACCCCATCAACACCCTGAATGCATTATTGTATTGGATGGGAAGATATACAACGTGTTTTTTTTGATATCCCATAATTCTAGGGGGTCATTGTACTCATCCTTATGAACAGCTTCCATGTGCAGAAATGGTGACCAGGGTGGTTTTAGTGAGGTAAAAATCCCGCATTCTTCGCTCTTATCCTCAAAGCCCGGTCGCCTTTTGTCGGTTTCCTCCCCAAATAAAAAATAAATAAAAACGTAACAATAATGAATGGCGGTTCCAATAGCGGTTTGTTATTTTGAGTGCAGAGTAAAAGAAAGGCTTGTAAAGGCTTTTAAGAACCCAGTTTCTCGATCTATATAAGAGAAGTTGTGTTGCTATTTCAATCAAAGTCAAATAATTTGTTTCAAATAGGCACATATTCGTCAAAATACACAAAAAAAAAACAAATTGTTCCATTGCGTTCGTATGGAGAAGAGTGGGCAAGAAACTCCACCGGTACTCTTTTAAAATGTATTACAATATTTTATATATAAAAAAAATCTGCTGTTTCATACATTTTGGTCAAGTAGGTATTGAACTTTTGTATGAAGCAGTAGATATTTTTTCGTGATTACAGAGTTTGTCCCGTTGATTGCGGCATCGGCATTTATTAAATAATCCGAGATATGGTGCACAATAATTTGTACAACAGCTCCACCTCTTAAATCTTATTGTCATTTCACGATTAAGAGTTATTACTCTAATCATCAATGATCATGCTACATGATAAAAATAATAAATACCCAAATCAAAAAAAAATACAAAACATTTCAAAATTAGAGTAATCACCGTTCTCACGTGCTATATAAAATTATATTAATCACCGTTCTCAAGTGCTATCCAAAATTAGAGTAATCATCGTTCTCACGTGCTATCTAAAATGCACTCAATTAAGCACCCTAATGAAACCATCGTATTAAAGACCGGTTTTGTTGGTTGCAGAAGATCCTTGTATCACAAGATGTCTGTAGTACAATGAAGAGCCTGTTGTGTACCATTGTTAGAGCCACCATTGTTCCAAACTCCAGCCAAAGGGTTTCGCCTTTTATGCCAACGTCGAGGGCCCTCACCGCCTCTGATAAATTTACTTATAGCTGCAAGTGAAGTGAATGGCAATGAAAAGTTAAGCGGTGGCTCTTTTTTAAATGAAGAATTTTTGGCAAAGGAAATAAATCTGACAGTCTTTTATGCCAGTATTAACTGGCAATGGTGTCTAATAAAAAAATAATTGCTTTTTTAAGAAGGTTCGAAAGTATAAAGGTTTTAATATAGCTACGATGTTGTGAGATAAGTGAATACGTTTTATATTAAATAAAGTTATGGCTCATAATTCTTGGGATTAAGTCTCCTTAGTAACGGAAGCTTAAGAAATGTTAGCTTGGAATTGTTGGTAATTAAGTTGGTTAAATATTAAACATTATAGGGAGTTAGTCTTCTAGTTTCGTTACGCAATATGGTCATAGATCCAGTACAAAAAAACTTTTCACTTTTATGTTATGGTACTTACCCCACTTAAATTCGTATACCACTACTGGCTATTTAAATAACAGAGCCAGGAAGTTATTCTATCATCATCAACAAACACTAAGTAAAAAATTTTATATTTTATTTGAAATGGGTGTGCTGTTGACTCTAGTCTAGGTCAGAGGTGACACAGACAAAGTCTACGATGGAGTGAGCTTACCCAAAAGAAGCCTGTTCAGTCATACTTTGAAGAGATTCGGGTTGTATGCGCTCGAAAACACAGACCCAGGTAGAAAATACGTATTATTGAAACTTATTCAAAAACCACTTATCAGAACTTGACAAAATTTATACGGGTGGTCCCGTGGTCTCCTCAAAAATATACCCACCCTATCCAACAAAGAAGAAATATTAAAATCAGTTCATAAACTAATATGATATGCAAGTACATGGATAAATAAATATATGTATATATGTACAGACGAATTGAGAACCTCGTCCTTATTTGAAGTCAAATCGAACTCCAGATTTCAAGCTAAAATTATGACAGTTAATTAAAAGCTGCTTGGCATAATGCGTTGCAGTGAGCACTGCTTTTACGCAAAATTTTAACTACGAATAAAAACAAGAAAAGGAATGAGATCTCTCAACGCAAGTTAATTCGCATTTCTCAAAAATTGCGGCACCGCAATAATAAAATAATCTTTTATCATCACAATCGTCGATTTCGTTCGCTTCAATAGAATGGAATGCGTGAAAAATCAAGTGTTTCCACTCGAGAACCCCGTAACCATCGAACAGTGAACCTTTCTTTTTCAATCGCATAGGTAACAGCGATTTTCAATCAATAAACCACACATTTCCTGCATAACACGCAAGATTCCCTCGGGGTCATAGGGACCGGATGAAAATATCAAAGCTGAAACATCACTTTTTATTGTATTCATTGCGGTTTTTCTTTGAAATCCCTTAATTTTTATTTTCACAAAAAAAGCAATGGATTGTGGAGAAGAATGGGAGGGTTATGTATCGTTTTGTATGGTAAGGTCTTTGAAGCCGTTGGTCCATTAATCTCCGTCAGAAGTCAGAGGGTCGACCTCAAAAATTCAGCGTCCTTGCATTGTCCAGTCCTTCTGTGCCGAGTCATGGTGAAATCATGGCAGAAAGATGTGATTGATAAGTTTTACCAAGTTTATTATAAATTGCTTCTCTTGTGAATTGGACAGGCTTTAGCGATCTGACATGAAGGGTCACAACGAAATAATATTTTCAGTGCATTCAAAATGTTCCCCACAATGTAAAATTAATCACAAAGTGTTATTAATTAGGTTGGGAAAACCATAAAACTGATTAATTTATTCTGGTAAAACAAATATTCATTAACCAATATTGACCGAAGTTTATTAATATGATCATTATAATACGGTAACCACATTCAGTGCAGGTGTAACTAGGAAAACTATTTATTATTTTGATGGACTGTGTGCCTAGGTGTTACACTCATCATCTGCTTAGTCTTTTCCCAACAATGTTGGGGTCGGCTTCCAGTCTAACCGGATGCAGCTGAATACCAATATTTTACATGGAGCGACTGCTGTCTACGACACATTCATCATTCAATCACTCAATCATCATTCAATGTTATTTTAATCTACATTCCATTCATTCATTCATCAACTAGAAAACTGGTCCGTCGTAACGAAATCTAAATTTCAAAATTGTAATAATTTTAAAGGTTTAATAAACCTGTAAACGAAAATATCTTTGTTTGATTTATCGCAAACAAAATTGGCGACCGTGACAGGACCTGCAATTCGTCGGATCCACCGCCACTCAGATTGTTCCCGAAGCCCGCGTCAAGGGCACTCGAAGAACGCCGCCGTCGAGATTTACCAGTACCTACCAACGGAAGGCCGTGTTGAGAAAAAGATCGCCGTGCCTGTGGACTGGTATCCCACTTTACCAGCGTCGAAATTCACCTTCGTCAAGCCATTTGGGAATCTGCAGAGACTACTACGGAACTCCGATCGAGCAAGTCCGCCCTCAGAACGAGCCTACGTGCCTATCTACGTGCTACTGCCCAAAATTGGACTGCTGAAATTAGCTGTCTGCCGTTTTAAAGTGAGCTCGTTCCATCTTCATAATAACTTACCCACCTACCTACTGTGTTGTCCTTTATTCTGTGCATTTAGCGGATTCAGTTTCTCGGAAGTCAAGTGAAGTTCCTACCTTTCTATTTGTGTCTATCTTGCCTAACCAGCTTCTATGTATCTTTGAAATAAGGATAAATGGGACAGGCGACGCACAAATTGGCCTAACTAATTTCACTTACCGACCTACCGCCATCTTTAATTATTGCACATTCAACTACAACTTATTATCTCCAATAATTACTCAAATCAAGTAATTCTCACAAAACTGTTTCACTATTATCGATTTATTATCCCTATAACACTCATTCCAACCTTTAAATCACTTACATAGTAAATACTTCCCGAGTTTAACTGTAAACTTACGAACCGTCGTCTTTCATCACACGAATTGTTTTTATCAGTTTACTAAGACGCCTGGAATTGATCTATTCCAGCGATCGTGCGTTGTGATTTGTGACACGGCATCGCTTGCGCATCGCCGCTACCTGACTGCCGGCCGGCGCGCCCCGCCTGCACAGCTCACCATTGCGTGCTGTCTATGAGAGCCCCGAGCATCAGCTGATCAACAAAGCGAGGAGCGTATCGTATGCTATATACCTATTTCGTTATCTATTAACATCTGTTTTGTTAGCTCATTACGAGTTTGCTACAATGACCGAACCTTTAAAGTTAAGGGAACTAATAAGCAAACGCGGTTCTATTAGAGGACGCGTAACGAAATTTAAGTCAAGTCTTGACAGTTTAGCCTTATTAGAGTCCATTTCAGAATTAGAAGTAAGTAAACTCGCATTGAAGCTGTCAAAAATTGAGACATTGTTCATTGAATTCGATGAGGTGCAGAATCAGATAGAAATTAACAATGCAGATGATCAAAGTAGCGAGTTAGCTACTAGAGATTTGATAGAAAATGATTTCTACCATTGTATTGCGTTCGTTCAAAATTTAATTAAGAAAAATTCTGCAGTTCAAGATGACGAGAATAATTCTCTAATTAAATCCTCTATGGCCACTTGTCATCATAACGATCACAGTTGTAATATGTTAGGTTTTAAATTACCGGTGATTAAAATTCCAAACTTCGACGGTGCCTATTTTAAATGGTTGGAGTTTAAGGAAACGTTTGTTTCCTTAGTTCACAACAATAACCAGATTGAAAACATCCATAAATACCACTACTTGCAATCTTATCTTGATGGAGAAGCCGCTCGGGTTATTGCCAATTTGGAGGTTTCCCATAATAATTATCCTGAAGCATGGAAACTTTTATGCGAACGTTATGACAATAAGCGTCAATTAATAAATAACCATATCAAGTCCTTGCTCAACATTAATTCCGTGCAAGAAAATGATAAGTCTTTAAGATATGTTATTGACCATGTCACTAAAAATTTGCGTGCGCTCAATTCGCTAGGGCTAGGGACCAAGCTAGGGGATATTTTAATCATATATATTATTGCGGGTAAATTAAATAGTAGTACATATTTCAAGTGGGAAGAACATAGAAATAGTTTGAGTGACATACCTTCGCTTAATGATTTCTTCAGTTTTCTTAAACGTCGCGCTGATGTATTGGAGACCGTTTATCGCCATAAACATGACAATCAAGACAATAAACAAAAACAATCCTCTAGTAATCAAAACAAACATAACAGCTCCAAGTCTTTAGTGGCTACACCAAATGAAGGCAACACTTCTACTTCTAAAATACCAGAATGTTTGTTCTGTAAAAACAGTCATCGCCTTTATGAGTGTCCGCCTTTTAAGTCGAGCTCAATAGAGGATAGATTAGCCTTTGTTTCTTCTAACAAATTATGTGAAAATTGTTTGAGATCTGGCCACATTGCTAAACGTTGTCGCCTTTTAGCTACATGTCGTCATTGCAAATCGCGACATAATTCTCTTCTTCATAAATCAGAAGAAACGGAAAATTCCAATACTGTTAATTCCGTTATTATGTCCTCAGCGTGTTCTTCAGAAGTACTTTTGTGCACTGCTCGAGTAAAAGTTACCAACCCAGCCACCAACGAGACTATGATAGTGCGAGCTTTGCTCGACAGCGGGAGTCAGTCAACAATTATTACACAGGAAGTAAAACGCCGTTTAAAGCTAATTCCTCAGCCATCAGACACTACCATAGTAGGCATTGGTAACACCAAGTTAAATATTAACACAGAACGCTGTATTCTACGCATTAATTCTGAAACAAGTTCTTTTAATGTGACAGTTTCATGTTTAGTTTTGCCGCAGATTACCGGCGACTTACCTAAGTCATATTTTGATTTGAAAAATTTAAACATTCATGGATTTCAGTTAGCAGATCCCACTTTAAATGAACCATCCCCAGTAAATATTTTGATTGGTGCTGACTTATTCTGGGACATCATTAGTGCCCAGCAGCATTCGTTAGGACCTGGTTATCCTAAACTTCAGGCGTCAAAGTTAGGATGGCTCGTTACGGGATCACTGCCTTGTTTTAATGAAAATAAAAATAACTCAGTCATGGTCAATTTTGTCTCAAATGGTGACACTTCTAGTAACATACATGACGAGCTGTCTAAATTCTGGGAACTTGAAAATTTTCCTCAAAAAAGGCCCCTGAGTAGTGAAGAAAAGTTGTGTGAAAAACATTATCTCGTCAACACTACTCGCACTAGTAATGGTCAATTTTGTGTAGGGTTGCCTCTTCGTGATAGCATAGACTGTCTGGGCAACTCCTATAATCTAGCCAAGAAGAGGTTTTTTAATTTAGAGGCTCGTTTCCGGAAACAACCAGAATTAAAACAACAATATTGTCAATTCATAAACGAATACGAAGCATTAGGCCACCTATCGGAATCTCCTGAGTCTAGGCCATTAAATGCCTATTTCTTGCCTCACCACCCCGTGATACGGGAACAAAGCGAGTCGACTAAGTTACGCGTCGTTTTTGACGCCTCGGCCCGTACTTCTTCTGGTGTTTCTGTTAACGACCTACAAATGGTGGGACCAGTGGTGCAAGAACCTTTGTTTAATATATTAGTTCGTTTCAGACAACATAAGTACGTCTTGACAGGGGACATAGAGAAAATGTTTCGCTCAGTGCTTCTCAAGGAATCTGATCGCAATCTTCAACTGATACTGTGGCGTGATAGTGAAGATAAGCCTTTAAGGACACTTCGTTTAAATACGGTTACTTACGGGTTTGCTAGTGCCTCTTTTCTCACTACTCGTTCTCTTTGGCAGATAGGTGAAGAGTGTTCAGATCGGAAGGTCAAAACTGTAATACAAAACGATCTATATTGTGATGATCTACTTACCGGTGCTAACAGTAAGGAGGAGTTACGTCATATCCATCTTTCAGTGTCGTCCGAATTAGCGAAGGGAAGTTTTCATCTGCGTAAATACCGTTCAAACTTACCCGAGTTGCTTGCAGACTCCGTTAACCTGGAAAGCGGCAAACTCATGATTAGTAATGCGACTAGCACGCTAGGTGTAGGTTGGACGCCGTCATCGGATGAACTTCACTTTCAGCATGATGTTTCGGCTTCTGAAAATGTCACAAAGAGAATTATACTTTCCTCAACATTTAAAATATTTGATCCACTTGGTCTTCTGTCTATTTTCACAATTAAACCTAAAATTATGCTACAAGAACTATGGAGTCACAAAATTGATTGGGACGAACCTGTTCCTCCAGAAATAAGGTCCTCCTGGTTAAGATTTTCTACTAAATCTTCATGTTTGTCGTCTTTAAGGATTCCCAGATACATTTTAATTGATAATCATTCCTCTGTAGAAGTACATTGTTTTTCTGACGCTTCGCAGCGTGCCTACGGTAGCTGTATATATTTGAGATCTGTTACTACTAGCGGCGACATACAAGTTAGCCTGGTATGTGCAAAATCACGGGTGGCACCTATCAAACCCACGACAATACCACGGCTCGAACTTTGCGCTGCCCTATTAGGAGCTCAACTAACTGCTACAGTTTTATCCGCATTACGGTGCCCTATTGAACGTCAGGTGTATTGGACAGACTCCAAAGTTGTATTAGGTTGGCTTAACTCTAATAAAACTAAAACTTTTGTTGCCAACAGAGTAGCTGCTATAAATGAGCTAACAAATCCCACAGATTGGCGTTATGTTCCTACTTCTATCAACCCCGCTGATTTAGTCTCCCGTGGTGTCGATCCAGACCAGGTAGATCTCTCTATATGGTGGAAAGGTCCATCATTTCTTTTAGATTCCGAAGATTCCTGGCCCGCCTGCACTGTGGACTCTATTATTATAGAATTGCCAGAGCTTAAGACACACCATACTTTAGGGGGGGAGGATGCATCTTCCATGCCAGATTTATCTGTAAATTTAGCAAAATATTCTAATTTAACTACTATTATTCGGATTTTAGCTAGAGTTTTAAGGTTCGCCAACAATTGTAGGTCACACAAAAAATCGGACAGAGTACAAGGTCCACTCAAAGTTTACGAGTTAGAAAACGCTCACAACGTTTCGGTGAAGTTAGCCCAGAAAGATTCCTTTCCTATAGAATTAGGACTACTACAAAAGGGTAAATCTTTAAATTCTAAAGCCGCTATTTCGTCTCTTAATCCATTTTTAGATGAAAATGGGATTATTAGAGTTGGAGGGCGCATCGATTCATCTACTTACCAGTACGACAAACGTCATCCTATCTTATTGTGTTCCAGTCATTATATAACAAAGTTATTATTCAAACAGGAGCATCTACGCTTGTTGCACGCCGGTCCACAGCATCTCCTGGCATCTATAAGGGAGCGCTATTGGCCTGTAGGAGGCAGGGCTCTAGCTAGACGTGCAGCGCGCGAGTGCGTTACCTGTCGTCGTTTCAATGCGCGTACTATGGATAATATTATGGGAAACTTACCTGCAGATCGCGTTGAAGCCGATTTTCCTTTCTCCACGATAGGTACCGACTTTGCCGGTCCATTTCTTATTACGGACCGCAAGGGACGAGGCTGTAAGATAACTAAAAGTTATCTATGCATTTTTATTTGTTTTCGGTATAAATGCGTTCATTTAGAGTTAGTCAGTGATCTGACAATGAATGCATTTGTCCTAACATTAAAAAGATTTATAGCCCGCAGGGGTAAACCAAAGGTTATCTACTGCGACAATGGCAGAAATTTTGTTGCAGCAGCAAAAGAAATAAATTCCTTTCTTAAGTCCAACAGCGACGCTATTATTGACTCTGCATCTCGCGAAGGCATTGAATTCCGCTTCTCACCAGCATACGCTCCTCACTTTGGTGGTCTGTGGGAGGCCGGGGTCAAGTCCGCGAAATTTCACTTATACAGAGTGCTTAAAAATACTCACTTGACGTTCGAGGAGCTGAGTTCGTTGTTTGCTCAGATCGAGGCGATACTTAACAGCCGACCCTTATGCCCATTAAGTCCCTCACCACAAGATCTATCTCCACTCACCCCGAGCCACTTTATAATTGGTAGGCCGCTGACGTCTTTGCCATCGCCGTACCTGCTGGACTATAGCACAAACCGTCTTGACCGTTTTCAGCGATTAGAACAAGCGCGCCAACACTTCTGGAAGCGGTGGTCAACAGAGTACGTCACGGAGCTCCAGCAGCGCACAAAGTGGAAGGTGCGGTGCCGTGAATTAAAGATAGACGACCTGGTCCTAATCAAGGATGATAGGGCTCCTCCACTATGCTGGCGCCTTGGAAGAATCTCGAAGCTATTTCCCGGCGCTGATGGTGTGCCACGAGTCGCCGACGTATCTACCTCACAAGGCACCATTCGAAGAGCCATCAACAGATTGTGTCTGCTGCCATCACCAGATAATACGAACAATTAAGAATCTTGAAAGCTTCACCTTTCAAAGCCCCCGAGGATGTCTACGACACATTCATCATTCAATCACTCAATCATCATTCAATGTTATTTTAATCTACATTCCATTCATTCATTCATCAACTAGAAAACTGGTCCGTCGTAACGAAATCTAAATTTCAAAATTGTAATAATTTTAAAGGTTTAATAAACCTGTAAACGAAAATATCTTTGTTTGATTTATCGCACGACCTGACCTCCACAACCCAGTTACTGGGTAATACGATACCACTTAGTAAGACTGGTTGTCAGGCTTTCGGGCTCCTGACTAACCGTAACGACTGTTAAAGATCCACGAATGACAGCCGGGACTAACGGCTTAGCGTGCTTTCCGAGGCACGGAGGGGTCTCGGTATGTAAAGATAGCCTAGGTGGTGCCTAGGCGTTATACTATAATAATAAATACCCGATATAGTCATATGAATAGACTGCCCGTTGGTCTCGCGGTCGCAATTGCGTCTGCTGAGCCTAGGGTTCTGGTTGCGATTCCCAAGCAGGGTCAGGTATTGGGTTTTTCCTTTAGGAATTTCTTATTAACAGCTTGGAGTTTGGAAGTTGTGATACTCCCGTGCCTCGGAAACGGCGTTAAGCCGTTGGTCCTGCGCCTGATCTCTTGATCCTATGTCGGATTGCCTTTTCATCGAACTATGAGAGTAAGGTAAGAGAGAGTGCACCCTGTGTCCGTACACACACCTTTGCACTATAAATATCTCCCGCGCCGCAGGGTAGTCTCCGCTGAGATTGGTCGCCATGGCCAAAATTCAATTTTTTTTTTTGTGGATTGCATCTTTCAGTTCAACCTATGAGGTTACCGTCTGCTTAACCGAACTTGCCTGTGGTTGCCTCAATAAATTAATACCTCCAGCCAGGGCTTAAAAAACTTAAAAACTAAGCGACTACACGCTAAGGGCCCCTGTGGGGTATGAACCTCGGCTTAGGGCGTCGCTGGAAGAGGGCAGGAAGGGGCAGGTTGGATCGGAATTATTTTGGGACGCATTTAAATTACAGGCTCAGCAGCGCAGGCTGGCTCGAGCAAGCGTCGGGGTGGACCGAAATTCAGTCTCGAGGACTATTTATAAATACCGACTTCTGTATTAATTTGTAGAATGTAGTGTATGCTAGAGTAAGTTGGAGCATTTACACAAGCATTAATACATTTTACTATAGATCGAAAAAAATATAGACGAAGGTAGTGTGACTTTTGCTAGTTGCGTTTGTATTAATATTTTAATTACATTATAATTATTAACATTCTAGTGATATTTATTTTACATGTATGTATGTTTATTTGTATGTATGTAAGTATATTCCCATATTATTTGTTTTATTTTATTAAGGGTTATTATATATAATTATTATGTTGTTGTTGTGTTATATATTATGTTATTATATGTTTAGTTTTTGCATTTTTTTTCTCTTTTATACATACTGTCTACATCTCTTTTTAATATCTACTTTCCTATTGCAGGTATGCTGGAAGAGATTACTTTAGAAAAAAGCATTATCTTTGTACTTATTTTTTTATGTTCTTGTTTATTCTTGTCTGATTATGTGTCCACTAACCCACTTCAATTCTATCATTACCAAGACTTTTCTAAAAGTTCCTAATGATGCACGTCTCGTATTAAAACTTTAAGCCCTTTACCGAGTCTCGAAAAACTCCACAAGACACTGACACACATTACGCAAGAAAATTATAATAAAGGCAAAATTCCTGAACAAGACATCTTACTTCTGTTCCGAAAGTAATTTGTAACAAAACATTTAATCACAGTTACAATCTTACATACTTCGCAACTCAATCCGCTCAGAACAATAGTATCTCTCTCATCAAATCATAAAAGATTATTCTAAGTCACTCTTCAAGTTATTAATTTGACATGAAGCGTTAGATAAATCAGCACACAATTCCTTGAGGGGAGATGGATCCTCGCCGAGAAATAGCCTGTTTTGTTTAAAACCATCATTATACTTGATGGAGTCTATTGTTTTGCAAAAGTGCGGGTCGCAAAGGAAAGGATTATTCATTTCACTCACTCAAAAGGCAGCTTTTAAAGTTCCGTAACTTAAAATGTGATGACTGGAAATAAATTCGCACTCATTTGGCATCAAACTTGCTTCATTAGCGTAGTGCTGTGTAACTTGTTTTTATGATAAACTAGGTGATGGGACTTCATTCGTTATATATTCCACGGCGTTTTCCAGGATTGGTATATCCGCATGTTTCGTTGGACACGCTAAAATTCTTTAGTAGTGTGGCGCATGCTTATCATTTATAACCCGTAGTATTTCAGCACATCGAAAACCAAAAAAACAGCGTGACTCTTGCTGCGAATGTACTCAACTTAATGGCAAACGCACATAACCCTTGGCCCATTTCATAATTTATTTCCCGTGATAAAAATAAAGCAAGCACATTTTCGAACGCAATTTCTATATTCCGTTTCGTTCCTTCGTCGGAATTTTATTTGAATAAAAATGTTTCTTTCATTACGCACATAAAAAAAATGTTTGAGCATACATGGCCGTTCGCGCTGGCCCAAGTGCTGCCACTAATATCTTTATTGCGTCTATACAAAATGTTTACGAGCCCTGCCCACGCTTATTGTGGCCCAACACGACACAACAAGCCGCTCTTTTCGTAATATACTGGCGATTTAGTTTGTCGTTCGCCATTTTTTTTTATCTTAATAACAGTATTTATTGTTATGGCTCTTGCAAACTATTAATGTAGCATTGGCAGACGAAGCGAGTTGACAACCATCTTTATTTGAAGATTCCTCTTTATTATTCGCCTCTGTTTGCTTCATTTGTTTATTATTTTTATTATGACTGTCGACAATAATGGACTAAACCGTAGACTAAGCAAAACTTTGTTATTTCGTTTCTAGTAATTTTTTTTTTTATTTGTGCCCAGAATACTTTTAGACGAAGGTTTTCTTTTTATTTACATAAACAAAGTGTTATTATTGAGCTTTAAATTTATTTGGTAAAAACAGATCTGAATAATTTATTTGAGCAAATAACTGAAACCTTCAGTTGGGTTGCTTTTACTTTAAAAGAATAGCCATTATCCATTAAACATTTTTAATTTTACATTTGTTTTATACAAAACTTTAACTCGTGACCATTTCTTCTGAAAGGTCTCACTCTTGGCTATAACCCCAAAGACGCACTTTAAACTCGAAAGTACAAATTTAAGCACTCACGATTATGGTTCTCATAACCGTTGGAGACTCATCTCGCAAGTGTTAAATATATTTAACAAGCTCTTAACAGCATATACATAGGCCGGGCATCTTCCCAATCAGGACTGTTGGAAACTCAGAACACGATCTTCGATATGCACTCTAATAAAGCTATTTACGTACTGAAGTTAATCTTATTAGTTGCAAAGGTCAATGGAAGATCAATATTAAGCAATTTAAAATCAGTTTAAGGGCTGATTTTTCAATCGACAGATATTTTTTATTCGTCGAATAAAATTGACGTCGACAGTTTTTAACCGACTTCAAAAAAGGAGGAGGTTCTATATTCGGATGTTTATATATTATTATTTTTTTATAGGTAGGTATATGTTCGGACATAACTCCCTCATATATACCTAGACGGATAGGCATATTTTTTTATTTTTTCGAAAGAGGTTTATTCCGAAATGGTCCCATTTAAATTTCGTAAAGATCTCATGATGAGTTTCGGAGACAGACAACGGAACTCTTCAATAAATGCCAGCAAATCAACCGCGATTGCTGCTATAGCATAATGTATGCATTGTTTACACAATCACGCAACGTAACATCACGCCTGTACCCTTTAAAGGGGTAGGCAGATGTGTTCAATAGCTTCCTGTCACTGATATTCGCATAGCAAGTAGTGCTATATGAATTTGTTTGGGGTAGGTACGTACAACTAAAAAGTAAAAAATAAAAACTTTTTACAAAAAAAAAATAACAATCGACTTCCAAAAAATACTACAAAGTGAAAAATAACTTTAATTTCGAAAGTCGGTGTCAAAAAACGAAAATACAGAACCAACGACACCACAGTCACCTCACTCACAGACACCTCAGTTACGAGGTGCGCTTAATGTGGTCGAGTAACGTCATAAAGGATGTTTTAACGTATGTAATTGAATACGCTTATACTATTTTACAGCAAAACTTGTCATCCAAATAATGGAATTTTCTATGTATAGGTATCGATATAAAGCTTCATTTTCCCGAACCTATATGGATTGCGAATTTCGGAGTTTAACGCAGAAAGCCTGCCAGGTCCACACCCGAAACGAGCCTAAGTATATCATTATAAATCATCCCTTACCAATTTCGGGCACTTCATTACAAAACGATATGTGTTGGAGTAATATATGGCGGTCGCGTTCTAGCGTCCACGACTGTCAGCTCAACAAAAAAAAGTGTGGAAATATGGAACTGCCGCATGATATATCCGACCCATGTCAAACCGCTATAGGTACTCAGAACGATGTTATTTGAAAATAAATAGGTGCCCACCTAATTTGCATGGGATCTCCCTCTGTTATAGCAGATAGGGTACAGTAGTGACGTTTTTGTATTTACGAGTATGTTGTATACGACACTTTTAGTTCTGGAATGCTTTGGTGGTATCGGTTACTTTTCGACCCCCGGAGGGTAGGAGTTTCATATGATGCCATAATGTAGCTCTTGTTCCCAATAAAAAGGTAAGGTAACGAGTTTTGTCTCGAGGATTTTGGTAGGTGCCTTTGAAAGTAATTATGAGTGCATAATATAACAGAGACTATGATTGTTCTTTAGCAAACATCTACGTCTATAATTGTAGAAGTTACGGACGACAATGCCCTTCAAAAGTTAGTTGACATTTTTCCACTAGATGCCACATTACAATTACACATAAATATAATACAACAAAACTAAATCGAG